>CM062820.1:923110393-924430573 GCA_031772625.1 Pinus tabuliformis | reverse complement strand
TACTTAGTCTGGCATGCTCTACGACAAAATTCTTAATGCTCCTAGACCAGAATTTTTCATTCCTCCCCCTCCTAAATCAAACAAGGACTCTCATGCTGGCAATGGCGTGATTGGTACCACAAGCACGAAAACTACAAAGGCTACATCTAAAAAATCTCGTACGGTTTCTAGTCAAAACGTAGATGAAGAACCTCTTGCCTCAGAGGTTAATGCTGTGTTAACCGACGAAGGGAAAAATCCTAAGAAACCAGGGGGCAAGAAGAAAGGGATAGACAAAAAGAAGAAACAGGAAGATTCAACTCCTGAGAAATCTTCTGGAAACCCTACTGGAAAGAAGAAACCTAATCAGCCATGTTTCATATGTGATGAGGACCATTACATGAAAGATTGTCCACATCAAGCTGAGGTCATGAAGTTTTTCAAAAAGACTTCAAATACCTCAGCGGTATTGATTGATCCATTTCCAAATCCAGAAACTAATCTGGTTGCTAGTGATCGTGCTTCCCCATCCCAAGTGCTTATGCTATCCATCTCAAAACAACAAAATGATGCTTTGATATCTACAAGGAATAAAGACTATGGAAATCCACAGTCATCGAACAACAAGGCTACAGACCAACCCGGTAGTTCAACAACAACTTCGCCAAAAGCTGCTCCACCAATTATGCTTGAATTAAAAGTAAAATTGTCTAAGGGAGTAGTACATAAATCGATGTTTAATCCTCGTTCCTGAGTGGCATATAATTATAATATAGTGGAAGATCTGGCCCAATTGCCATCCACTATGTCAGCGCTTGAAGTACTGTAGAATTGCCCCTTCGAAAAACAGGCTTTGTTATCAGTGATAGGTGGGGTTGATCCAATGGATTCCAATCTAGTGGCCTATAATCATAAAGGATACGAACCTCAATTACCATCGCAACTTTCTTTCCTCATACAGGTAAAAGCCCTCAAAAAAACTGTTCATTGAACAATCATTGATGAGGGAGCATCTAGCTGTATTATGTCAATGAGTTGCTGGAAAACTTTAGACTCTCCACCCTTGTCACGATCATCAATGACATTAAAAGAATTCGATGGATGAACATACACACCATATGGGATATTAAGTAACTTCCAAATCAAACTCAGGGACAAGACAGTAGAAATTGAAGTCGAGGTCACTGATGGAAACCTTGACTACAATATCCTACTGGGCAGGCCTTGGATTTATGCTATGGCCACTATTGTGTCAACATATTTTAGAAATATTGCATTCCACTTTCAAGGCAGAATTACAATTGTTGACCAACTAACCTTTTCTCCCAATAGTTCACAAGCTACTGGAAGCATTTCATTGATCCATGGAAGTTCTCAATCACTTCAACATGTCAGAGTAGGTCTCCTAAAAGAATCATCCTTAATGGGTACTTTTACCCTCCTGCCTCCAAGTAATCTGGCAGAAGTGGCCACAGTCGAAACCTGTCATATAATATCTTCTACATCATCAAAGATTAAGAAAGACTCTGACCATTTTGATAGTGTCGATCACCGCGAGGTTTTCATATTTGAAAATCCAACTGATATGAATCAATTAAGTGATGTTGTACATTATGAACTGGGGGCATTAGAACCAAATATTTCTTGCATGACCCCTTATGAGTTATGATCAAAGGTCGCCAGAGGATAGTTCATTGACTGGTGTCAACCTCATTAAAAAATGAAACCAAGGATTTGAGCAGAATTCCTTATCTTGTGTCAAGCTCGTTAAAAAATGAAACAAGGCTGAGTAAATTTCCAAGTCAAGTCTTTCACTTGATCTCGTAAAGGAACCTTCATTCCATCCACCTAATTATCACGAGTAGTCTAGTGAATGTAATGAAGCTTAGGGGGCATGCACCCTTGTCTATTTTACAGACAAACCCAACTGTAGAGATAAGTTTCCATGTAAGTTATGTGATCGGTCCGAGTGACCTTTCACCTTTGTCTATTTGGCGGACAAAGAGCAGGAAGTGTTTTGTCTAAGTATTGAAAGAGAATCATTCTGCTTAACCACAGTAAGTTTACATATGGTTACTGAAGACTTTTTTTTATGCTGGGGGCATGCAAACCTTTTTATGCAAGCAAAAACGACCAATTTCATTTTTTTAGCTTTTTAGCATTCTTAACATTTTAGCTTTATAGTTTGGTCATTCCTAGCTTACATAAAAAGGAAAAAGAGTAATGTTCGCATAAGGTTCAAGCTCTTTAAAAAATATACCTGACACTGAGCATAGTTTTCTCCTGGTTTAAGCTCATTAAAAATGAAACCACCTTTGGTAAATAACCTTTGTGATCGCTTTGCTATCAACCCTTTAGAACCTTGGTGGTGTTACTACCCTCACCTCCATTCATTTGGCTGACTATACACTTCCACTTGATTGTTTACCCTTTTGAGGAACAGTTGCGATGAGTGATTTTGATTGCCACCCTCTTCACACTGCCATGTTTTGAGAAGTTCCAAACTTACCTGGCACTAGTTTCTACCCGAAAATACCACTCATTCCTCAAAAAACAATCCCTTTTAAACTCTTTTTAGACTTGTTAAATATAAAAATATTGTCGAGCCATTAGCCTTTCTAGCTCGTTATAGTAAAGAGAATGCCATCCCTCTCATATATTTTAATCTTTTTGGACCTGAGGGATTATTAAACAAAAAGTTTGAGCACTTATCTTTGTTGGCTCATTAAAGCTATCGAAAAGTCATCCCTTTCGTATTAATTTATACTTTTTCAGACTTAATGGTTTATGCCATGAAAAAGGACTGTTGGAATTTCCTTTTCATCCCTTTTCAAACTTTCTAAACATGAAAAGGACGAGTTGTCTTTGTCATTAAATGCATTAAAACAATAGCGACAAACTTGTCCACCCAAACAAGAATGAGTCTCACTGATGCTAGGCTCGCTAAAAAGAGAGCGAAAGGTTTCCCCGAAGGGAAAATTATAGACCAAGCATATGTTATCCTCCTCAAGCTTGACAAAAATAAAGAGGTACTGATCAGCAATGTCTAGGGAGAAAGGGAAGAAAACTTGAAGAACTTTAATGGTAGCGAGTCGCTCTTGAACATGACACTTTCACTCCATCACCATGATTGGGTTGGGCCGCTCTTAGTCGTGCATACCATCCATGGGGTTAATGCTACCAATCGATATAAGTGTCACCGACATGTTCAAGAGAATTCATTCAGATAATTCACCATCCAGCAAATGCCTCATCCACTGCAATACATCCACCCTTCATTTTTCATGGCCATCATTCCTGAACCTTATATCATCAGATCGTTTTCACCACCAGAAAAATCATTTGCTCCATTTCGTGTTGTAAATGTGGGATACATCAAGGCCCTCCTACAATAGGTCACTTCTTGTCGACATCATCTCATTATCCAAGAAGTTGACTTAGAAACAACATTTTCAGTACTTTGAAGCTTGCATGCCTCAATGGCAAGTTTCTCACTTCCGGCGATAGGTTTACATCAATGACCTTTGACCGAAAGACTTTGCATGGTGTTCGACATCAGCTCATATATTCACACCACGTGAATTGTATTGTAGTACCTTGAGGGTTATCATCATTATCGTTGACTCCTCTTGCGTCTGTTAACAGCTTACATTATTGGCTAGTAATCAAGTGATGTCTTTCCATGTTCAACTTCAGAACATCTTTTCACATGAATCAACTTGTACATCAGGCGAAGATTGAATGAGTTTTGAAGACCCCGGATCTAGCTTCATCCATCCGGGCTGTGATATATTTAGGAAAATAAATACATCAATTGTACACAGAAGCTGAACAGATATTCATCTAAGCCAAAGAAGATGACTCTTCATGTGAAGAATCACCAGTCTGCAACAGCAGACAATTATCTGTCCTATGTACATGAAAATGAATTTATAAAGCTAAGCATGGGAATGCTCACCTCAACTAGATCATGAAAATAGTATGATGATGATGTATTGTATTGTATCTTATACAGGTCACCTCCTAGTACGAATAAATCAGATCCTCATGATAAAGCATTTCACCCGACATCAGAAGAATTATGACCTGATGCTTTAAGGGGTAACTGTTATAGAAATATTTGGGCACTGTAACCCCAAAATCATATGTCCATAAACTAAGGGTTCTTTAGTCCCTAAAAGTGTCGTTTCATACCCTAAAGGATCATTGTCAACTGATTACATCATTTCCCAAAAGTTCCACCTGAAAAACTACTCAGAACTGGCCAAAACTGGACCATACTAACTGCTCCATGGACAAGGTGCGATGCATTCTGGCTTCAACACTGGCCAGGTGTGATGCAGACTAAAATGGCCTTCTGTGGGGTGCAATGAGTGAGAATAGACAAATGGCAGAGACAGTTTGCTAGGTAGATGATCATGGAATCTTCCATAAACTTCTCCTGTGACACTTGCCTCTCTGAATTCACCCAAGGATGAGTAAGAGATCAATGAAATCTCCAAGTGGAACCAAGAACTATCAATGGAATGACACTAATCAAAAACCTAGAGCTGACTCACACCCTTGCAAGACAACTATAAATGGATCCCTCATCTGAGAGATCTACAGGCTGGAATTTTGTATTTTGTAAGGAAGTGTTGTTGGTTTGTTGGTGAGAAGAGACATTGTGTTGTTGGGTGATTTTCTTGTTCATGAGGTGAAGAGGGCTTCTACACTGGGAGGATGATGCTGGATCAGATAGTTGGGTTGTAATCCTCTCTTTCACTACTATTAATAAATTTCTTTGAGTTTTCCTCCATATAATCGTGTATTTGAGAATCTTATTGTTTATGAATGCAATTGTATGGTCAATGTGTTTCCGATTCTGCATTGTTTATGATGTTTTATATGGAGATACATTGATGGTTTGCTGTTGCTTTGACTCTATAGGTACTCTTTGAAGCAAGACAAGTAGAAGAGGAGTGGAAAATTCTATCAAGGAAAGGAGAAATCAAGCTAGGATCAAAGCGGAAGATCCAGGTTGGTCCTCTTTTCTTCCCTCTAATATATCACACTTAAAGGAACTCTCGAAAGGATTTCATTGTTTGTTTCTAAGATAACTACCAATCTTAGTGGGACTAGCAGTTCGAATCGACAATAGTTTTCCCTGAAACACATGATAAGGATCATTGTCCGATATTCACAAACTACTTGACACCGGGGGGACCAATGTTGTTACGACGAGAGGCACAAATGGGGCCAAGAGTAGCACCCTCGCTCTGGTGTGAAATCTGTCATGTGGGCGGAAAGCATAACACAGAAAACTGTCATCTACTAAAAAAGTTTACCCAGACCCCCCAACATCTATTTTGCAATTTTTTTAGATTGGTGGGCCACGATGAATGAGACTGTTGTAGCTATCAATTACTGATGGATCACACCCATGCCTACATGATGCAGACTAAGGTGCGAGGTTAGGATCCAGCCATGGCGATATCATGTTGTGGGTTAGAATTGTGAGGACGAGGATGGGGAGGAATAGGGCTAGGAAGGGGCCGCAGGCAGCTAATCTATTACAACTATGGAGTACCAGGGCACTATGTGGGAGACTGTACCAACCCGACCAGAATATTGTGCCCCTATTGCGAGCAGTTTGATCATGAAATGATAGATTTCCCCACACTAATAGTGCAGATTCATGAGAAAAGGGTAGAACAATCTATGGCGACGCACAATGTCCAGATGATGAGGTCCAAACCGCATGAGGAAGACCCTAATGTGAACATGATGCTCAGAAGTGGCACGAACATAGGGGAGGATAAGGGGAAACTAACCAAGGAAGACGCAGGGGTTCACAAAGAGAGATGTCTGGAAGCTAGGAAGAGTTTCGCGGAGGTCTCTACGCGATGTAGTAAGGATCAACCTGAGCTAGAAAGGGATCGCTTGATGCTAACTACCTTTTTAGAGACATGCATGAAATTGCTTCACGACAATAGGGCATTTAAAGGATTACAAGATTTGATAACTAGGTGCGTAGGGTCGGGTGAACCTCGCGTGGTCCGAAAATTAGGGAAACATGCTTCGCTTACTTGATGGGAAATGTGATTAATGACATAGATTGGAAACTTTGAGATGGATCAGATCATTCTGGACTTAGGCTTAGATGCAAATGTACTACCTAAACAGACTTGGGAGTGCATGGGCAAGCCCTCACTACAATGGCCTCCTATTCAATTGCAGGTGGCGAACCAATAGAAGATCTTGCCCATGGGAAGACTGCAAGGAATTATAGTAGATATAGAAGGTGCGAGCACCCAAATGGACTTTGAGGTAATAGAAATCGTGGATGAAAGTAGCCCTTAACCTGCATTGTTAGGGATAGACTGGGCCACCTATATGAATGTGGTTATTAATTTAAAGAAGCCGAAAATGATATTTGAGAAGAAGTCACTCCGCATAGTCATTCCACTAAATCTGGCTGAAGGACTGTGTTACACTGAACCCATCCATGACAAAGGAAGTGATGATGAACTGGATTGTATCTACAAGATTATTGCATGAAATGAATATTGGGTCAATCCAATTGCGGAAGGAAGAATATCATGGGGGCATGCAGAGTCCTGCACCGAAGATTCACATAAGGAAGACGAGCAGTGGCATAATCGATTGAATGGAGTAACAATGTTAAACTGTTATATGATGACTAGGTCACTGTATTGTGTAAGAGCTTAGGATCGCGAACTATCGATGTATGAAGGGCTGACAATAGTAGATGAATTCGTGACCAAGTTTGAAAGCGTTGTACTAGAGCACCAACGGTTTGATGCATTGAGATGGGCATTGCGTGCGACTCCGGTGCGTTGGTGGGGAACACATGAAGGAACCTTTGAAGATTGGCACGGGTGCAGGCGCATGATGCAAATAAGATTTGGGAAGCCAGAACTATGAATAACTGAGAAATACGATGGACGTGATGACCCACGCATGCACCTTACCAAATGGGTCCAAACCTATGGAGAAGAGCCTCAACTAGATTGGGTACACTTATTTTATCATTCCATGGATGTCATCCCAAGGAACTGGTACACTAAAATAGAGCTTCGACATGGTATTGGTGAATGGGATATCTTCCGTGAAGGGTTTTTATTAATATTCTTATTTGAGGACCAATGGATGGACACTGTTGACAATGTGTTGAGAGTAGTAAAGGCCGCCATTTTCAAAGTACCATTGGAACCAGAAGTAATAGTGCAGTGAGACTGGTCGTACCCACTGAGCTGGGCCCTTGAATGTTACAACGTACATATCAAAGATGATGGGGATGATCCCAGAAACATCAATATTCCAGAAACAAAGGGGAGTTGCGAGGTGTACGGACTAGAGGTCGAGGACCTCGACATCACTGCGCCATTGAAAACTAAAAAAGTTAACATTGGCATAGAGGAGGAACCGAAGTATGTAACACTGTGGGACTATTGGGATGATGCCACGGTGGATAAGGTTGTCGAGTTACTTTGCGAATATTAGGATTTATTCTCGAGCAAAATCACAGAGCTAAAAGGACTCCTCAGTGACCTGGGGATGATGAAGATAACTCTAAAGCCAGATGCAAAGCTAGTAAAGTAGCAGCCCTATCGGTTCAATCTAAAATATAAAGAAAAGATCCGTGAATAATTGGATAAAATGCTTGCAACAGGAATAATTGAACCAGTAGAGGAATCTGACTAGGTAAGTCCTATGGTTATACAAGAGAAAAAACAAAAGGGAGAAATATGCATCTATGTGGATCTTAGGAAGCTCAATGATGCATGTGTTAACGATCCATTCCCAATGCCATTTACAGATGATGTCCTGGAAAATGTTGGGGCACAAGAAGCCTACTCCTTTACGGACGGTTTCTCGGGGTACCACCAGATCAAGATTGCGCCAGAGGATAGGAGTAAAACAACGTTCGCTACCAAATGAGGCTGTTTCCGGTATACGGTGATGCTCTTTGGACTAAAGAATGTGCCAGCGATATTCTCACGCATTGTGGTAGTTGCATTAAAGGAATTTATACATAAGTTCTTAGAGGTATATCTTGATGATTGGACTATAATTGTGCTAGTTAAGAAACATACGGCGAGTTTATGGTTAATGCTGGATACTTGCCGACGGCACCAAATTGCACTAAATATAAAGAAGTTTACTTTCCTCATCCCCTTCAAGAACTTGCTCAGCCATGTGGTCTACAATCAAGGCCTGATGGTAGACTCGGCAAAGATTGTTTTCATACTCAATCTATAAGCACCGTGAAGTGTCAAGCAACTACACGCCATGTTGGGACACACTGGTTACTATCAAAAGTTCATCAAGAGCTATGCGTAGATCACGCCACCAATGGAACAGTTGTTGAAAATGGACGCTACGTATTTCTGGAATGAGTAATGTAACAAAAGTCTAGAAATGCTCAAGGAAAGGATAGCATCAGATCCTATATTGGTCTTTCCAAAATGGGACATCGAATTTCACGTGCATGTTGACGCGTCGTGTATCACGCTGGGAGTGGTACTCACACATGAAGGAGCGGAAGGTATTGATCATCCGATCATGTTCACAAGTCGATGATTGTCCAAAGCTAAAAAGAACTACTCCACTACTGAGTGTGAGGGATTGGCGATGGTATACGCACTCCAGAAATACCACCACTACCTACTCGGAGGACACGTTAATATGTATACTGATCACTCTGTGCTAAAATACCTAGAGAATAAGCCCGTGTTGGGGGGGCGCATTTGTGGATGGTTGTTATTGTTTCAGGAATATGATTTTGAAGTCATCATAAAGCCAGGACATTTAAATGTAGGCCTAGATCACTTTTCTCGAATTGAGAATAGTGAAGAACCCACGAACTTGGAGGAGGGACTACCTGATGCACAACTTTATGCAGTGCGCATCATGGATGGCCACTTTGAGGATATAATCCACTTCTTAACCATAGGAACCTCACCACAGGGGTTTTCGGTTCAGCAGAAGAAGGAACTGGTGGTACGTGCAACAGACTTTATTGTTATTGTTGGGCACCTCTACAAAATGGGCAATGATGAAATATTATGCCGATATGTACCAGAATTTGAGCGAGGAAATATCCTTGCCAAAGCACATCAGGGGTTGTAGGAGGACATTACGCAGGACGCACTACAACACAAAATATTCTTCTTTCAGGACTCTGGTGGCCAACCCTACATCAAGACTCAAAAGCATACTATCGGGCCTACGACATATGCCAATGGACAGGGAAACCATCGCAGAGGGATGAGATGCCACTCAAGCCACAGATGACGCTACAACCATTTGAGAAACGGGAAATTGACTTTGGGGGGCCTATCACACCCCTAGGAAAGACGGGGGCACACTATATCATCACTACGACAGAGTACTTGACCCGATGGGCATAAGCATAGTTAGTTAAGGATTGTAGGGCCACTACAACTACAAAATCTCTATTCGAGAATGTGTTAACATGGTTTGGATGTCCAAAAATATTAATGAACGACTACATAACGCACTTCCTGAATGATACTATCAGTGCACTCAATGAGGAGTTCCAAATATATCATCAACAAAGCACACTGTACTATCCGTAGGCAAACGGGACTGTTGAAGCTTTCAACAAAGTTTTGGAGACTGCGTTGACAAAGGTATGTAATGTGCAGTGGAATGAATGGAATTTTTGCATACTTGCTGTTATGGGAATATCGAACAACGTGGAAGAAGTTGACAGGTCAGACGCTTTTCTGGTTAGTCTATGGAAAAGAATCCATCATGCCAATGGAATACATTGTACCCAATTTGCACATAGTAGTAGCAATATGCATGGCAGACTGTGCGGATTTAGAAGAGAGGATTGCGTAACTGGAAGAACTTGAGGAGGAACGATTTCTGGCAGGATTCCATCAGCAGGTATAGAAGCAACGGAAAAAAGATTGGCATGATCGCCATATCAAGATGCACACATTCAAAGAAAAAGATCTAATATTACTTTACGATAAAAAGTTCGAGAAATTCCATGGAAAGCTCTGAATGCATTGGTTGCGACCCTATGTAGTACAAGAAGTCACAGATGGGGGCGCGGTCTAGCTTGCCAAGCTGAATGGAGAACCTTTCCTAGGCAGAGTAAATGGTCGTCGCCTAAAGCTCTACATGGGTGGGCCGACCGCATGACTAACCAACCGAAGGAGAGTCTCACTGCTCTAGGCATTTGAAAGAGAGCGCGGGACATCAAAGCAGTCTGTGGGGAAGTTGTGCGACAATCAAGGGGCGCATAGAATTACCATGTCACCAGGGTCGTGGTTGCGTAGAAGGGGCTGTGTTGCTGCGTGGACAAGAAGAAAGGTGACCGTTACTGACACTATTCATGAAAAGATGTCTAAGTTATGGCAAAATGGAGCGGGCGATGGGCAATTAAGAGACACAGTATGACCCAGATCTAGAATGATCTACCGCAGGCTTAACATTCCGACACCAAAAAAGGAGGGAACCGATAAATTTGAATTTCGAAACGCTTATAAATCATAGGGTGCATCCACCAAACGATCTGCGATTTTGAGGAAAGTAAGCTATTGTGCCTCCCCGTTGAGATGGAGTTTCTCATTATTTAGGCTCAAGGAGTAAGCCCAAGGGTTGTGATATGGCCAATGGAGATGTAGGATTTTCTAGATCGTATGGTGTCAATGGTCACAGGCAATGCCTAGAGTTCAGTACCAATGGTAGGGGATGTGCCAGAAATTATTAGACACGAAGCAGAGCTGGTCCAGATGCCGCTGCCTAACCCATGGGCTAGCCGGCGAACCATAAAAGATAAGGGAAAGACTATAACTACGGAGCCAAATAATGGAACTGCAGTTAATAGTTCATCTTTCATGCACCTTGAAGATTGGAATCTCGTGGATAGTAGCAATTGTCTTGCAAAATTGCAACACAAGCTATAGCAGGCAGTGCATATAGGCAACCAGAAATTGGAGACTTGTTGTGTTGGCACGAAGAATTCTCGTACGTGGCACCCCAGCTTGAGCTAAAATCCTATGAGGGGGTGCTCTATGTTAACCTAGTAAAGCAAAATGAGAATCATCCGTTGCGTGAATTAGTGAAGGCAATAGAGGAGGAGCTAGAAGAAGAGTTGCAGGAGACAAATAGGGAGCAGCAGCATGAAGTGTGTCACTCATAGGGATGGTGGACCGCGAAGCCTAGGCAGTGCATATCACCACACTGACGAGTGACTCGAGACGAGTCACGATGATTATGTTGGGGGCTTGTTGGGTAGCGGAGGCAGCGCATAATGGTTTTGGGGCTTAAACCCTAGAAGTTAGGGTAATAATATTGTAAATCTTTGAAATACATGGAGCGCGAAATTTAATAGGTCAAGTCAAGGGGTTGTCTACCCAAAAATAATATAGAATAATAAAAAGTAAGTCGCTCTACACATGGTCTGTGGACCATGGGAATGTATAAATAGAGCGAGGCTCTAAGGGTGGAAGGTAGTTTTTGTTCTAGGCTAGATCTGATGTATTATGGGTTGGTAAAAGTAATCAGAGTTTTGCATCTGTAAGTTTGAGTCAAGGGTGTTAGTGGGTAGATAGAGGCTCCAAAGTTGTGTTCATAGAGGCCTGATAGAGTCTGCAGCTATGTGCGCGGACCCCTGCAGCTATGTGCATAGGGTAGAAAGAAGGTTGTATTGGAAAGAAGATATTAATAATGATAAGTTGTTTCTGAAATATCGCAGATCTATTATATTCTGGTTTATGCATCTGTTATATGAATTTATATCCTTTTATAATTGTGCACATTAGGTTTTATTGTTAAATGTTTGCTTAAGGACTGTACAAGAAGATCAAATCTGTAATAAGTTCATTAATAAGAAAGTACACCCACACGAAAGCTCGATACTAGTATAGAGTGGCATGAGGCCATAGAATGGTTCGCGACCCCTCCAAACCACATCAAAACATCCCAATGGTGTGGAAACCTAGTTCCAGCATCCTCCCGAGCTACCTCGGGTGAGACCTTAGTCCACGCTCCATGGGCTGTTGCCGAAAGGGCCGGTAGCTGCGGGATTTGTTTGGCTAATAACTCTTCTGAACCTAGGTTAGGGCCCAATAAGCCAACACCTACCCTACAATACAATAGGTCTAGGCGCAAGTGTTACATACTTTTAGTTTATCACTTTCTTGGGCTAGCGATTGTATACTAAATGCCTGGAATCGGTGGCGAGCTGAAGCTCCAAACCCAAGATCCCAAATTCTTCCATTAATGGTGTGCTGGCACATATGGATGAGCAGGAACAATAACATATTTCGTGGGAAGCATATAGTCTGGCCTTTGATTATTCCTAAGATTTGTAACAATTATATGGAAATTCTGATTGATGAATAGTTTGCCAAGATTCGAACCATCACCCTGAGGTCATAGACAAAGCACACCCTTGGGCCTATTTTAATGGATCAGCATAGGAATAGGGTTGTCGTGGTGGCATTATCCTCCATATATTTCAGACACATTATTTCCATATTTGTATGGGGTTGGGAGATGGCACAAATAACTTTGCGGAGCTCCTTACACTTTGTCATCTTTTATATTTTGCTATAAACAAAAACTGTAGACATTTACAAGTTTATGGGGGCTCCAAGATTGTTATTAATTGGTTCAAATGAATTTTTACATGCCATGCATATACACTCAGAACCATATTGGATGATGTTTTGTTTTTAAAAACACATTTTGATCATGTTTCATGTGCATATATCTATAGAGAGTGCAATGAACCTGCAGACCAGCTTTCAAAAGCGGAAACGCATCATCCTAGAGAGGAATGGTTGATCAGGGAGCACACACCATAACATATCTACCAGTATTTCCATAGACCATACATGGATCAGGAACTGCAAAGGGTTGAGAAGCCTTAACTTATCTATTTTATTTATTTATTTTTTGTCTACAGAACACTAATCACCATGGGTGAAATTTTGAAAAAAATTGAATATGTAAATAATAATGTATATGATCAGATACTATCAGCACACCCTTCTCTGGGTTTTTTGTATAGATTTATACAGTACAAAACAGTTCTCAGATGACCACGGTCACTTTTCTACATATGCCTATGGCATTTACAACATGTAATTTTCCTTGATAATGAACATTACAATACTCTTCCTGAGAAATAGAAAATGTTTTCAAATACCTAAAATATGAAACAAAATTCTGAATTTTGCAATAAAACGTTGAATATTTGCCAATAAAGAAGAACAAAATTCAAATATTTGTGGAAACCCTCTAAACAGAACCTTTATTAATATGAAAAATAAAATGCTTCAACAATACATAAGATAAAATGGCTTTTCCTGCGAATGGGTGATTGACTCACTGGTGAGGTGAACAAGTGTTTTGTTGTCCAACAGGGTTCCATTCTCACTTTGATCTAAATGGATTAGATTGGGTGTATGTCCTGAGCAATTTTGGTAGAATAAATACCCGTCAAGTTCACACCTTACGCCAATGAAACTCTGCTCCATGGTGCATGCCCTGAGCAATTTTTGTAGAATAAATACCCCTAAGAGTTCATAGAATCAATACCCCTCAGATTTCACACCTTGCGCCAATAAATACCCCTCAAAATTCATACCTTATGGCAATGAAAGTTTGCTCCATGGTGCAGCCACTCGAGGCACATTTTTTGAAGCATTACCCCAAAATGCTTTCCTAGATAGGTTTAGATGTGAATCCATGCCTGTCCAAGAGGAATATGGACACTGCACTTGACCTAGGAATCTGTTTCTCACAGATTACTCACAAGAAAACATTCCCAAATATACTTTTGTATTAGGCTTAAGATACCATCTAAAGCCTCCAGGCAGGCTCACTTATCTCTTTCATGTGGGATAACCAATTTACACAATAAACTTTATTTTGTTAAAATTTCAAATTAATACCACTAATATTTGTTACCCTAAAGCTGCCATTCAACATTAAATTTCTCTATAAACCTAGTTGGCTCTTCTAACTCCAAACTGATTTTTCTTACATCCACGAATCCTATAAACATGTGGCATGAATAGTTCAACGACGTGTCAGAATTTGTTAGTAGCACCCTAGAAATAACAAAGATGGATATTTTCCCTCCAGCTTGAGGCAAACTTCTAAAGACATTGTTAATGGATTCTCACCCTTTATTCGGAATGGGCAAGGCATACATTAGTCTTGGACTTCTCAAAGTCTCTGTTTTATTCCTCTAATAAGTCTCATATGAAGCAACAAATATTTTCCACCTCTTATTAGAGTCCATTATAAAAGAAATTACTGTTGTTGTTATATGTCTTAAAGAAGCCAGTGTGACCAGAGTGTGACCAACAGCATGTGAGAAATGACATTCTGCTAAGGCCTTTACTTTGATTTGGAACTAGGTACAAGGTATACAGGGTATGTCGATAAGTGTAACTCACATAGGAACTTCTTACACATGTAAGGTGTAAATGTGTGAGAAGTGGTTCAAGACAACTTTTGGTGACCACCTAGTAAAACTATGAAATAATACCATCTTGTAATTTCACTTAGTAAATAAAAGTGAAAGATCAATTTCACTAGATCTCCTAACTCTTAAAAATCTAAATGAAATATTCTATATATTTTCAGAATATTAGTGATTTGTATTTGATCTAATCTTAGTTGTACACATAGTTGTTGAGAAAAGGTGGTTGCTCGGATTAAAGAGATTAGTTGCTAAGATAGGGGAGATTAATTTTCTCAATTAAAGTTTGAGAGCATAAATAGAATAAGATGAGAGAAGTTGTATGCAAACATTTTTGGACATCAAAAAGACAGTACATCAGAGAAAGATTAGCTGAGCAAATTCAAAGCACAGGAGAGGAGCCAAGGTCAAGTCAGAATCCATATTGAATAGTTTTGTACAACAATTCAGTAAAGTGTGGGTTTGAGTATCCAACAAGGAGATAGAGTAGATCTGAGTGTCTAGGAAGATGAAAACATCAGTTTTGACATGTCCTTGTAAGTTTTGATCATTAATGATAAGCTAATTTGAAGGACAGAATTATGTGTGTACTTGAAAAGATATTCTGAGTCCACTGTTTAGGTTTTCTAGTTATATGTGTGACTGTTGCATGTTCAGAATTTTATTCAGTTATTAAAGTAATTCAAGATCCGAGTTATTTGAGAAACAAACACAGGACGGTTGTCCTCTTGAATTAGAAAAATTTTACATGGTATAAGAGGATCATCTCTAATTGAGATCCTTAATGGCTTACAACAATAAATCAAATACCAGAATCAAAGACCAGCAGTTAGAGGGTTTCATTATTGTTGCTTGAAGGACTAACCACTCTTGCGGGTATATTTATGTCATTTTATTTTCATATCTGAAAAGTTTGTAAAATAGATCTTAGAGATGGCAGCATCAAGTCTCGGATTTGAGGACAAATTAGATGGTGCCTCGAGATAGGTGTCATCAAAAACCAAGGTAGCATTGTTTTTGAAAGAAAACAATCTCTAAGATATTGTCAAGGATGTTATAATCCATTCTATAGATCTGCATGAATTGGCATCACATAAAAATAAGGAAGTGAAGGCCCAAATTACTTCAGGAAAGGGTCACCAAACCCTGCCTTAGGAAAAAACGACGAAATCTACCTCAGGAAGGTCAAACTGCATATATGATTGAAGATGTTTTCATGTACAATCATTGCAAATGCTGGTGTGGAAGGTGCAGTGGTTGTTGGGAAATTACTGAGCAATATAATTTTGACCTTGGCTATGATGCTGATTAAGGTGAATACATTGATAAGGTGAAGCCAGGGATTATTGATCCCATGAAAGTGATCAGAGATGTTTTGGTTGATGCTGCAAGTGTGCCTTCAATTTTAACCACAACAGAGTGCATCATTGTTGTGATTCTGAAGGATAAGAAGGAAATCCTAGGTATAAGAGACAATATGGGTGGCATGGACTACTAAAGAGCATATCTAGGCAGGTATGCCTTTTGCATGGTGTCCTGTTCTGAAAGTAGGGTTAAAGTTCAGGTTGTCTGGTGTCCTACTTTTGAAAGTTAAAGTTCAGGTCAATTAGTTTGACCCTTGTTATTGTCTCGAGGATTACATTTCCCATTATTGAGAGCAATTTCTTATGTATTCAATCTAACTTAAAGGAAAATTTGTTGATTGAAGTGGCTTGTAGTTCTACCACTTATCTTTTCTGCAGGGAAAAAGCGTAATGAAGGAGAGACCAGAGAAATGTTTTCTATTTTCACCTACTGGAGATGATCATTTATTCAAAGAGCTAATTTTTGAGAAGAAGAAAAAAATACATGTTTTAGGCAGAAACCATGGAAGATCGGGCCTCGCAGAAGGAATGGTTGTAATTACATAGCTTGTAAACATGTCTTATGGTGTGGAATGGTTTTTGCCAGAAGCACCTTACCTATTAATGCTCCACGATACTCCCCGAGGATAGTGGAGTTAATCATCTATCTGTAAATGTGCGCACCAGCTAATGCTCCTTGAATAGTTTATCTGTTCGCTGAAAAGTGTCCCAAAATGCTTCAACACCAAATTGTTCTAGAAGTGCTTGAAATTTGAAAACTTCCCACCAAATCATTTGAAAAGTGCCAGATCAAATTCTGATTTATGTAATAATTACATAATTTTAATGTGTTAATTAGGATCTATTAATTTAATATTTATTAATTATTTTATTTTGTTTAATTTAATGTGTTAATCAAAATTTATTGATTCAATATATATTAATTATATATATTTAAAAAAAATTATCTTGATAATATAAATATATTTTTAGTAAAATATATAAATTAAAAAATTAAGATGTATTTTCAAAATTGTTAGATTTTTGGAGGGAATGAAAGCACTAGCCCAACTTTAAGTGCCTTATGGGAGTCTGTTGGAGGGAATCATTTATTCTAATATTTATCATTGGATTCAGCATAATTTGGAAGATGAATCAAGCAGTTTGAGAATAGAAATGCACTAATCTATACCTGTTTTAAACCCTAAAACATCCACCATAATTGAGGCAATGTTGAGAGGATTACCAGCTAATATGAATTTAGAAAGAGCATCTTCAATGCTTGAGGTGTAAGTTGGAAAAAACGTTATAAGTAGAATCTAATGAGCTTAACATGACCTCATTATAAATAGATATGGATTTATTAAATGACAGGTACCATCTTGGCACATGTTTCTATTTTGAAGAGTTTGTTAGATTGGTTGAAGGAATGTCCCACCTCGAGAGTATGTGGAAAGCACAATTGGTACATTGCACTCTGAGGTCAACAAATCTATTTGGATAACACTCCCTTATTCTCAACCTCCTAATTATTTGAAGGTGGACTTGGAAAGTAGATGAGCTTGTTGATATAGGCGATTTGATGAGGGTTTGAAATTATGAATGATAAATAGTTTGAAAAATCATTGCAAAATCTCTCCATTACCTAATGACAGATTTGAATATCAACTTAGAAAAATATATGTTGAAATGTATTGCAAGTAGTTTGTACATGTAGTTTTGTTGCCATTACTAACCAATATAGAATTACAATGCCAGAGAGAGGGTCTCAGCAGACACGCAAGTGGAAAATACTTATATATCACATAAACAACATAATCATGGGCTTTGGTATGTCCAAATATGTTTCAATGCTTGTTGGAAATATTGGGGGGGTTGAATCGATACTTCTTACAATTTTTATATTATGTTAGTTAAAAGGTTAAGGCAGAACATAAGAAGTAGAACAAAAATAATAATTTTATTAAATATAGTGAGGACTTTGATTCTAATTTATAAATATGGGCTCTAACTTGTAATATAAGTTCTTTAATTCTTCGAGGCGCCAACCTTGAATGAGGACAAAAATCTTGTTAGGCCAATCCAAGCACCAACCTGGTCAATACGAAGACATCAATCCTCTTAGGTTGAAGCCTTTAACTATACTTAAAAAAATAAAAAATTATCAAAATACTTCAAAATCATTCCTTCAAGATGTCTACCATATAAACCTTGTAAAAGCAGGGAAGATTTTACACTCAATATGCTCATGTTTATTGAACATAGGCTCTGTAATGATGATATATGGTTTATGTAATTTGACAAAGACTTTATACGAATAGTGACATCCCCCAACCCATTTTTGGATAATGACATCCAACCATCATCAGATAATGTGTTCACTACCTCAATTTTCATGTTCTATGCAAAGAATGTAGATGACTCGTGTAAGGTACAAAGTGTGTCAAGGACACTTGAAGCCTCTACGTCATGTGATCAACCATGATGACTAATGCTCCTCTACCTTCACTAGGTCAGATCAAATACCCACTAGATAAGAGTTCACCATACACATCTTTGAGATTGTGATACCATATGCATACAATCAGCACATAGACATACATATGTTTATTATTTATTGATCTACACACATTTTTACACTATTCATACTCTATTACATTTTTATTATGCAATTGCTTCCTCACATTATGAGAGCCTTGAAGCTTTTGCTTAGCACACTGTGTGATCTTGAATTCTTTTAGGCAAGGGATTATAGTCAGCTGCAGGGGATAGCGAATTCCTTGGTGGTAGTCTTTTAAGAAGGCTTGAACATTTCTCAATAAGACTCATGAGACATGCAACATATTAAGGGTTACCTGGAATTCTTTGGAATCAATGACAAACCTCTCAAAAATCCACACATTCAAACGTCTCCTTGAATATCATAATATAAAGCCTCTTTTTCTCCCTTGTGTCATGCATAGAAGAGTGCTCCTGATATTCAACTTCAATCAAGTTTGCTAGACACTATCATATAAGCTCCTCCAACCTCATAGTAGGGCCCTCCCTCCCCAAGCAACAACCTCCTTTTTCTAGTTCCTTGCCTATCTCTTATTGTGTTTTTGTGCTTTAGTGTCCTTCCATGAATCACTTCCTCCCCCTTGGATCTTAGGGACAACCTAAGTTTTCTCCCAAGACTCTCCTTTTCTCTTTCCTCATTGATCTTCTCCTTCATCCCTTCCCTCCCCTCTATTCCCCCTTCTCTCCCTATTACTTTTTTTTCCTTGCTACCCTCCTCCTCTTTAGCCTCCCCCCTTGTTACCATTTATGATGCTTTGCTCACCTTTTTGTTTCCCCCTTCTTTGACTTGTCGAAGATCCCTTTTTTAGACACTGGTAGAGGGTTGAGGCCTCATAGCAATGATCATCTAAATGTCCCCAAGAGAGGGGGAAAATCCTTTTTTTCAATGGAACATAAATATGTAAATTTTGAAATTTTCTCCATATATATATATATATATATATATATATATATATATATATATATATATATATATATATATATATATATATATATATATATATATCATTTTTCATCTTAGAGCTTCAAGCGTTGAATCTCTTTCAAAATAAAAATCTTATCCTTGAATTGCAAGTCCTTAGCCAACCCTATAAAAAACTTAGCTATAAAAAGATTAATCAAGTTCACTACCCTCATATTGTCATTATACAAGAATCAATGGTGGAGGGGGAAAGGGGATCCAATTATTATAGAATGCTCTCCCTCATTGGGAAAAATTTGAAACTCTTCACATGGTTTAATTTGGATTGCACAGTGATTTAGTGATTTGTGAAAATTTTACCAAGTTGATAAATTTGGAGGAAATAATTCAAATTGCTAAATTTGGAGGAAATAATTTAGAATCATTATACTCTCTATTTTTGATAATTAGATTTTATTTTTCTTTTACTCAAATTGTGGAGATATTGTGGTCACACAAGGAAGGTGCAAGAGAATGTAAAATTTTAAAATCCAAATTTTGGAAAAATTATGTGTATTTTTTATTTATTTTTTTATGTTTTTGACTATTAAAGAGTGCTTTATTTTTTATTTATTTATTTTCAAGCTCATTGTCATTTAAGCAAGGATATTTTTTTAGGAAAGATAAAAAGGAAATGGGTTGGAAAGGTTGTACTTTTTGAGGATCAAATAGTTCTAATGGTAATTCATTGAGAAATGAAAACAAATTTATCAAATAAAAAGACAGTTATAAAAGCCCAACCCATTATTTGTTACCTCAGCTAATTTTACATCTAATTATTTTAAACTGTAATCTCAAAGGATTTCAATGTCTAACATTATCCCCTTTAATTTGAAGGAGTTTTTGTTAGCCCAAGCACCATTTTAAACTTTTCGAATTTTTCTCTTCCTAGAGATTTGGTGAAGATGTCTACAATTTTCTTAGTCATAGAACAATGTATTGGGTGAATAGTCTTGGCCTCTACATGATATCGAATCAAATGATATTTCATATTGATGTGCTTGGTTTGATCAAAATCTTGGGTTCTTGGCCAACTTGATTGCAAAAGTATTATCTAAACATAAATGAGTTGAGTTCACTTGTTTCTCTTGCAAGCCTTCAATTATTTTCCTGAGCCACGCAATTTCCTTTGTCGGTTTTGCGAATGCCACATATTCTGCTTTTGTTGTTGAATCTATCGAAACTGATTGTTTGTGTGACCTCTATGAGACCACGAGGGCTTCATTTAAGGAGCAATACCGTAGTGCGTTCATTCATAATGGAGTTATATAATGTTATTTATAAAGGTGTTTTTCAATATGTAATCAAATTAGGGTTATCGTTTAGTATGCAATGAATGCATGTGATATGTGAGAGGTTCATTGAGTGAAGCCCCATGCAGGAGACCATTGTTGATCTAGGACTCATGAGATATCTTGAATTTGATACTATGTTTTCCTTGTCCCTATTGAAGTATGAATTAGAATGTGCAATAAGACAGAAGTCATCCACCTTGGTGTACTTAAGCGCATAATCTTGAGTCCCCTTTAAGTATCTCATGACTCTTTTTGCAGCATACCAATGTTCCTCACATGTTTTATGCATAAATATGAAAAGTATGCTCACAAATTTCTAGATGACCCATATAAGGTACGAAGTGATTTAGGTACGTTTGAAGCCTCTAAGTCATGTGATCAACCACGATGACTAATGCCCCTCTGCCTTCACAAGGTTGGATCAAATACCCACTAGATAAGAGTTCACCACACATTGCTTTGAGACTCTGACACCATATGCATATAAATACATGTAAATACATTTGTCTCCTCAATAAGCCCTCCAAAATTTCATGAGGTTTTGATGGTGGGATCTTGAGATATCGCAAGCCATAGCTCAAAGACCAATTCTCTCCCTTGGTTTCCCTTAGACTAGAAACATCGTTGGTATCCTTCCATTTTATTTCATTGAAAGTTCATTCATTGATCCCTTTCCCCTCTCTAACTAGGTCAAGCATATCATTGGTTTCTAAATCCTATCCCCTTGACTGAACCTCAGGTCTACTTGGTCCTGTGTGGTCCCATGCACTATCAAGGTTAATTATTTAAATATCACATGGAACCCAAGTTTTGACAAGAATTATAGGGCTTAGGGATATCCTTTATAAGGCACACACTTAAAACCTAACCCTATAAATTTTCCCCAAGCCCTTCACAAAAGGCCTTACATCTTGTCTTCCAAGAGAAGCAAGCCACATATTTGAGCCTATCTTGTGAATAGGTTTCTAGGATCACCCCTCACCCTATCATTGGTCCATCCATTTCATGATCCTTATCATAATGGGTCTCCTCCCATCAGTGAAAAGTTGTAAATAGAAGGGAGCCTTAGCCAAGGTGACAATGGGCTATCATTCCATTGTTGCCCTTAGGCTAGTAGTAACCCTTCAAGGACCCCCTTTTAGGACCCCCCCTAGTTTGAGTGGTAACAGGTCACATTACTGTCAAGGGAGATTTAAATTTCTCTTTGGGGGTTTTTTAAGTTTGGGATCCATATGGTGAGGAAGACCCTCTCTTGAAGATCTTTATAGGCCTTTTTGATGACATTGGCCTTTGTGATATCCTCCCTACAAAGCCTATGCCAACTTGCCTAATGATATACGAAGAAATGCTCATATTACAAAGAAACTAGATCATTTTATCTTATTTGAAGGCCTCTTGGACACAAATCTCAAAACTTTTCAATTCATGTAGAATTCAATATCTCTAAACATGTGCAACAGAAAATGGTAGAACTCTTATATGGCCCCTTTGATTTGAAGACTAAATTCCAATGACTAAAAATACTTCTCAACATATTAACAACTCAATATTCCTTTCTTTGCATTTCTCTTTTAGATTTCTTGCTTTCTCAACCAATCTATTTAGAGCTTAGGGAGGCTCAAGTAGCACCAACTTCCTCTTCTCCATTGGATTGAACAAAATGAACTCTCTTTGAAATCCATAATATCTCATTCATGTTGTTTCTTGTTTTTCCCATAAGATTTTGGCATGTAATCCATGATCATGTTTGTGTCACTCTTATTAACACACTCCTTCGAGGGTCTCATAGAATATTTTATTGCAGCTAAACTTGGACACCTCTCCTTTCATGATCTTTGATTCTTCATTCAATCCTACCACCCATTAGTTGTTATTTTTCATTTTTTCTTATAATCATTGTGTTGTTGGGAAGGTGTTTTTCGAGTATATTCTCTTTGCACATAGATACACATAAAGTATCATTATTGTAATCAAATGGATGGGTTGTTAAAATCATGAATATTTAATTAAATATGCATTGCTATACCCTTGCTCAAGTCAACTTCAATGCAAATTTTAGCACATGTGTGTGTAACCTTCCTTCATTGGTTTGTATCTTGTTATACATCGCCAATATATTTATGTTGGCTTTTGAAATATTGTCTCATCCCAAAATAAGTATGGGGATATTCAAAATTCAAATATAGAGTGGGGTTGAAGAGACAAACATTGAAGATGGATTCAATTTTAGAAACTATCCTTTAAAAAGAGGCCAGCTTTTCTCTAAAATGATAGTCCCTCCTCCAAGACCTTGCCACAACTTCCATAATTGTCAAATTTTACAATAATAGAACCTCTAAAGTACAAGCTTACTATATACTTAGAAGTTAGGTTGGAATTTGTTTAATTCTTGAACTCTTTAGATGATGACCAGAGATCATTAAATATATAGATTGAAGCACTTGATTGTAGTTATTGATGAACTTGTTAACCATCCATAGAGGAATACTTCCCTCTAACATGTACTTGAGTTTGTCCACAATAAAGAATCCTACTATGTTTTTGGTATATTCGATAAGGCTGAATCTTTAAAGTAATGAAGATTCAATTCTTAATGTTTAGCAATCCTCTAAGAGGAAGAGATAATCAAAGTCACATAGGAGGAGGTATTCCCTTTGTTTAGCGAACCTCCATGGAGATAAAACACTAAATGCAATATTAAACTCTTGTTTATGTGATAATTAGGGAATGTATACCCAATCTCTCAAAGATTAGTCATAGATTAGTCATAGATAATGGGAAAGAATCTTCTATGTATTCTAAATAACCCTTAACTTTACTTATATATTACTTTTTCACCATCAAAGTCACAATAGTCATTTTTTAAGGCAAAAGCTACATCAAAACTTTTTGAACATGCAAATAGATAACCTCCACATATAAAGGTAAAAGCAACTCTTTGAATATGCAAGAAGGTAACCTCCACACATTAAGATGAAAGCATATTTTAAACATGTTTAAAGTGAAATAAAACATAATAACAGAAAAATCAACAAAAATCTTGATAAAATAATAATTCAAATAATTCTATTTAACAAAAATATATTAAAAAAATCACTATAAATTAATATTAATAAATAATTTATATAAAATCCAAATTTAATAATAAAAAATTACTTAATTTATCAATGATTTATTTATAATCTTAATCTATATCAATTTAATGTGAGTTAAAGAATTGGGATAAGCCATTATTATCCCACACACATTCATTCCTTTGCCCTCTCTCCATTTGCGAACCCGAGGACTCTCACAATACTTCCAAGAAAGAATTTGATACATCAGCTAGATAGCCACAACAAGCGACATAGCAAAGTTATCTGTGTAAATACTTGTTCATACATTCTCTCACATTTGATTCATATCAAACAGTTCTATAGGGGGCAAAATGTGAGGAAACAGGTGACACAGCAGAAGTAACATCCCTAGGAGGAGTCGAAGCCCTCCTCATAGAAGACGTTATGAGGATTGCAGGGAGAGTGATCAATACAAGGAGCGAGATAGGTTCAGAGAGATTCACTCCACTCTGTCCACTATCCTTCTGGTCCAAAATATTTCTCTAGACGTGAGGTTCGTATCTTCATGTTTTCTTCTTAGTTTGAGGTTTCATACCCAATATTTTTAATGAAGTTGTCTTGAGTCAGCCATTCCTGGCTATACATTTTAGTCATCGAACAATGTATTGGGTCTTTAATCTTATTTTTTAATTAAAAAGACTATTCTAGAATAGACTGTGGTTTTCCATGTGTTTTTTTGGGGGTCTCATTAAAATCATCAGGGTCTCATAAATTTAGGATTTGAAGTTTTTTGGTTTATTTTAAGCTTCAACAATGACAATGTCATTTTGTATGCAACCCCATGACGAAGAATAAGTTTCCACATTGAGTAGATAGGGTCACTTAATTGTCATTTTGTAGTGGTAGTTTAATTAGATTGAATAAATTGGCAACCCGCACCGAACTTGGGGGTTTTCAAGGGTAAATAATTTTCTTAAAGAACCTCGAGGAGTAACTTCGAGGGTAATGATTTTCTTAAAGAACCTTGGGAGCTATTTTAATAGAATATTAAAATTTGCAGGATTTAAGACGAAAATTACATAACATCATGCAAAATGGATGGTTTCTTATAGGAAACTTATCTCATTTTACTAATTCAAATGACATTATTTGAAATAATCCTAAAATTTCCTTCAAGTATAAAATGACCATAACTAGTGTTTGTGAATTTTTTATTAAGTTTTTATTTTCAGTTTTAGCAGGGGTTTCTTCTATTTCATTTCCAAAGTGGCTTAAGAGCATTGTCAAGACATGAATGGCTAGTAGGCTCAGGATGGTCCAAACTTTGAAGGGTTGCAAAAAGTATAGTAGGTTTTAGCTTTTTGTTACCCAAATGGCTATCAAAAGTACATTATGTTTTACCTTCTGTTGCTAGTTATCTAGATGCATTTCTAAACAACTTTTTGTTTCTGAAGAGTTGTAAACGAATTTGAGGTTTTAACTGTGCTGTTAGTTATTTTGATACATTCTTGTACATTCATCACAAAGTTTATCATTATGAACATTAATGTAGGAAAGATGCACATTTGTGCAGAAAAAATAGATTCATAATTCAAAAC
The DNA here is from genome assembly GCA_031772625.1 of Pinus tabuliformis. Taxonomy (NCBI): domain Eukaryota; kingdom Viridiplantae; phylum Streptophyta; class Pinopsida; order Pinales; family Pinaceae; genus Pinus; species Pinus tabuliformis. The sequence goes on along the minus strand of CM062820.1, from coordinate 924,405,300 downwards.
TATAGAAATTTTATCACGTATATTGAGAATGTTTATGTTTAGATTTACTAACAAGGTTCCAAGTCATTATGAAAAAAAAATTCCAATTATTCATGACAAACTGAATAAATTATCAATTTAATAATAAAAAATAATTTCCACTTATTTCCTGATTACTTTATAAAAGGGATATCATGTCCTTATTTAGTTTGTGGAAGGTAGGGAATATGATTCTCAATATGACTTAAATGAGCGTTTTGCTATTGAATATGGTGCTGAATGAGTTAAATTCTTTGTGGATTTCCAGTATTTTTGTTGCCAACTCCAAAATTCCTGCAAAGGTGGGTGCTAAAGCTTTGGCCAAGAGATTTTTCATCATCCAGAAAAGGTAAAGGGTCTGCTAGAATTGGGTGTATCAACCTTTGGTATCGGGGTTAGGGATGAGATCATGCCATTCATTTATCTTCAGTTCATTATCTGTTGCCTATTGCTTCAATTCATTGTCCCAACCCGAAATAATATAATGAGCCTGTGGGTGTGCATTAGTCTAATAAGGCCAAGTTGCTTCCAAGATTAAATCATTGTTATTTCTAAGACCCCGATTTCGGGTGGTTTGAGCTTGAGCTTGAGTTCTTCCACAACCACAACCCTAGCCTTGGCTATGACCTTGACCACCCCTTGCATTTCTCCCTTGGGACGAAAGAGTGAGGAGAAAGAACATTAGGGAAAATATTGGACTTTAGGGATGCACTTTGGAGGGAAAGTAAATATGATAGATGCACTAACAACCGAACAGACTATAGACTCAAAGAGTTAGAGACCAAACCAACCGTAAGATACTAAATCAAAATTCATTATATGGAAATATACCTAAATGTCTTTGTGTTAAGGGGAGAAAACTCCTTGAGAATTAAACAAACTCTACTAGCAGTTATGCCCTACCAAAGGCTATCGAAATAAAGCGCGGGAGTTTGTTGGCAAGGAAACAAAACGCAAAGAGGTAAAGGGACTAGGATAGGAGGGACTTCAGCTTGCTTGGTTTTTATTAGGCAATATGCAAAGATTTTTCCCCTTCATGATTTGATAATGCCATGCCTTTTAGTGCGAATAAACAACAACAGAAAGAACATTCCCAAACACCTCCTAAGATTCCCATATAATACATCCGAATCAACACTATATTCAATGACATCATCAATTTTCTTCAATGCTTTCATTATGGAGTGAATGCGAGGAGATGATCGTATGATCGATTGAAGGTTTGTGCAAAGTTGATTGAATGCCATTTGCAAACTCTCCTTGATTTGATGAATTCAATGACGCCTCGTGTAAGCCAACCTCAATTGGATACAACTACCCAACTTTTTGATCCTCTTCACTCATGCCCAACATAACAGTGTGAAAGTATCACAATCTAAAAGTTTGTAAGTATGTATAGTCTACTATAAGGGGACCATCTAATGCCCCCACAAGTTGCCATGGCAGGGGCTCTTAATGCCCCAAAGCATTAGTATGACGGGGGCTCCCAATGTCCCCAAACATTGCTACAAGGCGGTTTTAGACCACCCTAATATAATAAGTTGCTACAACGGGTGTTGTAAGCCACCATTATAGGTTGCTACAAGGGAGGTTTTAAATTGCCCCCACAGGTCAATTTCCAAGGGGTTTCAAATCGATCCCAAAAGTGAACTTTTGGAGGCGATTTACAACCAACCTTGAAAGATGATTTTTGAGGGCTATTTCAATCACCCCTAAAAGTCACTTTTTGGCGCTAGTTCATATCTCTTAAAAGACAATTTTGTTTTTCCTCACAACGCCCTTAGGCTAGCCCACCTGAATGACCCTCACACCTTATTGACCCAACTTTTGGAGCTTGACCCTAATGAAGCCAAGGAGAATTGAACCAACGCCTCATAACAGAGGGCCAATAACTTGGCAGGGGGGCTTCAACCAACCATTTGGGCTAGCCATAAACGCTCTCTCTTCAAATACATTCCCTAAATGGCTTGAGATTTAGAGTTGATGCTTTGAAGCGGGGGGGTGGGGGGGAGTCTAAAAAATTGCACCCAAAAGTCACTTTTCAAGTTTCGAACCCCGTTTGAAAAGTGACACATTTGGGGGCAATTCATCTCTCTTAAAAAACTTCCCTTAAAAGGCTTGGCTTTTAGAGGTGATGCTTTTAGGGGCCACGATGGGGGCGGGGGTGAGTGAGGGTTTAAAAAAATGCAACTAATGCTAAAACTGCTTCTAATTCCCACTTTTGGAGGCATCGTACAACCCCCCCAAAAGTCTTTTTTGCAGTACTATTAGTTATCATTTTTGTCTCCAAAAGTCATTATTTTTTAATGATTAACTAGGCTTTGCTTCTTTCTAGGATCTCCTCTCAACAACATGTTTCAACCAATTCTCAAGTTCATTCTTCAAATTACCTTTTAATTATTTTTGAGATTTATACTTCTCTAATCTTATGTAAGAAACAGACTTTCATTTTATGTTGGTAAGGTGATTACTTGAGTTGATCTAGGTTGTCATTGATGTCAATATGGAAATATTTTGGATAGTAAATAATGATGTGAAGCCAACTAGAGTAGATTTGTGAAGCAAGAGGAGCAGGAAGAGTTCATCAAAATCCATCAAAGAAGAGTTATCAGAGCATGAAAGAACTATTGGAAGAAGAGCTATTAGAGCAGTGTATCGGATAAGAGTAAAGAGAAACCACAGGAGCAACGAGCCAAGACAATGTAGATCTATCTCATATTCCAAGAGTAAGATCCCTGTCGGAGAAAGTAATGAACCCCCGATTGCAATATAATGGAGTCAAGAAATGAACAACAGAGATCAAACCCAAGTGCTTGTGGAAGGTGAACCACAGAAATAGATTTGGATCGTCAAATCGACAGATTTGTTAGATCGAAAGTGATTAGCAACTGCGGGGGTAGGAGAGTATGGATTTCCTTGATCGTGGCTGAAGTCCCACACTCAATCCTGGCCGTCGATCTCATATTCAACTCTTAGATCACAGCTAAGTGTGGGGGTTAAGGCGATTTTAATCTGTGTGCCAGTCAAAGTCCTGCAAACCATAGATTGTGATATGTGCTGCGGACCCGCTGGTTCCATTATAATATGCCTTAATACAATATCGTATCCGTTCTATGAACTTTCATATCGCAAGTCATAAATCTCACGGTAAAACCTCTGATTGCAATATAATATTGCAGACCCACTGCACCATTATAAGATTACTTTATACAATATTGCACCCACAGTATCGCTAGTTTCTAAGGGATTTCAAACCATCAATTGTGATAAGGTTGTGGACCCGACGAATTTATTAACAACTGCTTAATATCATATCGCATCCACTCCATTGGCAATAGGGGAATTGGCTATGTTATGTGCAAACCTCCAATTGCGATAGAGTTGTGGACCCGATGGATTCATTAAAAATAGTTCATTAAATATCGCATCCGCTCCATCAGAAGACAGAGCATGTGCACACTTGTAAAACCTCTGATTTTTATGAAGTTGCGATTGGAGGATTAAAGGAATGACTTCAATTCTCATGAACTTGTGATTGTGGGATTAAAGGTGATGACATGGCATGTGGGACCTCCATGTGGGTATAGCCATGAATAAATATTAGAAAAGGGACTCTCTGATATAATCTTTTAATGTGCAAACTCATAAGTTAGCCTCTCCTCTCAATGAACGTGTCTTTTGGTTATTGGAAAATCTCACATACATACAAGTTGAAATGCTTCACTTTAAGTAATCGATCTCAGGCATCTAATAGAGAGAAGAAGTAACAATTCACAACTCGTGAACTTGAAGAGACAGAGGAAGTCGAAGATAAAGAAGTCGAAAGGTCGAGCAAGTGAAAAAGGAAGCCAAAAGTCAGGCATATTAGACATCTATTATAGAGAAGAAGGAAAGTTCACAATGGGTGAACTGGAAGAAATAGAGGATGCCAAAGGTTTGGCAGACACAGAAGGTCTAGCAGAAGCTGAAGGTCTGGAAAACATAGAAGGTGTAGTAGAAGTCGAAGGCCGAGCGAAGAAGGAAGCTGAAGACAGAGCGAGAGGACAATATTTTGACCTGATTCATCTTGAAAGATAGGGTCGAAGCCCTTCGGGTTGGTGCCTCAGAATTGGAAGGATTGGTGTCCTTGGATTTGGTGCTCCTAAATCCAAGTTTGGTGCCTTGGGAAGATAGGGTCAAAGCCTTATAGGTCGGAGCCTCATCAAAACCTAGTTGGAGCTTGGAACACATTAATATTGTATTTATTATTTTACTCAATAAATTATACTTATACATTTGTCTATTTAAATTGTGAAGAATTAAACTGGTGATAATAACAATTGAAAGAAAACACTAATCCACCCACCCCTCTTAGTATTTCCAACAACTTGAGTTAGAGGAAAGGAATGTCCTTCCCTCACTAGTAAATGGATTTCCTTGTAGAAAAGGAAAATGATTTCCTTTATTGAGAGAGCTACAGGATTTTCCTTATCAACGTCGATTGCATTACCAGCATATGCATCATCAACATAAATAACACATAAATGATCATAACTTGAAGAGTTTCTTTGAATTCACTTACCTCTTGTTTCTATGAAGAGGAACTATCAACGCAAGTGAGGGAACCAAACCTTAAGTTCTCTTAAGAAACAATAATCCCCTAATTGACACGCCAATCTAGAAAGTCTTCCTACCCAAATAATAAAGGCCTCTTCTTTTCTTGATTAACCATGATGCCCGTTGATGTAGTGACGATATCAAGACATTGTGTCATTCCCTCCACTAAACGACTGAATGAGCTTTGTAGTGAGGCAAGGCCATCTATAAAATTCACATTAAGAAATTTCTCCCCATAAAGGAGGGGAACGCCTCAAGGCGTTTGTTATAAATAAGAATCTTAAAGGAGAAATAATAATGCATCACTACAATACCACATAAATATGGTGAAAATGGTTTGGATTTTTCATGACATTGCATGTGGGGTTTGGTCTAGGTTTTGTACTGGTTTTGTATGCTAATTCAACCCCTTTTATGGTATATAGGCTGGAAGATCATTTGCAATGTCGACCAAATTTGAGTCCCAGAGTAACTGGGTAAAGGGGTTGAGCTTTTATATGAAAATGCCATGGATCATGTCCAGTCTTCACAGTGGGGTTATTTAGTTATGGCATTATCAGATGAGAACATTGATAGATTTGATGAGCATGATGGGTCGGTTACAGCAGTACATTTTCACAAGGCTCAGGCATGTTTGTGTTTGTAGGTAAGTCAACTGGCTTGGATATTTATTGCATGTTTTGTGGTTCATGTGAACCTCTTTTTTTATGTATTTCAGAGATTGAGAAGAACTTTGAAACTAATCACCAAGGTCCATTTCTCAGTAGTTCCATCAATTGGATGATTGATATGGGTTTTAATGGATACATTTTTATATCCTGGAATGGTGGGTGTCTAACACCTTGGTAACATGGAGAGGGTCTTGAACACATTGGTGTTGAGTAAGTCTCTCATGTATTTTGACAAAATTTTCATGGATCAACCAGGAGATTACCTTTACTTGCTCTGTATTGTAAAATGTCTGGAAATTACACACGTCTAGTGGCAAGTTTTGTAGTGGTGTCAATTGGGTCTAGCTTGGGTAGTTGGGAAGAAAATGTTATCCTTCCCTATTTGTGAGTCAATTATTGTTTGGAGCTCTTCTTCATGAGCTATGAGGAATAGAGCCAATTTTTGTTCGGAGCTATGAGGAATATCTCAGTCTCACTATCGGATGGAGGGTGGGGTAAGAAATTACATGCAAGGAAAAAGGTCACAAGGTAATCAAACTGGTATACCTAGTTTAAAACCTTCTGAATGGGTGGGGATTGGGCTAGATGACAAGTCCTTGGTGATTTTGGTAGGCTTAGAAATGCCTCTCATAGTGTAGCCACTTAGCCAAAGGAGAGCTGCAAGAAAAAATACCACCCTCTCCCATCCAAGGAACAAAGTTATTTTAGAATTGTTAGGTTTAGCGAAGCTTCCCAGCCATGTAGCTTCTTATGTATACATTATGCATGTATATTTAGGACATCTAAAGAGTAGTGTCTTCAATTGTAAATGATATTAACTACAAGTTATCTGACATAATAGTCAAAAATACAATTACGAAAAGTTGCTATAACCCCAATTTACCTGTTAGTGTTATAGGGAATTTCTTTAAGATCAATATATGGAACTACAATATGCGCCGATGCCTATATCCAGAGAGTTAAGTTCCATAATGAGTATCCTTAGATTGTCAGTGCCAATGAAGAACAAACAATAACGATATGAAACTGGCAATCTTGAACTTGTATCTGACCTTACTAGTGACATTTTTTCCTGTAATCTATGTTTCTTTTAATCCTAAGGAAGATTTGGTCATTTGAAGCCCCTTGGATCAGACTGATTGTGTATGGGATATTTGTGCTCTGAGGAGGAAAACCATCTGCTGGTGATATTAAGGCTAACACAAATCAACACAAATATTTTTGGAGAGGGTGATGCTATTATCAAATATGTTTTGGAATTTCATAACCGTGTAGTGAATTGGGTTGTTGTTGCTTTTCATCCTAGCTTGCCATTGATTGCGTTAGGAGTAGATGGTCACCAAGAAGATTGAATGACATGCAGATTCAATTTCTTGGTGAATTTATATCTATTTCATTATCTATATATATATATATATATATATATATATATATATATATATATATATATATATATATATATATATATATATATAGATATAGCATCTCAGTTTGCATCTAATTCATTTGCGAAAAGTTAGTTTGTTTTGTTCTCGGATACCAAGGCCTGGAAAGTTGGATAATTTAGGAGGGCATGTGAAAAGTTTGTAGATTATTCATTTGTGAAAAGTTAGTTTTTTTCTCAGATATCATGTTATGAAACCAGCTCACAAAAAGATAGAAAAGATAGATGAACACCTTAGAAATAAGCCTCTTCAAGGGGGCAACCTCCTTTACATTACATAAACAAACATTTCTTTGATGATACAAATGACTAAACCTCCCTTCCATATATAGGAGTCTAAGGGGTCACAATATAATCAAGCCAACATAACAATAATAACATAAGGGCACAAAAATAACAATAGTGGGTTTCTTTGGGGCATACTAATAACACTATGGGGACAATAGGGGCACAATAATAACAATAAGGGATACCATGACAATAGTAATGGGGGATTCACTAGTATTATAGGGGACTAACATGCCCCTCTCCTTCAGAAAAGAATTGTCCTCAATGCTTGAGCAGTTTTGGATGCTTTTGTATAAAAGTATGATCCTCCCATGAGGAATATTGAGCGGATAAGTTCTTCCACTTGATGAGATACTCCAAAATTAATCAATTTCATAGTTGTCGAGTTCTTTTTTCTGTGACTGCTTCTGGTTCCAATATGATTTTTCCTTCCTCATCAAGTTATGGCAATATTGTTTGAAGTGGGAGCTTGTCACCTATAACCTTCTTTAAACATGAAACATGGAAAACTGGGTGCACTCGGGAAGCTGCAGGAAGCTCCAATTTGTATGCCATAGTACCAATCTTTTGCAACACCTTGTATGGACCATAATACTTTGGTGATATTTTATTATCCTTCTTATCTTGCTTAAGGGACATTTGTTTATATGTTTCTAGCTGTAGCAATACCCAATCACCTACATAAAAGCTTCTTTCACTGCAATGTTGATCTGCCTGTTGTTTCATTCTATTCGACGCCAAGGTGAGGTTATCCTTTAAGAGTTGGAGAACTTGTTGTTAATGCTCGATGTGATGTTCCATTGCTTGAACCTTAGAATTTTCTCTCGAATATGATGTGATAGATGGTGGATGATATCCATAAAGTGCCATAAATGGTGTCATTTTTGCTGTAGTGTGGAAGGAAGTGTTATACCACCATTCAGCCAGAGGCAACCATTTGACCCATTGTGTTTGTTTATCAGATATAAAGCGACGAAGATATACTTCCAAAAATTTGTTTACTATCTCAGTTTTCCCATCAAATTGAGGATGATAACATGAGCTATGAGCTAGTTGAGTTCCGAGACAAGAAAATAATTTTGTCCAAAAATTTCCAATGAAAATGGGATCTTTGTCACTTACAATAATCTTTCGGTTTCCATGTAGATTTTGAATTGTTTCCATAAATGCGGTAGAAACTATACTGGCTTTAAATGGATGTATAATGCACAAAAGTGTGCATACTTGGTAAGTCTATCAACTACCACCATGACGACACTCTTTCCTTTGGACTTGGGTAAACCTGTGATAAAATCCATTGAAACCTCCTCCCAACATTGGCTTGGAATGGATAAAGGTTGTAATATACCTGGGGTCTTAATTGTTTCAACTTTATTTTGTTGGCAAACCAAACATTCTACCACAAACTTTTGAATATCCCATTTAAGGCCATCCCAAAAGAATTCCTTCTTAACCCTGTGGTAAGTTTTTAAAATTCCTGAGTGCCCTCCTAAGGGAGAAGTGTGCAATTCCATAAGAATCTTTTTTTTTATTTTTCCTTGAAGTGTCTTCCCATTAGGTAGGGTCGCCATTTATTAAGAGCATGTAGTATTGCTAACATTTCCTTCTCATAAATATCTTTTTGTAAATAATTTCCTTTGATTGGATGACTTTCAAAAGCAATGGGTCTTTCATCTTGCATTAAAATAGCACCAATTCCATTTCCTGAAGCATCACATTCCACAATAAAGGTTTTTGTGAAGTCCAGTGTAGCTAAGACTGGTGCTTGGCACATTGCCTCTTTAAGATGTTCGAAGGCCTTTGCTGCTTCTGGAGTCCATGAAAATGCATCTTTCTTCAATAATGTTGTTAGAGCTACTGCTATTCTCCAATAATTCTTAACGAACTTGTGATAATACCTGTCAACCCGAGAAATCTTCGCATATGCCTTATGGATTTGGGGATTTTCCATTCCTTATTGGCTTTAATTTTTCTAGGGTCTACCTTAACACCTTCATGAGATACAATATGACCCAGATATTCCACCTATTGTAATCCAAAGAAACATTTGGAGATTTTTGCATATAATTATTTCTCCTCCAATAGTTTGAGCACCCTGTCAGCATGTTCAACATGATCCTTCCAAGACTTGTTGTAGATTAGTATATCATCAAAAAATACAAACACAAATTTTCTAAGGAAGGGTTTGAAAATGGAATTCATGAAACCTTGAAATGTAGAAGGTGCATTAGTAAGGCCAAAATGCATGACCAAAAATTCATAATGACCCTCATGAGTTCTAAATGCTATTTTTAGAATGTCTTCAGTCTTCACTCTGATTTGATGATATCTTGAATGAAGATCCAAGTTGGTGAAGTAAATTGATCCATGTAATTCATCCAATAATTCATCAATGATAGAAATGGGAAATTTATCTTTAATAGTGAGCTTGTTGAGCTCCCTATAATCTGGACACATGCGCCATGATCCGTCCTTCTTGTGCACCAATACTACTAGAGAAGAGAAAGAACTTTGACTAGGTTGAATTATACCAACCTCTAGCATTTCTCCAACCATACGTTCAATTTCACTCTTTTGGGCATAGGGATATCTGTACAGCCTGATGTTTGGAGGAACACTTCCTGGAATCAAATGAATAGCATGATCATAATCATGAATAGGTGGGAGACCTTTGGGAGTCTCAAATACCTTGGAATGATTGTCCAAGACTTTTTGGAGATCTGGAGAAATAGATGATTTTGATGTGGGAACCTCTAGTGAACATAATTGTGCAATTACACCTCGTTGTTCCTTCTTTAGAAGCTTTGTCATACCGTTAGAGCTGATTATCTTTCTCAGTTTCCCTGAAATACCCCTTAATTCAACTTCCTTTCCTTCTGCACAAAATTTCATGAAAAGTTCTTGAAAATTAAAAGCTATTGTACCCAAGGATTGTAGCCATTAGACTCCTAGTACAACATCAGCACCACCCATTGGAATGGAAAGCATTGGGCTATTGAATACATATTCTCCCATGGATAGCTTGATATTACGGCACTTTCCAGAGCAATTTATGGTTCCTCCACTTGCAACCATCACTTGACACTCTGGTGCTGGATATAGGAATAAATTCAATTCCTTTGTTATCTTACAATGAATAAAATTATGGGTACTTCCAGAATCGATCAACACTATTATCTTTTTCTTCTTGATATGTCCTTATATCTTGATAGTTTGAGGAGTCGTAATTCCAGCCAATGCATTACAAGATATGGTTAGATTCATTTCTTCTTTATCTAGGGTTTGTTCCTGGAGTATATCCTCTTCTTTTGACATTTCTTGTTCCTTTTCTTCCTCCTCTTCACAATATATGTAGAATAATTTCTTCTCAGCACACTTATGAACTTTAGTGTATTTGTTATCACAACTATAACAAAGCCCTTTTTCTCTTTTTTCTTCTAATTGTTGGGGTGTCAACCTTGTAGGTTGTGGAAGGCTAGGGGAAACAACACTTCCATCTTTATATTTGTGAGTGGTAGGCTTCCTGGTTGCCGTAATCTTGCTTTCCATTTTTCTTGCTAGCCTGAATGCCTTCTCCAATGAACAGGTTCCCAAAGGTGAACCTCATGTTGGATATTATCCTTTAAAGTCCCTATGAACACATCAAACCTATGCTCCTCTGGAATATCTTTTACCCTTATGTTCAATTTTTAGAAGTCCTCAATGTGCTCCATCATTGAACCCTTTTGTTTGAGATTTATCATTTGGCTAAAAAAGGTGTTGCTTTTTGTATCCTCATAATGTGCTATCATTTCTTCAGTAAAAATTGTCCAAGTGACAATTTTTTCACGAGAGCAAAGCCATCGATACCATACAAACTGATTTGGTTCCAAATATAAAGTTTCAATGCATACCTTTTGTGTGTTTTGCATATTACGAAGATCGAAAAATTCCTCCATCTGTAGTATCCATGTTCCGAGATGCTTGCCATCAAACTTCCTCATATCAATTTTTGTAACATGGTGGGTCTTATGTAATCATGAAATCATTATTAACATTTCTTTTGTTCTCATCATGATTTTCCTTTACTACCCTTTCACCATTAGTGACCATTTCTTATAGCAAATTATTCAAATTTATCTTCAATTCTTCCATCTTATTATCCATGCCATTCATCTTAGCATACATGCCATTCATCTTAGCTTCCATGCCATCCATCTTAGCTTCCACGCTGTCCATCTTAGCTTCCATGCCATCCATCTTAGCTTTCATGTCATTCATCTTAGCTTCTAAGCCTTTCTTTAAACTCTCTATATTAGCTTCTACACCTTTCTTTAAACCATCGATCTTAGCTTCTACGTCTTTCTTTAAACCATCCATCTTATTTTGTGTTACTTTTTGTGCGATTGAAGTTTGTTGCACTTGGTCTCATAATTTTGATATATCATGTTGCATTTCTTCCTCTTCATCATGATTCATGCTAGAGTTTTCAGGTTGCTTACTAGGTGTTTCTGTTTTCTTTCTTCGGGGCATCAATTATCAATAATAATGCATCACTATGCCCTTTGAATTCCTTCAAACTAATTTTTTAAACCAAGCTTATTCAAAAATTTTAAAAAAACTACACACCTTTTTTCACTTTGTAGGAGCTCGATATTGAATCTGATGTAGCTCTATAATTTTGGATCTCCCACGTCTGAAATTTCTTCCTTTGGTAACCCTCTAAGTAATATTTCTAACCCCATGCATCTGATCAAGATTGGATTCTCCAATGAAGGGTTATTCCAAATCTTCCACGATGACCTGAGTATAGACTGGTTCAATAGAGCGAACTTGTACGACGTACCTCATGTCACTGTTTCAACCTTAGGTTCTGAAAATTATACCCAAAAAGATTACATTCCGTCTTATTTTTGTGACTTCTTATGCAAATTCAATCTGATGCTCAGAGCAAAAGTTATGACGATTTTCCCAAGGTGACCTATTTGGAATGTAATTCGAGGGTCTGCAAGAACCCTAACTTCATTAGATTATATCTCCGACAATATAGTGAGACAGGATCTGAAATTTGGACCAGAGGTTCAAAGCAATTTCTTCTCAAATGGTTTTTTTTTTTTTTAGTTTTTGAAAGCTCAGAGAAATAAAGTTATACCAAAACTGCCATGATGACCTGTTTGGAGAAGTGAAACCCTAGAATCCAAAGCTTTTATACCAAATGTTATGAAACCAGCTCACAAAAAGATAGAAAAGATAGTTGAACACCTTAGAAATAAGTCTCTTCGAGGGGGAAACCTCCCTTACATTACACAAATGAACAATTCTTTGATGATACAAATGATTAAACCTCCCTTCTATATATAGGAGTCTAAGGGGTCACAATATAATCAAGCCGACATAACAGTAATAACAAAAGGGCACAAAAATAACAATAGTGAGTTTCTTTGGTGCATACTAATAACACTATGGGGACAATAGGGGCACAATAATAACAATAAGGGATACAATATCAATAGTAATGGGGGAGTCACTAGTATTATAGGGGCCTGACACATCAAGGCCTAGGAAGTTGAATACTTTAGGAGGGCATGTGAAAAATTTGTAGATAATTCATTTGTGAAAAGTTAGTATGTTTTTTGTTCTCAGGTACCAAGCTTGGGAAGTTGGATATTTTAACTTTCAAAAGGGCATGGGTACTATATGTCTCGTGTGATGCTCCATCCATGCCACGACATTATTGTTAAAATTTAGAAGATAAAAGTATCTGAGTTTGAGATGTATCCAAGTATTGTACAGGTGTCCAAATATTTTGTAAAGACCGTGATTGCTTCTAGATCCTTGTAGCACATCTTGATATGAATCTTCTTGCTACTGGGCATGACCGTGGGATGCTTGTTTTCAAGTTAGAAATAGAAATATCTACTTTTGTTGTTTATGAGGGCACCCTATACTGTAATAATGACCATTTTTTGTTTTCACATCAATTTTAAACTCAAAAATACTCTTAACTTATATAGATAAGAAGGCTTGGGTCTATGAATTGGATCAAGGATGATGATCATTGTTGTTTATCCCCATGGAGAATGTTGTCCTAATACATTTGGATGTTGATGGTGAGTGATATGAACTAATTCTTGGGCCAGAGGATAGTGTTGGGACTTGGGAGAAGTGACACAATGCAAGAAGAAAAGACAATGACTTGGAGGACCTGGTGCCTTTTTTGCTTGCAATCAATGGCAGTCACTGACGTGAGTCATAACCAAGTGATAAAGTTCGCAGAAATAAGGTGATCAAGAAGTCTAGTTTTCCAGTAACTCTGGATACAATTTTCTATGCATGAACATAAAACCTTCTTCTTGGGCCAGAAGATAGTGTTGGGATAGAAGAGTGACACAATACAGGAAGAAAAGATGGCAACCTTGGTTTGCAACTGAAGATTTTACCTAGGGACCTCCATATTCCATTTGTTAAATACATTTAGTCAGGTGACATGGAAAATGTAGCCCTGCTGAGCAAGCATGCAATCATCATTGGAAGCAAGGAGCTTGTACCTTGTTCTTTGCATAAGATTATTTGTGTTAAAACTTAAGAGTGGTGCTTGGGGTGAAAATTTTGCTTTGTTGTCTTCCAAATAGAAATAGTGGCCTTATTGGAACACTTGATGTTCAACTATGTATAATGAAGATGTTTGGGAATTCTGTCAATTGCATGAATGAGTTGGAAATAACCGTGTCATACATATTGATGCATGAGTATATATTCAAGCTGGCACTAATAAAAAGGAAGTATGACAATGTTATGAGCATTATTAGGAACTAGTTTGTGGATAGGCAGTGATTGCTTAGTTTCATCTGAAGGGCTTCCCAGAAGCAGTTCTTCACTTTTTCAAAGATGAGAGGGCAAGATTTAACTTAGCAGTGTAGGGTGAAACTATTCAAATTGATGTTGCTTCTGCAAAATAGAGAGATGCTAAGGTCACTGGTATACACTTGGAATTGAGGTCCTTTGGTAAGGAAATGCTACCATTGTTGAATATGGTTACCAAAGATTAAAGAATTTTGAAAGGCTTTCATTTTGTATCTTGTCATGGACAATATTGATAATTTTTTGAAGATGTTGGGGATTGCATAAATATAAAATGATGTTATGGGTTAGTTTCACAATGCCCTTATGTGAGTGCAGCAGTTCATGGGCTTACAAAGATTGCTGATATGCCTATACTTAATAGTTAGGTGGCAATCTGCCCACTCTGCCATCTAGAAAGAAATTACCACTTATTCTGCCTCCTCCATAAATTTTTCACAATCGTGAATGACTATTATTGAGGGTTACCAAAGGTCTTTTTGATGGTGGGTTGGATAATGCAGGGGTTCTAGTCCATGAAGAAGAGGATGAAGGAGCTGCAGCCAATAGGGGTTAAGACCTTGACACTTCTATTGGGTTAGATAATGCAGGGGATGCAGGCCATGAAGAAGAGGATGAAGGAGCTGCATCCAATAGGGGTTAAGACCTTGACACTTCTGGAGTTGAAAAACAAAATGGCGAGGTTGTAGTGGTCGATGACAGAGAAGTGACAAGATACAATGATGATGAGGTAGGATGGGATGTAGAAGATTTGAAGCTCCATACAAATATCTAAGCTGCAAATGTTGCAGGTACAACTCATAATGTCATTAGTTACACCATCACCACGTGTGCCAGTAATTCGAATATTGATACAGAAAATCTTTTCCTGCAGGGGAGAATGTAGCTACTAGTAACATTAATATGGAGATGCAGATCTCAAGTCAACAACTTGGTATTACGAATTTCACTCCATTAAAAGTTAAAACCTTTTCCTTTGGATCTTTACATGGGCAGCCATACATACGTCCCTACATTTGTTTCAGCATTGTGGTCTTCTTAGCAATAGAGGGACGCTGGAGTGAGACTGTTAGCTCAAATGTTAGAGGTCCATGAGCTTTGGTATTTAAGTTTTTTCTATTAGATGAGAAACTTAGACTAGCTTACAAAGCCACAACAGATGGGAAGTTAGCTTACAAATCCACAAGAGATGGGAAGTTTAGTGAAGCATTAAGGTTATTTCTTACAATCTTGCACACAATTCCAGTTATTGATGTAGATTCTATTTAGGAGGTAGAGAAGGTGAAGAAATTGATTTGAATTGCTAAAGAATGTGTCTTGGGTCTTAAAATGGGGGTAAAGAGGAAGTTAAGGATCATACTGTCGAAGAACAAGAGCTTGCAGCCTATTTTACTCATTGCAGCGTTCAAAAAGTCCATTTGAGGTTGGATTTGCTGAACACCATAGGTGTTTGGTAGGTAAATTCAATACAATTGCTAACTTGGCTTGATAACTGCTGGCAAATGAGCTTGTTGCAAACCATGTAACATATGCCCAACAAGCTCTGGAGGCATGTGGGAGGTAGTTGCAGGATTTGAAAACCACTGAATTATGACATCAGAAATCCTTTTGTTGTTTTTGGAGCAACTTTTACACCTCTATACCAGGGTCAGAAGTATGTGTCCTATCCACATTGTATGCCACACTTTATTCCAATCATAAAGGGAAATATGTATGTTATATGTGAGATTGTAGTTGTGTTCTGGGTCTTTAGATGCCGTTCAAGAGAAAGGAAGTTAAGGATGATACTGTTCAACAAAAAGAGCTTGTAGTTTATTTTAGTCATAGAAACCTTCAAAAATTCCATTTGAGGTTGGTTTTTCTAAATACCATGGGCGTTTGTTATAACAGATTGAGCTTTAGTACAACAACTAACTTCGCTTGATGACTATTGGAAAGTGAACCCCTACAAGCCATTCAACAAAGGTATAACAAGTTCTGCAGGCATGTGAAAGGCCGCTGTAAGATGCCAAAAAATTGAATTATGATTTTGACTTTAGAAATCCTTTTGTTGGTGGTGCAACAACTTTTACACTTATATACCATGGTTAATCAGAAGGATGTGTCCTGTCCATATTGTACAACATGCTTTGTTCCAGTCATACAAGGAAATATCTGCCCTATATGTGAGCTTTCCATTGTGGGTTCTGATGCTTCTGGGTGCTGAATGTTCATCTTTATTTCAAGAAATTTCATTACCCATGTATATTTCCTTATCAATATTACACTCTCTACCCTTGAGAGCCACATTGAGAGATATGGCGGGACAATCACTAACAAGTCTTGGATAGACTTGAGGGTCTTCTTAAGAGATTGGAGGAGGCTGTTTATTGATCACTGAAGTGACAGTAGAAGTAAAACTTTCCATGTTTTTTCATTTCACACAATTTGAAATTTTAGTCTATGTTTTTGCTTCCCTTTCTCAGTCTCTGACAATGAAAGGTGCCAGTAATTTAGCTTTACATCTGGAGAATTTTTTATAGACCCCCCTGGGTGTTTATCCTATCCTTATCATTCAAGTTTTCTAGTGGTTTGTCTGAGTAGAAATAGCCACTAGGGTCTTATTATTCAACATCAGAAAGTAATGCAATTGTTTGAATTTTTTTTCATATGTAGGTCCTCTCAGAATCAACACTAGTCAAATCACCCCATTGGACTGGGCATGGTATTGAACTAGCTTGCTGACTAGACTGGTATGTAACTACTACAAACTGGCCCTAATTCGCTGGACAAGAGACTTAAATTTTTATGAAATTTCTGAATGAATTTTCTTGTACATGCACAACAAAGTTGGTTTATTCTTTTGATGATGACTATAGATGCAAAGTAAAAATTTGTGAATTTTTATTAATGCCTAGAAATCACAATCCTCTCTTAATTATGACTCACAATTTATAACTCTGAAGTTGTTATGTGTTTGAATGAAAACTATTTTACAAAATGCTTAAAACAATTGGTTTGCATCTACATAACAATATTCATGTCTAGTATACCTGTATATTGGCCATATGGCTTTAGATTTGGGTTTCTATCTTTGTTTACATGGGTATTCTGAGCTCAGAACATAACCATCACTTTTACACTAGAAAGGCTTGGAAATTCTATAGCCAGCTGTTTATGCTAGGTGCAGTTGAAAAGGTGTCATTTATTTGCTGAAACCAAGGCATCTTTTAATGGAATTGACTCACAACAGGAAGGAAAGCTATGACATAATTTAGATTTTCATTATTTGTATATTTACCTGTCTATATGTTGAAAATTTAGTAGTGTGGTATATTGTATTCATGCTGCCTAGGAAACTTACACCATGTGGCTTCATTCCTAATCTCAAACCAAACCTCACAGCTAAACACTGCTTCATCTCAGGAATAAATTATAAGGCCTTTTGGGCTTCGACATTTAGGACTCTTTGTTCTTCTTTTTTCTTTGGGGGAAAGGTCATTTGAAACTCAACACATGTTATATTAGGATCCAAGGGACCAAACATGGCGTATAAAGAAAAATCACTACTTCCTACACATGTTTTTATTACCAAACTAGGTGCACCAAACATTTTTTAAATCTTGAACACTAGTAGTAAATTTGTAGCATTTCATAGTAAGCCATCTTCTGTAGCTGATATCAGAGGAAGAGATTGTTGCAGCAACATAAGGAGATATTACCATGGGAAGGAGAGGGTTTCAAGAAACAAAAAACTGATAATGGAGTAGGTCATTTTTCCAGATCGAAAATGTATCGCAAAAGGGTATTTGTGCCGTCAAGGAAAAGAACGATGCCAATTTTTCCCAACATGCCAAACAATCGAAAATGTATCACAAAAGAGGTATTTGGGACCTCAAGGAAAAGAACAGGGCAATTTTCCCCAGCATGCCAAACAACTACAAGTGCCCAAATCCGATGAAAACCCTCCCAAATTCTATCCTGCAAAAGACGTGCTTGATTATACCCACTTCCTTTTCACACAGTAAATCAATGGTTTGTTGAGTACCCAGATACCCAAAAACTGAGATTGCTAAACCTATCAATCACAATTCTGAAAAAGATTAATGGGAAATTGGAAATTCAAGGCTTATGATGAAAAGAATCTTAACCTTATGCTTGGCACCTCCGTCAGAGCTTTGGAATAGTGAAGACAGAGGTAATCAATGGGGAGAAGAGGAACTTAGGTCTTTCAATGTTGTATAATTCTTACACATCCACGCTTTGTTAGGTAAAATTTGTAAACACGATAGAACTATAAACTCTGGCATGCATAAAAAAGGAGCTAGAAAATCCAAAAAAGAGCGGAACCTTGTTGCATAGATGGCAGCTTCAACATTTCCCATTGCTTCACTCAGTTAACTAGCACCCTGTTCTTGGCACTGTCCACATTGTAGATACCAACCCTGATATTGAATCCTTTGGATAAGAGTTACGTTACAATGCATTTTTCATTTTTTTCTGTGGCACCTGGAACTAATACCCTATGCCCAGTGCAATAATTCAATGCTGAAGGTATGGTATGGCGAACAATCATAGACTGAATAGTGGGAAGGAGAAGGGTACTATTAAAATTGGCAACTAGGGCCAAACTGCATGTGGGTCTACTTATTCATGGCAGCTGATATGTTTCCTATATTTCTCTTGTCGAGAGGTGTAGGATTGATCTAAAAATCATCCGATTCCGACATGTATTCATGGAGATATGAATTTAATTGTGTTATGTGACAATTCATCAAGGTCGGTGAACAACCAAGCTACCCCATCTATCTTCGACATTTTACTATAAATAGAAGAGGTTTGAAAGTCATTTGAGACACACACTCACACCTCTTGTGATCTCTTCCTCCCCACATTTTTGGGTTTTAGTGGAAGGAAGAGTTCCTAAGAGAATACACTTCCGTAAGAGAAGATGCCCTAGCTCCTAACGCTGGCATGGAGATGAATTCCTAACACAGTTATGAAGATAGGCTTCTAACACTACCCTAAAGTCCTGAGCCCTACACAATGATGTTAAGGAGGGCAGTGAAGTGTAAGCCCCCATAAAAGAGGATTACACTTAGCTGAAGGATAAGCCTAAAACTGGTCATAATTTGTTGTTACAAGAGACCCTCAAAACAATGTAAAAGAGAGCCTTAATTTGATGTCTGAACAACTCCTAATGTTTGTTGTCATAATGGATACTATATACATAAAATTGAGATCTATAAGCTGATCTAATGATAGGGAATACACAGTCACCCTAACGTTTTCCTTGAGTGCCCTAAACACTGTGGCTGCAGTCAAGGAGGATGCATATACTTAGCCTTCTATATTCTACTCATACGCTTCCCTAAGCTGCAGGAAGGAGGCCTAGAAGAGGCCCTAATTTGAGGCCTGAAGAAGACTTAATTCATGTCACAAATACAACTAATGTTGCAAAGGAATCATAGTAGCAACAATGTTAATTACAACTGTTCTAAGGCATAGGTAAGTTGGGGGCAACTGTCTCTATGTTAGAAGTCTCAGGGTATCACTGCCATTTAAGAACTTGGTAGCTAGCTGCTTTCCTAGGTTGGAAGCCATAGCAAGCAGGTAAGGTTGTTCCATGATTGTATTGATGAAAGTGCAACATGACTGGTACAACATAGTGATGATGAAGTGTAGCATGATGGGTGCAATGCAATGATGATGGTATGCAGTACGATGAGTGCAACATAGTGTAATGAAGTGAAACACAATGATGGGTGCAACTCAGTGATGGGAGCAACAGAGTGATGAGAACAACTCAATGATGGGTGCAACATAGTGATGGGTGCAACATAGTGATGGGTTCAAGACTGTGATGGGTGCAGCATGGTGATGGAATCACCTTGGAGAATCAATTGAAGCAATATACCTTCACCTGAGTTCAAATCAGCTACCTCATGTGTTATCTTCTTAGTGAAGATCTCTTGTCTTATTTTGTCAAGTCAAAATGTTGACTTTTGATGTATATGTACTATCTCTCTCTCTGCTGAACTATTGAAGAACATAAGAAGAATTGATCAAGGGTTTCCCCACATTGGGGTTTGTCCCTGGCTAGTGCCACATCTTGTGTCCTCTTGTCTTGGCTTGTTTTCTGTGATTTGTGTTTATGTTATATCTGCATTTTAGTATCATGCTAAATGTGATTGCTAATCTAAAATTGATATTGAGCTAATATGAAAAATTGAAGTAAATTTTCTCTCAGCATAGAACATACCTAAAATTAATAGGTACAACTTGCCAGAGAGGAGTAAAAGGTATACCATAAAGAGCTGTAGAAACATGCAGGTAGGAGAAAACATGCCGAAAGCAATTTGGACAAATGGAAAATTTCCATTGGTTAGAGGGACAAACACATGGGAATATTTTATTGGTTAGAAGGGAAAAATTTAAGCTTTCCCATTGGCCGGGGGTGAACAATGTTTTCCCACCCCAAGCCAACAAAGAGAACGCCTATCAACGTAATTATGTAAGAACATATACAAAGTTATTTTCAAAATTACTAAATTTAGATGTAAATTAAAATGTATGGTTTTTATTTTTTGATGGCTCTAAGTTGAGTTCATGAGCAAGGTCTAGATGCACTCTTAGAGATCTTAAAGGATACAAATATTTGATGCCTTGTCGCTTGTATTTCCAATGCACAAATAATGTCATTAATTATGAGGCTTTGATACAATGCCTTAAAAAAGTGATAGATTTGGATGTTAAATAACTCCAACTAATAAGGATTTACAAATAGTTATCAAACATTTAGGAAATTCAATTCATTGTATTTTAATCACCTTAAGGATTATAGAGATGACGCATGGTTTATTATTTCTAAGTTTGAAACATTCAATATTAATTATGTCCATTGAAGTCAAAATCCAAATTCAAATTTACTTTCAAACACAACTCCTATATTTATACCATTGGGAAACTTTTCTATGGACATGTTTTCTAATGAACAATTTTCCATACCTTTTATACGAAACAATATTACAAACTAGATATTTTTTCATGATGATGGCCCTATTTTAGAATTCCTCACATATGAACATACTTTTAGGGGATGAACCATTGATTAAAATTGACATTGTGATCAACAAATTAATACATTTCCTCTAGATACAAAACCAAAGAGTGAGAACTTATTTCTTAATATGTGGTTCAAATCTCTGTAAGAAATAATACCCACAAAATATTAATCTAGGTATTGGATACATGCCTATTGAGGAGGCTACATTTTTTCATTTCCTTATGGAATTATAAAGACTTTTTTCTCGTAGGATTACACTGATTCAAAGACCCATGACACTAAAATCATTCAGGATGTGATATCATTCAAGAAATATATAATCCTATTCAACAAACATTCTTAGATATGTATTTAACAATATAATAACAAATGAAAATGAATATAAGAGGAAAAATATTTTTTATCATTCATCATTCCCTATGGGTATCCAATATGGTCCCTGTTATGAATAAGAATGGAAAAATCAGGATTTTCATTGATTTCAAAAATATCAATAAAGCATTAGATAAATATAACTACCTTGTTCCAACCGTGGAACACATCCCGTAGTGTCCTTTAGGTTATAAATTTTTTTCTATGTTGGATGATTTTTCTAACACCCCAACTCCAACCCCTCGACTGTAAATAACATGTACATTCAAAGATTAGGCTAGTGGGGTTATCATGCCCATGTGTATGTATGTGTATATGTTTTGTGACCAGAGTATCGATGTGCATATGCTTTTATATGTTTTGAGGCTAAAATTTATGGTGTTGCAAATATGATATTTCATGCACACTAATAAATGCATTAGCACTACAGACCAAATAAGATGAACAGAGCATGGGGGGTATGACGCCATGTGCATAAAAAGTGGGTTTCATATAACTTGATAATTATGATAAAAGTGCATTGGCTTCTCAAAAAAGTCCATGAAATGACTTAAGGGGTGTTAGGTGTCAAAAAGCAAACATGCAAATAAAAGTATGTGTGTGGGAGCTACTAAGGGTTAATGTTGTTATGTGCTTATTTGTGCTAAAGAAAATCTAACGTTCATTATATTTATTTCATCTTACAATGTTGTTATTAGCAATACACTTGTGTATGATAGAATGAAATCTAGCATGTGTTAGCTTTCTTTTGCTTGATAATGTTGTTGTTGGCAATAGGCTTGTGTTTTTGCTAAATGTAAATATAACACATGTTAGATTTTTTTCACCTTACATTGTTTTTATGTGCTTGTGTTTGAGCTATAAGGAAATTTAGCATGCATTAGATTTCTTTCACAATGCAATGTTGTGGTTGGAAATTTGGTTGTTTGTGCTAGAAGGAATATGCTAGAATTCTTTGATCTTGCAATGTTTTTATTGGCATTTTGCATGTGATTGTGTTAGAAGAAAATTTAGCACGCGCTATATTTCTTTTATTACAATATTTTTATTGGAAATATGTTTCAGTTTGTGCTAGAAGTAAATTTAGTGCGTGTTATGTTTCTTTAACCCTACAATGTTGTTATGTTCTTGTGTTTGTGCTAGAAGGAAATCTAGCACGGGTGATATTTCTTTCATCCTATAATGTGCTTGTGTTTGTGTTAGAAAGAAATCTAGCATGCGCTCGATTTCCTTGCTGTGTAATGTTGTTGTTGTCAACATGGTTGTGTTTGTGCTAGAAGTAAATCTAGCGAGCTAGAATTATTTCACCTTACAATGTTTTTGTCTGTGTGTGTTTATACTAGAAGAAAATCTAAAACGCATACTTTTTTCAACTTGCAATGTTGTTATTAGCGATGTGCTTATCTTTGGGCTAGAAGGAAATTTTGTGTGCACTAGATTTATTTCACAATGAAATGTTTTTGGAAATATGGTTGCTTGTGCTAGAAGCAATGTTTTGAAACTCTAACTTTGGTTCAGAAATGGCCGAGGGTTGGCTTCGACTCGGTATCGACTCGACCGGTTTGATTTCAATGACTCAGTAGTTGTAAAAAATACATTAATTTTTTTTTTTTATAAAAAGCATAATTTTAAAGATTTTCATTCATGTTTCCAAACACAAATCTTTAGAATATAGAGAGAACACAACATATGATCAAAGTAGGCTCATGAATATATCCATTATATCAAAATGGCACCCAATGCACTCTCCAATACAAAGTTCATACTTAGCCACCACTGCCAGGATTCTTTTCTGCCTCTTCCTAGGGAGAATCACTAGACTACAACAACAATAATACCAATCCTCTGCCCCTAATGAAGCCTCAAAATCCTTGATTTAATTCTTGTCAAGCTCCAGAACAATCAGAGGTAAATATGTATTTATTAGTCCATTTATAGAACGTTTTCCTTTTTAAAAACATTGTATGGCTCAATGAATTGTTTAAGTTTTCTAATTCATGCCACTAGGACAACCATACTTCAGCCTTGCAATTTTCAAAACTTTCTCACAACGATAGATTACTTTAGGACTATAAATATGCAATAAACAACAACACAACCATTTATATGTAGGAGGTGAAACAACTTTTGTCAAATGTGTTTTAAGATTTTTGTCAAAGAGCCTAGCTGACCGAGTTATTACCGAGTCAGCCGAGTCATTACTGGGTCAACCAAGTTGTTATTGAGTTGATCGAGTCAATGACTGGCTCAATAACAACCCAGCCAACCATTCTATTTCAGCCACCAAGCTGACTCGAGGATGCATTGGCTCGGTTTGACTCGGCCAAGTCGGAGTCGACTCGGTCGTTTTTTAAAACAATGGCTAGAAGGAATCTAGCATATGTTTTGTTTCCTTCAGCTTGCAATCTACTTATGTTTATGATAGAAACAAATCTAGCATGCACTAGACTTCTTCAGTCTTACAATGTTGTTATGTGCTTGTGTTTGTGCTAGAAGGAAATATAACATGCGTTATATTTCTTTCAAATTGAAATGTGCTTGTGTTTGTGTTGGAAATTTTTTTAGCAGAGGAAATATTTCTTATACTCTATAATGTTGTTATTGGCAACATGCTTGTATTTGTGTTAGACATAAATCTAGCACTTGCTAGATTTATCACTCTACATTGTTGCTATGTACTTGTGTTTGCACTAATAGGAAATCTAACACATGTTAGATAGATTTTCTTTTAACTTGCAATGTTGTTATTGCTAACATGTTTTTGTTTGGGCTAAAAGGAAATCTAGCTTGTGCTATATTTGTCTTGTCCTGTAATGTTTTCATTGGAAATATTTATATGCTTGTTTAGAAGTAAATATAACGCAGACTAAATTTTTCTCACCCTACAATGTTGTTATGTGATTATGTTTGCATTAGAAGGAAATATACTATGCATTATATTTCTTTCACCTTGTAATGTTGTTATTTGGAATGTGCTTGTGTTTTTGATATGAGGAAATCTAGCATGTGTTAGATTTGTTTTGTCTGGTAATGTTGTTGTTGGCAATATGTTTGTGAATTTGTAATAGAAGGAAATCTAGTACGTGTTATATTTTTTTCACAATGCAATATTATTTTTGACAATACAGTTATTTGTGCTAGAAGGAAATCAAATGCCTTGCATTGCTTTTATTTTGCAATGTGTTTCTGTCTATGCTAGAAGGAAATTTAGCATGCAATAGATTTCTTTTTTTCTTGCAGTGTTGTGGTTGACAATATACTTGTGCTTGTGATAGAAGTAAATCTAACGCATACTAGATTTCTGACACCTTGCAATCTTGTTATGTTCTTGTGTTTATGATAGAATGGAATATATAACACATTATATTTCTTTCACCTTACAATGTTATTATTCCCAATGTGTTCTTGTTTGTGCTAGAAGAAAATCTTGTGGGTGCTAGATTCCTTTTCCCTTACAATGATGTTATTGGTAATATGTGTGTGTTTGTGCTAGAAGTAAATCCAACATGTATTAGGTTTCTTTAGCCATACAATAATGTTGTTTACTTATGTTTGTGCTAGAAGGAAATATAGCATGTGCTAGATTTTCTTTTACCTTATTGTAATGTTGTTGTTGACAACATATTTGTGTTTGTGCTAGAAGTAAATCTAGCACATGTTAGATTTCTTTCACCTACCAATGTTTTTTTTTTTTTTTTCTTGATGCTTAAATTTCTTTCCCCTTCCAATGTTGTTATTGGCTATGTGCTTTTGTCTATACTAGAAATCAATCTACCATGTGCTACATTTAATTTTATTTGTAATATTTTCGTTGGAAACATGTTTGTATTTTTGCTAAACGTAATTCTAGCACATGCTAGATTTATTTCACCCTATAATGTTTCTATGTGTTTGTTTTTATGTTGTTAAAATTGGAAACTAGGGCCAAATTCCATGTGGGTCATATTATTAATTGCAGTTGATATTTTTCTTGGATCCCTCTCATCGAGAGGTGTAGGATTGATTTAAAGATCATTTGATTCTGATAAGTATTCGTGGAGATATGAATTTATTTGCATTATGGGACAATTCATCAAGGTCGGCCAGCAACCAAATAAACCCCACTTGTGCCCAATGTTTTAGTATAAATAGAGGTGGCCTTCGAGTCATTTTTACACACACTTGGGATCTCTTCCTCTCTACTTGTCTTTTGGTTTTAGTAGGAGGAGAGATACTAAGGAATAGCATTGCCCTATGGAGAACCCCTAACGCTTCCCTATGTAGAAGCCCTAACACTACCCTATTGAGAAAACCTAACACTGCCCTATTGAGAAGCCCTAATGCTGCCCTATTGAGAAGCCCTAACGTTGCCCTATGGAGAACCCCTAATGCTACCCTATGAAGAAGACCTAACGTAGCCTATGAAGAAGCCTATACGTTGTCCTAATGGTGGTATGAATATACCCTAGCTGCAACAAGCCTAGAAGAGAACAACAAGGAGTTAGGAGGCTACTCCAGGAGGCCGTGGAGCTATTCAAGAAGGCCATAGCCCACATCTCGAGGTTGAGAGGTAGGGGGATTGTTTCAGGGTGGTTAGGTGAAGGAATATCCCTTAGAAGGGACGTTGCAGCTAAGGGACAGCTTGTTGTAGCAAGCCACAGTAGATAAGAGGAGGTCGAAGGATGGAATAGGGGTTGGAACAACCGAGCATTGCATCCAAGGCTTTCCTACCCTATTAGAAAGGCAACCATAGTTGTGGAGGGCTATTCTAGCCACATTTTGAAGGCTGTTAGGATTGTTGTTAGAATGCCCTAACCAGTCCAACAATGCAGCAAATAGAAAAGCCCCAAAATAGTGATGATGATACATTGAAGCATCATGATGATGGAAGCAACATGATGATGAATGTTGCAACATGATAGGTATAGTGACGAAGTGTATCATAGCGTAATGAGGGGCAACATAATGGTGAGGTGCAGCAGTATGATATAGCCAGTTCATGGTGTTGCAAGTATAGCACATTGGTACAACAACATGCAAGGGACAACAAACTAACATTGGGACAGTTGTATGGTACTTAGCAGCAAGTACACCAAGCATTCAATGGTGCAATAGCATGCAAGGGATAACAAACTAACATTGGGAAAATTGTATGGTACTTAGTAGCAAGTACACCAAGCATGCAGTGGTACAACATCATGTAAGGGACATCAAGCTAACATTGGGACAAGTGTATGGTACTTAGCAACAAGTACACCAAGCATGCAATAGGCAACAAGCAAGCAATGGGACAACAAACATGGAAAACATGGTTCAACCATGACCCATGGGACAATAGTATAACATTAAGTCTAGTAGACATGAGGTCTAGCATTGTGATGATGTGTGCAGCATGGTGCAGCACGGTGAGGTGTAGCATGATGATGAGATGCATCACAATGATAGGTGAAGGAGTCACCTTGGAGAATCAGTTGAAGCAGCATGTCTTCAACTGATCTCATGCATCATCTTCTTAGAGATGATCTACACTCTCATTTAGATAAGTCAAAGTGTTGACTTGAGTTGTATATGTACTATCTCTCTCTCTCTCTGCTGAACTATTGAAGAACGTATAAGAAGAATTGATCAAGGGTTTCCCCACATTGGGGTTTGTCCTTGGCTAGTGCCACATCTTGTGTCCTCTTGACTTGGCTTGTCTTCTACGATTTATATTTATGTTCTATTTGTAGTTTACTTTAATGTTGATGTGATTGATAATCCGTAAAAAATATTGAGCTAACTGTGAAAATTGAAATAAATTTCTCTAGCATAGAACATACCCAAAACTTAACATGGTATCAGAGTTGAGGTGAAGACAAAACCCAAGCAAGAGTGAAAGAGCAATCACCGAAGATAATTGGGAAAGGACAAAAGGATCAATGGATTCCTCATCCCTTTTCTAATTCACCAAGGGTGAAGTCAAGGCAGAGAATATTATTAGAATGGCGTAGTGGAAGTTTTTTATGGCCTACCTGAAGATCACTTCAATGGGATGTCTGAATCTAAGGGTGGAAGGAAAGACAGATGCCTTGGTTGAAATAAGTTTGTTCATTGTGAAAAGGAGTGTCAGACTGGTAGAGACACATCACTTGATGATGATAACAATCATTCTAGGGACATCTTCAATGATTATAGGAATGAAAGGAGTCAACTGACTCTTTAGAGAAACCAAGGAACCGCAGGTATGAAGAATCAAATGTTGTTTACGATAATATAAAGAAGTGTTATCTTGTATTGGTCCTCTCCTTCAGATTCTTTGGGAATTTGGCTTATTCATTGTAGTGCTTGAAGGCACTCCATTGGATAGAAGGGTGCTCTCTCTCTATTTTGGTATAGATGGAAACATTCGTGGGATTATACTTGGAGCTGATGCCACCTATTTCAGAAAGGGTGTTACCCCTCAATTGAATGACGGTAACTCGATTCATTTACATAATCTCTTTTATGTACCTGATCACAAGAAGAACCTGTTGTCCATTTCGGCAATGGAAGTCAAAGGTTTCAGGGTGGCATTCATCGATGGAAAGGTACATGTTTGAAAATAGAATTTTCAAGGATGCTTTTACTCATGGGTTCAAGGTTTCCAATTTGTATCAAATTGCAGAAATTCCATTGGGGACCATGTCAGTTGACACATAGCACCAGAGGTCTGTGCATTAGATGATGACAAGGATGCCTCAATTCAAAAGGAGCATGAAGGTACATGTCTGAGATGTACCGAAGGAAAATCTCACAAGGGAACCATTCCCCTCATGTAGGAGGTCCACAAGTTTGGAAAAACCCAAGGAGGTTTGAGATTCATGATCAGGAATCTCATTTGTGTTGGTGGAAGAAAGCCCTCTATGACTTGAAACAAATCACCCCAGGATTGATATGAGAGGATTGATAGCAATTAGATGAAGCTGAGATTCACTAAGGAAGAAGCCGATCCTAACCATTGTTTGAAGGTTATGGATGATAGACCTCTCATACCGACGCCTTTTGAGAATAACCTATTTCTGATAGGTGCAGACTCTCTCACTTGCAGAAGTAAGAGGGAGTTGGATTTCAAATATGGAATGGTAAACTGCAAGCCCATGACTACCTTGAGGATCTTAAATTTTAGAAGTTATATGGTGGTGATGACAGACCAAATTTGGGAAATGCCTCTGAGTTTCATAAACTCATTTGCATTGATGTTCTTGGTGAAATTCTATTCAGATATATGTTTTGTAGTTAGCACAA
Organism: Pinus tabuliformis; assembly: GCA_031772625.1. NCBI lineage: Eukaryota > Viridiplantae > Streptophyta > Pinopsida > Pinales > Pinaceae > Pinus > Pinus tabuliformis. Next base: position 924,376,784 of record CM062820.1, on the reverse strand, counting down.
TGAGATCATATTTGGTTGAACCTCACTTGATTGGTGCCAAGAATCTTCTGAGATATCTTCGAGGTATAATCTCTCATGGATTGAGATAAACTATCGGAAATATGAAGTTGCATGATTATTCGAATGCTAACTGGGCACCTAGTGTGGAGGATCACTAGAGCACTTCTCAGTGCTTGTTCTTTTTGGGTTGTACTTCGATATCATGGATGAGCAGGAAGTAGAAGTCAGTTGTTATAAGAACCACTGTGACCAAATACATAGCCACAAGTATGATCTTGTATGAAGCTACCTAGTTATGGAAGCTCTTTAGTGAGATGTTTGTACACATGATGAATACCACTATGATTCTCTGTCACAACCAGGGGGGATTCGATGGTTGAGGAATCATGTATTCGATGATTGCTCCAGTAGATAAACATCACATACTACCTAATCTGGGATATGTTAAGTCGATGAGTGAGGAGGCTCCATCACATTGAGACTGATGTACAGGTCGTAGACATTTTGTCAAAGCCCCAAGGAAAGGTCAAATCTGCAACATTCCCGAAGGACTTGGAGTCACTGAGAAACCTTCTTATAAGTTTCCTGCATGTTGTATGCATCGATCTCTGGGAGCTCTGGGGGGGGTTGGGGTAATTACTGGAGCAACACACGACCATAGGGAAACTCACCCTCCCCTAATGGTGCATTGTGTACATGGTGAATGGCTCAGACTTCCCTTGCGATACCCCATGGCAACTTTTTAATAGGATGATTGGTTCTCCTGTGGGACAGGATGATTAGTTCTCCAGTCAAGGCATCCTACCCATGCAGTCTGGGACTCATGGGAAGTACTTATCATCAATCAATGAGTAGGGAAATGGGGTTAGGGACCATTATTAGTACTATCGATCGACACATCGTTATATCTACCATACTCCCTATGCTAAGATGACCTCCATTGATCTAGGATTAGTATGAGTGGTTTGAGGCTCTATTATGATATTGATCTGGGATCAATGAAACTGACCTTGATCAGTAAGAGTGGTATGACACACTCTCTTCATATAAAACTGACTTCAGGTCAATAGAGAATGGTATGAGAGATTCTCGATCAATTCTTTTTCTTCATGGTTCAGTAAAGCAGAGCAGAGCAGTGCAAGGCACTAATGGCAGAGATAGTACAGTCGGAGATATGGATGAGTGGATGGAGTTCTCCCTAGTTGACAGGGAGTGTTAAAATTGGAAACTAGGGCCAAACTCCATGTGGGTCATCTTATTAATGGAAGCCGATATTTTTCTTTGATCCCTCCCATCAAGAGCTGTAGGATTGACCTAAAGATCATCTGATTCCGATAAGTATTCATGGAGATATGAATTTATTTTTGTTATCGGACAATTCATCAAGGTCGGCCAACAACCAAATAAACCCCACTTGTGTTCAACATTTTAGTATAAATAGAGGTGGCCTTGAAGTCATTTCTACACACACTTGGGATCTCTTCCTCTCTACTTATCTTTGGGTTTTATTAGGAGGAGAGATCCCAAGGAATAACACTGCCCTATGGAGAAGCCTTAACGCTTCCCTATGGAGAAGCCCTAACGCTTCCCTATGAAGAAGCCCTAATGTTGCCCTATTAAGAAGCCATAAAACTGCCCTATGGAGAAGCCCAAATGCTACCCTATTGAGAAACCCTAACACCGCCCTATTGAGAAGCCCCAACATTGCCCTATGGAGAAGCCGTAACACTCCCCTATGAGGAAGCCCTAACGTAGCCTATGAAGAAGCCTATACACTATCCTAAGGGTGGTATGGATATACCCTAGCCACAACAAGCCTAGAAGAGAACAATGAGGAGTTAGGAAGCTATTATGGGAGGCCGAGGAGTCGTTGAAGAAGGCCACAGTCCACATCTTGAGGTTGAGAGGTAGGGGGATTGTTTTATTGTGGTTAGGTGAAGGAATATCCCATAGACGGGATGTCCCAGCTAAGGGAAAACTTGTTGTAGCAAGCCATAGTACATAAGAGGAGGCCGAAGGATGGAATTGGGGTTGGAACAGCCTAGCATTTCAACCAAAGCTTTCCTTCGCTCCTAGAAAGGAAGCTACATTTGTGGAGGGCTATTCTATCCACATTTTGAAGGTTGTTAGGAATACTGTTAGAATGCCCTAACCAGTCCAGCAATGCAACAAATAGAAAAGCCCCAAAATAATGATGATGATACATTGAAGCATCATGATGATGGAAGCAACATGATGATGATATATTGCAGTAGCATGATGATGAATGCTGCAACATGATGGGTATAGTGACGAATTGTATCATAGCATAATGAGGGGCTTCACAATGGTGAGGTGCATCAGTATGATATAGCAAGTTCATGGTGCTGCAAGTATAGCACATTGGTACAAAATCATGCAAGGGACATCAAACTAACCTTGGGACAACTATATGGTTCTTAGCAACAAGTACACCAAGCATGCAATGGTACAACTGCATGCAAGGGAAAACAAACTAACATTGGAACAACTGTATGGTAGTTAGCAGCAAGTACACCAAGCATGCAATCATACAACAGCATGCAAGGGACATCAAACTAACATTGCGATAGCTGTATGGTACTTAGCAGCAAGTACGCCAAGCATGCAAGGGACAACAAGCAAGCAATGGGACAACAAACATGGACAACATGGTTCAACCATGAGACAATGGACAACATTACAATGACAAGTGCAGTAGTCATGAGGTCCAACATTGTGATGATGGGTGCAGCATGGTGCAACACGGTGAGGTGCAACATGATGATGAGATGCAGCACGATGATAGGTGAAGGAGTCACCTTGGAGAATTAGTTGAAGCAACATGTCTTCAACTGATCCCATGTATCATCTTCTTAGAGATGATCTATGCTCTCATCTAGATAAGTCAAATTGTTGACTTCAATTGTATATGTACTATCTCTCTCTCTCTCTTTGTTGAACTATTGAAGAACATATAAGAAGAATTGATCAAGGGTTTCCCCACATTGGGGTTTGTCCCTGTCTAGCACCACATCTTGTGTCCTCTTATCTTGGCTTGTCTTCTGCTATTTATACTTATGTTCTATCTGCAGTTTACTTTAACACTGATGTGATTGCTGATATGGAAAAAATATTGAGCTAAATGTGAAAATTGAAATAAATTGCTCTAGCATAGAGCATACCCAAAACTTAACATATGCTAAAATGAAATTTAATGTACAATATATTTATTTCACCTTGCAATATTTTTATTGGCAATGTGCTTGTGTTTGTGATAGAGGGTAATATAGAATGTTTTTTTTCACAATGCAATGTTGTTGTTGGCAACATGCTTATGTTTGTACCATATCCCATTCTTAGACCACATATTCCATATCAAGGGCCTTCTAATAATTTGAGGGTTTAACATTTTTTATTTTGTAACAACAAGCTATGTAGGCATGGAATAAAACCTCATTGTCTCTAAAAAGCAAGGTCAATTTTCATAAGCATGGAGATGTTTCATGAAATATTATTATTGCAATGTTTTTATTGACAATGTGTTTGTGTTTGTGCTAGAAGGAAATTTAGCATGCACTAGATTTACTTTACAATGAAATGTTGTTGTTGACAATCTTCATTTATGCCATAGGAAGGAGTCTAGCATGTGTTACATTTCCATTTCCTTGCAATATTTTTAATGTCAATGTGCTTGCATTTGTGCTAGAAGGAAATCTAGCTTGTGCTAGATTTCTTTTGGTTTGCAATGTTTTTCTTGGGAATATGCATGTGTTCATGCTAAAAATAATTATAGCATGTGCTAGATTTCTTTCACCATACAATATTTTTATTGGAAATATCCATGTGTTTATGATAGAAAGCAATCTAGGATGCAAATATTTCTTTTTCTTTGCAACATTCTTGTTGGCAATATGCTTGTGTTTCTGCTAGAAGTAATTCTATCACATTCTCTATTTCTTTCACCTTGCAATGTTGTTATGTGTTTATCTTTGTCCTAGACAAAGATCTAGAAGAAAATCTAATGATTGCCATAGTTAATGTTCTTTCATTGTATTTTTATTTTATGGTTTCTAAAGCAAGCTAAGACTATACATGACTATAAAAGAAAATTTTTGTGCAAATATGATGTAGTTTCTACAGTTGTTTTTATTTATTAACAATGTAATGTCTTTTGGAAATGTGCTTATGCTCGTGCTAGAAGGAAAGCTAGTAGGTGCTAGCTTGCCTATAGTCACAATTAAAAGAATATAATAAATTATTTGGGGGTGCCCTTTTTCTAATCAACACCATGATTAGCTATTATTGTGAGTTCTACACTTGTTATTGTTCTTGTTCATTTTGTTACACATATAATGATGCGAGTAGTTATAGTATTTATAAATTCATACTTTCTTCAATAATTCGAAACTGTGATAATAGTTTTTTTGTTTGTCAGAAACCATGGACTATGAAGCTAGTGAGAATTCAAAGGAAGCATCCAAGGAAAAAGGAAGTTCAAGAAACATGACACCAATATCTTTAAATGGTATGACTATTTTAAAATTAGTTTATACTTTGTTACAATGGTTAGACATTATGCTAATAAATGGTTGTTGATTAGTTTATATTTATTATTTTATCAGGTCGATGATAAAATGTTGTGCTCCTTCTTCCACTGTCCAATTATAATTTTTTCTGATAAAAAAATTCTCTTATATATTGATCAACCTATTTGGGATAAATGGGACACTGTTTTTAACTGTTACCAACTAGGCACATTAAAGTGTTATCCAAGCCAACTTGATTTTGAGAACTACAAGAGAAATAGTCTACACAGTTTGACAAAAGCTACTCTTTGGCCCCTTCAGGGATTGACCATGGAAGAAATTGCTTCAATAGTAGATAAGCTATTGGATCGAACCATTTGGTTTTCTATTCCACTTAATCATCCAACAGATGCCATAAAATTAAAAGATTATTGTTCTAAATTGAAATTAAAAGATTATTGTTCTAAATTGAAAACCTATAGAACAATACTTGATGCAATGGTTACATATTTTCAAAGTCATGATGAGAAATTGAATGAGAAAACTCTCACCACATTCAACATTCTTGAGCATTATGAAATTAACGATATCATATTTTCCAATTTTTGCAACACGGTGAAGGAGTCTACTTATGTAAAAGGAACACGTAATACAAAGACAGAGTCCCTTTCTCAACGAACATGTGGAGTATTTGACAGAATGATAAATGGATCAACAAGTGTTCAACAGGTTGACAACAATTTTGAATTTGGTTGTCATTTTTGGGGCCCTAATCTTTTGTCAACACTTTTGCACTCTTTTCCAATGTCAGTTGCAACCAATTTTACATACTGACCTTATTGTTTTGGATACACTGACTTTGAAAAAAGAACCATTCCACAAGGGATATTATATTGAATATTTTCGATTTCTTATCGAAAAAAATGAGTTGAATGACTTTACTACAATTCTCTTAGTAGAAATTTGGTTTTGTAATAATGTACACGAGTCTTTGGAAATTGCCATAAAGAACTCCAAGTTCAACTATAAAATGACTAGTGGCATTTATGAATATAAGTCTCAAAACAATTATAGTTATGATATAGTTTTTACTATACATTTCTATACTTCAGAATTAAAAAATTAGGAGGCTTCAAAATACTCTCACACATTTGAAGACACATTTGATGAAAATGAGAGAGATTATGATTTCTGGATGGATTTATTGGAAAAACACCAACAATGTAGTGATGAAAAAGTGGTTATTTCTCTTTATGCGGGGAAAAATTTAATCAAGGCTTGTACATATGGAAGAAGAATTGCATGTGTTGTGCAAACAAAGTCACAAAGGACAATCATGTTGAATAATTACAAATATTTTCAACTATCAAATCCAGGATCCATTAACTTTTTGGAAAATTCAGGTACTATAGTTCCTTTGTTGTTTCTCTTATAATACTTTGGATACTATTTTGTTCATATTTCTTAATTGTCAAAGTGTTTACTAAAATGACTAATGATGAAGATTCTAAAACAAAGAATGATGAAAGTGGGAAGAAAAAAAAAAATCAATATAGTGCTTATGATGTTGAAAAAAGTTTAGAGATGGAAATAGGAGGAGGAGAAGTTATCATACCAGGTACATAATTTGTTTGGTTGTTTCTCTTGTTACCTTTTGAATTTATTTAATTTCCATATTCATAACATTTTTGGATGTCTATTATAGGGAATTATGAGAAGAATGAAATTAATCAAGACAATGACCATGGAATGATGGAGATAGAAATGGGTATTAATCATTGTAACTCTTTTTTTTAATCTAATTTATTATTATTATTATCGTGATTCATAACATTTCATATGTTGATTATTGTTGGAAATAAAGAGAATGAATATAGTGACCAAGAGAATGTCCCACAAAACTACAATCAAGACCAAAATATTATATGGACGAGTAAAGATGATTCATTTTTTATATAGTTTAATGAATTTTGTTCATTGTCACAATTTATAACATTTTTTATGTTTATTATAGAGACAAGCAAGGAGAACAAAAACATTGATCAAATGAATGTGAAACAAAGCTTTAATCAAGGAAAAAATATAATATTAGGTACTTATAATTTGTCCACTTGTTTTCTTTATTATTTAATGATTTTATTCATTTTCAAAATTCAAAATATTTTATATGTTTAATTTAGAGACAATTAAAGGTAACAAAGATGATGATGAGGTGCAAAGTTACAAATATGAAGATAATATCATATCAGATACTTATAACTTGTCTTATTGTTTATCTTATTATTCTTCGAACTCTAATGCTTGTAACTACCATAATGTTGTACATTTTTATTATAGGAACAAATAAAAAGGATAAAATTAACAATCAAAATAATGTTAAAGGTGTGCGTGTGTGTGTGTGTGTTTCTTTTTAAAGGTTGCATTACTAATGTTTTTTTTTGTATCAGTATTTGATTGAAGGTTTAATAAGAAGTACTATTGGTATTTGATTGAAGGTTTAATATGTTTACTCTAGGTTCTATCATGATGATAAAATAAATTATTATTTCATCTATAAATAGTGAAAAAACCACTCAAGGTAAGTGTATTGTTTCAACATTTTTTTAGTAATTTTTGTAATATGAATAAAATGGTTTGACTAGATTATTTGTCACTGTGTTGAAGCCAAAATAATTGAAAAAAAAATAGTTATTTTTTAACTAAAGGACATTTTTTATCATAGCATTGATGATGAGGAAACAAACAAAGGGAATATTGAGAAAATGGGATCTGATTCTAATTACACAATAGAGAAAAAGTTATTTTGGATTCATTCACATGAAAAAAATAAATTTGAAATGTGTTTCAAAAATGAATCCCTTGACATTGCAATTTGGATGACAATTTTGAAACAAAGCACAACAAGAGTTTTAAAAAAGTTGGTTGCAGAAACATTACAAGATAAACCCATGTTTATCCGAACTGCTTAAGATTGTAAACCACAAAAGGGACATATGGTCATTAACAATCCAACCAAAGTTATACACACTAAATCATTGAAAAAATTGTGGGAAATGCATACCCAATATGATGCAACCAATACTATTATAGTGGATTTTTCACTTGAGAGAGTGAAAGAGAATCCCAAAGAAAATGTGATTTTTTCCCCTCCATTCATTGGAACAAATCAAGAGGATAATTGGTTGATTGATGAGCTATGGAGAATGTTGCATAAACTCAAGAAGGCTATAGATGTGCAAGCTACTTTGAAGGATGTTCAATTGCATTTAGAAGTACCTTAAGATGAGAGATGTCTATTTCATGCTATTATATGTATGACATCATGAATTATTGCTTTTATTTCACAACACTAATAAAATAATTGTTGATTTGGTTTGTCATTACTAAAAATAAAATATTTTTATTTTATTTATTTTTGGTGAGATATTGTGTTGATTACAATTATTGATTTGAATGGTCATTTAATGTTTTCATATCAAAATTTCCCATGCTATAGAAAATTTTACAATGGATTTACTTATATGTAAAAATTAATAGATAACTGGTCTATTTGTTTGAATTAGATCATTACAATTATTTGTTTCAATCATGCTTTAAGTTATCATTATACCTCTTAGAAATTAGTAACGTGAAGGATGACCCATTGCATTCTTATAAATTATTTTATTCCATATAAGTTGAAAAACTATATTAGGTTCTACGTAGCACCAACAATAAACATACAATCTGTATTAAAAGAATCACCAAAAGCAATAGCCAAGGTATGTTTTGGGATGTTTTAGTGTCTACAAATAAACGCTTCAACCCCTAGACTAGTAGCTAAGTCTAGAACAACAATGAAAAGGATTCTTTAACTTTTCTATAACCAATAGATTAAATAAGATAGTAAAGAAGCCTACCTGTAGCTTTCGCTTACTCCTTATCTCCCTTGATCAATTCTGTCGCTCCCTTCCATACTTAATCCGCTTGAAAAGTACATGCACACAGACAAAAGACAAAAACCAATCAAAGCATATGATAATGATCTATTGATTGAACATAGAATGGAATCAAGTTCATAATACACATATGAAAGCATCAATGAACAATACAAACATATGGAAAAAGATTTGAAAACTTTATTAGTAAAAGGAAGAGTTACAACCCAACTTTCTTGTTTCAGTATCACTCCTCTAGTTCAATCCCATCGTCTCCTCATAACAAGCAAGACATTTTAGCATCATTACAATACTTGAAACCAACTCAAGTCTCATACTAACAACATCTCCCTATAATTCAATGATTTCTAGCCCCTAATCACTAAGATGAGTGGGCTTTTTATAGGTGAATAAACGAAGTTATGCCACAAATGGTGATAATAAATGCCCTCCCAAACATAAAATTTAGTTCCATGGAGGAAGGAATAAAGGGATTGATGTTCCTTAACTCCCTTCCTGATCCAAATTTGAGCCCAAAGGAGTATATAAACTTGGGAAGCTTTTAGATGCATCCAATGGATAAGAATATTCCCAAATCCCAATGAAAATTTGCTCAAATTCACCCAGCGCAAGTCAAATAGGGCTCAAGTGTGCTGCATAGCACCCAGCCAATGTATTGGATTGTACTGCAGTGCACCCTGATGAAGGCCTGCCTATGCTGATCTTGTTAGAGGTAGTTTTTTGATGATTTCAGTCATGGAATCTCTTGGGAAGGAAGCATTCTCATGGTTGAATTCATTTAGGGCATGTAACAACTGAATTAAGGTTTGATGGGCCCTAATAGTACTGATCTGTAAGTTGGGGTTGATGTGCCCAAATGAATCTGTAACAATTGCCTCCTAAAGCACGAAGTCGTAAATATGTATGTTGAGTGAAATGCATTATCATGTGGAAAGGAGGTTTCGAAGCGCAAGTGTTGGAAATAATACTGAGAGGGGGGGGTGAATCAGTATTATCACATTAATAAAACTTTTTCATTTCCATAATCAGATTCATATATGCTACTTCCACAACTTCTTATGTTTAAGTTAATTGATCTTCAATGAGTGCATTAGAACATTATCAACCATATTATCAGATAACAGATGCCGTAATAGAGAATAGATCATCACACATAAGGCACACACATGAACACCATGATATAAGGTGGAAACCCAATGCGGGAGAAAAACCACCTGCTGCAAGTCATCTCAATCTTCTTCTTAATAAGAAAATCCTTTTACAATATTTGTACTGGTGCAGTCTTATACCAGTACGGGAGCTACAACCCCCTTTGCTCTTGTACTAGCCGATCCATTTACTAGTACGCGGGCTGCTACTTGCTACAATGCTCCAAAGATCTCCCTTAGCTTTTGTACTAGCTTAGATACTAGTACATAGGCGCTGGCCTACAATCTTCTCTCTTCCAGGTACCACGTTTCATCAATTTTCAGACTGGATACACTGAAGCACAACACATAATCTGAAAGGCCACTTTTCATCCAATTTTCATACTGGACCCAACAACAACATTGAAGCTCATAATCAAACAACCTTCTGAATCACCCAATCACCAGATCCATACATATACAATGATATTATGAGAGTTATCAACCAGATCTAGTACATAAAGATAAGTCATTAATCATGTTGTTATCTGAACTCAATACCAGTAACCAAACATCAGTTATGCACCCAAAACCCTGCAGAATAGTCAAAGGCAGTTAAAACAAATTTTAAGCAGGGATCGCAACTTCACTGGTATAGATCTGCGGATATCTGTACTACCTCCGCACCTGCGCCTTCTGTGGCGCCGCGACCACCGCACCTGCGCCTTCTGTGGCGCCTCCGCACTGCGCCTTCTATGGCGCCTCTGTGGCGTCTCCGCACTGCGCCTTCTGTGGCGCCTCCGCACTGCGCCTTCTGTGGCGCCTCCACACTGCGCCTTCTGTGGCGCCTCCGCACTGCGCCTTCTATGGCGCCTCTGTGGCGTCTCCGCACTGCACCTTCTGTGGCGCCTCTGCACTACGCCTTCTGTGGCGCCTCCGCACTGCGCCTTCTGTGGCGCCTCCGCACTGCACCTTCTATGGCACCTCTGCACTGCGCCTTCTGTGGCGCCTCCGCACTGCGCCTTCTATGGCACCTCCGCACTGCACCTTCTGTGGCGTCTCCGCACTGCGCCTTCTGTGGCGCCTCCGCACTGCGCCTTCTGTGGCGCCTCCGCACTTCCGCAGCTGCAGCGCTCGAGAGATCACCCTTCACAGATTCGCTTTCAACTTCACTTTCATAGATCAAACTTTCAAAACAATAACCCAATATTTCAGATCTTAAGATATTCAATTGCAAGAATGAATTAGCCAAGTGATCTCCTTTGCTTTATATAGGCTTAGGCCTTTCACAATACCACGGGCCAAAACCATAGGATCAAAAAAATGTTGGACTAATACCATGAACCAACCATGAAAGTACGTGAGATCAACACTTTTGACAAAGTACCATGGTCCAAAACCATAGGTTCAAATACCAAGGACTAACTACCATGGACCAAAGGTAAGTTCTCCAACATATAAGCGCTTTTCCTCATAGGTTCAAATACCAAGGACTAACTACCATGGACCAAAGGTAAGTTCTCCAACATATACGCGCTTTTCCTCATAGGTTCAAATACCAAGGACTAACTACCATGGACCAAAGGTAAGTTCTCCAACATATACGCGCTTTTCCTTGCATGAAAGTGCGTGAACTTTTTCTCTACATGAAATAAACTTTTCTCTGCATAAAAGTGCATGAACTTTTCTCTACATGAAATAAAATTTTCTCTGCATAAAAGTGCGTGAACTTTTCTCTACATGAAATAAACTTTTCTCTGCATATAAGTGCGTGAGCTTTTCTCTACACTATAATTTATTATCTGAGATGAGTGGGTTGCCATCAAGTACAACATATGTATCATAATGCCAACAGCAAGGTGACCTGCATCAATTACAATACATATATCATGATAATTTGATTTTTTCTCATGAACTTGCTAAGGGAAGGCATACCCATGCTCAACTTATAAAATTTCATTACATGTACAAATATAGTCCTCTACAGATATAGACCCATGAATGGATGACCATGAATGTAAGGCCATTGTACATTTGATTTAGTACTCCTAAAAATATCATAGCTCGGATAGATGAAACTAGATCCGGGGTCTTCAATCTCATTCAATCTTTCACTCAAGTACAATTCTAACCATGTGAATAGATGATCTGAGGTCGAACATGGGAATACATCGTCTAATTACCAGCCAATGATGTAAGCCGTTAATAGATGCGAGAGGAATCACCGATAGTGATAATGACCCTCAAGGTACTACAATAGATTTCGCATGGTGTGAATAAATGATTTGATGTCGAACACCATACAAATTCTTTTGGTCGAAGGCTAGTGATGTCAACCTATCATTGGAAGCGAGAAACCTATCATTGATGTATGCAAGCCTCAAGGTACTGAAGGGGTGTTTCTAAGTCAACTTCTTGGATGATGCGCTGATGTCGACAAGAAGTGACTCATCATAGGAGGGCCTTGATGTATCCCACATCAACAACATGAAACGAGGTAAATGATTTTGGAGACAAGAAATCGACTGACGACAAAAGGTTCAGGAATGGTGATCATGAAAATGAAGGTTTACGGTATTGCAAAGGATGAAGTTTGAACTGAATGACTTCCCTTGAAAATGTAGGTGACACTAAGATGAATTGGTAGCATTGACCCAAAACAAAGTAATGGATGGTATGATAGACCAATGGTGTGATAACCATCAAGCTGAATGACCCAACCCACATAGTCACGGTGATGAGGTGAAAGTGTCATGTTCAAGATTGACTTGCTACCATAAAGTGTTTTCCCCTTTTTCCAATTTTCCCCAATCATTATTGACCAGTACCTCTTTATTTTTATCAAGATTGAGGAGGATAACATATCCTTGTTGTATAATTCCACCCTTCGGGTGAATCCATCACTATTTGATGCTTTAACGAGTCTAGCGAAGGTGAAACTTGGTCTTGTCTAGATGGACAAGTTTGTCACTATTTGATGTTTTTAACGGGTTTAACAACAAAAATAACTCAGTCCTTTTCATGTTTAGAGAGTTTGAAAAGGGACGAAAACAAAACTCCAAAAGTTCTTTTTCATAGATTAATCTCTTAAGTCTGAAAAAGCATAAAATAATACAAGAGAGATATCGTTTCCAATCCTTTAACGAGCTAGAAAGGACAAGTGCTTGGAAATATTTTTATGTTTAGAGAGTCTGAAAAGAGCTTAAAGAGGACTCCATTTTGAGGAACGAGTGGTGTCTAGGATAGCATCTAGTTTCGGTGATGTTGGAACTTATCAAAACATGTTGATTGATGTGAAGAGGCTAGATAATAAGACCACTCATTGCAATTGCCCCTCAAAAAGGGTAAAACAACCAAGTGAAAGCCTATGATCAGCCAAGCAGATAGTGACGATGGAGGGAGAAAAAACCAAGGCTCATCTGATGGGAGAGGCTGATAGAATGGAAATCACGAGGGTTAAAAATGGAAATGGGTTAATTTTTACACAAGATTGAACCATAGGGAACTATGCTTGGGTTCAATTTCATGTTTACACAAGCTTGAAACAAAAACTATGCTTGGATTCAATTTCATTTTTACATAAGCTTAAAATGAAAAACTATGCTATAGATTAGTTTACATGCCCCTAACATGATGAAAGGGAGAGTCTCCTGTAACCAGATGGAAGTCGCTGCAGTGAAGCAGGATGGTTATCCAACACCTTTTCGGCTTCATCCAGATAGGGACAAAGGTGAATGGTGTGATTCCCTTCACGTAACCTACAAGGAAGCTTAATTTTACCACTGGTGCATGCCCCCTAGGCTTCATTACATTCACCTAAGTAGATTACGAGAACTAATCAAAGACTCGAATTGGAACTTTGCTCCAGGGGTCCTTGTTTCCTTTTTCAATGAGCTTGACACAAGACAAGGAACTCTGCTCATACCCTTAGTTTCATTTTTTAACGAGGTTGACACAAGACCAGGAACTGTCCTTGGGAGTTGTTCCATTTATTTAATGAGGTTGACATCATAAAAGAACTATCCTCATGGGCCCTTGTTTCATTTATTAGTGAGGATGACACAAGACCAGGAACTATCCTCATATTCCTTTGATCACAACTCATAAGAAGTCATGAAGGAGAGATCTGGTTCCAATGCCCTCATTACATGATGTACAACATCACTGAATTGATCATCAGTTGATGTAGGTATGGAACAGGTTTCCACATAACTAACCAATGGTAGGGATGATACCATTGGTACAAAAGGACCATTTAGGGAAGATGGTTGACTGGAAGCCATATTTGGACCGAGAAATGAAAGCTGGTCAACAGTGACAATTTTTCCTTCATGTTGGAAACAAATCACTCGAAAGAGTGTTGAAACAATAGCTCCTATGTCATAAACATAGTCGCACCCAAGAAATAAGTTATAATCTAAAGGGCCTAGGAGTACCATGACATTTAGATAGATGGATTTTCCTCCCAAGGTAATAGGTAATTGAGGGAGGATCCCTAATGGTTGATTAGTTCTTCTGTTAAAAGCCAACATATTCTAGGTAAATAGCACAAGTAGTGGTGAACCGAGTGCTTGCCAAGCAGTTGAGGAAAGGATGCTCACTGATGCACCTTCATTTATAATAGTGCTAGATACAATCATATTACAAACCCGTACTATGTTATGGAAAGGAACATAAGAAGGAAGGTGTAATATTGCCAGTCGATTCCAATCAAATGAAGTGACTAGACTACTTGGGGTTGTACCATAGAAACGAGAGAATTAACCCCTTGATTTACGAGAAATGGAGGATTTTCCTCCTATCTTGATGGAACAGGAGTATTGCCCCCGAGCTCATTAGAATCTGAAGAAACAAAAATAACTTGAGTGGTATGATGTTCACTCTCTTCGGGAAAGGTACAATTAGCTGAAGGTGAAAGTGGGTCAACTATTACCTCGACCTGTTGATTTGGGTCAGGTATAGACTCATAGGATTCACTTTTCAGACAGAGTGGGTTTGACCAACGGTTGATTTTGGTTAGTCAATTCATCAACTAGTGAAGGATTTTGGGAGAGTTTCCTGTAACCAAATAGAAGTCGCTACGGTAAAGCAGGACGGTTATCCAACACTCTTTTGGCTTCATCTAGATAGGGACAAAGGTGAATGGAATGATTTTCTTCACATAACCTACAAGGAAACTTAACTTTACCCTTATTTCCTTGAACTTTACTACCACTAGTTGATGGTGTGTCACCGACATGATCTCTAGAGGTTGATAACACATGATGATGTGAATGGGAAGACCATTCTTCTAAGATCAGAGGAATATCAAGACAATTTTGAAGAAGATGGTCTCCCACACAAAGTTTGCATGGATATCGAGCTTTGTGAGGCTCGATAGACAGTTTCTCATGAGAGGTTGCATTCAAAGCAATGGTTACCTGGTTGCCCCTCTGTTGAATTTGCTTCTTCTTCTTCTTCTTCCTTTTCTTCCTCTTCTTAGCCACCTGGTTACTCGTACCAATACTTTCACCAGGCGAAGAGGAAGAAGGGGGGGAAGAAACAACTGAGGAAGAAGCCAAAGGGTCAATTTTAGGATCGACTGGAGGTTGATTTTGTCCAGTTGGAGGAGTATTCGATTGCGGAGAAATCACGACATTTTGAACCAAGGAGGTTGAAAACAACCATACTGGCAAGCCAATGGTAAATCCTGGTAGGGATAATGTAGCCATATGAGGAGCACCAATATTTCTGAAAGAAGGAAAAATACTAGGATTCCCATCAAAAGGAATTCCTTGATCGGTGGACTAAGGATTTATAAGCACCAAAAGCAACAACTAAGGTATGTTTTGGGAAATTTTTGTGTCTACAGATAAACGCTTAAACCCCTAGACTAGTAGCTAAGTCTAGAACAACAGTGCAAAGCATTCTCTACCTTTTTTATAACCAATAGATTAAATAAGATAGTAAAAAAGCCTACCTGTAGCTTTTGCTTACTCCTTATCTGCCTTGATTAATTTTGTCACTCCTTTCCATACTTAATCCACTTGAAAAGTACCTGCACACATACAAAAGAAAAAAATCGATCAAAGCATATGATAATGATCTATTAATTAAACATAGAATGGAATCAACTTCATAATACACATATGAAAGAATCAATGAACAATAAAAACTTATGGAAAAAGCTTTGAACACTTTATTAGTAAAAGGAAGAGTTACAACCCAATTTCCTTGATTCAGTATCATTCCTCCAATTCAATCCCATCCTCTCCTCATAACAAGCAAGAAATTTTGACATCATTACAATACTTGAAACCAACTCAAGTCTCATACTAACAGCATATCCCTATAGTTCAATTATTTCCAGCCCCTAATCAGTTAGATGAGTGGTCTTTTTATAGGTGAATGAAGGAACTTATACCATAAATGGTGACAATGAATTCCCTCCCAAACTTATAATTTAGTTCCATGGAGGAAGTGATAAAGGGATTGATGTTCCTTAACTCCCTACCTCGTCTAAATTCGAGCCCAAAGGAGTAGATAAACTTCAGAAGCTTCTATATGCATCCAATGGATAAGACTACTCCCAAACCCCAATGAAATTTCGCTCAAATTCACCTAGCACAAGCTAAAGAGGGCTCAAGTGTGCTGCATAGCACCCAGGCAATGTACTGGATTACAGTGCAGTGCACCCTGATGAAGACCTGCCTGTGCTGAGATTCTTAGAGGCAGTTTTTGGATGATTTTAGTCATGGAATATCTTGCAAAGGAAGAATTCTAATGGTTGAATTCATTTAGGGCATGTAATAACTGAATTAGGGTTTGATGGGCCCTAATAGTACTAATCTGTAAGTTGGGGTTGATGTGCTCAAATGGATCTGTAACAAGGTAGAGACTCTAGAAATTAACATATAATTAACTATGTTTGAAATTTAAAAGTTGTATTATATTGTATGTGGAAGTTAATATATAATTAGTTTGTTTACTTGTACTAGACCATTGTAATTATATTTTTGAATTGCAATTAAAGAAATTATCATAAGTATTAAAATCAATGAATTTAATGGTGGGTCAATCCATTCTTAGAAGAATTGTATTCCATACAAATTAAATAAAGGTACTAGGTTGTATATATAAATTAAACATATCTTTAGTTTGTTCATTTTAATGGGACCATTGTATTTGTATTTTTTATTACTATTAACTCATAAAATGCCCTTTGCATATAAATGGAAATAATTCATAATAAATACTAACATCATTTTTAATTTGGTAGGTGTTTATGTCCTTAAGCATTGAAATGTAGATAGTTTAATATCATACATGTGGCTGTAGTGCAGATGCAGATGGCCATTACTACAAGTCAAAAGATGTTGATATTTGAAATGAAAGGAGTATTCTGCAAATCATACACCAAAGATGAACACAATTTTCATATTCAAAGAGAACTAGATTGATAGTTTGGTGGTAGGTCTTATTTTTAAAGGCTTTTTTAGTCAAAAGTATTAAAATGTTGCTTAAAAAATTATGATGTCACAATATGGACATTAAATGTCACTGAAAAGTAAATCTGAAAAGTGCTTGAAAAGTCAAATATTGATATAGAGGACTTTAAATTTGCATGGGACGAGTCTCATTGCTATTTTCAAACAAAATTGGAAGTAGGGAGAACAAGACAATTTTATGAGAAAAAGTTGACTAATGTTTGGTCCCAATATGGAGATAATTATAAAGAATCAAATGTATTGCTAATAGATACAACAAATCATACTTTTCAATTCATTGGATATCAATCAAACCACATCTTGATAAAAGCCTATACAGGAAAAGAGCAAGATACTTGACTTATGCAAGTTTTATTCCCATTTCTTAAGACACTTCATTGTATCAAAGAAAAACATGAGTACATGTGAATGTTCAATAGAACATGTACTTCATTGTAGTGGATTGAGATAATTTCCTTTATAAATTTGTTGAAAAGTACATTCCAAATTTTCAATACATTTTTGACATAGTTTTTGTTGTATCAATTTGTATGATTTTATATTTTTTGAAATATATGCGAATTGCTAATTATATTAATATGTATATTTCTTATTATTTATAATTTCTTTTGCAATGACTCTATTTCTTGCCTTTTAAATTATCTTACATGAACCATCGATACATGTTATTTTTAATGATTTCTGTTTACTTATATGCATCAATAATCACATATAAATGTGAAATATAAGTTTTGAAATAGAACTCCTTGCAAACAAAGGTGTAATTCTTACTAAAGAAATTATAATAATTTACTTGATAGATGCTATGTGCACTACTCACTATTCACAATGCATTATTCACTATTATGGCTAATGAGAAATGTGACATAGATGAATGATTTGAACCTTTTGAAGCATAAGATATGTGATTTCTCAATTCATAATTTTCCTAAATTTATATGATTAAATCAATTAATGGTTGTAGTTGCAATCATATAACAATGAAAATCAACAAGGCACGAAGTTAGGTATTCATTTTTTACATATAAAATGCACTAATATGAGTGCATAAATATGATTTGTAATTTTTGAGATAAAAATCTATTGCAAATAATTTTGCATTTCTTAAAAAAACATATAATTAATGATAATGATTTCTAAGTGAACTATCAAGGTTTGGTTAGACACTCTCATGGATGAATTATATCTTTGAACTTTAAGGAATTTAATTTCATTACTTAAAGTTAATTTTTTGTAAATTTGAGGAAGCATTATCAATACCCTCAATAGTTGGAGGGGAAATTTTTCGGACTATGAGATTCTCAATTTAGCCTAGGCCCTTACACCAAGCTTCATCATATGGAATGTTTGGAAGGAGAGGAACAAAAGAACTTTCAAGGGAGAAATAAATCCCCCTTATCACCTGTTTGAGACAATCCTGAAACAACTTAAGGAAACAGTGGGCACCACTGTTCGCAACCACCCTAATAAGCCTCCCTCAGATTTGGATGGAAAAATTCTCAAACAGTTGGGGCTGCAGGGTCTTACTCCTCAAGGTCTTATTAGGAAGGTTACAGATAGGGATTTGGAGAAGGACTTCTGGCAGCCTCCCCCAAAATGATTTCTAAAATACAATATTGATGGAGCGTCAAAAGGAAACCCGGGAACTGCAGGGTTCGGAGGAGTCCTTAGGGATGCCAAGGGAAGTATTATCTTCATCTTCCATTGTCACCTAGGAACAACCACCAATAAAATGGCTGAATTAATGGCTTTAGAACAATGCCTGGATTTTTTAAGTCAGGAAAATTGCTGCAATGTAATAGTAGAAGTGGACTCTGAATTAGTAATTAACTCAGTGAAAAGAATTATTAGTGGAACAGCGCCAGAGAAAGTCTCCAAACACTGGAAATTAATTAGGGTTTTCCAGAAAATTCAGGGTCACCTTCAAAACCTGCGCACTGTCAGCTTCCAGCATGTTCGCAGAAATGCCAACAAGCTGGCGGATCTTCTTGCCAACCAGGGGGTCAGCAGTACAGAGGTCATGGTTTCGATGGAGTGGCAGGAGTTGCAACAAAGTAGATTGAGAACTCTTTGCTGTGAACAAGAGGAAGAAGATATGAAAGTGTTCAGGCTCAAAGCTATTGAGGCAAGCTCTTAACCTTTCGGCCTTAGTATGTGTCACAAGTCTCTAGCATGGAGGGTCATTAATTACCCCAAAGTTAGGGAGATGGTCATCACTATACACCGGAGGGGCTGCAACAATTACAATAGTTTCTTCGTTACAGGCGACCCTCTCTTATTCTTTTTGTTATGAAACCAGCTCAAGAAAAAGATAGAAAAGATAGATCAACGCCTTAAAATTCAGCCTCTTCGAGGGGGCAACCTCCTTTACATTACATAAATGAACAAGTCTTGGATGATTCAAATGGCAAAACCTCCTTTCTATATATAGGAGTCTAAGGAGTCACAATATAACCTAACCGACCTAACAATAATAATATAAAGCCACAAAAATAACAATAGAGGGATTCTATGGGGCACAGTAATAATAATATGGGGACAATAGGGGCACAACAATATTAATAAGGGATGCAACTACAATAGTAATGGGGTAATCACTAGTATTATGGGGACCCAACATGCCCCTCTCCTTCAAAAAAGTGTTGTCCTCAACGCTTGAGTAATTCTGGATGCTTCTGTATAAATTTTTCATCCTCCCACATGGAATCTTCAGCAGATAAGTTATTCCACTTGATAAGATACTCTAAAATTGATCGATTTCGTAGCTTTCAAGTTCTTGTTTCTATGACTGCTTCTGGTTCCAATATAATTTTTCCTTCCTCATCAAGTTTTGGCAATATTGTTTGAACTGGGAGCTTGTCGCCTATAACCTTCTTTAAACATGAAACATGGAAAATTGGGTGCAATCGAGAAGCTGCAGGAAGCTCCAATTTGTATGCCATAGTACCAATCTTTTGCAACACCTTGTATGGACCATAATACTTTGGTGATAATTTATTATCCTTCTTAGCTTGCTTGAGAGACATTTTCTTATATGGTTGTAGCCGTAGGAATACCCAATCACCTACATCAAAACTTCTTTCATTGTGATGTTGATCTACCTATTGTTTCATTCTATTCTGTGCCAACACGAGGTTATCCTTTAAGATTTGGAGGACTTGTTGTTGATGTTCGACGTGATGTTCTACTACTTGAACCTTAGAATTTTCTCTTTAATATGATGTGATGGATGGTGGCTGATATCCATAAAGTTCCATAAATGGGGTCATTTTTGTTGCTGTATGGAAGGAAGTGTTATACCACCATTTAGCCATAGGCAACCATTTGACCCATTGTGTCTGTTTATCAGATACAAAGCAGCGAAGATATCCTTCCAAACATTTGTTTACTATCTCAGTTTGCCCATCAGATTGAGGATGATAAGATGAGCTATGAGCTAACTGATTAGCAAGACAAGAAAATAATTCTATCCAAAAATTTCCAGTGAAAATGGGATCTCTGTCACTTACAATAATCTTTGGGTTTCCATGTAGCTTTTGAATTGTTTCCATAAATGTAGTAGAAACTATACTGGCTTTAAATGGATGTGATAATGCTTAAAAGTGTGCATACTTGGTAAGTTTGTCAACTACCACCATGATGACACTCTCTCCCTCGGACCTGGGTAAACCTGTGATAAAATCCATTGAAACCTCCTCCCAACGTTGGCTTGGAATGGATAAAGGTTGTAATAGACCCGGTGTCTTAACTGTTTCAACTTTATTTTGTTGGAAAACCAAACATTCTACCACAAACTTTTGAATATCTGATTTAATTCCGTCCCAAAAAAAATCCTTCTTAACCCTATGGTAAGTTTTTAAAAATCCTGAGTGCCCTCCTAAGGGAGAAGTGTGCAATTCCATAAGAATATTTTGTTTTAGCAGGGAATTCTTACAGAGGTATAAGTGACCTTTGTACCATAACGAATCACTTTGCCAGCTAAATGTATCAGACATACTGGAATCCTGTTGTAACTTTCGAATAAGTGCCCAAACTTCTTCGTCATTCTTCCATTCCTCCCTTGCTTCATTTATCCAATCTGGTTGGATAATAGAAATGGCGCACAACAATGCTTCCACATCCTCATCCTTTCTTGAGAGTGCATCTGCCACCAAATTTTGCTTCCCCTTTTTGTAGATGATTTCAAAGTCATAACCCAACATCTTTGTGACCCACTTTTGTTGCTCTTCAGAGGATAATATTTGTTCTAAAAAGTATTTAAGGCTATCATGATCCGTTTTTACCTTGAAGTGTCTTCCCATTAGGTAGGGCTGCCATTTCTTAAGTGCATGGAGTATTGCCAACATTTCCTTCTCATAAAAATCTTTGTGTAAAAACTTTCCCTTGATTGGACGACTCTCAAAAGTAATGGGTCTTTCATCTTGCATTAAAACAACACCAATTCCATTTCCTGAAGCATCACATTCCACAATAAGGGTTTTTGTGAAGTCTGGTGTAGCTAAGACCGGTGCTTGGCACATTGCCTCTTTAAGATGTTCAAAGGCCTTTGTTGCTTCTGGAGTCCATGAAAATGCACCTTTCTTCAATAATGTTGTTAGAGGTGATGCTATTCTCCCATAATTCTTAACAAACTTTCGATAATACCTTGTCAAACCGAGAAATCCTCACAGATGCTTTATGGATGTTGGGATTTTCCATTCCTTAATGGCTTTAATTCTTCTAGGGTCTACCTTAACTCCATGAGATACAATACGACCCAGATATTCCACCTCTTGTACTCCAAAGAAACATTTGGATCTTTTTGCATATAATTGTTTCTCCTCTAATAGTTGTAGCACCCTGTCAACATGTTCAACATGATCCTTCCAAGACTTGTTGTAGATTAGTATATCATCAAAAAATACTAACACAAATTTTCTAACGAATGGTTTGAAAATGGAATTCATCAAACCTTCAAATGTTGAGGGTGCATTGGTAAGGCCAAAAGGCATGACCAAAAATTCATAATGACCCTCATGAGTTCTAAATGTTGTTTTTTGAATGTCTTCAGTCTTCATTCTGATTTGATGATATCTTGAACGAAGATCCAACTTGGTGAAGTAAATTGATCCATGCAATTCATCCAGTAATTCATCAATGACAGGAATGGGAAACTTATATTTAAGAGTGAGCTTGTTGAGCTCCCTATAATTTGGACACATGTGCCATGATCCATCCTTCTTGTGCACCAATACTACTAGAGTAGAGAAAGAACTTTGACTCGGTTGAATTATACCAGCCTCTAGCATTTCTGCAACCATACGTTCAATTTCACTCTTTTGGTCATAGGGATATCTGTATGGCCTGATGTTTGGAGGAACACTTCCTAGAATTAGATGAATAGCATGATCATGATCACGCATAGGTGGGAGACCTTTGGGAGTCTCAAATACCTTGGAATGATTGTCCAAGACTTTTTGGAGATTTGGAGAAATAGATGATTCCAATGTGGAAACATCTAGTGAACATAATTGTGCAATTACACCTCTTTGTTCCTTCTTTAGAAGCTTTGTCATACCGTTAGAGCTGATTATCTTTCTCGGTTTCCCTACAATACCCCTTAATTCAACTTCCTTTCCTTCCACATAAAATTTCATGAAAATTTCTGGAAAATTAAAAGCTATTGTACCCAAGGATTGTAGCCATTAGACTCCTAGTACAACATCAGCACCTCCCATTGGAATGGAAAGCATTGGGCTAGTCAATACATATTCTCCCATGGATATCTTGATATTATGGCACTTTCCAGAGCAATTTATTGTTCCTCCATTTGCAACCGTCACTTGACACTCTGGTGCTGGATATAAGAAGCAATTCAATTCTTTTGCTACCTTACAATGAATAAAATTGTGGGTACTTCCTAAATCAATCAACACTATTACCTTTTTCTTCTTGATTTGTCCTTCTATCTTGATGGTTTGAGGAGTGGTAATTCCTGCCAATGCATTGCAAGATATGGTCGGATTCATTTCTTCTTTATCTAGGCTTTGTTCTTGGAGTATATCCTCTTCTTTTGACCCTTCTTGCTCCTTTTCTTCTTCCTCTTCACAATCTATGTAGAATAATTTCTTCTCAACACACTTATGACCTTTAGTGTATTTGCTATCACAACTGTAACAAAGCCCTTTTTCTCTTTTTTCTTCCAATTTTTGTGGTGTCAACCTTATAGGTTGTGGAAGACTAGGGGCAACAACACTTCCATCTTTATAGTTGTGAGTGGTATGCTTCCTGGTTGCCATAATTTTGCTTTCCATTTTTCTTGCTAACCTGAATGCCTTCTCTAATGAATCAGGTTCCCAAAGGCGAACATCATGTTGGATATTATCCTTTAAAGACCCTATGAACACATCAATCCTATGCTCCTCTGGAATATTTTTTACCCTTATGTTCAATTTTTGGAACTCCTCAATGTGCTCCATTATTGAACCCCTTTATTTGAGACTTATCAATTGGCTAAAAAAGGTGTTGCTTTTTGTATCCTCATAATGTGCTATCAATTCTTCTGTAAAAATTACCCAAGTGATACATTTTTTACGAGAGCAAAGCCATTCATACCATACAAACTGATTTGGTTCCAAATATAAAGTTGCAATACGTACCTTTTGTGTGTTTTGCACATTATTGAGATCGAAAAATTGCTCCATCTGTAATATCCATGTTGCGGGATCCTTGCCATCAAACTTCCTCATATAAATTTTTGGAATATGGTGGGTCTTTGATCCCACATTAGAGTCGATGATATCATGATTAACATTTCTTTTGTTCACATCATGAGTTTCCTTTACTACCTTTTCACCATTAGCAAGTATTTCTTGTAGAAAATTTGTCAAATCTGTCTTCAAATCTGCCATGTCTCTCTTCAAATCCGTCTTCAAATCTATCTTCAAATCATCCATCTTAGTTTCCACGCCCTTTATCTTAGCTTCTATTAGCTTTTGTGAGAGTGACATTTGTTGCACTTGTTCTTGTAATTTTGATATATCGTGTAGCATTTCTTCCTCTTCTTCATGAGTCATGCTAGAGCTTTCAAGTTCCTTACTAGGTGTTTGCATTTTCTTTCCTCGGGGCATGAGTTACTGATAATAATGCTCTACTATGCCCTTTGAATTCCTTCAAAATAAATTTCAAACCAATCTTAAGCAAAAATTTAAAAGAATCTACACAGCTTTTTGCACTTTGTAGGAGCTTGATATTTCCTCTGATGTATCTTTCTACATTCAAATCATCCAGTTCTGAAATTGTGACTTGCAGTAGCCCTCTGTGTCCTCTTTCCAATGCCACCAGTCTGATCCAAATTGGATTCTCCAAGGAAGAGTTATGCAAAATCTCCCACAGTTACCTGATTATAGACTAGTTCAGTAGAGCGAACTTGTATGACGTGCCACGAGTTACTGTTTCGACCTTTGGCTCTAAAAAATATAGACAAGAAACTAAATTCTATCGTATTTCTATACCTTCTTACAAAATTTCAATTCAATGCTCAGAGAGAAAGTTATGATGATTTTCCCCAGGTAACCTATTTGGACTGTAATTCAGGAGACTGCAAAAAGACCAACTTCCTCAGATCATATCTCCGCAAATATAGCATGAAAAGCTCTGAAATTTGGACCTGAGCTTCAGCGCGATGTCTTCTAAAATGGGTTTTTTTTTTTTAGCTTCTGAAACGTCATAGAAAAAAAATTATAGCGAAAATTCCACGATGACCTATTTGGAGCAGCGAAACCCTAAAATCCAAATCTCTGATACCAAATGTTATGAAACCAACTCAAGAAAAAGATAGAAAAGATAGATCAACACCTTAAAATTCAGCCTCTTCAAGGGGGCAACCTCCTTTACATTACATAAATGAACAATTCTTGGATGATTCAAATGACAAAACCTCCTTTCTATATATAGGAGTCTAAGAAGTCACAATATAACCCAGCTGACCTAACAATAATAATATAAAGCCACAAAAATAACAATAGAGGGATTCTATGGGGCACAGTAATAATAATATGGGGAAAATAGGGGCACAAAAATATTAATGAGGGATGCAACTACAATAGTAATGGGGTAATCACTAGTATTATAGGGACCCAACACTCTGGGATTCAGGTTCAAGAAATAAATTCGGGCAGACGAGGTAGGAATCATTGTTTGACCGGCTACTAGAAGCTTCGCAGTTTTGGGCCTTGGAGGAGAAAACCGCGTTCTTGGTGGTATTGGGAGGATCACACTGCTCGAAAATGGAATACGGTTTTAGTGATTTGGCTGCGATTCCATACATCTTCCTACACGTGGCAGAGTGAAGGTGCGGAAAACTGCCCTCCATCGCACACTAATGTTTGGTTAACTTGTGCGATGTGATATGTTTCTTTACCATTGGATCTTTCTGGGTGGATCAATGGCCATGATCTTTTCTGCAGCTTGGAGGGGCTGCCCGTTAATCCTCGGTCGTCTCTGTGGTACGATACTATCCCTAACCGTTGGTTCAGGTGACAGAATGGACAGCTCAGATAAAAGGAATGCACCGAGGGTCTGTTGGGCGGACAATCTCACAGGCTTCTGAAGGCGGGTTACAACTTTGGGTCTTCTAAATTTCGGGTCAAGATTCACTGTTATCTACCGGACATGTTGAGATGTGAAGTCGGTATCAATGGCATTCGGGCAGATTACATGCGAGATGTTTATTCCAACATGTGGACCTGAAATTGGTTTAGTATGAATTCTATTTTTCATCGGATCAGTTTTGGGAATTTGAGAATATACCTATTTCGGTCTCGATATGCGTCTCTTCTGATAAGAACTTTCCAAACTGCGTGGACGGTTTAGGCTTTAGCTTGTTTTTTGGAGGTCCCACAGTTAAATTTGTGCTTCTTGGTCTGTTTGTCTAGTTTTTAGTTGGGTGCCCAAGCCCTGAGTAGATTGTTGATCTTTTTTCCCTTAGGTCGCATTGGGCAGCTGTATTATATGTAATTTGTAACTTTGTTTATAAGGAATAGAAGGCACGACTCTTGCTTTAGCCAAAATAAAAATAAAAAAATTTGTAAATTTGTAGTTTATATAGACTGAAATTTTTAATCCATAATCCTATCACTTAATTTATTAAGAGTATTAATTTCATATTGTATTGTTTTGAAACAAAAATCTATGTAAAACAAAATTATCTTCCTAATAAAACATGGAATAATTAATTAACAATGTGTTAAGTGGACCATCTAGACTCAATAAAGAGATGGGTCAAAAATGGTTGTATCTAAACGTTTTGCACCATAAGACATTGATTTTCCCATCCATATTAACATTTTGTCATTTTCAATTCCTAAATAGTTTATTTGTGGTTTAAATAATTTCATAGAATCCAATAGGACTTGAATAATTCTATTTTGTTATATGTATTGATAGAAGTTTTGTAAATGTGATGTATTTTTGAAATGTAGCTCTTAATATATATATATATATATATATATATATATAGAGAGAGAGAGAGAGAGAGAGAGAGAGAGAGTTCTAAGTGATCTATACAAAAGCATTTATTGACTTTTATTTTCCTATCATGAGGTTTAATATAAATGTATAAATGTGACATTTTTTTTTGAAATAAATCTCCATGTAAAATTAAATGTTTTTCCTAACAACACATGGAATAATTAATTGGTAATGAACCTTAAGTAGATTTTTCAAGCTCATTCCAGATACATGCCATAAATAAACGTAATTAAATTTTCTGCAACATAGGACATTTGATTTTCCCACCCCTAACATTTGGTAAATTTCAATTCTTAAATAAATTATTTGTGATTGAATAATCTGGTAGAAGACAATAAGACAAGTATGTATTAAATTATATTTAGTATATATGTATGCATACATATAATTTGTTTTTGAAATAAAGTTCTAAATGTAAGTAAATTTATTTTTTTTTGAAAATTAATAATTTAAAATCAATCTTTGACGAGTTCTAACTAATTTATTCTATTTTGAATTCACAACTTTTTCTAACCATGCATTCTTAAATAAGTCAATAAGTCAAGAAACCATTAATTGATTTGTATTTATCATGTCGTTTAATATGAATGTATAAATGTGACATTGTTATTTCTAGAATAAAAATCCATGTAAAAAGTGCATTTTCTAATAAAACATGGATTAATGAATTCACAATGAGCATTGAGTAGACTATTTAAGCTCATTCAACATAAGAGGCATAAATTAATGTCTTTAAACTTTTTGCACCATATGACGTGATTCTCCCATCAAGATAAACATTTTGTAAATTTCAATTCTTAAAGAAACTATTTGTACTTAAAATAATATCATAGAATCCAACAAGACTTAGAAGATATTTATTCAATTCCATTTACTTATATGTATTGATAGAAGTTTATAAATGTAATTTATTTTTGAAATAAAGCTCTTAACGTAAGTAAAGATATATCTTTTACAAAACTAATTAGGATTAATTGATAATGAAATTTAAGTGGTTCATTCACACTATATCAAAAATCAAGTGTCATGGATGAATGCCTTTTAATACATATTTAATCTTCAAAATCAATATCTTAACGATAATTTATTTGTATTTACATTAAGTATTTAATAATTAAAGAACGTGAGGAATTATATAAATTTCAACTAAAATTCATGAGTTATGTTTCACAATTATTTCTTGCCCATTAAACTTTCTTATCATTTTCTCCTCTTAGTGAAAGTAATGGTCAATCATGGTTTTCCTTATAATTGAGACTATTATTGCTTTTGACAATGTTTACAAGGAGATGTCAATATCTACACTACCATTAACATTATTAATCTTTGAAAACCCTTGCCTCCACTACTTACAAGAAGACCACTAATTCTTGTTTACTTCAATTTGTAACATTGTCCATCACAATGGAATGACTTGAATACCCATTTAAGAACTCCCATTTGATGTACTTGGATTTTTAGTGGAGATAGATCAAAGGTGCCTAACCTTCTTAAAATACCTAGATCAACAATGCCTAACTTTTATAATGGATGCGTGGATGCTACGAAGATGAATGATCACCCCCTCATTAGTGCTTCATAAAGGCATTACAGGACCATAGGAAATTGAGCACAAAAACATTTTCCTATTTTTTTTGCAGAATAGTTTCAATACAACGCAAGGGACACACAACCTTTCAATTTACACTAAGATCCTCACATCACCATCATTCAATCAATAAATCCCTCATAGGTTGTGTGAAAGGGGGTTAGAGTCATCAGACACAAAATTCAAACATTGAGGAATCTAGTCTGTTATCCATAAATATAATATCTTTATTGAATGTTAGATATACTAATATGATTTAGCTTAAATCAATTGCTTCTAAGAGTTTGATTTCACACTCCTATTGTGTATTGATGCTATTGTAAATAACAACTCTATGTTTGACCTATTCATGATCTCTACTTGGTTTGAAATTACTAAAATTATTTTTACGTTGAGTTAAGTTAATATGGAGATTTACAAAAGAATGAATGTTGTTGAAGGCCTTGTAACAGAATACTTCCAAATTTAATGAAATATGTATTATGTACATGCAATGCCTTTTTCCAACTAGGGAATACCAAGATCGATGCAGTGACCATCTTTTCTTTCAACACATCTAAGTTGTGCTAACATTCTTCATCCCAACAGAATGTTGCATCCTCCTTTAGCAGTTTCTCCATGGGCGCAGTAATTTCAGCATAATCTTTGATAAATTTTCTATAGTATCTCGTATGTCCCAACATCGTGTGCAACTACTTGATGTTCCTAGGGGCCTCCAAGTTCACAATTACCATAATATTTGCAGGTTCCACCATCAATCCTTGCTTTCACAAAACATAACCCAACAAGATCACAAAAGGAACACAAAATATGCATTTTTTCAAATTCAGCATGATCTGGTATCTGCGACATGTATCCAACATCTCAAGTGCAGTCTTGCTACATGGCACTTCACTAATCCAAACACCGTTAATTCATCAAATTATACTTCCAGAAACTTATGAATGAACTCCTTGGATGCCTCTATGACTATGCGAGAAATATTGCAGGTGCATTGTTTAGTCCAAATGGCATCATAGTGTACTAGAAACAACCCCACTGTCTTTTCAAGGACGTTTTTCTTTTATCCTCTAGCGGGATCTTGATTTAATGGTACCATGAAAACCCATCAGTAAAGGAATATGCCTCCTGCCCTCCAACATTGTCTAGCACTTTGTCTATGAATGATGTTGTAAATGGATCGTGGACACATGCATCGTTAAGATTTCACAAATCTATGCAGATCCTTATTTTTGCCTTTTGTTTCTTTTCTTGAACCACCATCAAGCTCACCGAATAAAATTCTTCAACAGGTTGTGTGATGTCTACTTCCAGCATCTTATCCAGCTCCTCATGAAACTTTTCCTTATACTTAGGATTAAGGGGCTAAGACCTTTGTTTAATAAACTTCGCATCCGGCTTCAGTGTGATCTTCACAATGCCCAAATCACTGATTATTCCCTTTAGATATGAAAACTTAGTTGGGAAGAGATCCTAGTATTCGCGGATTAATTCAACAACTTTATCTACTATATCATCGTCCCAGTAATCTCCATTTTTCACAAACTTTAGTTCTTCCTCAATTGCAATGTTTACTTTCTTTGTTTTCAGAGGTGCGAAGATGTCCAGGTTTTCTATCTATGGTCATTCAACTTCGCGATGCCCTTCTGCCACCAGAATATTGATGTTTGCGGGGTCTTCTTCTTCCTCTTCAGTGGTCACATTATAGTATTATAATGCATGGCGCAGCTGGGTACTCGAGTCTGGTTGGGTCTATTCCATAGGTTCATTCAGCATTTTTAATATAACCGCCTTAATTTCTTGCAGCGCTTCATTGATTCTTGCATAGCAATCTTCAAAGATGAAAGTTAATAAGAACCCTTCCTTCAATACATCCCACTCTGTAGTGCCATGGCGAAGCTCCATCTCCAAATACTGGTTCATGGGAATTGTGTCCAAGATATGACAAAATATGTGTACCCATTCTCGCTACGGTTTTGTTCTGCATGCTTTAGTGCACTTCGCTAGGTGATTGTGCAGATTGTCCCTTCCATTATACTTCTCTGTCATTCTGATGTTAGCACACTCGAACCATAGCTTCACCATACATATGTAATCTTGCCATCTAGCAAAAATATCCTTATGTGTATCCCACCAACGTGTAGGCGTAGCACGTAGTGCTAACTCTAATTCTTGGGAGCAATGGTCCTCAGGCACTTCATGCTCAAATCCATCCAAAAACAAATCTTTGTCAGTTAAAACATCATAATAAGGTAATTTTCTTACCTCTGATGAAACACAGTGCAGTGACTTCGTCAACATATTGCATCACAATGTAGAAACTTCATGCAAGTGATTTTTCCAATGCTATAACTCCTCATCTGAATTAGAGGTGCAAGAACTCTCCCAGCCCCATGCAATTCATCCATCTATCTTTGAATTGTTCCAGTCCTGATCTCACACAATTATCTTGTAAATTTGATCCAATTTATCATAACTTTATTCATAATCGCAGACTAGTTTAGTATAGCGTGCCCCTTCTACAGGATCCAATGGCACTATAACCTGAAGCGTCTTTCTTTCAGATGATGCCATTCTTTCTTCAAGTTGATGACCCCATTCATATCAATAGACCAGTCAATTCCCAGGAGCGTGGGGTAGGGATTATTGTCTTCAACGTTTTCCATGACTTCAAATTTTGCCACTGCACTTGCAAATTCTATATTAGCGGTTACTCCATATAACCATCCCATGGGGATGATTTTTTGCTCGTTCGCCATCCTGAGTTGAATCAAAGACAACTGCAACATAGATCTCCACATCCTTTCCCATGTTTGTTTTGGTAATACATTCACATCGGACCCCACATCCAAGATGACTTGATCCATTTCATAATCACCTATTTGCACAGTTAGCTCCATCTCTCACCCTATTGTCAGGCGGAAAGAGTCGATAGTGCGGACACGACCAACCTCCCTAGGAGCCTAAGACTCTCTAGTGACAAACACGACAAATAAGAGCAATCCTTCTCTAAACATGCATTTACCATACAAGAAATCAAGTGTTTAGATCCTACCTGTAGTCCAACGCTGTTGTAGTAGTCCAGCCTCGCCGATCCGGATGAGCTCCTCCTTCACTTCGAAACCTGCATTCACTAACAATCAAACGATTAAACAGCACTTGATAATCTCATAAAATAAAACATGTTTAACATATAGACCAAGGAGTACATGAAACAACTCATAAATAACAAGTTATTGAGAAGAATGGACTCATTTGCATTAATAGGAAACAAAAGGAACAATTACAACCTGAGCCTTGGTGTTGTGCAAGTCCCTCCCAGGGTCCATCAAGAGTTCTCCTTTACTTTGACAAAGCTCACCCACTTCCAAATGGAACAAGTAAGGATGGGAATCTCTCCTCACAAGCTTCTAAATGGGAGTCCTAATTCCAGCAGCATCTACCCTTAGAAATGTTTAGCTTTTAACCTCTCCTCCTTCTGGCCCAATGCCTATATTTATAGTGCTCAAGAGGAAGTTAATCAGGTCCACCATCAATGGGATAATCCCCTCTTTGGGTGGGATAGCTCCTCTCTTGATGGGATAAGTTCCTCTTTCATAGGGGTACATGAACCATCTGGAGGCGCTCAATACACGTCGAACAACCTTCTAGAATGCTCTAGAAATGACCACAAGTAACTTTTTAAAGATGAAACTCGCGCCTTTTGACCTTTACAGGGGTATGCACCTGCCCCTTTACATACAGAGCGTACAAGTACGCAGCTTTTGTGAACATTAGGTGCGTATACGCAGGTAAGGCCGAGAGAATCTGCGTACCCAGAGATAAACACATTTACAAAGACTTTCTCTCTTTTTGGAGTTTTGACATGGAGAGCAGAGGCATAAGACTTGCCCAGGAGGATAGCATGACTGTTGATAGAGCCATACTAACTGTAAATAGCCATGGTGACATTTTTTAGTGTAACAGATTGCCCCCTAAAGTGCAAAGCCTGTAGTAGATTAGGGTTTTGTATTATCTAGGAAGGGTGAAGCGCTTTATCATTTCAAGGATTATCTCATGGAGAGCCTGGTCATAACCTGCAATTTTCAACACAAAATACATGTATAAGATTATATCATCGCTGAGGTAGGCATTCCCATACTCAGATCAAAACTTTAACTAACAGACTAACTACTCTGATACAGGAATAATCTTGCAGTACATCATAATCATAGACTTGCGTAGACACAGTATGGACGCAGCCATCTGTTTATAATTGGTCTACTATATAATGAATACAAAACTCCTCGCAGCCTGGATGGTGGGAACTAGATCCAGGGTCTTCATTTCTACTTCCCGAATTGGTACGATTCTAGCCATGCGAATAAATGAGTTGATGTCGAACATGGTAGAAACCACTTGATTACCAGTTGATGATGTAAACTGTTAACAAGTGTGAGAGAGACCACCAGTAATGTCAATGGTTCTCAAAGTACCCAGTACAATCCATGAGATGTGAATGAATGAGTTGATGTCGAACATTTCACAGAATCCTTCGATCGAAAGTCAATGATGTAAACTGACGTCAAAGGCGAGAAACCTGCCATTGATGCATGCAGACTTCAAGGTACTGACGATTTCTAAGTCATCTCTCTAGATAATGTGCTGATGTCGATAGAAAGCGAGTCATTGTAGGCAAGCCCAGAACACGAAATCATAGTTCAAGTTGGAGAAAATGTTGCTGTAAGGACCGACTCAGGGATGGTCAAAATGGATGACAAGTATTTTGCAGATGAAAGTTTTGTTTGCAGACCTCTTGAACACATAACGACACAACAGATGGCTTGGTAACAAATGACTCAAAGTTAATCCCCAGAACCTGGCTGAAGACTTTCAATGTGGTTTGATCAACTGTGAGGCAAAGGATTTCCCAACCCAGATGAATGAAAAGTGTAGTGTTCAAGAGTGGTAATAAGGTTTCTTCTGAGACAAAGGATAACAAATAGGCTCATTCTTCTCTCTTTTCCCCCACCATTTCTGGCAAGTACCTCTTTATTTTTTACAAGCTTGAGGAGGATAACATATGCTTGATTATAAGCTCATCCTTCGGATGAGTCCAACCTAGTTTTGATTCGAACCCTAGGAAGGAGTGGTTCGTTCCTGTTTGTAATTGAACAGGCCCTTTACTGTGAAATTTTAACGAGCCCAGTATAGGAGAAACTCGGCGTTTTTCAATTTTAGAGAGTCTGAAAAACTTAAGAAGACTCCGGGTTGAACTTTTTCGTAAATTTGTGTCCCCCAAGCCCGAAAAAGTATAAAATAATACCTGGGAGAACCGCTTGATCTTGCGACCAAGGAGTACTTTCATGATTAGTGCCACTGACCTGAAAAGTAAAAAGCGATCAAGGACACGTCGTTTTATTTCCAGTATCGAGTTTGAAAAGACAAAAACCCGACAATCTTTTCCTGTTTTTACGGTCAGAAAAGGGCTATAAGGGGACCGTCTTTTAATTTCGTTTTAACGAGTGTAAAAGAAATGCTCGGCAATCTTTTCATATTTTTAGGAGTCAGAAAAGGGCTTAAAAGATGACTCTGATGTTTTGGTTCGTGAAAAATGACAATTTTCCCTCTAAATCCTTTTGTCCTGCACAAAAACAACACATTACTCATACCTGTTTAAGATAGGCAAAAATACATTGAAAAACATCTTTCCATGGTGAAAAATAAACAAACTTAGCATTCATTCATCCAAAAAACCTATAAAAAGACTTTTTACCATGTCATTTTTACCATTTTACTGTTGAGGTTGAGAAAAGGGCTTTTGGCAAGAAACTTCCCGTGGACATTGCGGAGAATCCGACCATCAGAATCGAGCGCCGTCTCTTTCAGGTATTCCACAACATCTTCCTCTTCAATTTCATCCGTTTAGAATTTCATTTCAAGTTCTAGTTTGATTTTTTAGGGGGTTTTAGGTTTTAGGGTCCGCTTTTCGGGGTATGCAGGTGCCCCATGGGTGACCCGTGTAGAAGCACAAAGTTCTAGTTGGGCCAAGGAAGCCTCAACCAAGATCTGAAGTTTATCTTGTGCTTTTTTCCTCCTCGATCTCTTCTTCAGCTTGGCCTTCAAGTTCCTGATTCTAGCTTGGCACACCATATTCCTTGACAAATAGTGATATGCCATGTTTCTCAACATATTTTTCTCCTTAATAGACTTCTCCAGCATCCTCTCCAAGTGGATATTAGTCCTATCCAAGAAAGACTCATGATCAACATTGATTTCTTGCTCAAGTGTTGTGAACTTGACTTTCCTCCTTTTGGCAGCTTGCCGGTTTTCTCGTATGTTTCTTAGCTCCATTATGGTTTGTTGATCCTCTAGTTGCTTGTTTCTTTGCTCCAGGTACTTTATTATCCACTTGGCTCTTTCTAAGTTGAGGGACAAAGCATTGATGTCCGCTTGTTGCTCTTGGATGACCTCCTTGAGCTTTGAGCTTTGTGGGCCCAAATCGGTGTCATCTTCCTGAATAAGAATGAAATTGGTCTCCTACTCACCTGAAGGCCCCTCAGCATGTAATGGCCTCTTTCCCTTGTCTTGAAGCTACTATGCTGATGAAGGAAGCGAGACCCCTTCCACCCCGGGTGGAGATAATACTCCCTTTGCTGCTGCAGACAACCTTCTAGTGCCCTTCTGATAGGTGACAAACTCCAACACACTAGTGGTCTGTGTCTCATGACCCTCCTACTAATGTGAAGGTCCACCTGTCTCATGAAAAACTTCTAGAGGTACCTGAGGAGCTGTGAAGAACTCACGAGAAATGAAATCCTCCCATGAGATGCCCTGCAAATCAAGTTGATGCATGACCACAATTTTGATGAGTGCAAAATGATATATATTGTTAAACTGCTGCTGAGGAGTCTTCTGTTGTACTTGGTTGGTCATCTTCTCAATACTTCGGCACATGAAGTAGGGGAGATTCATCATTCTCACGCTCGTAAAGTGCATTGACAATCTGATATGATAAGCATATAGGTGAGAGAACTGGCCCTCACAGCTGAAATACTTCATTATGAGATTCATCAAGGGAGCATATGAGTCTTTCAGGTATCGAAAGGGAAAAAATTTGTTGAGTTGTCTCAAATAACCAGGCTTAATGTATGGTTCATAATGTTCCCTATCAATCTGCTGCGTTTTATTCCACTACTCTCCGACATTAGGAATTCCGGTTGCTAGAGAAATATACTCCGGTGTTAAGGTGAATGTCACACCAGCTAGAGTGGCTTGGCCATTATGTAGATGAAGCACAAACATCCTGGCCAACTCATGATGGTACTGGACTCTAGCAACCATCTCACAGAACTAATAACAAGATTGGTGTGGGAAGCATGTGATAGCAAGAGGGCAAGCCTACAGCTCGACAAGTGAGGTAGGCTCCTCTCGTATATGTTTGTCACCCTTGTGAGGTCTCCTTGGTGCATGCATTTTTGTAGGAGAGTCACTGTGTGTCTCTTCACCTCGGTCATATGAAGGATCAGATTCCATGCTTGCTAATGTGTGAGTTTTCTTGATGAGTATGAAGAGATTTATGGTGATTTTAGTTTTTTGCCACCAAGGGTAAGAATGTATGAGGGACTGTGGAGGGAGAGGTTATGAGGAGTTTTGGGAATATTATGACAAGTTTTTTGGGAAATAGGGGGTTTAGGGAATAATGTGTAAGCTTAGAGACAGCAATTAGGGTTTGGGGATTTTGTATTTAGGATTTGGGAAAATGAGAATTGGGGATAGGGGTGAATGATTTGTTTTCTAGGAATATAAGAGTTAGGGAATGAATGGATGAACTGGGAAAATAAATGGAGGAGTCAAAGAGTAAGGGAAAGGTGGAGTGGACTTGGTAGCAAAATGACAAATGCAAACCCTAGGCAATCGTTTTTTGAGAAATTGCAAGGAAGTAGGGTTTGAGTTTTTTCACACAACCACCATAATTTTTTAAGAAAAACTCTTTCACTAGCAAGGAAAAGGGCTTGACTTACTTGCACACTAGAAGATTTGAGCAATTTTGGCAATTTGAGGGAGTTTATGATGAAATCAGGCTTGGCAACTCTATGCGCCATGCCACAAACCCAACACGCCGTGCCTCTTGTATGCGCCACGCCAGTATAAATTTAACACTATGGAGGGCGGCCCAATGCGTCGCGCCACTTGTATGCGTCGCGCCTCTCACCCAATGCATCGCGCCTCCAAAACTGGAACTCTTTGCTGCGATTTTGCTTCCTTTCTCCAACACGACCTTCACTTTGCTCAATCTTTCTTCTTTGAGTGCCAATGAGCTTTTTGAATTGTAAAGATGATTTATATACAAGAGCTTTTGATTTTTCCTTCATAAAACCCACTTTTATAATGTTTGCATCGTAACTTACTTTTTCAACTCTGTTTTTTGGGCAGTTTACTTTATTTGTGCCTTTAATGAATTGAATGACTTGGTTTTTTTTGTTTGTCTTACAGGGGACGGAGCAGTTGAAGCTTGGCAAGGTGACCAGGGTTGCCATTGAAGTTATTTACATATGAAAGAACTGAAATTACATCAATTTATAATAAAAACCTAAAATACTCTGTTTTTCCTCAAAACAAGGTTTTGAAAAAAAATACTTTTCTGAGCATGAGATTATAAATTTTATTGGTACTGAAACTTTATTCAACCTCCTCATGCACCAGCTGACTATTATTGGACATTTTGAAGAACTTTTTGATGAAACCCTAGACCTAATGAAACTGAAACCCTAGAAATGACTCTTGCAAATTTAAAGACAAAAAGTGACTGCAGATGATCTTGATGAATGGAAATGAGCCAGTAGGTAAAGGACATGAGGGAAAATGTACAAAAAGCCACTATCGTTAGATGATCCATGCTCCTAATGGAATGCATGACTGAACGAGACACCTAATATGCGATGCAATAAGAGAATTTGATCTCCGACGGAGGGATAAAGATACCGACACTAACATTGGCTCCAATGGGGATGGTAGCTCCTTGGAGGTGCCAAGAACTATAGATCTCTGGGAAAGTAGGCAGTGCCTTCGTCCATTGGGATATGGAGTCAATAACTTCGACAAACCAAAACCAAACTCTTGACTCAATTTCAGGACTGAAATGTGACTCAAAACTGACTCAATTTCAAGACTGAAATTGACTAAAAGACCTGACTCAAACAAACCAAACCAAAACTGAAATCAAACCTCAGTTTTATAGCCTTCACCTCGGGCCCCAAACTGAAAGAATGAAAACAGTACACACTTGCAAGGGAATTTAAACAAACCGGTATGTACAATGATACATATGACAGCAGAAAACACTTCAAAAATAGTACCGTTTGAGTAGCCGACTATTGACTGGCCCACTAGGATAGTCTTCACCATTCATTTCTTGCAAAAGGAAAGAATTTTGGCCCCGATATGTAGCAATCCTGTAAGGTCCCTTCCAAATATTTTCAAACTTGCCATGCTTACCTTTCTCTTCATTTCTTGCATCCCATTTCAGTACTATGTCTTCTATTTGAAACTTGTTCACCTTTGCCTTTCGGTCATATATCTTCTTGATTCTCTCTTGCAGCTTGCAAGTGTTCTGAAATACCTCCTCTCTAGTTTGCTGCAAATGATCATCTTCACTGCCCGCTTCTTGTGGGAGTTCAACCACTGGGACTACAAGAGAGGTCGCGAAGACTGTGTCCACACCATACACGAGCTTGAAAGGAGACATGCCTATAGATTTCTTTTGACTTACTCTATCTGTCCAAAGTGCATTGACTAGCTTTTTGTGCCAACTTTTCTTGTTCATTTCCAGTAGCTTTTTGATAATGTTGACCAAAGATTTATTTGAGGATTCCGCCAATCCATTGCCTTATTGGTAATAGGCAGTCAAGTGCCCCAAAGTGATTTGATATTTATTACAAAAGTCAATCATTCTTTTAGATTTAAAGGCTGTTGCATTGTGAGTGATCAGATTATTTGGACAGCCAAAATGAGACAAAATGTTGTTTTCAAGAAATGAAATTATTACTGAATCAATGGCCTGCCTCGTGGGAATCGCCTCAATCCATTTGGTGAAATAATACATCGTTGTGAGGATCCATTTGTGCTGTGCTGAATAAGAAGGATGGATCTCACCAATGAAATCCAAACCCCACTTTTGAAATGGAGCACTTACCTCAATGGGCTTGAGTGGTAAGGCTGCAACTTCCTCCTACCTTGAAAAATATGACATTCGTGGCAGCTTGTCACCGTTTTATACACATCAGCAAAAAGAGTTGGCCAATAATATCTCGCTCTCAAAATTTTATTGGCTATTGTCGTCCAGAAAAGATGGCCTCCACAATCTCCCTTGTGAATGTCTTCCATAACCTATTTTGCCTCTTCTTCAACCAAACAATTGATCAAGACACCACCAGGATCTTTCCAATAGAGTGCATTATTCATGATACAAAACTTGGCAGCCTTCAATTTCACGGTCCTACTTTTTTTCTTAGCCATTCCAAGTGGTGATGACAGATTTTGGAGTACATAAACAATGTATGAATACCAAGGAGAAAGAAGAAAATTTTTTGTTACCTGAGCGGGCAGAATCTCTTCATCTTCTTCGGACATAGCAGCAATGAGGTTAATGTCCAAGGCGTGCAAATTTGACTCAGCTATTGTCCTTTGATGAGCTTTGTCGGTTTCATCTCCACGTCATATTCCAACAAGGCAGCAATCCATTTGCCTCTTTTCCCCTCTGGATCTGTTTACGTTAAGACATCTTTAACAACAACGTTAGGGACATAAGAAAGGATGTGAGAATGCAGAATATAAACCCGAAAATATTTCAATGCTTTTACCAAAGAAAGGGCCTGTTTTTCAATAATATTGTACTTTAATGCCGCATCCCTTATGGTCCTGCTAAAAAATGCAATTGGTTTCTCAAGCTGGTCTCTTTTCTGCATCAAGACCGCTGCCACAGTATTATCTGAGGCAAATGAAAACAAAATGAAATCCTGAGTGTAGTCCGAGCTAATCAAAACCAGAGCTGAAGAAAGGGCCAATTTCATCGAATTGAAAGACTTAATTGCTTCCTCGATCCACTTCACTACACTATCTTTTTTGAGCATGTTTGTGATTTCCCTTAAATGTTCTGCAAGATTGGGCACAAAGCGACATAATAAATTCATCTTACCATTGAATGATTGGATTTCCTTCTTCCTTCGTGGGAAATAAATTCTTTGAATGGCTTCCACCCGAGTTGAATCAATGCGGATGCCCTCCTTTGATATAATATGACCGAGAAGCTCGCCTTCATCCATGGCAAACATACTTTTCTTTGGATTGAGAGATATACCATACTTCTTGCACCACTGAAATACAATCTTCACATGATGAAGGTGCTCTTCATCTGAATTAGAGAAAACTGTCAAATCATCAAGATAAACAACTAGAAAAACATATTTTTCGTTAGCAAATGCGATATCCATCGCACACTGAAAGGTTGCACCAGCATTTTTCAATCCAAAAGGCATCTTTGCATAGTGAAAAGTTCCCCACAGAGTGGTGAATGCTATTTTGTCTCTATCATCCTCATGGACCAGAATTTGGTTATAACCCGAATAGCCATCGAGTAGCGACATGCGTGATGCTCCAACTACTCTTTGAAGTATGTGATCCACCTTAGGCAATGGATAGTTATCCTTCAGAGATACTTTATTTAGATTTCTAAAATCAATACATAATCGAATCTCACCTGTTTTCTTGCGCACGGGCACCAAATTAGAAATCCAATCAGAAAATCTTATGGGAACAATGATACCAGCTTTGTACAACCGATTCACTTCCTTCTCAATTGAGGGCAGTAGCTTTGGATTTATTCTTCTTAGCTTCTGACGAAAAGGCTTTTGATTTGGCTTGATCAGGATGATATGCTGAATTATGCTTGTGTCATATGCCTTCAAATCTGAATAATCCCAAGCAAATACATCAGTAAAAGAAGATAGTAAACTGATATACTTTGCTTTTACCTATGGAGGCAATGCCTTTGATAACTTCACCATTTTAGGATTTTCAGCTATCCAATGTTCACATCCTCAACTCCTTTCTCGGTTGGCAGCAAGCTCGGTTTTCGGGCCACATCATCCTAATCGAACAACTCCTCTAAAGGTATTAGACCTTTAGGAATGACATTGTCCTTTAGCTGCAACACTTCCATCTGATTGACTTGTATATCCACCTCACCATCATCATACTCCACATAAATAGAAGTGTCTTTGAATTTACCTTCATTTTGGAGAAATTCATTGATCTCTTCATCATCTTGAAACACTTGCCAATACCTTTGATTGTCGGGGACAGTTGGGCAATGTTTCACATGAATCTCAAATTTGTTGTTTGAATTCATTAGAATTTTCAAATTACTTGCTGTTGTTGCAAGTGAATCTGCAATGACATTCTGAACACGAGGGACACATGTCAAAGTGTAATATGAAAATACTCTCAAGATATCTAATACCACATTGTGGTAGGCATGCATTCGACGATGCTTAGCTTGGTATTCCCCTTTCACTTGCTTGATAACTAACTCGGAGTCGCCATACACTGAAATCCTTTTAGCATTCAACTTTCTAAGAATTTTCAAACCAGCAATTAAAGCCTCATATTTAGCCTCATTATTTGAACAGTCAAAAGCTAGTTTATAAGAATAGACCCTTACATTTCTTGGCACTTTGTTTGGGGTGAAAACAGGGCTGTGTATCCAAATGCCAATTCTGGCACCTTCCCTTCCTACTGCGCCATCAAAATCCATGCTCCACAGGCTTGTTTCATCCTCTTCCAAATGTTGAAACTCTGTTCGTTGTCCATCAATATGTTGCTGTTGTCGAAAGGCTGATTGCTCAACGGTACTATCAAGTCTTTATCTTTCTTGCTTTAAGACCTCTCTAAAATTTTTCAGTGATCTCAAGAATGTCTTCTACTTCAACTACTTGGCTATTTATATGATTAAAGCTATCTGAATACAAAACAAATGATTCCAAATCAGTATGTACATAGTTGATTGGATGATTTACCGCTTTCTCCTTGTTAGTAATCATGTACTTCATCTTTTGCTCCCGGTATAATTTTCTCATTTGACTGAACACGTGAATAGTAGCATAGGAGAAATCAAGCTGCATTGTCCCTTTCATATTTTCTCCCCAAGATCTGGAAAGAAGCATGTCAAATCTAAGAGGTATATCCGCCACAACCACATCCATCAAAACATTTTTAGCTGGAATTTGATCCAAACTGGCCACCAAATCTTTGATTATACCAATGCATCTTACTCTACTAGAATCAAAGGAATAGAGGTCATGATACTTTCTAGTGATATCCAATCCCAATTTCTCCATGATGGCCTTAGGCATGAGGTTATGTGAGGCTCCGGAATCAAACATAGCATTGTGTAATACATATTCATGCACCCTAAGGCTAATGTAAAAAGGAGCAACATCACTATATTGAGACTGACCTTCCAATTCTGGACCAAAGATCAACTTAGGTTGATCATCCTCCACATTTACCATATCAGATAATGGATCTAAATTCAAAATTTTAGACACCTGACCTTTATAGCTGCTATTCTTCATCCACTCAGTCAAAGGAATAGATACTTTTAACTTAGAAATTTCATTTTCTAAGTTAAAAGCTGATGTTTTCTCTACCTCTTTAGCTAAAAAATCCTTCTTTTCAATTTTCTCCTTTGGTATATTTGGCTGATTTGATCTTTCATTTGCTAATGGTGTTTTGGTGGTAGGTTTAGCTGTCTCTTTTCCCTTTTTCTACACAATGAGAGAATCATTCTTTGGCACTGTTGTCTCCTTCCTTTTCTAAATTGGATTTATGGGCACATCTCTACTTCTGAGTGAATATTGTCATTGCTGGGCTGACAGAGCATTCATGTATCCTCTTTGATATTCATCAGACTCTTCCTCAAGAGCTATTTCATTTGCCAAGATGAAATTTTTGTCCCTTTGTACCGCTAAATTCTCAGAATACTCCCCATCTTCAGTAATAAAAATTGGCATATCATCAGGTGTAAAGAAATGATTCTCTTCTCCAATTACGTTCTCCTCATCATCTATTTCCAGACCATGTACACAATTCTGCTATAAGGGTGTCTTCACCTGCTGTTGTGCTACTTTGTCTTGTGCTTGCTGCTCTCTTTGCTTGATTCTAAATTGTGGTTGGTGCTGACCACGGAAGTTGGGATTTCTGACTTGTGGTTTAGGCTTGTCAATTGTCAATCTGTCAAACATCTTTTCCATCTTCTGGAGCACTTGATCTAAAGTGGAAACCTCTTCCTTTATTGTTACCTTCTTTTCAGCCTTTGCTCTAGCTCTCTTGACAAGAAGATTAGCTTCAACACTTACTGCAATTTTCTACATATCTTCCAAAGTGGTCGGATCTCTTTCTCTTAATTGATAGGCCATATCAATATTGAAACCATCCAGAAATTTAATCAAAGCCAGCCCCATAGGTGGCTTTATATGATCAGGAATTGCATTGTAAACAGAATTGAATCTAATACAATAACCTTGAATAGACTCACCAACATTCCAC
The DNA here is from genome assembly GCA_031772625.1 of Pinus tabuliformis. Classification (NCBI taxonomy): domain Eukaryota; kingdom Viridiplantae; phylum Streptophyta; class Pinopsida; order Pinales; family Pinaceae; genus Pinus; species Pinus tabuliformis. Next base: position 924,334,022 of record CM062820.1, on the reverse strand, counting down.
TTGATGTTCTCATATTCGGAAAGGATATGAAGAGGATTTTTCTTCAATTCACAACGATCCAAGCATTATCTCTGAAGATTAGTCAATGTAGTGATACTTGTAGCGGACAAAGCTTTGAACCACTTCCTTACTTCACCACCAAAGGTTTATACAAACAGTCTCATTGTCACATTTTCGACATCAATTTCATGAAGGTCGAAGAAATCTATCATCCTATCCGCATGTTGCTAAGCTGTAACACCGTGAGGAGTGCCATCAAACAATGGAATTTTGCTTTGATAATCGGCGGGCATATCATGCAAATTTTGAGGCAGCACAAGGGGTGCAAAACAAGCAGCCATTGCTCTTGGTGGATTTGCAATCAGTCTTGGGGATGTTGGGGGAGTGGGTGCAGCTGATGTATGGGGTGTATGAGTTGGGGATGGTGGTGAAGAAATTTTAGATGTTTGAGGGGTAGAAGGAGTGGACGGAGGTGACACCACTACAGATTTTTTATTAGAGATAGAAGGATGCACGAGAATGGTTGGAATGAAGGGAGGTTCGGTGGGAATTCCAGAGCTAGATGTAATTGTAGAGGACCCAGGGGTTACAGATGCAAACTCTAAGAAATCAGTGATGTTTGAAGCCACAATTGAAGTTTGGAGTTGTTTCAAGATATAATCGTCAATTGACTTATTGGCCTTTTCAGTTTCAAGATCTTTGATAAACTCTGGATTTAGGACAGTAGAACCAACAACACTTTCGGATTTAGTCTCAAATAACGATAGATCAAACTATTCATCAAACTCAAGATCTTCAAGATACTCAAAAACAACAGGACATGAACGATCTTTAAACATAAGAATCACAGAACTTTCTCGACGAAGGATTCTCGGAATAAGATTTGGATTTTCATACAGAGGAGGTGGATCAAGATCAGGATTTTCTCTGGTATATCTTCTGGAAGCTAGTGTGTTATTATTTCCAAGAAATGAAATGGGCATTATCAACTTGTTCAGCCTATCAAATTCTAAACTTATCTTCCAAAAGCTTAGAATTATCAGATGTATTGGGGTAATTTTCAAGTTAGATATTCCATTTATAAGACTAGACCAGAGATTGACTGAAGTAGCATTTATCTACTTGCTCTAATGCAAAGCAAAAGCATTTCGAAGGCTACCTGGCTAATCTTCAGACTCCGTCTGTAGTTTATAAAATGAAGAACACTAACAAACAAACAATTTCTTCCCCGGCATGGTCGCCACTATGTTAGGGCCTAAATCTACCTCAGGCTAAGAAAGGTATGATCTAGGGTAACATCAAAGCATGCTTAACCTGGTAGCTAGCCCTACCAGGTCGGGAGAGGGCTCTCTCCTTGTCAATATTAGAAAAGATAGCCAATGAAAGCTTGAGATGACTAATGTAATGACTGATTTTAGCCTAGGTATGCATGCAGAAGGGTTTGTTTGAATTTGATAATTTTTTATTGGCTCAAATGGAAAGCAAGATTTTGGGTCTTGGGAATGAGGCTCAGTTTTGCAGAGGTATCAATGGGGCAAGGTAGGCAAGTGATTTGATACTTCAAATTGAATGAAATGGAGAGATTTAGACAGGTGAGGAGTTGAAGAGGGCAATAAAACCTCAGGGATCCTCTTCAAATAGTTGAAAACATCAATAAGTAAGCAAACCCTAGGTAGAGCACTGCAATTTCAATGCATTCTACCTTTATCCTTGTTTGTTTTAGTTAAGAAGAAACAAGAGAGATAATGGCATACATAAAACACATATAAACTTACAATTACAAAAAGAAACACAATATTAAAGTAAGATGCCACACGAATCCCATAGAGTGCTAAAAACCCTGGTTTATTCCTTAGGCAAAACTACCGAGAAATGTATTCAATGAAGCTCCAAGCTTTCTTAAAAGTCCAACCATGCTAATGACTGAAAAAACATAAGATATAGGCAAACAACAACTCATCCTAGCCTCTAGGGGTAGAGCTCATGAGTTTAGGAGATGTTCCAACAAATTCTAAACTGAGAACTAAAAAGTAGGCAGTGGAACAGCTTGCCTCTAGAAACTAGGGAACTGATTCATTCAGTTGCGAACTACTTTTTTATAGATGAATCTAACTCCATGACTGGAAATTTGACATAATTACATCAAGATCCATCAATTTACATTAAATTACCTCATATGATTGACATTAAGAAGGAGAAAAGTCAAACTGTCAAGAAACTAGGCAAAAAACAGAGTATTCTTGGTCAAACAAAACAAAATTTCCCCAATGCGCCACGCTGATTTCTCTATGCATAGCGCCTGTTTGCAGCCACTTTTGGAGGCCTTCCCTATGTCAAAATTTGCTCCGAGTGTCCTTGTTGGAAAGGTTTTCCTGTTTTCTTTCTAGAACAAGTGGAATTTTTGAGTTTGGCCTCCATTTGCCCCTGCAAAATTGAGTTCTCCCAACACTGCTTCATGTGTGTCAAAACAAGGGCAGTAAGGTCCTTTTTTGGGTGTTTTTGACCTTTTTGGGGGCTCAAAACCTATCAAAATTTCTTGGCCATTGGTAGGCATGCATATTTTTCCAAGAAAATCCAGAAATACTGAGTTTTCATCATTTGGAGGCCTCCATCAAAAGCAAGCGCCAGGTGGCGCAGCGCATTGGGTAGAAAAACCTGTGTTTTGGCCCAAAAATTTCAAATATGCAAAAAGTGTCCCAAATTTTTGAAATTTGGGCTGAGTGTTCTCCATCAAGTGCTGTGTTGGGCCAAGGAAGCCTCAACCAAGATCTGAAGTTTATCTTGCGCTTTTTGCCTCCTCGATCACTTCTTCAGCTTGGCCTTCAAGTTCCTGATTTTAGCTTGGCAGACCATATTCCTTGACAAATAGTGATATGCCATGTTTCTCAACATATTTTTATCATTAATGGCCTTCTCCAACATCCTCTCCAAGTGGATATTAGTCCTCTCCAACCAAGACTCACGATCAACATTGATTTCTTGCTCAAGTGTGGTGAACTTGACTTTCCTCCTTTTTGCAGCTTGTCGGTTTTCTCGTATGTTTCTTAGCTCCATTATGGTTTGCTGATCCTCTAGTTTCTTGTTTCTATGCTTCAGGTACTTTATGGTCTTGCTGATCCTCTAGTTTCCAAGTTGACGGACAAAGCATTGATGTCCGCTTGTTGCTCTTGGATGACCTCCTTGAGCTTTGAGCTTTGTGGGCCCAAATCAGTGTCATCTTCTTGAATGAGAATGAAATCAGTCTCCTACTCACCTGAAGGCCCATCATCATGTAATGGCCTCTTGCACTTGTCTTGGACCTGTTGTGCTGATGAAGGAAGCAAGACCCCTTCCACCCCGGGTGGAGATAATACTCGATTTGCTGCTGCAAACAACCTTCTAGTGCCTTTTTGATAAGTGAGAAACACCGGCACACTAGTGGTCTGCGTCTCATGACCCTCCTACAGACGTGAAGGTCCACCTATCTCATGAAAAACTTCTAAAGGTACTTGAGGAGCTATGAAGAACTCACGAGAAATGAAATCCTCCCATGAGATGCCCTGCAAATCAAGCTGATGCATGACCACGATTTTAATGAGTGCAAAATGATATATACTGTTAAACTGCTTCCGAGGAGTCTTCTGTTGTACTAGTGTGGTCATCTTCTCAATATTTCGGCACATGAAGTAGGGGAGATTCATCATTCTCACCCTAGTAAAGTGCATCAAAAATCTGATATGATAAGCATATAGGCAAGAAAACCAACCTTCACAGCTGAAATACTTCATTATGAGTTTCATCAAGGGAGCATATGAGTCTTTCAGCTACCAAAAGGGAAAAAATCTGTTGAGCTATCTCAAATAACCGGGCTTGATATATGGTTCATAATGTTCACTTTCAATTTTCTACCTTTTATTCCACTGCTCTCCGACATTAGGAATGTCGGTAGCTAGAGAAATAGTCTTCGGTGTCAAGGTGAATGCCACACCAGCTAGAGTGGCTTGGCCATTATGTAGATGAAGCACAAACATCCTGGCCAACTCATGACGATATTGGACTCTAGCAACCATCTCACAAAACTAATAACAAGATTGGTGTTGGAAGCATGTGATAGCAAGACGGTAGGCCTGCAGCTTGGCAAGTGAAGTAGGCTCCTCTCGTATATGTTTGCCACCCTTGTGAGGTCTCCTTGGTGCATGCATTTCTGTAGGAGAGTCACTGTGTGTCTCTTCACCTCAGTCTTATGAAGGATCAGATTCCATGCTTCCTAATGTGTGAGTTTTCTTGATGAGTATGAATAGATTTATGGTGATTTTAGTTTTCTGCCACCAAGGGTAAGAACGTATGAGGGACTGTGGAGGGAGAGGGTATGAGGGGTTTTGGGAATATTAGGACAATTTTTTTGGGAAATAGGGGGTTTAGGGAATAATATGTAAGCTTAGGGACAACAATTAGGGTTTGGGGATTTTGTAGTTAGGATTTGGGAAAATGGGCACTGGCGATAGGGGTGAATGATTTGTTTTTTAGGAATATGACAGTTAGGGAAGGAATGGATGAACTGGGAAAATAAATGGAGGAGTCAAAGAGTAAGGGAAAGGTGGAGTGGACTTGGTAGCAAAATTGCAAATGCAAACCCTAGGCAATCGTATTTTGAGAAATTGCAAGGAAGTAGGGTTTGAGTTTTTTCACACAACCACCATAAATTTTTAAGAAAAACTCTTTCACTAGCAAGGAAAAGGGCTTGAATTACTTGCACACTAGAAGATTTGAGAAATTTTGGCAATTTGAGGGAGTTTATGATGAAATCGGGCTTGGCAGCTCTATGCCCTGTGCCACAAACCCAACGCGCTGCGCCTCCTGTATGCGCCATGCCACAAACCCAACACGTCGCACCTCCTGTATGCGCCGCAACAATATAAATTTAACACTGTGAAGGGTGGTCTAATGCGCCATGCCACTTGTATGTGCCGGACCACTTGTATGCGCCGTGCCTCTGACCAATGCACCGCGCCTCCAAAACTGGAACTCTTTGCTGCGATTTTGCTTCCTTTCTCCAACATGACCTTAACTTTGCTCAATCTTTCTTCTTTGAGTGCCAATGAGCTTTTTGAATTGTAAATATGATCTATATACAAGAGCTTTTGATTTTTCCTTCATAAAACCCACTTTTATAATGTTTGCATTGTAACTAACTTTTTCAACTCTATTTTTTGGGCAGTTTACTTTACTTGTGCCTTTGATCAACTGAATGACTTTATTTTTTTTGTTTGTCTTGCAAGGGATGGAGTAGCTAAAGCTTGGCAAGGTGACCAGGGTTGCCACAGAAGTTATTTACATATGAAAGAACTGAAATTAGATCAATTTATAATAAAAACCTAAAATACTATGTTTTTCCTCAAAACCCTGAAATACATTTCTGAGCATGAGATTATGAATTTTATTGGTACTGAAACTTTATTTCAACCTACTCATGCGCCTGCTGATTGTTATTGGACATTTTGAAGACCTTTTTTATGAAACCCTAGACCTAATGAAACTAAAACCCTAGAAATGACTCTTGCAAATTTAAAGAGAAAAAGTAACTGCAAATGATCTTGATGAATGGAAATGAGCCAACAGGTAAAGGACGTGAGGGAAAATGTACAACAAGCCACTATCATCAGATGATCCATGCTCCTAATGGAATGCATGACTGAGTGAGACACCTAATATGCAATGCAACAAGAGAATTTGATCTTTGATGGAGGGATGAAGATACTGACACTAACACACCAAGGGCCATTTCCTTGCTCGAACATTTATTTATTAGTTTCTGTAGGCCTTCCACAACCTTGCTATCGTGCAACAATTTCATTCAAGTCTCCAAAAATGTAGAGATTATAGAAGAGTCAATATCTGCAGGCGTGTTGAGTTCTTGTATCATGCCCTGGATTCCTGAGGTGGAGGCTTCTGCGAAGCTCTTCTTGGCTTCCATAAAAGTTTCCATAGTGTAGTCCATGTCAAAGACAACTTCTTTCTCTGGTGCTTTTCTAACCCATCCTTCTTCTACAGGTTGTTTACTTTTATCAGTGCCAATCATTATTCCACTTCTTAGCACAATATTAATGCTTTGATCTTCCCCGTGGGGCTTAACCCTGATCATTTGTAAATTCTACATAGGTTTCTAATGCTCTATTTGCTTCTCTTACATTTTAGCTATTCACATCGGGCAGTCTTCTATCGTATGGTCAAACTGTCTATAGTATTGACACGATGGGTGTGTAGGACTCTGGCAGTCTCATGCACAGTACCTGGGTTGTCCGTAGTTGTAGCAGATAATTTGACCGCAACCTCTACCAAGTCCTCCTCCTCCTTGGCCCCGTCGTCGACCCTGATAACCTCTATGTGTTCTTTCGGTGCCCTGATCTGGAGGCCATGTTTCTAGTTGAATACGGTACATAGGGGTTCTTTGCATCATTAGCTCATAGCTCCAACAGTGGCACCCATTGTGGCCCACAAATTTGTAGAAATTATAGAACAGTTGATGGGGTGTCTGAACGAACTTCTAAATTAAATGGAAATTGTCCATCACATTTTCCCCAGTAACTTGACAAATGGCACACCACAATGCAGCCCCCATGCGTGGCCCTGCTGGGGGCTTCTGGCTTCAGTGTAATTGGTTGCCTTCCAGTGATATAATTCACGTACATGGGATAATGATCCTTATCGTGTCTGTGGCCCTTGCACTCCAAAAACCAGAATTTTGCATGCACTTCAGGCTTAATTTCCTTGTCTTTCTTCAAACTTTATATTTCTAAGTGTAAGCTATCTATCTATGAGTGGATCTAATATACTCCAAGGTTCATATTCTAAATAGGTGATGCATGAAACCTCATGGCAATCCCCAAGGCTTATGACCATGTTTCTATCTTCTGTTTTGAAAGAGAAATTCTTAAGTGGGGCAAAAGCGACGCTATAAACCATTCATGATGTTGGCTATCTGTGATATGCATGTTAGCCTCTCTAATCTGACACTTCAACATCTGATCAAATTCCCAAGGCATCTCCTCGACCCTCATCATGATCTCTTTAAATCCAATTATTGACTGTGAGTCAAATTTAGTTTTACTAAACTCTTTGTTTAAATTTGTCTTAGTCTCTACTAGTGTTGCAAGAAGATTATCAGAACAATACTTAATGTACCAAGTTAGCGCGTGTTCCTGCAAAGTGGTAACCAAATGCACTTTCTTTATATTATCATCGGTGATCTGTTGACTTGTCCATACATCATTCGAAACAAACCAGAGTTGCTCAAGATCTTCACTTCCTTAGCCCTTGAAGATCGGAATTTTCATTGCGTTCACCATGTTGAAATGTGGTGGTAGAGGTAGGGGTATGGGCTAAGGTGTATACGGTGGAGGTGGAGGCACTGATGAAGTGGATGGATCATTTTTTCTAGGAATCCCCTGAGTGATTAGCTACACAGCACTGTGACATAGTCTTCCCCAACCCTTCCTCGTCACTTGAAGGAGGTCCAATCAAGGGACTATACTCTGGTCTTGATCCTTCGCAATTTCTAAAGAATCTTCCACTTACCTTAGCTCCAAACATCAAGGTAACGGAATCACCCATTTTTCACATAACAACATTTTAATTGAAGTATTCAATGATCTTAAAAACCTACCTTGCTGTCCCTTGAAGAATATTCACACCACTTCACTATAGCTGACTGAGGTATCAACGGCAAATTCCTTAACAAACCCCCCCAGGAGTCGATCGAGCCAATGATTGACAACAATAGCGATCTTGTTTTCAAAGGCTTCTATCCGTCGCACTAATTCTGGATGTTATCACCAAAAAATTGATGGCTCGAAGTACACCATGTAAAGCCAATTTTACCATAGTAAAATTGTTTTCACTGTGATAAATTACCTAATAAACCACCTTTATTAAGTAATTTATAGTTAAACCCATGAAGAATAATTAAATAAATCAATATTTATTTGATTTTCTTCTAGGAATAATTAATTAAACCATTGTTTTATTATTATTCCTTGTTAAATTTCACGCAATCATGAAAAATAAATAGATAAATCATTATTTTTCTTATTTTTCTCTAGGAATAACTAACTAATCATTAATTAATTACTATTGTTTGTTAAATTTGACTAAATCCCTTAGGAAGAATGAAATAAATCATTATTTGTTTATTATTCCTTAACTAATTCATTGAGATAATAAACAAATCATTTATTTATTAATTATTTCTAAATAAAATTTTAAATACTTTTACCCCCTAAACAAATATAATTAAATATTCCAAGTGGTTATTCCAAGAATGGGATCAATAATATTTTATTTTTGTTCATTATTTGAGGGTAACTCAATGTTTTGTTATAAATAGGAGGGTTTTCCATTCATTATTCACTTTTGATTATTTTCATTGTTGCACTTACTTGTATCCCTGATTATTTTCATTGTCGCACACCGTATTTTTCCTGGGTTTATGCATTATAGGGGAGAGAGACTCTACAGAAGCTAAAGACATTTGAGGATACCCAAGAACCCATCCCATAGAGGGGGACTGGTAACCTTTATCTATTGTCTTCACAGGTGTTATTATTAAATTATTCTTTACATATCTAGTTTCCATTAGATGTTTGGGGTTATTACTCTTTCTTTCAATGTTTAACTATGATCGTAGCATAGATCAGAATTTTGGCAGGTTTTGTTTCTATCAATTGTTGCAGATCTACAATGTTTAGCACTCATTTCTATTGTTGATATTGTTTTCATCCGCAGTATTAAGTGGGTTCTTTTCATACATCACTGAGAAGAAAGCACTACAACAAATTGGCAACTCCGCTCGGTTTTATACTTCAAATCTAGAAACCTGGGTGACCTTTGGTTGTCAGCTTAGGGTTTATTCTTTTTTCAATTCTATTAATGTTTCCTAGTTTTTTAACCCTAAATCTGATAAATTTCTAACTTCCACAAGCTTTCTGGTCGTTTCCACAGGTCACAAGAACCAATTGCGGCAAAGGCGACACTTTTTTCCAAAATTTTCACACCAAGAGTCTCAAAACAGCAATCATAGTTTTCAACCCAAAAGGTGTAGCCTCGTTTCCAGAATGAAGCTTTCAACCCAAAAAGTGTGATTTCATCAAAAAACATGTCATAACTTGGGATTTATGGGTTTTAGGGTTTTTCTCAGATCTATTTCTCAATGTTGAGAGTTGTTTATTCGTTGTAAAACCTTTGTCTCATGCCGCTTAGACCTTGATCCATTCTATTTTACTCATTAAAGTTGAATTTAATCTCCCCTAGGGCTTCTAGTACACCTCCACCTTTCTACAAGGAGTTTACCTAAGTGAGAAGTATGAGTTTCTGCAGCACTTTCAGCTACATTTTCCAGATTTGTAACATTTTATTTTAGATCTAATAAGATAGGTTGTTACCATCCATAGTTTCAAATTTAAACTTTTTTGTTCATTCCCTTAGGGTCCCATCAATTGCCCTAGGTGTTTCACCCATCTCCCTATATTTTTGCAGTGATCTTCCCCCCTGGTTTTTTGTTGTTGCTACACCACTTTCTAGCAACTTAGAGTCACTTGATCCCAGTCACACCAACATTCATATCTCTTGTCCATTTCAATGTATTTTCCATCAGTTTAGCCACAAAGCAATATAGTGTTTGCAAGCCCAGTTTGGGTGGGGCTTAGTTATTTGTTTTGTTATTCATTTTATGTTATTTGTTTTAGTTTATTTGTAGCAAGAATTTTTCTTTTTTACAAACACAATATAGCCTTAATCAATTAATACAATTGCACACACAAGCACACCTTAAGGGAAGGGCACTTGGTTTACACCACCAAGCCAAGACTTAGCATAATAAATTTATCTCTCTGCATCAGAGGCAAAAGATATATTGTTGGTCTCCCTTCACCATTTCCGTGTTCTGTGTGTCCTTCCATCATTGTGCCACCAACGTGTCAGTCACAGAGACTATTAGGCCTTCAGCCCCAATTTCCACTTGGGCATATTACTCCTCGCCATCGCGTTCGTGTTCATAGCCCTCTGAGTCCCCATCTCGACTCTTCTCCTGGACCTTGTGACTCCTCATCTGATTCCAAGCCTCCTTCACCGCATATCGTGACCATGTTTGGATCCACAGCTGGTGTAGGAACCCAAACAGGTGGTAGCTACGGTGTTGTACCAGTTGTCGCATCAGGCGGAACAGTCTCAAGAACTGTTCGGTAGCCCCCATGCTCCCCTTTATGGCTAGGTTGAGTCTACCAAATATTAACTAGTTGACAAATGGCCCCATACACCATGATGCGAGTTGGCACTCTATGCCGACTAAGCTTCCCTCATACATCCCAAAGTTAGAGGGTATTATTGGAGAGGATCCTACCAACCATGTTCGATCCTTCCACATGTGGTGTTGATCCAACTCCATAATCAATGACTCCATTCGTCTTCAGCTCTTCCAACATACGCTCACTCAAGACATTGCAAAATGGTATGTAGACTAGCCATCCGCCTCTCATTCCATTTTCGTGACACTTGTTAAAGTGTTCTTATCATATTTCTAGTTACCTCTCTAGTACGACATTGGTACAGAGTTATTGACCACATTTCGTTAGTCCTCCGCCACTTGCCTTCCTTAGCATGTTCAAGAGTGGCGTCAAAGGAGGAGCACATGTTGTGCCCCACCTTTCGAAGACCGTGTCTATCTAGATTGGTTTCTTAAGAGCCTTTTATCCCCCCATTGGAAAAGATGTTGCATCCCATTTTCCTCAGACCGAGGAAGAAGCTTTCCAGACTGCTTTGAGATATGATCTAATCTATGCTCAATCCGGTTATGTCTATACTGTCATTTCATACCTCCCTCGTCCTAGAAGTGCCAATGCAATGGGGGCATCTCACGCCACCAACGATATCATTGGATCCCTTTCACACTCTTCGCCATATTCTCAACAGAGTTATGGCTATCCACAAGGGGGCACTAGTTCCTCCACCATTTATGCCCCTCCTTCTAGCAACATGTTTCCATGGCCCCAACCGATCTACCAAACTGTTGCTCCTTCTTATACATAACCTGGCACTCTAGCCCCTTAAGCGTTAGCATTGTAGGCCCCCATGCATCGTCAGCTCCAATAGCCACTTCCCCCTTAGGGACAAGTGTTTGTGGAACAAAGTGCTACCAATCCCAAAAATTTGAAGAAAGTGAATAGGGGCAATGGTAACAAGGGTAACCAAGGTAACCATCTTAGTGAACCCTAGGGGAACCAACCTAAAGCCAACAACTAGCAACAGGGAAGCTAGCCTAAGCAAAACAAGGCTATTCACACGAACAAGCCTTGTGCATGTTTTGGTGTACATGGGCACTATACACATGAGTGTCCTCTTATACCTGAGATGCGCTAACTGTGGGAAGCTCAAGCAGTTTATCGGGGTCAACAATTTCCTCAGAATCTTGTGCCACCTCAACTGCCCCTGCTCACAAATCCTTTCCCTTAATAAGGATTTGTTGTTGCTCAACCCCATCCAGGTCAAGCAACGCATCTCCCCCAATATTCTGGTCCCGGTGACTACTAGAACTTGATGATGAACTCTGATGAGGTTAACCCCTCCCATATTAACCTACAAATTCGGTCGCGTCAATATGACAAGCCCTCCACCAAAGTTTCCAAAACCAAAGTGTTCGTTGAGCCTCTTACAACACCGAATGGTCCTTTACAGATCCCTCAACCCAAAGTTGAGCCCATTCCCAAGATTCCAAAGGGACCATTACATCATAATGCGGCTTCTAATAGAGCTTCCCATACATATAGTATAGTAGAAAACTTGGTGCAATCACTTGTCAACACTGGAAGTCCTCCAATCATGCCCTTCCCAAAAGAAGACTCTACTAACTACCTTAGGTGCAGTGGATACTTCTGATGATCATTTGATTGTCTTCCTGGTTTATACATTAGAGCATCCCCCATTACCTTCATTTGTTTCTTTCGAGATACCAATTAGAGTCTATAATGCCATCATCTCCAGATGCATTATTGACGAAGGAGCATCCACCTATGTGATTTCCACTTCTATTTGGGAACATCTTAAGTCACCTGAGTTGTCTCCATCCACCGTCACTTTGTATGAGAGGGATGGACACTCCTCCCAACCCCTTGGCATGTACCACAACTGTCTAGTGACCCTTACGGGAAAGATTTTCATGTTGATATCAAATTCATTGATGCCCCTTTGGATTATAACATCCTCTTAGGTCATATTTACACATATATCATGTCAGCTGTCACATCTACAGTATTCTGCAAGATGTGCTTCCTCCATGAAGGGAAGATCATTACCATTGATCAGTTGACTTGCTACGAGCCAACATCTATGACCTCCCCCGAGTTCATCATCTTGTCGATGTCCAACTACCAATCTTCAACTCCTTGCACCGGTGTCTTTTCGAGAGTCTATAAGGATTCCTCATTATTGGGTGCCTTCCCTGTTATCGGGAAAAATAGTTTCCATTCAGAGCTGCTAGTCCCAATAAGACGGGTAGCTATCTTAGAAACAAACAAACTAAAGTTACTTGTGTTTTCCTTTATGAGAGATAGATGAGAGAGAATCAAAGAGTACCAACCTCAGTCTTTCGCTAGTCTCCTTGCTCGTTTCCTCTCTCCCTTGATAGAGCTTTCGCCACTCCTTTCTGACTTCTCCTGCTTCAGAGAACACCTGTACAGTCAAAGCAACAAAATACCATTAAATCATAGAGATCTATGACCATAAACAATATAGGATCAGATGTACATTAACCATATAAATGCATATACAGATACAAGATTCAGAGATATACGAGCACATGGAGGAAAACTCAAATAGCTTTATTGATAGAAGTAGTAGAAGATGAAAGCCCTCTTCACCTCATACAAAGCAAGATCACCCAACAATGTCTTCAAAGAGAAACCAACAACACTTCCTTGCAAATTACAAAATTTCAGCCTTTGGATCTCTAGGATGAGGGATCCATATATAGATGTTTGCAGGAGAGTGAGTCAGCTTCTGGGATTTTGATTAGTGTCATTTCACTGATAGTTCTTGGTTCCACTTGGAGATTTCATGATCTCTAACTCATCCCTGGGCGAATTCAGAGAGGCAACTGTCATATGAGCAGTTTCTAGAAGATTCTTTGAGTTTCCACCTAGCAAAATGCTTTTTCCATTTGTCTACTCTCACTCATCGCACCCCACAGAAGGGATTTTCAGTATGCATCACACCCCCTGTCTGTAACAGGTGAGATGCATCGCACCCTCAGCTTGAAGCAGTCTGTATGGTCCAGTTTTGACCAGTTCTGAGTAGTTTTTCAGGGAGAACTTCTGGGAAATGATGTAATCAACTGACCTTGTTCCTTTAGGGTATGAAACAACACTTTTAGGGGTTTAGAATCCCTTGGTTTATGGACATATATCATTGGGTTTGCAGTGCCCAAATATGTCTATAACATTCCCTGGTCCTCCCCCTCCCATTTTTGAACATACTTCCATGACTGTTTTCATGTTACAAGTATCGCAGCTACCCTTAAGCAGTTTGGTACACTTGATCAATAGCCAGCTCCTCAGCATCCTCCTGTCAATCTTCTAGCTGAACCATCTCAACCCACTCCCCAAGGACCTCCTCCATTTGTGGGTGCCTCTCTTATGTTCCCTCCAGGAATTGTTCCTCCAAGTCTTAACCATCTAGGAGCTATTCTGCTAGGACATTATCTTGTTGGCCAGATACCTTTCTTATTCCCCCCTCCAAGAATTATTTTTGTACCTGTGATGGCTTTGCTGGTCCTTCCTAACATGAATATTGGGATCCCAGTATGCTACATCGATCCCCCTGCAAACACTTCTCCTGGTCATCTAAGACCGTATCATGCTTTGACCATGGTTCAACCGGTCCCCATGACCTTTGTCATTGCTTCAGTCCCATCACAACCTCAATAGAAGCAACTCCTGTTGCAAAAGCATCTGGCTATCTGGGCAAAGAAAAAAGGAAAGATTCGAAGGAAAAGGCTCCCCAACCTCCTCCAGCCCCTAAGGCCACAAAGTCGACACCCCCATGCGATTTGTGTGATGTTGTTGGGCATGCCACCAATAATTGTCCTAAACTTCTTCAACTTAAACCGTTGGTTGATGAAGCGTTCAGTGAGTCAAATATTATAGAAGTCCATGTTAACATACTAGTCCCACCTAAGAAACTCATTACACTTCGCAAAAACCATCCTTGTGCCTTGTGTGACCTTCATGGTAACTATTCCCATTGTTACCCTTACCTCGATGAGTTTCATGATTTCCTTGGGGCAATTCGTGATTAGAAGGCCACTCATAGTGGAACCATTGCTCCTCTACTTATGCATTCTGGTACCATCAGTAAACCAAAATAAGGAAACTCTGGCCCTTCTATTGTGATCACTCCCCCTGATGTCAAGATGACGGACACCACAGGCCCTGTTCTTTACATGTCATCATCCTTGAGTTCCTCATCAGCAAACCTTCCCGAGGTTTTTGCATGCATTTCTATCAAACCGTTTTTGACAGAATCTGAGGTCTCAACTTTAGTAGACCTTCCATATACTAGTCTCTCATCTACCATTCAAGATGATGCATATGTGAACCTTATTCCTCAGGTTGATGCACCAAGTAATGCTGTCGCATCATGTAAACCATCTTCCTCCCATCCATCAACAATGTAAACTTTGAAACGAGAACTATAAACTCAAAACGGGAACTCTGGCCAAAAAACCCCGAAAAAACATCAAAAACAGTGCTAAAAACGAAAAGTGTGTATACCGGAACAATGATTTTATTTTTTAGGGGTCAATTTTGAACATGTTTTAAAAATGGCAGTGACTACGAAATTTACTACGAAATTTTCATGCAAAATATAGCTTCAAAATGAAAAAGTGATGATACTGGAGCAATGATTTTTTTTTAGGGTCAATTTTCAAACTTTTTAAAAAATGCTAGTAAAACCAAAATTTTATGTGCCAAACAAAGTTGTTTATGAGGAAAAAAACACATTAATGTTTTTGGTAGAATATCGTTTTTCTTTCCTAAGTATAAATTCAACATGTTCTCAACCATAACATCAACATCAACGGTGCTATGTTTTTTTTTGTTTCAATCCGACCATCTACTTCATGAGTAACATATTTCAATCTCTTCATGTCAAACACCATCCATTGAATTAATGGTTGGATCAATAATCCAAATCTATTGCATGTGACAAGCTCCTACAATCTCTTATATAGAATCTACTTTATATATCAATGTTGTGTCATGAGCTTTCAATTTGTCTATTCATTTCATGTTTACTGATCTCTAACTGAATTTACCAATTATTAACAAGTGATATAGAGGTAATTACATACTATAATTGGCTCAATTAAACTAGTCAACAGTTAATACTAATATGTACAATAGTTTAAAATCAATTTAACAATTAAAAATTCTTACAATGATAAAACTATTTTTTTATGTCTGCAAAAATTCAATTCAACAAATATACTATTTGTAGAAAATAAATCTATTACTAGGGCTACAATGTTGCTATATAAATTTACTATAGCTACTTTTTATGAAATAATTGCAAGGGCTATTGAAAGAAACAAGGTATAACCAGTGGGAAGAAATAAAGGTACATCTAATAAAATACAGTATGAATATGTTATATAAAATACAATATAGTGGATAAAATAGAGTATAGCTATTTTACAAAAAAAAAAAAAAAAAAGCTTACAAATATAAAAAAAAATGAAATATTTCCTAAGTTAGAAAATAACAATTTGAATTCATTGAAATATATATGGATAGAAAGATAACATATTTATATATTTACATAGAAAAATAACTTAAAATTAGCATTACCACTTCTTTAGAGTGGCCCTTGCTCTAGAGTAGAATTGGTAATCACAAGCATACACACACTAACCAGCAAGATTGGAAGCAATTACTTTTTCAATTTCAGGAAAAAATGATTAAACACCAAAACAATAAAATCCCTTAAACTTAGTTCTCTTAATTTTTATACAAAAACTACTTAACTATAATAACTTCCTACTAAATTCTAGTGTTTTTTCCCTTAGTGTCCAGGAATACGACCATTTTTAAGTGTTTATACTTAGTACCAAGTAAACAAAACTAATTATAACTTATCTCCTAGTATGAAGGAAGGCAACCACTTTTTAGTGAAAAAACATATAAGTATTTATACTTAGTATGAAGTACAACAAACTAGTTAACTAACTATTGCATCATGTGCTTATTTTAGCCTATAATTAAGCCAAATGGCATGAGTGGAATGACATTAAATTAACCAACTATTGCATCATGTGCTTATTTTAGCCTATAATGAAGTCAAATGGCATGAATGCAATGGAATTAGTGGTCTAAAATAGTGGAATGAAAAATCTTATGCTAACTTACGATTACAAAATTTTTAAATTACTATCAAACAAATTCATATCTAAAAATATATAGTAATGGTTTAATTTTTTATAAATTCTTCAACTACAGAAAAACTATGTTTTATACGGATGTTAAAGTTTTAAATGGCTTATAGCTTATGCTACAAAACAATTCTTCAATGTAAACCTTCTCTAGCTCATGATTCCTCACTGAAAATTTTGCACTTATTCTTCTAATAAAAAATGTAATAATCCAATCACGGATAATGAGGATAAAATGGAAACAAAATGGAGAAAAAGTGGCAATGGCAGTGGTGGGGTAGTGGCGGTGGCGAGGTGATTCTGATAATCACCCCATGTGTGCATGACGTAGCAACTTTTGCTCTGAAAGGAAACTCTGCTATTCTCAATTTTCCCCATTTGATTCAGTACCTACCTCGACCTCCTACCTCTTCGCCCAAAGACATTAAAGCTACTGCTGCAGCAACAACAACAAAAATTAGTTTAATTTTCTGTAGAGAAAGCAACGAGATATCATTTCGTTTTATCGTATAGAGTTGACAATTATTCAACCCACAGCTACATGTTGCACTTCCGTATGTAGCTATTGTAATCATTGGATATTGTATATATTGTATATTGTGATCTGGAGTTAATATAAATGCTTTGCTGAGGGACTTACCCCCCTCATTTCTTTTTAAAAAAAGTTTTTGTCAAAATTCACACCAAATCGAAAATCTCTTATAGAATTCACATTCTTCTTCTTCTTAAGGATCACGGAACCATCTCCTACATGCACATATTTCGTTCCCGAGATCAAATGCAGTATCACAACCAACACTATAAATAACATTGTCAATGGTTCAGATTACCCACATAAAAAATATATTACTCCTATATTAAAGAAAATAGTATTGGAATTTCTTTTAAGGAGCCCAAGTTTGACCCACATGTATGTATAAGCATATACCAAATTTTGTTCGAGTTAAATAGTTTTGTATCTCACAATAAGAATGAATTCATATTATTAATAGTTACCTAGTTAAATAGGAACATTCATATTGTGCGATACAAAAACATTTTGCATTCTTGCTTTTAATTAAAATTTGCGTTTTTTTTTTTTTTTTTTTTTTTTTTTTTTTTTTTTTTTTCAGTATAGAAATAGTAAAATTTCAAGAATCCCTCTTTCAAAATGTTTCAGCACAAAAAACATTGCTAGTTTTTGCAATAGTTTGTGTCACCTTTGAGATGAAAATGTAGTGTCCATAAAAGTACCAGTCAAAAGAAGTCATCAGAAATAATACTTTCAAGAAGTCCTCTTTGAGGACATGTCTTTCAATAAAGACATGGTTGCAAGGATTGCAAAAATTTGTACCAGCACCCCAGAGACGAAAATGAGTGCCAATAAAAATCCAGTCAAAAGAAGTCATACTACTCTTTCAAGAAGTCCTTTTTATGGACATGTTTTTCAATAAAGAGATGGTCACAGGCACTGCAATAATTTGCACCAGCACCCCTGATAAGACTCTGCATCCCTCCAACACACCAAACAAAACCAGTAGAGTATCTGTAACTGTTGGCATTATGATGCATGAGTTGTACTTGATGGCAACCCTCTCGTAGAAGAACAACTCGCTTACATATAACTAGATGAATCTACTGAGGAGATATCAAATGCAGGACAGTTCAAAGGAATCAGATGATAGTTCTATGTGTGACAAGTTAGCTTTGCCATCAAGTCCAAAGGGGGATATTGTTGGCATTATGAGACAAGTGTTGTCCTTGATGGAAAATCACACAGATGACAGATCATAGTGTAGGAGGACAGCAGCAAGGAATTGATGATCATACTACAAGAATGAAGAGAAAATATATATACGCAGGTTCATCGTGACAGAGACGCGTATACACACGGGATCATCGATCAAAAGGCGCGTATGCACATACACGCACTTTCATGCAAGAGAAGGTGCGTACATTGGGTTTTGGTCCATGGTAGTTAGTCCTTGGTATTTGAACCTATGGTTTTGGACCATAGTATCTTGTCAGATGTGTTGATCCCAAGTATTGGGTCCATGGTATTGGTTTTTTATGGTTTTGGACCATGGTATTGAGCAAGGCCTAAGACTATAAAAGGAGAAGAAAATCATTAGGCAAGGGTATCGAAAAAGTCTTGAATATCTGATGAAGGAGGAGATCCAATATGCAAGTTATGGGTTTATGATGCATTGCTTGATCTAAGATAAGGAGGGATCTCATCGGTTGATGGAGAACAAGATCTAAGGATAGATCACGATCAAAAGGTTTGAAATGAACTATCTCTATATGGTTGATTATGTTTATTCTAGATCTGTATACTGACGCATGTAATGATCTGAACTATAACTTAAATTTGAAATTGCTGCAAGTCATGATTGAATATTTATAGATATGTACGCGGGTTGGCTTTGGTGAAAGCGCGTATGTACGTGGGTTTGGTTCATTGTAGTAGTGTATACCATTTGAGCTATGATGTTTGAAGCCACAGGTGGTTCTGGTTGTTAATGGGTTCTGATGACAGTTTATTGGTGTCAGTATTCTGCATATCCTATTTGGTTGATTGTGTTTAGCTTCAGTACTGATGGATGAGAACTAATATTGGATCAGGATTATAATGACTCATATTTATGTGATCTGATGGACTAGATCTGGGAGCTAACACATATATTATCCTTGTATATGTAATGATCTGGGTATGTCTAAAGTCAGGAAGTGCAGCGAAGTTATGAATAAGTAATTAATGACATATACGCTGGTTCACCTTGGTGAAGTTGCGTATACACACTGGTTCAGCACTTCCAAGTAGCGTATGCACTCTGATGCATGATTTTGATGATACAGTTGGTTCTGAATATTGTTGCAGAGTTCAGTGTTCTGCTCTGTGTTCTGGTGACTGTGTTGTTGACAGGGTTTCAGTGTTTCAGTGATTCAGAAATTGATGATGCTAGTATTGATTGTTTTGTGCTTCAATGATATTTATGGGTCCAGTATGAAAATTTGATGAAACGTGGCCTTTAGATTATAGTGTTGTGCTTCAGGAGTATCCAGTTTGAAAATGTATGAAATGTGGTCCCTGGAGGGTGAAAGGAGATTGTAGGCCGGTGCCTACGTACTAGTACATCAGCTAGTACAAGAGCAAAGGGGGTAGTAGCTCCCTTCCAGTAGTAGCTAGAGAACAAGTGAAGATTGGAGCATTCAATAGGCAGGCACCTACGTACTAGTAAATGGATCAGCTAGTACAAGAGCTAAGGGGGTTGTAGCTCCCATCTAAGAGAGTCTAGAGAATGAGAGAAGGTTGTAGCCTTCTGTAGGTAGAAGCCTGTGCATTGGTATAAGACTGCACCAGTACAGAAATATTGTAAAATGAAGTTTCTTATTAAAAGAAGATAGAGATGACTTGCAGCAGGTGGTTTTCACCCACATTGGGTTTCCACCTTATATCATGGTATTCATGTGTGCTTCTTGTGTGTGATGATCTTTTCTGTTTTACTGCACCTGCTTACTGTTCATATGGTTAATGAAGTTCTGATGCACTAACTAAAGATCAACATTTAATGGATTAACTGAATCATAAGTATTCTGGATATACGCTAGTTTCATTAGACACAGTTGGGTATACACGCGGGTTCACTTAACTTAAGTAGCGTATATGTATCTAAGTATGGAAATGAAAATTTTTATTGATTAGATAATACTATTTCACCCCCCCCCCCTCTCAGTATTATTTCCAACAATTGGTATTAGAGCAGGTCCTTTGGTAGAAGCTTGATCTCTTGAAGGAGATCCGTGGAACAATGGGAAAGAAGCTTAAGAAGAAAGCACCTAAGAAGAAGAAGACATCTCAGAAAGTCTATGACAGTGGGAACATAAATTGGGGATTATGTGGAAGAAGCACTTTAGGTTCATAATCACTTCAAAATGAAGATGAACAAGATCTATCAGGTATGAATTTGTTATCCTCTGGTGATACAGGTATCTATCCATTTGGAAAAGATGAAAGTGATAGCGAAACAACTGAATCTGCTTTTATGGGTGAGCAAGAAAGATATCAAATAGAGGCAGAATTTACAAGGCTTACAGACATAATTAGAGATCAACAAGATCTATTGAACAAAAGGGAATGTGCCTTCAACGAAGAAGCTACCAAACTAAAAGCTCAACTAGAGGAAGGAAACAAGGTAAGGAATTTATTCAAGGACAAATATCAAAAGTTGCAGGATGAAGTAACATCACTAAGAGATGAAGTCAATGAAAGAAGCACAACCATCAAGAAACTCAGAGATAGATCCAGTTACTATGAAAGTCTTGAAGCCACGATTTGCTCGCTAAAAGAAGATCTTGAAGAATCAAAGAAGTAGAATAAAGAACTACTCCAAGCTCATGAAAATGAATTTCTTGAACTAAGACGTCAGTTGGAAGAAGAAAGAAATGTTGAAGAAAACGTGAAGAAGCAGTATCTTGAAAAGGAAGAGCAACATCAAGTTGAGGTAAATATTCTAAAAGATAAATTAGAAGAAAAAGATAAGCTCTTACGATTTCAAGATAGTACTAAGATCTTGGATGATATTCTTAGTAGTCAAAGGTCTCCTGCCATCAAAACTGGTCTTGGTTTTTATGAATCCACTGAAAATGAATCTAGCTCACAAGGAGAGGCAAGAAACTCTAATGAGAAATCTGAAATACACATCGAAAAGATGAGAAGAAAACCCCATCAACAGCCAAGGAAAGAAATTCTTCAAAGGAAATCTTTTACTCCTCCAATGCATAATATTGAATGTTATGTATGTCATAATCTTGGACATGTTGTAGCTAGATGTAGAAGAAGAATGGTTCAAGATCATCACACAGAAAGATCATCACATTCCAGGTACTTTCAGGGATATTGTTTTTCTTGCAATATGTTTGGTCACAAAGCTGTTGATTGCTACTGGAGGAATATGAAACACGTGAGATGTTATGCATGTAACAAGCTTGAACATATAGAAAAGGAATGCAGGAAGAAGGTTTGGGCACCACACCAAAAGGAGAAAACATCGTCACACTTGAAAATATGGAAGAAGAAGGAAGTACAGTCAGAAAGATGTGGCACAGCACAATATACTCAGACACAACACAGCACAGACATAACAGACTCAAGGGGAGCTGAAAGTGTAAAACTTCAGTGTCCTAAATCTCATATGCAAGTTTCATAAAGGGACGTCACGTATATACGTGAGTTAGACACTGCAAAGTTGGGTATATGTCAGTCTGAGGA
Organism: Pinus tabuliformis; assembly: GCA_031772625.1. Lineage (NCBI taxonomy): Eukaryota > Viridiplantae > Streptophyta > Pinopsida > Pinales > Pinaceae > Pinus > Pinus tabuliformis. The sequence continues at coordinate 924,312,318 of CM062820.1, read as the reverse complement.
AAAGCAGTGCGGACAGGCTCAGAAAAAGGGTCTGATATGATTCAGTCCACTATTTGCTCTATTGGTTAATAGTTATAGTCTACTGAGGATGTGTGGAAATGTTTTGATACTTGTAAGATGTTTAGAAGTGTTTTGATCCTAACTTGATGATGATGATGTCTTGATCCTTATTGCTGATATATGCATGATTAGATCTAATAGATGGCACAGGTTGAGGGGGAGCATATGCCTTTAATAATGCATTGTTGGCATTATGGTTAATAGTCCTTGGTGATGATGTTTATATGGCTAAATGATATATCTTGCTATGATGTGGTTATGAGTTGTCCATGATAAAATATCATATGATTCTTGGGGTTACATAGTAGATGTTCAGAGCATATTTGTGGATTGATTCTCAGATGGTGCATATATGATGCTTACATGGTGAACTTCATAAGGATAAGGAGAAGTACAAAGCTTGAATACACAACTTCATTACTTGATGATGAGTCTCTCATATGCTGCTGTTGTCATATGCATAAAGATCATGATGCAGGATTCCTATAGTTCTTGGTGCTCATGTGGATGAGGATTGTTGAAGTTGATGATATAAAGAAGCCTTGAAGAAAGATCTTGAGCGCAAGATACATAGCACTGGATACATGAATGATTACTCAAAGTTGCATTGTTGGAGACATGATGATGATGAGTTCTTACCTATATGTTGATAGGTTGATACTTACATATGTTGATTGATGCAGATATTCCCAAGTGATGATACATGGACGATCTTGTTGATAAGATGGCTATGGTATTTTACTCATATGATATAATGTGAATGATTTTATCATGTTGAGTTGATATCTATATGCAGACATACCCTGTCATAGGGCATTTACAGGTTGTTGATCTGGAAATGGTTTTACGCGAGTTTCATAAGGAGTATCTGCGTATATATGCCTGTTTCTGTGGATATAGTCGCATATATGTTAATTTGAAGGAAATCAGTGGGCCAAACTCAGAATGAGAAGAGTTTGATATGGGCCTAACAGAAACCATCTTGCACAGATGGAACAGGTACAGAGGGAGAACATGATTGGTGGTCTAGATGTTGTTGAAAGATGCTTATGGAGCAGATCATACATTATGTATGATAGTTGCTAATGACTATCATGGTCTTATTTAGATGTTTGGTTTCATGTAAAGGTCATATCAAGACTCATGATGTAATAGTGTGTCTCTATCTATTGTAGTCAATTGATGAAATCTCTTCTGGTCACATGATGTAATTTGTAACCCCTCTATGCATAAGAAGGATGATGAAATATTTCAGTCATGTAACGGCCTATGTTGGTTTCCCCACTATGCCTGGGATAAATGATGTTATACTCTTGTATTATCATGTGTAAACTTTTGGTATATCCCCACTTGGTTGGGAGATGGATGTATGTTCGTGCTAGGAAGGTCACTTATGATGTATAGAGTCATGTTCTTTGTTGTAGAACATCTTTTTGTAGACCTTGCTTACAGTCAGGGGGAGCATGAACAACACACTTCAGCAGTGCAGAGTTTTTAGCATATACTCAGAGGGAGCATGGAAAGATTGGTACACCTTGGCATATACAAAGGGGGAGCTCAATCAGAGATTTCAGTAGGTACTCAGGGGGAGTATGGACAGTGGAATGTTTATCTAGGAAAGAGAATATTTTGGTTCACCCTTTGCCCTTGATGTCAAAGGGGGAGAGTGATTTGGTGTTGTTGCCATCAAGTCCAAAGGGGGAGATTGTTGGCATTATGATGCATGTGTTGTACTTGATGGCAACCCTCTCATAGAAGAACAACTCACTTACATATAACTAGATGAATCTATAGAAGAGATATCAAATGCAGGACAGCTCAAAGGAATCAGATGATAGTTCTAAGTGTGACAAGTTAGCTTTGCCATCAAGTCCAAAGGGGGAGATTGTTGGCATTATGAGACAAGTGTTGTCCTTGATGGCAAATCACATAGATGACAGATCATAGTGCAGGAGGTCAGCAGCAAGGAATTGATGATCAGACTACAAGAATGAAGAGAAAATATATATACGCAGGTTCATCGTGACAGAGACGCGTATACACGCGGGATCATCGATCAAAAGGCGCGTATGCGTATACACGCACTTTCATGCAAGAGAAGGCGCGTACATTGGGTTTTGGTCCATGGTAGTTAGTCCTTGGTATTTGAACCTATGGTTTTGGACCATAGTATCTCGTCAGATGTGTTGATCCCAAGTATTGGGTCCATGGTATTGGTTTGTTATGGTTTTGGACCATGGTATTGAGCAAGGCCTAAGACTATAAAAGGAGAAGAAAATCATTAGGCAAGGGTATCGACAAAGTCTTGAATATCTAATGAAGGAGGAGATCCAATATGCAGGTTATGGGTTTATGATGCATTGCTTGATCTGAGATAAGGAGGGATCTCACCGGTTGATGGAGAACAAGATCTAAGGATAGATCGGGATCAAATGGTTTGAAATGAATTATCTCTATATGGTTGATTATGTTTATTCTAGATCTGTATACTGACGCATGTAATGATCTGAACTATAACTTAAATTTGAAATCGCTGCAAGTCATGATTGAATATTTATAGATATGTACGCGGGTTGGCTTTGGTGAAAGCGCGTATGTACGTGGGTTTGGTTCATTGTAGTAGCGTATACCATTTGAGCTATGATGTTTGAAGCTACAGGCGGTTCTGGTTGTTGATGAGTTCTGATGACAGTTTATTGGTGTCAGTATTCTGCATATCCTGTTTGGTTGATTGTGTTTAGCTTCAGTACTGATGGATGAGAACTAATATTTAATCAGGATTATAATGACTCATATTTATATGATCTGGTGGACTAGATCTGGGTGCTAACACATATATTATCCTTTTATATGTAATGATCTGGGTATGTTTGAATTCAGGAAGTGCAGCAAAGTTATGAATAAGTAATTAATGATATATACGCTGGTTCACCTTGGTGAAGTTGCGTATACACGCTGGTTCAGCACTTCCAAGAAGCGTATGCACTCTGATGCATGTTTTTGATGATACAGTTGGTTCTAAATATTGTTGCAGAGTTCAGTGTTCTGCTCTGTGTTCTAGTGACTGTGTTGTTGATAGGGTTTCAGTGTTTCAGTGATTCAGAAATTGATGATGCTAGTATTGATTGTTTTGTGCTTCAATGATATTTATGGGTCTAGTATGAAAATTTGATGAAACGTGGCCTTCAGATTATAGTGTTGTGTTTCAGGAGTATCCAGTCTGAAAATGTATGAAATGTGGTCCCTGGAGGGTTAAAGGAGATTGAAGGTCGGCGCCTACGTACTAGTACATCAGCTAGTACAAGAGCAAAGGGGGTAGTAGCTCCCTTCCAGTAGGAGCTAGAGAACAAGTGAAGATTGGAGCATTCAGTAGGCAGGCATCTACATACCAGAAAATGGATCAGCTAGTATAAGAGCTAAGGGGGTTGTAGCTCCCATCCAGGAGAGTCTGGAGAATGAGAGAAGGTTGTAGCCTTTTGCAGGTAGAAGCCTGTGTACTGGTATAAGACTGCACTAGTACAGAAATATTGTAAAATGAAGTTTCTTATTAAAAGAAGATAGAGATGACTTGCAGCAGGTGGTTTTCACCCACATTGGGTTTCCACCTTATATCATGGTGTTCATGTGTGCTTCTTGTGTGTGATGATCTTTTCTGTTTTACTGCACCTGCTTACTGTTCATATGGTTAATTAAGTTCTGATGCACTAACTAAAGATCAACATTTAATGGATTAACTGAATCATAAGTATTTTGGATATACGCTAGTTGCATTAGACATAGTTGCGTATACACGCGGGTTCACTTAACTTAAGTAGCGTATATGTATCTAAGTATGGAAATGAAAATTTTTATTGATTAGATAATACTGATTCACCCCCCCCCCTCTCAATATTATTTCCAATAGTAACTTGGTCCTGATTTGAATTGCTAAAGAACTGAGCTGAGAAGTGACCCAAATCGCAATGTATAAGTGATAGTGTCATTGCAATAGATGATGCAAGCATGTAAAGGTTTAGAAGTTTAGGATTACTCCATGTTCGACCAGTTTCTCCAGTATATAGTGTGATAATTCCAATGGCACTTGAAAGCATTGCAATTCTGTTGACCTTTCTTCCTTTCAATATTTCCAAGGTTACCCACAGTATGCTCAACACTTGACAAGTGGCCTAGCATAGTAATGCTCTATAAAGTTGTCCCCTTCTTTGAGCTACATTCTGGTACCTTTGATCGACGGTCAAAGCCATCAGTCCCCAATGGTCTCACCCCACCTCTGCTCTGAGGGAAAAAAGGATATGAAAATGAGGGCAAACGATGCAGTTCAAGCTACAGAGACATGCATGTAAGTGATGAAAAGATGATGATTCAATCAGTCAAGAAGGGGCATGTTCTGCAGATGTACTGAATCACAGACCAAATAAACCAAATACTCTGCAAAGCGCCCGTGAAACTGAAATAGGGAGACAACGGTTTTCATTCGGATCCAATGTGGACTCATCCCGCTGTGATCTTTGCTCAACCTAGCGATGGAGGGCATCTCGAAGCGGCAGATGGAACAACAGTGGTGCAACTCTAGCCATTGCAGAATGCAGTTAGAGTGGTAGATGTGTTGACATGGCATCTGACATGTCACCTCTCCTGCCTGAAAATCATCCAGACAAACCATACACTTGGAAGGGAGATGCTTTTGCGAAATGGTAACGGTGGATAGCCCTTGAACTGCAGATGTATAAGCCGGGACATTACCTTATCCATTCCATTTAATTTCAGTCCCTGGTTTTGTGAATGCCAAAAAAAGGAAGAGAGTTCGTCGCCAAAATTGCTCCACTGGGCGATTCTCAGAATCACCCTGTTGATTTTCTAGTGTCCTATTAATTCAAGTGGAAGAGATCTTTCTTACATATCATTAGATTATGAAGTGACATTGGACATAATTAAGCTTTGGGCCATACCCTTTTAGAAACAACAACCCAAACTAAATGATTAGTTATTAGATCTTTTTATTTAGTCGATCTAAACTAGAAGATTATAAAAAAAAAAAAAAAAATCCTTTCATTGCTCCTCATAAACCAAGATAGATTGATTCATCCCTCCTTTTTAGTGTACAAAGAGGAGTGCTTGATTTTTACTCAAAAAGATGGGGTGTTGATGTATCTATATATGGGTGCTCAGGTTTTTATATTAAAAATTTTCTCTAGTGCTTGATTTGTAGTCAAAGAGATGCGGTGATAATGTATCTATATATGGGTGTTGATTTTTTTATATTGAAATTTTCTCTTGTTTCAATTAGAATTAGAAGGGTTTGTTCTTTTTGTTTTCCTTATAATAAACTATTGTTCTCAATTGAAATTGTATCATTTGTATTCATGTTTCTTGTCAGTGTAATTTTGAGGTGCAAGTTACTTATTTTATTTTTAGACTATGATATTTAACACATAGTGACCTATGCTTAGTAAACTAAAATTAGGAAGGTTTAATAACTTGCTTAGTTTTTTTTAGGGTTTTGCTGTAGCTTGTTTGTAGAGAGACTAGAGATTTGACCCCTAGGCAATAACATTCTCTTGCATCTTTGAAATCTTATTTATTGGTTCTATGTGCTTGCATTGCCATCTTTTCTTAAATGGTATTTGAAATATTTATTCAAGAAAATTTCTAAACATTTCAGGCTTTCATGATAAAATGTTCATTTTTACATTCTCTTGTATGTTTGTTTTGATTAGGTCTCTTGAATCAAATTGGTTTTCAATAGGTTTGTTTTGAGTATGTGAGGTTTCTAGTGTCTTATTAATTCAATTGGAAGAGATCTTTCTTGCATATCATTAGATTATGAAGTGACATTGGACATAATTAAGATTTGGGCCATACCCTTTTATAAACAACAAAAACTAAATGATTACTTATAAAGAATTAGAAATTTCACAAATATAGTAAACCAATATTAAGTGTGATTTATGGCCTTAAATGAGTTTTGGAGGGTAAACTTTGAAATGCCATAGAACTGAAATTAGAGGTCAATAGAGTGTGTGAGGTCCAATTATTGGATAGAGTTCTTGAGAAAATGCTCCTATAACATTAGAGTTAAACATGAGGCATCTCAGGTCAAGTGCCTAATGGTTAAGAGCATGTGTTTCCTCCTAAGAGGTCATAGATTCAAAAACCAGAAGGGGTTAGAGTAGGTATGCCTTCATAGACAATAATCAAATCATTGCGTGGAGGTGGGTCTCTTTTCCCACAAATAAGGGGGTTTCATACACCAATTAGGTGTCTGGCTTGGCTATGACCTTAAAATTGGATAACAATAATAATTAGGATATAAATTGTTAGAAATTCATAATCTATAAGGGTGAAAGCATCGAGCTGGGTTACACTTTTTGGCAAGAGATAGCATGTTTGGGTGGAAAAAATGATTGCTCAATTGAGACTTTTTTAAGTGCTTGATTGAGCTGTTTGAGCACTTAAACAATGTAACCCAATGTTATTTAGGAGCTCGATTTAGCCATGTCTTTGTGGCAGCCAAATGAAGGAGACTGGGTTTTGAATCTATTTTTGGCTTAGGTAAGTTTTATTATATGGAGTTGAATTTCAATATGTTATTTATTAATTTATATGTCATTGTACTAATTTAATTCATTATTTCTTGTGTGCTTGATAATTAGGTACAACACTAGCATGTTGCCTTCAAAAGGGAAGAAATTGCATTGCAATTGAAAAAGATCCAATACAATGCAATTTCATTCACCAAAGAATTAATGTTGTTCCATTTCTTCTAGATGCAATGCAAGAAATTGGGTTGAAGAAAGCCGACTTTAGTGAATCACGTGTGGCAAAAAAGGCAAAGGAACCCCAACCACTATTACATGGAATGTTTGGAAAGACATACATTGGGAGATTCACAGACATCAAAGATCCATTAGAAGAAGAAAATGAGCAAAAGGAAGCAGAAAATATTGTGGAAGAAGACAATGATGAAACTCTAGAGGATGAAGAGTTTGGATTACGTGACATTGTTGATTACATTTAAGTTATGCTTGGAAATCAAGCGTTGCAGTGTTTTGACTTTGACATTTTATGAGAAGAATAAACACTCAATTAAGGATTTTATGCATTCAATATTTGTAATATGTGACTTTCACATTAATTTTTAAGTTAATCATTATTTTTTGAAAAAAAAAAGTGATTATTATTATTCTTTTGACATGAAATTCATAAAAAAAACTATTATTTAACCATTTTTAGTTAAAATTTTCATATAAAAATTGTGATTTTGACATGTCAATTCTAGCAAAAAATTACCAAAACGTGTAGTTTTTTAGTTATATTTATGTTAAAAATGGTTATTTTTATGTCCATTGTTAAAAATTATTGTTTTTTAGAAACAATTATTTCATGTGGATTGAAAAATTAATTAAGGATGTATAAATATGTAGAATATCGAAAATTCAAAATATCGACCTTCTAATTTAAAAATGAAAAACAATAAAAGCCTCACTACAAAAAAATTAAAATCAAAATAAAAAACAAGAAAATATGAAGAAAACTACCATTTCAAAAATTATTAAATTTACAAAATAATTATTTACCTTTTATACATTAGAAAATTTAAAGTCAAAAAATAGGTCTTTTAAAAAAAGGGTCTGATGCAGAATACCCACTTTTTTAAATCAGCATGAAAATCACTACCATTCTAAAACGTAATGTACATAAAAAAAATTAAAGTGCCAAAAACTATGCTCTAAAAAAAACGTGTGTTTTGCATCACCCATCTCAAAATCAGGTCACCTTTTTGCTATCTCTACAAAATGGGTAACAGTATCAGTTCTCGTTTCAAAGTTTACATAGATCACCCATCTCCCAGCCTGATGAGGATGCCATGGAATCTATGTCTACCCCTGATTACCCCTACGCTTAAGTAAGGGGGCATTCTTTCATGAGGACTTCAAAGGCAAACTCCTTCCTAATTCTCTCAAAGCGCTCTACCACCAGAAATGTTTCTCACAACACACCCTTTTGATTTGCATGTTTTTATTTCTACTATAAGGTTAGGTAGATTGCATCATCTCGTCCACTATCTTTTGTAACTTTCAGATGGATCCATCATCCACATTGTATATCGGTCATGCTGACGGTGCAAGTCGCTTCTCCTAGAATCTAGCCTCAGTAGCCTGGGTAATTTTTACCCTCTTTCATACATTAGTCCTTTCAAACGGTGTGTGCATTGGATCTGCCACCAATAATTAGGCTGAATATGATGTAGTGATAGGTTTGTTAGTCGACTCCCTTGCTCATCGCATCCTTCATCTTCATGTTCATTTAGATTCCTTGCTACTTGTCATGCAATTGAATGGTGTGTATCATGTGCATAACCAAGTCCTATTTAGAAAATCTTTATGAGTGAAGCTATTGGCATGTGAATTTGAAACCATTACTTTCATTCATGTGCCTAGAGCCCAAAATCACTACATAGATACCATTGCAACCAACATTACATATTGGAATTTATCACATGTATACCACATAGGAAAACCATAAATAAAACAAATTTAGAACCATCATCGTCATGTCAAATACATAATCCTATTATGTATCACAAAACGTTTTTGGAGCCATAGCCCTAAAATACATCCGACATGTCCATAGCATGTTACAAAAATCACAATCAAAGGGACCCACATGTCCCTGCAACTAGTCACTGTCTGACAGATGTTGTACCAAAGGCTCTGCTCCACTTGCACATAGATCACGTACTTCCTGACCTACCATCGCCACACTTCGTACAATACCTCACCACTCTGAGGGAAGAATGGTGCACTCATATGCATATCGATCCACTAAATTGTGTCATCTGGGCTCTGAAACCCTGGTCAAGAGTACATCAGACCTATGATGCAAATCAGAAAGCAGTGCAGTATCTTCTAGACCCTACTGTGATGATGATGCCCCCCAGTCTGCAACCCGAGATGCTGCAGCTCGGCCTGCATATCCTATCGGATTCACCGGTGCTATGAATGAATACAACATATTTCACACTCAATACCATATATATGTGATTGAAATATAAAATGAACCATAAAACATAGAAACTTAACACTTACCATTTGGTCCCCATGCTCACCCGGGTGGAAGTGGCCAGTCAGGATCCCCATGATAGTTCATCCCTCTATAAGGGTAGTCATCAATGTAAAGGGGCATCTGGTCCCCTTTTGCGAAAAAATCAGGTCATAACACCTGTCTGACTCCCCCTCCTCCTCCTCTCCACAGTAGCTACCCCCAACAATGCATCCTAGGCTCTTGTGGGTCCCCATCTCGGATATGTACATGAGGACAGATAGTGCATATCTTCTCAAAGAAGAATTCACACAATACTATACCAAAAGCACAGTCACGATTCACTTGCCTCTTACAGAGGCTCAACTATCGTTTCATTGATGATAGCATCATCAGGGCCCACCCATAGTAGGTCCCAGCCAAAACACTCTCAACTAACATTATTTGCCCTCATGTGATGTGGTGGAATGCATGGCTGCCCAAGACCCATAGCACAGCTATGCCAACAGCCTATGTCTCTAGCCTCTCTAGAACAACAGTTGGGATAGTCATTCCCTTGACATGAACACCCCGTCAACAATGGCGCTCCGCGAGCTCGAATATTTTCCTCCCACGAGGTAACACTAGATGAATATCCCCCACCACTATGAGTGGAGGATGTCTGGTCAACAAGTAAATATCCTGTAATGTGAGCTTGATCTTGTTCCCCTACACAATAAAGACCTCCTAGTCTGGATCCCAATATCCCACAATTCTTGATAGCAAGGGCTCACTTGCCCTAATCAAAGGGTTCTCTGCCAACTTAAGAACCCCATAACGAGCCAATGCCCCTCAAACCGCCTGATCCCCTTGGATCTCAAATCGAATAGCATCGAAGTCTCGTTCATGCCAGTTGATTTTTAGCTCTACCATATATGCAAAACACCACATGTCTTGTCAGTTTAGAAAAGAAAACAACAGGCTGCACTGATCAGCTTGTAACCCCCACCACGCCATCAAACCAACCCTTCCTCGAGCCACAAATCATATTTTTCATCCCAGAAAGAGCGAGCTCACAGGTTTCCAGTTGTTTCTTATGAGCCAGATCACATTTTTGAACCGTGAAAGTGCAATGCAACCGTGAGTGAGGGCAAGGGTCCCCTAGGGAGCTGCTAGGTGCCAAAAATCAGGAGATAAACCGATGAAATTGAAGAGATGAGTAAGGCCACCTACCCCAAAGTCACAGATCCTGATTCCCATGGTTGGTTTGTCTGCTATGATCTCCATAAGATTTAGAGCCTTTTCCTGCTCTCCACATTGACCATAGCTCACTTAGCAAATGAATCCAATTTGGAGGGAAAACGTCCTTCCATAGAAAAATCCACAATTTTGATATTGCCTATTGCAAGTAGATCTTAGCTTATTTTGATGAACTGTCAACATCATTGGAAATCTCTCACCGAGTTCTATAATGGGTCTTCCTTAGTTTTTGATGATTCAACACTTCACCTCGAAACCATTTTTCCAAGAAGATTGCTTCGTCGTCTCTCAAAATCAAATTTCATCATAAAGCGACACTTGTACTTTAACGTCCACCTCCTCTTAGTACTTTTTGTACCATATGTCGATTTTCATTATGAGTAACCATCATTTACTCATGTTTCATGGTCCCCATCGGGCCTCGTCTGTGTGGTAGCATCATCGAGTCATCCTTGCATTATTGGAGTCTATTTCATGTCCCATCATCTCATGTCACAGTATTCCATCCATATTTTCATATTGTTCATCCAGTGTTGCAGATTTTTGCCTCTTGTCATATAGTCCCCATCCCCTCCAGAGTTGATTCAGTTGTTGCCAGGTCAACCATGCACTTTATGCTCTGACAAGGGTTTTCGTTTGTTTGTCCCTCAGTGATTTTTCTCCATTATCCCTAGTTTCAGTCCATCAGTCACATTACTATTTTCCCTCATGCTTTAGTTGAGGATCCTCATTGCCTCATCCATTGATGGCCCTATTTTGTCGACATCAGCTCATTTATTCTAGCAGAATGTCCTAGAGGGCGTTGTATCTCAGTTCCATCATCCATTATTGTTCAACACCTTGGATCGAGTAGAGGGTCTTATTATTGCCCTTTGACTTGGTCGTTTCATGTTCGTGATCCATACACTTGATGGTCCAGTGCTGCAACAGATTGTCCCAGTGATTCCCAAGTGTGTGTGAAATGTTTTCAGACCTTATGACGGGGTAGCCCTTCAGGTAGCCCCCCACATGTCGAGATGCATACCTACTATGCTACAGCCTTAGATGCAGTTCCATAGAGTTGATGGGCTCTGTTCCTACCAATTGCATTGTTCATAGCATGCACATCTCCTTCAGATGACCCATTCAGTTTTGTAGAGCCCTTCCTTGTTCACCATGGCTTCTCTGGTTGTTCTACCCTCCCTCCCACCAATTTTTTGAGGAAAGGGGATTTGCATCTCAGGTACTCAAATATTATTGTATTTAGTTATGGCTCATGTTTTTACCAGGTGCATTATGTATATGGTACACATAGTATTATTTTCTGGCTCTATTATGCTAGCATGTCATGTATCATTCAACATGTACTTTATTGCTCAGTTTCATATTTCTCGGCAAACCATTATTTGTGTACTAAGTTATCTTGGCGAGTATGGGTATGCCTCCCCCACTTCATTGAGGTTCAGCACCACAACATTAAAGGAGATGTGCATTAGTCTCGCCCCCTCTGTCATTATCCTCTCTCAGCTTTAGCTTCATTGGTCTCTCTCTCTCCATAACTCCCCTATGTTGTCTAAGTGATTGTGTCTTTACAACGTAATTTGGTCATATGTTTTGCTCCTAACACTCGTACATTGGGGGGCAATCTGTTATCACCAAAAAATTGATCCACTAGCCTAATTTACTAGATGGAACGAAGTACACCATGTAAAGCCAATTTTACCATCGTAAAATTTCTTTCACTGTGAGAAATTACCTAATCAACAACCTTTATAAAGTAATTTGTAGTTAAACCCATGAAGAATAATTAAATAAATCACTATTTATTTCATTTTCTTCTAGGAATAATTAATGAAACCATTGTTTTATTATTATTCCTTGTTAAATTTGACCTAATTGAAAAATAAATAGATAAATCATTATTTTTCTTATTTTTCTCTAAGAATAACTAAGTAATCATTAATTAATTACTGTTGTTTGTTAAATTTGACTAAATCCCTTAGGAATAATGAAATAAATCATTATTTGTTTATTATTCCTTAACTAATTCATTGAGATAATAAATAAATCATTTATTTATTTATTATTTCTAAATAAAATTTTAAATACTTTTTCCCTCCTAAACAAATATAATAAAATATTCCAAGTGGTTATTCCAAGAATCTAATCAATAATATTTTATTATTGCTCATTGTTTGAGGGTAACTCAATGTTTTGTTATAAATAGGAGGGTTCTCCATTCATTATTCACATTAGAGTATTTTCATTGTTGCACTCATTGTTGTAACTCTGATTATTTTCATTGTCGCACACCATATTTTTGTTGGGTTTATGCATTATAGAGGAGAGAGACTCTACTAAATCTGAAGATGTTTGAGGATAGCAAAGAACCCATCCCATATAGGGGGACTGGTAACATTTATCTATTCTCTTCACAGCTGTTTTTATTAAATTATTCGTTACATATCTATTTTCCATTAGATGTCTGGGGTTATTACTCTTTATTTCTCTATTTAACTACGATAGTAGCATAGATCATAATTTTGGCAGGTTTTGTTTCTATAAATAGCTGCAGATCTACAATGTTTAGCGACTGTTTCTATTGTTGAGATTATTTGTCATCCACAATCTTAAGTGGGTTCTTTTCGTACATCATTGAGAAGAAGACACTATAGCACTTGAGTCCACACTATGGGACTATCAATCTTCCACCTTCCTTTACTATCTTTCAACTTAGCTAAACACTCATACAATTCAATGGGGAAGGTGTAGAGGAAGATCTCATGTATCTTTGTATACAGGTGGTGAGCTCCAGTATTGCAACGATAATGCTGCAACTCCTGGGATGCCTAGTTTACTATTATCAGCCTAGTGGTTCGTAACAAACTTGGAAGCGAAAGTGCTGTATGCACAAGTACTAGTTCTTACTACAGGCTGTCACTTTGTCAGCTAGCACAAGATCACTAGGAGCTCAAGCCAACTTCTATGGATTCCAGAAGAAGCTCTATATGTGATGAAAGAAAGGAAAGCTTACTCTACAAAGGCTACTCTAATTGTAGAAAGGAAAAAGACTGAAATGTAAAGTAAACCTAGCGAACCCTTGTTAACGGGAAAAGTGTCTATTCAGAACGACCCTATCCCACTAAGTTGTTACAGTGACCTTAGAAACAAACAGAGAAAACTACTTTTGTATTCTTGTTTATGAACTGTAAACAAGGAGGAATAGGATGAACCAACCTGTGTCTTGCGCTAGTCCTTTGATCCAATCTCTCTCCTCTTTGACAACTTCCAGCTACCTGCTCCCTTACTTGCCCAGCTTCACCAAATACCTGTAAGATCACAGAAGAAGGAAACTATACAAAGACATGGGTTTATATTCATAAAAAGCTTAGGATCAGATTTAAGCTAAACATACAAATGTAACAAACATCAATGATACACAAGCATGTAGGAGAAACTCAAATAGTTTTATTGATATAACAAGAAGATCCAGGAGGAGTTACAACCGATGATTCCTGATCCAACATCAACCTCCCAGCAAAGAAGCCCCTCTTCACCTCCAACAAAGCATAAATCACCCAATACTCTGATATCTATCTCAAAACCAACAACAATTCTTTGCAATGTACAAAATTCCAGCCTCCGGATCTCTGGGATGAGGGATCCATATATAGATGTATGCAAGGAAGATGAGTCAGCTTATGATTTGACTAGTGTCTTCTCTCTGTCAGTTCTTGCTTCCACTTGGAGACTGAGAGCCTCTTACTCATCCTTGGTCGAATTCAGTGAGGCAAGTGTCATTGGGGAAGATTCTGGAAGCTTCCATTGTCTCTCCACCTCGCGGAATGACACTGCCATTTGTCATTTCCCGCTCAATGCACCCTGGTAGTGCATTTAGGTGCATTGCAACGCACCTAGCTAGTGTATTTGGGTGCTATGCAACGCAGCTAGCCAGTGGAGCAGCTGAAGTGATCCTGATTTGACTGATTCTGAGAAGTTTCTGGTGGAGAACTTCTGGGAGAAGCTGTAATTTGTTGACCTTGTTCCTTCAGGGGTCGGAACAACACTTTTAGGGACTTAGGATCCCTTGGTTTATGGACATTTCATGCTTAGAGCTGTAAGGCACAAAAATGTCTATAACAGTTGCCCCCTAAAGTATGAGGCCGTTTATCGGGTGAAATGCTTTATTAGGAGGATCTGAAGTTCTTTCAATGCTGGGAGGAGACCTGTAATAAGATACAATACAATACATTATCTTCATACTATTTTTCATGATCTAGCTGAGGTGGGCATTCCCATGCTCAGCTTTATAAATTCATTTTCATGTACATAGGACAGACAATCGTCTAAGTGTAGACTGATGATTCTGATAGAGCTATCATCCTTTTGGTAGGATGATTATCTGTGCTGCAATGCTGTACATTTCAATGTCTTTATTTTCCTGAATATATATCGCAGCCCGGATGGATGAAACTGGATCCGGGGTCTTCAATCTCGTCCGATCTTCACTTGAAGTACAAGTCGATCCATGTGAGAAATGTTTTGAATTCGAACATGGAAAGACATCGCTTGATTACCAGTCAATGATGTAAACTGTTAACAAGCGCGGGAGGAATCATCGATAATGATAATGACCCTCAAGGTACTGCAGTACAATTCACGTGGTGTGAATGAAGTACTTGGCATCGAACACCACGCAAAATCTTTCGGTCGAAGGTCATTGATGTATACCTGTCGCCGGAAGTGAGAAACTTGCCATTGAGGCATGCAAGCTTCAAAGTACTGAATGGGGTGTTCCTAGATCAACTTCTTGGATAATGAGCTGATGTTGACAAGAAGCGATCCATCAAAGGAGGGCCTTAATGAATCCCACATCAATGACACGGAACAGAGCAAATGATTTTGATGGAGGTGAAAATGATCTGATGATATATGGTTCAGGGTGGCGATCATGAAAGAATGGAGTATAATGTATGGTAGTCGATGGGACACAGGTGACTTCTCTGGATGACTTCTCTTGAACATGTCGGCGACACTTATGTGATGGATTGGTAGCATTTACCCCAAATGTGGATGGTATGGCGTGACCATGGTGATGTGACTGGTGAATGAAACAACCCAACCTGACTCGGACACGGAGTGGAAGTGTCATGTTCAAGAGCGACTTGCTACCAATAAAGATTCTTTGAGTTTTCTTCCCAATTTTTCCCCAGTCATTGCTGACCAGTACCTCTTTATTTTTGTCAAGCTTGAGGAGGATAACATATGCTTGTTCTATAATTTTCCCTTCGGGCAAACCCATCGCTATGTTTTAACGAGCCTAACGATAGTGAAACTCGTTCTCGTCTAAAGACAAGTTTTTCGCTATTAATCTTTTTAACGAATTTAACGACAAAGATAACTCGGTCCTTTTCATTTTTAGAGAGTCTGAAAAGGCACGTAAAGGTAACTCCAAAATTCCTTTTTCGTCATCTAATTCCTTACGTCTGAAAAGGTATAAAACAATACAGAAGGGATGAGTTTTCGATAGTTTTAACAAGCCGAACAAAACAAGCGCTCAATCTTTTTGTGCAATAATCCCTCAGGTCCAAAAAAGATTAAAATCTAGAGGAGGGATAGCACTTCGGTCGCTTTAACGAGCCGGAAGGCCAAAACTCGGCAATCTTTTCATATTTTACGAGTCCGTTGAAAAGAGCTTAAAGAAGACTCGTCTTTTGAGGAACGAGTGATAAAAATGGGTAGCAGTTGATTCCAGGTAAGGTTTGGAATTTTGCAGTCACGGCAGTGTCACAAGGATTGCTAGTGAAATCACTCTTCACAGCTGTTCCTCAAAATGGGTAAACAATCAAATGGAGGTGAATGATCGGCCAATGGAAAAGTGGAGGTGACGGTGCAAACACGACCAAGGCTTTAATGGCTGAAATGTTACATTCACGGTGGTTATTTACCGGGGAATAGTTCATTTTTTAACGAGCTTAAACGCGGGTGGAAACATTTGCTCATGTCTTATGTTTATTTTTTAACGAGCTTGAACTATGTGCTAAAACTGCTCGATTAATCCAGTCATATGATAAGAATGTCTCATATAAAAACGGCAACTTTTAGATTTTTGCCCCACATCCTTTCTTTATGCAAGTTAGGAAACGACTAATCCAAAAAACAGATAAATAATCACTCTTTGCTTGCACTCCAAAAGGTTTGCATGCCCCCAGGTATAAAATATGGTTTCAAGGTTACCCCTCAATTTGCAGACAAAACATTTGTTCTATCAGGAGAGGCCTACCTCTTACAGGTTACCAAAGATTGTCTTATTCGCGGCGTAAACAATACACTTCCCTGGCGATGTCTACCGAGATAAACAAAGGTGAGCGAAGATGCCCGCCAACCCACATAAATTTGAAAAAAGAATCTTATTCTAGAATAACCCCTCTTCCACTTACGGACGGGGTACAGACTAGTCATATTCTCCCGCGGAAACCTACCCTATACCCAAAGTTTTCCTGCCGAAGCAGACCAGGACGCATGCCCCCTAGGTTTCAGTCATATCCCTCCGAATTACTCGCGCTCATCGGGAGGACGGACTGGAGATTGAGACATTTCATACGTGAAAAGACCATTTAGGGATGGTATATGACTATTTGCTATGCGTGATCCGGGAAATGAAAGCTGGTCCACGAGCTTGACCACTCTTCCTTTGTGTGGAAAACACATTACTCTAAAGAGTGAGGAGACAATGGCTCCCATGCAATAAATATAGTCTCGTCCAAGGAGTAGGTTATAATCCAAGGGTCCTTGAACTACCATTACGTTCATGCAAACTGTCTTCCCTCTCAATGTTATGGGCACATCGGGAAGGATCCCTAAAGGTCGACTGGTTCCTTTATCAAAGCCTGTCAGCTTTCTCATCTCAGGCAAAAGCGATGGCGAACCAAGCGCTTTCCCAGCAATAGAGGAAATGATACTCACAGAAGCCCCCTCATCTATGATTGTACTAGCCATGACCATTCTATATATTTGAACGATAATTCGGAATGGTATGCTTGCTGGTAAATGGGGTCTTCCTAGTTGATTCCAGTCGAAGGAAACAACTAGGTTGCTTGGAGGTGGGACCGAATAGACGGCCGGGTACGACTCTGACAAACTTCCTTCCTGCGGTAAAGGAATGGGTATATTGCCCCCATGTTCATCGGAGTCTGTGTTGATGAAGAGAATTTGGACGGTTTCATCCTTGTTCTCTTCAGTGACTGTATCATCCGAAGATAAAACCTCTGAAGGCAAGACTGGGTCAACTGCCGCCTCAACCTTTTGAATTTCGTCTGGTATAGATTCAGTTGGTTCATCTTCAATGATAGGCGCTTCAGCCGACCACCTCAGCGGGCCAGCTGGATTCTCAACTAGTGACGGACTAAGCAAGAGTTTTTTATATCCAGGAGGAAGTCATAACGGTGAAACCGGACGATCATCCAAAACTCTTTTAGCTTCGTCTAAGAAGGGACAATGGTGGAGGGCATGATCGCCTTCGCACAGTTTACAAGGAAATCTAGCTTTCCCTTTTTGTCCTAGGGCTTCACTTTCACTAGTTGACGATGTGCTTTCAACATGATCATCAGAGGTTGATGACACCGGATTGTGCAAACGAGGAGACCAGTCCCTTAGTATCCGAGGGATGCAAGGACAATCTCTGTGAAAGTGGTCTCCTTTGCAAATGACACATGGTGATTTAGGCCTGGTCGGTGCAGTGTGTGGATTTTCGTTAGATGACACTCGTTTTCCCCCATTCGCCTTTGGCTCCTTCTTCTTCTTCTTCTCTTTCTTCTTCTTTTCCTTCTTCTCCTTAGGAACTTGGCTTTTAGCTTTACCAGTTCCATCAAGCGAAGAGGAAGGAGGAGAAGAAGAATTAGAGGAAGTAGAAGGCTGGTGGGCAACTCTGGACTCGTCTAATTGCTGATTCGATTGTTCAGGAATAGTGGTGTTCTGAACGACATTGGTTGAGAAGAGCCAAACTGGTAAGCCAATTGTCAGTCCTGGAAGCGACAATGTGGCCATATGGGGCGCACCAACATCTCCCCAAGAGGAGAAGGGACTAGGATTTCCACCAAGGGGAATTCCTTGGTTGGTAGGCTCCATTTTCTCAACCCAAGATCAACGTAGGAAAAGGGTATGAATATTCCGTTTAAAATAAATTTTAACACGCTTTGACACAACTTGTTTTTTCAGTTTTTAAGAGTCGAGAAAAAACAAAAGATGACTCTAGTCGCCTTCGATTTTTAACGAGCCTGAAGTGACAAGTGCTTAGATGGACCTTTTCCGTTAAGGAGTCTGAAATGGAACGAAAGGGACTGCTCTGGAGATCTAGGTAGAGGGAGTACCAAACCAATCACAAAACTACAGAATACTTTTTACAGTACGGCAGTCAATCTTCCCGAATGCTGTGTTCGGTGCATTGCAATCAGTAGGGCGGCCGACACAGCTTCCTATGGATAAAAGGTTTTAAGCCTATAGGGGTCTCCCAATATATACTCGACGGTACGTGGGAGCACAAGTCCGTACTGGCACTTATCATCTCAAAGTGGAGGAATCACCCAACCATCAGTGAGGACAACAGTTACCAGGCTTTACGACGTCGGAATACGTCTCTAGCCTAGACCTCTAAATGTTGTACGTTAAGTTCCAAAGCATTGTTAGATTCATTGAATTTATTTTAAGTTGATCTTTCTTATGAAGTTTGCCTTTTGGGTTCACCACGAGATGTAGATGTAATTCCTAAAATGAAATCTAAAGATGATAAGCAAACTTTTATCTCTTTTCGGCAATGAAAATCCTAGCTACAAGGGGAAAAGAAAGACACAATCTTTTCGTAAAGAGCAAAGAGCACACTGTAAATGCACTTTCCTAAATCAAGCCAAACAGACTGTCAATATGCAAATGCACATGTGCATGTATTTGTTTTTCACTTTCTTAATATTGATGCCTAAAAAGAAAGTTGATGTACAAATCTGAATTTGCTTTCAAGTGACAAACACAAACAAGCTTCTTTTCGAAATCAAAAGGTAGAGATGATTATGACACTTTATGATTTTGAAATAAATACTCGTTTCGACACTAGAAAGTCACAAATTCAAACCAAAGGCAAAAGTAAAAGCATAATCGACTGTCAACAGCAAATAAACTTTCTCCTAAGATCAAAATCGACACTTGCGACAGATCTAAATCAAAGGATGACAGTATGACTATTCTACTTTTGCAATGGAAAACTGTAAATGACGTAACAACCACACAAAAACATCTATAGTCTTTTTGTACAAAGGAGGTGGAATTACGGCAAAGAAAAGGGGTTTTTAAACAGACACATACACTGATCACAGGCTGCAAAAATCAGAGATAAAACTGAAAAAATGAAGCAAAGAACCTCAGTTGCAAAAGGCTAGGCTGATCAGCGCACCTGTTACACAGAGAAACTGCATTTCAGCGCAGGTAGCCCTCTCGGAAAGTGTGTTGAAATGCAGAACCTCTTCACAGAGCCTGCGCTGGGGCAGAAACGAGAATTCTATCCGGGTTCTGGGTCATGGTTTGCAGTTTAATCTATGGTTTTTGGCCGAGTAAAAGCAATCAGTAATGCACAATCAGAGGGTAGATTTAAAGAAGGTCTAAGAGCTATCACAAAGGGCAATAAGATCATTTGTGAATCAGCTGTTCAAATCATAAACAGATCCAGTGAATGGATTGAAGTAGCAGATGTCTACTTTGCATTTGTTAATGGCAAATGCAGTTCGATTGCTACTTCTAAGTTTATGAAACAAACAACAAGAGAAACACAAATAAACTAATTAGACAATCGCCCCCAGTGGAGTCGCCATTTTGTTAACAGGAAAAGTGTCTATTCAGAACGACCCTATCCCACTAAGGTGTGACAGTGACCTTAGAAACAAACAGAGAAAACTACTTTTGTATTCTTCTTTATGAACTATAAACAAAGAGGAATAGGATGAACCAACCTATGTCTTGCGCTAGTCCTTTGATCCAATCTCTCTCCTCTTTGATAGCTTCCAGCTACCTGCTCCCTTACTTGCCCAGCTTCACCAAATACCTGTAAGATCACAGAAGAAGGAAACTATACAAAGACATGGGTTTATATTCATAAAAAGCTTAGGATCAGATTTAAGCTAAACATACAAATGTAACAAACATCAATGATACACAAGCATGTAGGAGAAACTCAAATAGTTTTATTGATATAACAAGAAGATCCAGGAGGAGTTACAACCGATGATTCCTGATCCAGCATCAACCTCCCAGCAAAGAAGCCCCTCTTCACCTCCAACAAAGCATAAATCACCCAATACTCTGATATCTATCTCAAAACCAACATCAATTCTTTGCAATGTACAAAATTCCAGCCTCCGGATCTCTGGGATGAGGGATCCATATATAGATGTATGAAAGGAAGATGAGTCAGCTTATGATTTGACTAGTGTCTTCTCTCTGTCAGTTCTTGCTTCCACTTGGAGACTGAGAGCCTCTTACTCATCCTTGGTCGAATTCAGTGAGGCAAGTGTCATTGGGGAATATTCTGGAAGCTTCCATTGTCTCTCCACCTCGCGGAATGACACTGCCATTTGTCATTTCCCACTCAAGGCACCCTGGTAGTGCATTTAGGTGCGTTGCAATGCACCTAGCTAGTGTATTTGGGTGCTATGCAACGCAGCTAGCCAGTGGAGCAGCTGAAATGATCCTGATTTGACTGATTCTGAGCAGTTTCTGGTGGAGAACTTCTAGGAGAAGCTGTAATTTGTTGACCTTGTTCCTTTAGGGGTCGGAACAACACTTTTAGGGACTTAGGATCCCTTGGTTTATGGACATTTCATGCTTAGAGCTGTAAGGCACAAAAATGTCTATAACAACCCTACTTAACCAACTAATCCTACTTTTGCAGAAAGCACTGTGAAAACCATGAAATGAATGCCATTACCTACTCAAGGAAGTAAACAACATCTACTCACGCTATTTCTAGAAGTAAATTAGCAAAAAACATCTTTTTGGATTTTTATGTATTTTTATATGAAATTGACAAGCATGTATTTTATTTTGTGTGAAGGTGGAAGCGAATAGGTGGTGTTGAAGGGAAACTTTGGGCTTTGTGGGGATTTAGGATGGTGTGGATGGGTCCTAGGAGGTCTCGGGTGTCCTTCTAGAGGCTTTTTCCACAATCAGCCTTCAAAATAAAGCCTACATGAAATTCTACAGGAGGACACAGGGGATCTACCAGAGGTCTAAATGAGGATCCTCAGAGTAGTTTTGAAGGTTTTTAGGGTGTGAGAGTGGGCAGAAAAGGTAGGTGAAGGTTGGGATGATGTGTTAGGGTACCTATGGTCCAACAAGAATCACCAAGAGAGGGAAAAATGATTGGGATAGAGGAAGAAGTCCTATGGAGAACTGCAGAAAACTAAGGTAGATTTGAGGTACACTTTGGGTGACCTGTAGGGCATGGATCCAAGAGAGAATGTGATGGCTGATAGGCTGACCTGATATGAGGAGAGATCCACTGCAAAAGAACTGACAATCAACCAATAAGATCAAGTAAGAAAACAAGCGAGTACATCTGGAAAAATAGAATTTTGCATCAAGCTAGTCTAAACTATGAGCTATGGAAGTAAATGCTGAAAAATAATACAAGGACAGAAAGCATGGAAGAAGACTTATTGCAAAGACAAAAATGAGCATGGTGGAAGAGATCTAAAGCAAATCATTAACCTTCTAACAAACTGCAAACACTAGAAATCCTATGGAGAAGGAAAATCTGTGTTTTTGGGGCAGCAAGAGGGTCTTTGCCTCAATTCATAGTCCCAAAGGGAGGAAAAGAGCCCAAGGCACTGTTGCTAACCTTTTGAATCTTCTTTCTATCACTACTTAACCTGCTATAGAAAACACAAATGAAAGAAAACTACTAAACCATCAAAAACAACCTATTCTTAACCAAGAAAGTAATTCATCTAACAACAAATAATCCATAAACTGAAACAAAGCATATAAATACAAACAAAGAGGAACTTGGCTGCTTGGATTGGGCCCTAACCCAAGAGCTTAAGCCCTCTAAGGTAACTCAGTGCTAGCTCAAAACGGATCTCATATTTAATATCAAAACAGTAATAGGATTACATGAAACTATCCACAAAAGTAAGCTCGAAGTTGAGCAGAGTTTTACAATAGCAAAAGTACAACCAAAAATCCAAACAAAATTCGACCCTAGTGAGGCCATAGGCCTCTCTACTTATACAACTGAAGCTCCCAATAGCGTCCTTAAAATTAGGGAGGCTTGGCTCCCAAAACTCGAGATAAACATAAGTTATCCTCCACTTGCTCGGCTGTCTCCTAGTGCATTGATTTGGTTGTTTGTACTCCGAGCTGCATGAAGGGGAATTCGAACTGGGGAATAATAAATGAAGGGGATTCCCTCCTATAAATCCTCTCCTTTTTCCACTTCAAATTATTGTTGCCAATTTTTCATTGAATCTTTGACTTTGTCTTCAAAATTCAACAAAAATCTGCATTAAACACATATTAGACCTCATGGCATCATAACTAACTCAACTCACTCCATAAGCATAAATATAATCAAAAGACATGCAATAAGCTAAGAGAATGGTTGATTTAACTATGTTAGGAGGCAAAATGAGCCCATATAATTACCCATTTATAGGGCTCATCATCACCCCCTACTGAAGGTGTTGCTCATCCTCTAAGCAACTTAGTCCATCTCCTCATCTTTGATGGCCCTGGTGGCCTCTCTAGCACCCCAAGCTTCTGATGTTGTTTCCTCTTCCTTGTCATAGAAAAATGGTTTTTTGTCTATATCTTCCCACTGCCTCTGCTCTTCTTCAGTTCTCCCTTCTAGCATGCCTGACAATAGTGGTGGACTTAGTTTGAGGCAAATCCAATTGACTTGTAGCCTCTGCATTGAGTGCTTGTACATTGGCACTCTCCTTAGTGCCTCCTTCATCCTCATTGGGGAATGATATTCTGTGATATTCAGACTGTGTGGTAAGGTGTTCTATCTCCTCATACATGCATGCACACAGTCATCCCCAAGTAACCTTTCCATGTCCTCAAAATGTGCAATGGCCTGTGCTTGATCATTTATATATCTAGGGGCAATTTGAGGATTATTGGCAAGCAGCTGGTGTGTGCTAATGAGAGGCATGGGATCTGATGGCTTAGCTCTGATCATTAATGGCTCATTCTGCTCCCTTATCATCAACCTTTTTACTTTTGTTGCCCTTAACTCTTCATGGTTCATCCAGGAGGCCATGGCCATTAGTTGTAGGTCCCCTAGCCTAGCATTGGGGTCCCACACATTCATGTCTGTAAGGGCCATATTTTGTAGGTAAAATTCTGCCATCTTTGCCTTATCTTCTGATGTTCTTTGATCACATAGGTCCATAAACTATCTGTAATATTGAAAAGGCATTGTGCCTCTTTGTGCCAAAGTCTTGATCTAAAATTGTAGCGATTGGTCCTTGAGGTATAATCCATATGATTTCGATGGTGTTCTACATTACAGTGCCTCCATGGATAAGCTAGCCATGAATGCCAGCTGGGTCTCTTTCTCCTTTAGCTACCTCCTTAGCAATTCATTTTCAGTTTGAAATTGGCTTCTTGCAATTGCTTCTCTATGTCTGACAGCACTTAACTCTTTGCCCATTTCTCTAAGTTTGGTCTCCATGTGGCCAATATCCTCAAATCCCTTGGATTTGGCTATTTGCATCCACCTATGGTTCCTTATTCTTTCTTTTTCCAACTAAAATAATAGTGGAATTTCAAATTTTTGTGGAATGATTCCCCCCCCCTCAAGAATATTGTAGTAAGAGCCAAGAATAGGCTGGGGGTCAGGTTCTTATGCATCTCTTGCTTCCTCCTTCCCCTGTGGCTGTCTTTCTACCCTTTTTTCAAGTTTTTCAGTCCCCTGTAGTTTTGACAGGGTCTCCTATAGAACAGTCTATGCCCCCTATAAAACTTTTTTTGAGTCCTATAGTTCTACTTTTTCTTTCCATGTGGGAGACCTAGGAGTCCCCCTTTCATAAGTGATAGGTGCCTTGGAAGCGGATTCTTTTCCTCGGACAGAGGGTGAATCTTCAATAACAATTGGCACTTTAGAAGAAGGCTGGGGTTTCCCTATTTTGATCCTTGTGCTCTTCCTGTTGAGTGATGGAAAAGGTATGTATTTATCATTTTTTTTTTTTTTTTGAATCACAACTCCTTTACATTCTAAGATGGCAATATGTTAAAGAATTATGATAGAATTAAGGAGATTTGTGATTAATACAAAATAGTTAATTATTGTCTTTTCTATATAGAAAGTGAAGGAAATAGAAACCGCTATTCGGGAGGAAAAGACAAAAGCAAGGAAATTGTTGTTCCTCCATTAGGAAACTGTGTCGAAACAAGAAGAATGAGACAAGACTGTGCAGCTCAGGAAAAGAAAGAGAAAATAGAGTGGATGTGCAAGAAGACAAGAAGACAACTAAAAATGGAAGATTAAGCGAAGACCTCAGGATCTTTTGATCCTGAGGGATAGCTACTTTAAAAGTTATCTATAACCTCGATGTATCCGCCTACCCATTATAAATGGGGCAGCGATTGTAAGACAAGGGAGGAATTGATTTTTCAGAATTACTGTTGTAATCTCAACTTTGATCATCGACTCTCTTTGAAGAGCGATAGCTATAAAATTTGCTCTATATGATTAATATATAACTCAATTGTTGTTCCATTATCTGATCCTTGAGTAAATGTAGTAGTGCTTCCTTGGTGGCTAAGGGCCCGGACCTGGTGGATCCACTTGCTTCTTGTATCACTATTTTACAATGACAGTGGTGTGTGTTTGATTTCCTTTGCATTTCCTTAAATTCGCTTTATTCGGTAATCTTTTATTTCTGAACATCTTGCTGAATTACTCTATTACATCAAGATCGTAATTAGACTGCATTGATAACATGATTGTTATTCATAACTCAATGTCATGTTGTTCCTTTTGAAACAGTACTGCATTGTCTAGTTTAGATTCTGTTGTTCACTTACAACTACGATTACTGTTCATTTAACTATAGTTCACTTACAAGTGCGACTGCAGTTCATTTAATTGTTATTCAATTATAATCATGATTTTCATTGCTTTCTACCTGCGATTAATGTTCACTCTACCAGAATAAGATTACTGATTCAATTACTTTATAGTCATTGTGTGTTTACACTTAATGAGATTTGTTGTTCCTTTATTTTTTAAAGATTGCTATTTAGTTCATTTCGGTAAAGATTGTTGTTCGATTCATTTTTTTAGATTAAGCTTCGTTGTTCAATCTTTTCTATAGATTTAGTTGTTGTTCCTTTTCTGCCAATCGAATTGCTATTTCCAATTATTTTCTTTAGTGTGGATTGAAAGATCTACAACTATAAAGAACATTGACTATCGCTATCTAAGTTCTCAGATTGGAGGTCCTGTTTATGATTGATTTCATTTATATCAGTTGACAGAGGAAAGAGTTATCACTACTGCATCCTTAACTAATAAATTGTTGTAGTTTTCTGCATGAATGATTTAAGTTTCAAGGGCATTAAGGTTTCTTTTAATTACAAGTAGATTCTATTTCTAGAATCCATTTACTCTTGTATTAAGCATTGTACTGCAAACTAGAAAACATTACTCTTGAACAAGTGACGGCCTCAGACTTAGTAAAATATTGAGATAAAAAAACATACCTAGATTGATAATTAATGTAGGATAAATAGTGGTTAAAAAGACACCTTTTATCACACAACATTTTGGCGTCATTGCTAGGGAGAGTGTAGCCATTTCCTTTTTTCAAGAAGAGTAGTTTGCATTCGATAAGTGATTGTTAGGAAAGAATTAGGTATTAAAAATAGAAGGTTAGAACCTGTGTATAGAGCATATAATAGCCCTGCTCCCCTACCCACTTTCCTGCAGATTTGTTGATTACGTTGGGTAGAAATAAGTATTTGAGTTGTGTGAATGACTATGCAGAAAAAGCTTGAAAAGAATCCAAAACCACTACCCAAACCTGATAAAGCTGAGGGGCCGGTGACCCTTGGCCAATCGACCTTTATATACGATTTCATTAGAAAAGCAGAATCTCAGCCATCCATAGGTCCTAGAAGAGTTGCTTCTAGAAAACCTGCTAGTTCCCTTCAGGCCACAGGATCACCATCTGTAGCCTTTGCTGAGGTGCACAACTAAACACAAGAGCAGGATTTTCAAGAAACTGAGAATTCTAGCCCAAAATCTTTACAAGAAGGAAAACTTAGTAATCTCTACGAAGGAGGAGGAGAAACAGGGGAAACAGAAGAACCAAGATCTACTCTTGGAATAGTTTAGCCACTAAGTAGCCCAGATAAGGGAAGTGTTGTCAAAATCATCTAGAACAAAGTTAAAGACCGTGAAGAGCCAAGATCACCCTAGATATTAGCTCAACAAAGAACTCTCATCATCCCAGACCAGGGAAGTGTTGTTAAGGCCATTACTACTCCTTCTAGTTAGCTTACGAATAACTCCCTAGAAATCCCAGAAGGATATTGGAACATATTTGACCAAATGGCCTAGAACTAGCAAACACCTAAAACCTCCATACTGCAATATCCCATTGTAGATACTGCAGTTAATGCACCTATGAAGGCCATTCCTCTCCAGCATATTCCGACATTCCATGGCCTAGCATCATAAGATCCAGATGCATTTCTGTTTGAATTCGATGTATTATGCCGGGGGTATGACTATACCATTGATCCCCAAAAGCTAAAACTATTTCCCTCCACATTAAAAGGAGCATCTTTACAATGGTTTATGGGGTTAGGTGGATGTGTTATAAACGAATGAGATCAAATGAAAGGTGCTTTTCTAAAGAAATATTTCAGATGGTAGCTAGACCTAATGAGACACTAGAAGAGTATGTTGAACGTTTTCAATATAATCTTTAGAGATCTCCTTATGCATCATTACCCTTACCTGAAAATGTGTTAAAATCTACATTAATTAAAGGAATGAAGGAACAATGGGTTGAAACACTAAATATTATGGGAAAAGGTGACATCTATCAAGAAAATTTTGCTGACATTATTGATTTGTGTATCAGGAGTTCAAGAGGCAGTACAAGGCTAAAACCAGTGAAACGTGACATGCTCACAAGGGACAACAAGATCTATGGTGGAGGAGTAACCCACACAGAAATCGAGAATTTACTGGAGGATTTCAAAATTGATATATCGGGGACTCCGACAACGCAGTTGAATCTTATGCAAGATAAACAGAAACAAGCAGAAGTAGAGCAAAACTTGGCAATATTCTGCCCTAGATGCAGAAAGAAACACAGCCATAAAGAGTGCCCACTGGATGCAGTTCAAGTCTACGCTATTTTTACAAAAGATCACTCCACAGAGAACTACCTCTCACTCCCCAGTTTGAAAGCAGTTTACAAAGAAGCAGAAGAAGAATCAGAACCAGTATACTTACTCAATTAGCGCCGTCAATTGCAGCCATGAAAACCAGGCATGCCCTCCGATCCATCTTCTTCTTTCCAGCCTCTGCAATATCATGTTCAGTAATATAATAAAATGTGGCAAAATCAACCACCTTTCCCAAGCTGTTCACAACAACCATTTCCTTCATCAGCATGGCCAAATCAAACAAACCAAACTAATTGGCCAAACTTTCCCTACTCTCCACCATGTTGGCAAAACAATGCATATCCAACACAATGGTCCCCTTCCACTTCACAAAGTCAAGCTTAGAAGTCAAACTGGAAAAGACCGATGAATCAGCCAGCCGGAACCATCCCTCTCCCTCAACCCACACTTCCAGCACCATATACATTACAAGAAAATCCCCAGACCAACTTAAGGCCGCAACTCCTAGCCCAACCCAACCCAAACCCTAATAATAGACCGGATCAATCTGTTCAAATAATCAAAACACCAGAATGAGAAAACGATGTAAGGGAGTGCAACAACCTTCAATTAAGGTCTGGGTGCATAATAGAAACTAAGGGAGAGAAAAATGCTCAAGTTGAAAATCCGTTATCTGAAGAACAACCATTACAGGAAGAGGATGTGGTCAGATAACAAACTCACGAGCAAGCAACCACGTCTTCTCCCCCATTCCCAGAATGATTAATCATACCATGCCCTATAGAACGTCCCGACTTTGATCTTCTGGGAGAGCTAAGAAATTTATGTATAAAGATCCCACTCCTCCAGGCAATCCAAGATATCCCAATATATGAAAAAACTATCAAAGAGTTATGTATAAGAAAGCCAAAGAGGAGAATATCGACTAATCCAACCGTCCAAGTAGTCGGCACCCTATCTGATCTACTATCGAGGAGAGAAGCACCTGTCAAATATGAAGACCCAGGGAATCCTATAGCGACGATACAAATCAATGGACAAACCTTTCCAAATGCCCTAGTTGATTTAGGGGCTGCAATTAATATTTTAACAACCACCACTTGTCAAAAACTTGGCATTACATCAGTGGAACCAACCACCACCTTATTGGAACTGGCTGACTGATCAGTAGTTAGGCCAGAAGGTACACTACACAATGTAATGGTATCTGTAGATTCCTGAGAATACCCTGCCAACTTTCTGATAATCAACCCCAAAAACCGACTCGATGGACACCCTTTAATCTTAGGTAGACCTTGGCTAGTGACTGCTGATGCTTACATTGGCTACCGACAAGGCAGTATGACTATAACTAGAGGGAGTAATATTAAGAATCTAGCTCTATACCCTCTAGCCCAGCCATGTTTAACAATAATGAAAACTAACAATCAACTTGTATCATATCTCACAGAAAACATTAGGTCCCTATTAACCATAGAAGATGCCCTTGATTTTAAAGACCAAATAGAGGATGACATTATTAACAACTTCATTAACCAATCTGAATCCAGATCCCATGTACAATGTCACATGACAGAGGCAGCATTTGACAATGAACTAGAAGAATATCCCCTCAAAGACACTCATCATCAATCAATACCCACTACCTCTGTTTCAAACAACAAAACCATAGAGATTGAGCCAGGAAAAACCTTGAATATTGACAAAAACATGACTCCTAAACAAGAAGAAAAGTTGGTCCAACTACTGAGAAAATACAAGGAAGCTTTTGAATGGGATTATCCGGACATGAAGGGAATTGATCCCCAGCTATGTACGCACCAAATTTATACAGAAAAGGATGCTAAACCCATTCACCAACTCCAACAAAGACTCAACCCTCACCTGAAAGATATTGTGAAAGCAGAGTTACAAAAACTTTTAGATGTAAAATTTATTTACCCAATATCTGACAGCAAGTGGGTCTCTCCACTAGTAGTGGTGCCAAAGAAGAATGGAAAATGGAGGATATGTGTAGACTATAGAGAATTGAACAAAGAAACTCAAAAAGATCACTTTCCCCTTCCATTCATTGATCAGGTATTAAATTCATTAACAGGAAGGAAATTATTTTCTTTCCTAGATGACTTCAGTGGGTACAATCAGATTCAGATTGCCCCTGAAGACCAGGATAAAACTACTTTTACCTGTCCTTGGGGAACATTTGCCTGAAGAATCCTACCCTTTGACCTATGTAGTGTGCCTGTCACATTTCAGAGGGCCATCCTTAGCATCTTATTAGATTTAATAAATGAAGGGCTCGAAGTATATATAGATGATTTCACACTGAATCGAGATGATTTTGAGCTAGCACTATACACATTGGAAAAGGTGCCGCAACAGTTTATTGCCACCAGGCTTTTCTTGAGCCATGAAAAGTGCCATATGATGATGACCAAAGGGCTCATCCTAGGTCATTATATCTCAACAGCTGGAATACAGGTAGGTCCGGCCAAAATTCAAATAATTTTTTTAGTACCTACTCCTACCACACAAACAAAGGTACGCAGTTTTCTAAGATTTTCTGGTTATTATAGGAGATTGATAGAGAACTTTTCTCAAATAGCTACACCTCTATACGCACTAACAGGGAATGTTTATTTTATTTGGACAGATAAATGTGACCATGCTTTTGAGGATCTGGAAAATCTTGTGTCAATAGCCCTAGTGCTCAAAGGCCCAAATTGGGATCTGCCATTTCAAATTTCATCGGATGCTTCAAACACAGCTATTGGAGCAGTCCTTGGGCAGGAAGAAGACAAAAAACCATATGCAATCTATTATACTAGCAAGAATTTGTCTCTTGTTGAGCTAAAATATACCGTAATTGAAAAATAGTTTTTAGTTGTAATACATGCTGTAAATTAATTTAGGCATTATATCATTGGATACCCTGTTGTTTTATATAGAGATCACTCTACCATAAAATACTTAGCAAATAAGCCTGTTACAAATGGTATAGTAACAAGATGGTTGATTTTTATTGTAGGAATTTGACATTACAATAAAGATCAACATGGGAAAGAGAATCCTGTAGCTGATTTTCTCTCACGAATGCCAAAGCCAGCAGACGCAGCAACAGTCGAAGATCAATTCCCAGATGAACATTTGTTTGTTGTTACTATCAAGACACCCTGGTATTTTGAGGTTGCAAATTATTTATCAATACATAAATTCCCAAAGAATCTAACCCCCAGTGAACAAAAACAGATTGTGCAACATAGTACCTGATTTTCTTGGATTGGGGGCTACCTATTTCATACAGGGGTAGATATGCACATCAGAAGATGTGTCCGCGAAGATGAAATATTTGACATTCTGAAAGCTTGTCATGACGGACCGTGTGGCGGACATTTCGCAGATCGCAAGACTGGTCATAAGGTTTTGCAAACAGGTTATTACTGGCCCACAATCTTTAAAGATGCTAAGAAATTTGTTCAAGCCTGTGACAATTGCCAAAGAGCAGGACGCCCTAGACAGTCCAATGAAATGCCTTTAAACCCACAGTTAGTAATCAAACCATTTGAGTGTTGGGCACTCGATTTTGTTGGTCCGATCAACCCATCATCAAATTAGAAAACATATATTCTAGTAGCAACAGAGTATGTTACCAAATGGGTTGAAGCAGAGGCACTTCCAAGAGCTACAGAGGATTCTATAATACATTTCCTTTTCCAAATATTTGTGCGATATGGCCTCCTGAGGGACATAATCACGGACGGAGGACCGCAGTTTGCAAGTAATAAAATTGCTGCAACATTAAAAATTACCACATTCAGCACAAAATTACCACTCTATATCACCCACAAGTAAATGGCCAAGTAGAGAGCACGAATAAGGTGATAGAGGCAATACTTACAAAAATAGTTGCATCGCACATACACGACTGGGCTTCAAGATTGCCTGAAGCCTTGTGGGCATATCGAACAATGTGGAGAAATACCACCGGCCATTCACCATATCAACTAGTATTTGGGAAAGAACCCATCTTTCCAATAGAATTCGACATACAAACATTAACAACAACACAAGAGGTGGGTTTGAATCTATATGAGGCACAGACTAATAGATTACAACAAATTAATGATTTAGATGAAATTAGGCTCTCGTCTCTTCAACAAAATGCATTAATTCAATAATAGAGAGAAAAATGGCACGATACCTTGATCAAAAAGAAAATCTTCCACGAAGGAGATTGGGCACTCCTATATGATTCTAGGTTTCAAGATTTTCCCAGAAAACTTCAGACTCAATGGCTTGGACCGTATCAAATACAGAAAGTGCATGACAATGGCACCATTACTTTGACTACTATTGATGGATCTGGACATGCCTTTAAAGTAAATGGTCACTGAGTGCAACTGTACCATAAACCGCTTACTCGTGAATCCTTTTGCCAGCAGCTATGAGAAGATTCTGATATGTAGATTCTTGCTGAGAAAAATAATTGTTCTTTGGCATTGGTTCACTAAATAATTCCATTTTTCTCAAATTTTGTACATAAGTTTTTCTTTTCTGCTTGTATAAAATACTTTCTGTACAATCTTTTGCATTTTTGCATTCTTTCTTTTTTACTCTTTCACATTTTAAAGGAACAACACTTTCGCATTTTTGTTGTTCCTTTCCAAAGGAACAACACTTTTGCTTTTTGTTGTTCCTTTGCGAAGGAACAACATTTCTTCCTTTTTGCTATTCCTTTTCGAAGGAACAACATTTCCACATTTTTTGTTGTTCCTTTCCGAAGGAACAACACTTTCGCTTTTTGCTGTTCCTTTTCGAAGGAACAACATTTCCACATTTTTGCTATTCCTTTTTGAAGGAACAACATTTCCGAATTTTTGTTGTTCTCTTCTGAAGGAACAACACTTTCACATTTTTTTGCTGCTCCTTTCCGAAGGAAACACATTTCCACTTTTTTGCTGTTCCTTTCGAAAGGAACAACACTTTCACATTTGTGTTGTTCCTCTTTGAAGGAACAACATTTCCACATTTTTACTATTCCTTTCCAAAGGAACAACACTTTCGCATTTTATTGTTCCTTTCCGAAGGAACAACATTTCCAATAGATTGCATTTTTGTTGTTTCTTTTAAATAAATAGCACTTCCACCCAATTGTTTTTGTTGTTCCTCTTAAAGGAACAACACTTCCGCCAGATTGTTTTGTTGTTCATTTTAAAGGAACAACCCTCCTTCGTATTTTTCTTTCTACCGTTCCTTCCGAAGGAACAACAGTTTTGATTTCGGATGATCTTAGGCTATTCCACCAAAGGATCAGTATTTTATTTTGCGCTTGCTTTATTTGCTGTTCCATTTAAGGAACAACTGTTGTTCCTCTTAAGGAACAACAGTTTCAAGTATTTTTTTTTTACTTTTTTTCTCTTTTGTTTTGTTGTTCCTCTTAAAGGAACCACGGTTTTACATGCGGATGTTCTTTTTGCTATCCCATTTAAGGAACAATAGCTGTTCCATCTAAGGAACAACACTTTTTGAGTGCATTTTTTTTTTTGTGTGTGTGTGTTTCTTAAAAAACATCATTTAGAGGATTTTTGTGAATGATGGTTCACTGCTCATGATTCCTTTAAGGCACAGGTATACATTTATGCAAGAACACAAAAACTAGAGGATACTGAAATCAACAAACCAAAGAAAAATCGTTATCTTTAGAGAAATTGCTTTGTATCGATAAGAAAAAAAGAGGAAAGGACACAACTATTTATATCACTTTGATGTCTTTATTTTCACTAAAAATAATTTGATTGATTATTTTTATCATGTTGGTTCTTCCTTAATATTCATAATTCTCTTTGATCATTATTATTGAATAAGAATAAGGGAATATTTTCCTCTATTGAGATGTTCAGACTTCCTCCACCATCCCTACTCTTAAGGAGTGTTGAGCCATCCTTTGTATATAAATAAGAAAGTGCTATATAAAAGAAAAAGAAAAAAAAAAGAAAAAGACAAAAATATATATCTATATGATTAATAACATGATTTGTTAGATGAAGGATAGGGGGTCTCATCAAGAGCCAACCTACCATGATCATAAGCAACCAGTGGAGTGGCATTCCCACTATGGCCACCACACAAGGGATATGATCCAAGAGGCATATCAGAAAATAAAAATAAACAAAAAAAAAAAAAATCCTTGGAATAGGAGGTCTCATCACGAGCCGACCTGCCCACCTTTCACTCCTTCATGGTGAATGGCATTGTGATTCATCTAGTTACCAAGCTAGCACAATGGCCTCCATTCTGACAATCACACAACACTTTCCTAAGCATACATAAAGGATCATGGGTCCAAGGGTGAAAAAAAGAAACTTTGTCAAGGTTATGAACACCTATGGGCAACAGAGCTTTGCTAATGGTATTGAACTCATACTTTTCATACACCAATAGTCATTATAAACCCTTTTCTTATATCTTTATCTTGATTTCAAATGAGATTATGTTATATAACCCTTTTGAACCTCTTACACATGAAATATCATTTGTAAATCAATCATAATGGTTAAAGTGGATAATGACCGTATAAGCATTTCTACTTACGTCAGTTGTCCTCTCCCCTATCTTTTCGCATCATTTCATAGAATTTCCATATCTATTCGTGATCTCCATCATAAGCCTCAATTTCAGTAATCCACTACTTTTTGTAATCATGTCATGGATATATACGTTGTTCCTTTCTGTTTACTGTACGACTGTCGTCCAGCACGCTGCTTCTCCATTTGATGGTCGAGGATGACCTATCATATTTCAAGGGGGTGCAGGTGACTGCTGAGATACACTAGCATACGTGTCAACTCCCTATTTGGAGATCAATATGCAGTGAACCGTAGGTGTTAATAATCTCCGACGCTACATGCGAAATTCTAGTGAGAGTAGGATGGATTGCCTACCTTAACCGACTATATCAGTCTCATGAAACAATGGCCATCGAATTTCTACAGAATTTGCAAGAAGATCGTTCCATAGTGAGAGGGAGGCCAATAACAGTAACAAATGTGGTAATTACCGAAGTATCAGGACTACTAGCTATTGGACCAGTATGGACCCAGAAAAAAGTGATACTTCGAGACGCCATAACTATCTATCGGGACGAAAGACAAAACCTTACCATCAAAGGAAAAGGAGTCCTGCCTGCAACCCTCGGAGAACCATGGGCAGAATTAGCCAAAATTGTGCAAAGCTACATCACATGCGATGGGAGAAAGGATGTGGTAAGACCACGCCATCTCAGATTATTAGCAGTATTAAAACAAAAATGTGCTGTAAATTTACCCGCATATTTAAATTCTTTATTGCACGATGCTGCTCAGAGCCTAAGGAAATCTCGTCATAAAAAAATGGTAGTAAGTCATCATAGTTTAATCCTGCTAAGAGTCAGTTATATTCTTTCTCAACAGCAGATTAATTGGGAAGAATTGGTATTTTCAATAGACGGGGGATTGGCCTTACCAGCCCTGAAATGAAAAAGAACTGCTAGCACATCAATTAGATCGCATAAACGTAGGAAGTCCTCTAGATTGAGGAGAAGCAGGGGAATGTTGGGAAGTCTCCAAGATAATAGTAGCTAGCTCTTAGAAGTACAGGATACCGAAGATGAGCAACCCCCACAACTTGAATAAGGGAAAAATGTGGAAGAAGAATTAGCAGAAAACATGGAAAAGGAACTAGAGGAGGAAACTAAGCACTCTGGAAAGGAAGAAGAGGAGGAAACTAAGCACTCTAGTGAGGAAGAAGGGGAGGAAGCAGAACCACCCGTAGATCCCAACGGAAGCCCATTACAAAACCCTCTGCAAGAAGACGAATTGGCCCAAATTTTGGCCAATATGGGTAAGTACATTCAACCTCAGAGTCCGCTCAACCTTAATATTGAGGCAGGGAAATCACAGGAACACTCTTCTCACAGTAAGAGTGCATCTGAGGAGATGAATGATGAGGAAGAAGAAGAAAGGCAATCACAGGAACACTCTGCTCACAGCAAGAGTGCATCTGAGGAGATGAATGACGAAGAAGAAGTAGAAGAGGAGGCCGCTTAGGAAATAACAGATCAAACCAGGGTTACCTCCTCGAAGGAACCTAATCAGAATAATGAGAACACTGAAGAAGTGTTCCAAGCAGAAATAAGGCAGGGCAAGGACACACTTCCGGAAGAATAAAACCCAGGCCCAAGAAAAGAAATAGTTTTTCCTTTGAAGAAGAAGATGAATGAAATCAAAAGGTTGTGAAAGGAATAGCAAAGGCTACTAAATGTAGTAAAACAACTCAGACAATAAATAACTGTCCTAAAAATGGGGAAAATCTAAAAAAGAACCCCAAAAACAAAGGATGTAGCCACCCAGACGAAACCCCATAAAATAAAGGAAAAAGAGACTCAGACCGAGCCCATATCCATTAGGGATAGCAAGGAACATCATGCAGTTGTTACAAACGTAGAGGCCCAAACAGAAGACACACCAGTTTGTAATAAGGACATCCAGACAGAGGCATTGTCCTCCAGCATCATGACCGACCAGATAGTTCATGGCAAAGAAACACAGACTGAGGAAACCAGATGTCGCAATAAGAAGATCCGAGTAGATCCTCAACCTAAAAGTGTTTTGACAGACAGTGACCCTAGGGTTGTAAAACTCCAAAAGGATCTAGCACGGGCCCATCAGATCATAGAAAATCTCACAGAAGAGGTTTTTCCTCAAGAGAAATATCAAAAGTTACAACAACAAGTAAAGAGCATCAGTGCATTGCGAGGCCTTCGATAGATGTCGGAGGGTAGAGGAAAAAGTTAAAAAGGTAACCAATAGACTAGACACAGTCATGAGTCAAATGGATACTCTATGTTCTCTATATACAGATGTTCTAGGATGTAGGTCCCTTGCCAAAAATTATGCTTTGTTTTTCTTAGAAAGATATTTGCAGTTAAAAATTAAGGCTGTTAAGGCACGAAAGCCTATAGAATTAAAAAATGTTCATGATTTCATTAACTGCTATAAACAGTATGGGGTAAAGGTCCAAGGATTACTCTGTGAATTCTATTTGCATAATTTTATATTGGAGGAGGAAATGGAGAAGAATCCAAGCCCCTTTGTGGGTTATGTCCAATTTCAAGCATTCATTTCGTTTGTTGTTAACTACGTATTCAGAGACAAGAAAATGGGTTATACCTTTAGGTAAGGGGTGAACTGGAAAACCCATTACAGTTTTGGGATAAGCATAGAAGCTTAATGAGAAAGAAGGGTGTGATTCAGACATTGGGACCCATTCACCAAGCAGTTGTCCAGCAAGGAGTAGAATACTTCCTATCCATCAAAGACCTTGACATAGCAGTAGCTAAACTTCGATGGAAGAGTTCCAATCGGAATGTTCAGTATAGAGAGCCATTCAATTACCAAAATTTTAAGTTGGCTGCTAGTTGCCTAGTTACCTATAGTAGTCTCATCTTGAGAGAGGGCCTGTATTGGCTAGGTTGTAGGTTTCGAGGTCCAATTATCTGGTATCCTGTAGTAGGGTATAAG
This sequence comes from Pinus tabuliformis, assembly GCA_031772625.1. Taxonomy (NCBI): domain Eukaryota; kingdom Viridiplantae; phylum Streptophyta; class Pinopsida; order Pinales; family Pinaceae; genus Pinus; species Pinus tabuliformis. Next base: position 924,275,029 of record CM062820.1, on the reverse strand, counting down.
GCCCTATATGAATTTCCTGAAGGGCAGATAAGGCACTTTTTTGAGGTTTTAGCTACACATCATGGTTTTAGACCACTTCATGAAAATCCCTCTCCATCTTATTCCCTAACTGCCTTGCATACAAATTACACAGTTTTCATGAGGGCATGAAAAAGGGTAAGCAGGGGGGTGTGTTGAGTGATGGAAAAGGTATGTATTTATCATTTATTTCTTTATCTTTTCCTTTGAATCATAACTCCTTTACATTCTAAGATGGTAACATGTTAAAGAATTATGATAGAATTAAGGAGATTTGTGATTAATACAAAATAACTAATTATTGTCTTTTTCTATATAGAAAGTGAAGGAAATAGAAAATCACTATTCGGGAGGAAAAGACAAAAGCAAGGCAACTGTTGTTCCTCTGTTAGGAAACCGTGTCCAGACAAGAAGAATGAGACAGGAGTGCATAGCTCAGGAAAAGACGGAGAAAACAGAGTGGTTGTGCAAGAAGACAAGAAGACAACTGAAAATGGAAGATTAAGCGAAGACCTCAAGATCTTTTGATCCTGAGGGATCGCTACTTTAAAAGTTATCTATAACCTTGATGTATCCGCCTGCCCATTATAAATGGGGTAGCGATTGTAAGACAAGGGAGGAATTGATTTTTCAAAATTATTGTTGTAATCTCAACTTTGATCATCGACTCTCTTTGAAGAGTGATAGCTATAAACTTTGCTCTATATGATTAATATATAACTCAGTTGTTGTTCCATTATATGATCCTGGAGTAAACACAGCAGTGTTTCCCTGGTGGCTAAGGGCCTAGCCCTAGTGGATCCACTTGCTTCTTGTATCACTATTTTACAATCACAGTCATGTTTGGTTTGATTTCCTTTGCATTTCCTTAAATTCGCTTTATTCGGTAATCTTCTGTTTCTAAACATCTCGCTGAATTACTCTATTACATCAAGATTGTAATTAGACTGCGTTGATAACACAATTGTTATTCATAACTCAATGTCATGTTGTTCCTTTTGAAACAGTACTGCGTTGTCTAGTTTAGATTATGTTGTTCAATTACAACTGTGATTGCTGTTCATTTAACTACAGTTCACTTACAAGTGTGACTGCTATTCATTTAATTGTTGTTCAATTATAATCACGATTTCCATTCCTTTATACCTGTGATTAATGTTCACTATGCCAAAATAAGATTACTAATTCAATTAATTTATAGTCACTGTGTTTACACTTAATGAGATTTGTTATTCCTTTATTATTTAAAGATTGTTGTTTAGTTCATTTCAGTAAAGATTGTTGTTCCATTCATTTCTATAGATTAAGCTTTGTTGTTCAATCTTTTCAATAGATTTAGTTGTTGTTCCTTTTCTGCCAATCAAATTGTTATTTCCAGTTATTTGCTTTAGTGTGAATTGAAAGATCTACAACTGTAAAGAACATTGACTATCGATGTCTAAGTTCTTAGATTGGAGGTCCTGTTTATGATTGATTTCATTTATATCAGTTGACAGAGGAAAGAGTTATCACTACTGCATCCTTGACTGATAAATTGTTGTAGTTTCTGAATGAATGATTTAAGTTTCAAGGGCATTAAGGTTTCTTTTAATTACAAGTAGATTCTATTTCCAGCATATGTTTACTCTTGTATTGAGCACTGTACTACAAACTAGAAAACATTACTCTTGAACAAGTGACCACCTTAGACTGAGTACACTCTTGAGATAAAAAATCATACCTGGATTGATAATTAATGTAGGATAAATAGGGGTTAAAAAGACACCTTTTATCACTCAACACTTCCTAGCCCTAAAATACATTGAGGTTTGCCTCTTCCTCTTTTGCTTTGGTTTAATTAGGGTGGTAAGGGCAGTGAGAGCAGTTGCTGCCTCTCTTTCTAGGGTTTCAGGAGACACTTCTATCTTCTCTACCCCTTTTACTTCCTCTATCTTTTTCTATGTCTCTGTTTGTTCTGTTTCTCCCTGCTCTGTTTTGGTCTCTTCTAAATCACCAGTTTCTTCTCCTTCTCCCCCTTGCTGCTCTTCCTCCTCACTACCAGTGGGGCTTATATCATAGTTCAGGGCCTTGATGTCATCTTTAGCAGTCATGTTTCAAAAAATTTCCCAGGCTATAGGGATTGTAAATGTATGGAGGGCTTCTTCCACCAAAATTTTGATTAACCCATGGTGAGCTAGCTGATTTGGACTCCCTGCCTTAAAATTAATGCTCGAGTCTATGAGGGACTACAAGAGGAAATAGGGGATGTTGAGTTTCTGGGGTGTTGGAGTGTCCATGCCATATCTCAGCTCATGAAGGATTCTAAAATGGTAGCCATAGACTATGTTGTACCTCCCTTCACAGGAGATCTATTTGATGATTTGATAACTAACCTCATCCCAAGGGTATGGTATGCTAGCCCTTCTAATGCCATTTTTATCTTCTACAAGATGTTCATTGTTTTGGAAGAATTTTTTCTTGGCAGCCTGTCTAATTGGTTTTTCACCTTTGCTCGAAGGTAATCCAAGAGGAAGGGTAGTAACTCTACTGATAAATTCAGGGGTTATCTCCATGGAAAGTCCTCTAAAAGTGACAATCGCATGTATTACTGAGTGACAGACTAGAGAGAGGGAAAATTCCTGGGTAATTTCTTCATAAAACCCTCGGAATTTCTCAAAAAAAGTCATCCAATTTGCCCTTGTGAATATGGCTACTACTTGGGGATTTTCATGGAGCCTGGATGAATTAGTGGACTCCTTCCTCATGAATCCTCCTGTCATTGTGCTTATAACCCTTTTGAACACCAAATGTAGAGATGGAGACAAGAATTTTGAATAAAACAGGAAAACAGAGAAAATTACGTTTTTTAAAAAAACAGGCATAAATTTTTTATGTAATTCCTCTTCTTCTATGGACTCAATTCCTCCTCAATGATATCAATCCTTGCACATATTGATAATTAAGGTGGGTATGTATGGAACCTACCTCCTCAAGCTAGAAATCAAGCAAAAAACCCCTGTTTTCTTCTTAAAAACAACTGATTGCCCCTCCTGTAGAATTACCTGTAGGTGCTCCTGTAGACAACGCCGAGAGCGGGAGGATTGATGAGATTGATGGAAAATGATGGTTTCAAGGTTGTGGGATGACAAGGAGTTTGCTGCAGCTAAGCTTACGAGGAGAGAATGAGGGAAAAGGTGGTGACAGTGCTTCGAGGAGGAGTACTTATTACTTCTTTTAGATATTTCCGGTGATGGGGGTGAGCCAAAAAAACTGTACGCTAACCATATTTGGACCATTGGTCCCCACCTGCCTTGTCATCATGGTTCCTTCCTAAAATAACCTCTCATTATTGCATCAAATTTTGCATACCCTTCACTAACTATCCTTGGTATCTTTCTCTAAGTTGACTATGCACACGTGTGGGTGACATCATCGGATGAGTGTAGTCAACTAGATGAAGGTGGCCAAGTTAACTGGCCACCTTTCCTCATTCAACCTCAACCATCTCATTTTCTCATTCATATATTTCAATTATACAAATGCAAATAGGGGAGTGGGTTAGTCACTTACCTATGAGTCGAATGTATGTGCTGTGAGGTATTTTGGCTCCTTTTACTACTGCATGCTTGTATTTCCTTTGTTGCATGCTTGTATTTCCTTTGCTACATGCTATCTACTTTTTAATGTGTGGCTATTTGCCTTGTGTAGGTTTCCTCTGTTTCGATCTAAGCTTCAGATGTCTCCTTCAATCCTCATGGCTGCACTTCTTTTACTGTTGTAGCTTGATTTTAATGGGATCAGCTGCTACAGGAATTCCTATAGGAGCTCCTGTAGCTGCTTCTCCCTTTGAAATTTTAGCTTATTTCTATGATGGGAGCTATGAGGATGATGCCAGAGATTCTGATAGAGACGGAGAGGTAATAGGTAAGTTGCAGGTGAGATTTGAGGTGTTGCTTCCTTTCTTATTTTTTTCTCTTTTTACTAAATTTTTTTTTTTTTTTTCTGTGTTTTTTTGGTACAGGAAGGAAAAAATGATTATGATGATGTGATGTAGGTGTGGAATGGATGGAAAGGTGGGCTGATAGATGTAGGAGGGTTTATATGATCTTCATGAAGCTTCCCAGCCCCTCAAACTACTTTTTGGAACCATTTCTGATTCTCTGTAATTCCTACAGGAGCCTCTTGTAGAAAACACAAAGCCTCTTGTAGAACACACAGTTTCTGGAAAAAACACAGTGCAGTGGAAGAAAGGTCAGAAATGATGGAGAAGAGTGTGGAGGAGATGAAATAGGTGCTGGTGTGAATGTCAAGGCTCTGTGGTATCTCCTCTTGCTCTCTGTGGTCCTCCTACAAACCTGTAATGCACATTAAAATTCAGTTTTCTTTTTCTTTTTTCTCTTTTTTCTTTTTTTTTTTGAAAACAACTAGGGCACCTCAAGAAGGTTTTCACCCTAATTGCTTGCCCAGGGTGCCTCCAAGGGATTTTTTCACCCAGGGATCTTATCCTCTTTTTTCCTTTTCCTTTTTTCTTTCTTTTACATCACTGGGCCGCCTCAGGAGAGGTTTTCAACCCAATTATGGGACTTTAAGCGCCTCATGGAGGTTTTCACTTCAGTCCTTATTTTTCTTCTTTTTTCCTTTTCCTTCAGTGAGTGGGTGAAGTGGAGGCTAGGACATGCTCCACTACCATCAATGTCTTATTCAAATTTTCAATGAACTCTCGCTTGGAGAGGGGCTTCTTGTAAATTTTCAACCGATGTCCATTGACAAGCATGGGGATGGCTTCATCATTAATGGTTTTGATCAAGACTGAACCATTGCCATTTCATTTTTTCACAGTATAGGGCCCTAGCCATCTTGCCCTTAGCTTGCCTTAGAAGTCTTTATATCTTTAATCATAGAGCATTGCCCAATCTCCTTCTTGGAATTGCTTCTCCTTGATATTTTTGTCATGCCATATCTTCCTCTGAAGGTGAACTAGCTCTGTGTGAAGAAGGGCCTGCAATCTTTGTTCATCCATCCATTGAGCTGAAGTAACATTTCCTTCTGTGCATGGCTGAGGTCTAGATCCTACTAAGCTGCCATCCTTAGTGTATTGAATTCCAATTCTATTGACAGCAAAGCCTTCTTCCCATAGACCAGTTCATAGGGTGTGAACCCGGTAGTGGTCTTACATGTTGTGTTGTAGGCTCAAGTGGCCTCAACTAATCTATCCGCCCAGTCTTTTCTGCTACTGCTCACTACCTTGGTCAGAATTCCTTCCAAAGCTCTGTTAGTCACTTCCACCTTCCCATTGGCTTATGGATGGTAATAGGTGGAAGTCCCATGCTTGATTTTATGATGTGTGAGCAGGACTTCAATCAATTGGAATTGAACTGACTGCCTTGATTTGTGACCAATTCTCTTGGATACCCAAACTTCTAGAATATGTTTTCTCTCAAAAAATCAACTACTTTTTCCTCTGTTGCTGCTTCAATTACTTTTGTTTCTGCCCACTTTGTCAAGTAATCAGTGCACACAATGATGTATTTTTTCTATCTTGAAGGAGGGCTAATAGGACCCACAAAGAGCATGCCCCGCTTCTCAAATGGCTCAAAGGTCACTTAAGGTTCCATGGGAATCTCATCCTTTGGAGTAGGCTTACCCATCCTTTGACACTGATCACATTGGCTGGTGTATCTCCTCACATCTTCATGAAGAGTGGGCCAATAGTGGCCTGCTTGCAATATTTTGAAGGCAGTTCTTTTTGGTTCAAAATGACCTCCACAAGGCCTGTCATGATAGGTCAGCAGAATGTCAAAGACTTCCTCCTCCCTGACACATCTTCTCAAGATCTGATCTGGGCCATGTTTGAAGAGATTACCCCAAATCCAGGTGAAAGGGGCGCTTTTCCTTACTATCTTGCTCTTTTCTTTTGAGGATAGGTGTGGTGGAAACTGTGCTGAAACCAAGTAGTTTGCTATATCAGCAAACCATCGAGAGAGTATTGAAATAGCAAACAGATGTTCATCTGGCATTTGGTCATCCATCATTCCTTCTTCACCTAGGCAAATTTACCCTAGATAAAAGTCAGCAACAACATTTTATTTACCAGGCTTATCAATAATGATTAGATCAAACTACTGCAGTAAAAAAAACCATCTAATAATGTGAGATTTACATCTGGTTTGTGCATAAAATATCTAATTGCAGCATGATCAATGTGCACGAAGGTTTGATAGCCTGTGATATAATGTCTGAATTTGTTTAAGGAATTCACAACAGCTAGGAATTCCTTCTCGGTCACTGTGTAATTTAACTCTGCTTTTGACAAGTTTTTGCTTGTAAAGCATATGGCATAAGGCAACTTTTCATCAATTTGTCCTAAGGCTACTCCTATTGCTTTGATCGAGGCATCTATGTGAATGTGAAAGGGTAGGGCCCAGTTTGGGCCTCTGAGAATTGGGGCAGTTACTAACTTGCTCTTCAAGGTATCTAGGGCTTCTTGACAGTTTTCATACCATATGAACTCAACATCTTTGCCTAAAAGGCCAAACAAATGAGAGGCAAACTTACTGAAATCTTTAATGAATCTTCGATAATATCCAGCTAAGCCTAGGAAACTTCTGACATCTCTCACATTTTGAGGAGGTGGGACCCTTTGTATGATGGAAATCTTGTTGGGGTCCACCTTCAGTCCTTATTGAGATATTGCATGACCTAACATAGTCCCTTCAGTCATAAAAAATTCGCATTTTTCCAGACTGAGGGATAGGTTCATCTCAATACACTTGTCTAGAACTTTTCCTAGGTTAGATAAAGCTTCCTAAAAGTCAGAACCATAAGGAGTAAAATCATCCATATATATTTCCACTGCATCATGAACCAGTTCAGAAAATATACTCAATACCGCTCTTTGGAAAGTGCCTGGAGCATTACACAAACCAAAAGGAAGGACCCAGTATGAAAAGGTACCCCAAGGACAAGTGAAAGTGGTCTTATCTTGGTCTTCTGGGCTGATTTGAATCTAATTGTGCCCACTGAACCCATCTAGGAAGGAGAAAAACTTTTTCCCCGCCAGACCATCTAACACTTGATCTATGAATGGTAAAGGGAAATGGTCTTCTTTAGTGGATTTGTTCGATTCCTAATAGTCATCTCAGATTCTCCAGTTGCCATTTTTCTTTGGTACTAACACCAAAGGATAGACCCATTCACTGTAAGAGATGGGGTAGATGAATCCTGCATTAAGCAATTTTTGTAATTCTTCCTTAACAATGTCTTTAAGTGTTGGATTCATCCTTCTTTGAGGGTGCTTGACCGGTTTACAATCTTCCTTAATGTATATATGATGAGTACATACTGAAGGGTGCATTCCCTTCATCTCCTTATAACTCTAGGCAAAGGCATCTACATGTTTTCTCAATAAGCTGCACAGCTCCTTCCCCTGGGAAGTGGATAGGGATGGATTGATTTTCAAGGTTCTTTCTGGGCCGAACTCTATACTCTTAACACGAAGAGAGGTCGGGTCAGCCACACCGAGATCAGTTGAGGGGTTGTTTCTGGTTTCTCTCACTATGTCCTCTAATGGTAAGACATTAGGGGGTGGATTCTGAATCAAATTTTCAATCATATCATCCTCATCTTCCAATTTCCCCCCCATGGCAGTTTCTAATGTGCAATGTGGTGCAGAATAGACCTCATCCTCATCCTCCTCCTCCAACCAGAGAGGTAGATTATGTTCTAGCAAGGGTTGGGCAGGAGGGTATAAGATTAACTGCTTGGACATATGCCCATTCTTGATGGTCATGTTCCCATCTCGATAGCTGATGTAGGCATCGATAGTATCCAAGAAGGGTCTTCCCAGGATGAGAGGATAGCTAGTGAGCTTTGCGTTTGGCTAGAGAACTAAGAAATCAGCAGGGTACTCCAAAGAATCAATGGAGACCATCACATATTCCACAATCCCTTCAGGGGTCATGGTGGAGCGGTCTTCTAGCTACAGTACTGTCGTTGTCTTCCTCAAGGAGCCCTAGAGGCTAAGTTTGAGCATTGTGTCCTTTTTCATCACATTAATGGCAGCTCCCAAATCGATCAAGGTATGTGGGATCATGGTGCCATTGATGTGGACATCAACTACTGAGCTTCTAGGGTCCAGATACTTCAGACAGATTACTTGCCCTAACATCAGGTCAGATAATTTTCCTATGACATTGATGGTTGGGGAATCTCTCTTGCCCCTTCCTGGATGCCTAAAGAACTTCTCTTTGATCAACCTATTGTAGATAGGCACATCCTTTATGGCTTGGAGAAGTGGTATCTTCACACATAACTATTTCAATTCTCCCAGAAGCTCAGTTTTTTCTGGGGTAGGTTGTGTTGTCTCGGTTAGTCTCTCAGGAAAGGGTGGAATTGCTTTAGGTTCACTTTCCACTTTATCTTCCTTAACCTCCCTAGGTGGAGGCTTGCTATCCAGGACAACCTTCCCAGATCGCAAGTTAATATCCTGAATCTCCACAACATAAGTTGGGCCTTATGGTTCCCCACTATATACTTGTTGAGCCTATCTGTTGTTCAGGTTCGGGTTTGGCTGGACAAGCATTTGGGGTTGCCTTGGTGGAGAAAAAGGTAATGGTTGAGGTTGAGTAGGTGGTGGAGGCAAAAGAGCGGGAGGAGAGTTGTACTGGGGCCTCCACCCTTGATGAGATGCATTCCACTGAGGTTGTAGCTAAACATAGGATTGAAATGAATGAGCAGCTGGTTGGGCATGATATTGAGATGGGAAGGACCAAGAAGGAGGCATGGAATAGGAAGGATGAGTAGGAGGGCCCCATGAAGGTATGGAAGTGACTTGGTTGGGGTTGTAGTATGCCTGAGATGTCCCTTGCATCCCCTACTGGTATGGTCTAGGTCCATGTGGTCTCCTTTGGTTCATGAAATAGAGTGGTTCAGTGGCTCCTTCGGCCCCTTGGTATACAGCTTTAAGTTTTGGCAAAGAAGGGCACTTATCTGTAGAATGATATTCTTCACAGACTAAACAAACCTCTATAGAGTTCAATAGAAATTCGTTCCTAGGATGCCTCCTGGTGCATCTAGGACAAAAGATGGCCAAAGCCCTCTCTGCTTCCTCTTGTTTTCTTTTGATATGCAAGGTATCCATTTGCATGGCAAGAGTCTGCGGCATCTCACTTTTGAATTTTTCCAACATGTTTCCAATTTCACCTTTAATGGATGAATTGGAAGAGGAGGTACTGGCTATGGGTTGACTCCCCCGACATTTCTTTCTGGCTGCTATAGAATGGTTTCTAAAAATGGTCTTTATGTACTCATATGATAGTTGGTGGATGTCTCCCCTAGCCAGTAGATGGAGGGTGTCTAGAAGGTCTTCCATAATTCCCCTAAGTAGGACCAACTTCAAAGATTCAGGGTCAAGTGTACACCAAGCCCTTTTGTGGCTGAGATGGAACCTCTCCTCATAATCCTCCAAGGATTCATCAATTCCCATGGTCATTCGGAAGATTTCTTCTTTGGTATGTTTTGACCTATAGTAGTCTCAATACTTGTCATTAAAGGCATGCTACATCTGAGCCCAAGTTGTGATGTTATTGTCAGGTAACCTCATGAACCAGCTCAATCTTGCATCCTTGAGAGTAGAAGGGAATAGCTTCAACTTTTTCTCATCTTCTACATAGTCATAGGTTTGACAGATGACAACAAACTCAAACAAGAAGGTGTCAGGATCTTCTGTAGTCAAACCATGGAAGTGAGGTAGGGCTAAAGGGCTTACATTCTTAATTTTGGTGTCCCCATTGGTCTCCCTAATGGGAAAGGTACCTCTATTCTCTCTCCATTCCCTCTAGCATTTCTATTTTCAGCCATTAACTCAAGAGGGATGTTTTGTTCTTCTTCTTCTCCTATAGGTTCTTCAAATATCTCTGGTTGTTCACCTAAAGGTTCTTCTTGGTCACAACCATCGAAGAAGAGAGAAGGTTGGTTGTGTGAGGTAGTGGGGGTCTTGGGTAAGAATTTTCCTGAATTATCTCTATTCCTACGAGGCATGAAAGGAAATATTTTTTGTTGGCTTTTGTTTTTTTTTCAGTGATTGTACCTGCAAAACTGAAATGGACTAAACAACAACAATTGCAACTAACTAACATGAACTTGCTGAAATGAAATTTGTAGAACTGAAAAGGAAAGCAAGGAAATGTAGAACTTGAAAGAAATGACTAGCCTACTCTTGCTGAAATGAAATTTGTAGAATTGAAAAGGAAATGAAGGAAATGCAGAAGCTGAAAGAAATGACTATTCTACTTTTGCTGAAATAAACTATTTAGCAGAATGTTGCCATAGAAAATAGAAGAAAACAGTAATCACAAAATACTCTGACGCTTCCCCGGCAATGGCGCCAAAAAGTGGTGAGCTCTAGTATTGTAGAAATAATGCTAGAACTCCTGGGCTGCCTACTTTACTCTTATTAACGCGGTAGTTCGTAACAAGCTTGGAAGTGACGGTGCTGTATGCACAAGTACTAGTTCTTACTGCAGGTTGTCACTTGGTTAGCTGGCGCAAGATCACTAAGATCTCAAGACAACTTCTATGGATTCCAGAAGAAGCTCTATATGTGATGAAAGAAAGGAAATCTTACTCTATAGAGGCTACTCTAATTTCAGAAAGGAAAGAGACTGAAATGTAAAGTAAACCTAGCAAACCCTACTTAAGCAACTAATCCTACTTTTGTAGAAATCACTATGAAAACCATGAAATGAATGCCATTACCTACTCAAGGAAGTAAACAACATCTACTCACACTATTTCTAGAAGTAAATGAGCAAAAAACATCTTTTTGGATTTTTATGTATTTTTATGTGAAATTGACAGGCATGTATTTTATTGTGTGTGAAGGTGGAAGCAAATAGGTGGTGTTGAAGGGGAACTTTGGGATTTTTGCAGATGTAGGATGGTGTGAATGGGTCGTAAGAGGTCTCAAGTGAACTTCTGGGGACTTTTCCCACACTCAGCCTTCAAAAGAAAGCCCACAAGAAAATCTACAGGAGGACACAGGGTATCTACAGGAGGTCTACAGGAAGATGCCGAGAGCATTTTTGAAGGTTTTGAGGGTGTGAGAGTGGGTGGAAAAGGTAGGTGAAGGTTTGGATGATGTGTTAAGGCACCTATGGTCTACCAGAAATCACTAGGAGAGGGAAAGATGATTGGGAGAGAGGAAGAAGTCCTATGGAAAAATGTAGAAAACTAAGGCAGATTTGAGGTGAACTTTGGGTGAAATGTAGGGCATGGATCGAAGAGAGAATGTGATGGTTGATAGGCTGACCTACTTTGAGAAGAGATCTGTTGCAAAAGAACTGACAGTCAACCAATAAGATCAAGCAAGCAAGGAAGTGAGTACATCTAAAAAATTAGAATTTTGCATAAAGCTAGTCTAAACTATGAGCTATGGAAGTAAATGTTGACAAATGCTACAAGGAGAGAAAGCACGGAAGAAGACTTATTACAAAGACAAAAATGAGCATGGTGGAAGAGATCTAAAGAAAATCATGAACTTTCTAACAAACTACAAACACTAGAAATCCTATGGAGAAGGAAAATCTGTGTTTTGGGGCAGCAAGAGGGTCTTTGCCTCAATTCATATTCCCAAAGGGAGGAAAATTGGCCAAGGCACCATTGCTAGCCTTTTGAATCTTCTTTCTATCACTGCTTAACCTGCTATAGAAAACACAAATGAAAGCAAACTACTAAACCATCAAAAACAACCTATTCTTAACCAAGAAAGTAATTCATCTAATAGCAACTAATCCATAAACTGAGACAAAGCATATAAATACAAACAAAGAGGAGCTTGGCTGATTAGATTGGGACCTAACCCAAGAGCTTCAACTCTCTGAGGTAACTTAGTGCTAGCTCAAAATGGATCTCATCTTTATTATCAAAACAATAATATGATTACATGAAACTTTCCACAAAAGTAAGCTCGAAGTTGAGCAAAGTTTTACAATAACAAAATTACAACCAAAATTCTGACAAAAATTTGACCCTAGTGAGGCCCTAGGCCTCTCTACTTATACAACTAAAGCTCCCAATAGCTTCCTTAAAATCAAGGAGGTTTGGCTCCCAAAACTCGAGATAAACATAAGTTATCCTCCACTTGATCGGCTGCCTCCTAGTGCGTTGATTTCGTTGTTTGTATTCTGAGCTGTATGAAGGGGAATTTAAAGTGGGGAGTAATAAATGAGGGGGATTCCCTCCTATAAATCCTCTCCTTTGTCCACTTCAAATTATTGCTGCCAATTTTCCATCGAATCTTTGACTTTGTCTTCAAAATTCAACAAAAATCTGCATTAAACACATATTAGACCTCATGGCATCATAACTAACTCAACTCACTCCATAAGCATAAATATAATCAAATAACATGCAATAATCTAAGAGAATGGTTGATTTAACTATGTTAGGAGGAAAAATGATCCCAATTAATTACCCATTTATGGGGCTCATCAACAAGTACATGTTCAACCACTCTTCCTTTGACATGCATAGATTCTTGTTTTCTTGCGCAACAAACTCGTGAATGTTGCAATTAAACCACTTCTCAATTTCTTTCTTGGTTGAATTCCAATGATGCGACATCACACATCTCTTTCAAGCAGATCCCTGTCCCAACAACGGATCCATTTGTTGGCTTAGGGGGTCCTACCCAAGGTTGAGTGTTAGTTGCAAAAACCCACATAGTGTAGGCTATAGTCTCATCCAAAGCAGTATGGGGGGATGCAAGAACCAAGTTTCTGCATACATAGACTAGTATGATGTCTTTCAATGCCTTGGATTTGTCTTCATGCAGATCGATAAAAACTTAGGGAACATTACTGTAAATTTGTTAAAATAACCTTTAGACCTTCGCGAAATTCCACAATCAGTCCTTGTGGACCTTTAACAGTCAATTTACCTACTTACGCGCATCAGAAAGCAATTGTAATTTGGCATTCACGCAGATCTACTTAATCCTTTAGAAAATATAAGGGAAACTATCAGACACTTCACGGAGAAGTGTGTTAAACATGCATTTAATACATTATTAAGACTTATTAAAGAGAACCATGTAGCATTCAATCAATATTTCATAAAACAAGTCATTTGTCAACAACATATAACATAAATAGGCATGAACATAAATACTCAATAATTCTTCAGAAACTTCTCTTTACTGATCTCAATTCACACATTAAACACTCAAATTTCCTTGCGCACACAGCTGTAGGGGTTCGTGCACTCAGTTGCAGACTCTACCTAGGCTTCTGTGCACTCACCTGCTAAGCCTTTCTTTCCCTATCTAAGCGCAGGAATCAGAGCCTTCTTGCCTTAGCTCCTACCCAAGACTCTTCAACCCAATTATATATCTTAGTTATATCTAGGAACTTCTTCCTTTCTCTAAGGCTCACTATTTATAGACTTTTTTCATACAATTCCATGGTCCGTGGACCATGGGTGAATCTCAAAAACTGACTCAAAACTTATCCAAAATAAAGGGCTAAGCCCCTTTGACTCCTAATCCTCTACATTCTCTGCATCCACAAATCATGGAGACTTTACATCCTTTACAAAATTGTACCAAAATTTGCGTTATCGAATCTCAAACTAACTCAGGGGACCCCATACCAACATTACAGGAGCTTCAAACATGGGAATGTATGCTTGAATTTGGTTTCATTTTTACACAAGCTTGAATCATGGGAAAGTATGCTTGAAATTGGTTTCATTTTTACACAAGCTTGAAACAGAGTAAAAACTATGCTTGAAATAAGTTTTCATGCCTCCAACATAATGACTCAACTCATGGTACAAGCCCCCTAAGCTTCATTTCATTCACCTAAGTAGACTTCTGGTTACTAACAAGTAGATGGAATGAAGGTTCTATTACAAGATCAAGTGAAAGACTTGACTAGGAATTTACGATATCTAATCAGAGACTCAAATTGGATGACGATATGTTTCATTTATTAATGAGCTTGAAAGAGGATAGGAACTATGCTCATGACACTTTGTTTCATTTTTTAACGAGATTGACACAAGAAAAGGAACTTTTCTCAAGATGCCTTGTTTCATTTTTTAATGAACTTGTCACAAGACAAGGAACTCTGCTCCAGTAACCTATTTCATTTTTTAATGAGGTTGAAATAGTAAAATAACTATCTGCATAGACCTTATTTGATTTTTTAACAAGATTGACATAAGAAAAGGAACTCTGCTCTGAGATCAGATCATGGCCTATAGGAGACCATGGCTACCAAGAGGTTTTCATCATATGGAAGGACAACCCTCTGGAAGGGATACATATCGAAGGATCCAATGGAAATACGAGGCTTTAATGACCCCGTTAAATGATGCACTTCATCACCTACTTGATCATCAGTGGACACAGATATAGAACAAGTTTCCACATAATTAATCTATGGTGGGGGAGATACCACTTGCATATAAGGACCATTAAGGGAAGTTGGTTGATTTAGAGTCAAATTAGGACCAATGAATGAAAGCTGGTCAATGTTCACAATTCATCCTTCATGCGAGAAACACATCACATGAAAGAGTGAAGAGACAAGAGCTCCCATGACATAAACATAGTCACGGCCAAGGAGTAAATTAAAATCCAAAGGCGCTTGGACTACCATAACATTGATATAGAAAATATTTCCTCCCAAAGTAATAGGAAACTTACGAAGGATCCCTGATGTGTGATTCGTTTCTCTATTAAAATTTAACAAATTCAGAGCAATGGGAACAAGCTATGGGGAACCCAAAGCTTGTTAAGAAGTGGAGGATAAAATACTAACAGAGGCTCCCTTGTCTATAACAGTGTGATTGATATTTTTACCACAGGCATTTAACATGATCTCAAAAGGCATGTAAAAAGGGATACCAGGTTTTGTCAATTGACTCCTATCAAAGGAAATGGCTTGTTTTATTTGAGGGGGTTTCGTGGGAATGGGCGGAATTCCCCCTTCTCCAGTTGAATCAGAAGAAACAAGAAGAGCCTGAGCAGTATGATCCTCACTCTCTACGAGAAAAGTATGATAGACTGAAGGTGGAATCGAGTCAACCATTTTCTCAACCAATGGTTGGTCGGGAACAAAATCATGGTATTAACATTCAAAGAGAGTGGGATTTATTGGATTCAAATTATGATCAATCACTTCATAAACTAGTGGAGGATTGCGAGAAATATTTCGATAACCAACCGAGAGATGACGCTGAGAAGGTGCAAGTTTTTCCAACACTTTTTAGGCTTCATCCATATAAGGAAAAAGTTGAATAATATTATTTCCTTCACATAACCTATAGGGAAACATAACATTATCCTTTTTCCCTTGGACCTTATTGCCATTGGTTGATGGTTTGTCACCAGAACGATTTCCATAAGCTGACAACAAAGGTTGATGTGAGCTTGTGGAGCACACTTCCAATACCTTTGGAATACCAAGAAAATCTATAAGAAGGTGGTCACCGTTACCAGGCAAGGGAATTTAATTTTATGGGGCTGATTAGAAGGTTTCTTCATACTAGTTACATCGATAACAATGGTTTCTTGGTTTCCCCCTGCTTATTTTGCTTGTTCTTCTTCATCCTTTTCCTCTTCTTCTTAGTTTCCTGATTACTAGAATCAGTACTTTCACCAGGCAAGGAGGAAGAAAGGGATGATGAAAAAACACGTGAATAAGGAAACAGGGCATCTTTAGGATCAACTTGAGTTTTATATTGTTTAGGTTGAGAACTTGGTTCGGAAGCAGTTTGTACATTCATAACCAAAGAGGTCAGAAACAACCAGACTGGAAAAAGCAATGGTAAATCTAGGAAGGGACAATCACTACAAGAAAAAAGAACATTAGTGAGGGTGGAAAAATGTCACCATAATCTCAATGGTGATGGTCAAAAGAGTCTCTGCCACCAAAATTGAATGTCACCAAAGGTGGTGTCGCCAAAAGTATAGGGGTTGTGGTCCATCACCAATAATGATTTATAGTGATGGAAAATGACCATCACCATTTCATATGAGCAATGGTGATAGACCTTAGCCTTCATCACCAAAGAATTGAACATCACCAAAGGTGGCGTCACCAAAAGTACAAGTGTTGTGGTGACATTCAAATTCCATCAAGAAAATTATTACAATGACGGATAGTGATTGTCACCATTTCGTATGGAACACAAAGGTTTATTGTGATGGACCTTTCATGGACGTCATTATTGATGCATATATATGGTGACATTCATTGACTATCACTATTTCATATTTTGGTAAGTGTCAAAAAATGTCACCATAAACTCATTGCTGATGGTTAAAAGATCCTTTGTCACCCAAAATTGAATGTCACAAAAGGCCACACTATCAAAAGTAGGTGTTTTGGTGACTTTCAAGGTTTGTCACGAATAATGATTATAATGACAGATAGTGATTGTCATCATTTCATATGAGTAATCACAATTTATGGTAATGGACCTTTCATGGTCGTCACTATTGATACATATATATGGTGGTGTTCATTGACCATCACCTTTTCATATTTTGGTGACGGTCGAAAAATGTCACCATTAGCTCATTGGTGATGGTCAAAAGAGCCTCCATCACCAAAAATTGATCATCACTATTCCATATAAATATTAGGGCACGATGGAATTGAACCACCAACCTCCTTCCTGTAAAGCAGGTGCTCTTCCATTGAGATAGAACCCTTTAAAGAAATTAGACTTCAAAAAATTACATCTTGAAAATTTATAAATTGTAAATTCTATAACTTTCAATAAATTAAAAAAAATTGTAACACCTTAGCAAATATTTTACTAAACAAGAAAAATAACATCAAAGCTATAATAGTTATGGTAGTTATGAAAAGTGGGTGGAGGGAAAAATATTTACGTATAAGACGCTCAATATGTTCATTTGAATACTCTATTATAAGTGAAATTTTGAATACATTTATAGCCATAAATGACCTATAATTATCAAACCTAAAATCTAAAGTTACACCAAATATTGATTTCTCACTTTGTGAATTATGTAAATTTGTTGTGACAACATAAAAATCTTCTTCTAAAACACTTATTTTCATGCCAAAAAGTAAAAAATAGTGAGTATATATGATGAAATTATGAATAATGAACTACATGTTTGAATCCTACTAGTTATGGGGCCTAGAAAAATAATTGGGAGTGCTTCTCATTATTAATTAATTCAAGATGTCAAAATACAACGATTAATAATAATGATCCTGAAATGTAATCACTATAAAGATGTTCAAATTTTAAGCACAAACTTTGGCCAATATCCATTACACCAACAAAATATCCAAAGGTCATTTAAACACTTTAAAATACATGCCAAGCATGTGTATCCAAAGATGAAATTCCATGGCTAAAAGGAAAGCAATCTCCACCTCTCAATTATAACTATCAATTCCACTGAGAGGTGCAAAGGAACACCAATAAGAGGACTGAGCATAATATGGAAGGCAATATTTTGTATTTTATTTCTTGTAATACTTCGGGTTTTTACAAAGTTATATAGGTTGAATGATCATGATTAGTACATCATCATATTACTATTTAATTGTTAGGATATAGCAGAGGGGGAGAAAAAACTTTTGCAAATAAGAGTCAAAGAATGTAAATCTATCGTCATTCTAGTTAAAATAGGCATTTTTATGATATTGACTAGAGTCTTGTACAAGAAAAAAAAACAAAATTTCATCGGCAATTTTGCATGTTGACCTATAAATCTCATACATATGAAAAATAATTAAAGAGGTATCTGATGATGAGTAAAGTTAGATGACACCTCAATAGCTTGCAAACTTGAGTCTAACTATAAATCATCCAAAACAGTTCAAAGAACAAATAATCATTGATGAAAAATGTACAGGAGCATAGCATACAAACATAAGATCAATGTATAATACTAACATACATCGACAACATAACTAAGCACCATAAATCTTGCCATGGAAAATTTTAGGGGCTAATGTTCGCCTAGTGGGCTAATTTTCCATGATTTTTCCACAAAAAAGATTCACCAATTTCCAATTTTTATAAAAGATGATTCGCCCAGATTTTAGAATATAAAATTATTTTACCCAAAAAATCGCCAACATTATATAGAGACTATATATAAAATCATTATAAATTTGAATAATTTTACAAATATATGAATAAACATTTTATAGTTTGCATATTAGGGATTAGTCAGATTTGCCAATGTTTTTAAGCTTCAAGAAAATTTTCCATCCTTAAAATTTTCCTTTGTTACATTATTTAACAACACAACTCTAATATTTAGTCACAAAATTGCCATTAAATTCAAAGTTACTAGAGCAAACATTGCTGCAAAACCAAAATTAGAAATACAAAAATTGTCATTTACCATTTATAATGATGTGGAAGTCAAATTATGTTCCCCATGACATTGGCTTCTATCTTGGGTGGCTAAAAGGAGATGTAATCCTCCCCATCTAGATTCAAATCTCATTAGTCACATGTTTAACCCTCGTAGCCTAATAGCCTCCAAAAGGAGTTATTTCATGTGGATGGGATAGATACTATCTCTGAAGGACTTTTGATGGATTAGATTCCATGGCCACAATAGGTTAGCTAAGAATGGATTCCATAAGTCCACATGTTAAAATCATGTCATTGACTGGAGGCATTCAAATGAAAAAAACCATGTTCCCCATCCTTTAGTTTGCAACAGTCTAATCTCATGTTAATATGTGAGGGGACTTATGATCAACTAACTTGGGAAGGCAATAAGCACTGAAATTTCTAGTATTCAAACCATTAATGCAACAAAATTTTTATGCACGTCATATATGAAAGAATAGTATTAATGGAAATTGTAGTTAAATATAAAGGTTTCCAATTACTGTTATTGTCATCCCACCCATCAAGAAGTTATGTTGTATAGTCAATTTTTTCATTTCTTTTGTTTGTGAGGAACTTATTTATGGACACTAAATATGTTGAACTAAAGTCGCAGAACGACATCATGTACCCTTCGTTATTGAATGATAGAGCTTATGATTTACATGCACTAAAAAACAAACAAAAAGAGAATAACATAAAATAGCACCAAACTAATCATACAACAAATAGGAAAACAAAAAGAGAATTAATAGATGCAGTCGCTAAATTTCTAATAATTTAGGAGACAAAATAGGTACATGGTATGTCTCAATAGCACATTTTTTACCTTGGAGTATGTACAATGTTTTAATGGGAACCTATGATGGTCAACACATGCAAAAGAATAATGTGGCATGTTGCAAAATGAAAATACAATAGTTTTCTTAGAGAGTGGGCCTTGGAACACACTCTCATAACAAACCTATAATACAACAAAATTTCTAAACCTATCATACAACAAAAAAGAAAACAAAAAGAGCATTAATAGATGTAGTTGCTAAATTTCAATGCATGTTAGTGATTGTCAATGAAGGCAAAAGAATCATTTGACATGTTGCAAAATAAAAATATATCAGTTTTTTTAGAGAGTGGTCACTTGGAACCCACGTATGTCAACATTATATTTCACCAGAGGAGAAAAAATTATTCTATTCAACTCATGATCATATATGCATTCTAAGCTTAACTCTTTCTCTAGAGGTGACCCAAAGAGTCCAAGTCTCTCTCAGGGAAACTTAACCATAACTTAAAGTATATACCAAATTCTATGTTTCACTGCAAATGGCTTTTGTAGTTCAGCTTCCTACAAGTTTGATTTCAAGCTTGAATTTTTTCTTCACTCTTATCAATGGTTTCATACTAAATCTTGATGGGGAAACTAGGGTCCAACCATGAAGATCTAGGAATGATGGGTAGCAATGAATCACAAAGATAGTATCGTTTTTCTTTCTCCATCAAAATATCAAACAACAACTAGATTTGAGGCTCTAGTTCAGGGACTACTTAAGCATTTAATAAGGCAATGATACACTCAATATTGAAAGAGACTCCCCCATCCAGTAATGAGGTTTCAGATAAATGGGGTATCAGATATTGGAGTATTCAGGATCTCTTGAATGAAATTAGGTGTTTTATTGCAAAGATTCCTATAATAAGGTTTTCCTATGTAAGAAGATGGTTCAATGAGATGAGGAGCTAGATAGGAAACTAAGTAGGTAATTTGGGAATAAAGAAAATTTAAGTGAGAATTTACGCCACTCCATGTTTGATGAAAATGAAATAATGTGTGACACGTGGATGTATGCGAATAGTAGCACCTTTAGTCATGTTAAATCATGGCTCTCTGATTTAAGGAATAGGCAACACAACTATCATTTTTTTGTGTGGAGGAAAAATATCAGTGGCTACCTCTATTTTCCTAGCCTATTTTGAAAATAACAGTAGAAGACATCTAAAATATGTATAGTGTAGTAACTGATCTAGCTTGAAACATAATGCATGGAGGAGGCCACTTTTAAGAATTTTTGAGATTCTTTCTAGACATAAAGGGGCTTGTAGTTATACATGTCCCTCAATGATACCCCAATCAATTAAACAAGATGAAGCTTTGAATAGAAATTTGGTGCTAATGTATTGGTCAAGGTGATGGTAGATGAAGAAAGGGCCATTGCAAGGAATTTTTCCATTTCATCCAGGAATGCTTGAAGCGATGACACCTAAGTATCAGATCCCAACATGTTTTTTAAAGGCTAAAGCCATTTTTTTTTGTCACGGCCCTTGCCAGCAATACCTAACCACCTTATGGGGATGCACCCACGCTACCTCCTTATGTTTTGACCTCGTGGCATAGCTAAGGTGTCTAACCAGACTTTGCCAATTTGTCTACACCCTCAAGAAACTAGTGGTTCATGTCCAAATGGTTAGAATATTTTATGAGGTGGTGTTTGATAGGTAAACTAGTGATAATACAGAATAAAGATATTGGTAGAACCCTCTACTAGGCACCAATGTAATTATATGTAATTGTGATAGAAATTTTTTGTTCCCCCCTAAAAATGAGCATGCTACAACATGCAATGAGTATCGAAGATAAAGAGGAATATTACCTATTGAGAAGCTTGCAATTGCTGAGAGTTAAAATATTGACATAATTTATAGCCATGACGAGCCCAAGGAAACACATCACACACACCTTTCCCAATGGGTAAGACTGCAAACTTTAGCATTTTAAAGATGGATTCGGAGTCGTTCCTAGATTTTAGAATCATTTTTGGAAGAAATCCTTAGAATATAGAAATAGAATTGATATGTTTTCATATCAACTTTGCTAGTAACTATTTACTTCATGTTAATCTCCTTCAGTGCAATCCAAACACTCCTTGTCTAATTTCCACTATAAGTTGAGACAGATCCAGAGGATGGTCCCAACTTCTAGTAGTCCTGATTCTAAAAAATCATCAATTGAGGCAAAATCAAAATAAAAACTATTTTCTCAATAACGGACCAGATGAGAGCCTGTAATCACCAAAATTATATGGAAGGATGTTCATTTATTGAAGGGAAAAAAATAGTAAGAAAAAAGCAATCTAACTCATACGGGACACAATCAAGTCCAAGTTAATATAGTTGAATAGTTACCAAAATCATGCAACAACTATTCCTTGAAACAAGTGTTTGAATTACAAGGGATCTACATATCTCAAAAATTCAGTGCTTCAATAATCACAATTTTATTAATAAATTTGCAATCAAATTGTTGATGCAACCAAACATATCCAAATGAAATTTAACCATTTAGCGTTTAAAATTGTACTTTTCTTCAACCCTCTGTTGAATAGCTAAAATGAATGAAGAAAAAATCACTCCATTTGATACAAATACAAGAATAATTACGAATATTCTACAAGAAACCAATCTAATATGATCTACATTTTGATGTAGTCTCTAAACAATTTTTATATATTTTGAGAAGATATTGTCAACAAGAGTGACTGGAAAACTTTGCAAGGGGCTCAACAATGTCTACTCACAAAGAAACTAAGAGTTAAACTGAAAATTAAATATAATGTAGTATTATTTTACAAAGTTGTTCATGATGGACTACTCAAGAAGGAAAAATCATGAGATTTATTGTCTGTAGAGCAACCAACTACTTGTAGATTTTGTGTAATGAATGGAACTATGAAACAATGATATAAGTACACACATAATGGATAAAATTTCATTTTGATCTTCAAGTACACATATTACCAATTCCATAAGTTTAGAGACTTAGCATATGCAGATCATAACTCTTCCTCCTCAGAGGAACAGCCAAAAAATTCTCACTAAATGCTATAAGAAGATTACCAAAAGATAGGTAATAATCCATTTAATGTTAAGAATATTATCTTACCATTTAATCATCTTTTGTAGTGTCACAAATTTTCCAATCGTGTGAAAACCAAACATAGTATAAATAAAGTAAAAACAAGGTACACAAACAAAAACAACAAGGTATGTCAACAAAGAAAATAAAATTCAAAATAGTCAAAACAAGAGCACATATAGACATACATCCACAAATTGATAAAATTTTCGCGAAACTAAACCCCTTGCATAGAGAATTCTCCAAGCGAGAAGATCCGGGAATGATGGGGTAACAATGAATCACAAAGATAGTATCATTTTTTCTATCTCCATTGGCATATAAAGCAAAATCTGAATTTGAGACTCCAACTCAGGGACTAACTTAAGTACTAAATAAGGCAATGCTAAGCTCAATATTGAAAGAGACTCTACCCTCTAGTAATCAGGTTTCAAATAAATCAGGTATCAAATATAGGAGTATTCAGGATTTCCTGTAGGAAATTTGGTTTTTTGTTGTGAAGTTTCGTGTAATAAGGTTTTCCTATGTAACAAGATGGTTCAAAAAATGATGAACCAGATAGGTAACTAAGGAGATAATTTGGGACTAAAGAAAATTTAGGTGAGAATTCAAACCCCTCCATGTTTGAAGAAATTAAGAGAATGTGCAACACATGTGGATGTATGGGAATATTGCCACCTCTAGTCATGTTTAATGTACAATTCCTTCAAACTTGTTAGCTCATAAAGCTATGGTGGCATCACTTCCATGATATAGCCACCAAGAAGAGACTGTATCATGTGACATGACTTAATGTTATAAAAGGTGGAGAAAAAAATTAGATAACGTAGGAAATTGACAACGAATGGAGTTGAACAAAGAGGACTGGCATCATGAAGTTAAGGGTTTTAAGAACATTGAGTTTAAATGGAAAATTCTACTAAGGCTCCTATAGGATAATGATGCAAAATTCAAAGATGGAAAATAACGAACCTGGAGTACAACATCACAGATGAAAACCTGAATAATAATAATAGATGAAACCATTTAAATGTGGGCCAATGTATTGGTAGTTAAACTATCTAAGAGAGTTGGGGGCATGTAGCAAACATTAGGGCAAGACTCTTCCGTGATGATGGATGAGAGCAAAGATTGCAAGCCATTATATTTGCAACCAAAATATGAATAGGTTTCTTTGTTTTTAAATTTAATTACAATATTATTGTTCTTTTTGAAATTTAATGGGTTTTACCACATCAGTTTTAAAATTTATAGTAGAATTTAACTTGATACAAGATGTTTTGTTTTTTAAAAATTGAACTAGATCCTTCTACTCAGTTTTATTTTTATTTTGGTTATTGGGTGCAATTTGAGGCAATAGTTTTTGGGAATTATTAGGTGTTATAGTTAAATTTTAGGATTATCTATGATTCTAGTCTAATGGACCATGTTTTGCACCACCCAAAAGAATTCCACAAAATTACTAGAATGGAGGGGAGTGAACGGAAAACACTCAACTCTCTATGTGCCCTGAAGAATGGGCAGACCCAACCCACAAAATTTGTTTTTTGTGTCAAAGCATAAAGGGAATTGTAACACTAGAAATAAAGTTAAATTAATCCATACAAATGGATACTTACTGAGAATTATTTGAAACAAAAAAATTTGGTGAAATCTACTCTATGCTTACATATCAACCTTCCTATTTTCGTTTTCTTTTTTAATTTAGTCTGGGTGGGGGTTGGGGCAGGGGATGTGAGTGTTGTGTTTTGTGGATTTTTCAAGTGAAATTAATTGTTCATAACTTTCTGTGCAACAGTTATTGTAGCTGATACTGTTGTCAAATGATAAATTCGATGTTATATGTTCTAATGTGTTGATGGATTCAGAATGCTTGAGGTTCTATTGTATGGGGGTTAATGTATTCTTGTGTCAAATTAAACATAATTTGTTTCATGTAGAAAAGGAAAGGTAAATAAAAATAATCATCAACACAATATAGAAGCAATCACACACACTAACAACCTGAATAAATACCCTAGGAAAACCCCAATTATGGGTATAACCCAGCTAATGGAATTCCATGAAAGCCTGGCCAAGCTGGTAAACCATTGGCCCCTCACAATGGGCGGGGAGCCCACACTTGCTCAACCTTTGCCACATTACAATGCAGACTAACCTATTTATGATCTTATTTCCATCCAAATATAACTGGTATAATACCATGGGCCCAAAACCACTAGCTATAGATTATCATTCCCGAGTCAAGGTGAATCCTAACAATTGAATCCCCTTAACTAGCTTTGTTGTACCCATGTGTTAGGCATCTTTTAATTTGGTTTTTCAATAAATATATTATTAAAAATTTATTTTACCTTCTTTACATTAGAAGACATTCAAGATTGTATTGATTATATTTAACACATGGATCTTCTAGCGAGAATATAAGTATTGATCATTATTTTTTTTTACTGGGCTTCACTTTGTGCTACTGGATAGAGTGCTTCCTATGAAAGAGTTGTTGACTTTGGTGATGATGTTGTCATTGTTGCATCAGTTTCCATTTTTTTTCCAGCTTAATTGATGGTTTTTCAAGAAATGTTTCCCAACGCTTTGCATTTTATCATATGTGGTTTATTGAATTCAGAGTTTTCCTAATTCTTGTTAATTAGTTGATCAACACCTAGTTTTTCTCTATCTGATTCTCACTTTTGCAAGGCTTATCGTACCCCGATTTGGATGTTTAAATGTGGATGACTTAAGGATAATATTATTGATGAATTCCTTTCTCCTGTTATTAAGTTATGGATTAGTGGCTACACTGATAAATTGATTCATGATTTTTTATTCAGTTTTAAAACTGCCCCTCTGATCATTATGGTCCATGAAGCATGAGTGCACAAATTTGTCTCTAAATGTTCTCTAGAATCATGCAGACATCGACTAAAAATGTTGGACTTAATCAAGTTGAATTTGGTGATATTGTAGTGGATATTTTTCTTCCACCTGGCTCTCAATGTGCCAATGAGTGTAGGATGGTTGGTTTTTATGCTAGATTCCCAAGTGTATATCCTACGATTTCATGTGTCAAATGAATTATTTTCTTGTTGGATGCCTAAGTTTTTGTGACAATTGCATGCTACTTACCACGTCATCTCTTTGGAGACTGTACTTGTTGGGACTATCAATAAACAATTCTCATCAGGACTACAAGCAATTGTAGATGTTGAAGTTGAAATTGAAGTTGGATTTTATGACATTGGTATGCCAATATATGATTGCTACCATTGGATTATCATAGTAGTTTCGAATTTAGATATGTTTATGATTTCAATTTGTTTGCTTGAGGCATCAGTGCAACAGTAGAGTTAATGACGATCAATCCTATGGCGTGGGAAGGTTCTGTCAATTCAAAGGTAGGAATCAATAAAAGTTAATGATGTTGTAAACATAAGGATTTTAATTTTTTCAATAGTTTCAATTTGATGTTTTTGTCCATACTCTTCTATGTCTTTAATATAGCTTACTATTGCCTTCATATTTATGCACACAGACACACACATATATATATATATATATATATATATATATATATATATATATATATATATATATACCTGCACATGGATAGATATATAAGTACTTCATTAAATATTTGTGTGAAAAGCACAAGATTGTATTTTTCCCATGGGTCTCATCTCAGAAAATTTAGCTGAGCGCTATGGAGTTTCATGTCAAGACCAATATCAAGCAGTGGTATATGGATGATATTTTAAGCTTTTGATTTGAGTGAAGTCAATGTTGGTGCAATTCGTATGAATTAATCAGCGAAGGTAAGGAATGTGAGTTGAATATTAAATGGTATAATTGTTTTTTAAGTTGAATCTCATAGGCACACAATAGCAGGAATTATTGCAGGGAAGTTCAAATATGAGATCATCCCAGTTAAAGAAAAGGTACAAAACACCCATGTTCTATAATTTCCAAAGTTGGAGGCGTTGGGGAGTTGTCACAATGGTACCTAATGTGTTTCTTGTTTTTGTGCTCAACACTGTTGATCGTAAAATTGAAGATGAGAAGCCCATGATGATATATGCTGATTATGGATTTCATCCTAATGCTTCTCTTTATGATTTACGAAAACTCATATGTGCATTTAAGAAGAGGGGAAGCACCACTACTGGTATAGAGTTTCTTTCCCAATTGCATGCTAAGCATGTTTTCTATGTTTTTGATTTTATAAAGAAGGTTACAACATGCTAGATTTTCTGCCATTGTAAAGAACTGGATGTTTAGTATTTAGTCTATGTCAGTTATGTCTATGTTTGGTTTGAATCTCACTAAGGAAAATCAAGCCAAGTAAGTGATGTACTTGGTGTTGTACTGTTGATGAAGAGGGAAGTGGCCATGCAAAAGGGAGCACAATTAACAATAGAAAACAAGTTGATCAATGCATGAAGTTTCATTATAACCACAAATATTCTTAATGGATGAGCACAAATCCTCATCTTGTTGAACCATATATTTCCCACCTCTCTTGCCTCCATCTTCTGTGAAATGTTCTGAACTAAAATCCCACTAATGAAAAAGTTCATCTCCAACTATAACATTGTCGGGATCAATCCAAATGCATAAGTGAAACACTTAAAAGGTTGTTCTTTACTTGTAGACTTTTACACATGCAACCTTATTCATAAAAAAAAATAGACTTTATAAAAAAAGGTTTACAGACTGAGACAAAAAGATTATGAGGGACCCATATCATTTTCATCTTATATCGATCATGCCTCACACAATTATGTAGACTTAATGTCTCTAAAACGTTTCTTTCAGATTTCCTACCTTCATACATATGGGGACTCAAATCTAGTCATAAATTGGTTGAAAAGAGCCTCTAAACGTTTGAGCTACCACTTACAGCCTCTTTTTCGAAACCTTCTATTTTTATGTTTCCTTTCACCAGGAAGAGGAATCAAGAAGTAGGTAGATTTTCCAAAGACGTCTTAGAAATGGACCCAACCTCATTGAAAGTCACAAATTCGAAGGAAGGCCAACAAACATAATTTATTCATGACACTAGTCACTAAATAATCTTGTTACTCTCTCTATGTTTTTTTCCCAAATATGACAAATCATCTTATCAGTATTTTCAACAATTTTGTATGATCATTTAGACTATAGCAGGGATGTAAATTATATAAATAGGGGCAGGTAAATGATTAAATTTTGGATTGTGGACAAAGGGTCTCTATAGATAATAGGAGAACAGATGTACCCTTTTGAGAGGCTGGTCACTTCACAAATGACATGGCTACAAATGTTTCTAAGGTTTTGTAGATCTGGAATCTTCTAGACAAATATTTTTTTAGGCTACTTTGCCTTCAGGAATGCCTACTAGAATATATGGATGTAATCTTATTATCAATATAAAACTATTGGAATTTTTTTTCTCAAGGAAAAAGAAATTCTACCTACATGACACAACAAGAGAATATCATATTACTTTGGAACTTCATCTCATCGAAGACTAGCACAAGACATGTTCTAGTAGTAAGCTATGCAAAATGAGATGTTTATTTTTTTCACATGTAACAAAGAACCCCACCCTGAAGTCACCCATCCTCTAGCAAATGAGCAAAAAATGTATAATCCTCACATATCATAAACAGTCTCAACAACCACTAGCTCAAGAAGAGTGAACATATTACAAATATTTAAAATGGTTGAGGTGCATAACAATTTCTTCTTAACCACTTGAGATAGACTCAATTCACAAGATGAATTGATTATTATATTAGACAACAATCATAATAAATGGTGAAAATCACGGAAATTTGCTATACAAGTTAGTTAGAAAAACAGTCTCCAACCAATAAACCCCAATCGTAAAGGAGAATGGCATTCTCTATTTCAAACAAAAAAGTAAAAAGTGATCATTGCAGAGAGCGGGAAATCACCACGGAATATTATGGTAATTCCAGGATGAATAGTTGACAACAGTAGGCTTGGTATGTGCTCAATATATTAGTTGTGAATGTTCTATGTTGAAATCAAGTGAGAAATTATTGATTATATGATTAAATTTTTAGAATTACCAAAATATTGGGTAAGATCTGCCCAAAAAAATAGTTTTTAGACTTCAAAATTGCCAAAAAAAAAATAAAGTAATAAATGAAATTTCACATAATAGTAATTACATGGATTTGGAAGAAAGGATTAATAGGTGGAAACTCTAGGCCTCGAACAAAATATCCATTTGATATAGATGAAATCATTATGAGTAAAAACTCCCAATGTCATCATCATCGTATTTGAATAAGATATGCACAATCAGTATGTTATCGGTGCATGCTTTAAATTAGAACATAATTTAGAAAACAAATTACATATAAATTTGGTTCAGCTGAAAAATGTCATCAATTGATAAAGTGATACATTTGAACGACATCAAAATTTGTAACCCATAGATATGATCATATGAAGTTTAAACATCAAAATTATAATGACTTTGTAGCTAATTTCGAAATTAACGGTCTCCAATCGTTTAACTAAAGTTACAAATCTGACATCACGATTATAACTTCACAAAATACATATTGGGTTTTTTGGACATGTGCATTGAATATAGAATTATGGATCTCCGAAAGAAATTCAGGTAACTATTGGAGTAGCAGTGACTCAAGATGACAGGGGTATGGTAATCTTTACTTGTGCTCCAAAATGGCCTATACATTAATAACAAAATAGAGAATAAGATTTTTCAAATAGAAAACAAATTATTGGAATCTTTTGAGTTTAATAGAAGAATGAAAGGATTTCATTTACTTTTCATGAAATAAGTACAAAGATATTAGGAGGAATATAAACACTGTTGGAGATAGAATGTTTAATCAATTAATTAAAATAGACAAAAAGCTATCTAATTTTAGTGTTGTTATCTTTCAACATAGGGCTAAGGCTATCAAGTGAACTATTTGAAATGCTACAAAATTTGAGGGATTTTTCCTTGCTATCGTCATAGCTCTTTTGGATGAATAGAAAAAACATTATTTGAAGGATAGAACAAGTAAAGTCATCTAGTAACATTTTTGTTTATTTTTCGTCAAAGTAGCTTAGTCACATCAATTATCTATTGACACTGTATTTTCATGTTGGTAATCAGATCCGGGAATAAAGTTTTAGAATTTGTTGGGAATTTTGTTTTTTCTTTTGTTTTTAGAAAAATTGTTATAAAGTGAATAGGACATATGGATCTAGAAGAACAATACTTCACAATAGACACATTATAATGTACAATGAATGTTAAGAGACACGTATCTATGGAAATGTAACTACCTTTTGCATATCAATAAAATATATTCGGTTTCTTCAGGTTGAAAAAAATAAAACATAAAATCAAAATAACAGTATCTATCTTTGAGTTTGGAGTTGACATAGACAAAGAAACATTTTTAAGGATTAAATCCCATCCGAAACATCTGAGCACATAAGTGAGAAGTTATAAGTGAGAAAAATTAACCATGTGACAGTTTATGCAATCAAAAACTTAATACATGGTCAAGGATTTTGACTTATATTTTTCTGCAATCATTAGGTTGATTTTCATGGAAACTTGTTAGGCTGGTTGTCTGCTCACCCACTGACACCCTTGGTATCACTTCATCATTTAGATGCAATGGAACCCATATTCCCTAATATGAATCAAACACATGATTTTGGACATCTTTATGAGGCACTGAAGGTTGATTCTAGTAGGATTCCTCAACAGAGTATCTTCTATGATAGATTGTGGAAGGGGTCATTGTATGTATCATGGGGCTACATTGTACATGTTTTTGATAGCCTCCAATTGCCACGTGAACTCAAATATCCTCAACATACTTTCATGCATTGGAGGAAAACTATGGCAGATCAGTTTATGTTCAACACTTGCAATCAGGAACTTATACATGGTCAAGGATTGTGACTTGTATTTTTCTGCAATCAATAGGTTGATTTTCATGGAAACTTGTTAGGCTAGTTGTTTGCTCACCCACTGACACCCTTGGTATCACTTCATCATTTAGATGCAATCACACCCATATTCTCTAATATGAATCAAGCACAGGCCTTTGGACATCTCTCTAAGGTAGTGAAGGTTGATTCTAGTAGGATTCTTCAACAATCTATTTACTATGATAGATTGCACAAAGACTACATTGTACATGTTTTTGATAACGTGAAATTCCCGTGTGAACTCAAAACTCCTCAACAAAATTTAATGCATTGGAAGAAAGAAATGACAAATAATTTTATATTCAACACTTGTAATGTTTCTAGAAATCCTTTCCTAAGGCATGTTGTCTTATTTTTAGAAAGTGTTAGCACTGGATCTAAGGGAATCACCACTACCTATACAAGAAAAACTGGGGCTAGTTTCCAACTGGGTAAAAGTGCATTGCAGGCTCTGCAACATATCAGAGTTCTATCACCGAAATCACAACTGAACTAGAAGAAAGTATGTGAACTTTTACATCTTTGTATTTATCTTAACATCTGACTTGACTGGGTAAATTAGGAAATTTTCACTCCTTTTTATACTAATTAAGGAAATGTGGATCTTTTTTTGCAGCCTTCGAGGAGACATTGTTGTGATGTTCTACCATATTCCGTGAACAACGACCTTGAGATTGTGATGAGAAGCTGTTTGAATGGGGAAGTCATATATCCACAGTGAAAAATAAGATTGTAATTTTTTTGGATGAACCAAAACTTACTTTGTTGATGTATTATATGGATTGTTCTTGATTATCAAGACATGGCTTTCTCTAGAGAAGAAAGAAAAACAGTTGAGCAACATTACATCTCTTCGGTAATCAAAAGCCTAAACGAATATGAATTATGTTCATTTCATCTCAAAAGATGTTTTAGCTCCTCTTATCAAGTGTTAATCCATGAAGCTTTGATTCTTTAGTTGAGTTAGAACTTACAGTGTTCAGAATAAACAAATATTGTATGGATCTAAAGCATTGATCTCTATTTGGCTTTTTTTATTGCAAGACATGTTTTAACAAACAAACTAGCTATGACCTAGACAACATATATGCTATTTTTAATAATTGTGTTTATGTTCCCTAGTTATCATACTAATGCAACCTATTTGTTAGCATTTTTCCAGAGTTATCAATCCTCTGTTACTGTTGTTTTTCATATAAATGATTAGTTTATTGAGGATGGATGAAGGAAATATTTTTCATCTTACTTTTTATTTATTTGGGTGGTAGATTTCTAGATATTGGATGTTATCTGAACAAGTGACATGTGCTGCAGGAAATATCCATATTTCCAATGTCATCTTCAGAGCATGTAGGTGAGGGCCATATCATGATACTTTCAAAAGGACCTTCCAAATTTTATCTTCCCTCTTGGTGAGAAACTTATGGGATTTTGGGGATGACAAGATATCGTAAATATTTTAAAATCATACTCATCCAACTGCTTGCTTAGAGGATAAATGTTTAGTTGAATTTAACAAAACTCAAATTTGCATTTATGTATCGAATGGGTGGGGCTTCACCCAAAAAAGCAAACTCTGAACACAGTTAGAGAAACTGACAGAATATATGTTGGGGCTAGAACTTCTCGATTATTATATTTCCTGAGTCCCATAATAAAACCTACATAATAGAGGAAGGTCGACCAACGAATACGAGCAAGGTGAGGGACAAAGAGGTATCATGGTCTTGAACATAAAATCTGAATAACAATACAATTTTTTACTAAAACAACAATGGACGTAAAACATCTAGATCTGTTATTCAAAATCCCAACTAACTCAAATAAAACATAATTTTGATGTGAGCAAATATCATACTCATGATATAAACAATCACAAAATAAGAAACCCCTACCACCATAAAAGAGACATTGACATTCCTCGTTCTATGTTTGTCACTCTATGTTTGTCAAGGGCTGAGTCTAGGGCCATGTCCAACAAACTTATCCCCATACCACCCAGCAAGAACATAAACCCCGACGATAATATATTTCCCCTTCACTCTTGTGGAGAGAAATACTACCACTTTTATGTTCCTTGTGACAAGATCTTGTGCGCTCCCTATGCTCAGTATCTCAACAATGATATTATAGATGAAGCCAGAAACCAACAAGAAATAGGTGGCCAAAAAGAGGAGAGGATAGTCATAGTTCAGGGCAAGGAAAAGGAGGGCATGTTCAGGGGCATGCAAGGTACTTTGAGACCACTGTAAGGAAGCTTCATGATGACAATCAAGAGATCCATTGAAGATGACAATGCTAAGTCTTCACTTGATGATGCCAAGCTTTGGGAGGAACCTTTGTTGACATTTTTCCAAGGACAAGATTTTTCTTAGAGATGAACTTTAGAACGATGGAATTAAGTATGAGGGTTTAAGCTTTTGGCTGAGGAAATTATCTTTGCCCTTGGTCACTTGGGTTTTCATGTGACACTAAGGTATTAGTTACTTGGCCTTTTAGGTTGGGTTAGATGAAACCATGTTGCCCAAATAATGAATCCGCTACTAAAACACACAAGGACAAAATTCATCCAATAATGTATAATTGAATTTAATTAAGTTTTAATTAAAAAATATCGAAGAAGATGATGCATTTTATTAACTTTTTATCCGAAATAAATATTATTTTATACAAATTAAAAAAGTTCATCCTCTTCAAAGTATGACATACTTTTAATTTACTTAGTATATGACATATTTTTCATTTACATAGTATGGTTTTAGGTTATTTTTTTTATTTAATTAAGACACTGAAAACCCCATTGAAATTTTGGTGAAAATCTTATTGGAATTTTGATAATAGCTAAACTATATCCAATGTTATGACTTCCACTAGAATTTTGAAGGAATCAATTGACACCAAGACTTTCACTTAATCTTGGATAAACCAATATCATTTGATTTCCACTAAAATATTTTACAAACTAATAATTGTCTATTGTTCTTTTCAAATAAATATTATTGTGTACCTAACTTAGTATCTAATTGTTTGGCTTCCATGGTAGTGGTTTTAGCTTACATACATGTTAGCTAACCCTAATAATATTAAATTGAACAAGTTCACAAAATTGATCTCATTTTTATGGTAATAATTCAATCACCTAAATATTGCAGGTGTGATTGAAAATAGGGTTGTTTTATAATGTTCATGAAACATGAACCTAATATCTATTACATGTGGCTTAATTTTAACCTTATCTTTGAGGGTTATTTGAACAAACTATTACGTCCAAATAAAAAACCTAGGTCTCCCTTTGGTCAGCCCTATGAAAGTCGATGGTAAGGCCATAGAGAGTGTTTTTTGTATGATTGTTAATGATGGGGGATATAATTATAAATAGAATATTAATATACTTGAGAGTTTGGAGCTCATGGTGTTTCCATTGTAGATGAGTTAAAACCCTAAAACGTGTGTTCTAGTTTTGTCCCTTGGCCATATCTACATGGGCCTCGACAAAGTATTTTTGTTGCTGGTTACCCTTACCAATATTAGATGGAATGAAATCTTCTTAGGAAAACATCTTCCTCAGTCCACAGAGTTTCATTGATCCTAGATTTTTGTTCATGTTGAAGTTTTTCTCTTTTTGTGAATGAAATGCAATGCAATATTATTTTATGATAAGGAGCCTTCATAAAATTTCTTGTGGTATGGTAGCACATTGATTTGTATGAACCTACTCATGTAGATTATAATGAAACTACAAATGATTTAGATAAAAAGGGTGTCTTTATGTCAACTACTATAATTATAGGGTGTTTCCCCTTACAACACGATTAACGATCCGCTTCGCCCTTTCACCACCTAGAAAAACTTTTCTTAATGTGGTGATAATAGGTCATGGCACATGGTTAGTGGACATATTTGTTAAAGGAGGAGACACAAACACAGCTACCCTCCTTCTTTGGTCAATGAAAACAATTTCTTGAGTATTATGTCAGGCATTCTTTTAGTCATTCAGGACTCTCAAGACATGATCCTTTGCTTAGTATTGGAGTCTAATTGAAGTGGTAATGTAGGGAATTGAGTTGGCATGTTAGTGTAAGACATACATCTAACAACTAGTGGATTAATTTTTTTTAGGAATAATACAATTAATGACTGGGAACCCAAATTATACAAGGAATAACATCATTAACATTTATAGTACTTTTTATTGGACAAATAAGATACAAGTTAGAGTTGTTAAACATTAAGAAATTGGCTATATAAATATTATTAATTTAATTTATGGAGAAGGAGATTAAGAGGGTTGTTTCTTAAAGTCTTTCTAACTCCATTGTCGATAGTGTAAAACATTGCAAACTATTCCTATGTACCATGGAACTCTTAATAAAAAAATGGATGATGATATATTTTGTTATATATCTTGATACTTTTTAGGTGGAAAAATTCGAGGAATTGGATTATAGGGCCGACATTAGAGTCATGTTCCACATTAGTGATTTGGACTCTTGTAGATTCAATTGTGAGCCCATTTTTCTTGCATATCTCCATCCCTTTGATGTTACTCTAGACACTGGAACGTTTCCAACTGTGTGAAAATCACCCCAAATGAAGTTCGTATTTGAAAGTTATGCCTCTCGTAATTTCACCTACCTTATTGACCACCATGGCACTCAGTGGATGCCATATCAACCCCCATTACTGACACATTTTGGGGTGTTCCAAAATGTAAACACTATCTGAGTGTTGAAGCATAAACAAACCCTAACATTGATGTTGAATGACTAGAAGTTGTCTTGTACTAGGTTACTAGGAAAGGAAGGGGCTCCATTCTTCTGGCATTATTATTAATCCATAGTTGAGCATGGAATCAAAGAATGTGATATTGAGAATAACAGTGGAGGTAGAAAATTTTTGTAGTAAACATTCATTCCACAATGTCCATGCCCACTCCATAGTGAGTTCCCCTTTGTTTGTACTTATATTTCATAATTGAAAAAGAGATACTAAAGAATATGCCTCACCTTCTAGCTTGGATTCCTCTTTATTGGGTTTGCCAAGTAATATATTCCATTCATTTGTGTGGATGGTTTGTTTGTTTTCTCGTTTTTTCCATTTTTATTTCAAATATATACATAATTTGGAGTGCTACACTAGTCATATTTAATCTAATATCTAAGATAATAAACTACATAATAAAATATTTCAAAACATTGTAAGAACTAGTGTGACAAACTATTCCAATAGAATATCCACGACAATTTAAAGATCAATGAAATTGTTCTTATTAATTGTCAATCATTGGATTGACAAACTCATAATAAGACCTGAATTTTCCTACTTATGAGTACTCTCCTATGAAAAACTTATTATATTGTGTAATGTGGTGTGTGGATGTTCCTATGTTTGGCTATCTATTGTTTTCTTGGTATTTTGATTATGAACAAAAATAATAAATACCATGAAGCATATGTACAATAGTTGTTGAGTATATAAAGAATATACATATATTTTTATGCATTGGGAAATTTTGACTTGTTCATTAGAACGTGTTTAGGGTCCCATGCTAACTCCCCTAATTAGGAGAATATACTATCACTTAATGTATTAGGGTAATATTTATTGAATAATTCCCATGAGGTAATAGAGTGTCAAATCAATAATTGTAAGTGGTCTCATTGAAGAAGGTCCACTAGTTAATGGTTGAGGCCTCACTAAGAGAATTCCACTAAGTGGTTAGGGTTTTGGTCAATTAGAAAGTATATATATTAGTAGAAGCTATGTAAGCAATTTCCATGTGAATGTTATTGTATTTGGAGATCTAATTATGTTTGGGGTTGCCCCCTCTAGGAGGAAATTGAACATTGCACTCAATTTTGAATATTAATAAAGGTTTTATTACTATTTTTGTCTCCCAATTTTGGTTTTGTTTACTTCTTGCAATTCTATTTACGTATAATTTTCTGTAACTATTATATTTCAACAAACCAGGAACACCACAAGTGTTATCATAGCACTTTGTTGTGCTAACATGCACTCTTAGTTTAGAGAAAAAAAATACCAAGGATGTGTTTTGATGTCTCTAAATATCATGATGTTGTTTTTTAATAGGTAAATCGATGGTTGGGGAAAAATACACATAGAAAATACAAGTGACATGACTTGGTTGGACACATTTCTAACCTCTATTAGTACCCCTTTGCATAATATCATATCAGAAAATACTTGTATATGAAGTTGTATTTTGCATATCCTCAGGAAAATTGGAAGCCCACTAGGAACACATGAAACCAACATAACATAATCATATCATCCATCTTGTTGGCATCACTTGGTTGGACACACTTTTAAATGTTGTTGGTGTAACTTGAAGTAGTATTTTATCAGAAAACACTTGTATAAAGAATTTTCTTCCACATGTCCTCAATGATAGTGGAAGACCCTGAAGAACACTTGAAGATATGATAAAATAATCCTATCCACCCTCTTATTATAATACATCAAGAAAAACATCTGAGGAGATCAATATTGCATGCCAAGAAATTGTGTAGTGCAACTGAGGGTACTATTTGTCCTTGTTAGTTATTTCCATGGAAGATTTGACCAAATATCATTACCAGAAATTCTTTAGTATATCAAAGAGCTATACATTGGTGATTTGTTTCCCCTAAGACCCTAAAAACCCTATATTATCCTTGTAAACATTAGCCTCTATAGCAAAAGCAACAAAGTTCCTACATAATTTACAATGTCATGAATTTGAGAATTCCACCCATTCGGTGACACTCCAAACACATTTTATGAAAATGAAGTGCCTAACTAAAAAGACTCCATGTGTGGCATTGATCACCATGGTGTCACTCTTGTAAATATTTTTTTTTGAACTCACCAATATAAATTATTTTGATCCCTTTCACAAATTTCTCTCAGGGCATTGATTATGTTGGACTATACCTTACACAATCTTTCTAGTGGCCCCTTGGTCCCATGACACACTCCTAAAGCATATCATCCATAGAGGAAACAAAGTAAATGGTTTGGTCCCTCTCATAGTACATTAACACTCTCACCCAGACACTCAGCACACCATATACCAACATGCCTTCCCTCACAGTGCAAGTTGGTCTTTATTTTGAGAAGATTAGGAGTTGGAGGGTAA
This sequence comes from Pinus tabuliformis, assembly GCA_031772625.1. NCBI lineage: Eukaryota > Viridiplantae > Streptophyta > Pinopsida > Pinales > Pinaceae > Pinus > Pinus tabuliformis. The sequence continues at coordinate 924,237,608 of CM062820.1, read as the reverse complement.
GCATGAGGAGGGTTTCATTTTCTCAATACGCATCTCTCATAAGGTTAAGCACTCTAATGAGAAATAAAATCACAATATTAACTGCTCACTTCTTACCTTTCTCAAACCATAAAACAAACCCTAAAAATGTCATTCTTAAAATCTCTTCTATAGTTTCTCAATTTCATTCAAGTAAAATATGAAAATTACTTATGTCAGTAATGGTGTGATGAATTTTTTATTCGATTAAATTAACTCTTTCTATAGATGCATCCCATCAAACATAAATCATCGAGTCAAAATGAATGGAAATTAATGAATAAGAGGGTGTGTCGAGGAGTGTCAGCAAGTGTCAGGCATGTCGAGGAGGGAGTGACAAGGCATGTTAGGGACTGCCAAGGATTGCTAAGGCATGTCAAGAAGTGTACGGGTCTACTAACATGCGCTAGATAGTTTTAAGGCATGCCAATGAATTCCATGTGCTAAGGCATGACAAGATGTGTCAGGTGTTAGGGTATGTGAATGTGTGTCAAGGAGTGTAAGGGCAATAAAAGGTAACACCAAGTTAAAATGCAAAGAAATGAACACATAATAGGGTTAACAAGTCAGGACCTTACCTTTTCAAGAGGGGCATCCTAGGCATACCAACACTAGTTTTAATACATGCCAAGGGTCAAATGTTAGTGTGTCTTAAGTGCCAAATCATCCTCTATTACTTCTCTCTTAATAGTGAATAATTGATCTCAAATAAAGTTTATCTTAAACCATGCCAAGACATCCCAGGGCACCCCAACACATGCCAAGAATTGTCAAGTTCCACCAAGTGCCAAAATCCAATATGTGTCAGGGAGTTATAGGGCATGCTATGGAGTGGATAGGGCATGTCAGGGAGTGAGAAGGTGTGCCAGAGACTATCAATGCATGTTAGGAATTGTTAGGGAGTGCTAGCACAAAACAAGGGAGCACTAGGTCAAAATGCATAGAAATGAATAAGAGTGTGTTATAGGGAGTTTCAATGAGTTCCAAGTGTTTCAAGGATTGAGTGTCCTAAGAGAAGTTCAAAATAGGAATGAAAAGAGGCTATTATGTAGTTGCAACAAGGAGCTAGAAAGAGTAGTTTCGAACAAAGGGAGACTTTGGGTTGGGCACAAAATTGTTTTGTCAATGATTTGGTTGGGTTTTCAAGTCATGAACAAAGGTAAGGCTATCTATAAGGGCATGATAGCTAGGGAGTGCGAAGGTGTGCTAGGGAATCTTAGTAAGTGCTAACACATTCTAGATAGTTCAAAGGCATGTTAAGCATACTAAGATATGCCAACTACTAAGGCTTGCCAAGATGTTTCAGGGTGTGACAACGTCTTGTAGGGAGTGTTACAGAGTGTTAGAGAAACAAAAGGAAGCACTAGGTCAAAGTTCATTGAAATGAATGAATAAAAGTGTGTGAAAGAGTGTGTCATCGAGCTCCAGGTGTGATAAGGAGGGAGTTACAAGGTATGCCAGGTAGTACCAAGGAATGTTAGAGTGCCAAGGTCACATGCTAAGATGTGCAAGATGTCAATATGTGCCAATGCATGCTAGGCAGTGTTAGGGAGTGCCATAGAAACATAAGGGAAAACTCTTTCAAAATGCGTAGAAATGAATGAATAAGAGTGCATGATAGGCAGTGTCAATGAGTTCCATGTGTGCTAAGGAGGGTGTGATAAGGTTATATGTTATGCAGTGCTAAGACATGGTAAAGTGCCAGGGTGTGTCAACGATTGCTAAGGTGTGTTAGGGAATGTCAAAGCATGCAAAGGAATGCAAAAGATGCTAAAACGTACCACAACTGAGGGATTGTTAGACATGCTAGCTGTTACGGCATCTTAAGATGTAAAATATGTTGCTTGGTTGTTTTATGGCCACAGTTAGACGTGAGCCTTGACTTGATAACTTTTTAAGTGGGATGAATTGAGATTGAACATGAGTGGCGTAAGACAAGTTAGAGGTAGTTCTTAGTGTTGGATATTGGATAAACCAACACTCCTTGTGTGTTTCATGACATGGAATAACTGCCTCTTGTGGATACATATCTCTAGTGATGTGATCGTTGACTAATGCCTATGGGTTTTAGTGTAACAACAATCATGATTCCCAACAAGTGATATCATAGCATAGATCACGAGTTCAATACACACACAAATCGTGTAGGGGTGGAGACTATTGATATAAGATAAACCAATGTTCATCGTGTGTTTCACGACATGGACTAACTGCCTCCTGTGGATCCTTATTTCTGGTGACGCGATCGTTGACTAACGGCTGCAAGGTCTGGTCTAACCACAATCATGATTCCCAGCACATAGATGAATAAGGCATAGTCTAGTTGTAGTAATGGTAACTTAGTCAAGTTTTTGTAGTCGAGGAAGCACTTGGTAGGGTTCCCAAGTCCCAAAAAAAGTAAGGGTATTTATGAGGGCATGATAGCTAAGGAGTGTCAAGGCATGCCACAAAATGTAAATGCATGCTAACACATGTTGAACAGTGTTAATGCAGATTGAGGATCGTTAGAGAGTTCAGGGGAATCACGAGGGAGAACTAGATCAAAATGCATGGAGATGAAAGAATAAGAGTGTGTGTGAAGGAGAGTCACCGAATTCTAGGTGTCCTAAGAAAAAAGTGTGTTAGGAGAAGTTCATAATAAGATTTGCAGGAGGTGAGCCTATGGTTATGCTAAGGGGCTAAATAAATTAGTTTCAAATAAAGGGATACTTCGGCTTGGGCATAGTACAATTTTTCCAATGACTTGGTTGGGTTCCCAAGCCACAAAAAGGTAAGTCTCTTTTCCCATCTAGATAAAACAATAAAAAACCTATGGGTGGTTAAATTTTTAATCTCTATTCTATAGAGGGTAGTTGGTACACCATCTCTAAAAGTGACATCAATATGTTAAAGTGAACCCGCTCGATAAACATATGGATCCATATGGATTGTGGGCCTACCCTAATTGTTTCCCACTTATTTCTCCCAACATGGCTTGTTTGAGCATTAACGAGGAAAATTGTCTAGATCATGATATACCTAACCATAGAGTTCTCTTTTCATGGGTTTGTATAGGTACTATGGATGAATAACCTATGGATGCATGTGATAGAATGAAATTCAAGTAAGATTAATTTTTCTCTTTTTACTTTATATATATTTAAAAAAATTGAAATTTTAATCTAAATAATAAAAGAGTGAACATATTTTATACACCAAAATTGTGTGTGTTCAGTTTATTTAACAATGTAATAGTACATATATAAATAAATAAGATTTTTTTTTGAGATAGGTGTGTTATCTTCGTAGATTAAAAATTTGTTGAGGAAATTTCAATTATGCACTAACTAAAAAAAAATTGGTGACCAAAAACTTTCATCAAGCCATGATCCAACAACCTCCTAAAAACACATAAGAAGAATACACATGTTGATACCAACTCTTCATCACAATGATCAATACATCAAAAAAACACAACCCTTTCATGTATTATCATAAGCATCCCATAATATTCTATATAACATGTAGGAGTTAATAATCCCAACTTTCACCCTTAATGGTTTGGACATGTCTTTATCTTTGTTAGGTAAGTCTTCATCATCATCTTCCATTGGTTCAATGCATCATAGACACTCTTGATCAATAAAGTATATATATGATCTAACTCGACATTTTCGTCTCATTCCTCGATCATGTAGACATTACCAAATTGTTAGCATCCACATAAGGGAGTGGCAATCCACCAAAATACATGGGTGCCTAACTATTGCAACTACTAACCCACTAAGATCTCCTTCGAGTACATGGTTCATTCATATTCTCAATGAAATCCACCTAAATGTATAGGAAACTTCAGGTTTTTAGACCTATCATGCCCCATAGAGTTTACAACCAACATAATCCACTCATAGAGAATTCAATTGACACATGGCCCATACTCTATTAGAGGTTGTGCTAAACAAGTTATCTTGATCATCAGGGACACATGGATAATGGGTATGCCTTCTTACAAGAGTCATACAATGATACACCCTTTACATAATACATAGATATATATGGTTACATACTATTTACATGCTCCATATCATGCAGGCAATAAGTACAAGCTTTTATAATGTCACATGTTATTACAACACTCCTCCCAAGTACCAACTCTAGCTAAGATCAAGCTCAAAAACATCAATGAGTAATATACATAATATACACACAACATGTTAGACTTCCTCCAAATATAAGACTTGATTCATCTTTCCACGTGGTCTTAGTTTTGATTCAATATAATAAAAGGTGTAGCTTGTGTATCCATCTCCAAACATCTCCATTGCTACCACAAGGAATATTATTTCCATGCTTTTGGATGAAACTCCAAAAACTCTCTATTATGTCTGCAACATCATTATGTCCTCCATGTTGAAAACTCATAATTCCAACTAATAAATATCTACCATTAACACTGGGAGTAAAAGAATATTTTTTCAATCCATCTTTCACCACTATAATAATCGACCATTAGTTATTCATTGTAGAAACATTCTAGCATCTCTACAACAAATTATTCATATATACTCCTCCATTATTATTTACTTATAGGATTTTCATCTCAAAAGAAATACGAATTAGAGACCAATCAAACATTTTGGCCAAACATTGGGACCACACAAAATAATAAGGAACTTATTGTACTATAGGGTCTAACCTAACTATAAACATTGAAAAATAGCACATTTTATGAACATGCTTCCATCTATGAACACATTTGTGTACCTGAATAATATTCCCACTATTTCTATAGGAAAATGTTATAGAGATAAAATGCATCCAAATTGGTCTTGCACTCTATACGTACTAATCTAAGGACTTATGACACCACATTCATTAAAAAACCTTTGATCAATGAACAACTAGATGAGTTACAACCTCTTGTTATATTTTCCTTTTAGCTACAACATGCCATATTAAGAAAATGCAGGAATTCCCTTTGCATCAAAAAACGTTTCACTACATGGTTACAATAATCAAAAAAAGATAATAGTACTTGTGACTAAATAATTTTCACTACATATTTCTGTAGGGTCATGAATGAATAAGAGTGTGTGACAAGGAGTGTTAGTGAGTTCCAGGTGTGGTGAGGGAGGAGTGACATGGTATGCTAAGCAGTGCTAAGTCATTTTAGCATTCCAGAGCGACATGCAGTTAAGATGTGCAAGGTGGTAGGGTGTGCCAACATGTGCTAGGAAGACACCAAAATCATCTCCTCTTCATTTCAATCCATTCCTCATATGGAACATTTCTTCTTCTCAATATTATACTCAAGTTCCACCCTCCTTTTGGTATGCTATCTCCACACATACTTCTGCAAACCATCTTCGAGATTTGTGGTTTATATTGCAGAGATAAACCTCGCTCTAAGGGTCATGACTCCTCTTCTTCTACGCAGATTTGTCACAGTCTCAAGGGCATACCTTATGAATTGAACATGCTAGTAAACTACCCTAACTAAGGCATTATACTTTTATTCTAATAGCTTTAGAACAAGCCCTATCCACCCATAGCAAAAACAACAACTCTTGCCTCCATAAGTGACTCGGTCTAGATCATATGGATCCATAGATTCTCAGTATTTCTTTCACTGAATCTTGACTTGAACTTTAGATCTATATGACCCTAAAACTATGATTACCTTAGTCAATATTAGATTTGTAGATAATTTTGTGATGGCCCTAAATTCCAATGCAAGCCCTCCTTCATTTGTGTCATTCTTTATCACAGAACATGCGGCCTACTAACCTCCACACGACAAGATCTTAACCCTCTTTGATATTTCATAATTTGATGCGGCCTTCACACAGAAAAACGATTGAAATAACATGCTCAAATTTTCATGAGTCACCTCTCTTGATCTCGATCTACCAAGAGAGAACGAACAATATGTAATCCTACTTCCTAGCTCAAACCCATTAAGGTATGCAACATTCTTGTGAAGACTCACATGATGATATTGCTCTTGGTGGCTGATCATGGTCCCCCTTTAGCAACCATTACTCATCCCTCTAACTTGACCTACTTTAGGACTACATCTCTGCTCACCTCCTTGATAAAATGAGGTCCTTCTCACTTGATTTTCTTGCCTTCATACTAAGGCCCCCTTAAATGTCTTTTCCTAGCTAGACCTCTTAGGAACCCTCTAGAACTTATAGGTTTTATCCACTTAGAACTTATGAAATATTAATTTTCTTTTTTACTTTTCTTTTAGATTTCAAACCCCATCTTGGGTCCAAAAACCCTTCACTTGGATTCTTTGCCCATAAATCCTTTTTTGAACAAACTCACAAACTCATCTCACTAAGCTTATGGATCACCTCCCAAGCTACATAATTCAACAACATAGCCTAGTTGTAGTAACTATAGCTTGCTCAAGCTCTGGTAGTCAAGTGAGGACTTGGCTGGGTTCCCAAGTTCCAAATTAATTAAGGGTAGTTGTGAGGGCATGATAGTCAGGGAGGTTCATGGCATTCTAAGGAAAAAATGGTGTGCTAACACATTCCAGTCGATGTTAATGCATGATGAGGAGTGTTAGGGAGTGTTGAGGCATCACAAGGGAGAACTAGTTCAAAATGCATGGAAATGAACAAATAAGAGTGTTTGTGAGGGAGTGTCAGTGAATTCAAATGTATCAAGGAGGAAGTGTGTTAGAATAAATTCATAATAGGATTGCAAGAGGCAAGCCTATGGTTGCGATAAGGGGCTCGATAGAGGAGTTTGAGACAAAGGGAGACTTTGTGTTGGGCACAACACTATTTTTCCTTTATCTATTATTTTTATATTGTATGTGTTACACTTTGGCCAAATGCTCATGTTTTAAGCTATTTTAGACAATTGCATATTAGACATTGTTGTGTATAAATTTTGGGGAACTTGACTTGTGCCGAGTTATATCTTGTGTGTCTTGAGCATCTTGTGGTTCTTGCAAACTCTTAGTTAATGCTCTATTGTTTATATGAATAGGACATACATGTGAAATATTACTCGTGTAAGCTATGTGACTTAGTTGTTTTATAGACATTGCTAGATGTGATCCTTATCTTGGTAATTTCAAAAGGGGGACAAGTTGAGCTTGGACATGAGTGGACTAAGATGAGTTATATGCATTTCTTAGGTGAACAAGGCACAATCTACTTGTAGTAGGTGAAATTGGTCAAGTTTTTGCAGCTGAAGCAAGCTAATGTCACATGAAATGTAGTAGCTAAGGACTTTATTGGGTTCCCAAGTCGTGAAAATATTTAAGGCTAGTTGTGAGCGCATGAGTGCCAAGGCATACTAGGGAATGCTAACATGTGCCAAATAGTTTGGATGCATATCAAATATGCTAAGGTGTGTCAAGTTCTAATGCATGCCAAGATGTGAAAGTGTGTGACAATACATTTCGGGGACTATTAAGGAAACAAAAAGGGGAATCAAGTTAAACTACAAGGAAATGAACACATAAGAGGCTTAATAAGTCATCAATATACCTTTTCCAAGAGGGTCATGATAGGAACACAAACATGAGGTGCCAATATGTTCCAAGTGCCAAGTGCTAGTGCATTCTAAGTGTGAAATATTCATTTATTACTTCTCATCTACTTTCCAATAATTGATCGCAAATAAATTTAATATTAAACCATGGCAAAGAATACCAAGGCATGTCAATGAATGCTAGACATCATAAGACTTGCCAATCACCAACATGTGCCAAGTACCAACATGTGTTAGGGAGTGATACAATATTTTGAAGTGGCAGGGCATGTCGACGAGTGTTAAGGTGCACTAGAGAGTGCTAATGCATGTTGAGGAGTGTTAAGGAGTATTAGGGAAACATAAGGGAGAACTAGCTTAAAACGCGTGGAAGTGAATGAATATGAGGGTGTGACATAGAGTGTTAACGAGTGCTAGCTAGAATTCCAAGGAGGGACTAACAAGTTATGTTAAGCTCTCTTAAGGAATTCTACAGAATATCAAGGCATTTCAAGAAGTGCCAAAGTGTGCTAGGGAGTTCCAGTGTGTGTTAACATGTGCCAAATAGTGCCAAGGCACGCCAAGAAATGTCAAATGCTAAGGCATGCTAGGATGTGTAGGGTGTCAGGGTATGCCAATATATGTCAAGGAGTTTCAAGGAAAAACAAGGAAGAACCAAGATAAAATGCAAGGAAATGATCACATAAGAGGGTTAATAAGCCATGACTTTATTTTTTTCGAAAGGGGAATGCTAGGCACACTAATAATGGGTTCAAATACATGCCAAGTGTCAATTTGTGCCAAGCGCTAATGTATGTTAATGCATTCCAAAGTGTTTCGGGGCATGGTAGGGACTACAGGGCATGCCAACACATGTTAGGAGAGTTCAATGCTATGCTAGAGCTTGCCAACATGTGCTTGGGTGTCCTAGTCATGGAAATATGTTCTTGGTATAAACATGTTTCAAGACATGTGAGGTTCCAAGGAATGTTAGTGTGTGCCAAATCATGTTAAGGTGTGCCAAGAGTTTTGAGGAGTGCTATGTATCTCTCATTAATAGAATTTACAAAGCTTGATTATGTATTAAATAATATATTTCCTACACACACTAGTGGAACTTTATCTAAAGTAAATTTCTTGCATAATAATCCTAATGAAGATGAATCATGTATTGACTCATAGGAAAACAATGTTCTCATTACTTGATGTAAATGATACACACTAATTACTTATTAACAAATTGACTAAATCTAACCATTGTGGTGGACACATAATGAAAAATACTCCATAAAAATGGTCTTAAATTGTTGTCTTTTGACAAAAATTATTGTAACATCCACATAGCGTCATCAAAAATTCATTGGAATGATCAATGATGACGAACATTTATTGTTCGTCACCAAAAGTAACCAAAAATGGCATTAGTGAGGGTCAATAAAATATTTTCACTAAAAGTGTCACCAAAGAGAGAATTAGTGATGAGCTTTTAACAACCCTGAACAAAAGTGTCACTGAAAATGGCTTTGGTGATAAGCCTTAAAGGACCATCACTATATGAACTTACAACAATGCTTTTTTAAGGACTGTCACAATATGCGAAATTGGTGACAAACCTTAAAGGTCTGTCACAAGAATGACCCTCACCAGTGACCTTTTTTCTTGTAGTGAATGTTTCCATATAAGCAGCACCAATCTTTCCAAAATAAGGGAAAGGACTAGGATTCCCATCAGAGGGGTTTACTTGACAGGTGGACTCTAGAATTGTTTCCATTAGTCTCAACTTAACATCTACTATGGAGTTTTTCCATGGTAAGGATGTCACTCCATAGGTGAATTATTTTATTTTAGAAAATATAAGACACAAAATAAAACAAAGGGGTAACTATGAAAAATGGTCTAACAAGCAGCCATGAATTGCAATATACACCTTGGCGAACCAAAGACTTAACATACGTGTAGAAAATCTCCCTAAATGTTGTGTTCAGTGAATCAAGGTATACAAGGTCACCGACTCGGTTACCTATGGAGAGGATATAGACCTATGGTGGAGTTCCAAAATATACTCGATGGTACATTGAAGTGCAAACTGTAATAGTGTTTTCTAATCCATAATTGTTCGATGAGAGCGTTCCCACATACTTTTCATGCATGGAGCTTCATTCGATATACCCAAATGTACATGGATAATGGTATTATACATTTACATATGTGGAACGTGATATTACACATGGATTGTAATGCTAACAAAAAATGATAGCTCCTACATTTAACGATGTCGGAACATGTCTCTAGCCTAAACCTATTGTTTGCATTAGTGTTACAAATGCTCCTTAGGTTGATTCAATAAATTTTAATGTTTACCTTCAATTAATTTTTAGTTACGGGGCTCATCGCGAAGGTCACTTGAATATCCTAAAATGAAAACTAGCATGAAGAAATTAAATCTTTCTCATTCAATGAAAATCTATCTATGGAAGGGAAGAGATAAAGAGTATGCAACAAACAATATGAAACAAACAATGTGCAAAGTGAAATCCCCTTTTAAATACAAATCTTCTAATTTTTATGAGAATACAAACCCTAAATGCTAATGAAAATATTTTTCTTGTCAAGTCACTTAATTTTTGAAAATGAAGAAAACTAAGATGTAATTTTTAATCACTCATTCAAAATATTTTGATAACAATGACTAGAACACCAATTCACCTAAGCACTCAATGATCAAACAAAATCAGTTTGCAAATGACCTAATGATAATAACAAAGGAAAATGTTTAAACAAATCCTTAACAAAGGAACTAAAAATGAAATCAAACCAAATGGAGGCTTTAGAGAGACCACAAAACACTCAAAGTCTAAAGGAAGAGCAGATGGAACAAGGCTTATCAGAGAGAAAATAAATTCAAATGAAATTTTTTTCATGAACAAGGGCCAATTCAGGCTCGAAGGAGGCACCAGTGTTATGCGACGAAGGCACAAAGAAGGCAAGGGTGAGGTGAAACACTCTATGACAAGACTAGAGGGTGGGTTTGTCTAGGGATGCAAAGTTCCATGACAAGGATTGCAATTGAAACTCAGTGAAGGGTCTTCCTAGGTCTCTTCTTGACTGAATATGATAGTAAAGGTATGAAGAAGAGGTAATATAAGTGTTAGGACCTCATATTGTCTCTTTTTGACCATACATTTTGCTATGATGTCATCCTTTTCAACCTATATTTAAAGTCCTTGTTATTGTTTTAACCCAATTATTCCAAAGGTACACAATATTTCTTCTCATCACTATACGTTTAATTAGTTTACATATAATTACGCTATCTTCATAGTTAATCATCGAATTGATAGTTGCTGAACAGTTAAAGAATGATGTGCAGTCCACGTTGCTGAAACTGCTGGGAGATTGCAAGATTACTTCTATAGTTGCTGAAACAGCGGGAACGACACGGAAATCTCATGGCTAAAACAGTTGTGATTTGCATTCTAGATTTGACAGAAACAGAAGTGTTAGAGTCGGTCTTTACATCCCTCCGTCAGAGATCATTTTTGTTTTTGCATTTCATTTTTAGGTGTCTCACTCAATTCACTCAGTTGCATTCCGCTAGGAGCATGCCATAAATCTGATAGAAGGGTCTTGTCATTCATTACCCCTCATGCCTTATCCATGCTGGCTCATGTCTGTTCATCAAAATCAAGTTTTAAAGTCACTTACAGTCATGTTTCAGTTTCTAGATCACAAGAGTCATTTCAGTCATTAGGTCTAGGGTTAGTCAATTTGGTCTTCAACAGTGTCTAATAATGCCAGCAGGCTGATGAGGGAGGTTCTTAATAAGTTGTTATTTCAAAGATTTTCATCATCATATGGATGGATTATGACTGTTCTTCAAAACTCTGTTTTGAAGAAAAGTCAACATTTTGTCTTTTGTAACATTTTCAAAAAGTTCTTCAGTTATTGAATTCTTCCAGCGCAGCCCTACTCTCCTTTGCCAAATTCCATGTCAGCTATCCCTGCAAAAAGTTGCCAAGAATTTCATCATTTCAATCAAAAAAATCAAAAAGGAAATTTAAAACAGAGTTATGTTAAAATGGAAGAAGTGCCAATGCCAAAACATTACAAAGATGGGTCTTGGAGATTCAAAAATCAAATCCATGTCTTTATAAAGATATTTTCATGAAGATCAATGTCATTTGCATGCCAAGACCAAAGAGAAGCCACTCAAAGAAAATTGGTTGAGTTAGTGTGCGATTTGGGTGAAGTTGGAGGAAACTTGGCCGGCGCGGCGCACTAGGAAGGCACGGAACACTGGGAGAAGTTGTCCAGTGTAATTTTGAATGGGCGTGATGCACTGGAATGGCATGGCACATTGGGCAAGCTGCACGGCGCACTCAGCTGTCTGGCCCGAAAAATGCCATAATGGCCTCCAAACACAAAAATCGTGCCATTTTCTCTTGAATTCAAGTAGGTTGAGCTCCTCCTTCACTGTTCACACATTCAAGGTTATGGTGTATGTTATGGTCGATGTGTTGAGCTTCCAAATAAACGATCAAACCCTATCATTTTGAATTCTTCACATATAAGCTATTGCCTAGGGTTTCAAAACTTGTTTGCCACCAAGGTTACACTTTTCCATTATTCCGTTTATCCTTGATTCCCTTTGTTCCTTGACTCCATTGTTCCCCATCCCCTAAAATTACTAAACCCCTATCCCAAGTTCCCTTTCCCAAACTTTTAAATGTGAAAACCCTAAACCCTATTCCCACACCTAAATCCTAAACCCTCTCCCATATTTCCCAAACAAATCTCTCCCAATAATTCCTAATCCCTTAATATTTTTTCCCCTTCCTAACAGTCCCTATTTCATTTGTTTTCCCCTTTGGTGGCAGAGTTTGCACACATCACTAAAAGAGCAGTCCAAACAGTTTTCCTACACCAACATCTTTTTCTCCAAGGCAGTTTGAAAAACAGCAGTCATGGCATTTGAGCATTCATCGGATTATGAAATGGAAACCCAAAGTGACTCCCCCATGGAGGAACATGCACCCCGGAGGCCTCATAGAGGAGGAAGACATATTAGAGAAGAACCAGTCACCCTCACTGAATTACAGGCCTGCCCTCTTGCCATGTTCTGTTTCCAACATCAGTCATGCTATGAGTTTTGTCAAAAGGTGGCTAATGTTCAATTTCATCATAAGTTGGCTCATCTATTTGTGCTGCATTTACATGGAGATCAAGCTACCTTAGCCGGTGTCACCTTCACACTTACACCAGAATCTGTCTCACTAGCAACTGGCATACCAAACATTGGGGAACCATGGACCAAGAGGAAGAAGATTGACCGGCAGCATTATGAGCCATACATTAAAACTGGTTTCTTGAGGCAAATCAAGAGCGCGTTTCCATTCCGATATTTGAAAGATGAATATGCTCCACTAATGAAATTGATCATGAAATATTTCAGCTGTGAGGGACTGTTCTCTCGTCTCTATGCTTATCATATCAGGTTGCTCATGCATTTCACCAGGGTACGGATGATGAAAATTCCGTATTTCATTTGCCGGAACATAGAGAGGATGACCACCCTTGTGTAGCATAAAACCCTTCAGCAACAACTTAACAGTGTTTATCATTTTGCTCTTACTAAGATTTTGGTGGTTCATCAGCTTGGATTACATGGCATCACTTGGGATGATTTCATCTCTCGTGACTTCTTCAGAGCTTCACAGGGATTATTAGAGGTCAAGCATGAGACAGGTGGGCCTTCTCATCAGTATGAGCACCATGAGACCGCTAGTGTGCTAGTATTCATCACATATCAGAGGGGCACTAGACATTTGTTTGCAGCAGCAAAGCGAGTGTTATCTCCACCCTGTGTGGAAGGGGCCTCGCTTCCGACATCAGGACCATAGGTACAGGACAAAGCCAAGAGGCCAATGAAGGATGAGGGGCCTTCAGGTGAACAAGAGACCGACTTCATTCTCATTCATGATGATGATATAGACATGGGCCCACAAAGTGCCAAACTTAGGGAGATCACCCAGGAGCAGCAAACAGAGATCCAAGCCTTATCCCTTGACTTGGAGAGAGCTAACTGGACCATGAAGTATTTGGAGCGGAGGAACAAATAGCTTGAAGATCAGCAAGCAATCATGGAGTTACAAAACATCTGCAAGAATCGCCAAGCTGCACAAAGGAGAAGAATTGAGCTCACGTCATTGGAGCAAGAGATTAATGAGGATCGGGAGTCTAATCTCGAGAGAATCAACATCCACTTGGAGAGACTACTAGACAAGGCCGATAAGGGTCATGCATTGCTGAGACACATGGCTTTCCACTACATGGAATGGAACAAGCTCTGCAAGGCATGAATCAGGAATTTAAAGGCAAAACTAAAGAAGGCAATAAGGAAGAAAAAGAGGCAAAGGGAGGTTGATCATATTAAGATATTGGCCAAATCCTCTTTAGCCCATCATGACACTTAATGGAGAAGCTCTAGCCCAAATTTCAAGAAATTTGGGGCAATTTTGGCATTTTGACAAATTTTGGTACAAAAAACAGGGTTTTTCTTCCTATGCGCCGTGCGCTTTTGCTAGGGAGATCCAAATTGAAAGACGTTTACATCATTAGATTTGGAATGAGAAATCATGACTTCTGGTGCATGGCCAAGAATTTTGGGCAAGTTTTGAGTCCTCAGGAGGTCAAAAACACTCAAATAATGACCTCACTGCCCCTATTTTGACACACAAGAAGCGGTCTTGGGAGATTGAAGTTTTGGAGGGGTAAATTGGCACCAAATTCAGAAATTCCACTTGGGTTGGAAAGTAGACAGATAGGGCTTTCCAAAAAGCTATATTGTGCTCAATTTGGACTTCGGGAAGTGCCTCAAACTCAGCCTCAAAGTGGCGTGATGCATAGAGGATTTGGCGCGGCGCATAGAGGATTTTTGCTCAATTTTTCACCTTCCAGCTCAGAAATTCGGCCAGTTTGACTAGTTTTTCTTTTTGATGTAATTTTTTATCTATCTTGAGGTAATTGGATAAAAATTATGTAATTTTGGCACTTGTTTACTTGTTCTAGAGGATTCGTTTACTAAAAAGTGAAAATTTAATGAACGAATCAGTTTCCTACCGTATAGAGGCAAGTTGTTTTGATTGCCTAGATTTTAGTGCTTTGTTTAGAATTGGTTGAAACAGCTCCTAGAATGATGAGCTCGACCCCTAGAGGCAAGGGAATGGGTTGGGCTAGTCTATATCATGTAATTCCTAAGTCATTTTCAGGGTTGGACACTAGGGATTGCTTTGGCATATCATTGTACATTCTATCTCCGCATTTTTGGCTAATGAAAGACCAGGGTTTTGCAGTACTATTTGGGATCCATGTGGCTTTATGTTTTGATGGTGTTCTTCTCTAAGTAATTGTAAGTTCATTAGTGTTATGTGTATCATTTTCCTGTCTCTTCTTCTGAATTTGAACAAATGAGTGATTAAGGTAGAATCCATTAACTGCTATGCTCTGCCTTTGAATTTGTTTAAATTTCCATGTTTTCATCTGTTTAAGGATAATTCTTGAGACTCTCTTTCTCTCCTTAGCTCCTCACCAGTCTAATCTATCAATTCACTCACTTTAATGCATCAAAACGATTGCCTTCCTTGCCCCAATCAGAACTCTGCAGAAACTGTGCCTCATCCCCGAGCCCAATTTGCCTTTCCCTATTTCCAGCACAAAACCCCCAAAAACTGAAATCAAACCTTTGTACTTCATACCTAACCTAAAATTAGCTTTTATTACAGTCATCTCGAGCCCCATCGATTATCTTTTGCCGAGATTGACCCGGAGAGAGCCCTCTCCTGTCCTCGTAGGGCTAGCTATGAGGCTGAGCGTGATTTGATGTGGACCTAGAACCTTGTCTTTTTAGCCTGAGGAAAATCTAGGCTCTAACAAAAAGAATATCACCGAAGGAGCTGCTACACTGGATGTAACGACCATGATCCAAAGACAACATTACTGTAACATCATTTTGTTGATGGGAAAACTGATTTCCCTACTTTTGTATATTGGGTTAAAATAGGACTTACAATGTAACCTGTTGTAATAGATGTCTCCTCTTTAAAAATAGGAGACATCTACATTAGAGGGGATGAACAGACTGCGGGGAAAGGTCTAGTTGAAGGAACAAAACTGGAATCCTTTTGTAACATGACATATTGATGGATGAATAAAATATTGTTATGAACATTTCTTTCTAGTTCTTGTCTCCTAAGGAATCTTGTGGGAAGGATAGGGCCCACCTTCATCACAAGATTCACCCATTATATTTCTGTAGTGTGTTAAGTGTGTCTTTTATCCATGCCTTGTTAACAGTACTATTTACTGAATATTGTTTTTGCATTATTGCGGAAACTATGTTTTCTTTCCAATTGATTGCTACATTATTTAGTTTATCCATAGTTAATTCATCAGTGTTTCATTGGCAATTGAGTTTACAGAGTGAGTTGGAAAGATTGGTAGTCAGAAATAGGTGTTGAAGATTCCCGCTCTGGGAATAGGGTCCTGTTCTCTGTTACAGCATAGCTAGTGCTTTCCTTCACACATTGATTCTTTTTCATTAGATTACTCCTTTAATGAAATTAAGCATTCTTTGGTAACTGTCTGTAATAGATTGTTTTTCCTGTAACTCAGAGTGGAGCTTCAGTTTGCTTAAAGCAAGGTGTGACTAGTTTTTACTACAACTTTTATTGCTTTTAAGATTGAGTACATATAGTGCGTACTTGCCTTTGAAATAAACAGACTTCCCTGGGTTGACAATTTAAGTAGCATTTGGTTGTTTGTATTAATAAGCAATTAAAGTGACCAACAATAAGCACAACGAAAAAAGAAACTGCCAAGGGAGTACACCATTCCCTAGTATTGTCACAAATTTGTTATATGAAATCTATGACTGCGGACAAACGTATCTTCCCTAGGCCAGGTGGACTAAGCTAGAAGAACAGAAAGACAAAGAGACTAATGTTTTTATTAAATTAAATAGATAACGGAATGAATCCTGCTTGAAATCTATCATATGCTTGACTCCTACATTGGATTGTATGCTCCAATCATATCTCCAATCGCTATAACTATAGCCTACGCAATAATACAAAACAAACCAACGGTCTAAAAGATCTATGTAGGACCATATAATTACTTTATTCAATAGATCAACATGGTATTGAAATATATGAAATCATAACATCATACATAGGAAAATAAATAACTCTTTGCATTAATAGAAATGTAGTGAGTTATAAAAAAATAGGTTTTGACTTGTCCTTTCCTTGTCCTCCAAGTTTACTTGTCCTTTCCTTGTCACAAAGTGCAGCTCTAATCACCCTAATGGATGGAATGAACCCAATACCTATGGATGGCCATAAATATATAGGTGAAGGAGGTAGTTCATAAATTCTTATCCTCTTACCAATATGGGCTTCAGATCCACTCTTGATGGGAGGATGAGCACAAGCAATAAGGGTTGCAAAATCCAATGTAGGATACCATAGGATTCGAGACTTTTCTCTTAGGTATATAATTAAAATAATTCCTATAAGCTTCTGGAAAAGGAAGCTTTATGATTTATTTCTTCCTTCCCTAATTTCTCTAATCATCAGACACCCAACACTGAGCAGGCTGTTGTTTATTAGTGTGGGTGCAGACTAGGGAAACGTGGTATTCAACACTAATCAATAAGGGTCAATGGTACCATGGTCCTTAAAATGACATGAAACAAGGTGCTTTCAAGCAGAAACACAGGGATTAGAAAGATTCATCCTTAGCGCTTTGTGTAGGGGGTATGACAAAGTGTTCAAAGGATGTGAATGATCATGTTTATAGGCCTAGTGGCCTATAACACCTACAATCATGATAATATCATTTAATACTATAATTGCTCCCTCTATTCACACTACTCCCGCTATCATGTTTTCATGCCTATGTATTTTGATTATACATAGATAATCTAAATTTATACAAATATATATGTATCCTTTAAATTACGGAAAATTTCCAATCAATTTATAACTTACCCGAACATCCTACATAGAATGAAAATATTTGTTTATTGCAAAAAACTCACTCTTTTCAAAAAAACAATTGGAATTTTATAAAACCAATATAATCTTAGGAAAGTAAAAAAAATTACAAGATTACATGACCTTGAGGAAACAAAATTCCTCTCATAAATTTCTAAGACCTTCTAGAGGTAAAGAACTGAACTCACTTTTGAAAGGTGCTCCTACATTAAAATCCGAGTGAAGGAAAACTAGTTCATGGGCTTTATCCCATGATTTCTTCAATATTCCTTGCATAATAAGATATTTCTATTGCTATCATCCACGTGGTTTCCTCAAGTGGTTCATTCTGCTATTAGATTAAATGTATGTTCAAAATTTTTGAATGACAATGATAGGCCACAATCTTCTAGGTTAAACATTAAACCATATATAAAAGAGGATGAACACAAAACCTTCAAATTAGTACTCGAGGGCATAAGAAGGCCTTCATTCATCCCATTAGGGTGTAGCAAACTAAATGACCTTCCCTCAAACTAGAGAGAGAAGAAATCCATTGCCTTTGTGTGATAACAAATTGTCTCCTATATCAATAATAATGTCAAAATGATAAGAGGAGATTAATCAGTGGAGGACTATCTTCTTACGGGCACCCCTACCTGATGATCATTGAATGAAAAATAGATGAGGTTCCTCGGGTATTCCCTTCTCTCAGGGTTGAAACCATAGGGTTTCCACTCATTGAACCTATGTCATAGTTCGTGAGTTAGTGTAATATTAAAGAATATCTCTTATCTCAATAGTTATTAATGAATACCTCTAATCTTACTAATTATTTAGGAATTGTTATGAATTATTTTGTTAGATTAATATATTTCTATATTGTGTTAATATTTTATTCTCTATTAATATTATGTCTTTATTTTAAATAAATTTCCAAACTTTATTAATTTGTAGGAAAATTATAATAATTAATGTATTAATAATTGTGAAATATAGATCTACCGTCCGCAAATACTTAAATTTTATAAATTTTATGTTTATTATATTGCAATTATTAAAATTAAATAATTAAATACATAAATTTAGATATTTTCAAATAAAATTATTATATTTATATTCATCATAATGTAATAAATAAAACATAATTTAAAAAAATTAAAAAGTAAATAAATAAATCATAACCATAATAATTAACTAATATTAAAAAAAATTAACTTATTTATAATTACATAATAGCAAAACAAATTTAATCTATATTTATTTCTCAAAATTTAATTAGGGATATATTTTTTTAATTTTTAATAAATTTATTATAATAATTCCTTTAATCCTAAATATGGTGGGATTAAGAATCTCTATTTAAATATAAAAATATGGCCTTTTTATTCTATATGATTTTTCGTAGTATTAGTTATTATAATGTAAAATTTAGCTATATAGCAATAATTTTAAAACATTAAACTTGATTTTAAAACATTTAATTTTAATTAATTTAATAAATGAATTGAGAGAATATTATATACTAATATGAGAAAGTAATATCTATTAATATGCGAAAGAAATTTCATAAATATTATGATATTATTAAATAAAACAGAGATTTGAACTTATGTGTACTCTCTCATCTTATATTATATTTTGATATCGAAGTCAACATAAACCAAACAAAAAGGCTTCATCACTATAACTTTTTGTATAGGCAAAGATAGATTATTTCGTGAGTATATGATATGAGATGTTTATTGTTGCTCCTGTATAGTTTTGGTTTAACTAGACCATCATGGTGTTTGTCCATCATTCAATAAGTAGGGTGTGATCAACCAGTTACATGCAAAGAGTATGAATAGCCTATAAAAGTTCATGTGTCAGAAATATATGTAGAACTAATAAAACTTAATGAAGGTGCTTGGCATTCTTCTTGCTGAGAATGGTTTCAGGTTTATTTTGGTAGCGCATTCATCATGTTTGACTACATGACATTATTGGATACATTGCCCTAATGAGGATCTGGTGCATGGGTATGATTGTGGTATTGGCATGAATACATGTTGTTATGCATGGAAGCTTGGTCTTTGAATCAGCCCCATCAATCAGAACTAGTCCACATATATTCTAGGAACCACACTTGTACATGTAGAGGCTAAGATTCAAGTATAAATGATTGCACTTCATTTTTTATCAATTTGTTATTCAACTTGATGCAAGTTGCAATACACCAATCTATTAGTTTTGTATGTGTGTAAAAAAGAGGAACGTTATGTTTATTATAGATCTACTAGTAGTGTTTGTACGATGTAGATCTGTTGGGATTCGCCATGAGGGGTTCACTCAGTGAACCTCCGACATATTGCGTGCATTCATGGCATATCAAACAATACCCTTAATTTGACTACATATTGGAAAATACGTCTAAAAATCACATTATTTAAACTCCTACCAATATACCTTCCCAATTAAAAACCCATAATTTCCCTAGATGTTGTAGATATCCATTTTTTCATTAACATTTTTTATACCGCTTTATATTTTTCATTAACTTTGAGATCCATTCTCAAAAAACCGTTTACCCCCTATATACCCTCCCAATATCTTATGTCATTTTTCCTCAATATATATCCCCCAATATGAAACTACATTGTATGGCATTACTTCCCTGTTGAAGCCCCCATGGGATTAGCCTATCCACCATCGTTTTGAACTTGACTAGCTTGGTAGAAATGTGATATCCATTCCACTTCATGAGGGAATGACCTTCTTGTTGAAGAAATATTTGGTAGAAAATTCTATCTCATGATCACAAGGACATATTATGTGACAATTGTTTGTAACCATGTGACAAAATTGTTATCTATATAAGAAACTAATGTTGTTAGGTTGAGTGAAAGTGTAGATTGGAGGTAAAATGGTCATAATTATGGATTTGAATGTAAGCCCATTAGAAGGATGGGTAATATTACATGCAAAAGAGACAAACTTATGGGAAAGAATCTCATGTATCTGATTTTTTTTTTTTTGTGAAACAACTTAAGATCATGGGATTTATTTTATAATAATCAATGTTATGAGAAAAATATGCATGTGCTATAGGAGTGATGATGGATCTTTCCAAAATGAAGAGAAAAGTGTTGTGAAGATAGAAAGTATTGATCCACCATTTTCTCATCTTTCTAACCATTTTCTCATCTTTATAACCAAAAATAGGTTTTGACTTGTCCTTTCCTTGTCCTCCAAGCTTACTTGTCCTTTCCTTGTCACAGAGTGCAACTCTAATCACCCTAATGGATGGAATGAATGCATTACCTATGGATGACCATAAATATATAGGTGAAGGAGGTATTTCATAAATTCTTAACCTCTTACCAATATGGGCTTCAGATCCACTCTTGATGACAGGATGAGCACAAGTGATAAGGGTTGCAAAATCCAATGTAGGATACGATAGGATTCGAGACTTTTCTCTCAGGTATATAATTACAACAATTTATAGAAGCTTCTAGAAAAGGAAGCTTTGGGATTCATTTTTGTTTTCCCTAATTTCTCTAATCATCAGACCCCCAACATTGAGCAGGTTGTTGTTTATTAGTGCGGGTACAGAGTAGGGAAATGTGGTAGTCAACACTAATCAATAAGGGTCAAGGGTACCTTGGTCCTTAAAATGATTGAAACAAGGTGCTTTCAAGCAGAAAATCGGGGATTAGAAAGATTCATCCTTATGGGTTTGTGTACGGGGGATGACAAAGTGTTCAAAGGATGTGAATGATCATGTTTGTAGGCCTAGTGGCATGTAACACCTACAATCATGATAATATCATTTAATACTATTATTGCTCCAACTATTCACACTAATCCCATTATCATGTTTTCATGCTTAGGTATTTCGATTATACATAGATAATATAAATTTACACAAATATATATGTATCCTTTAAATTACGGAAAATTTCCAATCAATTTATAACTTACCTGAACATCCTACATAGAATGAAAATATTTGTATATTGTGCAAAACTCACTCTTTTCAAAAAAACAATTGGAATTTTATAAAACCAATATAATCTTAGGAAAATAAACAAAATTACAAGATTACATGACCTTGAGGAAACAAAATTCCCCTCATAAATTTCTAAGGCCTTCTAAAGGTAAAGAATTGAACTCACTTTTGAAAGATGCTCCTACATTAAAATCCGAGTGAAGGAAAACTAGTTCACGGGCTTTATACCATGAGTTCTTCAATATTCTTTCCATAAAAAGATATTTGTATTGCTATCATCCATGTGGCTTCCTCAAGTGGTTCATTCGTCTATTAGATTAAATATATGCTCAAAATTTTTGAATGACAATGATAGGCCACAATCTTTAAGGTTAAACATTAAACCATATATAAAAGGGGATGAAGAGAGAACCTTCAAATTAGTACTCGAGGGAATAAGAAGTCCTTCATTCATCCCATTAGGGTGTAGCAAACTAAATGACCTTCCCTCAAACTAGAGAGAGAAGAAATCCATTGCCTTAGTGCGATAACACATTTTCTCCTATATCAATAATAATGTCAAAATGATAAAAGGAGATCAGTCTATGGAGGACTATCTTCTTAGGGGCACCCCTAGCTGATGATCATTGAATGAAAAATAGATGAGGTTCCTTGGGCATCCCCTTCTCTCAGGGTTGAAACCATAGGGTTTCCACTCATTGAACCTATGTCATAGTTCTTGAGTGAGTGTAATATTAAAGAATATCTCTCATCTTAATAGTTATTAATGAATACCTCTGTTTTTTAACTTTTTAACTGTATGTTTAACGTTCTGCATAAAATTTAGCAAAGATTGGCGGTAAACTGACCACTTTTGGGTTATTGGTTTTGTTTGTTTTTGAAAAAGGTGGCCTAGATGAATTAATAAGCCTTTTCTTTACGCGGGGATTAAGATTTAGAGGTACTTCTGGCCAAATTCTTCTCGGGCACCGTGTATAAAATAGAATGTTGTACCTACTAAGCTAGGAAGATAAGGGGAACCTATTCCATCTGATTTCCATGGAATTTTGACTATAATCCTACGTTAGTAGAGTATAATAAAGATTAAAGTTGTATTTTAATAAGAAAGAGTATCACTTTATTGTTGGGAGTTTTATTGAATGGGAAGGCCCTCAAGCTCAATGCTTCTTTTGAAATCCTTTGCATCTGTCCAAAAAAAAAACATTTACCCAGAAAATATATGCCAATCTGAAACCCATAGCGTTAAACAACAATGGACTCAAGCCTTTTCAGATTTGTGGATTTCTCGGATTTTTGAGTTTGTTCCTTCAGATTTTGAATCATTTTTCACTAAAATGAAAAGCTGAGATTTCCAGTTTTGTTTCATCTTTCATGGATTTCTCAGTACTATTATCCTCGGTCTTCTTCACTGCAATATCACTGGTGCTTACATTGATTAATTCCTTCCGCTCAACTGGAGGTTTCGTAGTCATGGGCAGTGAATCATCATGTAGAAACTTCAAAACCTTGGCTCCCTTCACCCGATTGGTGAATTATTTTGTTAGATTAATATATTTCTATATTGTGTTAATATTTTATTCTCTATTAATATTATGTCTCTATTTTAAATAGATTTCCAAACTTTATTAATTTGTAGGAAAATTATAATAATTAATGTATTAATAATTGTGAAATATAATTCTACCATCCATAAATACCTAAATTTTATAAATTTTATGTTTATTATATTGCAATTATTAAAATTAAATAATTAAATACATAAATTTAGATTTTTCAAATAAAATTATTATATTTACATTCATCATAATGTAATAATTAAAATATAGTTTAAAAAAATCTAAAAAGTAAATAAATAAATCATAACCATAATAATTAACTAATATTAAAAAAAAAATTAACTTATTTATAATTATATAATAGCAAAACAAATTTAGTCTCTATTTATTTCTCAAAATTTAATTAGGGATATAATTTTTTAATTTTTAATAAATTTATTATAATAATTCCTTTAATCATAAATATGGTGGGATTAAGAATCTGTATTTAAATATAAAAATATGGCCCTTTTATTCTATATGATTTTCCATAGTTTCAGTTGTTATAATGTAAAATTTAATTATATAGAAATAATTTTAAAACATTAAACTTGATCTTAAAACATTTAATTTTAATTAATTTAAAAAATGAATTGATAAAATATTATATACCAATATGAGAAAGTAATATATATTAATATGCAAAAGAAATTTCATAAATATTATGATATTATTAAATAAAACAGAGATTTGAACTTATGTGTACTCTCTCATCTTTTATTATATTGTGATATCGAAGAGAACATAAAACAAACAAAAAGGGTTCATCACTATAACCTTTTGTATAGGTGAAGATAGATTGCTTCGTGAGTATATGATATGAGATATTTATTGTTGCTCTTGTATGGTTTTGCTTTGACCAGGCCATCATGGTGTTTGTCCATCATTCAATATGTAGGGCATGATCAACTAGTTACATGAAAAGAGTATGAATATCCTATAAAAGTTAATGTGTGAGAAATATATGTAGAACTAATAAAACTTAATGAAGGTAGTTGGCTTTCTTCTTACTAAGAATTGTTTCAGGTTTATTTTGGTAGCGCGTTCATCATGTTTGACTACACGACATTATTGGACCCATTGCTCTGATGACGATCTGGTGCATGGGTAAGATTGTGGTTTTGGCATGAATACATGTTGTTATGCATGGAATCTTGGTCTGTGAATGAGGCCCATCTATCAAAACTAGTCCACATATATTCTAGGAATCACACTTGTACATGTAGAGGCTAAGAGTCAAGTATAAATGATTGCACTTCATTTTTCATCAATTTGTTATTGAACTTGATGCAAGCTGCAATACACAAATCTGTTAGTTTGGTATATGTGCATAGAAAAGAGGAACATTATGTTTATGATAGACCTGCTAGCAGTGTTTGTACGATGTAGATCTGTTGGGATTCACCATGAGGGGTTCACTCAATGAACCTCCGACATATCACGTGCATTCATGGCATATTTAACAATACCCTTAATTTGACTACATATTAGAAAATACCTCTAAAAATCACATTATTTAAACTCCTACCAATATACCTTCCCAATTAAAAAACCCCTAATTTCCCTAGATATTGTAGATATCCATTTTTTCATTAACATTTTTTATACCCCTTTATATTTTTCATTAACTTTGAGCTCCATTTTATAAAAACCGTTTACCCCCTATATACCCCCGATATCTTATGTCATTTTTCCTCAGTATATATCCCCCAATATGAAACTACATGGTATGGTATTGCTCCCCCAGTGAAGCCCCCATGCGATTGGCCTACCCACCATTATGTTGACCTTGACTAGCCTAGTAGAAATGTTGTATCCATTCCACTTAGTGAGTGAATGACCTTCTTGTCGAAGAAATATTTGGTAGAAAATTCTATCTCATGATCACAAGGACATACTATGTGACAACTGTTCGTGACCATGTGGCAAAATCGTTATCTATCTCAGAAACTAATGTTGTTAGGTTGAGTGAAAGTGTAGATTGGAGGTAAAATAATCATAATTATGGATTTGAATGTAAGCCCATAAGAAGGATGGGTAATATTATGTGCAAAAGAGACAAACTTATGAGAAAGAATGTTATATATCTGATTTTTGTTTCCTTATGAAACAACTTAAGATCATGGGATTTATTTTATAATAATTAATGTTATGAGAGAAATATGCATGTGATATCGGCGTGAGGATGGATATTTCCAAAAATGAAGAGATAAACATTGTGAAGCTGGAAAGTATTTGTCCACCATTTTCTCATCTTTCTAACCATTTAAAACACCCTTTTATGATCATTTTACCTCATCGTGTCAGTTACTCATCACCCCTTCTTACCATGTTTCTTCGTTAATATACTGCAACAATATTTGACATAGTTAATTATGATTATTTTCCTTCATTGTTGATGAATTAGAAAGGATTATCCCTAGTTTTACTAATGACAACTTTTTATTAGTCTAGTTCTATAAGTCCTATGTAATCCTATAGCCAACCTCCAAGGTTGCATATCTATGAAGCTCTAGGTGGAATTCCAAGATATGGTTTTCTTGTTGGATTTGATGACATGGATTCATGTTTTCTATAATGTCCCAAGGTTGAATGCACACAACTACTCACAGCCTATACTTCTATCAAAGTGTGTCAAGAATAAAGGAGTAATGAAATTCAAAGATGGTTTTCAGAGGAATAGAAAATAATTTGAAAATTTAGTGGAATAGGTTGTGTTTAGAACACCCCTAGGAAGATACACAAAGTTATTTCAAGGGTATCTTTTTGGTTGTGGTTGTCATCAATCTGCATCCAAATCCAAGCAATCAATTACCAAAGGAACCAACTCTAACATATTCTTAGTTGATTGTATGTCAAATGCATAAAGTGTAATAAGACCTTTAGTTTTTCTACAACTATAATATTCTGAAAATAGGAAAAACATAAAATTCTATACTCTATCCATAGTTTGAGAGTCCAGATTTGGGGAGAACGATTTCAATTTCACCCCTTTCTTCTCTGTATAAATATATGGACAAAATGGGTTTGAGAGTTATAATTTCTAGGAGTTAGATTAACTAGGGGTTCTCATTTTCAAGTGATCAATTTAACATTGTAATTTGATAATTTAGATTTGATAGAAAGTAAGCAACTTTGATTTTATGTCTTGATTAATGAAAAATTGTTGAATTTAGTTCCTAGGATTTTTAGCTATGCGACTTAAAGTTGGATTTTGTGTTTTTTAGGAAGTGTTGTGCTTGTTGGGAGTTTTCACCAAATTATCCCATGTTTCCCTATCTTCCATATTATTTTACAATATATTAGAACTTTAGCCTAGACTATAATATATTTCTTCTTCAATATCATAAATCAATGTGCGTTTGTTTCTTAGTTTGTTGAATTTTCTACTTTCTTGATTGCAGGAGCAAGATTAATCACAACGATGAATGTTACAACCCTCTTCGTTGCATGACCATTTAGTCCAACAAAAATGATAAATTTGTAGTCTATCAAATAGGGGTTTTATGTTCAATCGTGGTAATCACCATATCTAATCTCGTATCTCTCCCCTTGCTTCGATTTAAATTGTTGTTTGGTATATGTGATATTTCTTTTTGAAGGGTAAATTATATGCATTGTAACATTTTCTTGGCTGCATGAACACTCTACTAGGTTATTTTGAAATATTTCAACCCATTGTGAAGGTACCCTATATTGATGTCTCAAATTGTACAAATCTCATACATTTCACCTTTCTCTTTCCATCTTATAGTATATGTTAGAAAGCCTAATAATGATTTAAACTCTGCACATACTATGTAGCATCTCTAATTTTACAAATCCTTGCTTGATAATTTATGTTGGAACTAGTAAGAAACTATTTTTGCCAAAATTATGTGTTGATGCTAGGGAGGTGGTAAACAGGTTATAAAATTAATAGTCTACATTTATGTTTTTGCAAAATGTTTTTCTAGTTTTCCCCAACACTTAAGACTAGAAGGAGTGAGAGGGTAAAAGATCAAGTATGAACTTGTGCACCACTTTGGTGAGTCTCTACCAGCCCTTGTCATGTTGGTACAATGTACTTATTTTATGAGAGTGTTTTTTCATTTAGTTTGATTCATGGAAAGGAAGAAGTTAACTCATGCCAGCAGAGAAGTTGGTGAAAACATGGTCTTTGTAGTGTCAAGGATTCCAAGTTCATGGTAAAATAGGCTTTGAACTTTTTGTTTTAGTATATTTCATTTATTTCTATAAAGTATTTATTTTTAAGGTATTATAAGAAATCCTTTCTTCCACACCCCTGCCCACCCCCAATCTACTATACCTATGCAAGACATTACCTAAAAACCAAAGAAAAATGATACTGAAGAGCTTGTGGATAAAACGAGGAATGTTACTCCAATAAATCTCTCAAATCTTAGTAGTAGTTGGAAACATCTTTCCAACTCATGACGAGAAAATCTTGACAACATTTTGAAACATACCTACACTTTGGGAAGTGATAGAAGACCAAAAGTTCCATGAGAGAAGTTAAGAAGAAGAACTAGAGAAAACCAAATAATCATGGATTTTGTTTGATGGGGAGAAAAAGAAACCAATAAACTTGATATCCATGAGTCACTGACATACCTATCATCATATGCTCTATGCGTCCAAGGGACCAACCATCCAACAACAAAATATTTAAATGGCTTAGTAAAAGAGGACATGCACAATATTCCAAACGAGTATGTGAACAATGGGTATCATGAATATATTGAATTGTGGTCATAGAAAACTATCATAGAACACAAATTCTTCACTCTTCAATTTTTCTTGATGTGATCATCAGAGTGGATCATTTCTCATGTTTAGGTATAAATTAAAGCATGTTTTTCGAAATTCAATATGAGTACATTCATAATTATGTTACACACATGGCTTCACTAGAAATATTCCTACGCTTAAGAAGATGCTATCTTTTCATGTAAAGCAGGATTGTGTATGAGCATAAATAAATATCTTAATAAATATAAAAATAAATAATAACTATGAGAACTAGGAAACTGACATAGTTAGACAAGGACTTTTCTTCAAAACCATGTTATTGGTTAGAAAAAATTTCAATAATTTACACATCATGTTGTTGTGCCTTTATATTTCAAAATTATATATATGCTCATGTTAGCTGATGTGGGATGCATTAATTTCTTCCTACTAATGAGTTTTAACCCATCAACCTCAACATATTATCTAGGTTCAATACTAGAGACTTATAGTACATTGGGGCTTGCATACAGTAATCATAGATCCTCTCGTTGAAGGTAGTGGGAATAAAACAATGTCCCTTGATTGTCAGAACTTTCAAGTGACCAACTTAAGCACCTTCATTCATACCTAACAATATGTACTAGGTACCATGATGCTCATTAACATCAAGGATGAGTCATCTCACTTTGGTTAATGACATACAAGAATGTTTGGAAATCCAATGACATCTTTCCATACTCAACTTCAACAATTTCATTTTCCATGGCAAGATCTGTACCATGGATTCAGGATTTGATGAATATTGTGTGGAGTACCAAATCAAAATTTGTATTCTTCCATTTTTTCTAATAAGAATGGGAGATTGAGTGTTTGAGAATTGGGGTAGCAATAAGTTAAGCCTTCATTCTTTCAAAAACTTCAACAACCATTTTAGATTTTCCCTGCAAATCAAAATTTCATTAGAAAATGAAACATAGTTAGCAATCATCTTTCTTGGTCATCACAATCATCTTCGTACAATCAACATACATCAAGACTACTATATTTTGGATCAATTTTGGGGTACATAATTCTTAGGATTAATTTATTTTCATCATCATGCATGCAAACTTTAGCATATAGGTAAAACACAAGGTAAAATCCATATTGAAACTTTTTAATTTGTTAAAAATTTATCGATAATGATCAGGATATACCATAAGATTGTATTCCTATCCTACCATTTAATTTTTTCTGCATACCTTTCCAATATGTTTTTCCCTCATATTTTATCATAATTATACCATACCATCATTAAACTATTTCCCTAATCCATTAACCATTCCATTTTGATCTAGAATGATCCAATATGATTATACTTGATTGTAATCAATTTTTATGCTTTTATTATTTATCATATTTAAATAAATTAAGGTACAAATGCTATGATAGTAATAAAAATTTGCAAGAAAATTTCACTCTATGGGATTCCAAAAACTACTTGAGAAAGGGGAAAGGAAATGGTTCTTTCCCATCAGTGCTTATCATAAGATGTTTCACAAAAAAGAGTATTATAGAGGGAAAATAAAGAAAAGTATCCTTAACTCGTTGAAAGAATAACATAATTATGTATGGATTGGATGGAATAGGAGGAATTGCATCCCTTTCAAATCAACTAGTAGATAAAACATTTTGATGAAGTTGTTTACTTGGATGATAGTGTTGAGTCTATTTTTTTCCTCAATATGATGATGTTGGGCCACACGAATTCTATCTTCTTGACAATTTGTTACTTTCTCTTTCACTTATTTACTACTTACCCTTATACCACTGCATTTCCATTTGGAAATGCAAAACCATGAAAGGTTCATAAATAAGAAATAAGGTAAAAGTCAATGTGCTCTCGATTCTATAAGTTTTCCTTTGTAAATTTGATTCAATTTGCATGACTCATGGAATTTGACACTTTTTGTAGCCTCACTAACATTTTTCAGTTGAATCCAAGGTTGAAATAGATCCCATGGGAGATTAATCAACCAATGCACATGGGAATATGACAAATCTTCATACATGGATTTCCACCTATTA
Source organism: Pinus tabuliformis (assembly GCA_031772625.1). Lineage (NCBI taxonomy): Eukaryota > Viridiplantae > Streptophyta > Pinopsida > Pinales > Pinaceae > Pinus > Pinus tabuliformis. Next base: position 924,207,693 of record CM062820.1, on the reverse strand, counting down.
GTCTCAGGTAAAAGAATCCTAGTTGACCATATTGCAAAGTCAAACATATGGTCACACAATGGCATCGATCATTTGGATATACCAGGAATCAAAACATAGTATCAAGCAAGATTGAATCCTTATCCGCTGAGTGAGATCACGAATAATTTAAAGAACAATGATGTGTTTGTCACATTATTCACATCATATAGAGCAAATCATGTGAGTAATATTCTTAATATAATTTGGAGTCTAAGACGTCAATATGTAGAGATAGCCTTTAGCAACAAGTTTCTCTGAAGTAGTTATTTTAAAACTATACAAAATGATTCACTAAGGAAGCCAAACATAGTGTTTAATCTTTAAGGTTGATCAATATGCTTGGATGTCATCATTACTTTTAAATATTGTTGAAGTTCATCCCTTGTTCAGTCAATACAATCCTTTTACATGGTTATGCCTTCATGACCAGATCTGGTGTTTGATCAATAATTTCCTTATTTTTCAATCTGTCATGAACCTCAGGAGGGCTCCCTTATGAGTATGAGTGTATTTTAAATTCCCTTTATGTTTCATTTCTGCGAGATAGACTAGTTTCCTTTATGCGTGTTTTTTGCAATATTTCTTTCAAGCCTTTTGTTTAGATTCTTTGTTTTATATGCACTCTCTTTAGATGCACCTTCATGATCATTATGCTTTTGATACTTTTGAAATCAAGAACTTGAATAAATCTATAAAAATGAAAAAACGTTTATTAGTTGCTTCCTTATTTAAATATTTTACTTCTACATTTAAATTGTATGAGATTTATACATAATGTGTATACATGAATTGTTGAAATATGGCCATAAGAATATTCCAATTTAATTTTTCCTTCAATTAAATTGTGAATTAAAATCGAATTTAGTCTTAACAGCTACTTGGAAATAATTAATTAATTTATTTTAAATTAATTAGTTGGAGAAATTCAAGTTAGAAGTCTTTCTAAACTCATGCAAGAGTTATCCCTTAAATTAAAAAGATAAGATTGAGTTATATTTGAGTTGTAATTAGTTAACTTAGTTTACCGAGTTAAGTCGAATTAAATTAGTTCCAAACTGTTTGAGGAAATAATAGTGAGTTAACAGTCAGTTGATGCATTAATGCACTCAACTAGTGCTACTCCAGTTAATCGAAGATTCCCTCATTAGAAACTCATGCATGTCTATTTTGAGAAAGACCTAGTTGAGATTAATGTTCAAGGACAGTGCACTATCAGTTGCATGTGTTTTCTCATGGAGAAAACGCATGCATGTATTCAAGGATTTATCCTTGAGGATTGCACATTTTTGAAGGAGGTTTTCCACTTGGTAATAGGAAAACCATCCACAAGGAATAGCGCAAGGAAATAGGAGCTTGGAGGGAAGAGAGGAAGGCTGGAGAGAAGCCAAGTTTCCCTATGAGCATCTGTGAGGATTGTACTGAGAGCTGGCTAGCTGTGAGAGCTAAGGCTTTGTATAATTCCTATGTATTTTCACCATGTATGATAATACAATAGTGTGGGGTTTTTAGCTGATGCTTTCCCCAAAAGTATTTTCATGTGTATTGTGCCATTGATTCTTCTTCTTCTAGTTATATTGTTCAGCTCGATCTTTAAGATTCCACAAATTGATAGTAGAATTAGGTTATAGTATTCTGCTTTGATTTATATTGCATTATCAGGTTAACCTACACAGCTAAAATACATGCTATCATAGCCTAGTTGTGTAGAAATTTTCTACATGGTATTGGAGATGTGAACAGTATACTGAGAAGAGAATTCGAAGTTTGAAGTTTGAGGTTGCAGGTGCAAATCAAATTCATATCATACTTCAAGGTTGGCCAGTGGCGTTCTATGGCTTGAGACTTGAGTATGCCTTGGAAGGTATCTTGAATTACATAGAATGGAAAGATAAAATGGAGGCTATATTAGAAGACAATGGTTTGAAGGAATTCATTGATCGAGAAATCCCAAAGCCAGCTTTGACTAATGCACAAGAGTTGGCTGAGTGGAAGAAGTGTGTGGCGAAGGCGAGATGAATCATCCTTGAGGGAGTTGGAGACCATATTGTCTTGAGTCTCCATGGGAGGATACTCCATTTTCAATGTGGAAGACATTGAAGGACCTCTACTAGAATAGTAGTGACCAGAGGAAATTTGCGCTCAAGGATAAGCATTGAAGAATCAAGATGGAGAAGGGTGATATTATTTCCACATATCTGAACAAGCTCACCACCTACGAAGATGAGCTTGGCAATGTGGGAATAATTATTGCCGATGATGATATGGTGAGCCTCACTCTCCTTGGCCTGCCAAAGAGTTGGAATAGCTACCAGGACTCTATGAATGGAAAGGAGAAACTTACAGATTATGAACAACTTTGGTCGGATCCTATGCAAGAGGAGATCAGGAGATGCACACGAGATGGTTATTCATCAAACATTGATGATGAAGAAAATCTGGCCTTAGCACGTAAGGCAAGGAAATGGAAGGGGAGGGATTCCTATTTCAAGTCGAATTCTTCTCATGGAGGGAAGAAGGGTGACATGTCTAAAGTAAGATTCTTTAATTGTCAGAAGATGGGACATTATGCGACTAATTTCCCATCGAAGAAGTCCAAGAAGGGATCCTCAGAAGGATTGAAAGGTGAGGCATTAGCCTCTCAATTTGAAATGGACTTTACCCTCATCGCATGCATGGCGTCATCGATGATGGTTTGTGTCTGGTATCTTGACAGTGGAGCCTCATTCCACATGATCGGTGATAAAAATTTATTCAGTGCGTTGGGGGACAAAGACCTCAAGATGCGCATAGATATGGGTGACGATGAAAGGTATAGTGTTTCAGGAGTGGGCACAGTCGCTTTTCAGAGGGACCATGGAGCTCTTCTCACCTTAACATATGTGATGTATGTTCCTCGACTGAAGAATAACTTGGTATCAGTCGTGATGTTGGAGGACAAAGGCTATGATGTTGTCTTCACTAAAGAAAAGGCATTCCTAAGACACATAGCCATGGGTCAGACCAAGAGGATAGGGATTCAGGTGAAGAATCTCTATAAACTAGAGGTAGATGATTGTGAATCATTGAGTATGAAAGAATAATTGGTGCAAAGACAAGACATTGGCGAGTTGTGGCACAGGTGGTTGGGCCATTTGCATCATTGGACTTTGAAGATAATGCAGCAAATATCTACAGGACTTCCCAAAGGTAAACTTGTGCAAGTTGACACATGCAAAGGTTGTACCTTGGGAAAGTACACCAAGTATTCCTTTCATCATCAAGATAATCGAGCAAAGGCTATCTTAGAGTAAGTTCATACTGATTTGTGTGGACCATTCTCGAAGGCATCCACAACAAAGCAAATGTATTATGTGATTTTCATTAATGACTCTTCTCTAAATGTTGGATTTATTTCATGCAGAAGAAGGACCAAACTTTCACAAAGTTTTGTGAGTTCAAAGCTTTGGTCGAGAAAGAGTCAGGGAAGAAGATCAAGGCCTTGAGAAGCAGCAACGATGGAGAATATGTCTCTCAAGAGTTTAAGGACTTCTGTGCAGTGGAAGGAATTAAATGAGAGTTGATGACACCTCATAACCCACACGAGAATGGGGTGGCCGAGAGGAAGAACATAACTATTCTAGGGGCAGCACGGGCAATGTTGCATGAATAAGGTCTACCACTTCACTTGTTGGCTAAGGCATGTAACACAACAGTCTATTTGCAAAATAGAAGCCCACATCGCATACTTGGGATGAAGACACCAGAGGAAGATTTCTCCAGTAAAATACCAGATGTGGGTCACTTCATGATCTTTGTCTCATCGGTTTATTGCCATGTGACAAAGGATGCACGAAAGAAGCTTGAGTTGACAACAGAGTTGGGGATATTTGTGGGGTACACTGATATAGCTCACAACTATCAGGTGTACTTGCCTACCAGTCGAAGGACAGTGGTTCATAGAGATCTCAAGTTTGATGAGCAGAAGGCCATGCGAGTTTCCCTTGAGGGGGAGCTCCAACTACAGGCTGTGGAGAAACTATTGGTTCCTAAGGAGGAGGAGCCTCAGACTGATGCAAAGCAGCCACATGCAGAGTTTCCAAGAGTGGAGACATCCACTCAAGCAGAGTCTTCCAGATATGGATGGAAGCACACTAGAGAAGATGACAGATTGTTGGAGGATGCGAGAGAGAATGTGGGAGCACCATCTTCTTAGGGCAGAAAGAGGAGGTCATTTGAGAGGTACACTAGATACGTGGCCGTTGCTGGGGAATCTATTGATACCAAGCCATCTTCCTTGGAGGAAGTAGTGCAGCAGCTGATTTGGGTTGATGCTATGGTGGAGGAGTATGACTCCATAGTTCGTAAAAGTGTTTGGGACGTGGTTTCGAGACCAAAGAACAAGTCAGTTGTGAGTTCCCGTTGGCTTTGCAAGTTAAAGCAAGTTGTTGATGGTAGTATGGAGAAGCATAAGGATCATCTTAAAGACTGTGTAGCGAGGAGGATCATGTTGCTACAGTATATTTCGACAGAGGAGCAAGGCGCTGACATTTTGACAAAGGCATTGTCAAAGTGTAAATTTGAGTTCCATAAAGACAAGATTGCGGTGGCAGGTAATCCCTTTCTTGTTCAGAGGGAGTGCTGAAAAATGGAAACAAGAATATTCCAATTTAATTTTTCCTTGAATTAAATTGTGAATTAAAATTGAATTTAGTCTTAAGAACTACTTGGGAATAATTAATTAATTTATTTTAAATTAATTAGTTGGATCAATTCAAGTTAGAAGTCTTTCTGAAGTCATGCAAGAGTTATCCCTTAAATTAAGGAGATAAGCTTGAGTTATATTTGAGTTGTAAATAGTTAACTCAGTTTACTGAGTTAACTCTAGTTAAATTAGTTCCAAGCAGTTTGAGGAACTAATAGTGAGTTAACAGTCAGTTGATGCATTAATGCACTCAACTAGTGCTACTTCCGATAACTGAAAATAGGAGCTTGGAGGGCAGAGAGGAAGGCTGGAGAGAAGCCAAGATTTCCTATGAGCATCTGTGAGGATTGTACTGAGAGCTGGCTAGCTGTGAGAGCTAAGGCTTTGTATAATTCCTATGTATTTTCACCATGTATGATAATACAATAGTGTGGGGGTTTTAGCTGATGCTTTTCCCAAAATTATTTTCATGTGTATTGTGCCATTGGTTCTTTTGCTTCTAGTTATATTGTTCAGCTCGATCTTGAAGCTTCCACAAATTGATATTAGAAGTAGGTTATAGTATTCTACTTTCATTTATATTTCATTATCGGGTAAACCTACACATGTTTTCTACATGAATGACTCTAGATTCTAAGTGTGCACATTAGTAATCTCAGTTTTCTTTGATCTCATAGTTAGAGGTCATTTTGATTCAATTTCTTAGAATAATCTTATGTTTATTTTCATATAATAAGCTTTATTTGTTTTCTCTTTGCCTAGAATTCATTTTCTTCCTTAGAAACAAAGTTTTTAATGTTTTCTAGAACAAAGTTGTCAATTGAGTTTCCTTAAAATAGATTTTATGAATTTCATAGAATCGATCTATGTTCTCAACAATAGAATATAATTTAAGGAGTTTTTCATAGAATCTTCCTAAGAAGACATTTTAACAAGATTTCAAAATATATGTTTAGAATACGCTTTTATACCATACGAATTTAGAATGGAAGTTTATTGCTTTCATAGTATAAGAATCTAGTTATGTTTCATAGCATAGGATCGATTTCATAGAATATTGTCACATTTCTTCTACATAGAGTGAAAATTGTACTTTCATTTCAAATAGATTAAAATTTCATTTCTTTCTAGTTTAGAATTTGTTATTTAGTATTTTATCACACCCCTTGTCTCATATCCTGAAGTGTTGGAGTTTGTGTTGTTAATGCCACAATTGTCACAAAATGACGAAATATGTCAATGTATTCACCATGAAACATGTTCAAAGAATCAATAAAGAAAAGAATAATACTTGCCTTGAAATATTTCTGAAGAAACTTGTCATAAACCTTGTTTTTCATGATCAACATGTTTTTCATAACTAGTGACCCATGTTGATCACTTGATGCATCATACTATCCTAGCACTGCGAGCATGAATTTTATCACAAAAATCCGTGTTTGTCCTCTTCAAGTAGTTTTTCACAAAATGAAGGAGAATCTTCTCTTACTATAAGCCTTGAGAACAACGAGTTAGTTATAAGTGAATGATGACTCGAACGAGACCTCCCATTCCTAGTTCTTCATCTAACTTTCATGGATATTTCACTTGAGATGTTGAACTTCTCCCTCCTTTCATGGATCCTTAACTCCCTCTCCTTCCCTATAAATGAGAACTCTACTATCCATTAATGGTTGGCTAATAATTGGTTTCCTTCCTAGTGCTGAACTATGCCCGTTTGCTGCCCATTTTGCTAAGGAGAAAGGAGTGCCTGAAGGTTAAGGTTAGGACTTGGAAACTCACGTAAATCACGCTTCCAACATCAAGGATTAAATGGTTGTAATGCTCCCTTTACCATCTATTAATAATAAATTATGCACTTTATTTCCATAAATGTGTCAAATATTTCTCATTTAGTGTAATACTCCTTGATCTGTTACATGGATTATATTGGAATGAATTTTGTTATGTATGGATTTGTTTTCTCCATGTGATATTCCTTGTAGGTATTTATCCATAATGGTGAAGATGAGATTGAGCTTGGAAACAAAAGAATCAAGGACAAAACCAACGGATGTTAGCATCAGAGTGAGATAGGTCATGTATCCTCTTTTTTGTTTTCTAGTATAAACTAGGAAAGTTTACATATGTTTGTCTTTGTTTGTTGCTAGATCCTCCCATAAGACTAGAGGCATCATTTCTATCCACCAAAAGGACTGTGTGCACAACAAAATGGTGACTCCACTAGGGAATACATAAGCCTTCAAGCCTCCTTTGTCTTTCGTTTCTTTTGATAGGTTTGGTCAAACTCTTGGTGATCCATAACTTCGGTTAATTGTGGATCCATATTCTGAGTGATGTGTGGCTTAGAGTGTCAAATCTAGGTCTCTGCTCAACTTTTTCTTTTTTTTCCTAAGCTTTTCTCACCCAAAACGTGTTTTTATCGAAAGCAGAGTGCTGGGAACATGGATTTTGTTGATTATAGTAGTGTTGAAGACACTATCAGCACATGCTTTGACCATTACAGTCATGCTAGTCCAAAAAATGAGATTTTTTTAGGATTTTTGATAGAATATCAGGAATATCTTGATCTTTGAAGTCTTTCTCCTGCTCTATGTGCATAGAATTTTGGCTTATTATTGTTAGATTCTTCGTGGTTTGAAAATTTCCATCCCATTGTTTGATGTAGTGAAAGTGAACTTTTGTTGAGTCTTTAGTTCTTTGGGTCAATTGAATTTACTATTTACTATTTGTATGTGTGGAAGAAATATTGATTTTGTTGCTGGTTAAAGCATTATTAGTTCTTTTGAAAACCATAAAAGAAATGGCATTTTCATTTGCTTAGATTTCATCTCAAAGTTTAATTTTTAAAATTGTATTAGATTACATTACATTGAAAAGTCATTTTTGGGATTATCATTGAGCATAGATTACATTTCTTAGTGTTGAAAGATGAAAAGAACATTCACATTCATTGAAAAGAAAAAGTTAAAAAAATTCATCTAGGTGCATTTTAGGTAATTGGAATTCATTTTACTTTTGGTGGGTGCATTGGAATAGCGAAAGTAAAAGTTCTAGTTAGGAAGATTTTTGTGTTGCATACTTGGTTGTTCTATCAATGTTTGAACTTCTTGTCTATGCTAGATAGCCTTCATTGAAATGGAAATATTCTTTTTCTCTTTCACTTGGTTGTTTTACCCTTGCCTAACAAATATCTGTGATGAGTGGACTTATTAGCTAACCTCTTGACCTTTACATGTTTTCAGAAGTTCCATCATGACCAGAACCAGTTGATATCCTTTTATACCAATTTTTACTATGGGTGGAGTCCTCTTTTAGCTCTTTTCAGACTCCAAATTTATGAAAATATTATCGAGCACTTGTCTTTTCGAACTCATAAAAGTAAATGAAAAGATGTCTACTCAGTATAAGTTTAACTATTTTTTGGACTGAGATAGACTAGCTATGAAAAAGAAAAACCTTAGTCGAACATGGATAAGAGGTTCTCTTGAGTATTGTTTTCTACCTTTTCGGACTTAAGAGACTATATATGAAAATGGACATATGGAGTTATCTTCTTGCCTCTTTTTCGAACTCTTTAAACATGAAAAAGATGTCGAGTTACCCCTCCATTGGACTTGTAAGACTAAAAAAATGAAGGACTTGTCACCATGAAGAGATCGAGTTAATCATTCCTAGGGATCATTAAAAATACTAGGATGGATTCATCTGAAGGATTAACCTATACAATAAGCATAAGCCATACTCTTCAATCATGGGATTAAAAATAATGAGGCACTTCGTAGAGATAGTGGGGAAAAATGGAAGGAAACATATATCCTTTATTTTGTATAAAAGGAAACATGTCATTCTTGAACATGACACTTATTTGTATCTCATGTCAGGTTTCGGTTATCCTCACTTCGTCACTTACCTTACTGGGTTTGGTGAATCCAATTTCCTCTTATATGATTATATCTCATTTTCACCATGACCTCTGATCCTATTTTGAGTCTAATTCTGCTAAATTCTGGAGTCATGTCACTGGAACATGCCTCACCTACTTTAGTAGCCATTGGTTTCCATTCTACTGTTTTACAAGAACCTTACCCATTCCAACAATTTTACAAGGTTTATCATCACCCAAACGAACTTGTCCAAAATCTCCTTGAACATAGTCATGAAATTATTTCTTATCAGGTGTGGCATGGAGTGAGGCCCCTGAATCTACCACCTAGGAATCAATAATATTTTCGAAAGAAAGAATCAAAGCATCTTGTAACACCTCACCTGTCACATTTGCTTCATGATTGTTTCCTTGCTGTGCATCTCCTTCTTTTCCCTTCTAAGATCTACAGTATTTCTTTAGGTGTCCTTTCTTTCCGCATTTCCAGCACACTATCCCTGATCTAGACTTGGATCTGCCTTTGCTTGATTTACTGCGATATCCTGAGCTCTTTCCTCTTTCCATTTTTCTTCCCCTAGGCTCTGCACTCAATGCATTACCTGATGTCTCACCGGAGCTTTTCCGTCGCATTGCCTCACTAAGGATAGCACTGAAAACATCATCAAACATTAAAGTACTAGATCCAGAAACAGAGTTACTAATGGCCATTACTAAACCATTCCAACTTTCTGGTAATGAGCACAAGAATAACAGAGCTCTAACTTCATCATCAAAGTTTACCCCTACAGAACATAACTGACTTGTAACAGTATTAAAATCATTTAAATGGTCTGCAACAGATCCACCTTCCGACATCTTCATATTAAATAACCGTTTCATAAGAAATACCTTGTTTGAGGCCCATGGTTTTTCATATAGTTTCTCCAACGCCTTAATCAAACCCTCTATCATTGTTTCCTTTGAAATGTTGAAGAAGACCGACGCTGCGAGGCACAACCATACTATTCCGAGTGACTTTCTATCGAGAAGGTTCCATTCTTCATCTATCATTGCTGTAGGCATCTTTGTTTTTCTACCCAACGGTAGGTACAGATCTTTTTGATACAGATAATCTTCCATCTGCATCGTCCACAACAAGAAGTTTTGGCCGTTAAATTTCTCAACCCTAAACTTACCATTTTCTGCCATTGCTCCCACTTGAACAAGGAACCCTTCTTTCCTACGAGTTTATCAACCAAATAGACCTTCGTCTATGATACCAGTTGTTAGGAAATTATATATTACGGGGCAATGTAACACATAAAATATTGCAGAAATATAAACATAGAAAATGCATAAAACAAGAGAGACACAGATATACGTGGTTCACCCAGTTTAGGCTACGTCCACCCCAAACAGCCAGTCCTTCCTTTCTATTATCCAACAAAATGAAGAGACACAACCTATAACAGATCCGCTGTAATATCCTCTATTTTCTCTCACAATCTCATCTCTCTACTTCTTGCTCGGAGAATACACATATATTACACAGACTCAATATAATGCCCTCATACAAAGAGAGGAGTTGCCTTCTAGGGAAAAAACCCTAAACTAAACATAAGTTCTACCGTCAGATCATCCGCCTAATGAACAGCCTAGATTGACTAGAAATTACTATACTTTTACAAGGAAAATTTACATCTATTTTTAGCTTCGGTGGGAAACCCCCTGCCCGGGGGGGAGTCTCCCCAAAGGTTGCAATCGCCTCCCCTGGACCCCCCTGCAGCGAATATTTTACAGGCAGCGTTGCCGCCCCATTTCAAACTGGGGTCCAATGTGGTGATACCTTTGAATACAGAAGATAATCAGGCTCCACACCCAATAGGACCTGACCCAGGTTCAGCAGTGAGTTTAGCTAAGCAAATCATGGTACTACTGGCCCTTTCAGTAACAATCCGCGGAGCGTAGACTGAGGTGTCACCCGAAGTAGTATGGGAGGGTGCTAGAGCCAGGTTTCCACACCCTAGGAATGTCTTGATGAAGGTTCTAGAGGTTCACGATCCTAATCTGCACACTGAGATGCTCCGCGCAACTTTCTATTCTTCGCAACCTGTGCGCACCTTCGTGAATACAATATTATTCTGATACGATCCTTACTGTGCTATTATATCAGTGCTTAACTTAGTTTGTGCCGGCCCAATATTCTTATTACTTATTCAACTTTCAGATAAGTGCACATACTCGAAAACAATATAACTGCATAAAGATAACCAAAAAATAGAAATACTAATCTACAGACAGACGCACAATATTCTGAATCAATCAATCTTATCTTTATTAATACTCAAGTTTAGTTACAGACCTGACTCCACCTTGCACACTCAGTTACAGGGGTCCGTGCACTCAGCTGCGAATTCTACTAGGCCTCTACGCACTCATCTATAGAGCCTCTACCTACTACTATGACCCAATACACTTTAGGTTCACTTCTATCTTCTAACCATGCCTTTGTATCCGTCTATTACTTGTCAAAACTAAGACTATCTTTACACTTAGAGCCTCGCTCTATTGATATAATCCCATGGTCTACGAACCATGGGTAGTCTGACATACTATACATTAAATTACATTATTTTAGGGTGGAAAACCCTAGACTCTTGTGCTCTGTGGCCACATTTCGTGAGGACTTTACATTACACTTGACCAAAACTTGGGCTTCAAACCCAAAAAACATGCTAGGGGGGATCTATTGCCCAACAGGCCCATAATAGAGTCATCGTGACTCGTCCTTAGTCACTCTGCTGGTGCGGCAATCTTTGCGCGAATTCCATGTAGCAGGTCTCACACAGCTTGGGTGTCCACAGCACACTATTCCTCTACCTGTTGTACTTGTCGCAAAAGTATCTCTGAACATTCGTTAGTAGTGTCACATTCCTGTCCAACCGTATACAGTTCCTGCATCTGGGCCATCTTCCCTCCAATGGTAGCTGTAATTGTGAATGCTTCATCAATCCATGGTTGAATGCGTGCTTTCAGCAGGGCTTCCTTTTGTTGCACGACGTCTAATTGGTCCTTCAGTGCCCTTACCTGTTGTAGTCTAGTGAGTCATTGAGTAAGGGAAACCGTCTGCACAGTGCCCCAGACACTGTCGTACTCCTACTACAACTCGCGTGCTTCTATCTCTAGGCATTGTAGGTTTGGGTCTTTCTGTAGATGCATAAGTATGGTTAGTGCTTGCTCCAACATCCTGGTTCAACCCTGTGTCGCCTGACCAATTTGTTCCAACCCCATCTAGATAGCATGGGTGCACTGCTCTCTGACTTATAGGGGTGTGTAGGGTTATGCCTTTAATCGAAGCTCGGTGATCTATAGGTTCAGTTCCAACTGAACCTTTACCATTTCCTCCCAAGCCTCACGGAATCCGACCGCCAATCTATGTACTCGTTCTGCTGCTAGGAGCTCTACCAGCACGGCCAACTCTAGAATGCTCCTACATGCATCTTCTATAGCCTGTTCTAGTCCACGAGCCTGCACAACCAACTCATCCTGCTAGATGTTGAGCTAGTCCATGTTGATTTTCAGTTCATGCAGGACCAGGATCGCTCGGCCTTCCTAGGCGTGGCGCTCTGTGATGACAGCATCCTATAGTTAGTATAGAATTTCATGTGGCAGGGTGGCCAAGTTCAAGCTGACGCCTTTCATGCTGCTCATCGTAGCCCAGTCATCCTCGCTTGTTGCTAGCGCGACTTCGGGTAATACGAAGGTGTTGACCATACGAGCACGCAGCATCTGTTTAGCCTCAGTGGTTCCTGCTGCGATGTACTGGGCCATTGTACCTGTTAGGGGGGTTGTACCTGTAATCCTTGTAGTTGCATGCTAAGTGCCCCCAACACAGTGCTCTGCTCCATCCTCAGTTCCTGGAGTGCATCCTTTGCGACCTCACGAATCATTTCGCTGATGTCAAATAGATCACCTTCTGTGAGTGTGATCAGGTCGACAAAAGTCTTTGTGGCTTTTACCTTCTTCCTAGGGGTTTTTTCTCTCGACCGCGTGGCTACTTGAGTTGTGTTGATGTCATGCTCAGGTCTGTGCGGTCCTCCTCCGTGTCCACTTCCCCGATCTGCTGCCCCGAGGACATCCCCTGGCCCTCCTTGGCCTCTCTAGTTGGCATGGTTGTGGTCTCTATCGTATGCACTGTTGCTGCTGCATCAGTCACCTTCTGTCATGTGGCTGCTTCTTGTTCCTAATGCCTCCTCTCAGCCAGCTGCATGATGCACAACTTGGTTTCCTTCTTTCGTTGCTGAGCTGCGACCTTCTCTATTTCTGCCATGTTCGGGGCATGCCGTTCTGGAGGCCATGACTCCATTACTACCAAGATCGCATCATCTATTGCAATGAATAGAAGCTTCACCCATTTTTGTGTTGGATCCTTTCGCACCTAGATATACAGGTTATGCATATCTACCTTGAATTCTGTCGCGCTTTCCAAGCTATTATGAACTGGAGGGGACAAGCACGGCCTGCGGTTGATCCATGTTTGGATGCTTGCCTCCATGAACACCCAGAACACCTTTATCTCGTGAATCTTGTTCGCATCTTTCGTAGCCCAGAGCGAGGTGTACCTTGCAGCTTCAGGTAGGTCACCCTCAGTAGTGTGAAACTGGATGTCTGTTGGTAGCTCCCCTACAACCAATAGGATGGATAAGAGAAACCACACATAGTGGAAGGTCTTACACTACTCCTAGGCCTCCCTGCAGTTTGTCAAGAACTCATCACAGAGGAACTGTGCCCAGTTGAACTGGACCCCCTCTGTGCATTGCTCTGCCAATGCAATCACAGATGTTGGTACTTCATCGGTGTGGCATTTCCTCATTAGCATGTCGGCCAGCAACTGGGTGGCTATGCACACCCCTTGGTCCTTAATGCTTGCTATTGTGTACCCCCACTTTCCCTTTTCTAGTTTATACTTGACCTCCATAGCTTTTGCGAGGGCCAAGTTGCTTCTTTTTCCTGCTATGGTCGGGCAGTCATTTCCTTTGATTGGTAGTCAAGAAATTCGCTGAATTAGATTGGTCGTGATGGGAATCGACTCCTCCAGCTAGAGATACCCATCATGTACTAGGCACAACAGTTGCCTGATGACAAAAATGGTGATGGGTGCATGGTGGTAGTGGGGTAACCATCGCATATGGCGTAACCCCGCCCTCTCCACACCACATAACCATTTCTGATTTATTAACTTCTCCCCAACCAACTGTGGGAACTTCTCACTATCCACGAGGTCCCAATCTTCAAACTTCATGGTAAGTACTTGTCCCACTAGTGGACCTTCAAACCTTATATCATCGAGGAGGAGCGGAGTCTGGATCACACTCTTTGTGGCCTCCAGGTCCTTTTGTACCTTGGCTTTCCCCTTCCACGGGGTGATGTAAGGAGGTAACTTTGTCACGGAAGGCTTTCGGGAGACATCCTCCACCTAATTATCTTGCGCCTAAATTTGGGCGATTAGGGCCTACAATTCTTACTCCTCCTCCTCTGTTTCAATGGTGACAACTTTTCTCTTCTCTGCCATTGACAATTTTCAAAACTATGGGTTTCTTGGGGATACAAAAATTGGCCCCATCGTTTGCTTATCTATTTGTGGCCATGGTGTGCATGGTGATTTTGGAACATCTGGTGCAGCTTCCACCTCTCCAAGCTCCTCATGGACCATACGGAGCTCCACGGTAACTTTGGCGAATCGCAGTCTTGTTCTAGCAGTCGTCATTGTGTCTACACTTGTGGATGGTAAGAGTACGCAGTGCTCAATGCTTTGTACTTGCTCTATTCTAAAACAACCAAGTGTTGCCTTGGAGCTAGCCCTGGGGTTTTTATAGTGTCTTTTGAATTTCAATTCAACCCTTCCCCCCACTTCTGCATCATTAATGCCTTCTTGGCGGTAGATCGTCCCAAATTGACCTCTTAATTCATGTCTTAATTTCCCGCTGCCCGGTCCTTTTTGCCTTAAATTGTACCTCTTTTCATGAACAGTGACACCAATGGTCACCTCCCAGCATACCCATGCAGCAGCACAACCCCCTATGCGTGGTCGTGACCCCTGTGACATTTTGATCCTGCACACAACATCTGTCTTGCGCAGCTCCCATACAAACTCTTTTATAGTCCCGTGCTCTATTTCAACTACTTGGAGCATTGAGACTGTGCTCTCCATGGATAGTTAGGTGGTCGCACCACCTATGCGAGGCTTCAATTTACCTTCCAACCCGGTCCGCGAGCACCCCTCAATTACCCTCACATCCATCCATACGTGTTCTTCCTTGTATGGTGTGCTCCCCTGTTTACTTTGTCTAGTAAGGTGCAGTCGCAGCCAAGGTAGTAGGGCCACAAATTATTCTAATGCAGTCGTATGGTTGGATATACCTTCTCCCATCATGCGTAGTTTCTCGGTGCAGCATGCTTGCATGACTTCAGTTTCCAGTTTGTTGATATCTTTGTCCAATATCATGCTTTTCTTTCTTAGCCATACCCAATCTTCTTCGAGTTCATGAAGTTTCAAGTTCCCTCACCGAATGGCTTTCTATAACTGCATAATTCCTATACCCAGGTCCTCGCGTACTATCACAACTGTGGGAGTTGTTTTCTGGGGATTCTTCTCTGCTCTTATGGTCTCATTTTTTATTTTCAGTGTTGGAGTCATTTCCGCACTCAGGTTTTTGCTCATGGCCTCATAGGCCCATCGAACCGTGGGTACGTGCGGGTCCCAATCAGTTCGTCTCGCCTAGTGAACTCTGTTCATAATTCTGCATAGCTTTTTGAATGCATTTGGTTTTTATTTTTGATCCTTAGTCAGGGGTGTGCTTATCTGTACTGCACGAGACATGTCTTCACCCATCGACACAGGTGGGTGCGCAAGCTGCTTCATCCTAGATGCCCGGCTCTCGTTCAATGCTGGGGGCTTCCAAAGCATAAGTGCATCTACCTTCTACATTTGCACCAGTTTACAATGGTCTCCTGATGCATACTCCACCATGATGTAGGTGTTGCACACAGTACCCATTCCAACGCACCGTACCGCTGCTGTTCCAGTACTGCCCTTTCAAATTTTTCCAGGAATTCATCCACCACTGTCACTCCATCATATGTTGGCAGTTCCTTTGCCTCTGTCGTCACGTGACGTAGTGATCTAATCATCATGTTGCAATTCAGCATTGTCACTTCGTGTAACCAGTTCTGCGAGCGTTCTACTTCTTCATCTAAATCCGAAGTACAGGAGCTATCGTGCTCCCATGAGATTCTCCCATTTGCATTCGAGTTCACCCACTCCTAGTCTTGCATCGTTATCTCGTAAATACAATCCAACTCATTGTCGCTTTCATTGTCGTGCACTGGTTCGGCGTAGCGTGCTCCTTCGGCTGGGTCTAGCGAGATTACTATGCGTAGGACTTTTTCTCGAATATCATCTTCCGCTTCTTTAGGTTGATGACTCCATTCATATTAGTGGCCCAATCTATTCCTAGCAACGCGGGATAGGGATTGCTGTCATCAATAATCCTTATTACTTCAAAGTTTGTCTATGTGCTCGCACCTTTGATATCAACTGTTACCCCATGCAACCTCCCCATGAGAAAAAAATTTTGTTGGTTCACCATTCGCAGTTGAATAGGGGACCACTAAAATGCAGCCCTACCCATGCATTCCCATGTTTGCTTCGGTAACACATTCACGTCCAATCCTAGATCTAGGATGACTTGATCCATTTTGTACTCACCAATCTGCGCCGTCAATCTCATTTCCCTCCTGGTGTGCAATGCATGCTTTCCGAGTTTCCGGACTATGCACGGTTTCCCTGACCCTGCGCACCTAGTGATCAGCTCCTATAGTCCCTTAACGACCTTGTTGTCATGCGACAGTTTCATTCATGTCTCCAAAAAGGTAGTGAGCATGGAAGGATCCATCCCTGGCTCTGGTTGATCCTTACTTCCTAAAGTGGAGGCCTCAATGAAGCTCTTCTTAGCTTCCATGAACGTCTCCTTTGCATGTTCTAAGTCAAACTCAGGTTCCTTTGTAGAAGCCTTGCAAACCTACGTATCTTCCTCGGGTTGCTTCCCCTTATCTTCCCCAGTGGTCGTACCACTTCTGAGCATCATGTTCACATTTGGGTCTTCTTCTCGTGGTTCAAACCTCATTATTTGGATATTCTAAGTCAGACGAGGCTGGAGTAGCCCCTTTCTCATGCATCTGTGCGATCAACGTAGGAAAATCTACCATTTCATGATCAAACTAAGCACAGTATGAATAGGATATTCTTGTAAGCTTGGTACAATCAAGGGCGTAGTGCCCTGGTCCTCCGCAATTGTAACAAATTAACTATCCACGGCCCCTTCCTAGTCCCATTCCTCCTCGTCCTCGACCTTGCCCCTAAAATCCAACGCACGCCATCCTTGCAGCTGGGTCGAGGGCTCGCGTTTCTATTTGCATCCTACAGGTTGGGGTCTGATCCATCATTAACTCATAGCTGTAACAAGTGCACTCATCGTGGCCTACTGACCTGTAGAAATTACAAAACAACTGCTGGGGAGTCTGTGTATACTTCTGCAACAAATGACAATTATTCGTCATGTGTTTTCCTCCTATCTGACAGATCGTGCACCATAACATGGGTGTCACACTCGACCCTGCCTATGCCTCTGGTCTCAACGACATTGGTCGCCCTCCTGCCAAGTAGTTTGCAAATACTGGACAGTGATCCTTGTCATGGCCCTAGCCTTTGCATTTTATGCACCATACTTCCTCGCGCACCTCTAGCCACGGTGCCCTATCTTGCTTCAAGCTCTACATTTCCAAGCAATGATTCTATAGTTGCACTCGATTTGTTGAAATCCCAACCCAGGATCTTGTATCGGGGTCTCATGTAACCTCATCACCATTTCCAATGCTTCGGCCTAGGTTGAAAGCTTCTATTATGACAATGCCATCCTCAAGTGCAGTGTCAAAAACGCCACAAACCATGTGTGGTGCTATGTTGTGCATAAGTTAGCGTCATATTAGCCTCGTGGATCGTACTCTTTAGACGTTGATCCAGATCCCAGGGGGTCTCGCCTGGAAGCACCGCAATCTCCTTAAACCTGACGATTGACTCTGTCTCTAATTTCGGTCAGCTAAATTCTCTATTCAATGCATTCTAGATCTCTGCTATCGCTGCATTTGAGTGGTCATTAAAGTGCTTGATATACCATGTCAGCATGCGATCCTGCAGCGCACTCACCAATGTAGCCTTCTTAATGTTGTTGTTCGTGACCCCTTGTGCTTCCCACACTGCTCTTACCATGAACCAAAATTGGTCCGGATCCTCATTTCCTACTCCTTTGAATATGGGTAGCTTGATCACGCTCACCATGCTGAACTATGGGGTTGGTAGAGGTGGAGTGGGTGGAGATGGAGGTGAAGGAGGTGAAGCGGGTGGTGGCATCGATGGAGGTGGTAATTGCAGAATGCACTGCCTTATCAATCTGACCACACTTCTCAGAGGAACCTGAGCAAGCTCTTCCTTGCTCTCTCACTAAGGTGAAATTAAAGGGTTGTTTCCTAATTCCCCGCTACCTATGTAGATATTTCCACTCCGCGTCGTTCCAAACATTAATGTATTCGCATAACACAATTTTCACATAACAGCATCTTAATCCACGTATTCAAAGATTTAATGTACTTACCTCACGGTCCCTTGACAAAACGTCATTCTGCTTCGTCGTAGATCACTTTCATGTCTACCGCAAACTCAGTCATATATCCCCCTATTATCTGGTCGAGCCAATGGTCCACATCTCACACAATCTTGTCTTCTAATGCCTCTATTCTGCGCATTAATTTCGGAGTCAACACTATCGGTTGGTTGAGCTTATAGCTTCCCTGGCTATCAGCTAGTCTCGCGATCCACTAATATAGTTCAGAGGGAAAGGATGCAAAGAAAACCTCATGGATTTCCATATACACGTAATGATCCAGTCACCTTTTCTCAGATACCTGCCGAGTACTATTTTCCTGTGTCGTGAACTCGTGAATATTCTTGTCCAAGCACTCTTCAATTTCCTTCTTTGTTGTGTTCCAGTGGCATGAAATTAGAAATCCCTTAGGCAGATCCCAGTCTCGGCAATGAAACCATTTGTTGGCTACGTGGGGCCTGACCCAGATTCATCAGTGAGTTTAGCAAAGAAAATCTCGATATTACTAGCCCTTTCGGCAACAATTCATGGAGTGCGGACTGAGGTCTCACTGGAAGTAGTATGGGAGGGTGCTGGAACCAGGTTTCCACCCTATGGATGTCTTGATGAAGGTTTTGGAGGTTTGCAATCATAAGCTGCATGTTGCGTTGCTCTGCACAACTTTCTATTTTCGCAACCCATGTGCACCTTTGTGAATACAATATTATTCTGATCCGATCCTTACTGTGCTATTATATTAGTGCTTAACTTAGTTTGTGTGGGCCTAATATTCTTATTACTTATTGGACTTTCAGATAAGCGTGCCTACTCTAAAACAATATAACTGCATAAAGATAACCAAAACATAGAAATATTGACCTACAAACAGACACACAATATTATGACTCAATCAATCTTATCTTTATTAATA
Source organism: Pinus tabuliformis (assembly GCA_031772625.1). Classification (NCBI taxonomy): domain Eukaryota; kingdom Viridiplantae; phylum Streptophyta; class Pinopsida; order Pinales; family Pinaceae; genus Pinus; species Pinus tabuliformis. The sequence continues at coordinate 924,188,497 of CM062820.1, read as the reverse complement.
CTCAAGTTCAGTTACAGACGTAACTCTGCTCTGCACACTCAGTTGCTAGGGTCCATGCTCTCAGCTGCGGACTCTACTAGGCCTTTGCGCAATCAGCTGCAGAGCCTCTACCTACTACTACAACCCAATACACTTCAGATTCACTTCCATCTTCTAACCATGCCTTTGTATCTGTCGATTACTTGTCAAAACTAAGATTATCTTTACACTTAGAGCCTCTCTCTATTTATACAATCCCATGGTCCACACACGATGTGTAGGCCGACAGACTATATATTAAATTACATTATTTTAGGGCAGACAACCCTAGACTCTTGTGCTCCGCGCCCATATTTCGCAGGGTCTTTATATTACACTTGACCAAAACTCAGGCTTCAAGCCCCAAAAACATGCTATGGGGGGATCCACTACCCAACCATATTCACCATGAAACATGTTCAAAAGTATCCCTAGAGAAAATAAGAAGAATTGCCTTGAAATAATTCTGAACAAACTTGTCAAAAACCTTGCTTTTTAGGAGCAACAAGTTTTGCATAACTAGTGACCCATGTTGGTCACTTGTTGCATGATACTCTCCTACCGCTTCTAGTGTGACTTTTATCAAGAAAATTCGTGCTAGTCCTTGTTAAGAAATTTTTCCCAAAATGGAGGAGAAGGTTCTCTTAGTAGAAGTCTCAAGAACGATGAGTTGGTTACAAGTGAATGGATATTGGAACAATACCTCCCATTCCTAGTCCTTGATCCTATTTTCATGGATATTTCCCTTGATAAGTGGAACTTCCCCCTCCTTTCATTCATTGCAAACTCCCTCTCCTTCCCTATATATGAGATCCCTACTATCCACTAATGGTTGGCTAATGATTGGTTGCCTTCCTAGTGCTAAGCTATCCCTAGATATTGCCCATATTGCTAAGGAGAAAGGAGTGACTGAAGTTTAATACTAGGAATTGCAAACTCACCTAAAGGAGGCTTCCAACATCAAGGATTAAATGATTGTAATGCTCCCTTTACCATCTATTAATAATACATTACATGGTTTATATCGAAATGAATTTTTCTATGTATGCATTTTTTGTCTCCACGTGATCTTCCTTGCAAGTATTCATCCATAATGGTGAAGAGGATATTGATCTTGGAAACAGAAGAATCAAGGACGACACCAATGGATGTTAGCATCAGAGTGAGGTATGTCATCTATCCTCTTTTGTATTTTATGGTATAAACCAGGAAATTTTACATATTTTTTTTTCTTGTTGCTAGATCCTCCCATTGGACTAGAGGGATCGTTTCTATCCGTTGAAAGGATTTCCGTCTCAACAAAATTTATTTCTTTCCATTGATCAAATCCTATTTCCTTTCTAGAAGCTTGTATCTTGCCTTCCTATAATAATAAAATGTATGTTCTCATTTTATATATATTCACAATTAGGATTTTACTTCAGTCTTGCAATATATCTCAATAGGTTAGATTTCCTTTAAGTGTGCTTCACAAGTGTATGAACTTGGATTGATAATTTATCATTAAGTAATTTAACTCATAATTAAATTACTCTAAAATTTTGGAACCATTATGAAGGAAGTATACATAATCATTTCCTTTCAGTTTAGAATGTCTTTTTATTTACGCAACTCTATTTAGGAGTAGTAACATGAGAGGTAAGATCCTACCCTTTAGGATTGTGGGATTCTTCCCGTCCATATTTGGTTTAATTGCATCTCAGTTTAGTTGCATTCATTTTTATATGCATAGTTAAAATTCATGTTCAAAATTATTTAGGAAGCATGTACAACGAACGAGATTCTAGGGTATATTTTTTATAGGACATAGTATAATTCCACCATCACCAACCACCCTCACTATAAAATGTCATGTTGTAAGGGCCACATCACCATCCATATCATGCATTCCACGTTTTGCATATAAAATAAGATTTCCTAAGGTATAGATATTATAATTATATCTAGATAAGAACTAACTTCATCTAAGTAGTGGCAGAAGAACCTACATCTGCAACTAGAGGAGTCATGTCCCTCTCTTCAACAGGTGAACAACTTGTTGAACATGAATTAGAAGTAACTAGCAAAGAAGAAGAAATGTTTCCTAAAGAACCATTAGTAGAGGAATAAAAGGAACTAGAGCAAGAAAATTGAGGTGAGGAACCTTATATAAAACTACTCCTATGCCATAATGAGGGGGGTGTCCCTGACATGTATCATTAAAATAAGCCCATGGAAAATGCAAGTCAACTTAAAGCATGATTACGATCCTTTGTTTGAGTTTTTTAGGATCCAAATTACATTCAAGGTTTGTCACATAAACGTTTTTGGAACATGTCTTAAGATGCACATAGAAGTCATAAAGAACACTTAAATTCCCAGACCTCCATATGCATGTAATAAATAAGTAGGGAACCCCATTGAAAGACTTGATATATTTATCCACAAGACAAGCCATGAATGCATCACTCAATGAAGCACTAAACCACATATATTTAGGCTTAAATTCTTCCGAGGGAATACTTTTTGTGGATAGATTCTTTCTGCGGATAGAAGAAAGCTCCCTAGACCTAGTGGGATAATCTAGAAGCCACCAAGATTAAAATATTATGATTTCCTTAGATATGTTTGAAATATGGGAAGAAAAATTACTTGGAATCCAATGCAAGCTTCCTCTTTCTCTAGACTTATTATCTCCAACTCCAACTGCAATTTTTATAAGTGGAACATGCAGATTGTCGAAAAGAAGCAAGAGAACTAAAACATATAAATAACATATACAGGCAACTCCAAACAAGTAGTCAAGGATTCATGTTATACATATACATAAAAAATACATAACTATATGAGAAATAATGCATTTTTATATTAATCAACACAAAAGAAAATTACAAGCCTTATAGGGCTTAACCTTGTGAACCTCTCCCAAATACCTTGTCCTTCAATTGCTCAATAGTAAGCCTTAAATTACACCTCAAGCACATGGATGGATTATGGACCTCTAGACACAAATGAGTAGCATAAAGGTATAATTCAAAGTCTCCAGAAGCCAACCTAGACTCTATTGGAGGCAATGAATTTATAGGGTGAATAAGGTGATTTTGGAACTACCATTCCAGGGCTTATATTCACATTAGAGTGGGGTATGTTCTAGGGGATAAGAGGTCAAACCTAAATAGTATGAGTTTGAGATATGATCAAACATTAAATAGTTAAAACCGCTTCCAAAGCTTCTAGAGAGAAAAACTTTGAAATTACTTTTTATTGTTCCTCATTTATAAGTGTTAGTTTCACTTTGCGGGAAAGAAACTTGCGTTATCCATCATGGTTTCCTTGTGTGAAACATACGTGAGTGTAGTTTTTTTTTAATATAAGTGTAATGACCCACAAAACTAGAGTTTTTAGCTAATGTAATTCAAGACTCTTGTAACTTTTATAAAGGGGATGTTTTAGGATTTTTAGTGGATGATTGTGAAGTGTAAATGGATGATGATAGATCTTGGTTCAATGCCATTTGTTTCAATGTGAGAAATGACCTGTAATAGGTGCCCCACTCAATTACAAAGTTATAAGTTATGTTTGAGGACTAAAGTGCTCTACCATGTGAAAAGTTTCGATCAAGAATATACTAGTTGAGATCACCAATTTACTGTTACAATACATTCTCATCATGATATCACCACTGAGGTAGGCATACCCATACTCAGAGTAAAACATATTACATGTACAGTGATCAAAGTCACGTCCATTTATTACATATACTAGTGGACCCATGCTTGGACGACTATCTGTAAAATCACAGCCATCATACTTTGTAGGTTTTGTATGAATCCTAAAATTACAGCATAGATGGGTGAAACTATATCTGGGGTCTTCTACCTCATCACTCAATAGCATGAATATAACCATGTGAACAGATGTGTTGGAGTCAAACATAGTAGAAACCATCTGATTACCGACCAATGATGAAAATTTTTAACATATAAAAGAAGAACCATTAATAATGGTAATTACCCTCAAGGTACTATCTGCAATCAATGAGGTGTGAATAGATGAGATGAGTCTGAACACCCCACAAAATCTTTTGGTCAAAGGCTAATCATGATAACCTGATGTCAAAATTGAGGATACTTTCCATCAAGGTATGAAAATTCCAAGGAATAGAACGGAGCTTCTAAGTCAACTTCCTAGATAAGGTGATGATGTTGATAGGATGTAACTCATCCCAGGAGGGACTTAATGTATTCACCATCAATGACACGAAACATGTATTACGATTTGAGATAGAATGTGATGATTTTGAGCTGATTTAGGGGAAACAAACATGAAATAAGGCTTAAGGTATTGCAGAAGATGTCAAGTGATGGTGGACTTCTCTTGAACATATTAGTGTTAAAGAACCATTATGAATACTTTTGATAAAGTGTGATCAACAGAGAGGAAAGGGGATTCCCCAACCCAAATCAGTCACGAAGGTGAAAGAGTGTAATGTTCAACAGCGACTCACTTCCATAAACAAGTTTCATGCATTATTTACCCAATTTCCCCACCATTTCTATAAACACTTTTGACATGCTTCAAGAGGATAACATATGTTTTATCTATAAGTTCATCCTTCGTATTAATCCTTCTGAGTAATTTTAATGACCCCAGAGAAGGAGTGGTTCAATCTTGTCATGCTTGATAAGTCCTGTGCTATTTATGTTTTTAAAAGTTGAGTGAAGGTATAACTCGACTTCTTGTTCATGTTTCGAGATTTTGAAAATGTAGAAATTCCTATGTATATTCAAAAAAATTTCTATAATGTGCTAAAACATAAGTATCAAATCTACCCTACTCATGTGTGGAAATTAATTCATGATAGAGAATACAAATCATAAACATGCATCAAGATTCAACACAAATACCCAAATATTTATCTAGGGGAGAGCAACTACTCAAAACCCCTTCCTATCTGTATTACATTAATAATATAATATGGATGAATACATATCCTTTCTCAAGATCTAGTACAACTTGCACATGTATAGTTTATCCTGCTACTACATTGTCTAACTCTGGCTAATACTAAGCCAATTTCTTGGCCTGCCATGCTACTATTTCCTTTAGGCCGATCTCTGACTATATGCACCACATGTACAACATGGATTAGTTTACAACTAATATTACACTTCCCTTGAACCTATATATCAATTGGGTAACTCAAATTCTCTACATGCATCAATTATTTTTGGTTGATTGATTAGTTAACAGGTTGATCATATAGTGAGCTGAAGTTACACTTCCACTCTTGGACCTTCCACTAGTTCCTCTTGCAATTACAACTAGTTTAACTAATGTTAACTCCATTTAACTAAGATATATTGCTAGAAATTATTAATCAATCATACGAACTTAAATCAAGGTTAACCAAGTTGAACTAATTGAGTTAACTTAGTCACAAGTTCCATGTCACCTCAATTAATTACCCCCAAGATTTCTGTTGAAATAGAAATTACAATTTTAATCTAGTTTGACTAAGGAAAATTAATTCATAGATTTTCTTGGTGCATTTTCAGCAGTCCCTCTTAGTAATAAAGGAATTATCAGTTATCCCAATCCTACCTCTATGCAGCTAGAATTTTCCTCTTGATAAATCCTTTGTCAAAACATTTGCATCTTTCTCCTCTATAGGAATGTATTCCAACAACATAATATGCCTCTTCACACAATCTTGTAGATGGTGATACTGGATGTCGATATGTTTGGATCGATCATGAAATACATGATTCTTAGAGATTTTGATACAACTATCATTATAACAGTAAATCATAATAGAATCCATCATCTCACCGAATAACCCAACATGAATCCTTCTCATCCAGATTGTATCACATGTTTATTGACTTGCATCCATGTCCTCTGCTTCTACTGAGTTGAGTGCCACAAATCTCTGCTTCCTAGTCTACCAAGAAATCGCTACTCACCCAAAACTAAAAATTCCTCTTGATGTGCTCTTCCTGTCAAATGGAATCCCCACCCAATATGAATCTATGAAGCATTGTAGCCTCACTCCCTTTGGTTTTATGTACTAAAGTCCAAACTGAGTAGTGCCTCTGAGGCATCTCAATACATGTTTGGCTACCTTCCAATACAGTTTGTTTGCCTTAACCATAGATTCACTAAGATGGTTAAATGAATAACACATGTATGGTCATGTGTTCACCAAATACATAAGTGAACCCACAAGCTTCCTATAAATGGTAGCCTCCACTTCCTCACCTGAAGTGGCATCCTCTTTCCTCCAACTAATTGCTAGAAGAGTTACCATGTGTTTTCTACTTTCCATGCAGAACTTCTTCAATATCTTGTTGGAATATTGTCCTTGAGAGGAAAAAAAATTCCCCATCTCCTTTCCATACTTCCAAACCAAGTAAATAATGCATGAGTCCCATGTTCTCATCTCAAATTCTATTGCAAGATCCTCTTTGAAATAACTGATCAACTTCTCATCACTAATTAAAATTAAATCATCGACATATAACACAATAACTAATAATTTACCTTCTACAATAATATGATAAAGGTTTTCATCTGCTTCATTTTTGGTGAATCCCAACCCAGTGAGATAGTTGTCAATCCTTGAGTACCAAGCACGGAGTGATTTCTTAAATCCATACAATGCTTGCCTGAGTCTGCACACATGTGTCTCTCTATCAAAGGTTTCAAAACCTTCTAGTTGTTCAATGTAAACCTCTTCCTCAAAAACTCCATTAAGGAATGTTATCTTCACATCCATCTGTTGGATCTTCCATCTCATCTACAAGGTAACTGCTAGAATTGATTTGATGGATGAGTACCTTGATACTAGAGCAAAGTTATCGTCATACTCAATTCCCTCCACCTAAGAGAACCCCTTGGCCTCAAATATGGCCTCGTGTTTCTCTCTACTTCCATCTGTTTCTTTCTTTACCTTTTAGATCCATCTCGAACCCACCACTGATTTGTCCTCATGTCTTGGGACCACTTCCCAAACATTGTCTTTGACAATGGAATCATATTCCTCTACCATAACATCAACCCATATTAGTTTCTCTATTGCTTCCTCGAATGAGGATGACTCAGTCTCTACAATATCACTCATAAGCGCCATGTAGCAAGTGTACCGATCGAGTGACCTCTTGTACCTCCACTATGAAGTTTGTGCTCCCACATTCTCTCTAGCATCATGCAATAATTTGTCAGCTTCCTTGGTTCATTTTATTCCTTCTCTAGATGTCTCTTCTTGAGTGTGTGTCTCCACTCTCTGCTCCTCTGCTTGTGGCTACTCCACAACTTCTTAAGTTTCATCCTTTGGAGCTAAAAGATCCTGATCTGAATGCAACTAAATCTCCCTCTCAATGGAACACCTCATTGCACTCTCCTCATCAAACTTCACATCCCTATGAACAACTATCATCCTGAGGGATGGAAAGTACACACAATAGTTGTGAGGTGCTTCGGTGTACCCCACCAATATCCCCAACTCTGTTGTAGGCTCTAACTTTTTCCTTGATTCCTTGGAAAAATGACGGTAAACTAATGATACAAATATGCTGAAGTGTGAAACATCAGGTTTCTTCCTTGAAAAATCTTCCTCTAGTGTACTCATGCAAAGAATCCGATGAGCACTCTTCTTCTATAAATAGACCAATGTGTTGCATGCTTTAGCCCAAAAGTGAAGTGGTAGGCCTTGGTCATGCAACATCACCCATGTAGCTCTCATAATACTTGTATTCTTCCTCTCAGCCACCTCATTCTATTGTGGGTTGTGGGGTGTTGTCAACTCCCTTCAAATTCCTTCCTTTGAATGTAAATTTCTAAACTCATTCGACACATACTCACCTCCATTCACTATTAAGAGCCTTAAATTTCTTTCTAGTTTTTTTCTCAACAAGTCCTTTAAATTCAACAAACCTAGAGAATATTTGGTCTTTCTTCTACATGAAGAATTTCTAGCACTTCTGTTAGAAATCATCTACAAATATAACATAATAGTTGTTTTTGGCAATGGAGTTTGTCGAGAGTGGTTCATAGACATCAAAGTGGATCCTTTCATTGATTTCTTGCACCTTGTTGTCCTAATCATTGAAGGTGGATTTTGTGTACTTCCCTAAGTTACACCCTTTGCATGTATCCTACTCCTCTAGTACTCATTTAGGGAGGCTTGTGAAAATCTGTTTCTCGATCTTCAAATAACCATGATGCAAATGGCAAAGTATTATATGTTATAATTCACTAATATCTCGGCTTTGCACCTTCTTTGCTTTTGTGCTCAATGTTGCATAGTCTTACTCATCTAATTTATAAATATTCTTCACTTGAACCTCGATTTGGTACACTTGTCCCATGGATATATGTCCCTGGAAAGCCTTCCCTTTGATGAATATAACATCATAGTCATGATGTTTCAACACCTCTATGGAAACTAGATTCTTCTTCAGACACGGTAAAAACATCACATCCTTAAGCCTGAGAGGGGAGCCAAACTTCCTCTAAAAGGTAGTTTTACCAATAGTAGTCACACTGTACCTTCCATCATCTATCATCTCAATATGAATATGGAGATATTTCTCCTCCAATTCACAGAAAACTTCTTTGTTGCCTGTCATGTGGAACGAGGAACCACTATCTAGATACTACACGCTCCCCATCACTATGCTTTCCATGCATGTAATGAGGGTGAAGTACACCTTGAATTGTGAAGCCAAATATTAACCTGTAGCTCCTCCTGAGGGCTTCTTACCTACCTTCTTGTGTGGACACTTTGTGGCATAGTGTCCCAACTCATGACAATGAAAGAACTTGATTTTGGAAAAGTTTTTCTTCTTCCCCCATTGACCATCTTCTTCTTTGTATTGGGATTTATTACCTTCCCATTTATTTTCCTTTCCAACCAAGGCACAATTATCCTCATCATCACACTGGCATGAGGTTGTACCTTTGGTGTTCTTCCTTATTTCTTATTGTAGCAAATAGGACCATAGGCATTCCCAATTTGGTAGTTTCTCCCTCCAGTTTACCAAATCCTAGTATTTGTGCCAATTCTTGGGAAGGCCTAGAAGTGATAGGCTTACCATATCATATTATACAATCATAACACTAAAACTCCCAAGTTAATCACGACATTGTGTGGACGTGCCAAGGTATTGTGGTATTTTGTCTCCCTTCTACACCTTGACATTTCGAAGCTTGTCCTTAAGTGCCAACTCCTTGTGGTCATTACTATTCTGGAACAAATATGCGAATTCTTTTCACATTACATAAGAAGAATATTTCTCAGGAATTTTAGAGACAATATGGTCTAGTCTTCCGTCCAATATGATCCTCCTGGCCTTGGATACACACTTCTTCCATTCTGCTAGATCCTGAACATCAGATGTTGGTGGTTCTTGGATCTCATTACCAATGAATTCATTCAACCCATTGTCTTCCAATAGTTCCTCCATCTGTGCCTACCAAGAAACTTAATTTGAGATACCCTCAAGGGTATAATTGATTCTTAGTCCATAGAAATAGAACCTGTTAGCTTTGAAGAATTGATCCCGCAATTTCGATCCTCTTGCAAAGACAACTTCAAATTCTCTTCTCTACTATGAATCATACTCTTATACCATTTAGAAATTTCCTATGTAGATTCAAAATTTCTCATGTAATATACTGAAACATAAGACTAAAATCTACTCTACTCATCTACAGAAAGAAATTCATGATCGGGAACAAAAATCATAAACATACATCAAGATTCAACACACATACACAAATATTTATCTAGGGGAAAGAAACTGCTAAAAACCCCTTCCTAGTTGTATTGCATTAATCAATGAATATCAACGAATACATATTCTTTCTCAAGCTTGAGAAAAATTGGCACCTGTATAATCTATCTTACTACTTCACTGACTGACTCTGGCCAATACTTAGCCAATTCCTCATCCTAGCAACCTCCTATTTCCTTTAGGTTAATCTTTGACTGCATGCACCACCTGTACAAGTTCGATTAGTTTACAACTGATAGTACAATGCCCTTGAACCTCTATCTCTATTGGGTAACTTAAATTATCTACATGCATGAATTATTTTTGGTTGACTGATTAGTTAACTAGTTGATCACGCAGTGAGATGAAGTTACACTTCCACTAGTTCCTCTTGTAGTTAGAATTAGTTTAACTAATCTTAACTCAATTTAACTAAAATAGATTGCTAGAAATTAGTAATCACTCATACTGAACTAAACGCAAAGTTCCCCAACTTGAATTAACTAAGTTAATTGAGTGACAAGTGCCTTTTCACCTCAGTTAACTACCTCCAAGATGTATGCTAAAATAGAAATTCGAATTTTAATCTAGTTTGACCAAGGTGAAGCCAGACTTATATTTTCTTGCTTCATTTTCAACAGAAAAAGAGGAAAAAAAGAAAACCCCAAGAGGTTAATTTTCCTAAATTTAGTCCCTTGGCCCTTAAAAGGCATAAAACAATACCCAAGAGAACCTTTTAGTCATGCTTGACTAAATTATTCATTTTTCATAAATAGTCCCTCCAATGCATAAAAGTGTTAAACTTATAATGGGCAGAGGTCCTTTCATTTACTCTAACAAGTTTGAAAGAGACAAGTAATCGACAATATTTTCATATTTTGGGAGTCTAAAAAGTGCTTAAAGGGGACTCCTCCTTGAGGAATGAGTGGTATAAAAGGTACAAATTGGTTCAGGTCATGATGGAACTATTAAAAACATGTAGAGTTCAAGAGGGAGGGTAATAAGACCACTAACCACAGTGGTTCCTCCAGGAAATGGTAAAGCACCAAGTGAAAGAAAATAATCTAACAAGAAGATAGTGCTGATGGAATGAGAAAATCAAGGCTCATATTGCAGAAACAAGATGATGAAAAGTGGCAACAACGAGGGATAAAGTGTGGAATCCTTCCAGGGTAAAGCCAAAAATATTAAAAAGAAGGGAACAAGGAGTTCATATTCTAGGTCATGGCGGGTCCAAAGGAGAGATTCCAAAAAGATAATAAAAATATCTGCATGGATACCAAGACTAAGATCAGAATAATTATCATTTTTACAGAAGATTGAAACAAAGAAAAACTATTCTTGAGATAAGTACATTTCCCCAAGCAATACAACAGAGAAATTCGCCCCCCAAGCATCGTTTTATTCGCTAACTCTTCCTATGGACTTAGATAGACTGCTAGTTACTTATAGAAATATTTTCACCAGGAAGGAAGGAAGAGGACCATGCAATATGGATGGATGAAATTAAGGTGACACAAAAAGAAAACTGTGTTCATAGCATTGTTTCATTTTTTTTCGAACCTGAAACATAAAAGAAAATATGCTCATGAGAACCTTTGTCCTCTTTAATGATTTTGACGTGGTAAAAAAATTATGCTCATGGGACCTGTTTCATTTCTTAATGAGCTTGACACGGTAAAATAACTATGCTCATGGGACCTTGTCTCATTTTTTAACGAGCTTGACACGAGAAAATGGACTCTTCTCATGGTATCTTGTTTCATTTTTTAATGCACTTAACACCACAAAAGGAACTGTGCTCATGGAAATTAGTTCATGACCCCTAGGAGGCCATGGCTACCAAGAGATTCTCATGATATGGAAGAAAAATGCTTTCGAAGGAATCAAGGGTTCCAAAACAGATAGTAATTGTTGGAAATACTGGGGGGGATGAATCATTATTCCTTTTCCATTGTTATTTTCACTAGTCAAATCATTTATATTTAGAACAAAAAATGAAAAATAGGAATAAATTCTTTTATTAATATAATATTTACAATAAATCAAGTACAATGTATATAGGGATCCAACCCTAGATGAAGACACCGATCTTCAAACTCCCAGGCTCCAACCTATTGCCAAGCACCAACTTGGTCTATTTGTGAGGCTCCAACCTCTAGGGCACCAACCCTGTCTTGTCAAGGCACCAACCTTGGATTTAGGAGCACCAACTCCAAGAACACCAATCCTTCCAATTTTGAGGCACCAACCCCAAGGGCTCCGACCCTATCTTGTCAAGGCACCAACCTTGGATTTAGGAGCACCAACTCCAAGGACACCAATCCTTCCAATTCTGAGGCACCAACCCCAAGGGATCTGACCCTATCTTTCAAGGCACCTACCTTGTTTGTTCGAGGCTCCAACCTTCATGGCCCCAACCCTCTAGGCTCCAACCCACTGCTATATTTTTTCTATATATGTTTGGTAGTAATTCTCTCCTCCCAAAATCTTCTTCATTGAATTTTATCTATCTGCAACTTCACTACTACATCAATGACAACCTGCCTTCATATGAAGGTGTCACCATTACTCTTCATTACATCTAAGAAAAATCTCTAAGTCACATCATGATGAATAATACATCATGATCTTCAATAGTCTTCAAACTACGCCAATGTGTCTACAATGAACTGCACTAAGCTCTGCACAAAAACAACTCTTTGTTTCAAGCCTCTGTTCTCAGTGTCACGGTAAATGCTTCAGGAGTGACTTCTTCAGAGGAGTGACTGTCGCGGTTTCATATTGTGCGTTCAATTAAGAAACAACCCTGTTCATACTCAGATAATCTTCTTAGATCTACAGAGCATCCTTTTGAACTGTTATCTGAATCACTGTCAAACAAAAGTCCGAGCATTTGAATAAATAACCCAGTCAATAGACTGCTTGACCTTCGACTTCCTTCTTCTTCTGCTAGACCTTCAGCTTCCTTCCTCACTCGCTCAACCTTTGTCTTCTTGTTTTGTTCGCTTGAACTTTGGGTTCCTTTCTTCTACTACCTCACGTTCATGAGTTGTGAATTGTCCTTCTTCCATCTGATAGATCCCTGATTCACCTGCTTCAAGTCAAGCATTTTAACTTGTATTTATACGAGTCTCACCAATAAGCAAAAGACATGTTCATTGGGAGGAGAGGCCGACTTATGAGTTCACATATTAAAATTATATCAGAGGGCCTTTTTTCAATTATATCATAAACTTGTTTATTTACAAAAATCATATAGGAGAGGCTATACCCACATTACAATAGATGTTTGGCTGTCCCCACATGCCACATCATTTCTTTAATCCTGAAATCGTAATTTCATAAAAATCGAAGGTCTTTCAGGTTGTGCAATGCTCTATCTTTCGATATTAACATTTCTGATGCCCCTATTTTTGACGGATATGAAATTTCAATAAGATTCTTTTGATAAGTCAATCGAGTCCACAACTTTATCACAAACAACAGTTTTAACATGTCATCCCTTTTGAGCATTTTGATTCAACGGATGTGATATTACATTAAGTTATGTCATAATGGTGTAGTTGGGTCCGCAATAATATCGTAATCGCAGTTTTTAATGTGACAAGCCTTCATAACTTGCGAAGGTTTCGATAAGACAGATGCGATATTAATTAGGACGTGTTATAATGGGACCATCAGGTCTGCAACTCATATCGCAATCAGGGATTTCAGTGTAACAATAAGGATTCAAGACTTGTGGTGCAATTGATGCGATATTTCAATAGAGGTGTATTGTAACAGAGCCGTCGGGTTCGCAAATATCATCGATTTCACCATTTTCTTCCTTTAGCACTTACTCTTGGGTATATGCGATAAGTGTCGTTGTTCTTCCCTTTAGCACATACCTTTGGGAATATGGTACATGCTCTGATAAACTATTTCTCTTACTTCCGATGTGCTTCTCTTGCTCCGACAAGTCTTCCTTTGACTTCCGTTAACTCTTCTTTGATAGCTCCTGTTCTTGACTTCTAACGGCTTTCGTCCTTGGCTTCTTGCTCCTGTTACTTTACAGATCTACGTCTCCTCACTCCTATGACTTTCGATACACTGCTCCAATAGCTCTTCTTCTGATAGCATTTCTATTATGGCTTCTGATATCTTTCCTCCCTAGTTCCACTATTTCTATTATGTCTGTATTCAATCCTTGGATCCTCCATGAGTAGTATTAAGATCAATGGGCATCAATAGGCAACATCATGTATTAAATAATTTTCCATCACAAACACTGCTATATTGACATCAATGACAACCTAGATTAACAATCTCCCCCTTTGTCATTGATGGCAATATTCTTCTTCTCTCCCCCTTTGACATCAATGGCAAAGGAGTGCACAAGGAATCCCCTTGTCGAACTGCTCCCCCTATCAAACTGCTTTTGTTCTTTATGAATATAATATTTTTATGGGTATGTTACTCCCCCTATCGTGGTGCTCTTCTTTTTACTCAAGATAGAAGGATTGTTGCCTCATCATCTACTAGCACATTATCCCCTCTTCATGTCTCAAAACTTCTTCATAATTCTTTCAACAATGCTTAAATATGCTCTACTTCAATGCTTCAAAACAAACTCCAAATAGTCATACACCAAATGTCCAAGTCCAATTTTTTTATGCTTCTACACTGTATTCTATTGTCTCCACAGTCAGAATTAAAAGGCCTTCACAGTTTGAATCAAGAGAAAATTCCATTGAAATTGTCATTATCGCTATCTTTCTTCAAATTAGGATTCCTTTGCATCTCTATGCTTCTCCTTAAGTTGCTGGGATATATTCAACATCACAACATTCTCCCCCATTTTTTTTAATATCTAATCCGTGACTGAATTTTAAATTCTTTCTACTGGTTGACAACTTTTTGCAATGCTTCAATTATGCTAGATTCTTCCAACTACTCTTGCTTCAAGCTCCATTCCGAGATGTATCTGTTTGTTTGAAGGTTGCCTATATTTGTGTCCATAATTTACCTGTTCTCACATCAAATCCCTGAGTCAAGACATTTAACATCTATAATAATAGCAACATAGTTATTTTCCTTATTAGCATTAGATGGCCTTCTCTGCTGCTCCATTTTCTGCTTAGTGATCAAGTGGAAAAATATCTTCAACAGCAGTCCACCGGATAGTTATGAGATCATGTTTTTCAATGGAGTGTTCCTGAGAAATGATCTTATCAAAGAATGATTATCAATATAGCTCATCAAGGATTTCATAAGGATCCATTCATGAGTAACTTCTGCAAGAAAGCCTAATCAACATAAGCTCTCCCTAATTGTATGCTTTTGGCAGAAACCTATCATCAAACACTCGAAATATCAAGGATATCTTCATCAAGTCAACAACATGTGTTGTTGGCTAGAGATTTCAGGAGACTCTTGGATTGTATTTGCTTTCTTCTCCATACTTGTGTAACTTTCTTCTCTGGCATGGTTCTAGCTTGTGTAAGTGCCCAAGTCAAGTTACACCCACGTGCCATATGTCCAATGTTATGACACTTGAAGCACTTTGTGTTGTTCATGAATAAGAATTCATGACTTCTTCTTGCCAAATTGCTTCTCGAAGATTGTTAGGGACCATAATATTTATCTTTGTGATATTCCCTACAATCTTTTGCCATGTGTCCAAAGTTTGTACAAGCATAACAATAACCAAGCAATAAACTTTGGTACATGGGAGATGGAGATTTCCTTGAAGTACTTCTGAAGTCTTTCTGCCTTGAGATCCTTTGATGATAATTATTGCTTCTCGCATCCTTGACAACATCTGCATTTCTTCTTGGAACAAGACTTCCTTCATTATTTCCTTGACTCTTATCTTTACCTTTGTTGAAACTGGGAGCATCAAGATTTCTTTCTAACTTCCTCATATCCTTATTGTTTGAAGCATTATCATTCTTGCTTGAGGATTCACCTGCATACCCGAGACCTGATTTTTCAAATGGAGATCTTTGATGGCTAAGCATGTGGTCTAAGGCTTGATAGCTCTTCAAAAAATTGTCCATCCCTTCAACCTTTTTCTTGAGGGAGACAATTTCTTCTTCCAATCTTTCACAGTCCTTATTCTTCTTAGGAAGTTGTTTCTCAATCTCTTCCTTGATAGAAGTTTCTTCATTTTCTTCTATTTTAAGAGAGATGATATCTGATTTCATTCTGAATATTTGTTCATTTTCCTTAGCTAGACTGCTCTCCATTTCTTCCCTGATCCTTAAAGTTTTACATGTTTCGGCCTTGAGAAGGTTGAGGTCAGATTTTAGTTTGAATATTTCTTCATCCTTTTCTTTTAGTCGGCATATCATGGTGTTTCTCTCCTTTTTTTCTTCATCAACCTGACCTTCTATGATTACCAATGCTTCCATTCTCTTCTCAGTTCCTTGTGCTTGTTTCCTTGCTTCTTCTAGTTGAGATGTAAAGGAGGAGACCTCTTCCATGTATTGACCAATCTTTGTTTCAAGTTTTTCCAAGATTTGGTACCTTTGTTCAAGTTGGCTTGACAAGTTATCTTCCCGTTTCTTTGCTTTATCCAATTGATTTGTCATTGATATGACTTCTTCATGATGCTTTCTTTTGCTTTGATGAAATTCCTTCTTAAGCTTGGCAAGCTCTTCATACCTTTCTTGTACTTGAAGCTTGACAAGGCCAACTTTGTTCCCTCTTTGGTCTTGGTCACCAGCTAGTGCTTTCTTATTAAGTTCCTCATTTTCCTTTTTCAAATTGATAATCTCTCCCATGGAAGCCATAAGTTTAGTGAGGAGATCTTCTTCAAAATATTTTTCGTTCTCTTCATCTTCTAGGTCTTCTTTAGCCTTGATGTCATCACTCTTATCTTCAGCTTCCTTGATGGGCTCTAGATTTTCTTCTTGTTTTCCATCATTTTCTTGACTAGAGATCATTGTCAATGCTCCTTTTGAGTGAAGATCATGATGTTTATCCCAAATGCCTTTTGCTGATGAACATTTTTCAAAATTGGACTTCATAGAATCTGGCAGCCCATTCAATATCGCTCTCATTGCTCTTGTATTATGTCCCTTGGATTCTCCATCCATCATGCTATCAACAATCACCGATTTCCAGAGTTCAATGCCTTGATTTTTTAAGAAATTCCTCATTCTTGCCTCCCATATATCAAAGTTTCCATTTAACAATGGAGCCTTCACAAATTGATTGACTTCAATTTCGTTGGTTGAGGGAGACACAATCTTAGGAGGATTGGAGAATTTCTTCCTTGGCTTCACCATTTGTGTTGTAATGATCAACCTTCAAGCTGTTAGGCTTTGAGTGAAGGTACTGGCTCTAATACCAATTGTTGGAAACACTGGGGGAGTTGATTAGTATTCCTTTTCAATTTTTATTTTTACCAGTTAAATCATTTATATTTAGAACACAAAATGAAAAATAGGAATAAATTCTTTTATTAATATAATCTTTAAAATAAATCAAGTATAATGTATATAGGGCTCCAAACCTAGATGAAGACACCGATCTTCAAACTCCCAGGATCCAACCTGTTGCCAAGCACCAACTTGATCTATTTTTGAGGCTCCAACCTCTAGGGCACCAACCCTATCTTGTCAAAGCACCAACCTTGGATTTAGGAGCATCAACTCCAAGGACACCAATCCTTCTAATTCTGAGGCACCAACCCCAAGGGCTCCAACCCTATCTTGTCAAGGCACCAACGTTCGATTTAGGAGGACCAACTCCAAGGACACAAATCCTTCCAATTCTGAGGCACCAACCCCAAGGGATCTGACCTTATCTTTGAAGGCACCTACATTTTTTGTTCAACGCTCCAACCTTCAGGGAACCAACCCTCTGAGCTCCAACCCACTGCTACATTTGGTCTAGATATGTTTGGTAGTAATTCTCTACTCCCAAAATCTTCTTCACTGAGTTTTGTCTATCTACCACTTCACTGCTACATCAATGACAACATGTTTTCATATGAAGGTGTCACCGTTGCTCTTCATTACATCCAAGAAAAATCTCTAAGTCACATCATGATGACTAACACATCATGATCTTCAATATTCTTCACACAACTTCAATGTGTCTACAATGAACTGCACTAAGCTCTGCACAAAAACAACTCTCTGTTTCAAGCCTTTGTTCTCACTATCACGGTAAATGCTTCAGGAGTGACTGATTTAGGAGTACCTGCTTCAAGAGTGACTTCTTTAGAGGAGTGACTGTCACGGTTTCATATTGTGTGTTCAATTAAAAAACAACCTTGTTCATACTCAGATAATTTTCTTAGATCTGTAGAGCATCCTTTTGAACTGTTATCTGAATCACTATCAAACATAGGTCGTAGCATTTCAATAAATAACCCAGTCAAAAGACTGCTCGACCTTCGGCTTCCTTCTTCTTCCGCTAGACCTTTGGCTTCCTTCTTCACTCACTCGACCTTTGGCTTCCTCTTTTGTTCACTTGACCTTTGGGTTCCTTTCTTCTACTACCTCACGTTCACAAGTTGTGAACTATCCTTCTTCTCTGTGATAGATTCCTGATTCTCCTTCTTGAAGTGAAGCATTTTAACTTGTATTTATATGAGTCTCACCAATAACCAAAAGACACGTTCATTGGGAGGAGCGGCCAACTTATAAGTTCGCATATTAAAATTGTATCGTAGGGCCTTTCTCCAATTATATCATAAACATTTTTATTTACAAAAATCATATAGGAGAGGCTATACCCACATCACAATAGATGTTTGGTGTTCCCCACATGCCACGTCATTACTTTAATCCCGCAATTACAATTTCATAAAAGTCAGAGGTATTTCAAGTTGTGCAATGCTCTATCTTCCGATATTAACATTGTTGATGCACCTAATTCCGACAGATGTGATATTCCAATAAGATTGTTTTGATAACTGAATCAGGTCCACAACATTATCACAAACGATGGTTTTAACATGTCATCCCTTTTGAACTTTGCGATTCAACGAATGTGATATTACATTAAGTTATGTCATAGTGGTGTAGTCAGGTCCACAATAATATCACAAGCATAGTTTTTAATGTGACAAGCATTCATAACTTGCGAAGGTTTCGATACGGGGGATGCAATATTAATTAGGGCATGTTATAATGGGACCATCGGGTCTGCAACTCATATCACAATCGGGGATTTCAGTGTAACAATAAGGCTTCAAGACTCGTGATGCGGTGGATGCGATATTTCAATAGAGGCGTATTGTAACAGAACCGTTGGGTCCGCAAAGCTCCTCTGATTTCATTGTTTTCTTCCTTTAGCACTTACTCTTAGGTATATGCGATAAGTGTCATTGTTCTTCCCTTTAGCACTTAGATTTGGGCATATGGGATATGCTTTGATAAACTGCTTCTCTTACTTCTGATATGCTTCTCTTGCTCCGATAGGTCTTCCTTTGACTTCTGATAGCTCTTCTTTGATAGCTCATGTTCTCGACTTCCGATGGATTTTATCCTTGGCTTCATGCTCCTGTTACTTTACGGACCTGCTTCTCCTCACTCCTATGACTTCTAATACACTGCTCTGATAGATCTTCTTTTGATAGCACTTCTATGATGGCTTCTAATATCTATCCTCCCTAGTTCAAATATTTCTATTATGTTTGTATTCAATCCTTTGATCCTCCATGAGCAGTATTAAGATCAATGGGCATCAATAGGAAACATCATGTATTAAAGAATTTGCCATCACAAACACTGCTATATTGACATCAATGAAAACCTAGATTAACAGTAATATTAGGCTCTGATGCACCTAGTAAATGATTCATCATATCACCTATTGGATCTAGGTCAAAAGAAGTTGAGAAAATAGTCAGAGGCTCTTGTTCATCAGTAGGTGTAGTCATAAAACAAGTTTCCAAAAAATCAACCTTTGGTCAAGGGGATACTACTTGCATATTAGGAACATTTAGGGAAGTTGGGTGATTTGCAGTCAAATCAGGAGCAACAAATGAAAGCTGGTCAATGGTCACAATTTTTCCATAATGCAAGAAAGACATCACTTCATCAACTGGTGGAGGATTAGGGGAAAGATTTTGGTAGCTAGCTGGAATTTGATGATGAGAAGAAGTAAGGATTTCCAATATTTTGGATGTTTCATCCATATAAGGGAAAATGTGAATTTGATGATTCTTTTAACATAACATAAAACTAAAATTCACTTTACCCTTTTTCCTAGCAACCTTATTATGATTAGTTGATGATTTTTCACCAACATGATCTCCAAAAGTTTATGGCATGGAACACACTTCTAATACTTTGGGAATACCAGAGAAATGTCTAAGAAGGTGATCACCCTTATAAATATTGCAAGGGAATTTAACTTTACAGAGCTTGTTGGAAGATTTCTCAACATTAGTTACACTCGTAGCAATGGTTTCTTGGCTGCACCCTTGCTATTTTTTTTCTTCTTCTTCTTCTTAGCCTCATGGTTACTAGCATCAATAATTTCACCAGGCGAGTAAGAAAAAGGTATGAAGAGACATTGGGTGAAGAAGGAAAACTATCAACTTTTGGATCAAGACAAGCATGATGTTGTTCAAGTAGAGGACTTGGTTGTGAAGCAGTTTGGACATTTGGAACCAAGGAGGTTGAAAACAACCGAATTGGTAAACATATGGTAAATCCAAGAAGGGACAACGTAGCCATATAAGGAGCACCGATATTTCAAAAAGAGAGAAAAGGACAAAGATTCCCATTAGAGGGGTTTCCTTGATTGGAAGACTCTAGAAATTTTTCCATCAGGCTCAACCTAAGGCCTACTAAGGAGTAAAAAGTGAGTTAATTAATTGGTTTCAAAAATCAAAAACAAAAATAAAAATAAAGAGGGGAAACTAGGCATATAAGGATTACTAGGTCACTGTGAACTCTAATATATCATTAAATACATGCAGGAAATCTCCTTGAATATTATGTTTTTTGTATCACAAATGACAAAGCATTCAACTCAATTACCTATAGCAGATTTGCAACCTAATGGGTACCTCCAAAATATACCTGAAGGTACATGGAAGTGCAATCTGTAATGGTGTTGTCTAATGAGTAATTGTATGATGGGGTTGGTCCTATATACTCATTGTACGTGGAGAACCATCCTCTATACCAAAAGGTATATCGAAGAACATTTTGATATACTTCGACGTACATGGAAAGCAAACCATCCCCAAGATGTAACAATGACAAGTAAAATTATCTCCTAAGTTTAGAGATGTTGGAGCATGTCTTCTAGCCTATACCAATAAATGTGTCTTTAATGTTTCAAATTCTTAGCATCATTGATAAATTTTAATTTTGATCTTCATTAACAAAATAGTTTCAAGGATGGAAACCTATTTACTTGAACTCCTAAAATACAGCTAGCATGAGAAAATGAACTATTTTCATTCAATGAAGACATAACTAAGGAACGGAATGAGTTTCAAACAATGATGTAGAAGAAAACAACTTCGAGATGAGATCTTAAAATTCACTATTCCAATTCAAATATTCAAAGCCCTAATGAATGAAAAGACAAAAACAAATATTTTTCCTTTTCAATTTTCAAAACAAAGAAAAATGAAAATATGACAAAATTATTAAATAAATAAAAATTCAATCGGATAAATAATGTAATGAAAAGTTGCTTAAAAAATCAATAACCAAGTCAAATGATTAAAACCTTAATTGACAAGAAGAAACAAAAAGAAACAATGAAAAGTTTCTTAAAAAATCAATAACCAAGTCAAATGATTAAAACCTTAATTGACAAGAAGAAACAAAAGAAACAATCTCTCATGTAAAAGGCAATCATACTTAATTTTAAACAAGTCACTGACTTTACAGATAGCTTGGATAGACCAGAGACTCAAGAAGACACTATAAACAAAGAAAAAATCAAATCAAGGCAGGGTAGATGCAAAAACTATTACACTTCCAAGATCATCGCAGGTGGAATATACCCACTAGTGGGAATCATCCCACTTACAGAACTTAGATACTACATTGGGTTGCTCTCTCTCAAAACAAAAAGTGCAATGCGGATATTTTTTCTTAAAAAACAAAATACAAACCTTAACCAAGCTCAAAACTAAGTTTTCCTATGTCCAATGATAGTCTAAATAATACAAATAGAGTGGATTTCAGAGGTCATAAAATACTAGGAGAATAAAACCACTAAATAACATCCCCACCCCTAGTGGATTCACCAAGTTTTTTTGTGCATAAATTCCTTCTACGGACAAAATAAATATCCATAGACCTTGTAACTTAGTATAGAAACAACCAAGACAAAAATGCAATGCTTTCCTTAGAGATTATTAAAATATGGGAAGGAAACCTGCTTGGAATCCAATGCAAGCCTCCTCCTTCTCTTGGCTTGTTAGCTCTATATCCAACTCCAATTTCTATAAGTGGTACCTGCAAATCATACAAAACAAGCAAGAGAACCAAAACATAGAAATAAAATATACAAATAGCTCAAAATGAGAATTATAAGGATTCATGTTCTACATATGCGTAAGAAAGACATAAGTATAGGAGAAATGATACATTTTTTATTACCAATAATAGGAAACAATCACAACCCTTATAGGCCTAGACCTTGTGAACCTCTCGCAACTATCTTGTCTTTCATTTTCCACAATAGTAAGCATTCAATCACACCTAAATAACATGGATGGATTATGGACATGTAGACATAAATGAGCTCCATAAATGCATAATTTAGAGTCTCCAAAAGCTAAACCAAACTCTATGGGAAGAAGTGATTTTATAGGGTAAAGGAGGCGGTTTTGGATTTACCATTCTAGGGATTAGATCCACATTTGAGGGAGCTAAGTTCTAGTGGATAAGAGATAAAACTTAAATAGTAGGAGTTAAATATCTAATACAATAGTAAATACTTAAAACCACTTCTAAAGCTTCTAGTGAGAGAATATCTTAAACTAATTTTTACTTTTCCTCATTTCCAAGTGTCAATCACACTTTTTGGGAAATCAACATGGATTGGAAAGCACAATGTCCATGTGTGTAACCTACGTTCGTGCAGTTTGCTTTGAAGGTAAGTGACATGTAATCTAGGATTTTTGTAACTTCGCGAAAGGTGACGCTTTTAGCTTTGTAGGGGATGATTAAAAAGTGTAAATGAATGATGATGGATCCAGGTTCGGGGACATTTGTTTTGATGCGAAAAAATGACCTATAACAAGAATATTGTGCACATGAAGAATATAATTGCAATATAGAAAAAGGTGCAAGTTGGATTCCTTAGCATATTTACATAGGGGGCATTTGTTTGGCCTTGATTGTGCCCATTTAAGTGGACAATCCCATGTAAGTAATTTTCCACTTAATTATAGCAAAGAGGTGATTTTTTCTTTTAGTGGAGAACCCACAACCTACATAAATTTGCACCATACCTTATATGCACTAAAATTATCTTCACTTGTATCTTTGTATCTATGCTTTGTTGAGAAGTTGCCTGCATGAGTCTTTTTGAACCAACAAAGCTAGATATTGAGAAATGGCAAAAACAAATTCCAGTTTAATTTTTCCTTGAATTAAACTGTGAATTAAAATAGAGTTCTTTTCTCATAGCAATTTGAAAATAATTAATTAAGTTTAATTCACTTAATTAATTTAGGAAATTTGAATTGGAAGTATTTTAGAAGACATGTATATGTTCTTCCTAACTTATAGGAGTTTAGGATGACTTATGAATGAGTTGTAATTAGTTAACTCAATTTATTGAGTTAATTCCAGTTAAATTAGTTCCAATCAGTTTCAAGAACTAATAGTGAGTAAACAGTTAGTTGGGACACTAGTGATCTAATTAGTGCTACTCTAATTAACTAAAGATTTCACCATCAGAAACTCATGCATGTTGATTCTGAGAAAGACCCAGTTGAGACTAGAGTACTATTTGTTTTAGATTTTTATGAGTTGCATTGATAGTGCATTGATCCAGGTGGATGTTGGTGGCCACCCACCTATCCCATTTGGACCCCCACAACTGTGTCTTTCAGTTTTTCAGTTTCTGTACTTGTAGCACAATTTACTATTTTTAGCAGTTTTCAGGTCCTGAACTTCCGGAGCCGTTTTGAGGTCGTAAACGACATTTTTTGGAAAATCTGGGAGCAACATGGGTGCATGGACAAATGGATGATGTTTCGCTTCCCAAAGTTGTAGTACTTGGATATATCTTTCTAACGAGCTATTATACGTGTCAAACGGAGATCGGGTGCCAAAGTTACGATCTCGGGAAGTTGATGTACCAGCTTACCCAAAACAGGGCCCACAATCTGGCATTTCATCTTCTAGGGTTAGGTATTGTGTGATGTTACACCTTTTGATGTTTGTGATGTACTATTAGGCCAGCCATACTTGTGGAGGCGACATGCTATGTATGAGTCAAGGCCTCCCGCTATCCTTATTTCTTTGGGTGATTCATTATACAGGATATCGGAAGTAGCCCCACCTACCACCACCTCTTTGATCACTGCTAAGAAAGGCAGCAAGCTCATCTCCCAGACTAGGAAATTCATCTGTCTGGTTTGCTCGCAAAGTGAGGGGAAGGTTTTTTCCACATCCATGACCCCCGCGAAGGGTTCCTCCACGCAGCATCATTAATAACAAAGGAATACGGTCATGACAAAACATAGGAACAACTTCTCCTCACCCATAGGGGTAGCACACAAGCTTTAGGTGGGCAACAAAGTCTGGTTGCATCTGCAGAAAGAACGCCTTACAAGAGCCTATGAGAAGCTCCGACCATGTCGACATGGTCCTTACACCATTACTAAGGCTGTGGAAAATAATGCTTTGGAGCACAACTTTCATCCATTCCTTCACCTGCACCAAGTGTTCAATGTGTACTGCCCTCGACCATGCTTCCAACCATTACTGGACACATCCGAGATTGCAGAACGCCTCACCAGGGACCAAGTTCAGCAGATGGAGGAACTCAATGCAATGGGGACCATTGCTTCCTAAGGGGGGAGGAATGATCAAGGTGGATTTTGGTGGCCACCCACCTATCCCATTTAGACCCCAACAACTATCTCTTTTAGTTTTTTCGTTTCCATATTTGTAGCACAATTTACTATTTTTAGTAGTTTTCGGGTCCCAAACTTCCAGAGCCGTTTTGAGGCCCTAAACGATGATTTTTGGGAAATCTAGGAGCAACATGAGTCCATGGACCGATGTTTCTCTTCTCAAAGTTGTAGTTCTCAGATATATCTTTCTAACAAGCTATGATATGCGTCAAACAGAGATCGGGTGCCAAAGTTACGACCCCGAGAAGTCGATGTACCAACTTACCCAAAACGGGGCCCACAATTTAGCGTTTCATCTTCTAGGGTTATGTTTTGGGATGTTAAGGGTTTTCCATTATTTCTCAAGAATAAATAGGCCTTCGAGCTTCATTGTAACACAATTCAAAGGCTTGTAGTCGCCACATCTCTTCTTAGAGATAAGCTACCCTCGCCCTAGCTGGTTTATTTCCAATTATGTTTGTAAGCATATTTCAGTATTTTACAGTAATGCAATGAAGTATTATTTCCACTGCATCTCTGCATTTATGGTTATCTCATCTCTGTATTTATGGTTATCTATGTAATTTGTTATGTTCCTGTTTAAATCCAGATCATGCATGTAATCAGGAACTGATCCTTGACGAATTGCGCTATTTTTAGAGGTTTAATTTCCTTTCAAATACAAGTTATCCTTCATAGGAATTACACATTAGAAAAGAGACTTGGAGAGCATGTGAATTGGCTAAGCTTTGGCCTTGAGCTTCCTTATGAGTTGGAGATTGAATTTGCTGAGTGTTGGGATTGTTCTAGAGACAACAAGCATTGTAATTTCATCTTGATTTTCCGAATTAGTTTAAAACAGATAGTGGGGTTTTGAGCTATGGCTTTCCCTGGATATTTATTGTGTTAGGTTCCTTTGATACTCTTTTTCTATTGATTATTATTTTCTGCATGTTTATGGGATTCCACTGTAAAGAGTAGAAGTAGATTCTTGTCTCTTGTTTTAGTAGATTACATGAGCTTATGAATCTACAAAGTTTTCTACATGGTATCAGAGCAAGATTGTTTTTTGGGCCAAGAGTTTGTAGAGAAGTTCTGAGAATTTATGTGGAAAAATTTTAGAAACAAATTGCAGATTTGGATTCCTTGGTAAAAGACACCTAAATTCAAAAAACAAATCGGTCAAATTGAAGATTGGATGAGGGAGATATTGTTGCTTTTAAATCAACTCTCTAGAGGAGACTTCAAAGTTTTGAGTTTCTGCGTTACAGGTAAAAGTCGAATTTGCATACATACTTCAAGATCAGTAGATGGAATTCCATGGGTTGAGGCTTGAGTATGCCTTGGAAGGAAGTTCGAATTTTATAGCCTTGAGTGTTGTGTGTGGAGAATGATTGTTCAGAGGTTTTTGTTTCAACTGGATGTATACCCTAGGAAGTTTGTACACCCCTCCACACGGGGGGTGTAGGGGGGACTTGTCCCCCCCGTGGGGGTCCAGGGGGGCCGATCCAGAAGCCAAAAATAGATGTAAAATTGCCTTGTAAAATTATAATAGTTTATAGTCAATCTGGGCCGTTCATTAGTGGATGATCTGACGGTAGAACTTATGTTTAGTTTAGGGTTTTTTGCCCTAGAAGGCAACCCCTCTCTTTGTATGAGGGCATTGTATTTTGAGGCTGTGATATAGATGTGTATTCTCTGAGCGAGAAATAGAGAGGTGAGACTGTGAGAGAAAATAGAGGATATTACTATGGATTTGCTATAGGTTGTGTCTCTTCATTTTGCTGGATAATAGAAAGGAAGGACTGGCTGTTCGGGGTGGACGTAGCCCAAATTGGGTGAACCACATATATCTGTGTCTCTCTTGTTTTATGTGTTTTCTGTGTTTATATTTCTGCAGTATTTTATGTGTTCCATTGCTCCATAATAAATAATTCTCTAGCAATTGGTATCAGAGCCGAAGGTCTATTTGGCTGATAAACTCACAGGAAAGAAGGGTTCCTCGTTCGAGTGGGAGAAATGGCGGAAGATGGTAAGTTTAGGGTCGAGAAATTTAACGGCCAAAACTTCCCGCTATGGAAGATGCAGATGGAAGATTATCTGTATCAGAAAGATCTGTACCTACCATTGAGCGGAAAAAAAAGAAGCCGACGGCTATGACAGATGAAGAATGGAACCTTCTCGATAGAAAGGCACTCAGAACAATACGGTTGTGCCTCACTGCATCAGTGGCCTTCAACATTTCGAAGGAAACAACGACGGAGGGTTTGATTCAGGCGTTGTTGAAACTATATGAAAAACCCTCGGCCTCAAACAAGGTATTTCTTATGAAACGGTTATTTAATATGAAGATGTCGGAAGGTGGATCTATTGTAGATCATTTAAATGATTTTAATATAGTTACAAGTCAGTTAAGTTCTATAGGGGTAAAATTTGAAGATGAAGTTAGAGCCCTGTTATTCTTGTGCTCATTTCCAGAAAGTTGGAATGGTTTAGTAATGGCCATTAGTAACTCTGTCTCTAGATCTAGTACTTTAAAGTTTGATGATGTTTTCGGTGCTATCCTTAGCAAGGAAATGCGACAGAAAAGCTCCGGTGAGACATCAGGTAATGCTTTGAGTGCAGAGTCTAGGGGAAGAAAAATGGAAAGAGGAAAGAGTTCAGGATATCGCAATAAATCAAGAAAAGGTAGATCCAAGTCCAGATCGGGGATAGTGTGCTAGAAATGTGTAAAGAAAGGACACCTTAGGAAAGACTATAGATCTTAGAAGGGAAAAGAAGGAGATGCACAGCAAGAAAACAATCATGAAGCAAATGTGACAGGTGAGGTGTTACAAGATGCTTTGATTATTTCTTTCGAAAATATCACTGATTATTGGGTGGTAAATTTAGGGGCCTCATTCCATGCCACACCTGATAAGAAATACTTTCATGACTATGTTCAAGGAGATTTTGCACAAGTTCGTTTGGGTGATGATAAACCCTGTAAAATTGTTGGAATGGGTAAGGTTCTTGTAAAACAGCAGAATGGAAACCAATGGATACTAAAGGAGGTAAGGCATGTTCTAGATCTAAAGAAAAATCTGATTTCAACAAGGCAGTTAGGCTATGAAGGTTGTGTGACAACTTTCATAGATAAAGCTTGGAAGGTCACCAAAGGAGCCCTGGTAATAGCAAAAGGCGAAAAGGTTGGTACATTGTATTTATGCAATGGTATTTCTAACTCTGTTAATGCTTAACTTCCAAAGGAGAAGATGCAGCATTATGGCATCATAGGCTCAGACACATGAGTAAAAAGGGGATGAAGATTCTTCACTCAAGGAATTTGTTACTGGGTTTGAAGAATGTTGATTTGGACTTTTGTGAAAATTGCATTTATGGAAAACAGAAGAGAGTCAGATTTCTCAGAGTTGGGAAAGAAAGGAAAAGCGAAAAATTAGAGCTTGTGCATACAGATGTATGGGGACCTGCTCATGTATCATCTCTCAGTGGCTCTCGTTATTATGTTACCTTTATCGATGATGCAACTAGAAAGACTTGGATTTATTGTATTAAGAATAAACCTGATGTATTTGATACTTTCAAGAAATGGAAAGCTTTGGTTGAGATTGAGACAGGAAAGAAATTGAAGTGTCTTAGATCAGACAATGGAGGTGAATATTGCAGCAAAGAGTTTGATAGGTACTGTTCAGAGCATGGAATTTGTAGAGAGAAGACAGTTCCAAGAACACCACAAAAAAATGGTGTGTCAGGAAGGATGAACAGAAAAATCATGGAGTGTGCAAGGTGCATGAGATTGCATGCAGGATTGCCTTTATAGTTTTGGGCAGATGCTGTAGATACTATTGTTTATCTAATAAACAGATGGCCTTCAAGTTCCTTGGATGGTGGTGTTCCAGAGGAAGCATGGATAGGTAAAAAGATAAACTACTCATTTTTAAAGCCTTTTGTTTGTGAGGCCTTTGTCCATATTGATAAAGAAAATAGAACAAAGCTTGAGGCAAAGTCAAAGAAATGTACCTTTATTGGATTTGGTGTTAATGATTTTGGTTATCGGTTATACGATTACAAAAATCACAAAATCATTAGGAGCAGAGATGTAATATTCAATGAAAAGGTCTTGTATAAGAATTAGTTGCAGGAAAAGAAGCAAGAAAAAGAAAACAAGGAATATGTAGTTCTTGACAAAATTACTGAAAAAGTAAAGATGCCTGAAAATAATAATAATCAACAACCACAACAACAACAACCACCACAATATCAACAGGCACCCCAAACACCTGAAAGTGGTGTTAGAAGATCTACCAGGATAAGTAGACCCCCTCAGCGATACTCTCCTTCATTATATTATTTATTGTTGACTGATTCTGGTGAACCCGAATGTTATGAAGAAGCAATGCAGGTTGAAATAAGGAAGAAGTGGGAGGTAGCCATGGAAGAAGAGATGGAATCCTTAATGCATAACCAGACTTGGGACTTAGTCAGGTTGCCTACAGGAAAAACTACATTGAAGAATAAATGGGTTTACAGTTTGAAGGAAGAAGATGGAGGAAGACAGAGGTACACAGCTAGACTTGTGGTGAAGGGGTTTGCACAAAAGAAAGATATTGATTTTGATGAAATATTTTCTCCTCTTGTTAAAATGACTTCAATCAAAACTATTTTGAGTCTAGTAGCAACTGAAGATTTGCATCTTGAGCAGTTAGATGTAAATACAACCTTTCTCCATGGGGATTTGGAGGAAGAGATATATATGCAGCAGCCACAAGGATATGAGGTGAAAGGGAAGGAGAAACTAGTGTGCAGGTTGAAGAAGAGCTTGTATGGCTTAAAACAAGCTCCAAGACAGTGGTATCTAAAATTTGACAAGTTTATGTCTGAACAAGGTTATACTAGATGTCACTCTGATCATTGTGTTTATCTAAAAAAGCAAAATGATGGCAGCTATATTATATTGTTATTATACGTAGATGACATGTTTGTTGCGGGTTCTAACATGCAGGAAATAAATGTGCTCAAAGGAAAATTGGCAAATTCATTTGCAATGAAGGATTTGAGAGCTGCAAAACAAATCCTTGGTATGAGAATCACTAGAGACAGGAAAAATCGTAAATTAACATTGTCTCAGAATGAGTACATATAAAAGGTGTTGAAAAGATTTAATATGCACAATGCAAAACCAGTTAGTACACCTTTTGCTAGCCATTTCAAACTTAGTAAGGAAATGTGCCCAAAGACCCAAAAAGACATGGATTATATGTCTAAAGTTCCATATGCATCAGTAGTTGGAAGCTTAATGTATGCAATGGTCTGCACAAGGCCTGATATTGCACATGTAGTGGGAGTTGTAAGCAGGTACATGAACAATCCGGGAAAGGAACATTGGATGGCAGTGAAATGGATTCTTAGATATTTGAAAGGTACCACAAATCAAGCATTATGCTTTGGTGGTTCAAACATTTATCTACATGGATATGTTGATGCAGATATGATAGGTGATAGAGATAACAGGAGGAGCACTACAGGATATGTATTTACTGTTGGTGGAACAACTGTCAGTTGGGTTTCAAAAATCTAAATTGTTGTTGCGCTTTCAACAACAGAAGCAGAGTATGTTGTTGCTACAGAGGCTAGTAAAGAAATGATTTGGTTACAAAGGTTCATGGGTGAATTGGGTAAGGAGCATGATATGGGCACGTTAGACAGTGATAGCCAAGGTGCCATTCATCTTGCAAAGAACTCAACATTTCATTCCAGGACTAAACACATATAGCTCAAGTACCATTTCATATGATCAGTGTTGGGAGATGGAGAGTTGAAGCTGGAAAAGATACACACTAGCCAGAATCCTGTAGACATGCTAACAAAAGTTGTAACCAGGGAGAAACTGAGAACATGCTAAGTTTCAATTAGTCTTCAAGGATGACGATGAAGATGAGAAACAGCCAGGTCAAAAAGAGGAGTCATTGTCCAACAAATGAAGCAGCGGTGGAGTTGCTACAATCATTTTCCAAGTGGGAGATTGTTGTGTGTGGAGAATGATTGTTCAGAGGTCTTCGTTTCAGCTGGATGTATACCCCAGGAAGTTTGTACACCCCTCCACGTGGGGGGGTGTAGGGGGGACTTGTCCCCCCCTCGGGGGTCCGGGGGGCCGATCCCCCCCGGCTGGGGGGTTCGGAGGCCAGCGGTAAAAGTATAGTAATTTCTAGTCAATCTAGGTCGTTCATTAGGCGGATGATCTGACGGTAGAACTTATGTTTAGTTTAGGGTTTTCTGCCCTAGAAGGCAACCCCTCTCTTTGTATGAGGGCATTGTATTTTGAGGCTATGATATAGATGTGTATTCTCTGAGCGAGAAATAGAGAGGTGAGACTGTGAGAGAAAGGAGAGGATATTACAGCGGATTTGCTGTAGGTTGTGTCTCTTCATTTTGCTGGATAATAGAAAGGAAGGACTGGCTGTTCGGGGTGGACATAGCCCAAACTAAGTGAACCACGTATATCTGTGTCTCTCTTGTTTTATGTGTTTTCTGTGTTTATATTTCTGCAGTATTTTATGTGTTCCATTGCTCCGTAATAAATAATTCTGTAACATTGAGGGACATGATGGAGGCTATGCTAGAAGATAATGGCTTGAAGGAATTCATTGATCAAGAAGTCCCCAAGCCAATAACTATGGATGCATAGAACCTGGTTGAATGGAACAAGTGTGTGGCAAAGACAAGGCAAATAATCCTTGAGGGATTTCATGACCGCATTGTCTCAAGTCTCCATGGAAAGGAAACTCTTCATGCTATGTGGAAAACATTAATAGGCTTGTATTAGAATAGCAGTGATCAAAGGAAATCAAGATGGAGTAATGTGAGACGATTCCAAAGTACTTGACCAAGTTCACTCAATGTCGAGATGAACTTGGAAGGGTTGGAATCACAGTTTCTGAGGAGGATATGGTGAGCCTTGCTCTTCTTAGACTCCCAAAGACTTGGCATAGTTATCAGGACTCTATCAATGGTCGGGAGAAGCTGCCAGATTGGGAACAACTATGGTCAGATTTGATGCAGTATGAGATCAGGAGGAACAAAAGGGATGGATCTTCATCAAAGACTAATGATGAAGAGAAATGTGCCTTATCGATTAAGGCAAGGAAGGGGAAAGGTAAAATTTCTTGTTCCAAATCAAATTCTTATCATGGAGGTAAGAAGAAGGATATGATGAAATTTAAATGCTTTCATTGTCACAAGATAGGTCACTTTTCTACAAATTTTCCATTGAAGAAGTCCAAGGAGAAGTCCTCAGGAGGAGTTGCGGGTGAGGCTTTGGCCTCCTAATTCAAATTGGACTTTTCCCTCATTGCATGCATGGTGTCTTCAATGATGGGAAGTGTCTGGTACTTAGATTGTGGAGCTTATTTCGACATGACTGGTGACAAAGAGTTATTCAGTAAATTGGAGGATAAATATGTCAAGATGTATATCGAGATGGGTGATGGCAGTAAGTATAGTGTTACTCGTGTGGGCACTATTACTTTTTAGAGGGAGCATGCAGCTCCACTCACCTTGAAGAATGCTATGCATGTACCCGGACTGATGAAGAACTTGGTATCAGTTGCCATGCTTGAGGATAGATGCTATGATGTGATCTTTTCTAAAGGAAAGGTGTTGCTTCGACACATAGCCATGGGTCAAGTAAATAAGATAGGGATTCGAGTTTAGAATCTCTATAAGATAGAAGTAGAGGATTGTGCTGCTTTGAGTTCAAAAGTAGAAAATATGTTGAGTTGAGACATCGACAAGTTATGGCATAGGTGATTGGGCCACTTGCATCATGGGGCTTTGAAGATATTGCAACAAATATCTACTAATATTCCCAAAGGTACGCTTGAGAAATCTGATAGATGCAAGGGTTGTACTTTGAGAAAATACACCAAGTCTTCCTTTGGATATAGCGACAGACGAGCAGAGTCTATTCTAGAGAGAGTCCATTTAGATGTGTGTGCACCACTCTCGACATTATACACCGGCAAACATAGGTATTATGTTCTATTTGTATATGACTATTCTCGTAAATGCTAGATATTTTTCATGTATAGAAAGGATCAGACATTCACAAAGTTTTGTGAATTCAAAGCATTGGTCGAGAAAGAGTCAAGCAAGAAGGTTAAAGTTCTATAGAGTGATAATGATGCAGAATATTCCTCTAATGAGTTTAAGAGCTTCTCTGCAGCGGAATGGATTAAACAAGAGTTGGCTACACTTCATAACCCTCAACAGAATGGGGTTGTCGAGAGGAAGAACAGAATCATAGTAGGGGAAACAAGGGCGATGTTGCATGATTAGGGGCTACCACTACACTTGTGGGCTGAGGCATGAAGCACAATGGTTTATGTTCAAAAACGTAGTCCACATTGAATACTTGAGAGTAAAACACCAGAGGAAGCTTATTCTGGTAAGAGGCCAGATGTTGGTCATGTCGGGATTTTTGGGTCATTAGTTTATTGCCATGTGACAAAAGTTGCATGAAAGAATATTGATCCAACAACATAGTTGGGGATCTTTGTCCGGTACATTAATACTCCCCACAACTATTGGGTGTACATGCAAACCAGTCGGATGATAGTGGTTTGTAGGGATGTCAAGTTCGATTAGGAGAAGGCCATGCCAGTATCCCTTGAGATGGATTTTTAGCTACATGCAGAGGAGGAAATTTTAGTTCCTAAGGTTGAGGAGCCCCAGATTAATGTGGAGCAGCCACATGCACAGGCTCCAAGAGTGGAGACATCCACTCAGGCAGAGTCTTCCAGAGAGGGAAAAAAGTGCACTAGAGAGGCTGACATATTGTTGGATGATGCACGGGAGAATGTAGGAGCACCCTCTTCTTAGCACAGACAGAGGAGGTCACCAGAGAGGTACACTGGATACATGGCACTTATGGGTGCATGTGTTGTGACATAGCCATCTTCCTTTGAAGAAGTAATACAGTATCCAATTTGTGTCGATGCGATGGTGGAGGAGTATGACTCCATAGTTCAAAACAGTGTTTTGGATGTGGTTCATAGACCATAGGACAACTCAGTTGTGAGCTCCCGTTGGCTTTACAAGGTAAAGAAAGTTGCAAATGGTAGTGTGGAGAAGCATAAGGCCAGATTTCTAGCCCGTGAATTTTCACAGGTAAAGGGGATTGACTATGATGGGACCTTTGCTCCTGTTGCAAGGTACTCATCTATCAGATCTATTTTGAGACTATCTGCACAAATGGGTTGGAGTATCCATCAAATGGATGTGAAGAATTCCTTCCTCAATGGCATGGTTGAGGAAGAGGTGTACATAGAGCAGCTCGAAGGTTTTGAAACTTTGCACCATGAGTCACATGTGTTCCGACTCAAGAGATCATTGTATGGGTTGAAGCAAGCACCTTGTGCTTGGTACACTAGGATAGATAGCCACTTCACTGGGTTGGGCTTCACGAAGAGTCAAGAAGATGTGAACCTGTATCACATAGTGGTGGAAGGTAAGATTTTGATCATTGTACTTTACGTAGATGATCTCATACTAGCAGGTGATGTGAAGCACATCAAATCGTTCAAGGAGGATCTTGGAAGAGAGTTAGAGATGAAGGACATGGGGCTAATGCATTACTTTCTTGGCATGGAGGTATGGCAGGGAGATGGGGAGTTGTTTGTTTCTCAAGGAAAGTATGCCAATGAGATACTCAAGAGCTTCTACATGTAGAGAAGTAAAACCATGGAAACTCCTCTAGCTGGTAACTAGAGGAAGGAGGATGCTACTTCAGGGGAAGTACTGGAAGCTACTATTTATAGGAAACTGGTGGGTTCCCTCATGTACTTGGTGAACACATGATCGGATATGTGCTATGCAGTTAACTAACTTAGTCAAGCGATGGTTAGGCCTACCAATATGTATTGTAATGCGTTAAAGCATGTATTGAGATACCTTAGAGGCACTACTCAATTTGGTTTATGGTATAGACAAACAAAGGGAGTGAAGATTCAAGGCGTCACTAATGTAGACTGGGCGAGCAATCCATTTGACAGGAAGAGCACACTAGGAGGGATCTTTAGTATTGGGTCAGCTACATTTTCTTGGTACAACATGAAACAAAGATCAATTGCACTCATTTCAGAAGAGGTAGAGTACGTGGTTGCAAGGAAAACAACATGTGAGGCTATCTGGATGAGGAAGATCCTTGTTGGCTTGTTTGGTCATCAGATGGATCTGACAGTGATTTATTGTGATAATCAAAGTTGTATCAAACTCTCTGAAAATCTAGTTTTTCATGATCGATCCAAGCATATAGATATCCGATATCATCATCTCAGATATTGTGTACTGAGGTGGATCATATTGTTAGATTACATTCCCATGGAGGAGTAAGATGCTCACATCTTGACAAAGGCATTGCCAAGATGTAAATTCGATTTTCATAGAGACAGGATCGGGGTAGTGGATAATCCTTTCTTGTTGAGAGGGAGTGTTTAGAAATGGAAACAAGAAATTCCATTTTAATTTGCCCTTGAATTAAACTATGAATTAAAATAGAATTCTTTTCTCATAGCAATTTGAAAATAATTAATTAAGTTTAATTAACTTAATTAATTTAGGAAATTCGAATTGGAAGTCTCTTAGAAGACATGTATATGTTCTCCCTAACTTATAGGAGTTTAGGATGACTTATGAATGAGTTGTAATTGGTTAACTCAATTTATTGAGTCAAGTCTAGTTAAACTAGTTCCAATTAGTTTCAGGAACTAATAGTGAGTAAATAGTTAGTTGTGACATTAGTGACCTAATTATTGTTACTCTAGTTAACTGAAGATTCCACCATCAGAAACTCATGCATGTTGATTCTAAGAAAGGCCTAGTTGATGCTAGAGTGCAGGGACAATGTACTATTTGTTTTAGATTTTTGTGAGTTGCACTGATAGTGCATGCAATCAGGAACTGATCGTTGAGGGATTGCGTTATTTTTAGAGGCTTTATTTCCATTTAAATAAAAGCTATCCATCATAGGAATTACATTGAAATATAGACTTGGAGAGATTATTAATTGGCTAATATTTCGCCTTGAGCTTGATTATGAGTTGGATATTGAATTTGCTAAGTGTTGGGATTGTTCTAGAGAGAACAAGCATTGTAATTTCATCTTGATTTTCCAAATTAATACAAAACATATAGTGGGGTTTTGGGTTGTGGATTTCCCTGGATATTTATTTTGT
Organism: Pinus tabuliformis; assembly: GCA_031772625.1. Lineage (NCBI taxonomy): Eukaryota > Viridiplantae > Streptophyta > Pinopsida > Pinales > Pinaceae > Pinus > Pinus tabuliformis. Next base: position 924,152,450 of record CM062820.1, on the reverse strand, counting down.
TATGTGCCTTTGATTATCTTCCTCTATTGATTATTGTTTGCTCGATGTTTATGGGCTTCCGCTGTAAAGAGCAGAAGTAGATTCTTCTCTCTTGTTTTAGTAGATTACATGAGCTTGTGAATCTACAAGTTTTTCTACACTAGACAGGGACTACATGTATGACACATAATCATATTGATACTATCAAATCCATAAAATTTATCCATTTCTCTACAAGATCATCCTAAAGCCCTAGACGTACAACTAACTTCCAACCATTTTTCCCTCTTCTTTTAGGAGCCTGAGCCTAACTATTGGCTAAACAGACAATGTTTTAATGTACAAGAACTTGAGTCAAAGGTTCCAAAATGGAAAAGTGATTTCATGCACTATACCAAGGATCATGCCCAATTCTAACTTGCCTTCCATCACCCACATGCAAACATATCCATTTGCTAACCAGGGGAAATGTCCTCACTAGTGCTTTCTACACATTTGAAACTATAGAAGATTTGTTTAGGAGTTAGAACTACTCACCCATAGAAATCTCTCGAAAATGTATTGGTTGGAAAACTTTATACCATACAGAGGATTCCTGAGTTAGTCTCCATACATTTGTACCAGCTAAATATCTAATAAATAGATGTATTTATTTGATGCCCCACCCTCCCAGCTCCTTAAGAGCTACAATATGAGGCCATTGAATAAGGGAATACCCTTTCTATTGTTGCCCCCAACCCACAAGAAATGAAAACATGATTTCCATATCAAATTAAGATATCCTTTAGAAACAACCATAATAGATGTCTAATATACTGATATACTCTCCATTAATGACTTCAAAAGCACAACCTAACCAACATGAGAGAGAAAGTGAGAAGCCTAGTTAGAGATATGAGCCTCTACATTTTTACCCAACTATAATAAATCCAATATTTAATACTTATTTTGCTTGATATAAATCCACAGGTATTTCAGGCTAGCTTCTAATGAATTTATAGTGAGGTGTATAGTTTGTGTATTAAAAGTGATTGAGGCCTCGAAACTAAATTTGATGTCATACATGATTTGTTAATAACTATTTCCATGCTTGTGTTCTTGCAAAGGAGATCTAGGGAGTTCTCAAAGAAAGAAAAATCCCTGCTATTTCCAAAACTAAAATTAAGCATATCAAATAAATGGTAGAAAATAGTAGACTCAAAGACATTAATACCATGAAGAAGCCCCCCAAATTTAATATCTTCCAATAATTTGCTCATTGCATTAACCACTATCAATAAAACATGGGGAGAAATGGGGAAACCCTTTCATAGCTCCCTAGAAGCTCATAAAAATCTCGAAGGGGATTCATTTATTAACACAACAAATGAAATAGACTAATTGTAGATAAAAACCTCTCTTAATAATTGCCAAGAAAATAAAGGTCCAACCCACTCGATCATAGGCCTTGGAAAGATCAATTTTGAGGATTTCCACTTTCAAATTTGACACTTTGACGGAATGAAAAAACTCATGTGCTACAATAATGACACTATGAATTCTTATTTTGAAGGAAATTAAATTTCTCCTTACATATGAAAGAGTCGAGGTTCACCCCGGATGCAGGTGACACGATAGCGGAGAAGGCGATGCCACATGGTCACCATGGGCAGCCCTAAGTATAAGTCTCGCATTTACTGCGATCCGCCGCCATGGAGCTCAAGCGTGGGTGCAGGGGCGGTAAGGGACGGCAATTCATTGCTCTGTCCGGGTTTCGATCTCGCATTCAGAGTGCAGTTATGGCTTGTGGAATTCGAGGAAGAGCAGAGGAGCATAAGAATGGTGAGGCCTTGGAATGTTATGTGTTGGGTCGAGTTCAGATTTCGGGAGTGGGTTTATGGTCGACGGCTCACAGGGCTGATGCTCACGTCGCCCCTTTGGCAATTGACAGTGGTTTCAGGTCTGAGAGGGTGGTTTCAGGTCTCAATTTCTCTGACTCCTCTTATCCTGCTCTGTTTCGTTCTCCTGCAATCAGTGGAAACATGGTCAGGCCCCGACAGCGCCTCCTTAGCCGTCGAGGCACCAGCAGAGGCGGGTCCTCTCGCCCCTCAGTGGCAATTCCCCCTTCCCGCTGCTGTAGGTGTCTATGCCACCAAGTTGCAGAGGCTAACCCCATCCAGGCGAGCCACTCCCTGGACTCCAGCAATCCAGATCCGGATTCGGCTCCGCTACCTGCGTTTGGAACGACAGTCTTCTCCTTTAGCAATTCCCAGGGCAATTCTCGCATCAACGCCCATGTCTCGGTCCTGTTTCTTGAAGAACCGAAGGAGGAGGGCGAGGAACAACCCAGCACAAAGCTGCACCAAGCTGGAAGCTCTGGGGACGCTGAAGGTTTGCCAGAGGTTCGCCCAGAACATGCTGACATTCCACCTTCGACTCAAGCAGCTCCTCCGCCAGAGAAGGACAAAGCAGCATGGGACCCTCTCCCGGAAGGTATGTGCTGGATCATCGAGGAGGAACCGGACGAATAGTAGCCCGTTCGTTCCGGTTCTCCCCTTCAAATGCTGCTCAGGTTCTCTTAAGTTTTGCTTCGCGTGCTACAAAGGCCCTCGGTATAATGTGGTTGTTTCTGTTTGGTTTGTGAATTTTCATGTTCAATGTTTGTCAATGCCCATGCAAGGGCTCCTTATGATAGTCGTCTTTTCCTTTTTTGTGCCCCTGCGTGGGATGTCAATTTTTGTTTTTACTGCTCCTCAACGGTTTAATGCCCCTGTGTGGGTGACTGGTCTCAGTGGTGGCGCCCCTGCGTGGGTGGTTGGTCTCAGTGGTGACACCCCTGCGCGGGTGATTAGTCTCAGTGGTGATGCCCCTGCGTGGGTGACTTGTCTATGTGTTAAGGCCCCTGCGTGGGTGAGGTTTTCTCTGATGCTGGGGCACAGGTGTGGGAGGTTTTTTCTGATCACTGTCAGTCCAGAAGGCCATCCTTGGCCTCTGGCGATATGACCGCATGACTGTAACTGTTTTCCTGTTTATGTACATAATAGAATAGCATAGTCTTAACGAGAAAAAAAAAAAAAGAGTCGAGGATCAATTTCAATCTTCCTGAAAAAATATTTGATATCAATTTATAGATGATATTGGTGCAAGCAATTTGGATGTATATTTGAATGATGTACCTTCATAAGACTTGGTGATGATAAATAAGAATGTGGAAAAGAAGAAACCCAAAACTTTACCAAAAAATTGCAACTCTTGAATAACTAAGAAAACATTATTCTTCGACAAATCATAAAACGCCATATATAATTCCTTTGGAAGACCATTAGGACCCAAAGCCTTCGATATCTACATAGATTTGAGCGTTTCCAAGACTTTTTTCTGAAATACTTTGTTTATCAGAATCTCATTCATATTTTGTATGACCACATTGAGAAATTTAGTGACAACTAGGAAAATTTCCTAAATGTGGTAGACTTGAGGGGATTCAAAAGGAGCATTTGAGTCAATTATACTCCAAATAATATTTTCCTTCTTATTTTAGTTCACATATTGATGAAAAAGTTTAAAATTATTACCCCAAAAGAAATCCAAATGGCCCTGCTTTTCAATGACCATCACTCCTCCTCTTACAAAAGGATATAATATTTTTTGGATTCCAAGGCCTTCAGAGTATCCAACTGATCATTTGTGATAGGGGAAGTCTCCACCAGAGATTAGATTTCAAAAAACATGTTCTTCGCTTCAACAATTCCGTCTTGTTTTTTTGCATAATACTCCTTATCCCAAGCCTCGGCGACCTATTTAGCATTGAAAAAATTATCTGAAATTTGAAAAATCAAGGAGAATGAGGAATGGTTATATTTATTACTCTAATTAGAGGATATCAAATCCAAATAATCCTCCTCTTCCAACCAAGGAGGGTTGAACTAAAACATAATAAACTCCCCCTCCCCCTCCCCCCACCACCACCCTCAAGGATAGCCAAAATAAAGAAGTATGGGTTTGTGATCAAAGACACCTCCAATGTCCACTAATCATTTAAAATAGAGACCAAATATCATAAAGGATTTAGAGAAAAAAAAAATCCATCTGGCATATTAGACACTCATTGATCCCTATAATAGTGTTTCAACCATGTTAGATGAATTTTAATGAGCTCCAAATCCACTACGCAATTACTAACTAGATACTCTACAAAACAAACAATGTTGAGGGTCCATACAAGTCTTTTATCCCCAAAATTTTAGAGGGAAAAGTTTACATCCCTTCTGATAATTATGTATGAGTCTGCAAGAGCCCTTGGCTTTGCTGAATCTAGCCAAATATTCTCACTATTAGAATACAAGCCATGGACATTGAGAATGGCCAAGGGAGATGAAAATATTTGAGGGTTAGGTTGGATAAGATGGTGGAGGGAAAATGGGAAGAATAAATGATTTTACACTCTACCCTCTAAGCGGTAATCAAGCTTTCTGAACTAAATGATGAAATGACCAATTTTGTAGTAGCCCCTCAATCAAGGATCTCGATTTCTATCAAGATAACATCGTTTCATATAACATGATGATATAGGGTTTATTTGATGAATATTTCCTCTTTAGGGTTAGCCTTTTATAGGCACCCCTAATACCCCTCAAATTAAAATAAGGAATGATCATAATTCACCATTAGGTAGGGTTATGTGTGCTCTAAGGGCCCTCAAAATGGAAGAGTGTTTCCCTTTTATAATCTCCAACATGGCCCTCTCCTAAACCTTATGGAATATGGATTTCCTTCCAATTGGGTTGGCCAAGGGAAACTCCAATGCTAATCCACAACAAAGTAGAGGAATTTCCCTTTACTTTTCCCTTAGGCATAGGGCATATGGTTTCTTATCTTCTTGGGCATAGGGAGAGGAGTATGAAAAGTGTACAAGGATAGATAAGGTAGAGAAAAAGGGATTCATAGTAGAAACATTTAGAGGAGCATGAATAGGAAGGATAGGAGAATGCGACAAAACAATAGGGAGATGCAACCCATGGCAAATTTAAAAGGAGGAAGTGTTGACAACATAAAAGGAAGGAACCAAATATGAAGGAGGGTGGAAAGAAAAATAAACCATACCAATGGAAGGAAATCCACCCAAGCACATATCCAATGAAGACTTCAAATCTATAACCTGTGGCAAATCTTTTGAATAAGACACAAAAGAAACATATCCATGAATATCCATAAACAACTTATGAGCGGGCCAAGTGAGCCTAGAGGGACCTATAGTCAAGAAATCTCACTAAATATGCCAAAATTCATGGTATCTGAAACATCTAAAATGGAGATTCTAGTAATCAACCTTTTGATGCCATGAAAAAACATCCATAACTATCTCCAAATCTACCACTAGGTCACACCTTAAACTGACATTAATTTGAATCCATCCCATTGGTCAGCCTTCCCTAATTTTCCATCCTTCTTCAACAAGACAAAAGAACCAAATTTGTTTCCAAGGTATTTAAAGATATCTAAATACCAAAAATTTAGTGGAAACCCAAGAAAAATGGAGTAAACCCTAAGCTCGTTGGTGAGCTGTGTGACTTGGTTGAAGGCAATAGTCTAGGGTTTTCACAGTAAGTCATGTTTGTCCCAATTTTAGCACTAGGCTTGGATCTAAGCATACTTCGCTATAAAGTGAAAGAAAAAAGGGATATAACCCCTAACAAAAATATGAAAGGTGGATAGATACCCAAGAATAGGCTCTTAAAAACTAGGAACCCATGACTTAAGCAATGAGGTCTTGAATGATTTAACCCTAAATATTCCCATTAAGGCCCTCACGATGAAATCGATATTGTGTTCAATATCTATATGCATTCCAATGACAATATTCACTGAATCATATAACTTACAAATAAATTATCCCTTACCCATCTATATCAACAATGTTTGGCACCCAGGAGCAAAAGGCGTTACCTTTAGAACTCTAGTGGAGCACAGGGAAGGAAGGGAACCAGATTGCAAATAGAGAGAGGATGTATGAATTGAAAGAGTTAGGACAAAAATTTGTGGGAGATAAAGGGGATCGATAATACCACTTGTCGTGAGAGAAAAGGCACTTGTCATGGTTACAGAAACCTAGGGCAGATTTAAAGAACCCCCGTGCATTAATAATTGTAGATAATGCATTCAAGGAAGAGTATTATTCCTAGATACAAAAGATTAAGACCCAGGGGGGACTGATACCATAGTCCACTAGTTCCTCCTACTAATTAACCATTTGGAAATCGATAAGGCCACCATGTCATGAGAGAAAAGGCACTTGTCATGCTTACAGAAACGTAGGGAAGATTTAAACAAAACCATGTATTAATAATTGTAGATATTGCATGCAAGGAAGAGTATTCTTCCTAGATACATAAGATTAAGACCCAGTGGGGGACTGATATCATAGTCCACTGGTTCCTCCTACTAACTCACCATTTGGAAATCGATAAGGACTGATATAAAATGCTAGTGCACTAGATAGAGAAAGTGTAAGGACAAGTTGAAGGAACAAATGGAAAGAACAAAAAAAGCAAAGAAAAGGAGGAATAAGGGAGTGGGAAGGAAGTGACCAAAAAAGAAAAAAGAAAACTCATAGAAATGCAAAACATAACAAAAAAAAAAAAACACAGTAAAAACCCTAGAAACTGCTTAATCAAAAAATTGAAAAACTCATCCTCCTCCCCTCTCTATATATATGACATTTAAAAATTTTGATATATAACTTCAACGATTTAAATCTATAGAATTTAAACCTTTAAAAACATATAATAAAAAAATTACAAGTTCAAAAAACATTAATTAAATTAACTTAAAAACTTAACATAATATCAAAATATATAAATTTAAAACACTCAATATCAATCAAACTATATTGTTTTAATGATTTATACATTTCAAAACATATCAACCCATATCAATTTACGCACACAAACTCGTGAATAGAAAATTACACTTTTTTCATATTAGTTCAAACAGTCAATCTATATCAATTTAAATGTTTACCCATTTATCAAATTTAAAACTTTCGCATATAAAAGTTTGAATTTGATTCACACGTATATCATGTTATAGCATGCCAAAACATTATTATACTTCATAAATCACCATCTCGCCAACCTGACCACGTTGACTGCAAAATCAAACATAAACCCAATGAATCCCCTGCCACCCGACTTTAGCCCCATTACCCTAAGAGGAACTCACACTTGATCCTCTGCCACAACAACTATGGTGTGATATAAAGGTATTACACCTAAAGAAATCTGGAGGGAAACCTTAGATGTCGAAGAGAAAGTTAGCTAGGCTCATAGCTTTATTGTAGAGACTCATATGGAAAGAGAGCCGAGATTGGATTGTCGATGTTGACAATTCCACAAGAGCTAGGGTTTCTGCATTTATCGAGATTGTTAACTTGTACTGATATAATAAGACTCTCGTGGGAAGAGTCCTCAGCAGAGTGTGGACACCCAATAGGAATTCATTACAGATAGTTAACTTGTACTGATATATTAAGACTATCGTGGGAAGAGTCCTCACCAGTAGAGTGGACACTCAATAGGAATTCATTACTTTTATGGCCAAGATAATGTAAACATGAAAGTCACTTTGTCTATCAAACGAATCATTGGAAACAACCTCTCATTGTTAGATACTAATGGGGATCAACAGCCACATGATAGGGATATAATTTCAGGAGATGAAAAAATTTAGTTCTTTGGCTTAGGCTAATATTTTATTTTTCAATGTGGCTATGTTTATCCGTTTATGTAGTGTATTTTATGTAGTTTTTCTTTCTGTTTTTATGTTATTAGATGAGTATTTCGCTTAGAACCATATCTTACTTTTCAACGTCGGTATGTTTATCATTTTATGCAACGCTTTCTATGTGGTTTTTTTCATTTTATTTTCATGCTATTAGATGAGCATTCTGGCCAGGCCAATATCTTAGATTTCAATGTGGCTATGTTTATCATTTTATGGGGTGTTTTTTTATAAAGATTTTGCTTTATGTTTCTATGCTATTATATTAACCAATTAAGAAAAATAGAACAAATAAAAACATGAATTTATGCTACTGATTTGGTTTACTTAATGACAAACCAATAGAAACAATCTAATACTGTAAATATATGTTTTTGGCAGTAATATAATATCCTTTATCTTATTATGTATATATGGTTAAACAAAAAGCTACTCTGTATATATGGTTAAACAAAAATCTATGTATATACTATATAAAATAATTTAGGAAATAAAATCATTTCTCATCTTATTATTCTGCAGTTTAGCCCTTTTTAGATGAATATTTTTTTTGTAAGTTTTGTTCTAAATCTAGCAAAGCTTATGCAATTCAAGGGTTGAAGGAGATTCTATTTATACTTTCAAAAATAAAATTTAAACAATAATTTTTTTCTATTCATTTTAATTATCAAGGGGGATCAAATTTCTAAAGTTGCAAACTACTGCAAATATTTTTCCAAATTTTAAAATTTTATAATCTATGTTAGAGTCGTTCGAGTGAACATGGCTTCGTCAATAAAGTTATTAATGGTTTTGAGTTTTAGATATACAGAATTCCATGGTTTTCCCCATCATATTTGTCTATGATGCAGGGTATTTATAAGCCAAAAGACTCCATCATTATTTGTGGGGCTCACTAGTGAAAATTATTATTTAGAAACCACCACTTCCTCTATGATCCTAACATCTCGTATCAAAGCTCAAGGTGAGTGAATAAGAACGATAAATATAAGAGCCAGTGTGGTGAGAGACGAAAATAATGGAAGCAAATAACGTTATGGTCTATGGAGTGGTGTGGGGAAGAAGTTGATATGGTGTAGCTTTGATTTGGCATAAGGCGGAATGTTGCTATGGTATGACGAGAACATGCGGTTGAACGAGTCCCAAATTTTTGACAACCCAAGTTGATGGAGAAGTTGATGGACATGAGCAGAAAAACCTAGATCGATGTCCTTATCGCAAGGAAAAAGAAATATTGTAAGTGCCTGTGTAATTCAGTCGCCTGAGGAGATATGGGCGTCGTCGATGTTGTGTAAGTGTTGAAAGGTGCAAAATGATGAGTAAATGGTGTTGCTGGAACCAGACATGGCGGACCCACAGTTCCATTAAAGGAGTAAGTCATCCATCAAAGATGGATGTCGTCACGCTGAAGACACATGACTCTCTGCAAAGTTGGCCAGCTAAAGCGTGCCGGTGTTATTGGGATTTGCAAGTATAGAGCCAAAATGCACGAAGTACGTGAACATAAGAGTCCTCCAGTCAGTGATGGAATTTGACGGGAATTTTACCATACCGCATTTTTCCAATATTTAACATTTAAAATTTGTCGATGCTCGTTTTCCTAATGTGATTCAACGATTAAGAAGTTTATGGAAACGTCATTGCATCCTTTTATTTTCTAACTATCCTGATCAAACTCCAAGGCCCGAACGTTGTTGACAACTTCGAAATTTGAGTTAGCAGGAATCCTCAAGATCCTCACTGAACAACACAAGTGTAAGGAGAATCGAGATTCGGTAACTATAACTTACAATATAGGCTTCAGGTGGCCAGGGAGATTAAATTCGATTATTTGTGAATAAGTTTATATTCTCGATACAGATGGAAGAAACGTCGGAGTCCCCACCTACACTCTGGAATGAACCATTATTACTGGTTTACGTTCTTCTTTTCATTACAAGAAGAGCAGAAGAGAAGAGCAGAACAAAAGTGCATTAATGGCTTCTCAGAGCAAGTGTCATGATATGCAAAATTTTCTTGCACCCCAGTGATGAACAGTTTGGTAAATGTAATTATGTTGGTGTACACGTACTTAGACTAGCTGTGTTGGTGTACATGCACTTAGATTAGCTCCAGTTAACTTATTGCTTGCATGTGGCACATGTACACATTAACATAGGATAAAGCACACTTAGCTTTAGTTAGCTTTAGTTATTGCATGTACAACTAAGCTTAACTTAGTTGATTTTATGTATTTATTCTAAAACTAATATTGTAGAATCAATTTTTCATTCTTTTCTCAATTCTTGCTCGCTTCCTTCCTTCTCTTGCAAGCTTGTTTATTGTTTTGTAGATCTAGATCTGTGTATCTCAAAAATCTTACATGGTATCAGAGCACATGGATTTGTAATCAGTGCACAAGCAATTTTATTTGCAGGTTCAGAAGATTGAAGCAACAACAAAGAATGGAGTCTAAATTGGAGTTTCCACAATCGGCAATTCTCACTCCATATAATTATTTCGAATGGAAGCCAAAGATTCAACTTCATCTCAGAAGTAGAGGCTTATTTCGAATAACCATGGAAACGGAAGTTGAACCAACATCGGCAATGGAGAAAACAAGATATTTCAATCGCATGGACAAGGCCTTCGGCATCCTATGTTTATCTATTTCTCCGGAACTGCTATTTCATGTTGAATCATGTTCAACTCCAAATGAAGTATGGAAAAAATTGGAAGGATTGTTTGGAAAACAGGATGAAATGCAAGGTCACATTCTTGAAAATGAATTAAACTCATTAGATCCGAGAAACTTTGAGAACATTCAAGATTTTTTCACAAGGTATAAAGCCTTGTTGGTTCAGCTGAAAGGATGCGGGATCGACAAATCCAAGCAAGAAAATCAGTTGATTCTTTCCATTTTATCAAAACTTGGTCCAGAGTATGCAGTATTCGTCTCTACATTCCACACAGTCAGATCTGCAACTGGTGCAGCTTGGAAGATGCCCTCACTGGATTCTTTTATTCAGTCTTTGATGCATGAGCAAGATAAGCTCATCAAAATGGGCACACTTAAAAATTCCAAAGCGCATGCACTTACTGTGCATGCAAAAGGAAAGGCAAATTCCAAAGACCATCAGAAAGGAAAAGGGAAGAAGGATCCTGATCCAAAAAAGGGAGGACATCCCAAACCCCCTGATGGATCATCTGGCTCAAAGGAAAGGAAAGGAACGAAAGGGCAATCAATGTGCAATTATTGCCACCATGGTTTTCATCCTGAATCTACATGCATGAAGAAGACTATAGATCTTATGGCGCAGACACTCCAGCAACACAATCTTGGAGACCACATTCCTGAGAATGCTAAGAAGAAGTCTGGAGAAAAAGCACCAGATCCAAGAGGTAACGGGCATGCTTTGATTGCTCTTCATTCTGCATCACAAGAATGGATCATCGATTCAGGAGCTTCACATCATATGGCTTCTTCAAAGGAATCCTTTTCTTCTCTACATGCATACTCAGGTCCTCCCATTCTCATGGGGGATAATTCTGCAGTTGCAGCAACTGGACAAGGAAGAGTGCAATTCGAAGATGGAAGTTTTGAAAATGTCTTGCATATTCCAAGGCTTTCTGTGAATCTTCTCTCAGTGTATCAGATGACACACACATGCAGCGGAAGGAAAGTGGAATTTACCCCAGATTCCGTGAGCATTTATGACATGCAAACCAATTTGAAGATTGCATCTGGCAAGGTAAATGATCAATCTCGTCTGTATACATTTTCTGATTTTGTTCCTCAATCAGATTCTATTTTGCTACTTACGCATGCAAATGAAGAAAGTAGGATTTGGCACGAGAGATTTGGGCACTTGAATTTCAGATATATGCAACAGCTTAGTAAGCAAGGGATGGTCAAAGGATTTCCAACCATTGAATTTTCAGATGGTGTTTGTAATGGATGTGCTCTTGGAAAGCATCCACAAGAAAAATTCAAGAAGGGGCATGCATGGAGAGCCTCTTCACCTTTGGAACTTGTACACAGTGATCTCATGGGTCCATTTCCGGTGCTTTCAATGAGCAAAGCAAGATATGTGTTGTCATTTATAGATGATTACACGAGATTCACTTGGGTTTACTTCTTGAAACTCAAGTCTGAAGTTTTTCAACATCTAAAGATTTTCAAAGCGCATGCGGAAAATCAGTCTGGAAAACGCATCAAAATACTCCGCACAGATAATGGGACGGAATATGTCAACAAAGATATCAAGAATCTTTGTGATGAAGCAGGCATACAGTTGCAGCATACAGTTCCTTACACTCCACAGCAAAATGGCGTGGCTGAAAGGAAAAATCGATCTTTGAAAGAGATGGCTAATTGCATGTTGCATGCAAGATCTCTTCCGTCGAAATTGTGGGCTGAAGCTATTAATTGTGCCTCATACATCCAGAACAGATCTCCTCATAAATCTGTTACTGGAAAAACACCTTTTGAGGCTTGGACTGGCATGCAACCTGAAGTTAGTCATTTTCGCATTTTTGGATCTCGAGCATGGGCCCGCATTCCTCCAGAGAAGAGAAAGGCTTTGGAGCCTCAAATCAAAGCATGCATGTTTGTTGGATATTCTGATGAAGTCAAAGGGTACAGATTGCTTGATATCCACACTGAAGAGCTCTTTATTGAAAGGAGTGTAAAGTTTGATGAAGATATTTCGCATGCACCAGTAGATGAACTTGTTACCAAATTTTCATCACCACTCATTGATGAGTATGCGGATGAAACTTCAGACCAGCATTCTGATGAAGATGAGTCTTTTCCTGTGACCCCTGTTAGACCACCAGTTGTTGAACATCAAGATCATACTTCTGCATGTAGTTCGGAAGATTCTCGACCACCTTCAACACAAAAATGGCGCAGCATGAGTGATATCCTTGATGATCCTACCTTTATCCCTCTGTTTGAAGAAGATCCGCAAGCACTCTTAGCTATGGAGCCATCCATGCCCATGCATGCTTATATGATGCATGGATCTGATCCACAAACTTATGCAGAAGCAAATGGGCATCCTGAATGGGAAGCCGCCATGGATGAGGAACCAGACTTGGGATTTGGTTCCGCTACCTTCAAATCGCAAACTTGTGAGATGCAAGTGGGTTTACCGGACCAAGAAAGCATCAAATGGCCAAGTTAGTCAATATAAGGCACAATTGGTAGCAAAAGGTTTTCAGCAAATACATGGTGTTGACTATGATGAGACTTTTGCTCCAGTAGCAAAAATGGATTCCATTCGACTAGCTCTCTCCATTGCAGCAGCAAGAGGATGGGAGGTGCATCATATGGATGTGAAGAATGCCTTTCTTCATGGTGATCTCGAGGAGGAAATCTACATGGAGCAGCCACCGGGATACATGCAGAATTCATCTCTGGTATGCAAACTAAAGAAGTCTCTCTATGGCCTCAAGCAAGCACCTAGAGCATGGTATGCAAAGATGGATTCTTATTTTTTATCTCAAAATTTTGTACGCTGCAAATCTGATTCCAATGTTTATTTTCTGAAGAAAATTGACTCCTTGTTGATCATAGTACTCTACGTAGATGATCTTTTGATAACGGGTAGTTCAGCTTCTGTCATTACTAACATCAAAACTGCATTGCATAAGCGGTTTTCTATGACAGACATGGGCTTGCTAAATTTCTTCCTTGGACTAGAGATCCATCAGCGTGATTCTGGCATTACCATTTCTCAACCAAAATATGCCAGAGATCTTTTGGCACGATTTCACATGAGTGACTGCAAGCCAGCAGCCACACCTTTCTTATCAGGGATAAAGCTTGAGAATGGCAAAGACACACCATTGGTTGATTGCACATTGTATCGTCAGCTTGTGGGAAGTCTTCTTTATCTCACTCACTCCCGTCCTGATCTCTCCTATGATGTCGGAGCAGTTTCCAGATACGTGCAGGAGCCACATGAGTTATACTGGAATGCTGCAAAGCGCATCCTTCGATATGTCCAGGGGACAATCACCTATGGGATTCATTATGCAGCCAATTGTTCTTTGAATCTCATCGGGTTCACAGATTCAGACTGGGCTGGCGACACCATTGATCGCAAGTCTACTTCCGGTTATGTACTTAGTTTGGGATCCGGCCCAATTTGTTGGTCAAGTAAGAAGCAGGCTGCCATTGCTTTATCATCAGCAGAGGCCGAGTATAGAGGAGCAGTCAATGCCACTATTCAGGCAATTTGGCTACAACATTTCCTATTTGAGCTTGGGATTAGTGTCCATCATCCAACTGTCATCTGGTGCGATAATCAAAGTACGCTAAAGTTTTGCAGAGATCCAGTGCAGCGACAGCGTACCAAACACATCGAGATCCACATGCACTTCATTAGAGAACTCATTCATGATGGGATCATCGATCTTCAGTACTGTCCTAGTTCCGAGCAGATTGCTGACATCTTCACCAAGACTTTCACTGAGCAGAAGTTTCGATTCCTGCGAGATCGTCTCGGGGTGAAGGACACGACTGCCTAGCAGTTGTCTTTTCTCTACTTTTGCATTATATTTTGAGGGGGGGTTTTCTTCCCACTGGGTTTTCCCTCTTTCCTCCTTTTTATGCATTGTATATGGGTACCTAAAATGGTCGTGTTGCCGGGACTCATTCATTTTGCATCACACTCACCTAAGTTATGCTTAAGGGGGGGTGTTGGTGTACATGCACTTAGACTAGCTGTGTTGGTGTACATGCACCTAGATTAGCTCCAGTTAACTTATTGCTTGCATGTGGCACATGTACGCATTAACATAAGATAAAGCACACTTAGCTTTAGTTAGCTTTAGTTATTGCATGTACAACTAAGCTTAACTTAGTTGCTTTTATGTATTTATTCTAAAACTAATATTGTAGAATCAATTTTTCATTCTTTTCTCAATTCTTGCTCGCTTCCTTCCTTCTCTTGCAAGCTTGTTTATTGTTTTGCAGATCTAGATCTGTGTATCTCAAAAATCTTACAGTTTTAGTTTCGGTGTCAAATTTCATAGTCTTTTGTGTTGATCGGATCTAAATGTGACTAATTAATTTTATCGATTAACATTTTTCGCATTTGATTTTAGTTGTGGTATGCCAAATTTGTTGAATTGCCTTTCCTGCAGGAATGGAAGAAGCTTTTCCTTATTCATCTACAGGAGAAATTATATTTTCCAGTCCCTAGAAATCTGAATCTGATCGTTGTTGCACTGTTTTGGCTCTACGATAATGTGCAGGTACATCTCTTAGTCATAATAGGTCCCCAAATATGAATTCTTACAAGGTCTACAATTCCTAGAGTGTATTCATTGTTCTGGAATTAAACAAAATAGGATTACTTGCAAGTTGCCTATTTAAAGCTACATTTTCTGTCTTTTAGTCCATAATACATATACTAATCCTACAGTACTTTCTTACAGAATTACGGTCCCAGCTTTTCCACTACAGCTGTCAAGGTTCACGTTTAACATGGTTAAGGATCAACTCCAATGAGTGTTGGTTCTGTCAATAAATTTTTGAGGACTGCTTTGTTCAGGGATAACACACTTTGTAATATGGTTGAATTACAAAGGGTCGAAAAAACTTGACACATCAATAGTGTCGGGACCTTTGCAATTGGGTTTTGCTTGCGTATTATTTATAACTTACGACCATCACCATTGTTACTTTTGGGACCGTGTTCTGCTTATTCAATGTTACAAAGTTCACTTTTGTTATTGATTATGGCTCTAGAGGTGGAGCCTTGTTTTTATTTTAATGAAACACCATTACTTGAGAGGAAAAGGGCTAGTATTAGTTCAACATATTATATTAATAATATTTTCGTATTATCATGACTGCCAAATGTAAATAGAGGACTTCTATATATAGGGATATTACACTAGGGTACAAAATAGAGGCAAGCAGATAAGCTCGCATGGATGGAGCAATGCTTATAAACAATGCAATGCGATCATTAATTCACTCGGGGAGGGCTGCTGCCACATTTCATTGCTACTTGGCCAGGAGGGATGGTGGTAGGTTGTCCCTCTTTTTTCCAATTGAAGATCTGATCGGAGAGATTGAAATAATTAATATAATTTGTATTTATTTTTATAATTTATTTTGATTTAGTTGTATAAAACAAAAAGAAACTTGTTATTAGAGTCATTTAAAAATTATTTCACCAAAATTTATGCTTCCATTTTGGAAAAAGGAAATGTTATATTTTATTTTAAAAATTTAATGTAAGGAATACTTCTATATACTGTCTTATATGAATCTTTATGAACTTTATGATGGAAATACCATAAAGGTTTGTTACTATATAAAAAATTATAGTTATTGTTAAATTTTCAAAATGGTAATATTATTTTGGGTAGGTGGTTAGTTTTATATTTTTGCAATTAATTATTGAGATGGGATAGTTAATTCCTATGTTAAGGTTGTGATATATATTTTTAATTACACTAAAATTTATAGGGCATTAGTAAATTTATAAACCAATAAAATCATTTTGAGTAGATGATTAATCCATGTTTCCAAAATGAAAATTAGTTTATTAGATAGATTCCCAAGTTGCAATATTATATACATAAAATATGTTTTAGAAAAGAACATTAAAGGTGTCATAAAACATTAATATTCTTTGTCTAGCTTATGTATAATCAACAATATCAAGGAGGCACATTGTTGATATTATAACCAATTAATTTATAAACCAATAACATCATTTTGAGTAGATGATTAATCCATGTTTCCAAAATGACAATTAGTCCATTAGATGGATTCCCAAGTTGCAATATTATATACATAAAATATGTTTTAGAAAAAACATTAAAGGTGTTATAAAACATCAATATTCGTTCTCTAGCTTATGTATAACCACCAGTATCAAGGAGACACATTGTTGATATTACAACCAATTCCAAATCGTTAACATGTATGTTTACTAGAATTGAACTTAGGTGGGGAGGATAACAACTATTTCACCAAACCACCCAAGATAAACTCACACACATGCACACATGTATGTTAATTATAACAAAATATTTCAACATTTAAAGAAAATAAATTGAAATTAAAAAAATTCAATTGCTTCCACAAAAGAAAAGAGGAAGATGTGTAACTCATTTAATTTTTAATATGAAAGTAATATATGAAATTTTAAATATATTATTAATAGTCCATGAGTCTTGTATAGAAGGTGATCAAGTGATTTGTTAAGGCACTCCTTCATGTGAAGTCATCCATTCAATTATCTTCCCCTATTGGGATGATATATTTGACATGATGATGATGTAGTCCCACCAAAACTTAATATAAATGAGAGTGTCTTTCGGATTAATCACATTATTAGGATTTGGTCGACATTTTGAACCAATTAATGTGGATGAACCACATCTAATATGGATAAATCACATTAGTTGGTTCGAAATGTCGACCAAATCCTAATAATGTGATTAATCTAAAAGGTACTCTTATTTATTTATAAAATTTAATTTTAATATTAATATTAATTGATATGAATACGAATATTAATATTACTATTACTTTTAATATTATTAATATTACTTTTAATATCATTAATATTACTTTCAATATTATTAATATTTATAAATATTAATTTTAACGTTAATTATTAATATTTATAACATTAAATAATATTATCATGGTCAACCATGGTCCAATGTTGCATTGTGACAAAGATTGTCTCTACGTCGCATTGTGACAAATATTGTCTCAATATGAAAATAAATCATGGCCAACCATGGTCCAACGTTGCATTGTGACAAAGATTAAGGGAATATGAAAATCAACCATGGTCAACAATGGACAACCATGTTTATTTTAGGGTTTATAATATTTATTCAAACATCGCATTGTCACATAGATTGTATATAAAAATCGATCATGGTCAATTATGCTCAACCATGGTCAATCATGGTCAACCATGGTCAATATGAAAATCAACCATCGTCAATCATGGTCAGCCATGGTCCAACATCACATTATGAAAGAACTGTCTCAACATGAAAATCAACCATGGTCAACCATTGTTGACCATGGTCAACCATGTTTCAACGTCGCATTTTGATGAAGATTGTCTCAATGTGAAAATCAACCATGGTCAATCATTGTCAACAATGGTCAACCATGGTCAAAAATCATGTTCACATTATAATGAAGATTGTCTCTTTGTCCAATGTCACATTGTGATAAAGATTGTCACAATATGATAATCAACCATGGTCAATCATCATCAAGCATGGCCATTCGTGGTCAAACATGGTCCAACATCACATTATAAGAATTATTGTCTCAATATGAAAATCAGCGGTGTCAACCCTCTTCAGTCATGGTCTACCATGGTCAAATGCCAAATTGTGACAAATATTGTCTCAAATGAAAATCAATCATGGTCAATCATGGTCAACCATGGTCAATATGAAAATCAATCATCGTCAATCATGGTCAGCCATGGTCCAACATCACATTGTGAAAGAACTATCTCAACATGAAAATCAACCATGGTCAACCATTGTCGACCATGGTCAACCATGTTTCAATGTCGCATTTTGACGAAGATTGTCTCAATGTGAAAATCAACCATGGTCAATCATTGTCAACTATGGTCAACCATGGTCAATAATCATGTTCACATTGTGACAAAGATTGTCTCTCTATCCAACGTCACATTGTGATAAAGATTGTCTCAATATGATAATCAATCATGGCTAGTCATCATCAATCATGGCCATTCATGGTCAAACATGGTCCAACATCACATTATAGGAATTATTGTCTCAATATGAAAATCAGTCGTTTCAACCATCTTCAATCATGGTCTACCATGGTCAAATGCCCCATTGTGACAAATATTGTCTCAATGAAAACCAATCATGGTCAATCGTGGTCAACCATGGTTAATATGAAAATCAACCATGGTCCAATGTCCCATTGTCACAAAGATGTCTCCATCTGAAAATCAACCATTCTTAATCATGGTCAACCATGGTCAATAATCATGGTCAGATTGTGACAAAGATGGTTTCTTGGTCCAATGTCACATTATGAAAACCATGGTCATCCATGGTTAAACATTGTACAACGTCACATTGGGACAAAGATTGTCTCAATATGAAAATCAACTATGGTCGCCCATGGTCCAACATCACATTGCGACAAATATTTTCTCAATATGAAAACCAATCATGTTCAATCATGGTCCAACATTGCATTGACAAAGATTGTCTCAATATGTAAATCAATGATGATCGATCATTTTTATTTTAACATTCATAATATTTTTCTTATGGTTTATATACGTTGGGTTTATAATATCAGTCTCTTCAATTTAATATTGCTCCCTTGGGTTCATAATCCCTTGGAGTCTTAGGATTAATCCCTTCGTTTTGTTATTCCTTTGGGTTTCTGATATTAATCCCTTGGTTTTATTATTCCCTTAGGTTTATAATATCAGTCATGGTAAACCATTGTCAATCATAGCCAACCATGCTTGAATGTCACATTGTGACAAGGATTGTCTCACCATGAAAATAAATAATAATCCCTTGGATTTATTATTCCTTTGGGTTTATTATATCAATCCCTTGGGTTTATTATTCCCTTGGG
Organism: Pinus tabuliformis; assembly: GCA_031772625.1. NCBI lineage: Eukaryota > Viridiplantae > Streptophyta > Pinopsida > Pinales > Pinaceae > Pinus > Pinus tabuliformis. The sequence goes on along the minus strand of CM062820.1, from coordinate 924,133,090 downwards.
TTTATATTATTAGTCCCTTTTGTTTAATAGTATTCCTTTGGTTCATAATCCCTTGGGGTTTTAGTATTAATCCCTTGGGTTTATAATATCAATCGCTTGGGTTTATTATTCCTGAGTCAAACATGGTTTATTATGATGTCGACCATGCTGCAACATGGAATTGTGATAGGGATTGTCTTAATATGAACATCAATGACGGTCGATCATATTTATTTCAATGTTTAAAATATTTTTCTTAGGGTTTATATACGTTGGGTTTATAATATCAGTCCCTTGGGTCTAATATTCATAATCCCTTGGGGTTTTAGTATTAATCCCTTGGGGTTTTAGTATTAATCCCTTGGGTTTACTATTCCCTTAGGTTTATAATATCAATCATGGTAAACAATTGTCAACCATGTTTGAATGTTGCATTGTGACAAGGATTGTCTCACGATCAAAATAAACAATGTTTATTTTCGTGTTTGTAATATATATATATTTGGGTTTATCAATAGTGGGTTTATAATATTAGTCCCTTGGGCTTAATATTATTCCCTTCGGTTCATAATCCCTTGGGGTTTTAGTATTAATCCCTTGGTCTTAATATTATTCCCTTGGGTTCATAGTCCCTAGGGGTTTTAGTATTAATCCCTTGAGGTTTTAGTATTAATGTAAATAAGTTGGGTTTAATAATATTATTCCCATGGTTGAATGTCACATTTTGACAAAGATTGTCCCACCATGAAAATAAACCATGTTGATTTTAGTGTTTGTAATATTTATATTTGGGTTTATGAATGTTGGGTTTATATTATTCCCTTGGGTTCATAATACCTTGGGGTTTTAATATCAATCGCTTGGGTTTATTATTCCCTTAGGTTTATAATATCAATCATGGTCAACCATGGTCAACCGTGGTTGAATGTCACATTCTGACAAGGATTGTCTCACCATGAAAATAAATCATGTTTATTTTAGTCTTTTTAATATTTATATTTGGGTTTATGAATGTTGGGTTTATAATATTAGTCCCTTGGGTTTAATATTATTCCCTTGGGTCCATAATCCCTTGGGTTTATTATTCATTTGGGTTTATAATATCAATCCCTTGGGTTTATTATTCCCTTAGGTTTATAATATCAATCATGGTAAACCATTGTCAATCATAGCCAAACATGGTCAACCATGATTGAATGTCGCATTGTGACAAGAATTGTCTCACCATCAAAATAAACCATGTTTATTTTAGTGTTTGTATTATTTATATTTGGGTTTACCAATGTTGGGTTTATAATATTATTCCCATGGTTGAATGTCACATTTTGACAAAGATTGTCCCAGCATGAAAATAAACCATGTTTACTTTAGTGTTTGTAATATTTATATTTGGGTTTATATTATTCCCTTGGGGTTTTATTATTAATGCCTTGGTTTTATTATTCATTTCGGTTTATAATATTAATCATTTGGGTTTTTTATTACCTTAGGTTTATAATATCAATCCTAGCAAAACATGTTCAACCATGTTTGAATTTCGCAGTGTAACAAGGATTGTCTCACCATCAAAATAAACTATGTTTATTTTAGTGTTTGTAGTATTTATATTTGGGTTTACCAATGTTGGATTTATAATATTAGTCCCATGGGTTTAATATTATTCCCTTCGATTCGTAATCCCTTGGGGTTTTAGTATTAATCCCTTTGTTTTATTATTGCTTTGTGTTTAGAATATCAATCATGGTCAACCATTGTCAATCATAGCAAACCATGGTGAACATGTTTGAATGTCGCATTATGACAACGATTGTCTCACCATCAAAATAAACCATGTTTATTTTAGTGTTTGTAGTGTTTATATTTGGGTTTAACAAGGTTGGGTTTATAATATTAGTCCCATGGGTTTAATATTATTTCATTGGGTTCATAATCCCCTCGGGTTTTAGTATTGATCCCTTAGTTTTAGTACCTTAGCTACTGCTATTTGACTTTTCAGTTGACATGAGTAACATCATAGACAATATCTTCATTTTCATTCGTTTTCTGTTCTATTGTTGTAATAACTTGAACAAAAGTGATGGTTTACATCATCTTTCTTGTTTCATCTTCTGATGTAGCTATCTGAACTTTTCTATACTCAATTCCATCTCGATTATACTTGGTCTTTGCAAGCAACTCCTCAAAAGATGCTAATCCATCTGCATAACCAAATTAAAATTCCACTACCAAGTTTTTCTCACTTATTATTGTTGTTGTTACAAAGGTGATTTCAATTTTATTCTAGAGATGTGTATCTATATAGTGGACTTCAGTATCTTCATCATGTTCATACATTGGATCTTGTACATCATTGCCTCTCTTATTTATATAATAGATTTCTTTTGTGTGTTTAGGACAATTACAATGTCCATGTCTTGTTTTTTGGAGATTCATGAGATAAAAAATTTTCTATAGCTCATTTACTCATAGTTGTGAAGAGTCTTTAGAGTTTCCAAGAACTTTCTCTAACATTTTCTGATTCTAAAACTCTTCACCATTCATCTTTAGTTGATTAGAAAATTCTAATTCTTTCTTGTTCAAATTCTCAAAATTCATCCTCACATCTAAAATTCCACTCGCTTAACCTTTGTAATTACCTGATAATTATATTGAAGATGTAATTAGAGGACCTTGCATTCATATTTAGTTTATGAGAAAATTCTAATTCTTTCTTGTTCAAATTCTCAAAATTCATCCTCACATCTAAAACTCAACTCGCTTGACCTTTGTAATTCCCTGATAATTATCTTTAAAATGTAATTGGAAGACCTTTATCCATAAATATTGGGAAATATGGTGGCATACACACCATTTTGGATAGCAATAAGTGCTTTTACATTATTTTTGTTCACATTGAATTGATCTTTCTATGGATACATTAAAGCATGTTTGATTGTCTCATTAGCTCACTCACTCTATACCGCTGTAGACTACAAGTTCCCATGTATCCTTAGGAGGTAACCATATCTACCTCTGAATCACCCAAACTTTTTAGCTTTTCCTTGTTATAATCTACTTAAAGATCTCCTTCCATTTAATCTGAAGAAACCTTCAAAAGTAAAAATCAAAATCCCTTTTATAAATCCCTCTTAAAAACCCGCAAGTAATTTTTTTTTTTGCTTTTTCCTTTATACAATGTAATTATGTCACTTTGCTTTTTCCTTTATACAATGATTAAAAATACCTCTTTAGAAATAAAAAATTTCCAAGTTTCCAAAAAATAAAGTTTTCATATCGTATTTATGCATGGATGAACAACTCATGCAGATTGAAAGTTATGAGTGAATTTCAAACATTTCAACCTTTCAGTAAATGGTGAATGACTCGTGCACCTTGAAACATGTGAGTGAATTTAATAATCTCAATAAGTTTGTTTAAGTGGGTCTAATGGTTAAGAGTATGTGTTTCCTCCTAAGAGGTCACAGGTTCAAACCAGAGGGGGTAGAGTATATATGCTTTTGTAGACTTAGTAGTCAAATCGTTGTGCAGAGGTGGGTCCCTTATCCCACAAACAAGAGCGTTTCATACACCAATTTGATGTCTGGCTTAACTGTGACCTTAAAAATAGATATTATATATTATTATTATTAAAAACAATTGACCCCTTCACCAAATGGTGGGCTGGCGGCATGGTGGCTCACTGCAGCTACAAGTGACGATAGATCTAGGGTAAGCTGATCCTTATTCCTTTCATGGCTACGGTGACAGTTACAACTGCAATGGCAGTCCAACAGCTGCTCTTCCTAGCAATGGCTTGATCCATGGCAAAAGAGCATCATAGCAATGGCTCCTTGAAACCTTGGTATGCCACTTTGTATCTAATATCGCTATGACTCAACGCCGCTTTTGACCACGGCTTAACAGTTCACTATGGCAGTGTCTTTGCAGAATATGGGCAAATTTTCTCAAAATACTTTAAATTGACTGGTGAAAGGTGGTTAGCACCAGCTCCGACAAGAAAAAACCGCATAATAAACACAATTTGATATGAATTGCTGCTTAAATTATATTGATTCAGTTTGTAAAGTTACATGAGTAAATAATTCTTTAAGAATAAATGTTCTAATTTTAAATCACACATTATCCACATGCATAACTAACACTTCCTAAACCTAGACATTAGCTAAACTTTAATCTAAATTCACATATACATAAATAACACTTCCGCATACATAACTAACACTACACTATATAAACTTTAAGCTCAAAACTAATGGAAAGTAATTATCTACAACATAAATCGATTTATCCATTAAAAAATATAATTTAAACCAAGAAATAATCATTTTAAAACATGGTAATCAAATGTAAATCCTATTAGCCATTATATTTGAGATAGCAAAGAGCAAATGAGCGATCCATGTAGCCATTGTTCTTGAGATAGCACATACCAAATGAGAAGATCCAAAAATATAGTGTTCCTTTAGATGATACCGATAAACTATCATGATAATATCGTAATTATGCAGCAATATGACGAAGCCCATTTGATAGCTTATTAGTATTTAAAATGGAATGCTTTTATAGGCATTACGAGGATAAACTTGCGTGTACTTTCTCGTTGGAGATTAGATGTTTCGATGAAATGAAAGGTTAGGATATGTATATTTAAAGGACTTGCTTAATTCATTTATTGAGAAACCAAGTTGCCTCGTTTATTAATTTGGTATATATTTTTGGAATTTATTTTTAAAAATGGAAATGGTTTTAGAATTTTTGAATTTTAGAACTTTTAATATTATTTGTAGCTCCTTAAAATCTATAAAGATCTTGTTGATCTCAAATGTGTTTATGTTATTCCATGTTCTTGTGAGGCCTTTTATATTGGTGAAACTGGGTGCTTAATCAATCAGAGGATTAATGAGCACGCAACCGACATCAAGCATGGGAGGACACTATCTTCCGCTTTGGCAGAACACATGGAGAAAACTAAACATCATATTTATATCGAGGAGGCCAAGGTTATTGTTAAGATTGCTCATTTTCATCACCGTAAGTTTAGGGAGGCCATAGAAATTGAAAGGAGGCCGAGCAATATCAACATGGATGATGGCTAGAAAATTAGCAGCTGTTGGATCCCTGCCCTTTCCTCTTAGCCGCTCCCGCCCCCCACCCTTTTTTCTTCCATTTTTCGTTCTGGTTAATCTCCTTTCTAGTTTTATTCCCTAGTCTTTTGGATTATTTGAATTCACCTTATTTCTCATTTCTATTTGATTTATTGGTTTTCCTTTTTTACTTGGTACTCATTACCTTTCTTTATTCATATTATTAATATTTTTATTTTATTTATCTAAGAGGATAATAAAACTTCCCTTATTTTTATTAGAATAGTTTAGGTTCTTAACTAATTTACTTCTTAAATAAATTTGATTAAACATGATATTTAAACAAATTTGTTTTCTTAAAAATGATTTAATTTAATTAATTAATTCATTCCTTATTTATTCATATATATATATATATATATATAAACTAATTAAATAATTAATTTATAAACTTTTATCCTAGCTTGTCTCATCATCCTTCACATAGTAGTATTATTAGAAATATATTTTATTTAAATTAAAAGATGATAAGGCATATTTGGTTACATATAAATAATATTGGTAAATAAGCTAACTAATTAATTTGACTAATTAATTATTTAGGTAATAAACATTTATTTATCCCATAATAATATAAGTTTATTTGGTTTTAAATTAAACAATTAGATGTTTTATTAAGTTTAAAGTCCTTAATTTAAGTTCATTCATTTAGTTATGTATAGATTTAATTTAAATAAATCCAACAAATTACATAATTAATTAATTAATTAACTAATTAATAATATTTCCCCTAATTCTAGGTCCAGTCCTTTGTAGCTGCAGTCCAGTCAATTATAGCCATTTCCTTTGGTCAAAAGTAGCTATTTCTAGCCATTGGAATGAGTTGTCTCTCTATTTAACTTGTTTCCATGATCTGGTTCTTCATCTTGTCTTGACGATGAACCACACTCGCTAGTTCGACATGCGTCAACCTATGAATTATGATGTCATTATTGCCGAAAACATGTCTCATAAACTTGATATAGATTACATAAGCCTGAATTCAACAATTTTTGAACTCTCAATCAAGAGATAGAATTTCACAAATGATTCATAATAACACAATGGCTGGAGGAGTTTTAAAATCTCAACCAAGAATAGTTTTCTATTAGAAAAATGTATTATAATTATAAGTTGTATTCATACTACACTATTGTAAATATATATGAAATATAAGTTTAAATTTAATAAAGAAATAAAATATAAATAATATATATGAAATATAAATTTAAATTTAATAAAAGAAAAATAATTAAAGGATATTTTTTTAGGATGGAAATATATTTTAAAGTGTAAAAATTTTGGCGAATAATATTATTGGCTCCTAATATGCAAATTATACAATATTTAGTGATATTTTTTGTAAAAATATTTAAATTTTTAATGATTTTATACAATACCTATAATTTTTTTGACTAATTTTAAGGTAAAATCAATGTATCTTATAAAATTTGGTAAATCATTTTTAAAAATAATAAAAAGTAGTAAACATTTATTTGGGTCACAGCCTGAAAGATCAACCCATCTAGGACATTTATCCCATAAACCTTTCCTTTCACAAAGAAATGTACAAGGAGGACCTAGAATTTAAATAAGCTTATGAATCATGCAAGAATCTAGTGCTTAGGGATATAACCCCTTTGTTTGAATTTATAATTTAGGAGGGATTGTTGTTGAAGGGTAGTCAATTGCGCATTCCAAAGGGTTTGCTGCGAGACAATTTTCTGAAAGAAAAACACAATGGAGCACTAGTTGGTCATTTTGGCCATGAGGAAACATATGCTCAACTAAGCTCTTTTTATTTCTAGCCAAGAATGAGATATGATTTTAAAACGTTTGTGAATAAGTGTAAAATGTGCTAATGTGCCTAAAGGAAGAAACAAAATGTTGGTTTATATAAACCATTACTCATACTAAACAAATAATGGGATGCCATTAGTATGGATTTTGTTCTAGGCTTTCCCATAAAACAAAGAAAAAATGATTCCATTTTTGTAGTGGTGGACAAATTCTAAAAAATGACACACCTTATACCATGCTCAAAAACTAATGATGGTACACACATTGAAAATTTATTTTTCAAAGAAATTATAAGATTCAATTGGCTACCTAGAAGCATGGTTTGAGACCATCACATTAAACCTGTTGGGAATTTTTGTAGGAATTTATGGAAGAATCCTTGCAAAAACCTTTTATATAGCTTAGCCTATCATCCCCAAAAATATGGAAAGACTAAAGTAGTGAATAGAAGCTTTGGAAATGAACAAAAGGGTCAGTGGGATTAAGTACTCCTATATGCTAAATTTTCATACAATGATTCACCTAATATAAGCACAAGAAAGATCACATTACAAATTGTATATGGCATCCATCCCATAGGCATCTCAGAGCTTTCATGAAGTGTTGATATGTAAGAATATGTTATGGCCATGCAAATGCTACATGAGTATATTGCGGGGTGGCTAAAAAAAGAAGCTATAAATACAAGCGGAGGGAAGACCTAAATAGACGAAAAGTTAATTTTAAAGTGGGTAAACATGGTTTTTACACACTTAAGAAAAAAATAGTTCCAATATACAAGTACAATAAGCTGAAACTAGAGAAAGTTGGCACTTATAAATTATTGAGGCAATTCTTTGCTAAGTGATATGAAACTGAGTTACTCCCTAATATAGGGATCTATCTCGTATTTAATGTGGCAGATTTGTACCTCTACAGTGAAACTGAAGATGAGAAGGAAGATGAGAAAGAGAAGATTTACTGGAAGGACTAGCTACCTATAACCCAAAAGTTTCAGATGGAGATGGTCCTTCACCAAAATCTTGTAAAAATTACCAGGAAGAAGGAATATGATGAGTATTTAGCCAAATGGATGTGGCTCCCAAAAGGACATGCAGCTTGGATGAATGTTCATAGATCTAGAAACATGGTCACTCTATGGAAGATTTCATAGACATGAGTTCATGAAAACTTCTTTTGTTCTCAGGGATACTTATGCAGGAGCATCCTAAAAAAAATCTTGTCCCCATGGGAAAAACGCCTTGTTGATATTTAGGCTAGAACGATTTGTTTGCATTTCTTATATGTCCTTTATGATATAGTTGTACGAAATCAATTAGAAATCTTGTAAAAAATCTCCAGATGTAACCTTAGGAGATGCACTACTAGGAGCGAAATCCATTTTCAATTATAAGATATTTTCTTTGTTATATATATAGATGTAAATTGTAGACCCATGCCGAGAAAAAGAGAGAAGGAGCCATAACTCTGAGAGTATTATCTAACTCTATAACTTCCTTACTAATGAAGCTGATCCCTCTGATTAGCACTATCTATTCCCATTTCTAATAGTGTAGATTGGTCAAAATTTGAAAATATTGTATCCTCATTTCTTATTAACTGAGGCCGGATCACTGGTAAATTATTGCATGAAACTTGATGTATAAGTTTCATGGATGCCGGTTTGTGAACCACGAGGGTCATTGTAGGTTTTTAATGGCTTAACAAAGCTTGAAAATTTCACCCATACTTGAAACCTGAGTTTTTATCCACGAATTCAAAATTTGAACGTTAATAGTGCCACATAGAATAGGGTTAAGGAAGTTTGGGGTGTGACAAGACATTTTGTATATGAATAGGGTTGAATAGCCCAACTAGAATCTTGAGGGAAAAACTGCAAGTGTGGACACCCCTATAGTGTGGACACCCCTATATCTCGCTGATATCAAGTGTCACCCCCCTATGTAATCCATAAGATCAATGGATCTTGGTCGCGTAGTTTTAGTTGTCTGATTTATTAGGTGGGACCATAGGCTAAACTACGAATATAGATCCCTTCCCCGCACTAACATAAGGGGTAATTCCCCCTTGCAATTAACTCCATACATCAATCTACAACGTCAATCATGGATGTTAGGATTGAGCCCACATGATAACAACACCTACCGCTAATTTGGAGTGGGCATTGGGGCTTAGTTTATGACTAAGGGTTTAAATTGTGATAAACAGCACCTTCGAGTGTCCATAATGAGTGGAGTGCAAAGTTTGGGTCATGTGCGAAAGCAAGGGAACGTGAAATATCTATGAAGGCCTAAGTGCCACAAATTGGCTAAGAAGAGTCCACAATGCATACCACCGCGTTACTATGTTATTATAGTTAGACATTAACATTTTTATATATATATGAAGTGTATATTGAAATAAATTAGTTAATTTGAACTGTTTATTTAAATTTTGTATGGAAATATTTTTAAAAAATTATAAGAAAAATAAATATTTCTCAGTCAAAAGTAAAAATATAAAATTTTATTTTAATTTTAATTACTTTATTTTTTTTAAAATTTATTGAGATTAAAATATTTTTACATGGCCTTCATACTACTTTGTAATCTCAACAACAAACTAATCAAGCATTGTGAAAGTGTGATTATTGATGTTCTATAATGTATCTAAATGTGTAATTTCATTTTATTTTTTTACTAAAAATGACATTATTTTTTATTATTTTAAGAATTTTTTTACTTTTATTTTAGTAGTTTACATATCAAATTGAGATTGAACATGAAAGGAATTACACATCTCCCTCATATTAACTAGATAATTGGTCTCTCCACATGATAAAATAAATATTTTAACCCTTTATTTTGGATAATTTTATTCTACTCATTATTTTAAACAATTCCTACTATATATATATATATATATACATATATATATATATATATATACATATATATATATATATATATACATATATATATATATATATACATATATATATATATATATATATACATATATATATATATATATATATATACATATATATATATATATAATGATATGACTTCTTATATATGTCAATGTTATGAAAATGAGATATATTTCATCGTATTTGATAATAACATATAATTTTTTTGTTCTTCAAAGTAATAAAGATTATACAATAATTTCATTTCATGTCTACTAATCAACATATTTAGAAACTACTATCAGATAAAATTTATGCTCATCTTAAGGCTGGCTTACTATTCCAACCTTCTCACAATTATTAAAATAGGTGACAATTATCAAAATAGGCCAACATGTAGGATCACAAACATTTTCCACCCAATTTGAGGTAAATCCAAAAGACACTTAAATAATTTAATGGTAAGACAAATTCAAATAAATATTTCATGTGAGTGGAACCATCACAAGGGCTTCACTCAATGAACCTCTGGCATATCAGGTGAGTTTGTGGCATACTAAAAAATATGGCTTATTTGGCATCTCACGTGAGCTTGTGGCATATTAAACAATACCTCTTATTTGATTGCATGTTGGAAAATACCTCTAAAAATCACATTATTTAACCCCCTACCAATACAAACTCAATATACCTTCCCAATTTAAAAAACCCTATTTTCGATAGACAAACTCAATACACCTTTCCAATTTAGAAAAACCCTATTTTCAATAGATATTAGATGTATCCGTTTTTCAATTAACATTTTTTATATCCATTTATATTTTTTCATTAACTTTGAGTTCCATTTTTATATCTTTTAATATAAAAAACCTTTATCCGTGCTCATTATATTTTGTCATTTTTTTGTTAATATATTTTGTCATTTTTTTCTCAATATACACTCCCAATATAAACTTATTTGGTATGATATTACTCCAATAAATCCCATGGCAAACATTAAAGTATATATAACATAAAAATGAATAGTTAGTACAAAATTTTAGCAATTATAAAAAATTGCATCATAATTATGAGTAAACCCTTGTTAACTTTATGTGAATTCTTTGATTTCTACATTTGTAATAATACATCACATTTTTTTTTGGTATAGGCGGATCCATAAGGAGTTAATTCAACCAATAAAAACAATTTATTAGATGGAGAATTTGGTTCTAGAATCCCTTTATATGTTAAATTTCCCAATTATTACTCTACCATGGTTAAATATAAAATATAACAAAGGAAAATCCTACAAAAGATTAAACTACCACGAGAAAGTTGTCTTTGCCCAATAGATATAAAGACAAAATGAAAGTGTCACTTGGCATATATGTGTTTCGTCTTTAGAGGAAGGATTTTTCGCAAAGTTTATAGTATAATGGAAAGAAAAATGATTAAAAGATAGCAAAACAAAAATTATTTTATATAAATGACATATTAAAGGAATGAAAACAAAAGTAAAGTGATTTTAAGAAAAAAAAATTGAATTGATTTAATTTTAAGAAATTATTCAAAAGAAAATAGAAAATATTTATATTTAAAAGACATAAAAGAATATATGGAGAGTTTGTAATTTTGAACATCATATACAAGTATTTCGTAAATGTTATAAATGAGCTAGTTATAATATATAATTTTGAACACTGCATATAATTATTTCATAAATTTCATAAATGAGCCAATTATAATATTAAAAAAAGAATTATTCGCCAACCACGAGAACTAAAATCTTTCAACAAAAAAAACAAATTATCATACATATTACTAAACTAATTATAATATATATTAATAACTATATTATTATAAAATAAATTTATAATTTATATTTAAAAGATATCAAAAACTATTTTATTACATTATTATTTTTCTCTATTTTATTTTCTTTATAGAAGTGGGTCTTTCCCTTATCCAGAGGCTAGCTATGACTAAGCTTTTGTTGTACAAGCACAAACTTAGTAACATAGTAGACCATAGACTTCTTAAGCTAGCCTTAAATTCCAGCCAAAACCACCTAAGGCTCAAACGAGGTTGGTATAAAGACACAGGGTTGGTTAAACCATTGGGAGATCCACGAGAATGTTGCATTAAAAAACATTAATAACATTAAAAATATTGGTACTTCTGAGTTCAAAGAAAAAATGTGGTGTGAGAAAAATTTAGCAGCTAAAAGAAAATTAAGATATTATAAGGAGGTCATCAACCCCACTCTAAAAGATCAAAAGTATCTCTCTGTTTTAACTAGCTCAAAGAAGAAAATTAATATAGCCAAGATTAGAACGAACTCTCATGAGCTCCATAGCCAAACGGTAGTTGGGCAGTTCCTAAAACACCATGGATGGAAAGGATTTGCCATCTATGTGAGAATATTGGGCAGTTCCTAAAACACCATGGATGGAAAGGATCTGCCATCTATGTGAGAATATGAACATCGGGGATGAAAATCACTTCCTCTTAGAATGCCCCACGTACAACCACATTAGACCATATTAGATCTCAGTTTCATAATCTTTGTTGCAATATTGACCTTCCTAGCCTTTTATGATGTCAAAACTATAGTGAGCTTGGGAGATTTCTCTCCAAGCTTTTTGAGCATAGGAATAAAATTTTAAATCAAACTAAATAATTCATTTCTTTACGTCCGATAAACCAAAGTTGGGTCTCAGTAGACTTTAACCATCATGATCATCAATATCATTTTTTTGCTATAAAAAAATATATTATGCTTAATAATAATTTTAAAATTTTATTTTATTATTAATAATATTTAAATTATTACCAAATTTATAATTATTATAATCTGATTATTAAAAAAATCAAAACATTCACATTTAATTATTTTCAAATAATACTATTGTGTTTGTATTGATTATAACATAATAAATAAAAAATAATTTTAAAAATTAAATGGAAATATTTAAACAAATTCCGATGATAATAATAATAAATAGAAGAAAATCAATTAGTAATAATAATTTACCAATTAAAAAAAAAATCTTAAATTTATTAAAATATATTTATTTTTAAAAAATATTAATTAATTAACAAAAAAAAAATTTAAATTTTGTGAATGGTGGTTGCGTGTGATTTAATTTAAAAATATAATATTTTTTAATTAATTTAAAAATCAATTTAATAAAACAATATATTAATATAAAGATAAACTTTCGTAAATATTATTATATAATTAAATAAAAATATGTGGAAATCATGTCTGGCATTTCTAATTAATTGTATTTTATATAAAGGGCAAATCATGCAGTACATCCATCTCTCATTATTATTGTTATACTATGAATAAAGTCTATGTGCCATATACGAAAGGGTTTAATCATGAAAGTCAATATAAAGGTCTTGTACGAACAATCACAGCACTTCTTATCGGTGAAAATAGATTATTTCCTCAGTAGATGATATGATATGAGATTTTTGTTGCTGAGCTTGTACAGCCATGGTTTTTCCATTGCAGTTTGGTGTTGGTCCATCATTTAATAAGCAGGCTCTCGTCAATTTGTTACATGCAGAGTATGCGTGAGCTGTAAAAGTTCATGTGTCCAGAAATATACGCAACTCAATGGTTATTGTTGCTTGCTTGATAATGGCAATGGTTTTAGGTTTATCCAACCATAACAATGGGGCAAGCACTGCATCCATTCTGGTGAGTAAGGCCGTTATCTACTTGTGAAAGTAATCTATGGAAGGAAATTATTTTTGATGATCACAGCAACATACTGTGTCAGGGCAGGGTAACTCCAAAATGGGCAGAAGAAAACTGACTGATTATTTCATTAGATAACTATTGTTTATATACATAAAATGGACGGATCAGTTCATCTTCCGGATGACTGTTCACGTTCCTATTTACCCAACTGTTGAAGATTAGGTGTGAACATTCCCCCCCTTAATCTGAAGGGATGTTGGTGAGTCCAAGCATCGTTCTGAATCTTTCAAGCTTTTCTCTTCCAAGCGCTTTGGTGAAGATGTCTGCAATTTGCTCATTTGTGGAACAATGACGGAGATGGATTGTTTTGGCCTCAACATGATGTCGGATCAGATGATATTTAGTATTGATGTGCTTAGTACGATCATGGAACTTTGGGTTCTTGGCCAACTTTATTGCAGAGGTGTTATCAATCATGAGTGGAGTTGATTGTGCTTGTTTTACCTGCAAATCTTCAAGAATTTTCCTGAGCCACACAATTTCTTTCGTTGCTTCAGCTGCTGCCACGTATTCTGCTTCTGTTGTGGAATCTGCTGGAACTGATTGTTTGCGTGATCTCCAGGAGACAGCTCCTGATCCAAGACTCATAGCATATCCTGAAGTAGATACCCCAGTTTTTTTGTCTCCATCGAAGTCTGAATCAGAGTATCCAATCAAGCTGAAGTCGTCCACCTGTGTATACTTGATTCCAAGGTCTTGAGTTCCCTTCAAGTACCTTAGAACTCTTTTTGCAGCAGACCAATGTCCCTCACAAGGCTTTTGCATAAACCTGGAGAGGATTCCAACAGCAAATGAAATGTCTGGTCTGGTAGTAGTGAGGTAGATGAGACTACCTACAAGTTGTCTATACTTTGTTGCATCCTCAAATTCCTTTCCTTCAATAGATGTGAGCTTCAAGTTTTGTTCCATTGGAGTAGAAAGAGGATTGCACTCTGTCATGCCAAATCTGTTTAACAAATCTCCAATGTATTTCTTTTGAGAAAGAAATATGGATTTTGGATGTTGGGTTACTTCAATGCCAAGATAGTAATGAACATAGCCCAAATCAGTTATTTCAAAACTTTTTCCTAATTCTTTCTTTATGGATGCAATATAGCTTTCATTGTTCCCTGTCATTAAAAGATCATCTACATATACCACAAGATATACAACTGTTTTGCCAACTTTCTTGACAAATAAAGTTGCATCATCAAGATCAAAATGTTTGAAGTTGAGTTTCAGAGGATGCTCAGTTAGTTTTTCATACCAGGCTCGTGGTGCTTGTTTGAGGCCATACAAGGACTTCACAAGTTTGCATACTTTATGTTCATGTCCTTTCACAGCAAATCCTTCAGGCTGGGACATAAAAACATTCTCTTTTAGATCTCCGTTCAAGAATGCAGTTTTTACATCCATTTGATGGACTTTCCAACCGTTCTGGGCAGCTAGTGCAAAGAGTGTCCGGATGGTGGCCCATTTTGCTGTGGGGGCAAAAGTTTCCTCATAATCGACCCCTTCCTTCTGTGCAAAACCTTTTGCCACAAGCCTAGCTTTGTGCTTGTCAAGTGAGCCATCAGCTTTGTACTTGTTCTTGTAGACCCACTTGCAGCCAATTGGTTTGGTTCCAAATGGAGGATCAACCAGCTTCCAAGTGCCATTCTTTATGAGGGCATCATACTCCTTCTGCATCGCTTCTTTCCATTCATCATGAGAAGCAGCTTCTTTGAAGGAAGTTGGTTCAAAATCTGTAGACAAGTTCAATTCACAATCATAAGTAACATCCATATCAACAGGTGAATTAGAGTTATCTACATCACCTCCATCTTGTCGGTTTGTATTTCTGGTTCCTGTTTTTCCAATTTCATCAGGATGAACACTTTCAAGTGTCTTTGTCAGCCACTTTGGGGGACCTTTCTGAGATGGTCCAGGCTACTCTGTTGATTGAGTTGGGACTGAATCGAGATTGAGTCTCCCAATTCTATCAATTACATCACTTAAAGCATCATCCGTTGTTGGAGTTTCATGCAGGGGAGATTGTTCTTTAGAAGAAGATTCCACATGTTGTTCTAGTATAGGAATCCCCCCTTCAAGATGTGGAATTTGATTATCAAATTCTTGAAATGATTTCGTTTTTGCGAATCTATCCAAGCGATCAAGTTGCCGCTCAACAACACTGTTAGATTTGGATGATTCAAGAAAAATGACATCTCTAGATACAACAAACTTTTTATTTACTTCATCATAGAGACGGTATGCTTTAGAGGTGTTTGAATACCCCAGGAAGATACACTTACGACTTCTAGCACCAAGTTTGTTTCTATGTACCTTTGGTATTAAAGCATAACAGGTGGAACCAAAAATCCTGAGATGTTTTACCGAAGGAACATGTCCATACCACAATTCATAAGGAGTCTTGTTTCTTATAGCACTAGATTGACATCTATTCTTTATATATGCAGCACAAAGGACAGCATCAGCCCAAAACATTATCTTTACATTTTTGAAGAAAAGCATTGATCGTACCATATTCAAGATTGTTCTATTCATTCTTTCTGCTACACCATTCTGTTGGGGATTATAAGGTACAGTTGTTTGATGTTTGATCCCATGTTGGCGAAGATAGTTTTCAAATTCATTTGATGTATATTCTTTTCCATTATCAGTGCGAATAGACCCAATATGAGATTGTGCATCATTTTCAATCCACTTATGAAAATTCTTGAATGTTTGAAAAGCATCAGATTTGTTCTTCAATAAATAAACCCAACACATTCTGGTGTAATCATCAATAAATGTCATGATATATTTATTTCCATTTGCAGAAGGAACAGGCATTGGACCACATAAATCTGAATGAATGAGTTCAAGCTTCCTATGTGCTCTTGAATGTGAATCATGAAAAGACTGTTTGCTATGCTTTCCTAGAATGCAAGCATCACATTGCTTATGTTTTCTAGGAATGGTAGGCAAACCAGCAACACCATTTTTCTTCAACAAGCGGAGACTATCATAGTTTAAATGTCCAAATCTAGCATGCCATAGTAAACTTGACGGAAGTGTACCTTCTTCATGATGAGAAATATATGAGAAATGTTGTGCATGAGCAGAGGTTCCTTGCAGTTTAAGAAGTATTTCTTCTTCTATACCCCTCATGACAAGTGAGTGGTCAGATGCCTTTCTTACCTCAAGCTTTCCATCAAACATATGAATGGAGTGACCTTGCTTGCGGATGTGGACCAGGGATAGCAAGTTTCTCTTGAGCTGTGGGAGATATAGAACATGATCCAGAAGAAAGTCTGGAAGACCAGGCAGTTTAAGCCTGATTGTGCCAAGCCCTGATGGCTTGATTTTTGATTGATCTGCAAAGTATACTGCTCCATCAACATTGTCAGTGAAATCTTCAAAAAAATCTTTCCTATGAGTCATATGACAGGTTGCTCCTGAATCAAGCAACCAATCATTTTTCGAAGAAGCAAGTGAAGCATTAAACAAATCTTCATTTACTCCAATGTTACATTGTGCCTCAATATAGTGAGCGGATTCAGGTGCTTTACCTTTGTCTGTGTCATCAATTTTACCTTTCTGCTGGTTTCTTCTCTGCTCAATTTTGTCCCATGGTAGCTTGCATGTAGAAGCATCATGTGATCCATTTCGTTTGCAGCGAATGCAATGCAGATCTGCCTTTTCTCCTTGAGAATGTCTGCCCCCCCTGCCTCTGAAGTATCTTCCTCTTCCTCTTCGTCCACCTCTTCCTCTTGTAGAATCTTGAGCAGGATGCTTTTCTTTATGAGCAAGGCAAACAGTCTCTTCAGAAGATTCAGGGACTGTCTTCTTTCCAAAGGCTTTCTCTCTTTCAGCAAACTTTTTCACAAGACAGTCAAAGGTTATATCTTTAAGATTTCCATTTGCTTGTAATGACTCAAGATAATTGGAGTAGGTAGGATAGAGTGCTTTGAGAAAGGCAATAAGAGAGATATCCAGCTCAACCTTAGTGGATTTAATATCATGCATTATAGACTTTATTTCAGATGCAAGAGCAAGAGGATCATTATTTTTTCAGTTCAAGAGTGAAGAGTTTAATCATGAGCTGAACAACTTCAAGTGCAGAATGTGAATCATAGAGTTCTTTCAGCTTTTGTAAAACTTCAAAGGCAGTGGAATAGGATGAAATATGACGACTTACTTCTTCATTTACAGATGATGCGATCAATGCATAGGCTTTGCTGTTCTTGTTTTCCCAAATGACAAGTTCTTTATCTGATGTAGGCTGCACAGGGTCTTTGTCTTCTTCTCCGACACACACTCCCTTCCACAACTCATTGTAGATGAGGGTGTGTTTTACCATCCGGGACCATTCAGGATAGTTCTCCTTGCCAGTGAGAACTATTCCTACCATAGAAATGATTGAATGCATTCTGTAAAAGAATGTCTCTGCTAAAAAAAAAACTTCTGTTGATAAAAAAAAACTTCTGCTGAAAAAATCCTTATGCCACAGCCTTATGCACTTTATTTTCTTCTAACGTTTGATAGAAGCATCAACATTTCTTATATCACTGCAATATTACTATGTTTTGAAAAATGCGCAATGGATCACTTCAATATATCACTTCATTCTATTAATATATCACTTCAATATATCAATATATATGCAATTGAAAAAAATGCGCAAGGGATATATCACTTCAATATATATATATATCAACGCAAAATGCATAAGGGATATATTACTTCAATATATATCAATGCAAAACTATTATGAAAGCAGCGCAATATATAAAACTTTTGAATGATACTGCGCGTTTTAATCTTCACAGTCTTCACTGTTACAGCACATTGAGTCTCTTGAGTCTCTGGCTGGGGATCGCATCAAATCAGGCAACTACCACCACTGAAGCTTATAAAAAAATAGCCATAGATTCGTTACATTAGGCACTAAAACAATACCAAACAATGATTCAAAAACTGCTCCAACGTGCTCTCTTAATACCGCTCCAAAGATGGTATCAAGTTTCCGCGACAAGTCGGCTCCAACAACGCCAAGAGTGCATGCAAAAAGATGGTTTCAAAGATCTCCAAACTGAAGATAATGTATTGACTAAATGCGTCCAAAAGTTGCTTCAACAGATCGGCTCAGAAACATGACGACCCAGCAAGTGAACCCTGCAGCAGTTGTCGCTGTCCCTCCTGACTCAGCGGTTGAAAACGCCTTTGTGCATCAATATTACCATGTCGCCCCAAATGGTATTCAGGTTTTATCAGGATTAGTGCGGAAAACCTAACTGAAACAAATATTAAACTTTGAGAGTTTTTATATGTTCGCCTTTGCTGCAAAAGGAGAATATATTTGCAGTGCAGAGTCGAGGACCGCATACAATTCATGAAAAGCACATTAGATAACTTTCTCTTGAAACAGAAAGAGAAAACTAAGACCAGGAGGCAGAAAAACGAAGAGCTATTTCGGAATTACAGAGAAAAAGGCATGCGGCCATGAACGAACACATGATCAGGCCATGCTCCTAACCAGAATTCTGTGATCCTAACAGGTTCTGCACATAATCCACAGGAGACTGGAAAAGACGGAATTTCACATAGTCGATGTATTTAGATACTATGGTAGCGGGATTCTTCGGATAGCAAGAAAGACTTGCTTGGAAACGTTTACTCAGCAGATGCGCAGGACAATCAATGAGAGGCAGCGAAACGGATGAAACGCAGGACAATCAATGACTGTTAACCGATGCTCAAAGAATTAATGACACGCAGGACAGAGGCAGCGCACATGACAGAGGAGCGCTCAGGACAGAGATAAGGGAGTTACAAGGAATCTGGGACCTGCGCTCTGATACCATGTCAGGCCAGGGTAACTCCAAAATGGGCAGAAGAAAACTGACTGATTATTTCATTAGATAACTATTGTTTATATACATAAAATGGACGGATCAGTTCATCTTCCGGATGACTGTTCACGTTCCTGTTTACCCAACCGTTGAAGATTAGGTGTGAACATACTATGTGACAACTCCGTGTGATCATGAGACAGACTTGTTGTCTGTGATCATCCAGTCCACTATTTGGTCAAGTCTTTGCAGTGTTCGGTAGGAGGAGATCACCGTGTTATTTTCCAATCTAAAATTTATTATGTTTTGTGTGTCTTACTCATGGCACATTATGCTGCTTATTCCGTGGTATGAACCTGTTGTGCGTGTCAACAGTGCAACTACTTGCTGTAAATAGTGGAAATGGATCTAGTAGAAAATATGAGGTCAAGATTCCCCATTAAAGTTTCAAAATTAAAGTTCCAAAATGTGAGATATAACAAAAATTAAAGAGAAAAAAACATGGAGAAGATGATTATTTTTCTCACTAGACTTAAATTGTGAAACTAGGATAATTGGAAGGACAATTTTGACACCTAACAAGTGTTTGGAATTAGATTCTCCAACACTCCCCCTTAATTACAACCACATAAAAATTCAATTAAGATGTCTTATGTTCTCTCTCAACTAGCCTTACAATTTAAAAAAATTATTTCAATTAGATATTATTTTTTCTTCTCTTCTTCAAGATTATGTAGCTTCTAAATTGTTTCAATTTTTTCCTCTTATTGTAGGCTTCAAATTTCAGTTTCTTCATTTGCTTGTACAGATCTTCCATTTTTCCAAGTTGTCTAACGATGTCCTCGCCCTCTTCAAAAATAGTATTATATGGTAGTTCCAAGTTGTCTAACGATGTCCTCACCCTCTTCAAAAATAGTATTATATGTGCACTGCTACCAGATGTCATGTTTTGTAGTGTGATCTTCATCATCGATTTTTTAAACAGTAATTTGCAGCAACATAAGTTTATAATAAAAAAATATTTCTTCAAGATTCCTATACTTTAAAATTTCATTGATATTTTCATCATCCAAGCTTTCTTAAACATTCATTTTCGCATCTTCTATGCAAACTTCATCAAAACCATGCTTCAACGAAATTTAACTCTTCTTCTTAATCATTTTGTGTACCTCCACACTGGAAATCAATGTTAGGATTAAATTTTTTTACAGAACCATATAGATTATGTTCTTTTTCTTTGCAGTGAGAGCTTTCTCTTTTCTACCTATCTTTTTTTTTCTTTGCCTCTGTGTGCATTTTCTTAGTTTTTTCTTTGTAGGCTTCCTTCTTTGTCTCTGTCTGTGTGTGTGCCTCTGTCTATTCCACTTTTGTACTAACATGTGCTACTGCAAACAAGTTTTCTTCTACTTGGTTTTCAGATTCAAGTGGGATTATCTCACCAAATAGCATCATGTCAATGTAATGTTTTTGTTGCATCACCTGCAACCATTCATCATTAGCCAACAATTCCTCATCAAAATTTACATCAGCAATATTAATTGTGGGATTCACCATAGCATTGACTACTCCAATGACAGTTTCACTCTCATCAACAAGATCTCTTGCTGCATTCACCAAAATTTCATGACCAATCTTTGTTGCTCGATTTACCAAATTTTCATCAGCAATCTCTTCTACTTGATTTACCAAATCTTCATCCACTTGCAGTTGTGCATACTGGGATTCAACAAACTTTTCATCTCAATGTGGCTCTGTTGCTATAGATCTACCTTCATCTTCAACTTCAGTGCTCCCCTTTACACAAAAACTCCTCTCAAGAGTATCCCAAACTTCCTTAGTTGTCTTGGCATCTGAAATGAGGAAAAGAATGACATTTTTACTTCATTTTCACATCCAAATCTAAATATATCAAACATCTCACGTTGTAGCTTTGATGCTTTGACCTTTTTAGCCTCTTAGCTTTTCCCATCTATTAATTGTTGACTCACTACTACTCAACATGCCAATCAAACTTCCAACATAGAAACTATATCTCTAAAATGACTTCTTTCATCCTTAACTTCAATAAAATAAATAAGTGTACAAATTCCTTACAAATTTCAAAACTTTTACAAAACCCTTTTCAAAAACCCTTTCACAACCAATTTTAATGTGTATTGGTATTTGTTTTAAATCTTCGTGATATTTGTTTAAAAGGAACCATGAACAAAACCGTTTTTAAAAAAACATGAACGAAGCCCCGTTTTAAACAAACATGGTCATTCAACTATGAAGAAACCCGTTTTTTAAAAAATATGAACAAACCCCTTTTTAAACAATACATGGGCATTCTTAAAATAATGTTTTCGAAGCCTTAATGCTTTTCGTGGATTTTTGTAAAGGGCCTCGGAAAAAAATGGTGTTACCTCCGTATGAAGACCCACTGTTCAGCTTTCGTTCTTTTCAACGGAATTTCGTTGTCGCGTCAACGGAATTCTGCTAACGCTGGTTTGGCGACATTCGTTGTGGCATCAACGGAATTCTGCTAACGCTTGTTTGGCGAAGAGGAGCCGCGTTTGGGCAAAAAGCGTTGACTCTTCAAACTTCTCTACTGTACTAGTAAGATTAAAGCAGTGTATCCAAATAACAAAGAGCGTTATCAAAATCATTTTATTTTTTAAAAATATTACACTTTAAGTTGAATTTTATTCAATCGTCTTTTTGGCTCAGTTATAGTTGGCTTTTTTGTTCTCTTGTTTTTTTTTTTCCAATTTTTTTGCTCTCTCAAAGAGTTTTATGCGGATTTTTTTCCCTCCCTGTTGTTTTTACTTTGTTTACTTTGAGAGAGTCTTATGTAAACTAGCTCTGATATTATCACAAAAATAGAAGAGAACAAAAACTTGGAGCAAAGAATTATTCTCAATATTAAGATTTACTCACTAAACTATACCGGCCACGATTAGATTGTAACATACGGATCCATCTTTTGTCCAATTAAACTAGACTAAGTAAAACTGAACTAAGACACTTGAAAAGACAGATCCATCTTTGGTCCAATTAAACTAGACTAAGTAAAACTGAACTAAAACACTTGAAAAGACAGTGTTAACAACTAACCCATAATTAAAATTAAATTATGCCGGGAAACAAATCTAAAACCAAAAACACCATCTTAAAAAAAAGAAAATAAATAAAATTACAAGTAAATCCATTTTATCATTATGTGTCGTATTAAGTTGGACCAGTGATACAAGCATAACAGGTAACTTCCCATATGACTTTGTTAAGGAGTGAAAATAATATTAAACAGATTTTTCACGAATTCCAGTGACTTCTTTATCCGTAGTAGCTAGTAGCCCGAGAATGGTTCTCTGATATACTTAAAAACACAATAAAATATACTTATGAACTATGCCATAGAATTAGACATGAACCAAATAAAAATAATGTAATTGGAAGCATGAAAATATTGACATATAACATAGCAAAGTGAGCCTGTGAGCCTAGATTTTGCGAACGTAGTACATGGAGCTAACAAGAAGATCTAAATATTTTTCATTTACCCTTTTACTCATTTTGTTTAACAGACCTTCCTTCCTGCTCCTATAGAAACTCCACACTTCGACATTTTCTGTCTTATGCATTGAATTTGATAAATCCCTTAAACGGAACAAACATAACGTCTTTTCTCACTGGTTTACTTAAAGAACATATAAGAACCAAGCTACTTACCATTATCCATATAATATACATAGGCAAGCACAAAGAATATTCTTTTGTGAAAGAACAGAGTTTTGGGGTATGTTACTGATACAGTACAACCTCAGCCTTATTCTGGAAAAGGGCGGAACGAATCATGTTCAAGTAGTGTGAGAAAAGTAGTTGCAGGGGCTTCTTGCGCGAGAGAACTGGAGCTCCGTGAGGGAAGAGGAGAAGTTCGGCAGATGGGGCATGTTGCATGCAGGCAAAGCCATTCATCAATGCAGTCGATGTGGAACATGTGATCGCAATCAGGGATAACCTTCACGACCTCCGACTCCTTGTAATCGCTCAAGCAAATTGAGCAACACT
The DNA here is from genome assembly GCA_031772625.1 of Pinus tabuliformis. NCBI lineage: Eukaryota > Viridiplantae > Streptophyta > Pinopsida > Pinales > Pinaceae > Pinus > Pinus tabuliformis. The sequence continues at coordinate 924,109,675 of CM062820.1, read as the reverse complement.
TCTTATCCTCTGCTTCGTCTAATTCATTTCCTTCTGCAGATTTGAACGATTGGCAAACTTTGTCAGAATATAACATCTTGGGGAATGAATCCAACGTCTCGCCATCGATCCCAATCACAGCGCCGTCGTGGTTCAAGTGGGCGGTAGGAAAGCCGATTGCGCGATCGTTAGCCCATCTTCGTGGATCAAGTAACGGATTTCCGTAGCGACAACGTAGGAGGAAATATGTAAGTAACAAAACGAGGAGTATTATGACCCCAGCTCCCATCGATAGCAGCACGCCAAACCCACTACCAGAATTTCCAGGATTAGGTGAAGTTGAATTTTTGTCCATCTCAGTATATACTGCTAGCTATGGCGGGCATCGGCTGTGAGACTGATTATTATGCCTGCCGCAACGCAGCAATTCGGTGCTTGGCATTCCTTAGACATGCAATGCATGATGGAAGGATTTGTGGGGCAAACTGTAATAAGAAATGGAGTATTCTTTCATCTACAGTCCCGATTTTTTCGGCGAGATGGATTGTTGTATTTGAACTTTTCTGTTTGCAAGGATACTTTTTAGTTGACCAGGGACATAAGGGGCCAGTTATGGAATCTTTCTCAATTTCGTCCTTGCCCATCATTAGTGCTGACATATTTTAATAAGAAATCCACAGGAGTCGTGGGATGGAAATAGGTAACGCAGCGTCAGCAAGAAAGCGTGTTGCAATGGGATCAGGCTGCCCAACTAGGAGGTTAAAACGAAATTGGTTGCGTGTGCATTTGGGCAATGAGTCAGGCGTTGGACACGTCCAAAACAATCGCCATCTCTAATTGTCTTGTAATCGACGACTCCCAGGTTCTACATGCAGCCACTGTAGCTAACACTCCAATTTTGATGCGAGGTCCAAACACTCTCAGCCCACATAAGCTCCCCGGTTAGAACCATTTACGCTTTTTTCTACAAAAACAAATATTATGTGAAAACAAGTATATGTCACAGCGACATATATATGATGGTTTTGGCTATTCTAAAAAATTGATTAATTGAGAAAATTATTATGTCACTGCTAACCAAATTGTAATGCGCAGTGCAAACACTTTCAGCCTACAGAACCCAGTAGATCATCCAGTGCAGATTAGCACCATTTACGCTTTTTCGAAATAAAATATTATATGAATATCGTTTTATAAAAAATGATTAAGTGAAAAATAATATTAGGTTACTGTTAAGTAATGGCATATATAAATATAGAAATGATTTTTAATGTGATTTTTTGGAATTTTTGGTGTTGGAATGGGGTAGAAAAAATTGTGGCAAAATTTTGATTTGTGTTATTTAAACTAGTTTTTTATTATATGAATTCAGCATCCTCAAAAATAATTATGGTAAAATTTTGATTTGTGTTATTTAAACTAATTTTTCATTATATATAAATTTAGCACCTTCAAAAAAAATTTGTAATAAAATTTTGATTTGTATTTGCAAAAATTCACCTAAACCCAAAGCCACCCCTATGCAATTGGTAATTAAACCTGAATTCATTACTTATACTTACTTCGCCGTAACCACACTTGAGTGGAAGGTCAACAATGTTGGAATCTGTACTATCGGTCAGTTATCTGCCACGCACCATAACTTGTAGTTAATGAAACCCAAAGCCACCCATATTAAACGCTGAATTCATTACTTATACTTACATGGCCGTAACCACAAGTGGAAGGTCAACAATGTTGGAATCTGTACTGTCCGTCCAGCGTGGGGCTATCGGCGAGTTTTATTTCAGATCCTATTGAAACATAAATGCAGTCTGACATGCTAGGAGTATAGCAGTTTCTTTGCATTTATATTTCTTTTAAAGTTGATTTTGGTATTTTAGCAGCAAAGAAATTGTTATTTCCCTTGCATGTTAGAAGCATTTATGTTTCAATGGAGTCTGAAATAGGAACTGCCGGAGTTATCTGCCACGCACTATAAGTTGGAGTTAATAGAGAAATGGAACTCATGTGAATATTCCGGATGGTGTAGAACTCATGTTTTCATTGTTCTAGAGTGTGTAGAACTAGAGTGTTGACTATGAGTCAATTGCAGTTAGGTAAATGAGTCAGGAGGACATGTTATTTTTTTAATAAGGAAATATTGTTATGTATTGTGCAATCAGTTTTGGGTTTTGGTGTGGATTAATAAAAAAAATTATGTGTTTTCTGTCATAATAGTTGTTGAGGTGTCTGAGTTACAAGAAAGAGTTGAGAGAGTGGGTGTAAATTTTGGTTGTAAATAGGGTTGTTTTGTGTTTGATCAATCTATTGTTTATTCTAGTTTAGAATATTCGTTGTTATTCGCTGTGTAAACTATTGGGCACATGAGATTTAGGGTAAAGAGCAATTTTTTTATTTTATTTTTATATGGGTGGCATGCAAGGTTGGAATTTGGATTCGTTTTTATTCACGAGACAATTTATTTTTGTTGTTTTGCATCTTTAGGCTTCCCATCAAGGAACTATGTTAAAAAAGTTTCTTTTCAATAGTGATGTTTTAATAATAAATTAACCCTTCACCAATGAAGATTTGGTTAAAATATTACCCTTCAATAATACAATTACGTTCAGAAATTTCACATGATTATTATAAGAAAAGAAACAAAATTACCATAACACACAAAAGGCTTATTGAATCACGAATATTGGTTTGAAATTTCATGAACGGTCACAATAAAATCTACATAACTCTAAAATAAAATGTCCTTGACCCCGACATGTCATAACATTCATATATTTCAGATCTGATTGAGGAGATCTTATGGGACATATAAGATGACCAACCAAGTAAAACTATAAGATGTGATATCCTCTCCACAACCATAATCACATGGAATCAATCTGGGGTCCGTAGTGGAGAGTTTGTAGTCAAGCAAACATAGTGTATTATAAGCATTTTAATATTCATAGATGGCGGTAGATGTTGTTTTCCATGAGCTAGATCTTTCAAAAGTTTTAAGTGATCTATTTGGACACTAGAGATCTGGCACAGACTATAGTTGAAACTACACTTCCACTATTCCACAGGTGACACTATGGCATAAGATAACTTTCATAGATGAGTGATGAGTTGGTGACCCTATGGTAGGCCCCTAGCCCAAACAATCCAATAAGGGTGGGTGGCCAATACACTTAAGGAGAGCAAGTGTTAACAAGTAATATTGTGATTGAAGCTAATCTTGACAAGGAAGACGTTTTGTGCTTTTGGCTACGTAGCTTCGATGATGCACTAGCACACTCATGGATTGATTGTTTTTTCATTCAAATAGAGTTTTAAATTATGTTTACATTATATATATATATATCCATTGGATATAAAGGAAACTATTTTGACTTGGATTCTAATCCAACTTACCCTAATCAAAGGAATGAATTGTGAGTTATTGAATGACATTCCTCTTAAGGATTATGAAATATGTATGTGTTTTTTCCCTTGTCCCCAAGGTGGAGATATTAAAGGTCTAGGTGACAGCTATGGCACTTCAATCATACTATATTGAGCACCTAACGAGATATTATCAAGAACAAAATGTTGGAAACCAAGACAAATTTGTTGTGTTGTGGGCATATATGTGTGTGTGTGTGTGTGATACAGAGTCTTTATAGACTATATGCTTATTGGTCACTTGTTTTTGTGAACATATATTTAAGGAGAATAGGTAATAACATTTGTCGAATGGTATTATATCCATTTTCCCTAGTTTTTTGTCCTTATGTTATAGGTGCTTTTACACAAATTGGATGTATTTTAATTCCTTCTTGAATAAAACTATGTTGTTTTCTTACCTATTGCGCACATTCGAATTCACTAGGGAGCTCCCTTCAATTGGCATGGTCCACTCACATGCACTTCAAGTCACATCAACAAGGAAGTGAATCAATCAAAGGTCAAAAGGGGCCTAACTAGATTTACCCATGAAAAATAGAAAGCTTGAATTACTTGTGACACAAAAGAAAATAGATAAAGACTAAGAATGTGAAGCCTAGGAGTAAAAATACATAAAAGGTTTATATACAAGTTTATAGCTCTGTTTGTAATAATTTCCAAAGCATAAAAAGATCCAATCAAAGAAATTTCTAGATGGTTTTGTCAAAGATATTTCCAAGGTAAGATGTCTACATTACTATCGTGTTTACATTTGATTTCTTCAACACCAATGAAAGATATCAATGTGCCACAATGATAGGAAGCGGAAATGCACAATTTTGGTCTCGAGGTGGCAACCAATGTTGCCAATATTAACAACTCATAGCTCAAGTAGTCAAGAGCGGGGTGTGAGGGATGGTGGATGATTGATGTAGCGGGGTTGGCATGAGTCACCCATTTTTGTTAGAATTCAACTCATAATATATTTACTAACAATAAATATATTCACAATGTTCAAAAATCAATATCTATCTCTATATATACCAAAGCATGGGTCTCTGAATGTTGTGGCCTACCATAAATTGAGAAATGAAACAAGGTTCAACAATGCCAAAGTGGCCTACCATAAATTCAAACTTGAAATGAGGTTCACTATTGCAAAAGTAAATGTGTAGAAGTATACCCCAGGCTTATAAAGTAGAATTTTCAAAACAGAGTTATCTTGCTATGTATCTAAGGAAATTAGTATCCAAGATTAGTGAGATGATTAAGGAACAAAGTCTGCAACAATTGTAGAGTGCTTCACTCTCCATTTACCAATAATGTGCAAGCTAAAAGAATTTCCAGAACATGGTACAAAACTATAACTAATTATTTTACCAGTATGGAATTATAAAAAAATGATATATATCTATATACTTATAACAGAATGAGTACTTGAATATTGAAGCCATCACAAATTGAGAATTGGAACACGGTTCGTTCTCAGAAAAGTAAATGTGAAGGCATATATCCAAGGATTGCAAAGTTGAATTTCTAAAACAGAGTTGTCCTACAATTGTATTTAGAGAAATAGGTATCCCATGATTAGTGAGGTTATCAAGCAATAGAGTCTACAATAGTTATATAGGGATTCTCTCCCCACTTACCCACAAGGTGAAAAAACAAAAATCAGTTAGAAGATGGTACAAGTCATTGTGGGTAATTCCCATCTTCTAAACATTAAAAATATATGAATTACATTTGCAGTAATTCAACCCTATAATCCAAACATTCCGCAGATTGGAATTTTCCAAACGAATAATGAAGGACAATAATGACAATGGATAGGTAAATGATAAGTAAATGCATTCATAACCAATGGATTCAATAGAATATAAACAAAAACTAACGAATTCATGGAACAAGCAATGTCAACTATAATGATATTAATTTGGGTCTATTTTTTTACCTCTTGATACAAAGAACCCGCCCCTGCATGTAGAACCTTCAAAATCATACAAGATGCCTCTATTGTATTAGCATTTGGTTTCAGCGCTATTCCTATAACAAACTTGGTTTCATGGAAAGTTCAAAACTGAACTTTCATACAACCACCACTTCATTCTCTTCTCTCCTACGCCGTTGTTTTCCTTGACACAGTGGCCAACAAGGTTGGAATTTGGTATTTTTCCCATCATATAATTTTACCAGGCAAAATGTCCTTAATTTTTTAAAGAAATTACAATCTCTACCATCTCTATGTCATCGTTAGAATTGGAGAGATCTCCATATTCCTATTATTTTGGAGCAGATGCAGCTCCTTTAGCCAAATTTTTTCCATATTACAAGCTATTTTAACTAGACTATACTCTGATTTTACCTCCATCTGATTCTTCAACAGATTGTTTGTTGTAAGATTTATGCAACGGACCAAGTACATTAGCTTTAGAGGCCAATGAGTTTGAATAAGCTTCTTCTGATCAAACCATCATGCAGCATGTCAATGATTTTACAGTGTCGGATGATCAAAGAATAGAAGAATTCTATGATCACACACAACACTTTGATTGATCCATGAACTCGATTGGTTATATAGAGAAATAAATCCCACAATCGTTGGGTTTTCTACTGTTAGAATCCAAAGATAAAAGGGAGGAAAGATAGGGAGACCAGGCACAGATCCCAGAAAAAATAATTAAGTTTTGTAATAGAAGATTTGTTTAGATTTTGAAATCGCCTAGGGAAAGATTCAAAATTAATGTTGGTTCTCTGACAAGATCATTCTGCACTTGATCAAAATTACCATCCAGAAACTATAGTATATACTATATCCATTCCCAGTGAAAGAAACTTTAGCTAATGGAATTGTGTGAGTGGTGTGAGATAATGTATTAATAATGCTTTTCAAAAAAATTAACCCATCAAAAATAGGTTCCCCACATTTCAAAACACTTCACGAGAAACGACCATTTAAAAATTTAAAAGGTATTTTATGGGTGAAATCCCTTGTGATGGGAAACTTTCTTGGCAAATTACAACCCTTTTCTTGGGTTTTAAAGAGGGATTTACAAAGGTGTTTTTGATTTTTAGTTTTGAAGGTTTTTCTGGATTAAATGAAAATAAATATGACTTTAAGTGGGGATTTTTTTTAGCTAAAGTTTTTAGTTTTAAAAAGGGAAAACTATAAAGTTTGGGTTATTAAGAGGGAGACTTGGTCACCTCCTTAGTATATATTGTAACTAGTGGTTTCTACCTGTATAGAGTGACCTAATCAGGCAATCAAATGGGCTTTAATATAATCATAGAAAGATAAATTTATGGTCAACAAAAAAAGATGTAAAAGAACTTATTGCCATCCAAAATGGTTTGGATGCCACCATATTTCCCAAGATCTAAGGAGAAAATTCCTCCAATATAGTGCAATATATCTTAAAGATAATTATCAGGGAATTACAAAGGTCAATCAAGTTGAGTTTTAGATGTCAAGGATGAATTTTGAGAATTTGAACATGAAAGAATCATAGTTTGTTAATGATTACATGACCCAAGTTATAAACATTTTTAATAAACTAAGGATGAATGGTGAACAAATTTCAAATCAGAAGGTGTTAGAGAAGGTTCTTGGAACCTTTCTTAAGAAACATGATGCAGTTGTCACAACCATTGAAAACTCTAAAGACTCATCACAACTATGAGTAGATGAGCTATAGAGATTTTTGTATCCCATGAATTTGTAATAAATAGGACATGGACATTGTAATTGTCCAAAACACTACAAAGACATCTATTGTAGAAATAAAAGAGGTGATGATGTACAAGATCCAAACTATGAACATGATGAAGATACTAAATTCCACTATATAGATACACATGTCTAGAATAAAATTGAACCGCCTTTTTAACAACAATAATAGGTCAGAAAAACTTGGTAGTGGAATTTGAATTTAGTTACGAATATGGATTGGCATCTTTTGAGGAGTGGCTTGCAAAGACTAATTATGATGGAGATGGAACTAAATATTGAAAAGTTAAGATATCTACATCAGAATATGAAACAAGAAAGATGATGTAAACCATCAGTTTTGTTCAAGTTATCACAACAATAGAAGAGAAGACAAATGAAATGAACATATTGATTTTGATGTTACTCATGTCAATTTAAAATTCAAATAACAATAGCTAAGATGCAAACAAATGTAAAATAAGAGCTAGATGGAAATAATACTAAAGATAAGGACATGAAGAAGACCAAAGTAAAGCTGAAGTTACAAAATAAGAAAAACTATGCAAATTATAAAGTTCAAACTCAATGTCAAGTATTGTAAGCCTACATGAGACTTGGATGTCTCATCTAGGCTTACAATACTTGACATTGAATCTAAGTCTCATCTAGGCTTACAATACTTAACATTAAATCAAAAACTAATTATACCAATAGGTGCACTTCTTTCATGTTCTGAATGTAGGTTTCTAGAATTTTAAATTCTTTTATGAATGTATGCACAATATTTAATGATATGTGAATATCATTGTATAACTTGATCTACATTTGTGATTTCCTGGAGGGTTGTTAGAGGGTTGTGTCATGCACATTACCGGTGTTTGAAAAATATTTTTTAATTAATATCTTTTGTCGTTCCATTCTTCCATTAGCGCTTTAATCCCTCTATGGCCTCTCACCACATGCATCACTCAAATGTTCATTAGTTTCAAGATCCAACTGAGGTTGTGTTGCTGTTAAGCTGATTTTAACTGTTGCTTCGATTGGATCAGATCGTTTCATTTACCCTTGAGCATTTCAATGGCATGTGTTTCTCCCTTCACCTTCGTCTTTCATTTCAAGGAAATGTGTTTCACCAAAAACCTAGGCCATTCTTGTAAGAGAGAGAGGTGGACTATTGGGACTAATTTTCCTACTGGAGGAGAGGCTAAACCTTGGGGCAAGATTTATTGAAGAAAATGGGTCATACTTTGCTATAGATAGGCCATTTTTCATATTGTAACAATGAAGAGGAAAGAGGGCCGATTTCTTTTTTTCTTCTTGGATATACACTCTATGGATATAGTGTTGTAATTATTTCGTAGTGTTTTATCTAAAGCCTAATAAAGTCCCTCTTTGTTGGGTTTTCCACACACTCGAGTTTTGCAAGGTAAGAGTTGCATAAGGAGAATAGTTTCTTGGAATTATTGTTTCTACTATGCATAATTTGTTAGAAGCCATGACTATGTTAATTGTGCATATATTTCATATCTTAGTTTTCTAGGTTTTTAGTAATAGTAAAATTATAGGTATAAAAATATCACTGGCACATTAATAATTTTGTTGGGCTTAGAGGAAACAAACATGGTGATAGAGCAAAGGCTATGAGATATATTCAAATATTTCACATGTTCAAGCTTAAAGGGGTTGATGGTATTTGTATGGTTTTCAAAAAATAACTATTCAAGTGTTCAATTTACCATGGTAATCAATGTAAAATATTAAGACAGGCTACAAGGAGACTTAAAGTATGTTTAGTGGAAAGTTTGAATAACCACTATTCTCAAGGAGAACTTGTGGAACAATGCTAACTCAATAATGGTTGTTCTAGTGTTAGATCCTATTTACCTATATTTCCATGAGGTTAAAGAACCAAGGGAAGAGAGGATCATATTGGGTGGGGTGAAAGATCACTTGATTTGCTATCTATTTGAGAAAAATGCTGCCAAAGAGATGTGGCATGCACTCACCAAATTGTACCATAGTTATAACTAGAATTGAAATATTATTTTATTGGATAAGCTCTATGGCACGAGTATGTCCAAGGGAGAGATTGTGGCTTCCTTCCTTACTAGGATCGTGTAGGTGTGAGATGAGATGGAAGTTGTAGGGGAGACAATCCTTGAATATGAACTCATGTTTATAGATTTGGATGGATTTACAAAGAACTGGGATGTATTTGTAAATTGCATCAATGGACATGAACATCTTCCCACCTAGGAAAGGCTCTAGAATGATTTCACATAGTAGGGGATCTAAGAATAGTCTCAATGTGGAGATTAAAAGAAGAAGGGTGAGGAGGAGGAGAACTCGACCCTAATATTTAATGGAAAATGGAAGGCCAAGGTAGGATCCACTAAATACATCAAAGGGAAATAAAAAGAAGTTTTATGCTAGAAAGGTGAAATGATTTTCCTGCCACGAAGAAGGGAATTTTTATAGTGAATGCCATAACAAGAGAAAGGGAAAAAAAGTAAGGTCATTGTTATAGTTAAGATCAATGGATTTGCATATATATATTTGAGGATGAGTTCTCACTCATCATGTGCGCTTCTAGTTCAATGGCCACCAATGTGTAATATGTTGACATTAGCGCTTCATGTCACATGACTAAAGTGCAACACTACTTTACTAGTCTAAAGGAAAACATTTTGGACTTCCACATTGAGCTTAGCGACAATGCCAAGTACAATCTAGTAGGCTATGGAACTACTACATTTTAGAGGGAGTCTAAGAAGGGTATATTGGTGAAGGATGTGTTTTATGTTCTAGGCTTGACAAAGAATTTGGTTTCTATTTCAACCTTGGATGTAAGGGTTATGTGGCAATTTTCAAAGATGGCAAGGTGCATTTTTCGCTATGGATTTTAGCTTTCAATGCAACAAAGGTGGTTGGAATTACAAGGAATAAGTTGTATAGACTTCAATTCGAGTCCACCAACGCATTAGTGAGGATAAATAAAAGCAACCGTGGCTTGGGCGAGCTATCGCATAGGATAATGGTACACTTGCACCATAGACCATTGAAAGTGGTTAGGGTGGCTATGAATGGGATCCCTAATTTCACTATAGAGTAATATGATGTGTGTAAGGGGTGTTCCATGGGAAAGTAAACCAAGATTATATTTCTAAGTAATGACAGTAGGTCCAAGGGGATCTTGGAATTGATCCAATTATACGTATGTGTCCCCATGTTAGTCGTCTATTGGAGCATTCAAATATGATGTGACAATCATAGATGACCATTCTAGGAAAACCTAGATTTATTTTATCAAGAACAAGAATTATGTTTTTAGTCGATTTGAATAGTTTAAAGCTCTTGTGGTGAATAAGGGAGGGGAAAGATAAAGGTGCATAAATATGACAGGGGAGATGAGTACAACTTAAATACATTCAAGGAATTTTGTGTATTTATTGGAATTAAAAGGGAACCGATAGTTCCATATAAACCACATCAGAATTTAATATCACAGAGTAAGAATCATTAAATTGTTGGAGTAGTGAAATACATGCTACACAATTTGGATATACCTATGTTCTTATGGGAATAATTCTCTAACACAAAAAATAATTTGCAAAATAGGAGTCCATGCGAGGTGTTGGGGAGGATGACCACTAAAGCGGCATTAATAGGTGAAAAAAATAGGTTGGGCATATATATATTTTTGGATGCTTGGCTTATTTCCATGTTCAATTAGAAAAGAGGATGAAGCTTGAGCCTACTATAGAGAAGGGTATCTTGATTAGATACAATGATACCAAAAAGTCTTCTATAGTCTACATTCATGTAGTCAGGAAGACAATCACACAGAGGGATGTGAGCTTTGAGTAGGATAAGGATTTCAAAATTTCTTATGGCTCAATGCTAACTATGGTAGAGTTTTAAGAGAAAGAGGCACTGAAGAAAGAAGGGAGATAAGCATTACAAATTGTAGGACCCAAAATTCCTATGTGGGATGAGTAGCATAAGCATGAGGAGGAGAAGGATGATCCATTTAACCAAGCCAAGACTACATGATGAAGAGGTTGAAACCGGAAAAGAGTACCGTCAGGGAAGATCAGGACTAGGTGGATTCTCCTAGGACTTCAGTCAGGGAGATTAAACCACCACAAATATTTTATAGTTACATGGCTCTTATGAATGAGTTAATTTAGGCTTATCCTTCTAGTTTTTAGGATTGATATGAACAATAGGTATGGAGGGATGTTATGGTGGAAGAGTACTCTTCCATTATGAAGAATTATGTATGTGAGGTTGTGCCATGGTGTGAACGGAAATCAGTGGTGGGATCTACATCAATCTATACAATCAAACACCCTCTTATTGGTAGCATTGAGAATTTCAAATTCGGATTCATGGCTAAGGGGTTTTTTTTGAGAGAGGGAGTGGACAATGATGAAACATTCACTCCTATAGCTAAGTACTTCTCCATTAAGGCTGTGATTTTTAGTATTACATAGATGGGTTAGAAGATCCATTATATGGATGTGAATATGACATTTTTTAATGATGTGATTAAGGAGGAGGTATATATAGAGTAGAAAGATTGATTTGAAGTGCAAAAGAGGGATTCCCATGTTTGGAGGTTGAAGAGATAATTCTATAGACTCAAGCAAGCACCATGTGAATGGTATTATAGGATGGAAAAATATCTTCTATGGATGGGCATCGCCAAAGGTGATGTTGAATCAAATTTGTACTACATATTGGTCATGAGTGAGCCACTCATTCTTGTGTTATATGTAGATGACTTGTTTCTCATAGGTTTAGAGAAGATTATTGCATATTGCAAGAAGGATCTTGCTTCAACGTTTGACATGAAGGATATGTTGTCAATGCACTAATTTTTGGGGCTCAAGGTTTGGAAAAGAGATGGAAATATATTCATTAGACAAGGTAAATATGTTGTGGAAATCCCAAAGTGATTGAAGATGTAGGACTGTGGGCCTATGGCTATACCAATGATGACCATCTAGAAGAAAATTGTTTCTTCCAAGTGAGAGGAAATGGAACCCACTTTATATAGGTAGTTGATTGGCCCTCTTATATATCTAGTCAACATGAGAGAAAATCTATGTATTTTTGTCAATAAGTCAGCTAATTTATGGTTGAGCCTATTGGAAATACTGAGAAGGGGGTGAATAAGTATTGATTTCTAGTTGTTACTTTTACCAATTAGATCACTTATATTTAGAACACAAAATAAAAAATAAGAAAAAAATCTTTTATTATTTTCTTCTTTACAATAAATCATGTGCAATAAATGTAGGGCTCCAACCCTAGATGAAGACACTAATATTTAATCTCCCATGCTCCAACCTATATTTCCCAAGCACCCACTTAGACTTCTAAGGCTCCAACCTTGTCAATATGGAGGCACCAACCTCAAGGGCTCCAATCCTATATCTAGTTCAGGCTCTGACCTATTTTCTTGAGGACTCCTATCCTCTAGAGCTCCAACCCTATCCTTCAAGGCACCAACCTTGTCTTTTTGAGGCTCCAAACCTTAGCTTTACTTCGTCATGATATGTTTTGATATTATTCACAACTCCCAATCTCTTCTTCAATGAGTCTTGCCAGTCTTTAGTTATTTCGTCACTTAGCATCCATGTCACATCATCAATGACAACCTTGTTCTCTTAGAAGGTGTCATCACCGCTCTTCATTCTTACCTCATGATGAATTAAATTATGCATCAATGTCTTTCAAGATTGTCTTCAAGTTCAACAAGTGTCTTCTAGAGTTCTTCAACAATGCTCCCAACAAGATTACTTCAAACCCAAAGCAACTTCCTCTAGGTTACTTCATTAGGATTTCAATGATGACTTCTTTATTAGGTTTCCTCAAGGTTTGTCCTCACAAAGTGTCCTCAAAATTCTCTTCAAAATATGCTCTAAGGGATGTTGTTAAGACTGTCACTTGGTTTCTCCAAATGATGCCCAAAACCTTGCTCTCAAGATATCGAAAAATGCCAACTAAGTCTTTATTCAATAATTTGTTTCTCAAATAGCTCCCAACATTTTTCAATGATGTTTCTTCAATGATTTTGTGTTGTCCCACTTGCTTGGGTCTCTTGCCAATCCTTACAACCCACTTTCCAAAATAAACTAAGTCACTTCTGATTAACATTATTTTACAAGACTATGAGATTCTTAGGTTTATGAGTCTAGGTTTTGTTGAAGCCTCGAAAATCAGGTCTACAACAAGGGGGATACCCACCCGATCTGGACCTTGAAAGTAGCTCCTTTTCCATTTGGGATGGTGGCTCCGACTAGGGATAATGGGACTAGTTTCCCAATTTGTGTGTGTGTGATGAGAATTGATATTTCCTTTCTAATAATTCCTAAGTAGAATGCTTTTATTCTAAATCTAATTTAACAATATGCAATTGTATTGTAATGAATAGAAATATCTAATTCTAAAACTAACCTGGGATTTAACCTTTCAGTTATGCGATCTAAAATAATTTCTAACAACAATTGGTAATAAAGATCATTCAATTGTTATGAGAAAAGAATTCAATAAAAATGAACCGTTTCATATAAAAATTTAGCCGAAACAATTGTGAGAAACATATCACATAATAAGTCATTCATACATTAAGCATAAATAGAATAGTCATCACTATACAGAAGTGCCAAATGATAACTCAAACATTCAAGAATTCATATATAAATAATTGAACATAAATATCACCTTAACATATAAGCAGAAATCATTAAGAGATAAAAGTACCATTGATAACAAGTTCTAATCATGAGCTTCAGTAATAATGATTTATCTCTTCCTAATTCAACATCTACTAAGAGTACAAAAGTGCATTTCAGTAGCAGACATTAAACATAGATATCAATAAATCTTGTTCCATTCATTCATCAAAACCTCCTCCGAGGGTGCAGAAGTGCAGGTTCTGAGGAAATATTTTTGACAAATTTTAGGACCCTTCTCTAAATGCATGAGAGGGGTTGAAATACTACTAGCTAAATCCTAAAAATAGTCTATTACAAAAATATAGGAGGAGGTTTAAATGACCATCCTCATCTAAGGAAAAAATAAATCAAAACTAAAACTAAAACTAAAACTGAATCTGGAAATTAACTATCTATGTATTCATTCTCTGTGGTCACAAGCATTCAACATTGGCTTGAGGAGAGTTGGTTGGCCGACCTCTGATTTTAGTTGCCCTGCGAAAATAGAATTAGCAAGTGTTGGCACTATATTTACGACAGAATTCGTAAGGAATTTGAGAGTCATGCATTGACTGTGCAGTTTAACCAAGTACTGCTAGTAAGAATCCTAATTCAACTTGGTTAACTTCTTGATGGACTCTGCTCTTTCCTCAGCCTTTTATCTCCAGCTTGTCTGTAGATGCTAAATCAAATGATCAGAAATTTACATACCACTTAAGGATATCCCTGATAAATACCATTGGTTTTTAGAGCTCGGTTTTGCCTTTAGCCTTTAGCACTTTTTCCTACAATATTCCAGGCTTACATGCAACTGAATGATCAGAGGCTTTCCTTCTCAAGGGGTTTTTCCCAGAGAGCGCTAAGCACCAATCGCGCATCAGAAACTGCCTCCATTTCTCGATCCAGGATTCCCTGGTGATACTTTTCGCCTCTTACACGTTTTTGTTAGAGGATATATAAACCTTATATTTTGTGAGTGAACGACCCAATGAGTTCTTCGCTCTAAGTCTTAAATTGTCTGTTTGTTATATCAGCACCATCCAGGACCCATTTGACCATGTCTGTGTATTGAAGAATCTTGGCTCTCACTGTTATCCAGTGCAAGAATGAACATGCAAGTTCTGTAATTGATGCCTCAAACAACCTGCGTGAGTCTGCAGTTGCTTTAACCTCCATTACTATGGGATTTTCTTCTTCAAGTAGACTGTACATGCCTTCCCAAGTAGTTATGCCGATGTCTCTATTACAGGTGGTGTCTGTGTATAAGGGCGTCATTTCTTTGTCTTCAGAAATCAGAGTTTTTCCCTCTTCCATTATACTCTGAACATTGCTACGTATATCTTTCTACTTTCCACTCCTCCAATTTAAAAATAAGGAAAGAGTAGTGATAAGAAATAAGGTGACGAGAAAACTTTTAATGCTGAAATCATATAAAATATACCACCCTATGTGAAATGACCTTTTGATTAGATCCAAACCTTATCTCATTAATGATCATCTAATAACTCATTAAATTAACATTAATGCGCATAACTTGGCATCGAATTACGAATTTTTTTTTTTAATGATGAGCCCTGTAAATCTACGATAAAGCGATTTTGTGATTTGCTTCGCAATATCGCTAATCGCAATATCACTAATCCGTTGTGTTTAACAATCATCTATCATCATGTGTTTCTGCGAGATGTGATTTGCAAGATGTGTTATCGCATATCGCCCGGTTGAGGTATTTTATCGTAAGTGATACTTGAGACATATGAAAACTGCGACACGCGATGAGCTTCTTCAGTGTGTGATCTTGCATCACAATTTCGCAATCTTAGTAGTTTTCTTATATGGTGTCATCCATTACCTTTTTGCAATGCGATGCTTTATTATTGAGAGAACAATTTTGTTCGAACTTATCATAAAACTTAAGTCCTTTTGGAATTTTTGTGGGTGTTCTCCTAAGTTTATGATAGTAAGATTTACTCAAAAAGGGAATATAAGTGCTAATTTATTTTTTTATTTTTTTAGAGAAGGGTCCCCACTTATTTAGTATTAGTAATAAAATTAAATAAGAAGGGGGGTTGTTACTAGCCACAACAATTGGCGATTCACTTGGAAGAACCAGTTATGTCTTATTTTCTTTTGAATTTTCTAAACTTCCAAAACAGAAGGGTTTTTTGGAAAATCAAACTTTATTATAGAAAGATAAAGTACATCATGCTTTCAGTTGTTAATGATAGTTTGTTTCTTCTATGTTAACTCTGATTATTTACTTCCTAAAGCTAGTCATTCTATTTACATCAGCCACTACTTGGTTTATAAAGATAAAAAGAAAATCTCCTTTGTAAATCGATTTTAAATATGCTCATTTGTCATAGGTAGAGGCTTTGCTGCCAGCAGGCGTTTATAGCCTCGACAGGGTTACTGTTACCTAGCAATGATTCCGTATCCTACTTGGAGAAATATACGATTTTCAAAGGGAAATCCATATCGACACTTATTGCTTTTATTTTCTTTTAATTCTTAAAGAATAATGTCTTGGTTTGGTAGCCAAATTATGATAGTGCCACTGACTTGATTTATAACTTTACTGAACAAGCTAGCTCATGATGAGACCCCTTGTCTTTTGATTGCAACAATCTTGAGTCATTGCCCTGTTGTGGTATGTCGTTTTGGCAAAGTCAGCAAGATACAATATCTATGATCATGAAAAGTTGGCTCATGATGAGACCTCTTATTCTTTAAGTTTATAGTGTATCACTAGATTATTCCTTGAAGCTCGTAATTCTCTAGGTGGGGAGGAAGTCATTGGTTCCTTAAGAATAGCTCTGGATGACAATGGTAGAGGTTTTGGAAAGAGTTTCTCTACAGAGAATCTTCATTTTTTGTTATTGATGCTTTTCATTGATTGATATAAAACAAATTCCCACTAAAGGTTGCTTTTTATCAAAATTCGCAAGGTTGAAACTAGTACCATTTCCAGGCTTATAGCCTTTGACTGTATCTTTCAATAATAATGATCAATTTTGCAAATTAGTTCTATTTATATAAGTGAAAAATAAAATCTAAAATAAATACTAGTCTTTTTCGTGAATTCCAAACGTAACCATTTACAACTGGTTTTATTATCAAAATAAAGGAAAACCTAATTTACAAAAAATAGAATAAGTGATCTTCTATGGAAAGTACTTTTTGAGGATCTGCCCATTAATAGGTAAAGATTCTCTTTTCCCTGCTAAATACTGCAACATAAAAGTGGATGGACCTATGATTTCCGCAATTTGGAATGGGCCAAGCCACATTCATTGGAATTTCGTATGTTTACCCTTTTCTTCATGAGCCTTATCCCATTTTAAAACTAAATC
This sequence comes from Pinus tabuliformis, assembly GCA_031772625.1. Taxonomy (NCBI): domain Eukaryota; kingdom Viridiplantae; phylum Streptophyta; class Pinopsida; order Pinales; family Pinaceae; genus Pinus; species Pinus tabuliformis. Next base: position 924,092,504 of record CM062820.1, on the reverse strand, counting down.
TCCAATTTGAAAGTCCTTTCTAGATACCATGCTTGAATCAAATGAAGTCTTTACTAATGCTTGATGATGAGCGTGTGTTATTTTAGCCAGTTATCGTCGATCTTCTAGCTTAAGAATCTGCAGTTGTCTTAGTTGTAAGGATGAAGTTGGTGTTTCGTCAATAAATTGAACTAAGGCCAAAGAGGGAATTGCTAGGTGAGTTGGGAGAACCACTTCTTTCCCATAAACTAAATTAAAGGGAGAAGAGCCAATGGAGTCTTTCTGTGTTATTCGGTTTGCCCACATAGCATACGTCAAAGATTTGTGCCAATTCTTATGATTTTGATCGATGGTTCGCTTAATGATTCTGATTAAGTTTTTATTCGTTGATTTGGCCAACCCGTTCCCCTGTGGGTAATAATTGGCAGAGTATTTAAGCTTAAAACCTCTTTCAGGTGTAAATTTAGTGATAGCTTGCCAGAAAAATATGATGCATTATCCAACATTAAAGTAGAGGGTAAACCAAACCTGGTGATTATGAACTGAACTATGAAATCAATGATGTGTTCAGCATTAGCTGTCTTGAGAGGAACTGTTTCTACCCATTTAGTAAAATAATTTGTAGCTGTAAGGATATACCTATGTTGTTTAGAAGAGTGAGGAACGATCTCACCTATTATATCCAATCCCCATTGATCAAAGGGTTGATCGATATTGACTGGTTTCAAAGGCAATGATGGCTTCTTTTATCTTCCAGTAGCAGTTTGACAAACTTGAAATTTCCTTACATAGCTATGCGCATCTTTAAATAGTGTAGGCCAATAGTACCTTGCGCGCAAGATTTTATTTATTGTAGCATCTCTAGCATAATGTCCACCTACTGGTCCATCATGGAGTTCCTGCAACACTTTTCTAGCTTCAGATTTCTCAAGACATCGAAGGAGAACAGAATCATAATTCATCCTAAAAATTACATCATTTACGAGTTGATATTGCTTAGCCTTCAATCTTAGGCTCTTTTCTTTGTATAATCCAGGTTTGAAGGAGCATATCCATTCTTTAGATAAAATATGATGTTAGCATATAATGATTCAATATCATTTAGGCTTACCTCATACATTTGTACTTCTTGATTTGAAGATGATATTTCGGAAATAAGCATGTTCCAGCCAGCATTTTGCAAAAGTTTTGACCTTTTACAATATTTGCTGGTTTAATTTCAATGTTGTATTCTTGTAAGGCAGTAACTCAATTTTCTCTTTTCTCACCCATGTCTTTCTGTACTAAGAGATTTCTTACCATTGGAAATGGTACTATGGTTTTGGTATGGGTTTTAAGAAGGGAGGGTATGAAGTGCTTGATCGCTTTGAAAACAGCATAAGCTTGTTTCTCGACATCAGAATAATTTAATTCGGCCCCTTGTAGATTTGAATTGAAAAAGGAAATTGGGACTTCTGCCTTGTCTTGATTTGCTTGAGTGAGTATCGCAGCATATGATCTATCAGAGGCAAATGTATACAAAATGAAAGGATCGAAAAAGTTTGGAGTTGCTAAGGATGGGGCATTTACAATCACTTGCTGAATCAGATTGAATGCTTCATATTCCTCTTGGCCCCATTTGAAGAGTGAATTCTTTTAATCATTGCTTGTAAGGGAGATACAATCTTTGAGAAGTCTGGAACGAATCTCTTAACAAAATTAATCTGGCCAAGGAAGGATTGCATGGCTTTCTTGTTGTGAGGCAAGGGTATTTTATAAATCTCCTTAATTCTATTGGGATCAATATGGGTTCTAGATTTTGACACTATAAATCCAATAAGTTTTCCTTCACTTAATGCAAAAAAAGGACTTTTTTGGATAAGTGAAATCCCATACCTTTGGCAACATTGGAAGATTTTCTTTAAGTCTCTAAGATGATTAGGTACCATGTTTTTTAGCATATACAGTTATATCATCCAAGTAAATTACTACTGATTTGTTTACTAATCCCTTAAATGCAATGTCCACGACCCTTTGAAATGTGGCGCCAGCGTTGATCAGACCAAAAGGCATCTTTTGAGATGTGTAAGTACCCCATTTGGTTCTGAACATGGTCTTTAGTTGATTGTCGGGATGGACAAAAACTTGGTTATAGCTAGAGAAACCATCTAAAAAGGACATTAATTCTGGACCTGCAACTGCTTGCAATATTTGCTCCATGGGAGGCAGGGGAAAGTTATCCTTTTGGCAGGCTTTGTTAAGGTTTCAAAAGTCAATACAAATTCTAATGTCTCCGTTTTTCTTTCTGATTGGAACCAAGTTATAAACCCATCTAGAATGTCAAACGGGAAAAATAATTTTCGCTTTCAATAATTTTTTGAGCTCAGACTTAATCTGTCTTTCTAGATTAGGATGGATCTTCCTCAGCTTTTGTTGGACAAGTTTTTCATCGGTTATCATTGGGATGGTATGCTGAATGATAGAAGTGTCGTAAGTCTTAAGATCATCGTATTTCCAGGCAAAGACACTTTTGTATTATTTCAGGATACGAACATAAGCTAATATTTCTTCAAGGGCTAGGCCAAGACCTAGGTTGATATTCTGCATCTTGGTATCAGTTCCTAGATTTACTAATTCGTAGTTCAGAGTTGAAATCTGAAGTTTTGAATCGGTAGTTCTCTTGAATCGGTCTTTCAAATCATATAGGTCTTCCAACTTGACTATTGATTTTGGCATAGCATTATTAGTGCTTTCTTGTTGCAACTGTTTGTCATGTTGGTCCTCATCAATTAGCTGATTAGTGTAAGATCCCCTTGATGTGAGGAAGCTTACAATATCAAGATCATCGTTGAAAATTCTCCAGTTTGTAACATTATCAGGAATCGAGGGTCTAAAAATCAATTGGATTGAGAATCTTTCTGGGCTATAGTCTTATGATGGAATGAGCTTGGTAGCTACATTTTCCAAGAGGTCACCACAAGCATTTTGGAGTCTAGGAATTGGTGAAATATTGAATTCCATAAAATTTTCAGTCAGATCTTGCACTAAAGATTGATAATGCTTTAAATGACCTGATACACAATGTATAGTATTTCGTACCTGTTTAATAAGAATTTCAGAATCTCCGAAGACTTGTAGATACTTGATATCTAATCCGATTGTCTTGTATAATCCTTGGACTAAAGCCTCATATTCTATAGTGTTATTGGTGCAATCAAACTCGAGTCTACAATTTTGCATGGTTTTGTTTCCCTCTGGACTAACTAATATGCATCCTACTCCTGCTCCATCGTTAGACTTAGAACCATCAAAAAATAACTTCCAAAATAAAGATTTATTTACAGGACTATCTATAAAATTAACACATTTAGAACTATCTATTTGAGAAAAGTTTTCTACTTGAGATAGAACAGAATGTTCTAAGTAAGGTGAAGTATGAGCATTAAAATTTCCTAAGAAAGAGTCAACAGAATAGTTGCCAATTATATTGTTGTTGTATGCTACAAGTTCATTTTCTCCTTCCAATTCTGTCACTATGTATTTTTGATGTCTTTCTTGCTCAACCTTTATCTAATTCAGTTTACCATTGTAAGGGAGCCACATATGTGACCAATCAGTTGCAAAGTATCCATGAAGCTTTTCAGACTGATCCCTACCAAGAATTAATCCATAAAATTCTAGAATGTTTGCAACTAAAATATCAATGACTTGACATACCTTTGTATTAGATGACAGCCTTATGGTAACCTGATTTAGTTCACCGATCATTTCAACCTGTGATTGGTCCAGCTAAACTATGTGTACCGCAAATTTTTGAGGTTGAACGTTTAACTTTGCACTTATTGATTCAGGTAAGACATTAGATGAAGGTCTTGAATCTACCAAACAATTATGTAAGTTTTTGTTGAAAACTTCATAAGTAAGAAGAAATGGGGGAGTATGAGATCTTGACCTTCCTCCAATTAAAGTGATATGGTTTGGATCAACTATATTAGTCACATTAGTTGTAGGTCTTCCCATCTCATGAGAAGATTGCAAGATTATAGTGGTAGGCAGCGGTGCAATAGGTATTGCGTGTAACTCTTTCAAAAGTAGCTTTTGTTGATGTTTTAATTTGCTCAATTAATGAAAAGTAATGTTAGCCCTAGTCTTATTCATGTCTTGAATGATATTATACTCCATATCATAAGAAAAAATCAATGTTTTAGATGGAGTTGGTGAATCAGATTGGACTGGGCTTGTTTGAGTCGCTTTGGGTGATGATTTCTTACCTATGGCTTTATCTTTAGATATCGAGCTTGCGCTCTTCTGTTTAGGAGTAGGTTGTGGAGGATTGAGTTGATTTCTATTTCTGGTACTGACTAGTGATGCCTCTTGATCCTCTTCGTCTGGGAGGATGAAGTCCCACATTCCCTGTACTTCTAAACCTTCTTCTTCATCAGTAAGTTCCTCGTTAAAAACTTCCTCTTCTTCTTCTTCTGATTCTGCATTTGTGATAGCATTGGGAGGCTTTGAATCAGTTGAAGGATTTTTTCTATAAGGATTGTAAGGCTTTTTTGAAGAAGTCTTTGCTACTTGTTTCTTAATGTCAAAAATTTCATTACACATGGTTTTCAAAACTTTCTACAATCCTTCTAAATCAAATGAGTCTGTTAGCACTCCAGGAAACTCTCTTAGGTTGTAGCTCGGAGATGCCTGGTAACATATAATCTTCAGTATTGTTCTCTAAACTACTGGAATGGATGATGGTTTGGATCAAGTTAGATAACCATTTCAGCTCTATTCTCACTCAAGACATGCATGAACACCCCCAACAACACAAGGCTTTAGACCATTAATGCTCAATAGTTTGTAGATTTAATGGATAGATGGAGAATACTGACTATACCAGCAGATTGCATACATGAACATATATGAATGGCTAGCTATAGGTAGCAAAAGAACTTACTGACTATACTGGCAGATGCATATATAATAACACATAAAAATGGCTAGCTACAAGCAGTAAAGAAGCTTGCAAATCTTAATATGATAGTTATCTAGCCTTAAAGACAAAGAAGACCTGGATTTTTTTTTCAAGTGCAAGCATAGAATAGAAGAGAAATGGACATTGAACATATAACAACAAAAGAATCTTGTATTACTAAAGAATGCAGATGAGAAGCTTGAAGGAATAGAGGAGGAATAATCTCCAAAAGTTGAACCCTTGTTACATATTGTTTTCAACTATTTATAGCTTGTTTACAATGGTCTTGAGCCTTTTGAGGCTTCAGGTGTCTTAATCTATCCCTCTCTCTTGTTTAACCATTTGATTCCATCAATAGGTAGGCATGGCTTAGCAGTTTTCCTCTTCTGACAGAGGAATAACCATATTCAGATATTTTAGGCAGCTTGCCGTGATACCTGGGGGCTCTCTCGTGCCATAGATGCCCCATGATCTCGTTTGATTTGGGTTGCAGTGTGTTGTGGCCCCTCTCTTTCCTTTTCCGGGATCTATCTGCCGACCGCTGTATCCCAGCCGAATCCCTCTTTTTGCCATGTAAACATTTCTACACAATGCTTCTAAGGATGGCTAGCCACCTGATCTTGTGAATGGAGTGACTATCAAGCATATGAAATCCTTGTAATAGTCCCTTTCAAATGATAGCCATAATTGTTTTCCTTTTCATCCATAAAACGTTGCAACTATGTAAATCCCACCCTTCTCTGTCCTTTCAGACTTCAACAGTCCTGAAAAATGATTAATTCTTTTATCGTGTCCAAGTTTAATCGCTATCGCAAGTCACATCCATATGTGTGTAAAGGTTGCGCCCCTTGGTTTCCGCTGATGCGATATTGCGATGCGATCTGATCGCAATCGCATATCGCTATATGTAAAGGCCTTTCACCTTGGTCTCCCCGATCTGGGGTCTGCCGACGTAATGTGGGCCGTTAATCAGCTGTATCTAACAGCTGTTGTGCAACCACTATTTAAGACTGTAGTAATGGTTTTTTCCATGTCTTTGGAGTGTTTTGAGCTTCCCGATAGTGTATTTCCACCCTCTTGAGGGCTTTTGCAATATGATTGTTTTGACCTTGGGAAGATCTTAATCAACTCTTGAAGAGTTCAAGAGTGTTTTGGATCCATTTTTTGGGCCATTTTCCCACAAGGCTAACACTGGCTCCTTCTGGGGATGAAAGCCTCCCTGTGAGGTTTCAAGAACTGCAGAGCAATGCCTTTCCTGTAAAACAAAATTAAATCCTTCCCCTAGTGTTCCATTGGGCATGGAGTCTTTTTAGCATAAACATAAAAACTGAAAGAAAAACATATGTACAATAATAAGGTTTTAGAGCCTTAAATGAAATAGAGTTTCAGGAACCGCCTGTCTACTGGGCTACCAAAAGTGTCTCCTCCTTTCAGATTGTGCAGGATGAATGTATTGTTGTGCTAAACTTGAGCGATGACAAAAGGACCAGTTCATAAGAAGTCAAACTTGCCATGATTACCTTTCTCTTCCTTCAATGCATCCCATTTGAGCACCCAATCACCAACTTGCAAATTGTCCTCTTTTTCCTTCCTATCAAAGGTTTCTTTGATTTTCTTCTGATGGACTTGTGACTTCTCAACCAGCTTCTGTTTGATTTGCTGTAATTCAACTAGGTTATTCGTTCTTCTTACTAAGTCATTCTCTTCATATTGTTCTTCTTGTAAGAACTTAGCCATAGGAAGGATCAGCTAAATAGGGAAAACAACATTAGTGCCAGAAACTAGTTTAAATGGAGAGTTCACTATGGAATTTTTGATGGAAACTCTGTCTGCCCATAGTGAAAACTTCAACTTGGAATCCTAGCTCTTTTTGTTGTCTTCTAATAGTTTTTTTATTATCCTTACCAAACTCTTGTTAGATGATTCTGCCAGGCCATTTCCTTGAGCATAATATGAGGTAGAATGCACCACTTGAATGCCCATGGATTCAACCATGTCCATCAATTCTTTTGCCTTAAAAGCTGCTGCATTATCAATGACTAGTTTGGTTGGGCAACCAAATCTAGTGAAAATATTCTCATTCAAGAACTTTATGACAACTTGATGATTGGCATTCTTAGTGGGTATAACCTCAATCCACTTGGTGATATAATCAGTGGATACTAAGATCCATTTGTGTTGGCCACTGGAATGTGGGTTAATCTCACCTATAAAGTCCAAGCCCCACTGCTGGAAGGGACCATTGACATGTATTGGCTTTAAGGGCAGAGATTTTAGTTGTTGTCTTCCTGGAAATCTTTGACATTTGTCACAAGATTTTACAAAAGAAAACACATCAGAGAATAATGTAGGCCACTAATACCCAGCCCTCAAGATTTTTTGAGCTGTGGTTTTCCAATAATGATGCCCACCACAGATGCTAGAATGAAACTGGTGTATGACCTCTACAGATTGTTCTTTATCTAGACACCTCAAAAGGATTCCTAATCGGTCTTTCCAGTAAAGTAGATCTTTGTCAGTGTAGAATTTGGCTAATCTGAGTCTAGTGGTACGAGCTTGACTTGAACTAAGCCCTAGAGGAACTTCCAACTTCTGCAAGAAATGAACTATGATGGCATACCATTCGCATGTGGCTAGATTCTCAGCCATGGACTGATTCTGCTTTTGCTCTTCTGATGCTCCCCTTGTTTTCTCATCATCTAAAGTTAAACTCATGAAATTTATGTCTAACAAGCTACAATTTTCTTCGGCCATGAGCTTAGCCAAGCCCTGGCCTTCGACAAGCTTAGTGGGCTTCACCTCTATGTCAAATTCTATGAATTTTGCAATCCATTTTTCCCTCTTTCCATCAATATCTAGCTGAGTTAAGAAATCTTTCACTGAGGCTGAGGGTACATATGCAATTACTTTGGAATGCAGAATAAAAATCCTGAATTCTTTCAAGGATTTTATGATATCATAAGCTTGCTTCTCAATAAGGTCATACCTTAGTTCAGCATCCCTTAGAGTTTTGCTGAAAAAGGCCACGGGGTGCTCTATGCCTTCATCATTTTTCTGCAACAAGACTGCTGCTAGTGTATCATAAGAGGCAAAAGAGAAGATAGAAAACCCCTTAGTGTAATCTAGGCTTATTAGAGTGGGAGCCTCCATGATCTCTTGCTTGATGGCTTCAAAAGAGCTTCCTGAAGTCGCTATCCATTTTATGTTTGATCCTTTCTTCAGCATGGAAGTGATGTGCTTTACTAACTCTGCAAAGTTTGGAATGAACCTCCTTACAAAGTTGATCTTACCCAGGAAGGATTGAATGTCCCTTATCAACCTTGGGATGGACAATTTCTGAATGGCTTGAACCCTCGCTAGATCAATCTTCACACCTTCAGCAAAAACAATATGTCCCAGAAGTTTGCCTTCTTCTAAAGCAAACTATGACTTCTTTGGGTTGACTGAAATTCCAAACTATCTGCACTTTAGAAGGACTTTCTTCAAATGTTGTAAATGATCTTTGTGGCTACTGGAGAAGACTATTATGTGATCAAGATAAATGAGGAAAAAATTGTCCTTCTCTCCCACAAAGGCTATGTCCATGGCCCTCTAAAAGGTAGCCCCATCATTCATCAGTCCGAAAGGCATCTTGGAGTACATGAAAGTGCCCCAAGGAGTAGTGAAGGTGGTCTTTCCCTCATCTTTAGGATGTATAGAAATCTAATTGTAGCCTGAAAATCCATCTAGGAAAAACATGCCTCGAGCCTCTGAAACTCTTTGTATCAAGTGTTCCATCTTGGGTAGGGGATAGTTATCGTTTTTAGAGCACTTGTTTATATTTATGAAGTCGACGCAAATCTTGATTTCTCCATTTTTCTTCCTTACCACCACTAGGTTGGCTATCCACTTCGAATGTCTTAGGGGAATTATGATTTTGGCATCCAACAACTTCTTGATTTCTTTCTCAATCAAAGGCAGTAAGAGAGGGCTGACAAGTCTTAATTTCTGCTTAAAAGGGGTGGTGTTCTTTTCTAATGGGATTTTATGCTGAATAATGTCTGGGTCATAGGTTTTAAGATCATTGTATTCCCAGGCAAAAATATCAGTGAATTGCTTCATGAGGGAGCAATGCTCGGAATTTTGGGTAGAAGACCAATGAGTAGACAAATTGATGAATTTTGGATGGGTTGGGCTCCCTATATTATGTTTATAAACGACGGACTCATTCTCTATTTTGACCAACTTGTAGGGCATGTCATTATGATCGAAAAGCTTCTCTAGAGGCACCAATCCCTTTGGTACGTGATTACTGGGCAACTGGACGATGCTTTCTCGACCGATTTCAATTTTTAGCTTGGACTGGCTAAATTCTTCCATGTTTTGATTTTCTTAGTCAATGTGCGTTTTAGCAAATTCCACAACAACTTGTAAAAACCTGTTAATTTCCTCATCATCTTCAAAAACATTCCAATACTCGACATTGTTTGGCCGGGATGGTTTTTATTTTACCTGAACTTCATATGTCAATTTAGGAGGCAAAGGGGGAACAAATGTGCTAGCAGAGATAGCAAGGGAGTCGGCAAGCTGGTTCTTCATTCTTGGAATATAAGAAATGCTGAAAACTTTGAAAGAATCCTTGAGCCTCCATACCTCATTCCTATATTCTTTCAGCCTTGGATGCTTTGCTTGGAATGATTTATTTACCTGCTGAATGATGAGGTCTGCATCCCCAAACACTTGCAGGCCTTTGATACCCCTTTCCTTAGCAGCGCTTAAGCCCAGAATCAAAGCTTGATACTCTGCTATGTTGTTTGTGACCTAAAAGGCTAATTTGAATGAAAAATGAATGTATTCCTGTGTTGGGGACATAAGGACTACACCTGCCCCTGCAGCTTCTTTGTAGCAAGCCCCATCAAAGAACATACCCGAAATCTGTGGGTTTCCATCTTGTGTGATCTGGAAAATTGCCTTTTTAAGTTGCGTGGAGGCCAACTAGGACTCTTCAATATGAAGAATACATCCTCCAAAATCAGTATCAATAGCGTAGATGGGATGATTGGTGGGATTCTTCTCATTGCTGATGATGTAAGCCAATTGTGCCTCTCTGTATAATCTCTTGATCTCACCTCTGAAAATTGGGACAGTAGCATAGGTCAGATCATTTTGTAATGATCCACCTCGTCTCTTGATCCGACCACTGGAAGGTAACATGCCAAATTTGGGAGGTACATCTGCTACCACAATATCCATCATCATGCTTTTCATAGGCAGTTGAGACAAAGTGACGGCAAGGTCCTTGATTAATCCTCGACATTTCACTTTTCTAGAGTCAAAAGAAAAAAAATCATGATAATGCTTAGTGATGTCGAGACCCAACTTGTCCATGATAGCCTTGGGCATCAAGTTATGGCTAGCTCCAGTGTCCCAAAGGCAGTTGTGGAGGATTTTATCATGAATGTTAAGAGAGACTTAGAATGATGGGGAGTTGTCCAACTATTTTCAATTATTGGGCTGAGGATAATAGCTAGCTTGTCATCTTGTAGATTTACACAGTCGGTGGAGGCTTGGATGGATTTAGGCTTAAGGGCTTCGAGGATGGATCTTTTGAAGGACTCACTTTTCACTAGTTCAATCAGAGACATAGGTATTCTTAGCTTTTGAATTTCTAATTGAAAACTCAAAGGAGAAGGGGACTTGTCAAGGCCTCTTACCTCATGAGCTGGAGGTTTGAGGATGATAGGATCAACTGCCAGTTGTTTTTTCTTATTAGCTTGTTGCACTGCAGGGTCAGCAGCTCTTTGAACTGAAGTTTCCTTGGCATTATTCATTTTTGACCACAGATTATATCTGCGATGATCTTCAACTTGCAGAATAGCTTCACCACCCCATTCTTGGTTAGTTTTATCATTGCATAATGACTTTTCATAGGTAGCCGTGGTAAAAAAGGAAGAATTGCCTTTGTCTTCACGGTAATGGATCTCATCATCTTCTTCAAATTACTCTTCCTCCATGACTACATTCTGGAAAGGTGTCTTGACCCTTTGGTCTTCATTGGAATCTTTGCTTCCTTGCAATATCTTCAACTGTTCATTATCTCTTCTATATGGATTTGGATTTCTAGGAGAAAAGGTATTGGGAACTCCTCCTTTCCCAGGGTTCTATTCAACCTTTAATTTGGAAATATTAGAGGCTAATGACTCGATCATTTTTGTCATTTTATCTATCTTAGGATCAGACGAGGATGAAGACTCGCCCCTCTATCTTCTTCTATCAGCATTTCCCTTGAGTTTTTCTGTAACCATGATGTTTGATTCTACTTCCAAGGCTACGTCCTGCATGTCAGCCAAAGTAGCACATCACCTCTCTCTCAACAGTAGGCAGAAGTCAGAATCAAAAGTATTAGCATAGGTGAGTTTAGTAGAGGTAGTAGTAGGATTCACTTCAGTTGGTATCTTGTTGTACATGCAGTTAAATCTCTTATTAAAATCAGACAACAGTTCACCATTTTCTCTCTTTAAGTTCCCAAACTTAGTGTGGTAGTAGAGGAGATCCTTCTTATCCCCCCAATGTTTTAGGAATGCATCATCTAAAGCTTCGATATCTGCTATAGATCTTGGGGCTTGTTCCCTAAACCATTTTCTAGCCTCCCCATCTAGGCTTTCGACAAAATCTCTCATCCACACATCATCTTCACTAATATCCAGATTATTAACATAGCTATAAAATGACTCAATGTGTTCTTCAGCAGTGGCACCTTCAGTCCCAGTGAACTTAGGCATATACTTCTGATATTCTCTAGTGGGCATAGCATTCAAAGGAGTGGGCAATATTAGAGGTCCATACCTAGTAGCTATGATTCTTTCCATTTTGGAGGGTGCTTGCGGACCTTCCATAACTGTGGTGACTAAAAGAGTACTAGAAGTCTGAATGATAGAAGGCGGAGGAGTGACTGACAAGACCAAAGGAGTATGGTGAATAGGAGGTGAGGTTCCCTTTGGGCTAACAAAAAAAGGAGAAACTAAAGAATAAGGATCTTTATGAATTTCTAAGGGCTTTTCTTCACTGCTAGTATTAGAATCTGTACTCTCAACATGCATTTGTTCTATTGCGGGATCTTCTTGAAGAGATATAGAATATTGTTTAGGTTTACTTGAACCTGATGCTCCTTTCTGCAATACTTTCTTCCCTTTGATCATCTTTTCAGGGTCAGGTACTGGGTCAGCCTGCGATTTCTGAGGATTTCTCTGAGTATGCCTCACAAACTGAGCCAGGATTATGAAGTGGAATCGCCAAGAGGTTCGGCCTCCAGTAGAGTCACCAGATAGATGATTACAACCAAAAATGTGCCCATAATTTATCTATCATCAAAGCTGGATCTGTGTCATTTCCCAGGTAAGCTGAGCTTCAATTTCCTCTCCCCGGCAACAGTGCCAATTTATGTTATAACTCCAGGAAACTCTCCGATTCTTGTAAATCGGAGATACCTAGTAACATATAATCTTCAGTATTGTTCTCTCAACTACTAGAATGGATGATGGTTTGGATCAAGTCAGATAACCATTTTAGCTCTATTCTCACTGAGGACATGCATGAACACCCCCAACAACAGAAGGCTTTAGACCACTTATGCTCAATAGTTTGTAGATTTAATGGATAGATGGAGAATACTGACTATACCAGCAGATTGCATACATGAACATATATGAATGGCTAGATACAGGTAGCAAATGAACTTACTGACTATACTGGAAGATGCATATATAATAACACATAAAAATGGCTAGCTACAGGCAGCAAAGAAGCTTGCAAGTCTTAATATATCAAAGCAGAGATAAGATGACAGTTATCTAGCCTTAAACACAAAGAAGACATGAACAAATTTTTCAAGTGCAAGTGTAGAACAAAAGAGAAATGGACATTGAACATATAACAGCAAAAGAAGCTTGTGTTACTAAAGAATGTAGATGAGAAGGTTGAAGGAACAGAGGAGGAATGATCTCCAAAAGTTGAACCCTTCTTACATCTTGTTTTCAGCTATTTATAGCTTGTTTACAATGGTCCTAAGCCTTTTGAGGCTTCAGGTGTCTTAATCTATCCCTCTATCTTGTTTAACTGTTTGATTCCCTAATTAGGTAGGCATGGCTCGATGGTTTTCCTCTTTTGACAGAGGAATAACCATATTCAGATATTTTAGGCATCTTGTCGTGATGCCCGAGGGCTCTCTCATGCCAAAGATGCCCCATGATCTCATTTGATTTGGGTTGCAGCGTGCTATGGCCCCTCCCTTTCCTTTTACAGGATCTATCCATGTACTACTGTATCCTGACCGAATCCCTCTTCTAGCATGTAAAAATTTATGCACAACGCTTCTAAGGATGGCTAGCCACTTGATCTTGCGAATGGAGTGGCTATCAGGCCTATGAAATCCCTGCGACAGTCCCTTTCAAATGATAGCCATAATTGTTTTCCTTTTCATCCATAAAACGCTGCAACTGTATAAATCCCACCCTTCTCTGTCCTTTCAGACTTCAAAAGTCCTGAAAAATGATTAATTCCTTTATCGGGTTTGGATTTAATCGCTATCGCAAGTCACATCCATATGTGTGTAAAGGCTACGCCCCTTCGTTTCTGCTGATGCGATATTGTGGTGTGATCTGATCGCAATTGCATATCGCTAAATGTAAAGGCCTTGCCCCTTGGTCTCCCCAATCTGTGATCCACCGATGTAATGTGGGTCGTTGATCAGCTGGATCTAATGGCTGCTATGTAACCACTGTTTAAGACTGCGGTAATGGTTTTTTCCATGTTTTTGGAGTGTTTTGAGCTTCCCGATAGTGTATTTCCACCCTCCTGAGGGCTTTTGGCATATGATTGTTTCGAACTTGGGAAGATCTTAATCAACTCTTGAAGAGTTCAAGAGTGTTTTGGATCCATTTTTTTGGTCGTTTTCCCACAAGGCTAACAAGGTCTTTTGATTGTTTTTTCTTGTGATCTTCTCTAAAGGTGACTTTCTTAGATTTTCATTCATTGAGAGTGTTTCTTTTCTAAGGCTATGATACGTTTTTCTACTGCTATTGCTTCCTTCATATTATCAGCCAAAGTTGTTTTCGAAACCCTATCAATAAAGATTGCTATGTTTGATGGTAGAGCAGATATGTACCATTCATTTCGAACTTCTTAGCTAGGCTTCGAAGTGGTAGGAATTTTATTCAAAATTTTATTGAAACATGAGTTAAAATCTTTGATAGGTTCCATTGATTCAGTCTTAAGATTCGACAGATTATTGATCAATGTTGCAATAGACATATGATCACTGGACTTAGTCAAGAATTGCTCTTGGAAAATATCCCAACTAGTAATAGATCCTGATGGTAATGAAAAATACCAGGATCCGGCTGCTCCTTGCAAAGTGTAAGGGAAGAGCCGAACAACAACATCTTCATTAGTAACTCCATTTAGATTTACAAATAACATAAAGTTGTTTATGTGTTTTTTTGCTAGCATGCCTGCTTCAGGATTAAACTTAGGCAACCATTTTTCAGGATGGGCCAGTATTTGACTCAAGGGCGTAGGCATTAAGACTGCCCCTGGGTTATTCCATGGGGTTTGGGCCATCGTTGAACTACTAACATAGGAAAGCATAGAAAATGTTCCTTGTGGTTGGGAAGATGAGGATATTACAGTTCCAGATGATTGAGAAGTAGATGTTGAAGTTCCAGTGGTCTTGTGGACAACAATTTGAAGGGGAGGGGTTGATGGTTGACTTGGCAGTGGAGAGGTCGAGAGGGATGATGATGATGAAAGAGTCTCACTATCAGACCCTTTAGGTGATTTCCTTGTTCTTTTCCTTTTAGGTAGAGGTAATTCAATTGGTTCGATACCAAACTTTTCACTCTACAATCTGGTAAGAGGATGAGAAGGATTATATTTCAAAGTCACACTACCTTGAGATATTTCATATTTTTGGTGTGATATAGAAAATCCTTGAAGTTTATGGATAAAATATTCAACTTGAGGAGGTTCAGTAGTAGATTTCTCTTAAATGTTCAAGTTTGTGTCAGTGGTTGTTATTTTATCGACTTCTCGCTCAAGATTTAAAGACTCCCAGTGCGATGGAGAAGTCAAGGGAGATGTTGAGGGTGATTTACTCTTAGAATGGTATTTAGATTTATATTTACTATCCATTCACAGTTCAGACCCTCCTTCTAGCGCCAAATATGTTGAAGCCCAGAAAATCGGGTCTACAACAAGGGGGATACCCACCCAGTCCAGACCTTGAAAGAAGCTCCTTTTCCGTTTGGGATGGTGGGTCCGACTAGGGATAATGGGACCAGTTTTCCAATTTGTGTGCATGTGATGAGAATTGATATTTCCTTTCTGATAATTCCTAAGTAAAATGCTTTTATTCTAAATCTATTTTACCAATATGCAATTGTATTCTAATGAATAGAAATATATAATTCTAAAACTAACCTGGGATTTAACCTTTCAGTTATGCGATCTAAAATAATTTCTAATATAAATTGGTAATAAAGATCATTCAATTGCTATGAGACAAGAATTCAATAAAAATGAACCGCTTCATATAAAAAGTTAGCCGAAACAATTTTGAGAAACATATCGCATAGTAAGTCATTCGTAAGTTAAGCATAAATAGAATAGTCATCACTGTACAGAAGTTCCAAATGATAACTCAAACATTCAAGAATTCATATATAAATAACTGAACATAAATATCACCTTAACACATAAGCAGAAATCTTTAAGAGATAAAAGTACCATTGATAACAATTTCTACTCATGAGCTTCAGCAATAATGATTTATCTCTTCCTAATTCAACATCTACTAAGAGTACAAAAGGTGCATTTTAGTAGCAGACATTAAACACAGATATCAATAAATCTTGTTCCATTCATTCATCAAAACCTCCTCTGAGGGTGTAGAAGTGCATGTTCTGAGGAAACTTTATTAAAAAATTTCAGGACCCTTCTCTAAATGCATGAGAGGGGTTGAAATACTACTAGCTAAATCCTAAAAATAGTCTATTACAAAAATATAGGAGGAGGTTTAAATGACTGTCCTCATCTAAGGCAAAAATAAATCAAAACTAAAACTAAAACTAAAACTGAATCTGGAAATTAACTATCTATGTATCTATTCTTTGTGGTCGCAATCATTCAACATCAGTTTGAGGAGAGTTGGTTGGCCGACCTCCGATTTTAGTTGCCTTGCGCAAACAGAATCACCAAGTGCTGGCACTATCTTCTCGGCAGAATTCGTAAGGCATTTGAGAGTCATGCATTGACTGTGTGGATTAACCAAGTACTACCAGTAAGAATCCCAATTCAACTTGGTTAACTTCTTGATGGATTCTTCTCTTTCCTCATCCTTTTATCTCTAGCTTGTCCCTGATAAATACCACTGGTTTTTAGAGCTCGGGTTTTGCCTTTAACCTTTAGCACTTTTTCCTACAATTTTCCAGGCTTACAGGTGATAGTTTTCGCCTAAACCTTAAATTTTGTGGAGTGAACAACCCAATGAGTTATTGGCTATAAGTCTTAAATTGTCTGTCTGTTATATCAGCACCATCCAAGACCCATTTGACCATGTCTGTGTATGGAAGAATCTTGGGTCTCGCCGCTATCCGGTGCAGGAATGAACATGCAAGTTCTGTAATTGACGCCTTATATGACTCGCGTGAGTCTACAGTTTCTTTAACCTCCATTACTCTAGTATTTTCCTCTTCGTGTAGATTGTACATGCCTTCCCAAGTAGTTATGCCACAATCTCTGTTACAAGTGGTGTCTGTGTATAAGGGCGTCATTTCTTTGTCTTCAAAAATCAGAGCTTTTCCCTTCTTTCCCATTATACTTTAAACACTGCTACGTATATCTTTATGCTTTCTGCTCCTGAATTTACAAATAAGGAAAGAGTAATGATAAGAAATAAGGTGACGGGAAATCTTTTAATGCCAAAATCATATAAAATATACCACCCTATTTGAAATGACCTTTTGATCAGATCCAAACCTTATCTCATTAGTGATCATCAACTAACTCATTAAATTAACATTAATGTGCATAACTTGGCATCAGATTACGAAAAAAAAACTTTTTGAACGATGAGCCCTGCAAATTTGCGATAAAGTGATTTTGCGATTTGCTTCGCAATATCGCAAATCGCAATATTGCTAATCACAATATCGCCAATCTGTTGTGTTTAACAATCATCTATCACCACATGTTTCTGCGAGATGCGATTTGCAGATGCATTATAGCATATCACCGGGTTGAGGTATTTTACCTTAAGTGATACTTGAGGCATATGAAAACTGTGATGCATGATGAGCTTATTTAGTGTACAATCTCGCATCATGATTTTGCAATCTTAGTAGTTTTCTTATATGGTGTCATCCATTACCTTTTTGTGATGCAATGCTTTATTATTGAAAGAACGATTTTGTTTGAACTTATCATAAAACTTAAGTACTTTTGGATTTTTTGCGGGTGTTCTCCTAAGTTTATGATGGTAAGATTTATTCAAAAAGGGAATATAAGTGCTAATTTATTTTTTTATTTTTTTAGAGAAGGGTCCCCACTTATTTAGTATTAGTAATAAAACTAAATAAGAAGCTGGGTTGTTGCTGGCCACAACAGGTTCACAATTTTGTAACTATGATCAGAACTGTAATTCTTTGTTTCTTGAGCAAGTGAGACACCACAATTTAGCTTGGGTACAATCACTGTCTGGTTAAAGACGATTTACTATAGGTTTAAGCCGATGTTACTGTTGAGTAAGGGGTATTCTTTTAAATGACTGTTCCACACAAGCTTCTAAACCATTGTTCCACAGTTAGTTGGAGGGCTTTTGAACCTATTGTTCCACTAGAAATTGGAGTTCTACCAAACCTATTGTTCCAATGGAAAATAGAGGAATTCTGAGCTATTGTTTCACTATTAGATAGAGGAATTTTGAGCCGTTGAAGTGCATAAATGCTCCTAAAGTAAAACTACATAAAATCTTTGTTGTCCTGTAGTTAACTTCAAACCCAAACACATTTCAAATTATTCTTGTTCTCGTTTCTCCCTTAGATTGACTCATTTGAGTTTCTGAAGTGTTCTTGTGATTCTGCCTAGGATTGATGATGAAAGAGTGAAGCTGGATCCTTAATAAACAATGATTTTTACAAGACAAAACAAAAATACATGTCTAAGTATGGAGGCCGACTTGAAATATAAGGTGTAGGTCGGGTTACTGTTAGATATAATTTTTTTGACATAAAAATTCCATATATCATCAACCACTGGGCGTTTTGTGACAAGTAAGGGCTCATTGGAAAGAGGAAAAAGGCCTCTTTAAGATGGTGTATGACTCACTGAGAAAATATGCCTCTAAGATGGAAAACCTTAATTTTTATGCATAAAACGTTTGGGACAACATGAGGAATGTTTGGGACAATGTGGCTTCTTCATTGTTATAAATGTCATCATAGGGTCATAGAGTCATCATGTAGGAGTGCATCATTCATGTCATGATGATAGTGTAGCATCACATATAAAAATTTCATCATATACTAGCGCAATCATATGTCCTTAACCACAGTGTAGCATTTATTAATTTTCCATTACGAGATTTCCAAGTCCTTTATCTTATGTCTTTCCATTAAGAAATTTCCAATTCCTTCAATGATTTCATCAAAAGCTTCATCAAGTGCCATCATCAAGTGTGGTAATCCTTTAAGTGTATGACATCATCAAGTATGGTCCTCCATATGTCATCAAGGGCTTGTATATTAGAACTTAATGTCTAGGTCATCAAACAAGGCATATGATTGGCACTTTGCAACATTCAAGGATTTCTTAAGGCTTCTTCATTAGTGCCATGACATATTAATAGCTTGACATCTTCATTAATGGCATCCTTATCAAACAAGTGGGACTTGTCATCATGAGAAATGACATCGTCATACTATGCATAGGTTATGACATCACAAGACTATTTTCAATCCCAATAATCCCATATTGACATCAATGACAATCTTGATTAAAAATATCCGCCTTTGTCATTGATGGAAATATTTTTTCCCTTCAACATTTTCTCCCCCTTTGACATTAATGGAAAACAGGGTGTCCAAGTACTCCCCCTATCAATATGCTTATTTTCATCATATATTCTTTATCAATAGTAGTTCTTCATAGGTATGTTACTCCCCCTGTCATGGTGCTCTTTCATATGGAAATATGGTCCATTTTGCATTGCTTCATGGATAAACCAACTCCCCCTGTTAGCATAAAGTCCTTTATATTGTTATTAAAAATTGTTCCCTTATGATCAAGTGGAAGAAATTTTCAACAATAGTCCATCGTATGAGTAAGGGATCGTGTTATTCAATGGAGCTTCTCCCGAGAGATGATCTATGATTATTATGTGTGACTCATCAATAATTTCATAGTACCCATTCATGGATAGATTCTACAAGAATGATCAATAGCTCCCCCTAACTGTATGCATGGTATTCATTTTGGCAAAGTCCCATCAAATCACTTTGGATATCACATATGTCAAGGATGTATTCATAAAATCAACAACATGTGTTGTTGATTAGAGTGTCTAAGAGACTTTTGGATCCAATTTTCTTCTTTCTCCATATTTGAGTAACTTTCTTCTCTGGCTTCGTTTTCATGGTTCTAGCTTGTGTGGGGACCCAAGTCAAGTTATAATCATGTTCAATATGTCCAATTTTATGGAAATTGAAGCACTCTATCTTGTTCATGAATGAGAAATCACGACTTCATCTTGTAAAATTGCTTCTAGGAGATTGATGGGGAGCACTATATTTTTCTTTGTCATATGCCCTATAATATTTACCATGCGCCCAAACTTTGTACAAGAATAGCAATAACCAAGAAATATACTTTGGTACTTGGAAGATGAAGCTTTCCTTGATGTACTTTGGAAGTCTTTGTCCCTTCATATTCTTTGATGATATTCATTTTCTTTTGTATTCCTGACACCATCTGCAAGTCTCCTTGGAGTAGGATTTCTTCCATAGTTGTCTTAACTCTTCTCCTTTCCTTTGCTTGAACTGGGAGCATTGATATTTCTTTCCGGCTTCCTCACATCCTTGAAGTTTGAAGCATCAGGGATTGCATCATTCCTTCTTGAGTGTTCACCTGCATAGCTAAGACCTGATTTATCAAGAGGCGATCTTTGATGACTTAGGATGTCAGCTGGGGTTTGAGAGCTCTTTAGGATCTCGTTCAATTGATCAACTTCCTTTTCAAGGATATCAATTTATTTTTTCATTTTCTAAGATTCTTTATCCTTCTTTGATAGATTGGTCTCCATTTCTTCCTCCGTCTTGGTTGATTCACCTGATTGGGCTTTAAGTGAGGTGATTTATGATCTTAATTTGGTGGTTTCATCATCCTTTTCCTCTAGCATGGTGTTTCTTTTCTTTTCTTCTTCATAAAATTTTCCTTCTATGAGTGCCAAGGATTCTAGCACCTTCTCAGCTTCGTGTGTTTGTTTTCTTACTTCCTCTAGTTGAGATCTAAGGGAGGAGACCACTTCCTTGTATTGACCCATCTCTTCTTCAAGTTTGTTTAAGCTCTTGGATATTTATTCAAGGTGGATTGATAAAGTTTCTTCCCTTTTCTTCACCTTATCCAAATGATTTTTCATGGATATGACTTCTTCATGATGCTTTCTTTTGTTTTGATGAAATTCCTCTTTAAGTCTGGTGAGCTCCTCATATTTTTCTTGTACTTGAATCTTGAAAATGTCAACTCCTTCCTTGTCTTGTTTGGGTCACCATCTTCTACTTTCTTCTTAAGTTCCTCATTTTCCTTTCTGAAATTGTTAATCTCTTCCATGGCATCTATAAGTTTAGTTAGGCAATCTTCTTCAAATTCTTCTTAACTTTCTTCTTCTTCTAGGTCTTCTATGGCCTTGATGTCATCTATCTTATTTTCATCTTC
The DNA here is from genome assembly GCA_031772625.1 of Pinus tabuliformis. NCBI lineage: Eukaryota > Viridiplantae > Streptophyta > Pinopsida > Pinales > Pinaceae > Pinus > Pinus tabuliformis. The sequence goes on along the minus strand of CM062820.1, from coordinate 924,071,617 downwards.
CTTGATGGATTCTGGATTTCATTCTTTCTTTCCATCATCTTCTTAACTAGAGTTCGTGTTCAATGCTCCTTTTAAGTGAAGGTCGTGAAGTTTGTCCCATATATCTTCTACTGAAAAACATTTCTCTACATTGGCCTTTATAGAATATGGTAGCCCATTCAAAATTTCCTTCATCGCTTTTGCATTGTACTCCTTGGATTCTTCATTCATCATTCTATAATTAATCATTGATTCATGTGCTTCAATGCCTTCAGCCATTAATAAATTTCTCATTGTTACCTTCCATACATTAAAGTTTCCATTGAACAATGGACCCTTGATAATTTGATTGTCTTTAGTTTTCACGATTGAGGAAGAGACATCTTTAGGAGAATTGGAGCCTTTCTTTCTTAGCTTTTCCATTTGTGTTCTAAGTATCAACCTTCAATCTGTTAGACTTTCAGTGAAGGTACTAGCTTTGATACCAATTATTGGAAATACTGAGGGGAGGTGAATCATTATTTCTTTTCAATTGTTACCTTTACCAGTTAGATCACTTATATTTAGAACACAAAATGAACAATAAGAAGAAATGCTTTTATTAATTTTTTCTTTCAAAGAAATCATGTACAATATATGTAGGGCTCCAACACTAGATGATGAAACCAACATTTAATCTCCCAAGCTCCAACCTATATTTTCCAATCACCGACTTGGACTTCCAAGGCTCTAACCTTATCAATTTTGAGGCACCATCCTTGTCTTTTTGAGGCTCCAACCCTTAACTTTACTTCATAAAGATATGTTTGGTTATTATTCATGGATCCCAATGTCTTATTCAATGAGACTTGTCAATCTTCACCTATGTCATCACTTAGCAACCACATCACATCATCAATGACAACCTTGTTCTCTTAGAAGGTGTCATCACTGCTCTTCGTTGTACACAAAAAAAATTCTCCAAGTTGCCTCATGATTACTTCAATTATGCATCAATGTATTTCAAGAATGCCTTCAAGTTCAACAAGTGTCTTCTAGAGTTCTTTAACAATGCTCCCAATATGATTACTTCAAACCCAAAGCAACTTCCTCTAGGTTACTTCAATAGGATTTCAATGATGACTTCTTTCTTAGGTTTCCTAAAGGTTTGTCCTCACAACGTGTCCCAAAAATTATCTTTAAAATATGTTCTAGGGGATTTCATTAAGACTTTCACTTGGTTTCTCCAAATGATGCTCGAAACCTGTTGTGACCAGCAACAACCCCCCCCTTTTTCATTTAAGTGTTGTCCAAAATACTAAATGAATGGGGACCCTTAGTTAAAATTTAGGAAAAGCAAGAGTTTCCTTTCTTCAAAATAAGGTTACCATCGTAAGCTTAGGAAGATCTTTTGAATACTTTAAAACCTAAGTTTATGATGAGAAAAAATTCTTTAAAAGGCTGCATCATAAAATAATAGATAAGCACCTCCATTTGGGTATAATCCCGGTATGTGCAAGATTCTCGTGCTAAGAAATATATCGCATCGCAATAAGGTAATGCTAATGAGAAAGACTTCAAGATTTTCCGATTTGCGATAACCTCGATCGTAAGATCGCATATCGCAGGGAATGGGCTAACAAAATATGGCAAGCATAAAACTTCTGCGATCTGCGATGTTGCGATATTGAGATAAAGTGATGGTTGCGATATTAAGCCAAATCAACTCTGCAATGTTATATTTGTGAGTTAGTGCGAGAACGTGATAGTGAAATAATGCGATGTCGTGATCTGCGATGATTGCGAACCAAATTGCAAAATCACTCCATCACGAATCTTTCGAGCACGCTATTCAAGAAAAGCCACTTACCATAATCTGACTCAAGATCATGTGCTTTTAATGATAATAAAGGAATTAGTTGTCATCTATTAAATGTAGATGCGTGATTTTGCAAAGAATTACTTCACGTAAGGTGGCATATTTGATATATCTGCTGCATTTAAGACTCTCCCATCACCTTTCTTGATCAAGTCATTTCCATTTCGCTTGTGAATTGCAGGAACGAAGAATGAAGGATGATACCAAGCCATATGCAGGAAGAAATGGGAAATAAAAATAAGGCTCAGGGCTCTGAGGTGAAGGAAATGGCACCTTTATATATAGACACAGCTTGTAGCAGAGACACAGGGATATCGACGTGGGAAAGCATGTACAGACTACTTGAAGAAGAAAACCCCAGAATAATGAAGGTTACCGCTGTCGCAGACTCACAGGGCTCTTCCAAAGCATCCTTAGAAGAACTAGCGTGCTCATTCCTTCATCGGATAGCAGCAAGGCCCAAAATTCTCCCATATACGGATATGATCAAGTGGATACTTGACAATGCAGAAATGAACGACAGACAGTTCAAGATTCAAGGACATGGGCTCGTTGGGTCATTCGCTGCACAAGACTTAAACCTCATGTATCATCTTCCTGAACTGCAGGCGACTTACAATGCACTATTTATTAAAAAATTTGTGGCGGAGAACCCAAACCTATCAGAGACCACCAAAGATTGGTCTAGAAAAGATGAACCGCTCAAGAAAGATAAAAACGGTATGTACAACACTGGTTCCCTCACCTCTCCGTATTGTTTTGCTGCGGCCATGCTTTGTAGATTATTTGGGATGCCAGATATCAATAAGTTTTCCTCTGAATGGTTACCATTGATCGATGCTGCCACAAATGCCGTTATTATAGATTGGGAAAGATCTTTTCTGATAACCAATTCACGACTATTATCAATTACCGGTCTAAAAGATCCATGTCTCAAAGGATCTATCCTCCTTTTTACCTATCCACATATGTTATGGATTCTATTTGTTATGTGTCTAAATTTCCTGCTATGGGTTGGAAATGGACAAATCAGGACCCATTACCCATCCATGTTTATCATAAGATATTATGGGATTCTCAGTTCATTCCACATTTCTACCAGATTTGCCACGGGCTTATCTTACCCATGTATAGAATGATGTATGATAAAGAACCCCCGAGGTGCTCACCTGAGGCATAGATAGATATCATCCCCATCGCAAGATGGTTCAGAGAAGAATGGTTCACCTATACTAGAGTATTTGGAAGCACCGTCCCCCCTCATATCCTGCCTTTGTATATTCCTGACAAACTTCTAGCTCGAGAAATTGCATATCAAACCTGTTCAGAAGGCGGCCTAACTAAAGACCTAAAAGACAAAAAGAAGGCCATATGGCCACAGTTTCCCGTAGCTTGTAAGGCCTTTTCATTGTTCGATGTAGGCCACGCGTTCAACGAAGTAGAGAATATGACGTGTCTACAATTATTTAAATTCTCGGCAAGGCCATTTGACCCAAATGAGGTTGCCCAGGATTTCACAACGACAGTCAAGATAAAAGTGTTCGTTGGAAAAAATGATTATTTGATGATATATTTCAGAGTAAAAGCTCACTTCAGGAAATTTTGCGGGAAGCTCAATCGCGATTGTCTCCAGATGACCTCCAAAGATTCATGGTATACATGGAAAGAAGACTAGCCAGTGTTCCTCTAGAAAAGCTGCAACTACCTACCAGAGAACCTACTCCAAGCATTAGTCTCAGTGATAATTCAAGCACTTCCGGATATAAATCTAAGACTAGACAAGAAATGCCTGAGCATTCTAAAAGATCCGAAAACAACCAAGATAGGAGCAAAGAGTCAGCTAAAGACACCGCTCAGTCAATGGAATTTACATGACAACAGGCTATCGCCTCCCCGCCAAGAGATGTCCCCCCTCTCGTCATTGAAGCACCACCTGTCATAACAGAATCTGATAAGGAATGGGAAACCTTCAACGAATTGATCAATCTTGAAGGACAAGCCCCAAAAACACCCGTGAGCAATACACAGGTAGCACAAGAAGTGGGCTCAGCGTTGCTCTTCAATGAGTGGGACGATCAAATCGAGGAGGCAGAACAAGCAGAATGGAAGCAGAAGACGCCAAAAAAGGGAAAAACGGTCCAAGCACTAAACAGGTTAAGTTGGGAGTGTTACTTGGCATACTTGGTGAAGCCGCATAGTCAGTGGATGACTATGAAATGTATCATAAATGCGGTCGAGAAAGTGGTGCCAGCTCTTATAGATTCCGTTTTCTCAGCCCAGCTCAAAGCAGAAGTCAGCCAGCCGACTCTCCTTAAACCAATGATGAATGCATGCAGCTTTAAAGATCAGATTCAGAAGTAGCTTAATTTAGAATGTTGTTTTTTCTTAAAAAATTAGATTAGAAAAAGGACGGTCATTTGAAAACCGCATCCTAAATTTTGTAAATAAACTATTATTAGAATTAGGAAGTAGTATTTAAACCCTTCTCATGCATTTAGAGAAGGGTCCAGAAATTTGTCAAAAACTTGTCCTCAAAACATGCACTTCTGTACCCTCAGAGGAGGTTTTGATGAATGAATGGATCAAGGTTTATTAATGTTTGCATTTGATATTTGCTACTGATGTTGCACTTCTGTACTCTTGGTAGATATTAGAACAAGTAGAGATAAATTATTGTTGATTGAAGCTTATGAGTAGGACCAGTCATAAATGGTACTTTTATCTCTTGGCCATTTTTGCTTATATTCTTAAAGTGATATACAGTTTTTAGTTGTTTATATGTTATTGCATGAATGTTTGAGTTACCATTTGGCACTTTTGTACGGTGGAGTCATTTATTTATGTTTGATATATGAATAACTTATTATGCGATATGCTGTTCACAACTGTTTTGCCTAACTTTTATGCAAAGTGGTTCATCTTAATTGATTTATATTCTTATGATAGCTGAATGATATTTATTACCAGTTATTATTTGAAATCTCTTTAGATCGCATAATAGAAGAAATACACCCCGGGTTAGCATAGATTAGATGTGTTGTTTTAATTAGATTACAATAGCATAGAATTAGATTAAAGTAGCTTAGATTAGAACTCTTAGATCAGCATCATCCAACTCTGCACACACACACACACCCTTAGATTGGGAAACTGGTCCCATTATCCCCAGTCGGACCCGCTACACCAAACGGATAAGGAGCTGCCAACCAAGGTCCAGACCGGGTGGGTATCCCCCTTGTAATCGTAATCATAATCATAATCATAATCATTTGAATTAGGATGGCTGCTCACAAACTTCCCATTTGGAGTTGCATCCATGTTCGTGCCTCTTCCAACACTCCACCTGAAGTGGTAAGGCTCTTGTCTCAGGTAAAATTCAATGGTAAGAATAATTCTTCTGCTTTTAATCATGCCCTTCAATTTATTCAAAGTGTTTCAAGTTCGAACGTTCAAAGAATTGATGAAGGCATTTTATGCAGAATTTTTATTCTCACATTCACGGCGGAAGCTAGAAAATGGTGTAGAACCCTCCCAGTTGCCTTAATTCACAGCTGGGACCAATTTGTCAAGGCTTTCATTTGTAAATTTGATTGCTCTGATTATGATCAGGTATATGATGAAATTGAGTATCTACGAAAAGAAGATGAATCTCTTAGGGATTTTAATATGTGATTTCATCTTGATTGTCTAAAATACGATCTTGAAAATGAACTCATGAATGAAGAATCTTCAGATTATGCAGAGCATTCCCTACCTCCTATGTCCGATCCATCAGAAATTAGTCCAAGTCTTGTTTTATTTTCTTCTAATAGGAATGAAAATTCCAATTTGAATGTGCCAATCACTCGTGATGAAGAAACTTCCCAAAACTTAGGAAACATGCCTGCTCTAATGCAAGAAGACAAAAGTGAGAACGTTGAAAGAAAGCCTGCCTTGGAACCAGAAAGCAACTTGGAGACAAGGTTAGATAATATCATCGCAAGTCAACAAATGCAGACACCAAGGTTAGAAAAGAAAATTAATTCTCTTTCGGAAAATACAAACACGCAAAGGTATGATCTAAAGCCCAATGTCTACAATGAATGTGATGAACAAGAAATTTTTCACGATGATATTTTCAAATGCATTGTTTCAGAATCACATTTTTCTCTTTATCCTGATGTATTTAGTGATGGTAATTTTCCCCCCTCAGTATTAATGATATCTCAAAAACTACAGAGGATTATTCAAATGAATCATTATTAGGTTTTCAAGATAAAGAGGCAGCTATAGAACATCCTTTGGTCATTTACAAACAAGAACGACTTGACCTTCCTTTTCTGAAAATATTGGATAAAAAAGAAAAATCTAGAGAAACCTGTAAAATCATTTAAGATAGCTACTTTGATGATGATGATGTTGATTTATCTCAAGTAACTCAACAGAGCTCAGATAACGAGAGATATTCTAATTCAAGAATCTTATCAGTCGATTCTCATTCCAGAGTGAGGGATCATTTGCATGATTTTACTATCCAAAACAATATCCCAATCTATGATTCGTATCATGAGCAAACTCCCATGCGTGTTCCCAATCATAACTTGTTTTCTGATTCACAAGACGTAATTCGAAATTACTCGGATCCCATAATTCTAGCCAATTCTTGTGAAAAAGAAGATATTTCAAGTCAATCCCATTTGTGCTGTAACATTAGTTGTACAGATAATCATTGCATTCTTTTTCGCTTGCACTCATTTTGTATAAAATCGGATTGTATTTTAAATTTTCAGACTTTTGATAGATTACTATGGTATATTGAGCACCTTATCAAAGAACATTCGAAAGATGTATTACCATTTTGGAAAACTAAATTGTGTCAAGGAAATACAGAACTTTTTCAATTCCACGATCAATCAATATCAGCCTTTCAGAAGAAACTTCTATGTCATCCAAAACATCATCAACGAAAGAAAGTATTTTTGGAAACTTGCCAGCAATTCGCGTTAATTGATAAATCTCTTTCCAAAAATTTCCATCTATTCTTCATTGATTTATTTAGTGATTTATATGTGGAAACTTTCCTTTTACAAGAAATTGCTAAAAGCTTGACTTTAACGCATAGTAGATTACAGGCCATTAAAACTAAAAAATCATATTCGCAACCTGGCTTGTCATCTTTCCTATTACATGATCACCAATCCATAACAGAAATTCATCCTGATTTTTATGATCCAATAGGTATCCAATTGGAAAGAATATTTCATAAGAGATAAATTTCAGGCAGAACTCCGCCTGAAGTTACACTTTCTAATCCTAAATTCAATGTTCACAGTCCAAGAAAAGTTTTATTCTTAACACTGATGTTTGAAAGGTACATATGTGTAGGAATAAAAATGAAAAGATGCTTTCACTGGAAATATCATTTTACCTAGTCAATTTGTCTGTGTATAGTTAGAATAGAAGTAGGGGTAGTTTAGCTAGGTTATTAGGTGGATAATTTAATTTTTAAATGTTGGTAGGCAAAATAAGAGAAGAAATTACCCCTATCATGTACATAATCCAAGGGGATAGTTACCTCTCATTTCTTTAAATATTTTCCTCCCTAATAAAATTTGTTGTGGTTAACAGCATTTGACATTTACTAAAGACCATTTTTCTATCAGATTTTGAACTCCTGCTTATATAAATAGTAAATTTTTTGGAAACTTGATCTTTATTATTAATAGATATAGTTAAAAAACTTTAACCCAGATATGATACTAGTTTCAACTTCAAGAAATTTGATGAAGGCAATCTTAGTGAAGAAATTGTTTTATATCAGTACAATGAAAGGTATCAATAACAAAATGAGGATTCCCTGTAGAACAACCATTTCCAAAAAACTCTATTATTGTCGTCCAGAACTTTCTTAAGGAGAAAAAAAAAAATGACTTCCTCCTCGCTAAAGAAAATCGTAGCATTTAGAGAAACGACCCAAGGATACACTATATCTTGAAGAATAAGAGGTCTCATCATGAGCCGGCTTATCATAATCACAAATATTATAACTTGCTGCCTTTGCCATTACTGTCCACCAAAACAGGGCAACGACTTAAGATTGTTGAGATCAAAAGACAAGGGGTCTCATCACGAGCCAGCTTGTTCAGCAAAAGTGTAAATCAAGTGAATGACAGTGTCATAATTTGGCTACCAAACTAAGACATTGTTCTTTAAGAATAAAAAAGGGAAAAAGTGTCAATATGGGTTTTTCTTTGAAATTTGTAGATCACCTTAAGCAGGATAAAGGATCATTACTGGGTAATAGGTAACCCTGTCGAGGCTATGAACGCCTGCTGGCAGCAGAGGCTCTACCTACGACAAATGAGCATATTTAAAAAACTGGTACACAGGGAAGACCTTATTTTATCTTTACAAGACCAAGTAATGGCTGATGTAAATGCAAGGACAAGCTGAGGAAGCAAATAATTAAAATAGAAAGAGGTTGGAACAAAATGTCATTGACAGTTTGGAGTATAATGCGCTTTATCTTTTTGTAATAAAGTTTAATTTTATAAAAAAAAATTTGTTTTGGAAATTTGAAAAGTTCAATAGAAAATCAGAGATAACTGGTTCTCCCAAGTGAATCACCAATTGTTGTGACCAGCAACAACCCCCCCTTTTTCATTTAAGTGTTGTCCAAAATACTAAATGAATGGGGACCCTTAGTTAAAATTTAGGAAAAGCAAGAGTTTCCTTTCTTCAAAATAAGGTTACCATCGTAAGCTTAGGAAGATCTTTTGAATACTTTAAAGCCTAAGTTTATGATGAGAAAAAATTCTTTAAAAAGCTGCATCATAAAATAATAGATAAGACCCTCCATTTGGGTATAATCCCAGTATGTGCAAGATTTTCGTGCTAAGCAATATATCGCATCGCAATAAGGTAATGCTAATGAGAAAGACTTCAAGATTTTCTGTTTTGCAATAACCCCGATCGCAAGATCGCATATCGCAGGGAATGGTCTAACAAAATATGGCAAGCATAAAACTTCTGAGATCTGCGATGTTGCGATATCGCGATAAAGCGATGGTTGCGATATTAAGCCAAATCAACTCTGCGATGTTATATTTGTGAGTCAGTGCGAGAAAGCGATAGTGTAATAATGCGATGTCGCGATCTGCGACGATTGCGAACCAAATCGCAAAATCACTCCATCACGAATCTTTCGGGCACACTATTCAAGAAAAGCCACTTACCATAATCTGACTCAAGATCGTGCGCTTTTAATGATAATAAAGGAATTAGTTGTCATCTATTAAATGTAGATGTGTGCTTTTGCAAAGAATTAATTCACGTAAGGTGGCATATTTGATATATCTGCTGCATTTAAGACTCTCCCATCACCTTTCTTGATCAAGTCTTGAGCTGCAGGAACGAAGAATGAAGGATGATACCAAGCCATACGCAGGAAGAAATGGGAAAGAAAAATAAGGCTCAGGGCTCTGAGGTGAAGGAAATGGCACCTTTATATACAGACACAGCTTGTAGCAAAGACGCAGGGATATCGACATGGGAAAGCATGTACAGACTACTTGAAGAAGAAAACCCCAGAATAATGTAGGTTACCGCTGTCGCAGACTCACAGGGCTCTTCCGAAGCATCCTTAGAAGAACTAGCGTGCTCATTCCTTCATTGGATAGCAGCAAGGCCCGAAATTCTCCCATATACCGATATGATCAAGTGGATACTTGACAATGCAAAAATGAACGACAGACAGTTCAAGATTCAAGGACATGGGCTCATTGGGTCATTCGCTGCACAAGAATTAAAGCTCATGTATCATCTTCCTAAACCGTAGGTGACTTACAATGCACAGTTCATTAAAAAATTTGTGGCAGAGAACCCAAACCTATCAGAGACAACCAAAGATTGGTCCAGAAAAGATGAACCGCTCAAGAAAGATAAAAACGGTATGTACAACACTGGTTCCCTCATCTCTCCGTATTGTTTTGCTGCGGCCATGCTTTGTAGATTATTTGGGATGCCAGATATCAATAAGTTTTCCTCTGAATGGTTACCATTGATCGATGCTGCCACAAATGTTGTTATTATAGATTGGGCCAAGATCTTTTCTGATAACCTAATCACGGCTATTATCAATTACTGGTCTAAAAGATCCATGTCTCAAAGGATCTATCCTCCTTTATGTGTCTAAATTTCCCGTTATGGGTTGGAAATGGACAACTCAGGACCCATTACCCATCCATGTTTATCATAAGATATTATGGGATTCTCAGTTCATTCCACATTTCTACCAGATTTTCCACGGGCTTATCTTACCCATGTATAAAATGATGTATGATAAAGAACCCCCGAGGTGCTCACCTGAGGCACAGATAGATATCATCCCCATTGCAAGATGGTTCGGAGAAGAATGGTTCACCTATATTAGAGTATTTGGAAGCACTGTCCCCCCTCATATCCTGCCTTTGTATATCCCTGAAAAACTTCTGGCTCGAGAAATTGCATATCAAACCTGTTCAGAAGGCGGCCTAACTAAAGACCTAAAAGACAAAAAGAAGGCCATATGGCCACAGTTTCCCGTAGCTTGTGGGGCCTTTTCATTGTTCGATGTAGGTCATGCATTCACCGAAGTAGAGAATATGACGTGTCTACAATTATTTAAATTCTCGGCAAGGCCATTTGACCCAAATGAGGTTGCCCAGGATTTCACAATGACAGTCAAGATAAAAGTGTTCGTTGGAAAAAAGGATTTATTTGATGATATATTTCAGAGTAAAAGCTCACTTCAGGAAATTTTGCGGGAAGCTCAATCGCGATTGTCTTTAGATGACCTCCAAAGATTCATGGTATACAGGAAAAGAAGACTAGCCAGTGTTCCTCTAGAAAAGCTACAACTACCTGCCAGAGAACTTACTCCAAGCGTTAGCCTCAGTGGGAATTCAAGCACTTCCGGATCTAAATCTAAGACTAGATAAGAAATTCCTGAGCATTCTAAAAGATTCAAAAACAACCAAGATAGGAGCAAAGAGTCAGCTAAAGACACTGCTCAGTCAATAGAATTTACACGACAGCAGGTTATCGCCTCCCCGCCAAGAGATGTCCCCCCTCTCGTCATTGAAGCACCACCCATCACAACAAAATTAGATAAGGAATGGGAAACCTTCAACGAACTGATCAATCTTGAAGGACAAGCCCCAAAAACACCTGTGAGCAATACACAGGTAGCACAAGAAGTGGGCTCATCGTTGCTCTTCAACGAGTGGGACGATCAAATCAGGGAGGTAGAACAAGCAGAATGGAAGCAGAAGATGCCAGAAAAGGGAAAAGTGGTCCAAGCACTAAATAGGTTAAGTTGGGAGTGTTACTGGGCATACTTGGTGAAGCCACATAGTTAGTGGATGACTGTGAAATGTATCATAAATGCGGCCGAGAAAGTGGTGCCAGCGCTCATAGATTCCGTTTTCTCAGCCCAGCTCAAAGTAGAAGTCAGGCAGCTGACTCTCCTTAAACCAATGATGAATGCATGCAGCTTTAAAGATCAGATTCAGAAGTAGCTTAATTTAGAATGTTGTTTTTTCTTAAAAAATTAGATTAGAAAAAGGACGGTCATTTGAAAACTGCATCCTAAATTTTGTAAATAAACTATTATTAGAATTAGGAAGTAGTATTTAAACCCTTCTCATGCATTTAGAGAAGGGTCCAGAAATTTGTCAAAAACTTGTCCTCAGAACATGCACTTCTGCACCCTCAGAGGAGGTTTTGATGAATGAATGGATCAAGGTTTATTAATTTTTGCATTTGATATCTGCTACTAATGTTGCACTTCTGTACTCTTGGTAGATATTAGAACAAGTAGAGATAAATCATTGTTGCTTGAAGCTTATGAGTAGGACCAGTCACAAATGGTACTTTTATCTCTTGGCCATTTTTGCTTATATTCTTAAAGTCATATACAGTTTTTAGTTTTTTATATGTTATTGCATGAATGTTTGAGTTACCATTTGGCACTTTTGTACGGTGGAGTCATTTATTTATGTTTGATATATGAATAACTTATTATGCGATATGTTGTTCACAACTGTTTTGCCTAACTTTTTATGCAAAGTGGTTCATCTTAATTGATTTCCATTCTTATGATAACTGAATGATCTTTATTACCAGTTATTATTTGAAATCTCTTTAGATCGCATAATAGAAGAAATACACCCCGGGTTAGCATAGATTAGATGTGCTGTTTTAATTATATTACAATAGCATAGAATTAGATTAAAGTATCTTAGATTAGAACTCTTAGATCAACATCATCCAACTCTGCACACACACACACCCTTAGATTGGGAAACTGGTCCCATTATCCCTAGTCGGACTTGCTACACCAAATGGATAAGGAGCTACCAACTAAGGTCCGGACCGGGTGGGTATCCCCCTTGTTTTCGACCCAATTTTCGGGGCTTCAACAAAACCCTACGCTCAAGATATTGAAAAATGCCAACTAACTCTTTCTTCAACAATTTGTTTCTCAAATACCTCCGAGTGTTTTTCAATCACATTTCTTTAATGATTTTGCATTATCCCTCTTGCTTGGGTCTCTTTCCAATCCTTACAACCCACTTTCAAAAACAAACTAAATCACTTTTGAGTTACGTTATTTTACAAGACTGTGAGCTTCTTAGGTTTATGAGTCTAGTTTCACAATTTTGTAACTACAATCAGAACTGTAACTTGAATTCTTTGTGTACTGAGCAAGTGAGACACCACAGTCCATCTTGGGTACAATCACAGTCTAGGATAAAGATGAGCTACTACAGGTGCAATTCAAGGTTACTATTTAGCAAGGGGTATGGTTTTAAGTCATTGTTCCACGCAAGATTCCCAACCATTGTTCCATATTTAGTTGGAGGGATTTCAAACCCGTTGTTCCACTGGAAATTGGAGGGCTTCTGAACCTTATGTTCCATTGGAAAATAAAGGAATTCTGTGTTTTTGTTCCACTATCATATAGAGGACTTCCAAGCCTCTAAAGTGGATAACTTCTCCTAATCCGAAGGTACATAAATTTTTTGGTTTCCTGTAGTTAACTTTAGACCCAAACACATTTCAAATTATTCATGTGCTCCTTTCTCCCTTATATTCACTCATCCAAGCTTTTGAAGTGTTCCTGTGATTCTTCCCAAGATTGATGATGAAAGAGTGAAGTTGGATCCTTAATAAATAGTGTTTTTTACAAGCTAAAACAAAAAGACACGTCTAAGTATGGAGGAAGATTTGAAAGATAAGGTGTAGGTCGGCTCCCTGCTATATATATATTTTTTGTCTTAAAAATTCCATATCTCATCAACCACTAGGTGTTTCAGGGAAAGTAAGGGCTTATTGAGCAAAGATGCCTCTAATAGGGAAACAATTATTTTTCTTTATGATTGTGCGTAAGTTTTATGCATAAAATGTTTGGGACAACATGAGAAATGTTTGGGACAATGTGGCTTCTTCACTCTTTGGCTTCTCCATTATTATCAATGTCATCATAGGATAATAAATTCATCCTTTAAGAGTGCAACATCCATGTCATCATGATAGTGGAGCATCACATATCAACAATGTCATCATATACTAGTGCAATCATATGTCATTAACCATAGTGAAACATTTATTAATTTTCCATTAGGATATTTCCAAGTCCTCATGCCATGTCTTTCCATTAGGTGATTTCCAAGTCCGTCAATCATTGCATCAAAACATTCGTCAAGTTCCATCATCAAGTGTGGTCATTCTTCAATTGTATTACATCATCAAGTATAGTCATCCATATGTCATCAAGGGCTTGTATATTGGCACTTAAGGTCTATATCATCAAACAAGGCACATGATTGGTAGTTCGCAACATTCAAGGATTTCATAAGACTTTGTCATTAGTGGTTTGACATATTAATAGATTGACATATTCATCAATGGCATCCTTATCAAATAAGAGGGACTTGTAATCATGAGAAAGGACATCATCATACTATGGATGAGGTGACATTATAAGAATATTTGTCATTCCAATAATTCCATATTGACATTAATGACAACCTTGATTAATATACCCAAATAGATTACACTTGTTGGAAGTGGAACGCATACTCAAGTATATGCGTGGTATTATGGAGTATGGGCTGAGTTATGTCGAGGGAGAGGGATTGAAGCTATTGGGTTATTTGGATGTTGATTGTTAGTGTTAGTGTCCTCACATTGCCATCAGTGATCAAAATTTACTCTTTTGCATTTCATACTAGGAGTCCCATTCTGATGAGGTTGCATACCATTAGGTCATGGATCTACTCATGGTATGGTTATTTTAGTTTTTCCCTCATGATATGTACTTGCTGACCTCCTTTCATACCTTTTAGTCAATGATTTATGCTCATTTTCAGTTCATTTCATCAATACATAGGGTTTCAGTCTCATTAGGTCTTAGGGTTTCCACCATGGTCAAAATTCAGCGGTTATTACTAATAATGGTTAGCAAAGACATGAGGACTTCAATAATGATATGAAAGTCATAATATGTTAATTTGTAAGCTTAAAAAAAACAAAGCATTTGTATTATATTTTTAAATTTGATGTAATTTTAATGTTTTCATATGTAATAATGGTTCCATGCTACTCCTAGACATCTGGTGATGTTGCCAAAGAACTGCCACTACAAAATTCAAAGAATTTGAGCATCATTCCACCTATCAAAGCAAAGAAACCAAGAATAAAAAAAAAAAGTATTGGAAAAAGCATACAGACATTATAAAAGTGGTTTTTCACTAACAAAAATCACAAAGTGAATGCTATAAAAATCCATCCTTCTATTTATAATTTCATTGTGTTAATGTTGAAGTTAAACGTGCCAAAAGGAGAGCCGAGGATTGATTTCAAGCATCATACTCTCACATATTTCTTCATCTTCACTCTATTCGTTTCATTCCTTTACCCTATCCTATCATCACCCATACAAAACCATAAGTGTTCACAACTATAGAAAAACAATGGAAAGAGATAGTGAATATGACTATGAGGAAGAGACACTCAGTGATAGTTCCATGGAGAGAAATAAGAAATAGGGGAAGCCTCATAAAGGAGGAAGAATTATCAGAGAAGAGCCTACTAGTTTGAGGGAGTTACTAGCTTGTCCACTTGCCAATTCTTGCTTTAAACAGTAGGCATGCTTTGATTTTTGTGAAATGATAGAAAGAGTCAGATTTCGTTATGAGTTGGCTGGGTTATTTGTGACTCATTTGCACAGTAATGAAGTAACCCTTGCCGGAATCACCTTCACCATATCACCAGCTGTCATCTCAGAGGCTACAGGAATTCCAAATGTGGGTGAAAATTGGTAACATAAGGATGAGGAAACTTAAATCTAGGTTGAGGAAGGCTTTAAAGAGAAAAAATGAGCAAGATAAGTTGAATATATTAGCTGAAGCCTCACTAGCCCATCAGAGCAGCTGATGGTGGTGTCCCATGCCAAAATTGGGCAAGTTTTGATGATTTTTTTTGCATTTTTCAAATTTTACAAATTTTCAAAATAGAAAATCGGCTCAGAGGTGGCGCTGTGCTTTTCCCTGGAGCACTTTTTAGAGGAAAAGCTTATATATTTTGATTCTGCATGATGAGAGCATTCATCCCTGAAAATTTCATAATTTTTGGAGCAAAACTAGGTCATGAAAAGGTCCAAAAACTACCAAAAAATGACCTCTTTGCCTCTTTTTGGACACACTGAAGCAGCCTTGGGAGATTTCAGTTTTGATGGTGCAAATGACCTTGAAATGCAAACATTCAAGTTGTTCTAGAAACTATACTAGAATACCTTTTCAATGAGCCATCTTGGGCTAATTTTGGCTAAGGGGAAAGCCTCCAAAAGTGGGTGAAAAGCGGCATTATGCTTTTGGCTAATGGCGCTGTGCTTTTGACAAGTTTGCTAGAAAATCAAATTTTCACCTACTTTCACTACAAGTTGACTTTCTCTCTCTTCATGGATGATTTTATGATTGTAATTAATGACTTGATAGGTAAATGTAATAGTGAGATGATCTTAGAGGGTAGATTCATCAGTTTGAGGTGGTTTTAGGGTCAATGAATTAGCTTCCATGCTTATAGAGGCAAGTTGTTCCACTACCTATATTCTTGGTTCCTGTATGGAAATGGTTATAACAGTTCCTTTTCTCTTGGTTTCGACCCCTGATGGCTAGCATAGGTGGTTTGATTTCTATATTATGTATTATTTCTGTCATTAGAAAAGGTTGGACTCTCTTGGATGCTCTGAGCTACATTGTACATCTTTATCAGCAGTTTGGCAAGGAAATAAACCAGGATTTGAAGCTATTTTTATGGGATACTTGTGGTATTGTGTTTTTTCATAGTTTCTTCTTCTGTTATTAGTTTTTCAATGTCTTATGTATGTCACAATCTAATTCATTTCTTCTAGTTGAATGAAATCAAGATAGATAGCTAGAATTCATTATTTACAGTGCTCTACCTCAAGAAGCCATTCAGTTTTCTATATTTTCTATTGTTTGAGAAGGATACATGATCTTTGCATGCCCTCCTCAGCTCCTCACTAGTCTTAAACCTATCATTTCACTCAATTTCAAGTGCTAAAGCACCTACCTACCTCACACCATAGAACACCCTGCATCCTGACTTAATTTCCTGGACCCAAAACTGCCTGGCTCCATTTGACCCAGCAAAAAACCTAAAAAAATCAATCAAACACCCTAGAGCTACTATACCTAGCCTGAAATCCATATTTGATCTAGTCATATTGACTGAGATTCATAAGGAGAGATCCCTCTCCTGACCTGGTAGGGCTAGCTACTAGGTTAAGCGTCATTTGTGGTTACCCTAGAAATGCTTCAATTCAGCCTGAGGTCAATCTAGGCTCTAACATAGTGGCCACCATATTGGGGAACAAAGTTTCATGTTCCTCAGCAAAATGTATCAAGTTTAGATTTGATTTTTGATGGTGAACAATGATCAAACACATCAATGGAAGGCTGAAATCAATCACCTGGCGACTCTAAATCAGTTTTGAGATCAGACCCAAGGACTCCACTGGAGGATGAACCTGACCAATAGAAACATGAAAGGAAAATATGGAAAGATCAGGCATTCAAGTTTGAATTTCATCCAAGACATTATATTCTTTGTTATAAATTATTTCTTCTCTTTTCCTGAGAATGTCAAGAAGGCTTTACGAAATATATTGTATTTGAGAAAGGATCTTATACCTGCATTTGATTCTTTCCCTATGAAGGTTGTGAATACAAAATATTTGCATGCCTTTGATCTCGATCAAGACCCTTCTTCTGAATCTTATGATGACCATCTTAAAACTGATGAGACTTAAGAGACCAAGACTAATTCTACATCTTCTGTATATACTCCTATACCTTGTAAAATTCCAGATAGATACAAGCCTCTGATTTTACCTCCTATATCCCATGCTTTCCCTAAAAATCATTTACCTATATCTACCAAGATTTGATGGTGACTATGAAATCATCAGTACTGACAGACATGTACTAAATTTTGAGTCTTTTCTTGACCATTTTGAAGTTGATGAAGAGGATGTTAGTATTAGGCTTTTTGCTCTTTCTTTGCAAGGCAAAGACAAGAGTTGCTTCAAAACCCTACTTGATGCAAGCATCTCAGATTTCCAGCAGTTCGTCAAAGTTTTCCTCGACAAATGGGTGGTTAGATAGAACCCTTTTTTGATTCTAGAATAATATAACTAGTTGAAAAGACATCTAGGGGAGACAGTACAACAGTTTTATGCCAGGTTCAACCAGGTTTATTGTTCGATGCCTATTACTATAAGACCTCCTCCTGGGGCCGCTCTCTTACACTACCCAAAAGCCTTTGATTCGGAAATGGAGTTTCAACTGAGGGAAAGGAACCTTGCAACACTTGAAGAGATGAAATATAGTGCAATGAGTGTAGAGGAAAATCTGATGGCCAAAAGAACAAGGATGAAAACTGAAAAGAAGGTGACTATAAAGGAAGAAACGTCTTCCTCAGATGTTAAGGCAGATAATATTCTCTGGAAAATTGAGAAAATATTTGATCGGTTGATAGTTGTAGACAAGCCTGAAACCATAATCAGAAATCCAAACTTCAGAGGACAGCAGCAACCCCAATCTAGGATTAAATAAAGGGAGCAAAAGGCACAAGATCAGTCGTCACGACAACAACAGGTCAGAACGCCTTTGTAGCAAAACTATGTACATGGAACATAGGATGAAGATGATGATGATCTGGTGGTAGAGGTGAATGATTTCCTTACTATTGATTGTTTTCCCATCTTTCTCATGGAAGATGAAGAATATTCGAAGGTCCCAGATGCCCAAAGGGATGAAGACTACGTACTAGCAAATGAGGAAGTTTTGGAGGATGTGTCAGATGATTATCAGCGAGGATATATGAATGCATTGATAACACAACAGAAAAAATATTCATTGAGAAGCAGAGATGTACCAGTCAGTCCAGTTCAAAACAGAAAGGAATAACAACCCAAAAATGACTCTTCAAACATTCAGAAGAAAGGGAAAGAGCCTGCTAATCCAACCTCCAGCAAAGGACCATCTGCAAATAGCATTACAAATGAGAAGAATAATCAACAAAGTGCAGCAAAATAAAAGGTTGAAAAGAAGGACCTTCCAGTCAAAGAGGTAGATAAAGTTATAGCTTTTAGTTTAGAAAATGAGATTGCTAAATTAAAAGTTTCAATTCCTTTGACTGAATTGATTAAGAATAACAACTATAAACACCAGGTGTTCAAAATTTTGCACATAGATCCTTTATCTGATATGGTCAATGTAGAAGATGATCACCCTGATCTTATTTTTGGCCCTACCTTAGAAGGTCAGTCTGAGGATAGTGAAGTTCCTCCATTCTATATAAGCCTCAGATTACATGAGTATATCCTCCACAATTCCATGCTTGATTCCAGAGCTTCCCATAATCTGATGCCAAAAGCTATTATGGAGAAGCTCGGCCTTGACATTACTCGAAAATATCATGACCTGTATTCTTTTGATTCCGGTAGAGTCCATTGTATTGGTCTTATTAAAGACTTGGTCATATCTTTAGATCAAATCCCCACTAAGAATGTTTTGATGGATGTGGTTGCCGCGGACATTCCCCCATGGTTTTGTATGCTTTTGTGCAGATCATGGGGTGCAAAGCTTAAAGGGACTTTACAACTAGATTTCTCTTATGCTACCATTCCCGTGTTTGGCCAATTGAGAAAACTATACAGGGAGAAGAAAATGAAATACATGATTACAAGCAAGGATAAACCACTTAATCATCCAATTAATGTTGTACATACAGATTTAGAGTCATTTGTACTATATCCAAATAGTGGTTTGAATGATTTTGATCGTTAGATAGTTGAAACAAAATATGTTCCAGAGATTTCAGAAAATTTCAGAGCAGCCCTTGAACAACAAAGACATAAAATTGCAAGTACTTCCGAGCAGTCCACATACCGGCAGTGTTATAGACATTTTTGGGCACTGGAACCCCAATCAATTATGTCCATAAACCGAGGGCTCCTAAGTCCCTAAAAGTGTTTTTCCAACCCCTAAAAGAACAAGGTCAACTGATTACATCATCTCTTAGAAGTTCTCCATGAAAAACTACTCAGAACTGGTCAAAGTTGGACCATCGCACCTGCTCCATGGTCAAAGTGTGCTGCATCCCACCTAAATGCACACGAGAGGTGCGATGCATACTGAAAAAGCCCTTCTATGGGGTGCGATGGGCGAGAGTGGAAAAATGGCAGAGTAAATTTGCGAGGTGGACGATCATGGAATCTTCCAGAAACGTCTCCTGTGACACTTGCCTCTCTGCATTCGCCTAGGGATGAGTAAGAGATCATCAATCTCCAAGTGGAATCAAGAACTATCAAAGAGAGGACACTAGTCAAATCTCAGAAGCTGACTCACCTCCCTGCAATAATCTATATATGGATCCCTCATCCCAGAGATCCAGGGGCTGGAATTTTGTATCTTGTAAGGAAGTGCTGCTGGTTTCTTGGTGTAACATCATAGTGTTGGGTGATCTAAGCTTTTCATGAGGTGAAGAAGGGCTTTCTTGCTGAGAGGATGACGTCGGGTCAGAACAATTGGTTGTAATCCTCTTTGCTATTCTTGATATTAATAAATCTATTCAATTTTTCCTCCACATTCTTGTATGATTGATGATATATGCATTTGTGTGGTCAATATATATGGTCCTATATTGTTATGATAGTAGATCTCTGTTCTTGGATAGTGTTATGCTACCTTGATTCCACAAGTGCTCTTTGAAGCTGGGTAGACAAGGAAGAGAGTGGCAAAGATCTATCAGAAGGGAAAGGAATCAAGCAAGGGACCAAGCGCAAGATAGAGGTTGGTCTCCTTTGTTCCCCTCTTATCTACTTCTCATAAAGGAAAACGAAAGTAGTTTTAGTTTGTTTATTTCTAAGATAGCTACCAGTCTTAATGGGACTAGCAGCTCTGCATGGACACTAGATTTCCCGATAACAAAATGGTGAATCCACTGGGGAGCGAATATATTGATTATTTGTCTATATTTGTTTGCTTTATAAACTTACAGACGGAGCCTGAAGTCAAGCCAACTAGCCTTCGAACTGCATTTGCTATGCAAGTGCAAAGTAGATCAATGCTGCTTCAGTCTATCTCCGAGTTTTGTTTATGAACTGAACAACCGATTTACAAACTCTCTAATTTCCCTTGTGGTGGCCTTAGTAACCTCCTTAGATCTACCCCTGTGATTTATTTATTGATTACCACTTGCTTAGCCTAAATACCTGAACTGTGCTGCAAATTGTGATCAAGAACTGGATCAAAAGTCTCTCACTGTACCATCGCACCCTCTCTTCAAGGATATCAGTAGGCATAGCACTTCCCGTGTGTTGTAGGTGGGATGCGTACTGGAATCCCTGTGTAATATGTGCGTTGATCAGAAAAGGCTAATTTTGCCTCCAGACTTTGGTTTTTCTTCACTCTTTTCAGCTCTATTCAGGATTTTTACTGTCTGTAGTCAGTATACCTCTGTTGGAAACCCCCTTCCTTGCCATTATTCTGCCTCCATTGTGCAAAGAAATGTAAATGTTTTTATGTATTGTGAGCCATTTTCAGTTCTCTTTTACAAAGAAGTAGCGTAATTGAACTGTCGTTTCTTGATTTGGAAGTGTCGCAAGTGTTGTTTTGAGTCATAGAAGAGAATCCAATTGTTCTTGATAGTCGATTACACTGTTACTCTTGTATTTGATTTGAATTAGTAGTTTTTCAAGTGCCGAAAGCAAGTTTTCAATTCCAAATCACAAAGTGTCGCCATTGTCTTCATTTTGTCTTGAAAATAAGCTTGTTAGTAATGTCGCTTTGAAAAAATAATTCATATTTGCGCTTAGCTTTCTTTTTATCATTCACACATTAAGAAGACTGAAAAAAAATACATGCATGTGCATTTGCATTTAGACGGTTTGTTGGTTTGATTTAGGACAGTGCATATAGTGTGTGCTCTCTGCTCTATATTGAAAGAATATCATCTCTCTTTCTTTAGTAGCTAGGATTTTCATTGCAAAAAGAAGATTAAACGATTGTTTATCATCTTAGATTGCATTTTAGGAATTGTATATCTACATCATGTGGTGAACCTGAAAGGAAATTTTCTTAAGCAAGATCAACTATAAAATAAATTTAATGAATCTAAAAATGCTTTGGAACCTAACACACAACATTTATAAGTCTAGGTTAGAGACGTATTCCGGCGTCGTAAAGCCTGGTAACTATTGTTTTCACTGCTGGATGGGTGATTCCTACACTATGAGATGATAAGTGCCAGTACAGACTTGTGCTCCCACGTACCATTTAGTATATATTGGGAGACCACAATAGGCTATATCCTTTGTCCATAGGGAGCTGTGTCTGCCGCCCTATCGATCGTAATGCACTGAACACAGTATTCGGGAAGATTGAGTGCCGTACCGTAAAAAGTATTCTGTAGTTTTGCAATTGGTTTGGTAATCCCTTTGTCTAGATTTCCAAAGTAGTCTCTTTCATTCCTTTTCAGACTCCTTAAAGGAAAAGGTCCATCTGAGCACTTGTCACTTCAATCTCATTAAAAATCGAAGGCGACTAGAGTCATCTTTTGCTTTTTCTTAACTCTTAAAAATTGAAAAAGCAATTTGTGTCAAAGCATCTAAAATTTATTTTAATCGGAATAACACCACCTTTCCTACGTTGGTCTTAGGTTGAGGAAAATGGAGTCCACCAATCGAGGAGTTCCCCTTGGGGGAAATCCTAGTCCTTTCTCCTCTTGGAGAGATGTTGGTGCACCCCATATGGCTACATTGTCACTTCCACGATTGACAATCGGCCTACCCGTATGGCTCTTCTCGACCTCTGTCATTCAGAACACCGTGGTTCCTGAGCAATCAAGCAAGTAGCTAGACGATACCAAAGCTACCCCCCAACCTTCTACTTCATCCAATTCTCCCTCTCCTCCTTCCTCTTCACTTGATGGAGCTGGTAACGCCCAAATTCAAGTAACTAAGAAGAAGAAGGAGAAGAAGAAGAAAGAGAAGAAGAAGGAGAAGAAGAAGAAAGAGAAGAAGAAGAAGGAGCCAAAGACGACAGGGGCAACAAGGCATCATCTAGTGAAAATCCACACACTGCGCTATCAAAGCCTAAATCTCCATGTGTCATTTGCAAAGGAGATCACTATCATCGAGATTGTCCCTGCATCCCTCGGATCTTAAGGGACTGGTCTCCTCGTTTGCACAATCTGGTGTTGACAACATCTGATGATCATGTTGAAAGTACATCGTCAACTAGTGAAAGTGAAATGTCGGGACAGAAAAGGAAAAGTAAATTCCCTTGTAAACTGTGTGAAGGAGATCACGCCATCCACCGTTATCCCTTCCTATATGAAGCTAAAATATTTTTGGACGATCGTTCAGTTTCATTGTTACGACTTCCTCCTGGATATAAGAAACTCTTGCCAAGTCCATCACTAGTTGAAAATCTGACTGACACGCCATTGTGGTCAGTTGAAGCATCTATCATTGAAGATAAACCATCTGAATTCACATGAGATGAAAGTCAAAAGGTCGAGGTGGCAGTTGACCCAGTCTTGCCTTCAGAAGGTCTATCTTCAGATGATACAGTCACCGAAGAGAACAAGAACGACACCATTCAGATTCTCTTCGTAAACACAGACTCTGATGAACATGGGGGCCGTCTACCTGTTCCTTTACCACAGGAAGAAAGTTCGTCAGATTCATATCCAGCCGTCTATTCGGTCCCACCTCCAAGCAACCTAGTTGTTTCCTTCGATTGAAATCTACTAGGCAGACCTCGTTTACCGGCTAGTGTACCATTTCAAATCATTGCTCAAATATACAGAATGGTCATGGCCGGTACCATCATAGATGAAGGGGCTTCTGTGAGTATCCTTTCCTCAACTGCTTGGAAAGCACTTGGTTCACCATCAATTTTGCCTGAAATGAGAAATCTAACAGGCTTTGACAAAGGAACTAGTCGACCGTTAGGGATCCTTCCCAATGTACCGATAACATTGAGAAGGAAAACCATTCACATGAACATAATGGTAGTCCAAGGACCCCTGGATTATAATCTACTCCTTGGACGCGACTATATTTATTGCATGGGAGCCATTGTCTCCTCACTCTTTGGAGTAATGTGTTTTCCGCATGAAGGAAGAGTGGTCAAGCTCATAGACCAGCTTTCATTCCATGGTTCACACATAGAAAATAGTCAAATACCATCCCTGAATGGTCTTTTCATGCAAGGAATGTCTCATCAATTCCTAGTCCGTCCACTTGATGAGCGCGAGTGATTCGGGAGGACATGACTGAAACCCAGGGGGCATGCACCCTGGTCTGTTTCGGCAGGAAAACCTTGGGCATAGGGTAGGTTTCCACGAAGGATATATGACCAGTTTATGAGATTGGACTGAAATATGATTCCTTCGTCAAAGTTATGTGAGTGGAGGCAAGTTGCGCCACTCACCTTTGTCTATTTTGATAGACATCGCCGAGGAAGTGTTTTGTTTGCAGTGCGGATAGAACAATCTTTGGTAACGTGGAAATTTTTCGCTATACCTGGGGGCATGCAAACCTTTCAGCATGCAAGTGAAGAGTGACCATTTATTTTTTAAATTTGTAGGTCATCTAACCCTTTAAACTCGTAGGATTGATCGTTTCCTAACTTGCATAAAGAAAGGATGTGGGGCAAAGCTTTGAAAAAATGCCATCTTAGATGAGACATCCTTATTATACGACTGGATCGCACAGTTTCTATGTGGAGTTAAAGCTCGTTAAAAATTAAACATAAGTAGTGAGAAAATGTTTCCCCTAGAGTTTAAGCTCATTCATTAAAAAATGAAACAATTTCCGGTAAATAACCATCGTGAATGCATTATCATCAGCCTTTGAAGCCTTGGTCGTGTTCTCATAATCACCTCCACTCTGTATTGGCCGATCATTCACCTCCATTTGATTTTTTACCCTTTTTGAGGAACAGCTGCGAAGAGTGATCCTATTAGCCATCCTTGCGACACTTCCGTGATTGGAAAATTCCAAACCTTACCTGGAATTAGCTGCTACCCGAATTTATCACTCATTCCTCGAAAAACGAGTCTCCTTTAAGCTATTTTCATCTGACTCGTAAAATATGAAAAGATTGTCGAGCAATTGGCCTCTCTAGCTCATTAAAGTGACTGGAAGTGCTATCCCTCCTTTAGATTTTAATATTTTTGGACCAGAGGGATTATTACACAAAAAGATCGAGCGCTTATTTCGTTCGGCTCATTAAAATTACCAAAAATTCATCCCTTTCGTATTATTTTATACTTTTTCAGACTTAAGGGATTATATGACGAAAAAAGATTGTTGGAGTTTTCTTTACGTCCCTTTCAGACTCTCTAAAATTGAAAAGGAATGAGTTATCTTTGTCGTTAAACTCGTTAAAACCGAATAGTGACAAACTTGTCCATACCGACAAGAACGAGTTTCACTATCGCTAGGCTCGTTAAAACATAGCGATGGGTTTGCCCGAAGGGAAAATTATAGAACAAGCATATGTTATCCTCCTCAAGCTTGACAAAAATAAAGAGGTACTCGTCAGCAATGACTGGGGAAAAATCAGGAAGAAAACTTGAAGAAACTTTATTGGTAGCAAGTCGCTCTTGAACATGACACTTTCACTCCGCATCCAAGTCGGGTTGCGTTGTTCGGTTCACTGGTCATATCACCATTGGTCCATCACACCATCCACATTTGGGGTTAACGCTACCAATCCATCATGTCAGTGTCGCTGATATGTTCAAGAGAAGTCGCTAAGAGAATTCACCTATGTCTCATCCACTGCAATACATTTACACTCCATTCTTTCATGACCGCCACCCTGAACCTTATATCGTCAGATCATTTTCACCTCCATTAAAATAATTTGCTTCATTCCGTGTCATAGATGTGGGATTCACTAAGGCCATCCTATGACGGATCGCTTCTTGTCGACATCAGCTCATTATCCAAGAAGTCGATCTAGGAACAACCCTTTCAGTACTTTGAAGCTTGCATGCCTCAATGGCAAGTTTCTCACTTCCGGCGACAGGTTTACATCAATGGACTTCGACCGAAAGATTTTGCGTGGTGTTCGACGCCAAGTCCCTTATTCACACCACGTGAATTGTACTGTAGTAACTTGAGGGTCATCATCATTATCGGTGATTCCTCTCGCGCCTATTAACAACTTACATCATTGGCTGGTAATCAGGCGATGTCTTTCCATGTTCGACTCCAGAACATCTCTCACATGGATCGACTTGTAATTCGAGTGAAGATCGAACGAGATTGAAGACCCCGAATCTAGTTTCATCCATCCGGGCTGAGGTATATATTTAGGAAAATAAAGACATCAAATGGACATCATTGCTGCACAGATAATCATCCAATCTAAGGGATGATGGCTCTACCAGAATCATCAGTCTGCACATAGATGATTGTCTGTCTTATGTACATGAAAATGAATTTATAAAGATGAGCATGGGAATTCCCGCCTCAGCTAGATCATGGAAATATTATGAAGATAATGTATTGTATTGTATCTTATTACAGGTCGCCTTCCAGCTCGAAAAAACTTTGGATCCTCATGATAGAGCATTTCACCCGACATCAAAAGATTAACGACCTCATGCTTGAGGGGGTAAGTGTTATAGACATTTTTGGGCACTGCAACTCCAATCAATTATGTCCATAAACCGAGGGCTCCTAAGTCCCTAAAAGTGTTGTTCCAACCCCTAAAAGAACAAGGTCAATTGATTACATCATCTCCTAGAAGTTCTCCATGAAAAATTACTCAGAACTGGTCAAAGTTGGACCATCTCACCTGCTCCATGGTCAAATTGCGCTGCATCCCACCTAAATGCACATGGGAGGTGCAATGCATACTGAAAAGCCCTTCTATAGGGTGCGATGAGCGAGATTGGACAAGTGGTAGAGTCAATTTGCGTGGTGGAGGATCATGGAATCTTCCAGAAACGTCTCCTGTGACACTTGCCTCTTTGCATTCGCCCAGGGATGAGTAAGAGATCATCAATCTCCAAGTGGAATCAAGAACTATCAAGAGAGGACACTAATCAAATCTCAGAAGCTGACTCACCTCCCTACAATCATCTATATAGGGATCCCTCATCCCAGAGATCTAGGGGCTGGAATTTTGTATCTTGTAAGGAAGTGCTATGTGTTTCTTGGTGTAACATCATAGTGTTGGGTGATCTAAGCTTTTCATGAGGTGAAGAAGGGCTTTCTTGCTGAGAGGATGACACCGGGTCAGAACAATTGGTTGTAATCCTCTTTGCTATTCTTGATATTAATAAAGCTATTCAAGTTTTCCTCCACATTCTTGTATGATTGATGATATATGCATTTGTGTGGTCAATATATATCTGGTCCTATATTGTTTATGATAGTAGATCTCTATTCTTGGATAGTGTTATGCTGCTTTGATTCCACAGGTATTCTTTGAAGTTGGGTAGACGAGGAAGCAAGTGGAAAAGATCTATCAGAAGGGAGGGGAATCAAGCAAGGGACCAAGCGCAAGACAGAGGTTGGTCTCCTTTGTTCCCCTCTTGTCTACTTCTCATAAAGGAAAACGAAAGTAGTTTTAGTTTGTTTGTTTCTAAGATAGCTACTAGTCTTAGTGGGACTAGTAGCTCTGTATGGACACTAGATTTCCCGATATCAGGAAGTAGCAAAAAGAGAGTGAAGAACAGAAAAATTGTAGGTTTTAACTCCGTACAGAAATTATCTGTATACGAATTCTAAAATACAAAAAATAAACAATGCAAGAGCATAACACATACAACACATATACACAAAGATTTTCCCTTGGATCCCAAAATCGGGACTACCAGCTTGATTTTTCATTATATTCATTTCAATGTTACAATACATATTTATACATGCTAAAGAATCCAATACCGCGTACTGAAAACCATCGCATCCAAAACCATGTGTGAAAATCATGCACAAAACTAGAGGTGGGTCCGCCCAACCTAACATAGGTTCCGAAACAAAAATTTTCCGGGGCAGTGCCCCAGACCCCATAGAGTGGGGTTACGGGTACCCCTCAAACCCCTTGTGACCTCCCCCACTCTAAACCCCAGGTAACTACATGGCCTAGTCATGGAAAGAATATAACACAACCCAACATTCTCCCACTTGTTGTTTTCTTTCCACAGGGGGTCACAAGAGAGCTTAGTCATTTATCCAAACCTCCAATGCCCATTGTTTCTCTACACCAAGAGAACTTCTTAGAGCTCACAGATTTTTTCAATGCATCTACAATATTCTTCAAAGTGTCCACCTTTACTAGCAACACCTTTTTGTCTTCTATCATATCCCTCACAAAGTGATACTGAACATCAATGTGCTTTGTCTTTGAATGATATGCCGGGTTCTTTGCCAAGAAAATTGCACTTTCACTGTCACACTCTATCCTAATGGATTCCTGTACTAACTCCATACTTGAACACAATCTCTACAATCAAACTGCTTCCTTGCTTGCAGGAGTGGTTGCCATGTATTCTGCCTCTGTAGTTGATCATGCCAGTGCAGATTGTTTCTTACTCATCCAACCGACTGCACCTCCAAATAGGTTAAACACATACCCACTTGTAGATATTCTCTGATTCAGATCTCCAGCCCAATCTACATCAACAAAGCCATAAATATCCAACACTCTATCCAATCTTGGTCTTCCTTGGTAGCACAAACCATAATCACTAGTGCCACGCAAATACTTGAAAACCCGCTTCACTGCTGTCTAATTCTCCTTCCCTGGTTTTGACATAAACCTGCTCAATACTCCCATTGCATGTGCAATGTCCGGTCTCGTACAGACCATTGCATATTGAACACAGGACACGTCCTCTTCCTCTTCTTGTTTCTTGGGACATTGTTCAACAGATAACCTCACACCTACAGGAATAGGAACCTTGACCCGTTTACTATCCTGCATATTAAATCTCTGCAATATTGTCTTGACATACTTCCTCTGGTTTAACCAGATCTTCCTCTTTGCCCAATCTCTTTTAATTTCCATGCCCAAAATATAGTTTGCAGCACCAAGATCTTTCATGTCGAATTTGGAGGACAATTGGGTCTTCAAATCCTAGATAACTTCTTTGTCATTCGAACCAGCAACATATCATCCACATACAAGACCAGATAAATAACACGATCACCAATTAATTTAAAATACACATAGTGATCTACTTTGCTTCTGGTGAAGCCAAGTCCCCATATAAATGTTTCAAATTTCTGATACCATGTCCTTGGTGACTGTTTTAACCCATACAGAGACTTATTTAACTTACATACCAGTTCTTTCTTACCCTTCACCACAAAGCCTTCAGGTTGATTCATGTATATCTCCTCTTCTAGATCCTCGTGAAGAAATGTTGTCTTCACATCCATATATTCTGCCTCAAAATCAAAAGCAATAGCAATAGATAAAAGTAATCTAATAGAAGTTACCTTGGCAACAGGAGAAAAAATATCACCAAAATCAATTCCTGACACCTGGGAATAACCTTTTGCTACCAACCGAGCTTTGTATTTCTCCACTTTTCCTTCTACATTTGTCTTCTTTTTGAACACCCATTTACTACCAATGGGTTTCCTTCCAGCCAGAAACTCCACCAGATCCCAAACCTCATTTTTGTGTAAAAATTCCATTTGATCAACCATGGCCTCTTTCCAGAGTTTTCGATCCTCTAAATCCTCTTCTTCCTTCACAGTTCTGGGATCATCATTAGTAATAGACAAGGCAAAATTTGAACAGAAAGTAGATGGAATATACCTTTCTAGCTGCCTTCTTTCTCAAACTGATCTTCTCATAGCCAGAGTTTGTGGCTCTTCATCTTCTGATTCTTCCTTTGCTGCAGAGTCTGATTCTTCCTCCTTTAGCTCAAACTCTATCTTCTCAACTTCCTTTGGTTGGACTTCATGTTTAATAACATCTTTCACCTCATTGAACACCACATCTCGGTTGTACACAACCTTCTTTGTTACTGGGTTCCAAAGCTTATAACCTTTTAAACCATCCTTATACCCAATAAAGATGCACTTTTCAGATTTACTATCCAACTTGGTTCGTTTCTCCTTTGGAACATTTACATATGCATCACATCCAAATACCCTTAGATGTGAAAGAGAGGGTTTCTTACCAGTCCATACCACTTTTGGAGTCTTATCCTCCAATGCTAATGAAGGTGATTTGTTGACCAGGTAACATGTTGTCTCCACCGCCTCTGCCCAGAATTCCTGTCCTAACCAGGCACCACTGAGCATGCTTCTTTCCCTTTCCATCAACGTCTTGTTCATTCTTTCTGTAACTCCATTTTGCTAAGGTTTATATGGAGTAGTCTTCTGTCATGCTATACCGAATTCTTCAAATTCCTTACTGAAAAACTCTCCACCGTTATCTGCCCTCAGCACCTTTATCTTCTTTTCTCTCTGGTTTTCCACTAGAGCCTTAAATTCTTTAAACCTGCCAAAGACTTCAGATTTCTTCTTAAGGAAATATATCCATGTATTCCTTGAGAAGTCATCTATAAATGATACATAGTACACAGACTTACCCAATGATGGAACCTTCATAGGTCCAAACACATCACTGTGCACAAGCTCTAATATTTGTTTCGCCCTCTTACTACCAGAGGGGAAACTCTCCCGATTTTGCTTCCCATATACACATTTTCACAGAAATAAAAATCCAGAGAGCTATTACTCATACCTTCTACCATACCTTTACCATAAAGTATTCAAAGGCCCTTCTCTCCAATATGTCCAAGCCTTTAATGCCACAGCATGGTATTTTCTCCAGAGACCACTGGATTTTCTGCTCCACTTTCAGGAACCACAGAATTGTTGCACCCATCAATAATAGTGCTACCTTGCAGCTTGTATAGAGTTCCAATCTGAACTCCCCACATCAATACCAGTGCTCCTCGAACCATCTTGTAGGTATCCTTCTCGAACATTATTTTTACACTTGCATCATCTAACTTGCTTACAGAAATTAGATTTCTGGGCAATGCAGGAATATGTAGAACACTCGGAAGTGTTCTAACCCTTCCACCTTGTAACTTCAACTTCACTTTTCCGCGACCAATGATTCTAGCCTTCGTATCATCCCCCAAGAAGACATCACCACCATCATATTTCTCATACTCACAAAACCACTCTCTATGTGGAGTGAAGTGAAATGATGCACCTGAGTCAACTAACCATGCCTCATGATCTACATGTGTACTTGAAGAAGCCAAGTACACATCCCCACCTTCATCTGAGGTGGTTTTCGCCTATGCAGAAGGAGCATCATCAGATCCCTTTCCTTTATCAGGAGCTTTAGATTTACAGTCCCTTTTGTAGTGCCCTCCCTTTCCACATTTCCAGCACACCACATTTACAGGTTTTCCTGAAGATTTAGATCTCCCACTCGATGAGTTATTTTTGTTTTTGTTCTGGGACCATCCTCCTACAAACAAGGCATCACCATTCTAGCTCTCCATATTTTTCTATCTCCTCTCCTCTGTCAGCAAGGCTGAGACTATTTCGTCAAACTGCAAGGCAGTTGCATTGCTACCTATTGCAATAACTAGACTATCCCCCGAATCTAGTAGAGAACATAAAAAATTGATGCACTTATCTTCATCTGGAATTTTAATATCAATAGATGCTAATTGAATTACCACAGTATTTAATGCGTTCATATGCTCTATCACCGAGTCTCCATCTTTCATCCTCAGCTTATACAGCTTTTTCCGCAGGAACAATTTATTCACCAGAGACTTAGATTGGTACAAAGTCCCTAACTTGTCCCACAAAGTCTTCACCGTAGCTTCCCATGATACATTTAGTAATACTAAATCTGAGACACACAATCATATTATGCTCTTTACTTTCTGATCCAACTTCTTCCATTCTTCATCGGACACTCCCATTGGTTTAGTACTCGGATCTACCATGATCCACTGATCTTTATCAACCGACAGATCCTCCATCTTGAGTTTCCACAACTCAAAACTCTGAGCATTAAATTTCTCGATCTCTATCTTTCAATTTCTCACCATCTTCTTTCACCACCAGAATTGACCTCACAGATCTCCCACTAAGCAAGGGTCTACCATAGGCCCGAGTGAAACCCCTCAACAACAAAGGCTTCCCCTTGAAGCCAAAACTACTCCGATACGAAATGTAGGTTTTAACCCCATACAGAAATTATCTGCATACAAATTCTAAAACATAGAAAATAAACAATGCGAGAGCATAACACATATACACAAGGATTTTCCCCTGGATACCAAAACCGGGACTACTAGCTTGATTTTTCATTATATTCCTTTCAATGTTACAGTACATTTTATACATGTTGAATATTCCAATACCATGGACCGAAAACCATCACGTCCAAAACCATCTACGAAAATCATGCACAAAAACATAGGTGGGTCCGCCCAACCTAACATAGGGTCCAAAACCAAAATTTTCTGGGGCACTATCCCAGACCCCATAGAGTGGGGTTACGGGTACCCCTCAAACCCCCTATGACCTCCCCCCCTCTAACCCTCGGGTAACTATGTGGGCTAATTGTGGAAAGAATATAACACAACCCAACAAAAATGAAGAGATCAATCAAAGTAAGAAAGAGCATGAAACCGAATTTCAGCATTTAGAAGAAGAAGCAGGCCTATGGAGCATGGATTTTGATGGAGGTGTGGGTAAGGATGGTGCCGGTATAGGGATTTGGATTCGCAGCCCCGCTTTCTAGAAAAATAAAGTTCCTAGCAATGTTATAATATGTTCATATAAACTGGCCTTTTATTTTTCTAACAATGAAGCCGAATATGAAGCATTGATTGCAGGTTTGAAAATTCTAAAAAAGATGAATGCAAAAAGGATATCAGTCTATGGAGATTCAAAGCTAATAATCAATCAAGTCAAGGGAGACTATCAAGCTAAACACTTGTGGATGAGAGCCTATCGAAACACAGTTTTAGATATCTTACGTATGTTTCCAAAATATACTTTGACAGCTGTACCTCGTGCTGAAAATGTTATTGCAGATTCACTTGCCACAACTGCAAGTAATTTAAAGATTCCGATGAATTCCAGCAACAAGTTTGAGATCCATGTCAAACACCGCCTTGCTATTCCGGACAATTTAAGGTATTGAAAAGTGTTTTGGGATGATAAGGAGATTGATACCTTTTTTCAGAATGAAGGAAACTACAAGGATGCTTCCATAAATGTTGACTATGATACTGATGAACCCGAAATTGAGGTGAATCAAATGGAAATATTGCAGCTGAAAGACAACATTATTCCTAAAGGTCTCATACCTTTAGACGAACTTTTCGATCAAGATGATGTGGCTAGAAAGCCAAGTTTAGTGCCTATAGACAATGGTGTCGAGGATGTTAATCTTGGAACAGTAGATAAGCCCAATTTTGTGAAATTTTCCAAAACATTGTCTCCCGAGGTAAAGTCTAAATATGTTAGATTATTATCTGAATTTTCTGATGTGTTTTCTTGGGATTATTTAGATCTAAAGGTGTACAACAAAGACATAATTCAACACACTATTCCCATCAAGCCAAATCAGAAGTCGTTCAGACAAAATATGAGAAGAATCAATCCCAAGTTGTTGTCTTCCATTGAAAAATAGGTGAACAGATTATACAAGGCCAGTACAATTGTCCCAATCGGATTTTCTGATTGGATTTCGAATCTTGTTCCAGTAAGAAAGAAGACCAGGGAAATCATATTGTGTATCGATTTCCAGAATCTAAATAAAGTATCATTGAAGGATAATTATCTGCTGCCGAAGATGGATCATATCCTCCAGAGAGTGGTTGGAGCATCGCGTATGTCACTACTTGATGGATATTCAGGGTATAATCAAATTTTAGTGCATGAAGATGACCGAGATAATACTGCATTTACCACCCCTTGGGGAACTTTTCATTATGCTAAAATGCCATTTGCTTTGAAAAATGATAGAGCCACATTTTAGCGTGCAATGGACATCGCTTTTGCAAATAAAAAGGATGTATTTCTGGTTGTATATTGACTTGACAGTGTTTTCGGGTTCAGATGATGAGCATATTCACCATTTAAGAATTGTGTTTCAGCGATGTAGGGAATTTGGGATATCACTCAATCCGAAGAAAAGTCTCTTTGCCATGGATGAAGGGATGCTTCTTGGTCATATTATCTCAAAGGAAGGAATTTGCATTGATCCTTCAAGGGTAGAAGCAATTCAGTAGATCGATTTTCCCAGAAACAAAAAAGAGATACAAGCTTTTAATGGTACGATGAATTTCTTATGTAGATTGTACCCAATCTAACTGACCATTTGAGAGAAATTACTAGTATGTTAAAGAAGGATAGTGTGGTAAAATGGACGGAGGATGCTATGAAGTCATTTAATCTGGTAAAGTATGCTTTATCTACAGCCCCGGTTTTGATTAGTCCCGATTATACACAAGATTTCATTTTATTCTCATTTGCATCTGAGCATACCATGGCAACAATTTTAATGCAAAAGAGAGATCAGTTGGAAATGTCCATTGCATTTTTCAGTAGGACCATTAGAGATGCTACCTTGCGGTACAACATAATTGAAAAACAGGGTCTTGCTCTTGTCAAAGATTTGAAGGACTTCCGAGTATATATTCGACTCACACATCATAGCATACGTTCCTAATGCAGCGGTTAAGGATGTGCTGATACAAACCGATCCAGAAGGAAGGCGGGGAAAATGGATTACAACAATGTTAGAATATGATCTAGAGATCAAGCCTACAAAGCTGATCAAAGGAAGGTTAATAGGGGAATCAAATCTGCATGCTTTAGATATAAATCTTATTGTGACCATGTCGGAAGATGAAGAAGAAAGCTCCCTGATTCAAGTGTTTGAAATGTTCCTTCAATCACCATGGTATTCAGATATCATGTATGTACTTCAGTGCCTCTCACCACCTCCGGGGATGACAAAGAACAAGGTTAGATCTCTCAAACTTAAAGCTGCCAAATTTTTCATTTTGAATAATGCCCTTTATTGGAAGGATCTAGGAGGAATTTCGCTGAATTGTTTAATTGAAGATGAAGCCCAGCAGGTGATGAGTGACTTTCACAAGGGTGATTATGGTGGTCACTTGTTCTGGAAGACAACAACAAACAAAATATTGAGAGCAGGCTATTACTGGCCAACCTTATTTTCAGATGTGTACAAAACAATCATGAGCTGTCATGAATGTCAAGTGTTTCAAGGTAAAAGAAAATTTTTGCCTCTTCCTTTGATACTGGTTGAAGTCAATGCACCATTTCAGTAGTGGGGGCTCAATTTTATCAGGGAAATCCATCCAACATCATCAGTACAGCAAAAATGGATCCTAACAACAACTGACTATTTTACCAAGTGGATTGAAGAAATTCCAACCAGACAAGCCACAGATACGGTAATCATTCAATTCTTGGAATCAAATATTTTATCTCATTTCGGTTGTCCTAGTAAAATCATCACAGATAATGTAGCTGCATTCAAATCAAAGAAGATGATCGATTTTTGTAGCAAGTATAAGATTACTTTGGGTCATTCTACAGCATATTATCCGCAGGGAAATGGTCTGGTTGAATCATCCAATAAGTCATTGGTGAATATCATCAAGAAGATGTTGGAAACAAATAAGAAAGGTTGGCACAGAAAGTTAGTTAATGCCTTGTGGGCTGACAGAGTGAGCCAGAAGAAGTCCATAGGTATGTCTCCATTTGAATTAGTTTATGGCATTGACACAGTTTTTCCAACATCTCTTGCGGTTTCGGTTGTGAAAATTTTACAGGAGACTAGCAATGAGGAAGATAATTTTAAGAGGAGAATAAATCATATGATCCATTTACAGCAGACAAGGGAGGAATTTTTCCAAAACACTTTCAGATTGTAGGAAAAAATAAAAAAGATTTATTACCGGAAAACAAAAGCAGAAAAATTTCAGCTTGAGGATGTAGTGTTGCGGTGGGATGCTAGAAATGAAAATAAGGGCAAACATGGTAAGTTTGAAAACTTATGGAAAGGACCCTATAAAATTCCTGCATACAGAGGACAAAATTCATTCGTGCTAAAGGAAATGGATGGACAAGATTGTTCAGGAGGGCCAGTCAATGGTAGGCTCTTGAAACGCTACTTCTTCTAAGGTGATTTCTAAAATCATGATGTGATCATTGTATATACCATTTTCATTTTCATTGTAAGATTTCAAAGGTACGCAGTCATTTCAGCTTGGGGCCCAAGGTGAAGGCAATAAAGTTGAGTGATTTGTGTCCGTCGATGTGTTTAATTCAGTGTCTAGTCATATTTTGAGTCTTGAGTCAGTTTGCATCGAGTCATTTTCAGTTTTTGAAATGTCTTGACCCCATTTCCCTATGAATGAGGCACTAGTCTACATGTTCCTAGAGATTTGCGGTCCTTGGAATCTCCAAGGAGCTACCATCCCCATTGGACCCAATGTTAGTGTTAGTGTCTTCACACTGCCATCAGTGATCAAAATTTACTCTTTTGCATTTCATACTAGGAGTCCCATTCTAATGAGGTTGCATTCCATTAGGTCATGGATCTATGGATGGTAGGGTTATTTTAGTTTTTCCCTCATGATATGTACTTGTTGACCTCCTTTCACACCTTTTAGTCAATGATTTATGCTCATTTTCAATTCATTTCATCAATACATAGGGTTTCAGTCTCATTAGGTCTTAGGGTTTCCACCATGGTCAAAATTCAGTGATTATTGCTAATAATGGTTAGCAAAGACATGAGGAGGTCAATAATGATATGAAAGTCATAATCTGTTAATTTGTAAGCTTAAAAAAGTTCTCACCTCAAAACTAGTTTTGAGGTGAAAACAAAGCATTTGTATTTTATTTTTAAATTTGATGTAATTTTAATGTTCTCATATGTAATAATGGTTCCATGCTACTCCTGGACATCTGGTAATGTTTCCAAAGTATTGCCATTGTAAAAAGTCAAAAAAATTGAGCATTAGTCCACCTATCAAAGCAAAGAAACCAAGCATCAAAAAACAAAGTATTGGAAAAAGCAGACAGACATTATAAAAGTGGGTTTTCACCAACAAAAATCACAATGTGAATGCTATAAAAATCCATCCTTCTATTTATCATTTCACTGGGTTAATGTTGAAGGTAAAAGTGCCAAAAGGAGAGCTGAGGATTGATTTCAAGCAAAATTGGGCAAATGAAAGTTAGTCGCTACATTTCTGGAAAAAATTGAGTGGCGCTGCGTTTTTGAGTTGGCGTTGCGCACCTGGTAGCATTTCTCTGTGAAAATTTGCACAGGCACTGCGCTTTCAGAGTGGCATTGTGCACCTGTGTGAGGCACTGCATTTTTTCCTAGCCAAACCTAAATCATTCCCAAATTTCTAATTCACCTCAGAAATTTCAGTTTCTCCCTATTACAAGTTCATTTATCACATCTTATGTTTTAGGGTTTTGTTTGCCAAGTTTGGTGTTTTGCATTCTTAAATCTAAAACCCTAGCCTCTAGGGTGAAACCCTAGTTTTCCTCATTTCACTAGTGGTTATATACCCTATCTACTTGCCATTATTCCCTAAACCTCATTCCCACATACCATATTTCCTAAATTCCATTCCCCTCATACATTTCCCTAATTTCCTATTTACACTCTCCATTAACCCTACAGACCCTAC
This sequence comes from Pinus tabuliformis, assembly GCA_031772625.1. Classification (NCBI taxonomy): domain Eukaryota; kingdom Viridiplantae; phylum Streptophyta; class Pinopsida; order Pinales; family Pinaceae; genus Pinus; species Pinus tabuliformis. The sequence goes on along the minus strand of CM062820.1, from coordinate 924,034,452 downwards.
CCACTCTCCCTAAAACCTTACTCATCCCAAAAAACCTGTTCACACATCATACTCTCACATATTTCTTCATCTTCACTCTGTTCATTTCATTCCATCACCTTATCCCATCATCACCCATACAAAACCATAAGTGTTCACAGCTACAGAAAAACAATGGAAAGAGACAGTGCATATGACTATGAGGAAGAGACACTCAGTGATAGTTCCATGGAGAGACATAAGCAGCAAAGGAAGCCTCATAAAGGAGGAAGAATTATCAAAGAAGAGCCTACTAGTTTGAGGGAGTTACAAGATTGTCCACTTGCCATTTCCTGCTTTAAACACTAGGCATGCTTTGATTTTTGTGAAATGATACAAAGAGTCAGATTTCATCATGAGTTGGCTAGGTTATTTGTGACTCATTTGCACAGTAATGAAGTAACCCTTGCTGGAATAACCTTCACCATATCACCAGCTGTCATCTTGGAGGGTACAGGAATTCCAGATGTGGGTGAAAATTGGTAACATAAGGATCAGGAAACTTAAAGCTAGGTTGAGGAAGTCTTTAAAGAGAAAAAATGAGTAAGATAAGTTGAAGATATTAGTTGAAGCCTCACTAGCCCATCAAAGTAGCTGATGGTGGTGTCCCATGCCAAAATTGGGTAAGTTTTGATTATTTTTTTGCATTTTTGAAATTTTGCAATTTTCAAAACAGAAAACCGGCCCAGAAGTGTAGCGCCACCGGCACTGTGCTTTTCCCTGGAGCACTTTTTAGAGGAAAAGTTTATATATTTGGATTCAACATGATGAGAGCATTCATCCCTGAAAATTTCAAAATTTTTGGTGCAAAACTAGGTCACCAAAAGGTCCAAAAACTACAAAAAAATGATCTCTTTGCCTCTTTTTCGACACACAGAAGCAGCCTTGGGAGATTTTAGTTTTGATGTGGAAAATGACCTTCAAATGATAAAATTAAAGTTGTTCCAGAAACAAGACTAGAAGACCTTTCCAATGCACCATTTTGGGCTAAATTTGGCTAAGGGGAAGACATCCAAAAGTGGGTGGAAAGCGGCGCTGCACTTTTGGCTAATGCCACTGCGCTTTTGACCAGCTTGGTAGAAAATCAAATTTTCACCTTCTTTCACTGCAAGTTGACTTTCTCTCTCTTCATGGATGATTTTATGATTGTAATTAATGACTTGGCAGGTAAATGTAATATTGAAATTATCTTAGAGGGTAGATTCATTAGTTTGAGGTGGTTTTGGGGTTAATGAATCAGTTTCCATGCTTATAGAGGCAAGTTGTTCCACTGCCTATATTCCTGGTCCCTGTTTGGAAATGGTTGTAATAGCTCATTTTCTCTTGGTTTTGACCCCTGATGGCTAGCATAGGTGGTTTTATGTCTATATTATGTATTATCTCTATCATTAGCAAAGGTTTGACTCCCTTGGATGCTCTGAGCTACATTGTACAACTTTATCAGTGGTTTGGCAAGGAAATAAAATAGGATTTGTAGCTATTTTTATGGGATACTTGTGGTATGGTGTTTTTGCATTGTTTCTTCTTCTATTATTAGTTTTTCACATGTTTTATGTATGCCACAATCTAATTCATTTCTTCTAGCTGAATGAAATCAAGATAGATAGGTAGAATTCATTGTTTACAGTGCTCTGCCTTGGGAAGCCATTCAGTTTTCTATGTTTTCTACTGTTTGAGAAGGATACATGATCTTTGCATGCCCTCCTCAACTCCTCACCAGTCTTAGACCTATCATCTCACTCAATTTCAAGTGCCAAAGCACCTACCTACCTCACCCCATAGAACACCATGTATCTTGACTTAATTTCCCGGACCCAAAATTGCCTGGCTCCATTTGATCTAGCAAAAAACCAACAAAATCAATCAAAAACCCTAGAGTTACTATACATAACCTAGAATCCATATCTAATCCAGTCATCTTGACTAAGATTCATAAGGAGAGAGCCCTTTCCCAACCTGGTAGGGCTAGCTACCAGGTTAAGCGTGGTTTGTGGTTATCGTAGAATTTCTTCAATTCAACTTGAGGTCAATCTAAGATCTAACATTGATGAGCCTAGGTATTGCAACAAGAATTCTGCAACTCCCAGGGCTACCCACTTTACTTAACAACCCATGGTTCATACAAACTTGGAGGTGACAGTGCTATATGCACAAGTAAAAGTGAAGGTCCTGCCTATTGTCACTGCTCATCTGGCAAGAGACCCCAAGGGTTCCAAGCCAGACTTCTATAGGTCCAAAAGAAGCATAATTATTTGATGGAAGAAGAGAAAACCTATTCCAAGAGAGAGCAACTCTACTTCATTAATGAAGAAAACACCATGTAATGCTAAACCACACCATAACCTAACTAACCATCTAAATAGCTATGCTAAACATAATTACTAAATCAACACTAACCTAATGCTGCTATCTAGGTTGTGGAGGTAAAGAGCATTAAACTATACTAAGGAACTAAACTAAATCATTTTTCAAGTGGAAGTGCAGTTAGCGATTGAAATTGGTGAAAGGAGGACGTAAGGACACAACACTACATAGGGACCGTTGGATCGATCAATGAATAGAAGATGGACGACGGAGATCTTATTGCGGTGGCTTAAGTGAATAGATGGATGAACAGGGTTAACGAATAGGATGAATGGTGGAGATCTTGTCGCAGACAATTTAGTGAATAGATGGATGAACAAGGTTAACGAACATGATGAACGAAGGAGATCATATTGCAGGTGATTTAGTGAATAGGTGGATGAACAGGGTAATGAAGCAGATGAGTGGTGAAGATATTATTGCGAGAAAGTAAGTGAATGAATGTTCGAACAGGGCAATGAAGTAGATGAACGGTGGAGATCTTATCGTGAGGAATTAAGTGAATGGATGGATGAGCAGGATTAATCGGTAGATGAATGGCAAAGATCGTTTCGTGGGAATAAAACGTGCAGAAATGATGGAGTGGGTTTCGAATGCCGTAAGAAGTTTCTTATGAGCCCTTAAAGTTGTAAGCTATATTTCTGAATTTCTCGCAATTAGCCTAACTGAGTGACACGTAGCATGAGAAAACCACTTTTATCACATTCTCTCGGGTAGATAATGATCATGCAAGAATCTGCTCGAGATTGCATGATAGTCATCAGATTAGGCTAGACAGATTGACGGTGGATATTTGGGTGCATAAAGTATTGAGGTGATGCGATAGCCGTCGGATCAGGCAAGGCAGATCGACAGTGGGGATATAAAGTGCATAAAGTAGGTGGAATGATTCATGCGAGGTGGCAGTTGAATAAACAAATGAATCGGACGGCGATTAGATAGGTTTGTTGTGGATCAGATGGTAAGGGGATTATGCATGAAGAATGTACTGAAGGAGGTTTCAATGAAAACAATAGAATAACCAGTGAAGGTGAAAAAGTAACTGCATTATACAACAAACTCCATAACTCATGCGAGAATGAGAAACCTATGTTTTTGGGGTTGCTGAAGGGTCTCTTCCTCAAGTCATGGTCCCAGAGGGAGGAGATGAGACCGAGACACCTGCGGATAACCTTATGGTGATATTTTTCTCCTAGCCAAATTGCTAATTGAAAGAAGGCACAAATGGGAGTAAACTAAAGCACAACCGTTCTACTCTACACTACTGTAAGAGGAATGCAGTGACCTAAGCGAATGAATAGAAAAACCAGGAAGCTACTTAAGAAAATGAACAAAACCAAAAATCTATGCTAACATATATGTACAATAAGGAGGAGCTTTGGCTACTTGGGTTGGGCCCTAACCCAAGAGCTTCAACCCTCTAAGTTAACTCAGTGATGGCTCAAAGAAGAACTCGTCTTTATCATAAAAACCATGGACTACATAAAAAACTATCACAAGTCTTGCAACTCAGAAATAAAGTAGAGATTTATAAAGAGAATCTAAATCCTACTGAGGTCCTAAGCCTCTCTACTTATATATCTGAAGTCTCCAATGACTTCCTTCCCCTTAGGGAGGCTTGGCTCCCCACTCAAGATAAACTGGTTTCTGTCACTTTCACTTGTTTGGTTGCCTTTTAGTCCTCATGATTTGGTTGTTTGCACTCCGAGATGATGGAGGAATATTCAAATGGAGGGGTATTAAATGAGGGGGATTTGCCCCCTATAATTCCTCTCCCTTGTTCCATTCGAGTTTTTACTAAGGTCTTTGCCACAGTTCCTTGCTTTTATCCTTTATTCCTACATTTTTCCTTCCTTTTATCCTTTATTCCTGCATTACATGCATATTAGACCACAAAGAAAAATATCGAACTCTAACTCATCTGATAAACAAAATATAATCAAACGTATGCAATAAGTTGTGAGAATAGTTGGTTTGACTAAGTTAGGAGGTGAATTAATGCCAATTAAGGCCCATATAATTACCCAATGATGAGGCTCATCATGACCCCCCTACTGAAAGTGTTGCTCATCCTCTGAGCAACTTAGTCAATGTCCATGTCCTCCATGGCTCTGGTAGCCTCTCTAACATCCCATGTTTCTATTATGGTCTCTTCTTCTAGTTTTTAGAAGCCTGCTTTCCTTTCTACTTCTTCCCTCTACCTCTTTTCCTCTTCTTTTCTCCCTTCTAGCATCCCTAGGAGTAGTGGAGGACTGAGTTTTAGGCCTATCCAATTGACCTTCAACCTTTGCATTGATTTCTTATACATAGGAGTCCTGTTGAGTGCCTGTCTCAACCTTTGAGGGGAGTGATATTCTTTGATCTTCAAGCTGTGCGGCAGTGTTTTCCATCTCCTTTAGTAGGCATGTATATTATCATCTCTTGGTAGCCTAAACATATCCTCAAAATGTGAAATTTCTTGCTCTTGGGCAGCAAGATATCTAGGTGCCAGTTGATGATCATTTGCAATTAGATTATGGGTGTTGATTAGGGCCATGGGATTTTATTGTTCAGCTTTAATGAAAAGAGGTTCATTTTTCTCTGTGGACAATATTATTCTCATCTCTGCAGCCCTTGACTTCTCATGGTTCATCGATGATGCCAAAGCCATTAATTGTATATTTTCTAGCTCTGGATTAGGATCCCAAATATTCATGTCTATGAGGGCCATGTTGTGCAAGTAAAACTCAACCATTTTTGCCCTATCCTCTAGTGAACTTTGATCACAAAGATAAATAAACTGCCTACAGCCCTGAAATGGCATGGTGACCCTTTGTGCCAGTGTTTTAATCTAAAATTGCAACCATTGTTCTCTGAGGTAAAGAGCATAGGATTTAGTTGGCATCCTACACTGGATGGCCTCTAAGGAGAGGCTGGCCATACATGCTAGTTGGTTTTCCTTTTCCTATAGTTGTCCTCTCAGGAGCCTTTGGAGAGATGCTAGGTGACTCCTCCTTGTGTTCTTCCGCTTCTGTTTCAATGCCTTCTTCCTCTCTGACAGAAGGACTACCATCATAGATGAGGGTTTTGATGTCATCCTCTGCTGGTAAGTCTCTGAAGAATGACCATTTTATAGGGATTCTGAGGTTTTGGAGGGCATCCTCAATGAGGATTTTGATCAAACCATGGTGAGCCAACTGTTGGAATTTCCTTCCTTTACTTTGTTGCTAGAGTTTATGAGTGATTGCATCAAGAAATAAGGTATGCTGAGTCTTTAGTGAAGTCATTTTTCTACCCAAAATCTTAGTTCTTGAAGAATCCTAAAATGGTAGCCATAAACAACATTATATCTACCCTCATACGATATATATTTGATGAGTTGGTAGCCTACCTCACTCCATGGGTATGGCAGGCTATCCCTCCTTACTCCATTTTTATCCTCTGTGTGTTCTTCACCTTCTAAAAAGAATTTCCTTTTTGCCACCTAATTGTCTTCCTTGTCTTCTTTTCTCCATGTAATTCCTAGGGGAAGTGTGGTGAACCTACTGATGAACTCTGGGGTAAGATCTATAGTGAGCCCTCTAACTATAAAAATGGCATGGATTATGCTGTGTGGAGTGAGGGAATGAGAAAATTCTTTAGAAAACAATGTTTCATGTGTATGTAATCCACTAGCTTTTTAGAGGACTTCTAGTTCATTTGCTTGTAAATGGGGATGGATTTTTGGATCCTACCTCTTTAGAATGGTGGCAATGGACAAGTCTCTTGATATTCCCTCTTGAACCCCTCTCTACCTATCCTGTAGACTGCCTCTGTGTATCCTGTAGATTGCTCTTGTAGATTGTTCTTGTAGGAATTCTCTTGCAAGACGATGGATCCTTGCTTCTAGTGGGTGGCCATAGTTATGAGAGCTACTTGAGTGAGGGAGTTTCAAGGAGGTAGAATGCATGAATGCATGCAAATGATGTTTTGTTTCCCTTTATACCAACTTATCATTCCCACTCCTTGTAATCAACTCCCACAGTTGTTAAATCCATAGTTAACCACTTCTTCTCCTACTCCTCCTCTATTCTTTGAGTTGAGTACAACCATGTGTGAGAGGACACCCTGCTTTTTTTCTGATGACTGTAAGAAGGTGGCCAAGTTAACTGGCCACATTTTCACTTACAAACCAACTACGTCGTAACCTTTACAACTTTTGATCAAATGGTGCATATGAGCGAGTGAGTGGGATACTTACATGTGGTCTCAATGCCATGTTGCAGTTTGTCGAGGATCAAAGGTGTTGCATTGTTTATTTGATGCATGGTCATTATTCTTCCTCCTCTGCTATCTTTTAATGGTGTATGTGACTGCAGATTTGATTCTGCTACTGTTGTGTAGCTCCTTGATTACCACTTGGAAATGTTTGGTGTCTCCCTTAGAATTTCTTGATCATGTTGTTGGATGGTGCTGTGAGGATGTTGTAATGAATGGAAAATGGGAGTAGGAGTATGTGTGAGTGCAGGGATGATAGTAATGGATGATTTTAGGGATGATTTTAGGGGTTAGACCATGTCTATAATGAATTTTGGGGACATAGCCAACCTACCATTCAGGGGATCCTGTAGAAAACACAATCTAATATGGAGTGGAGGAGATTAATGTATGTGAGGCAGGGTTCCCTTTGAATCTTCTCTTTGCTCCTTGATTTTCTTTTTCACCCACCTACAAAGAACAATTATGTCTTTTTCTTTTACTATTATTATATTTTTTTTCAAAAATTCCTAGGCTGTCTTAGAGAGGTTTTCACCCTAGATATCTGCCCTGGGTGCCTCAAGGAAGGTTTTCACCCAGGTATATTCTTACTCTTTTTCATTTTTTCTCATCCTTGGGCCACCTTACAAGGTTTTCAACGCAAAGATGGGACTCAGGCGCCTCATGGAGGTTTTCACCTGAATCCTTATTCTTTTTCTCTTTTTTCAATGTCGTGATGTGGGAGGAGCTGGAACTTGCTCCACCATCATCATTGTCTTATTGATATTGTCAATGAACTCTTGTTTTGATAAAGGCCTCTTGTATATTTTCAATCAGTGTCCATTAACAAGCAATGGAATGGCTTCTTCATCTATAGTTCTGATTTGCACTGAACCATTATCATGGAATCTTTCCAGCACATAAGGTCTAAGCCATCTTTTCCTTATCTTGCCCTTGAAGTCTTTATACCTAGAATCATATAACAATGTCGAGTCTCCCTCTTGAAATTGCTTCTCCTTAATATGTTTTTCATGCCAGATCCTCCCCTGAAGCTAAACTATCTCTATATGTAGGACGGCCTGCATTGTGAATTTATCCAAGCCATTCAAATGGAACAATCTTTCTTTCTGTGCATGACTAAGATCCAAATCTAGTTGGGCTTCCATCCTCAATGTGTTATATTCAAACTCAGTGGACAAAAAAGCCTTTTTCCCGTAGACCAGCTCATAGGGTGTAAATCCAGTGGTGGTCTTCCATGTTGTATTATAGGCCTAGGTAGCCTCAACTGGTCTCTCTGCCCAATCCTTCCTGCTACTGCTCACTACCTTGGTTATCACCTCCACTTGCCCATTAGCTTGTGGATGATAAGCAGTAGAGGTTCTATGCTTGAGTTTGTGATGGATGAGTAGTTCTTCAATCATGTTGAAGGTAAACTGGCTGCCTTGTGTTGGAAATAATACTGAGAGGGGGGGGGGGGGTGAATCAGTATTATCAAATCAAACACTTTTTCATTTCCATACTCAGATTCATATACGCTACTTCAGTGAAGGGAACCTACGTGTACACGCAACTGTGTCTAATGCAACTAGCGTATATCCAGTAAACTTATGATTTAGTTAATCCATTAAATGTTGATCTTTAGTTAGTGCATCAGAACTTTTATTAACCATATGAACAGTAAACAGGTGTAGTAAAACAGAACAAATCATCACACACAAGAAGCACACATGAACACCATGATGTAAGGTGGAAACCCAATGTGGGTGAAAACCACCTGCTGCAAGTTGTCTCTATCTTCTTTTAATAAGAAACTTCTTTTTACAATATTTCTGTACTGGTGCAGTCTTATACCAGTACACAAGCTTCTACCTACAGAAGGCTACAACCTTCTCTCGTTCTCCAGCTTCTCCTGGAAGGGAGCTGCAACCCCCTTAGCTCTTGTACTAGCCAATCCTTTTACTAGTACATAGGTGCTAGCCTACTGAATGCTCCAACCTTCACTCATTTTCCAGCTGCTACTGGAAGGGAGCTACCACCCCCTTAGCTCTCGTACTAGCTGATGTAATAGTACGTAGGTGCCAGCCTACAGAAGGCTACAACCTTCTCTTTCATCCTCTAAGTACCACGTTTCATAAATGTTCAGACTTGATACTCCTGAAGCACAACACCATAATCTGAAAGGCCACGTTTCATCCAATTTTCATACTGGACCCATCAATATCATTGAAGCACAAAATTAGTCAACACTAGCATCATCAATCTCTGAATCACCCAATACTGAATCACTGAAACCCAGTGAACAAACTGCAATCACCAAAACACAGAGCAGAATACAGAACTCTGCAACAATATTCAGAACCAACTGTATCATCAGAAATCATGCTACCTGGAAGAGCCAAACCAGCGTGTATACACAACTTCACCAAAGTGAACTAGCGTATATGTCAACAATTACTTACTGATAACTTCGCTACACATCCCGACTTCAGACATACCTAGATCATTACATATACAAGGATAATACATATGTTAGCAATTAGATCTAGTCCATCAGATCACATAAAGATAATTCATTATGATCCTGATCCATTATAGATCTCACAACCAACCTATACTGAATATGTAGAATACTGACACCAGTAAACAGTCACCAGAACTCAAACTTTGAATGTAACATTATAGTTCATATTGTATATGCTACTTAGATGTATCTAACCTGTGTATGTACGCACTTTTATCAAAGTCAACCAGCACATACATCTGTCAATATTCATTCATGTTTTGCAGCTATTTCAATCTTAATTTATACCCAAATCAGAACATTACATGCGTCAGTATACAGATCTAGAACAAGCATGATGAAACCATATAGAGATGATTCATTCCAAACCATTTGATCCCGATCTATCCTTAAATCTTGTTCTCCATCAACTACTGAGATTCCTCCTTAGCTCAGATCAAACAAAGCATCATGAACCCATAACCTGCATACTAGATCTCATACATCATCAGATATTCAAGACATTCTAAATGCCATTTTCCTAATGATCTTCTTCTCCTTTTATAGTCTTAGGCCTTACTCAATACCATGGTCCAAAACCATTTAGAACCAATACAAGGGACCCATTACCTAGGTTCAACACTTCGGGCACAATACCAAGGTCCAAAACCATAGGTCTAAATATCGCGGACCCAAAAATAAGCTTTCCCACATGTACGCGCTTTTATGTGCATGAAAGTGCCTGCATACGCATATGCGACGTTTGATCAGCAATCCTACGTGTATACGTGCCTTTGTATAATCAACCTGCATGTATACACTACTTGGTATATAGCGAACCTGTGTATATACGTGACTTGGTATATAGTGAACCTGCGTGTGTACACAACTTGGTATGTAGTGAACCTGCGTATATACTTTGCTTTCTTCATTCTTTGTAGTTTGATCATTAGTTCTTTGCTACTGACCTGCTGCACTATGATCTATCATTTGTGTGAGTTACCATCAAGGACAACACCTATATCATAATGCCAACACCTTGGTCTATGACTAGCTCTCTAGGGTACCCAGAGTTGTAAAATATATTCTCCCTTAGTAACTCAACCACCTTCTCTTCTGTTGCTGCCTTAATCGCCTTGGTTTCAACCCACTTATTCAAATAATCAGTGCACACAATAATTTACTTATTTTTCTTTGAAGGAGGGTGGATAGGCCCAATCAAGTCCATGACCCACTTGTCAAGTGGCTCTAAAGTCACTTGAGGTTGTAGGAGCATTTCATCTCTTGGAGTACGCTTTCCCATCCTCTGGCACCGATCACACTGACTAATGTACTCTTTCACATCCTGATGAAGAGTAAGCCAATAATAGCCTGCTTGTAACACTTTGAATGTTGTCCTCTTTACTGCAAAGTGACCTCCACAAGGCCCATCATGACAGGTCAGAAGGATGTCAAAAATTTCCAGTTGCCTTACACACCTTTTCAAGATTTGATCTGGGCCAAGTTTGAAAAGATTGCCCCCAATCGAGGTGAAGGGGGCACTCTTCTTGACTATCTTTCTCTTTTCTTTGGAGGGAAATTTTGTTTGGAACTGTGGTGATACCAAAAAGTTTGCTATATCAGCAAACTGTGGGAAGAGAACTGAAATAGCAAACAAATGCTCGTCAGGTAATTAGTCCTCCACCATTCCTTCTTCACCTGCAGGCAGATTCATCCTAGATAGAAAGTCTACAACAACATTTTCCTTACCAAGCTTATCAATGATAGTTAGATCAAAATAATGTAATAAAAGCAACCATCTTATAGTTCTAGCATTCACATCTCGTTTGTTCATGAAATATTTGATTGCAACGTGATTAGTATGCACAAATGTTTGATAGCCTATAATGTAATGCCTAAATTTGTTTAATGAATTCAGAATAGCTAGGAGTTTCTTTTTGGTCAAAATATAGTTTAGCTCAAGCTTTGACAGGTTCTTACTAATAAAATAGATGGCATAGGGAAATTTCTCCTCTTCCTGAACTAAGGCTGCTCCTATTGATTTCTATGAAGCATCAGCATGAATATTAAAAGGGAGGGCCCAGTTTGGGCCTCTAAGGATTGGTGTAGTGATTAACTTACCCTTTAGAATGTCTAAGGCTTCTTGATAGCTCTTTGACCATATAAACTCAGAATCTTTGGTCAACAACCCAAACAAAGGAGAGGCCAATTTGCTGAAGTCCTTTATGAACCTTCGATAGTATCCAGCTAACCCTAAGAAGCTCCTGACATCTCTCTGCTTTTGTGGAGGTGGGTCCCTTTTGATGATTGCTATTTTGTTTGGGTCCACCTGCAGTCCTTGCTGAGATATTGAATGACTTAGCATGGTCCCTTCAGTCATTAAGAATTCACATTTTTCTGAACTGAGAGATAGGTTCATTTCAATGCATTTGTGTAATACTTTGCCTAGGTTAGTCAGGGATTCTTGAAAATCACAGCCATAAGGTGTAAAGTCATCCATATATATTTCCACAGCATCATGTACTAATTCAACAAAAATACTCAAGACCACTCTCTGGAAAGTGGCAGGAGCATTGCATAGCCAAAAACGAAGGACCCTATAGGCAAAAGTGCCCCAAGGATAGGTGAATGTGGTCTTATCCTGGTCTTCTAGGTAGATTTGGATTTGGTTGTACCCACTGAATCCATCTAGGATGGAAAACAAATTCTTCCCTACCAGGCCATCTAGCACTTGGTCAATGAAGGGGTTGGGAAAAATGATCCTTCTCTGTGGCTTTGTTCAACTCCCTATAATCAACGCAAATCCTCCACTTACCATTTTTATTCAGAATTAACACCAAAGGAGAGACCCACTCACTCTCTGAGATAGGGTAAATCAATCTTGCATCTTACAATTTTTGTAGTTCTTCTTTGACTGTCTTTAAGAAATGGATTCATCCTCCTTTGTGGTTTCCTGACTAGCTTGCAACCTTCTTTGATGTATGTGTGGTGAGTACACACTGAGGGGTGTAATCCCTTCATTTCCTTATAACTCTAGGTGAAGGCTTCTAGGTTTTCTCTCAACAGGTTGCATAAATTTTCCTCCTCTAAAGCAAAAAGAGATGAATTAATTTTCAAAGTTTTCTTTGGGCCAAATTCTATGGTTTTGACACAGAGTGGGTTGGAATTGGCAAATCATAAGTCAATTGGATGATTGTTCTAGGTTTCCCTTACTTCTTCTTCTAATGGTAGTGAACTAGGAGTTGGACTTTGGAGCAGGTGTTCAATTAAGTCATCCTCATCTTGTTGTCCACCTCCTATGGTTGCTTCCAAAGCACAAAGTTGGGAAAAGTAAACCTCATCTTCTTCATCCTCCTCCAACCATAATGGTAAATCATGCTCTAGGGTAAGTTGAGAAGGAGGGTATAGGACTAACTGTTTGGACATATGCCCATTCTTAATGGCCATATTCCTAGCTCTGCAGCTAATGTAAGCATCAATTGTGGCCAACCATGGCCTCCCAAGGATGAGAGGGTAACCAGTAAGCTTAGCCCTAGGCTGGAGAACTAGGAAATCTGCAGGGCACTCCTAGGAGTTAATGGAGACCATCACATCCTCCACAATTCCCTCAGGGGTGACCGTGGAATGGTCTGCAAGTTGCATAACTGTTGCGGTCTTCCTCAATGACCCTTGGAGGTTGAGCTTGAGCATGGTGTCCTTAGTCATCACATTTATGGCAACCCCAAGATCAATCAGAGCGTGTGGGACAATGGTGCCATTGATGTGCACATCTACTACAGGGCTTCTAGGGTCTAAATATTTTGGACATAATACCTGCCCCAACATTATTTTAGATAACTACCTAATGACATTAATGGTAGGGGCATCCCTTTTTCTTCTTCCTGGATGTTTAAAGCACTTCTCGTTAATCAACTTATTGTAAATGGGAACATCTTTGATTGCCTAGAGAAGGGGGATCTTTACACATAGAGTTTTAAATTCTCCCAGAAGTTCAGTTTCTTCTAGGGTAGGCTGGAGTGGTTGGGATAATCTCTCAGGAAAGGGTGGATTTACTTTAAGGTTCCTTTCCTCTCTTTCTTCCTCAACCTCCCTATGTGGAGAGGGAGGTTGGTTATCACGGAGAATTCTCCTAGATTTTAGGTTGATCTCCTAGATTTCTACAGCATAAGTTGGGTATGATGCCTCTCCCCTATATACTTGTTGAGCCTGCCTATTTTTTGGGTTTGGATTTCGCTGGGCAGGAATCTAGGGTTGCTTAGGTGGAGCAGAGTGGAGGAGTTGTGGTAGGGTAGGTGGTGGAGGCAATAGGGTTGGAACATTATTGAATTGGGGCCTCCACCCATGGAGTGGGGTATTCCACTAAGGTTGTGGCTGAACATAAGGTTGAAATGACTGCCTAGCTAGCCAGGAATGATATTGAGATGTATATGACCAAGGAGGGGGTGTAGACCAGGAAGGATGAGAATGGGGTCCCCAAGAAGGTATAGTTGTGGTTTGGTTGGGGTTGTAATATGCATGGGATGACCCTTCCATACCCTGTTGGTATGGTATAGGCCTAGGAGGTCTCCTTTAGTTGATGTAGCATCGCTGCTCAGTGGCCCCTTCAGCTGCTTGATATACAACTTTGAGTCCAGGTAAAGAAAGGTTTGTGTGGAGTGGTTTTCTTCACAGACTGAGAAAATATTAATACAGTTCAATGGACATTCGTTCCTAGGATGCCTCTTGGTGCATCTAGGACAAAAGATGGCGAGGGATCTTTCTGCTTCCTCTTGCTTCCTTTTGATGTTCATGGTGTACAATTGCAAGGAAAGGGTTTGCCACATATCACTTTTGTCATCTTCCTGCATATTTCCAATTTCACCCTTGATGGATGAGTTGGAGGATGATGTATCGGACATAGGTTGATTACCCCTACTCTTTTTCCGGGTTACCCAAGAATGGTTTGTAAAGACAATATTAATATCCTCATAGGGTAATTTGTAGATATCTCCTCCTGCTATCATATGTAAGGTATCTAGAAGATCCTCCCTTGCTCCTCTAAGCAGGACCAACTTCAGTGACTCAAGGTTAAGTGTGCACTTGGCCCTTTTGTAACTAAGATGGAATATTTCTTCATAGTCTTCTAAGATTCATCCTGGCCTATGGTCATCCTGAAAATATCTTCTTTAGTATCGTTTGACCTACAATAGTCCCTATATTTGTTGTTAAAAGCCTATTGCATTTGATCCCAATTTGTGTTGCTATCTTGAGGTAAACCCATGAACCAGCTCAATGCTACATCCTTGAGGGTAGATGGAAACAATTTTAATTTTTTCTCATCATCTGTATAGTCATAGGTTCGACATATAACAACAAACTCAAATAGGAAAGTGTCAGGGTCCTCTGTGGTTAGGCCATGGAAATGATGTAGAGCAGAGGGGCTTATATTCTTCATGTTAGTGTCCCGTTGATCTTCCTGATGGGGAAGGAACCCTCAATTCTCTCTCTATTTCCTCTGTCATTTCGGTTTTCAGTGATTGGTTCAGTAGGAATGGGTTCTTCCTCTTCTTCTTCCCCTATAGGTTCCTCAAATATGTAAGGTTGCTCACCTAAAGGGTCTTCCAATTCACTGTCACTGAAGAAGAGAGAAGGTTGACTGTTGGATGCAGTGGGGGTATTTGATAATAATTTCCCTAAATTGTGACTATTCCTACGAGGCATGAAAGCAAATGTTTTTGGGTTGGTTTTTGTAAGATTTTTGTTTTTAAGCTGGAAATTACTCTACAGAAAGGAAATTGATGATTGAATGAAAAACCACTAACAAGAAAAACTACTTGCTGAATTGAAATTCTACTTGCAGAATGAAATTGTTGATTGAAGGAAGACTACTAACTGAAAAACACTACTTGCTGAATTGAAATTATACTTGCAGAATGAAAAGGAAATCACATAATGACAAATGAACAGAAGGAAGCTACTAACAAAGAAACTACTTGCTGAATTGAAATTCTACTTGTAGAATGGAGAAGAAAGCAGATAATGAGAACTAAAAGAAAGGAAGAAACTAGATTAATTTTGTAGAAATAAACTAATGGAAGAAAATTGGAGACTAGAAATAGAAGAAAGTAGTAATAACATTCTACTTAGTCACCTCCTCGATAACGATGCCAAAAAGTGATGAGCCTAGGTATTGAAACAAGAATGCTGCAACTCCCAGTGCCACCAGCTTTACTTATGAACCTGGGGTTTGTACAAACTTGGAGGTGACAGTGCTATATGCACAAGTAAAAGTGAAGGTCCTACCTATTGTCACAACTCATCTGGCAAGAGACCCCAAGGGTTCCAAGGAAAACTTCTATAGGTTCAGAAGAAGCTTAATTCTTTGACGGAAGGAGAGAAAATCTATTTCAAGAGAGTGCTACTCTACTGTAGTAATGAAGAAAAAAATATGTAATGCTAAACCACACCATAACCTAACTAACCATCTAAACAACTATTCTAAATAGAATTTCTAAATCAACACTAACCTAATGCTTATATCTAAGTTTCAGAGGTAAAGAGCATTAAACTATACTAATGTGTAAGCAAAGGAACTAAACTAAATCCATTTTCAAGCGGAAGAGTAGTTAGAGATCAAAATTGGTGAAAGGAGGACGTAAGGACACAATAGTGCATAGGGGCTGTTGGATCGATCAACAAACAGAAGATGTATGATGGAGATCTTATCGCGGGGGCTTAAGTGAATAGATGGATGAACAGGGTTAACAAACAAGATGAATGACGAAGATCTTATCACGGGCAATTTTGTGAATAGATGGATCAACAGGGTTAACTAGCAGATGAAAGGCAGAGATCTTATCGCGAGAGATTTAGTGAATAGGTGAATGAACAGGGTAACGAATCAGACGAACGATGGAGATCTTATCGTGAGGAATTAAGTGAATGGATGGACAAACAAGATAACCAAGTAGATGAACAACGGAAATCTTATCACGAGGAATTAAGTGAAAGGATGGATGAACAAGATTAATCGAAAAATGAATGGCGAAGATTGTATTGCGGGAAGAAAACGTGCAAAAATAACGGAGTGGGTTTCGAAGGCAGTAAGCAGTTTCTCGTGTGCCCTCAAAGTTGTAAGTTTTATTTCTAAATTTCATGCAATTAGCCTAACTGAGTGACACGTAGCATCAGAAAACCTATTTTCTCGCGTGCTCTTGGGTAGATAACGGTCATGCAAGAATCTACACAAGATTGCGCGATAGTCGTCGGATCAGGCTAGACAGATCGACGGTGGAGATTTGGGTGCATAAAGTATTGAGGTGAAGTGATAGCCGTCAGATTAGGCAAGGAAGATCAATGGTGGGGATTTAAAGTGCATAAAGTAGGTGGAATACTTCATGCGAGGTGGCAGTTGGATAAACTAATGAATCAGATGACAATTGGGAAGGTTTGTTGTGGATCAGAAGGTAAGGGGATTATGCATGAAGAATGTGCTAAAGGAGGTTTCAATGAAAAGAATAGAATAACTAGTGAAGGTGAACAAGTAACTGCATTAAACAACGAACTCCATAACTCATGCGAGAATGAGAAACCTATGTTTTTGGGGTTGCTGAAGGGTCTCTTCCTCAAGTCATGATACCAGAGGGAGGAGATGAGGTGGAGACACCTATGGACAACCTTATGGTGATCTTTTTCTCCTATCTAACCTGTTAATTGAAAGAAGGAAAAAATGGGAGTAAACTAAAGTACAACCGATCTACTCTACACTACTGTAAGCGAAATGTAGCTACTTAAGCGAATGAACAGAAAAACCAGGAAGCTACTTAAGAAAATGAACAGAACCAGAAATCTATGCTAGCATTTATGTACAATAAAGAGGAACTTTGGCTACTCAAGTTGGACCCTAACCCAAGATCTTTAGCCCTCTGAGTTAACTCAGTGCTGGCTCAAAACATAACTCATCTTTATTATACAAACCATGGATTAAATAACAAACTGTCACAAGTCTTGCAGCTCAGAAATAAAGTAGAGTTTTACAATAAGAATATGAATCCTATTGAGGTCCTAAGCCTCTCTACTTATACATATGAAGTCTCCAACGACTTCCTTCCCCTTAAGGAGGCTTGTCTCCCCACTCAACATAAACTGGTTTCTGTCACTTTCACTTGCTCGGCTGTCTTTTAGTCCTCATGATTTGGCTGTTTGCACTCCGAGTTGATGGTGGAATATTTGAATGGAGGGGTAGTAAATAAGGGGCATTTTCCTCCTATAATTCCTCTCCCTTTTCCAATTCAAGTTTTGACCAAGGTCTTTGCCATAGTTCCTTCCTATGTTTTTCCTTGATTTTATCCTTTATTCCTGAATTACATGCACATTAGATCACAAATCAAAATATCCAACTCTAACTCATATCATAAATAAAATATAATCAAAAGTATGCAATAAGTTGTGAGAATAGTTGGTTTGACTAAGCTAGGAGGTGAATTAAGGCCAATTAAGGCCCATATAATTACCCAATGATGAGGCTCATTAGATGTTTACTAGGAAAGTAGCACAATTGATAGAAAAGGTACTTTAGTTTGTTGTTTTAGCTTGGGGTCTAGAGTTATTTCTTGGCTCAATAGGAAATAAAAGTTAGTTGCACTAAGATTTAATGATCTTGAGTACAAGGTAGCAATTTTAGCATCATGTGAGGCCATTTAGCTTTGTAAGTTACTCAAAGGTTAGTTTGATAAGGAGTTTGAATTAATTGTGATACAATTGTGACAATTAGAGCTCCATTTGGCTCTTGAAAAATCTTGTCCTTCATGAAAAGTTGAAACACATAGAGATTGAGTACCACTTCATATGATACTGTGTGAAGAAATGCACAAAGAAGTTGTAATATATACCTACAAATAAGAATGTTGTGGACATCTTCATGGATGCCTTGATAAAAGGCAAGTTTCTAGTTTTCAAGGAAAATTTGAGGGTGGGGCATAACACCTGATGAGCGCTAATATTGTAGCAAGGGTACTGCAACTCCTATGGCAACCAAATTTACTCTATCAACCTGGGGTTCATACAAACTTGGAGGTGACAGTGTTATATGCACAACAAATACAATAGTCTACTCTTGTCACTTCCTGACGGGGGCAATACAACACTAGAGATTTTCAAACCAATCTTCTATTTCCTAGAAGGAGGTTGAACACTGATAGTGAATGTAAAGCTATCTTTAATATAGAAAGTAAATTCTTTCCTATGTCAATGAAATGAAAGTGTTGAATAGAAAGTGCTATGAAAATCACATGAAATCACCTAGCTAGGAATTACCACACATTACTTGTAGAAGAGAACTAATTTAACCTTGCATTCTATCATCTAGTTATCTGGACTAAGTAGGCATGTAAATGATCCTAACATTTCTAAGACTAATGTATGCAAGGATTAGCAAAATATTGTAGAAAGAGTCTTTTGGTTTTTTCAATTTAGAAATGTAAATGTTAAACTAGTCACTGATCTTTTGTAGGAGAGGAAGGTATGAGAAAACTGGTCAAAGATGGCATTGCGGGGTATGGAGGTCAAGTTGAATGCCTACCCTAGGCTTTGATCATTATTTATTCTTGAAACTGTCTAAAACAGGTTGCTACAACTTTTCCTATAGTTCTAAAGGATTTCATGTAGTTACTATAGGATGTCCTGGTTTACTACAAGAAACTTAGTTGAAAGTTGTAGAAAGGTACAAAAGGTGAAAGGAAGTGCTTGGAAGATATATGATGCTGGAATAAGTCATGGGGAAGGTGCACACCACCCAAGTATCAACCCAACTCTTCAGGATGGTTGGATTTGCTTAAGGTGGTTGTCCATGGTGGCTACAAAATCAAAATCTTAATTGGTGATTGGTAGGGTTTGGTGAGAAGTGGAGAAAAATTTAGATGGGGCTGGTTGAATGATTTCCTCCCTACAGATCAACAACTCCTCCAACAACACATATTCATTTCTTCATTTATGCATAACTTTATGTAAATGTGGAAAAGATGAGTTGAATTTGAGAAACTGATTTATTGATGGCTAGTGGATCAAATCTATGGAATGGAATTCTTTCTAATCTACAGAAAACTTAAGGAGCCAAAATCACAACTGTAGGTTCTTCTAGGAAATCATTAACAATGGTCTACTCAACAAGAAATCCTAAGCTATGTAATAACCAAAATATAACTCTGTTTTTGGGGCTGTGAGAGTGGGGCCCTCAAATATTGATCCCACGAGGGAGATGAGGATGAGGCCACTGTTATAATATTTTCTGAAGTCTTTTTTCAATACTTTAACATTGATATACTCCTCCATCTAATTGAAGAAAAACTAATGAATCATTTAAAGAGTTGCAAATTTAACAAAACATAAATAATTTCAGCAGCTACCCTATGATTCTAATCTAAGGATACATGTACAAAAAATAAGAGGAACCTATGATGCTAGGGTTGGGCCCTAACCCAAGAGCTTCAACCCTCTAAGTGAACTCAGTGCTAGATCAAATAAGCCCTTTTCTTCATCACCAAAATGTCAAAAATAACATGATAATAACAGTTACAATACCTTAATCTTGAAATTACATCTTCGTTACAATAAAAGTTCAAATCCTAATGAGGGCCTACGCCTTCTTATTTATACAACTGAATCTACCAATGACTTCCTTAGAATTAGGGAGGCTTGGCTCCCAAACTCGAGATTAACTTCTCTTCGACTATCACTAGCTTGGCTGCTAATGAACTCAGTGGGATTAACTGCATGTAACTTCGAGCTGATGAGATCTGGTGGAGGAATATTTGAGTGATTAAGGAGTTAAGGAGGGATATCCAATCTCCTAAAATCCCTCTTGCTTGTCTAATTCGAGTTCCTCCACTTAAATTAGCCAAAAACTGTTACAAATCCCGCAATTAATGCACATTAGGCCACAAGACATAACATCTCACCTTTACCCTTCTCACTAAGAAAAATATAATAAAATATGTAAATAAATGTGATAAAAGTTTATTTTAATAATCTGTAGAGTGGCATTAAGGCCCGTATAATTTACCTATTGATGAGCCTCATCACCACCCCCTACTAAAAGTGTTGGTCATCCTCTGAGAAGCTTAGTCTATGTCCATGTCTTTCACAGCTCTTGTGGCCTCTCTGAAATCCTAGGCCTCTGTTGATGGAGTTTCTTCTTGTGGATAAAACCCTTCATGAATCTCTATTTCCTCCCATTGCTTTCTTTCCTCTTCCTCCTTTCTACCTTCTAGCATACCCAATTGCAAGGGTGGACTGAGTTTCAAACCAATCCAATTGATTTTGAGTCTTTGTAGTGCATTTTTATACAATGGGGTCCTTTCTAGTGCATCTCTCATCCTTTTAGATGGATGATACTCCTCGATCCTTAGGTTCTATGGTAGGGTGCTCCATCTCCTTTTGCATGCTTGCTGGCTTTAATTCCCTAGAAATCTCAAGGTGCTCTTAAAATGTGTGATCGCTTGCTCTTGTGTAGCTAGGTATCTTGGTGGAAGTTGGCGATGATTGGCGATGATCTTGTGGGTGCTAATGGAAACAATTGAATTTATCGGTTTTGCTCTGACATAAAGGGGCTCTTTTTCTTCTCTTTCCAACACCCTCTTCACCTCCTTAGCCTTGGCCTCCTCATGAGTCATCCATGATGCAAGGGACATTAGTTGTAAGTCCCCCAACTTTGCATTGGGGTCCCATATATTCATGTTTGATAAGGCTAAGTTGTGCAAGTAAAATTCAGATATCTTGGCCTTATCCTCTAGGGTGATTTTGTCACATAGTTCAATGAAATACCTATAGTATTGGAAATGCATAGTCCCTTGTTGTGCTAGTGTATATATTTGATATTGTAGCTGTTGACCTTTGAGGTACAAGGAATATGATTTTGGTGGCATCTTGCACTGGAGTGCCTCCATGGGGAGGCTTGCCATGGTGTCCAATTGGCTCTTCTTTCCTTTAACTGCCTCCTTAGCCATGTGTTCTTTTCCTCTATTTGAGATCTCATAATTTGTTCCCTATCTCTTATCCTACTCAAATCTCTGCCCATCTCTAGTAGCTTCTCTTCCATATGGTTGACATCCTCTACGTTCTTTGATTTGGAAGTTTGCATCTAACGATGTGTCCTTCCTCTCTCTTATCTCAAAATCAAAGAATAGAGGGATGGAAAATTTTTGTGGTATTACTCTACCTCCCTCAATGAATATGTAATAAGAGCTCATATTGGGTTGTGGGATAGGTTCCTGTAGTTATTGGGATTCTCCCTTAGATGTCTTTCGAGAATTTCCCCCCTCCTGCACTTGTGTTGTTGTTTCCTTCCATTTCCTCTATCCTTGTTGTCCTTCCTATTGCTTTTTCTATGTTTTATGTAGTGTTGATGGAGTTTCTTGTAGTACTGTTTGAGGATCCTCTAGAAGGCTTTTTCCTTTCTGAAATGGGATCAATGGTGCCTTGTCTTTCTTTGTTGATTCTAACCTGGTGACATGCCTCCTAACACAGGCTATGGTAGAATCTGGGCAAGCTTGTTTTGATGTGCCCTCTTCAGCTTTTATTTCCAGGGAAACTAGTTTTTCTTGCTCTTTTGGTGAGTCCTCAATTATGTTTAGAGTCTTGGTGGGTGTTTCTGGTCTCTCTTGTTTTATCGTATTTGAGATAGAGGGGATTCTGCCTCTATCTTTTCCATTTTTTCTTGATAGGCATTCTTACGGTAGTCAAAGTAGCAGTTTCCTCCCTCTCAGTTGGTTCAGGCGACAACCTTAGAGATTCCTCCCTTTCCTCGGTGTGTTCCTCAAGGCTTTCTTCTTCCTTCTATTCTTTCTCTTCACCTTTCTCCTCTTCTCCTTATTTTTCTTCTTCTTCCTCTATTTTCTCTATTTCTTCCTCCTCTTCCTCATCTAGTTCTTCTTCTTTCTCTTCTGGTTCTTCTTCATCTTCTTCTGCCTCCTCTTGAGATTCTTCTTCATCTTCTTTTGCCTCCTCTCCAGGTTCTTCTTCATCTTCTTTTGCCTCCACTTTAGCACTAGACATATTATCCCTATCATATTCAAGGGCTTGTATTTCAATCACAACCTCTCTGTATATGTCTCTGAATGTGGACCATTAATAGAGGATTCTTAGCTGGCTCACAACATCCTCTAATATTAGATTAATAAGTCCATGGTGCACCAATTTCTAATGTTTTCCCTCTCACACTTTTAGGCTCATGTCTATTATTGATTGCAACAAGAGGTAGGTTATAGTAAGTCTTCTTTCAATGGGTATCCCCTCCCCAATTTTCAACCAATGGAGGAGTCTAAATTGATAGCCATAGACTATACTAAGCCTTCCTTCACAAGAGACATATTTAAGAATATGATAGCTCACCTCATTCCAAGGGTAGGGAAGGCTTTCCCTTCTTATCCCATTTTTATCTTCAACTCACTCTTCATCCCTTAAGAAGAATTTTTTCTTTGGAAAAGTGCTTGCAGCTTTATCCTCCTTTCTCGATTGCATTCCTTGAGGAAGTGTAGTGATTCTACTAATTACTTTAGGAGTAATTGTAATTGACATACCTCTTACCATAGTAGTAGCACCGATTCTAGCTTGAGGGTTATGTGTAATGGAAAATTCTTGAGCTACATCATCATCATACCTTCTGAGGATCTCAAAGAATCCCAACCAGTGATTCCTTCTAAATATTTCTAGCACAGAGGGGTGGAGGTGTATTCTGGATGTATCTGTGGGTTCCCTTTTGTTAAAACCTCCTGTCATGTTCCTTTTCCGGTTGGCTGACTATAGGGAGTTTGGTACACTAGCCTTAGTTTTTAGGGTGACTGAGAGTTTATAGTAGTGGTGGATGGCTGCAATTTCTCCCTATCTGCACATAATTTTTAAACTGTTCACAATTGTTTTAAAATTCCCAGGCCCAATATAATCACTTAAAAACACATATTTTTCTGTTCCTAGCTATCAATTCAAAGCATAGGAGATATGGACCACCTACCCCTCACTGTGATGCCTTGGATGAGGATAATATCTGAACAACTGGATGCTAGGTACTTCCTTTCCGCATTCTCTATGAATTTCTGTTGTTTCCTCTAGTTGCTCTTGTATTTCTATTTCCTATAGTGTAGCTAAAATAGGTTTTCCTCCTTGATGGCTCAACAACATGGTCCCGGTCCTCTTTGATATCAAAATGAAAAAATGGTGCATTATATTTTGAAATATTTTCTTTTTATGGTCGGTTCCTTGGAAAGTATTATTGGCTAGCAGTGTACGAGTTTTCCTCTTTGGGATTGTTGGCCCACCATTCGTTATCATGAAGCCTCCACTCGTAATCATCACCCACTTTCACACAACTTAACTTGACCACATTTTCAAGTCATTCTTCTTGATTTGATGTTGCCACATGTCAGGTTGACTATGAGTTCACTTTTTATTTTCAAGCTGAGAGTGGCCAAGTTAACTGGCCACTTCCAACTTATAAAATAGAACTTTTTCATATTCCTACACTTTTATGATATCGTACTTAGGGAAGAATTTGGATGAGACACCATACATATTCCTTCCTTCCCTTAGTTGCTGCATGCTAGAGGGTGATTCACTTCTTTTTGTTCAAGTGGGTGCTTTTCTGTGGTCATTTTTTGTATATTTCTTCATGTTGATATGGTTGTCCTCTTTGTTGTTGTGTGCAAGTGCTTGGTCTTGTTGTTGTTGAGACTGAGATCATCATGGAAGTCACAGTATCTGCAAGGTTTCTTAAGATCTTTTCTTCCCTTGGTGTTGAAGGAGAATGCATGGAGAAACAACTGTTGTGAGAACATAGGATGCTACAGGATTTCCTATAGTTACTATAGGGAATCCTGTAGCTACCTTTTTCATCATTTTTTTTTCTTTTTTTTTTCACTTGGAGGAGGAATGGGTGGTGATGTAGGAGTTTAAAGATGGAAATGGAGGAGATGGAGTGGTAGGCGAGTGAGGCCAATGATGGCATGGCCTTTGGAATCTCTTTTTCTATTCTTTTCTATCTTTTATTTTTATTTTTCTAAGTGGTTTTTGACGGACACAGAGGGCGGTATGGTCATGAGATGGTGTTGGGTGAGAGGTTGTGAGGTGTATGGTCCCTTATTTCAACCTAGAATAGGCATGCATCATCACTTCCCAATCATAATTTCATTCATGTAGTTTCTTAGGACATTGTGTAGTACTACAGGAAACTCCTGTATTAACTACAGGAAACCCTATAGAAGTAAGAAAACTACATAAAAACTAGTTTTTGATGCCTGGAAGTGAGGATGGATTATAGAGACACAGTAGTCATGGGAGATATGAAGTAAATATTGGAAGAATGGGGTAATTCTTGGCTTACTGTCCTCTCGTTGTAACCGCTACAACACCACCCAAAATTTTGGGCATATTCAAAATTTTGGGTGCCCCACCACTCGCCCCAAGCTACTAGGGTTTCGGTAAGGCCCCCAACTAGTTACTCTCTTAGTGATCCTACCTATCCAACCCCTTTGGTGTGATCACTCATGTTTCATACATTACATCCGCACATCATGTTTTATCTCATATATATAACTTAGTATCACATTAGGGTTTCGAAGGTTAATGGCTTCATTAATGTATTAAGGCTCTCTTGTGATTTTGAAACTCATCTTTGCATGTTACGCATCGTGATCAGTATATGTCCTATATTTGAATGAGCATGCGTTCAAGTTGACTTCCTTTACGATTGACAATATTAGGGTTTGGGAGAAACCCTAGGTTGTCATAAGAGTGATCCCCCTCATGTTTTAACCTAATTCGCATCCCTCTGAGAGTGCATTCCCATTGACATTGTCTAGCATCATGGAAGAAATTACTGCATGACATATGACCCTAGGTTCATGATTGGTTCCTCACCCTAGCATGTGCATTAGGCTTTATAACAAGGCTCTCATTCCCATGTATATTCGAAGCCCTAGATCGTGGTAATCAATAGTCCAACTGTCATAAATGGTTCAAGGAACTCGCTCGATGAGTGCATCATCCCCTTGGGCATTATGCAATATCAAAATCAACTGCAATTGATAGATCCATGAAAGTACTTGAATGTTGAGTTGGTCTCCAAACTTAAGCAGGTTTTTAATCAAAAAATACAATTTATAATATCTTAGTTTGGATAATTTATTGTTTAGGCTCCTCAAATGAATTATTTTATTTACTTATTTGTTTTCACATGAAGATATCGCTGTTGTAAACTAACTTATTGTCATCTCGTCTTATTTTTAGGAATTCAGCTGAAGATGCCATGGAGATGCAACGAACTGTCAGGCCAGGCAGTAACTCCATTAAGCAAAAACTAATTCGTGTATTATTCCATCAGGTAGGTCTTTTTTATATACAATAGGGAGTGACTATTCAGTTCATCTGCCGATGACTGTTCACATTTCTAATTTAATTATTTACATAAATTCACCCAAACATGAGGACTAGGTGTCAACATTCCCCCCCTTAATCTGAAGGGATGTTGGTGAGTCCAAGCATCATTCTGAATCGTTCAAGGTTTTCTCTTCCAAGCACTTTGGTGAAGATGTCCGCAATTTTCTCATTTGTGGAACAATGATAGAGATGGATTGTTCTGGCCTCAACATGATGTCCAATCAGATGATATTTAGTATTGATGTGATTCATTCAATCATGGAACTTTGGGTTCTTGGCCAACTTTATTGCAGAGGTATTGTCAATCATGAGTGGAGTTGATTATACTTGTTTTACCTGCAAATGTTCAAGAATTTTCCTGAGCCACACAATTTCTTTTGTTGCTTCAGCTGCTGCCACGTATTCTGCTTCTGTTGTGGAATTTGCTGGAACGGATTGTTTGCGTGATCTCCAGGAGACAGCTCCTAATCCAAGAATCATAGCATATCTTGAAGTTGATACCCCAATTTCTTTGTCTCCATCGAAGTCTGAATCAGAGTATCCAATCAAGATGAAGTCATCCACCTGTGTATACTTGATTCCAAAGTCTTGAGTTCCCTTCAAGTACCTTAGAACTGTTTTTGTAGCAGATCAATGTCCCTCACAAGGCTTTTGCATAAACCTGGAGAGGATTCCAATAGCAAACAAAATGTCTGGTATGGTAGCAGTGAGGTAGTTGAGACTTCCTACAAGCTGTCTATACTTTGTTTCATCCTCAAATTCTTTTCCTTCAATAGATGTGAGCTTTAAGTTTTGTTCCATTGGAGTAGTAAGAGGATTGCACTCTATCATGCCAAACCTGTTCAACAGATCTCCAATGTATTTCTTTTGAGAAAGAAATATGGACTTTGGATTTTGGGTTACTTCAATGCCAAGATTGGAATGAACATAGCCCAAATCAGTCATTTCAAAACTTTTCCCCAATTCCTTCTTTATGGATGCAATGTAGCTTTCATTGTTCCCTTTGATCGAAAGATCATCTACATATACCACACGATATACAATTGTTTTGCCAACTTTCTTGACAAATAAAGTTGCTTCATCAAGATCAAAATGTTTGAAATTGAGTTTCACAAGATGCTCAGTCAGTTTTTCATACCAGGCGTGCGGTGCTTGTTTGACGCCATACAAGGACTTCACAAGTTTGCATACTTTATGTTCATGTCCTTTCACAGCAAATCCTTTGGGCTGGGACACAAAAACATTCTCTTTTAGATCTCCATTCAAGAAAGCCGTTTTTCCATCCATTTGATGGACTTTCCAACCGTTCTGAGTTGCTAGTGCAAAGAGTGTCCGGATGGTAGCCCATTTTGCTGTGGGGGCAAAAGTCTCCTCATAATCGACCCCTTCCTTCTGTGCAAAACCTTTTTCCACAAGCCTAGCTTTGTGCTTGTCAAGTGAGCCATCAGCTTTATACTTGTTCTTGTAGACCCACTTGCAGCCAATTGGTTTGGTTCCTAATGGAGGATCAACTAGCTTCCAAGTGCCATTCTTTATGAGGGCATCATACTCCTTTTGCATTGATTCTTTCCATTCATCATGAGAAGTAGCTTCTTTGAAGGAATTTGGTTCAAAATCTGTAGACAAGTTCAATTGACAATCATAAGAAACATCCATATCAATAAGGGAATTAGAGTCATCTACATCACCTCCATTTTGCCGATTTGAATTTCTGGTTCCTGTCTTTCCAACTTCATCAGGATGAACACTTTGAAGTGTCTTTGTCACCCACTTTGGGGGACCTTTCTGAGATGGTCCATGATGCTCTATTGATTGAGTTGGGACTGAATCAAGACTGAGTCTCCCAATTCTATCAATTACATCACTTAAAGCATCATCCATTGTTGGAGTTTCATGCGGGGGAGAGTGTTCTTTAGAAGAAGATTCCACATGTTGATCTAGTATAGGAATCCCCCCTTCAAGATGTGGAATTTGATTATCAAATTCTTGAAATGATTTTGCTTTTGCGAATCTATACAAGCGATCAAGTTGTCGCTCAACAACATTGTCAATTTTGGATGATTTAAAGAAAATTACATCTCTAGATACAACAAATTTCTTATTTACTTCATCATAGAGGCGGTATGCTTTGGAGGTGTTTGAATACCCCAAAAAGATACACCTATGACTTCTAGCACCAAGTTTTTTCTATGTACCTTTGGTATCAAGGCATAACAAGTGGAACCAAAGGCCCTGAGATGCTTTACCGAAGGAACATGTCCGTACCACATTTAATATGGAGTCTTGTTTCTTATAGCATTAGATGGACATCTATTCTTTATATATGCAACACATAGAACAGCATTAGCCCAAAACATTATCTTTACATTTTTGAAGAAGAGCATGGATCGTACCATATTTAAGATTGTCCTATTCATTCTTTCAACTACACCATTCCGTTGGGGATTATAAGGCACAGTTGTTTGATGTTTGATCCCATGTTGGCGAAGATAGTTTTCAAATTCATTTGATGTGTATTCTTTTCCATTGTCAGTGCGAATAGACCCAATATGAGATTGTGCATCATTTTCAATCCATTTATGAAAATCCTTGAATGTTTGAAAAGCATAAGATTTGTTCTTCAATAAATAAACCCAACACATTCTGGTGTAGTCATCAATAAATGTCATTATATATTTATTTCCATTTGCAGAAGGAACATGCATTGGACCACATAAATATGAATGAATGAGTTCAAGTTTCCTATGTGCTCTTGAATGTGAATCATGAAAAGACTGTTTGCTATGCTTTCCTAGAATGGAAGCATCACATTGCTTAAGTTTCCTAGGAATTGTATGCAAACCAGCAATACCATTTTTCTTCAATAACCAGAGGCTGTCATAGTTCAAATGTCCAAATCTAGCATTCCATAACAAACTTGATGGAAGTGTACCTACTTCATAATGAGAATTGTATGAGAAATGTTGTGCATGAGCAGAGGTTCCTTGCAGTTTGAGAAGCCTTTCCTCTTCTATTCCCCTCATGAAAAGTGAGTGGTCAGATGTTTTTCTTACCTCAAGATTGCCATCAAACATATGAATGGAATGACCTTGCTGGTGGTTGTGGACCAAGGACAGCATGTTTCTCTTGAGCTGTGGGAGATATAGAACATGATCCAGAAGAAATTCTGGAAGACTAGGTAGTTTAAGCCTGATTGTGCTAAGCCCTGATGGCTTGATTTTTGATTGATCTGCAAAGTATATTGCTCCATCAACATTGTCAGTGAAATTTTCAAAAAAATATTTTCTATGAGTCATGTGGCAGGTTTCTCCTGAATCAAGCAACCAATAATTTTTCCAAGAAGCAAGTGAAGCATTAAATAAATCTTCATTTACTCCAATGTTACATTGTGCCACAACATTATGAGCAGATTCAGGTGCTTTACATTTGTCTGTATCATTAGTTTTACCTTTATGTTGGTTTCTTTTCTGCTCAATGTTGTCCCACGGTAGCTTGCATGTAGAGGAATCATGTGATCCATTTCTTTTGCAGTGAATACAGTGCAAATCTGCCTTTTCTCCTTGAGAATGTATGCCCCCTGCCTCTGAAATATCTTCCTCTTCCTCTTGTAGAATCTTGAGCAGGATGCTTTTCTTTATGAGAAAGGCACACAACTTCTTCAGAAGATTTAGGGGTTGTCTTATTTCCAAAAGCTTTCTCTGTTTCAGCAAACTTTTTCACAAGAGTGTCAAAGGTTATATCTTTGAGATTTCCATTTGCTTGCAATTACTCAAGATAATTGGAGTAAGTGTGATAAAGTGCCTTGAGAAAAGCGATAAGAGGAATATCCAATTCAACCTTAGTGGATTTGATATTATGCATTATAAACCTTGCTTTAGATGCAAGAGCAAGAGGATCATTATTTTGCAGTTCAAGAGTGAAGAGTTTAATCATGAGTTGGACAACTTCAAGTGCAGAATGTGAGTCATAGAGTTCTTTCAGCTTTTGTAAGGCTTCAAAGGTAGTTGAATATGACGAAATATGGTGACTCACCTCTTCATTTATAGATTCTGTGATTAATGCATAAGATTTTTGTTCATGTTTTCCCAAATGACGAGCTCTTTATCTGAGGTAGGCTGTACTGGGTCATTGTCTCCTTCTTTCACACACACTCCTTTCCACAACTCATTGAAAATGAGGGTGTGTTTTATCATCCAGGACCATTCAGGATAGTTCTCCTTGCTAGTGAGAACTATTCCTACCATGGATATGATTGAATGCATTCTGTAAAAAAAAATTACTTCTACTGATAGAAAAAATACTTCTGCTGCTAAAAAAAATGATTATGATATGAAAGTGTATTCAAAACCATCCAAAATTGGAGCAGGAATAGAATTCTGCTATGCCATTCATATACCATTGACCATTGAAAGGAACACTACCACTGTCATAAAAATCTTCACCACATATAACATTTTAATCCATTATATGCCATGTCCAACATATAAAAGGCAATGTGAAAAAAAAACTAACATGCACATAAAGTGGTATACGATCATAGTTTAAATTTTAACACCATTCAGAAGGAATGCCCAATGAATATGGGGTTTATCCACAGAACAAATATCCCAGTCAAACAATAACCATCAGCTAGAAATGACATGAATGAATCCCGAAGCCCGTCACGACAATACACACTCGAACTCGCTTTTTTTTTTTTTAACTAGCGCTCAGATTCCACATTGGACCCCTCTTGACGTGCAACTGAAAGCTTCACTAACTTATCAGAGCAAGTATGCATGTACAGCTCAAACAAAAGTTTGGCGCTCCACAATGTCTAGAACACTCCACTCAGTAACCTCAAAAGCACTCTCAAAAACAATAGTTTCCTTACACGCAAGCTTTTGGGTTTCAAGCTCCATCAATTGAAGTATGAAATCCCATGCAGTAACACTCATCAAAACCAAAAAGCTGCCTCTACATTCCAAAAAAACTAGCTCGGAAATGTACTAAAAAGAACCCGTCCAAGGATTCGAACCGCAGGCAGACTACAGTGTGACCATTTCATGAGAATTCAGAGATAGAAAAAGAGCAGCTGAGTGAGAAAACCATAACAATGAATACAGAGCAGGCATTTGTACCATAAATACCCCTTCAACATGACACTAAGCTAGCAGGTGGTAACAAGGGAATAAATGATTGAGAGTATCAATGTTTACAAGGACAAAAAATAGTAGCCAGTATTATCAATAGAGAGAAATCTGAGACAAAATTAGAAGACCAAGATGCGGAGGCCGATGCAGCCTCTGAACTATAGTCTCAAGGAAACCTCGACTATCATGTCCTGCGTGGAGGCACTTGTGGTTAGTGAAGGACAACGCTAAAATTATGAAACGTTTATGGACAGAGAGTGCAGGTAAAGGAATATGGCAGATAGAACACAGGCAATGTCAGACAGGCGTACAGGCACTCAATCACTGAATTATATGGAGAGCAGAGTATAGAGAGCAGAGGAGCAGACTAGGGAGTTACAAAGACATAAAGGCTAAAAAAAGGAGTTGGCTCTGATACCATGTCAGGCCAGGTAGTAACTCCATTAAGCAAAAACTGATTCATGTATTATTCCATCAGGTAGGTCTTTGTTATATGCAATAGGGAGTGACTGTTCAGTTCATCTCCCGATGACTGTTGACATTTATAATTTAATTATTTTCATAAATTCACACAATCATGAGGATTAGGTGTCAACACGAACTATGCTACAGTTGCATAATTATTCCCTTGACATGACACCACTAAGATGCTTTGGTGCCAGAGAGCATGCACCTTCAAAAGGATTACAAATTTCACACCTACAAGATGTTCTACGACCATACATGCTTTTATGTCATCAACTAGTTCCATAGACCCTTCATCTGATCCAACTGCTTCAAAGTCTTATAATGCTAGACAAATTCAGGTTTTGGGAGGTCTAGACCCAGTACAAAAGTGGCCAAGGATGTACATTGGAAGCACTGGATCTCGTGGTTTCCATCATTTGGTTTACGAAGTTTTGGACAATGCCATAGATGAGGCTCAAGCTGGGTTTGCAACATGCATAGATGTTATTCTCTTCCCTGATGGCTCTATTAGAATCACAGATAATGGTTGAGGGATTCCCATAGATTTACATCATGTTACACAGAAGTCTTCTTTAAAGACTATTTTGACGGTGTTCCATGTTGGAGGCAATTTCGGTGGGGAAAGCAATGACTATAATGTTTCTAGAGGATTGCATGGTGTTGGTGTTTTTGTAGTGGATGTTTTGTCTGAGAAATTGGAAGTGACAGTTTAGCGTGATGGAAAGGAATGGGATCAAACCTTTGTGCATGGAAAGCGAGTGACTGAACTCACCTCTCATGACATTTTAGATGAACATGTGTAAGGTTTTGGCCAGATTAGGAAGTATTCACAACCATGACAATGTTTGACTATAACATAGTAGCTGGACATGTTAGAGAGCTTGCATTTCTAAACCCACAGGTAAAGATAACCTTGATGGAGAAGAATTTGGATGCAAAAAATATAACCTATAACGAATATCACTATGTTGGAGGCTTAGTTGAATATGTTTGTTGGCTAAATTATGACAAGGCACCTATTCATGGAACAATCTCCTTTAAGAATGAAAGAGACAAAGTCATTGTTGACTTAGCCCTTCAATGGTGCTCTGATGCATATACAAACACCTTGTTGGGATATGAAAACAATATCCAAACAAGTGATCGAGGTTCTCATATGGATGGTGTGAAATATGCATTATCTAGTACAATGAATAACCTTGGAAGGAAGTCAAATCTTATCAAGGAAGAGGATGAGAACCTCAGTGGTGAACATGTGAGGGAAAGGTTGACATGTGTAGTTTCAGTTAAAGTTTCAAGACCAGAGTTTGAGGGGAAAACAAAGACAAGGTTAGGAAATCTAGAGGTGAGGAGGATTGTGAACCAATCTGTTCAGGGATATCTTACAAAAGTGTTTGGAATGTAATCCTCGAGTTCTAGAATTCATTCTCTCAAAGGTTTTAGTTGCGTAAAAAGAATCCATGGTAGGAAAAGGGGCAAGAGAATTAGTAAGGAAAAAACTAATTTTAGGGTCATCTGCACTTCCTGGAAAGTTGGCTGACTGCTTTGCATCAGATCCTTATGAATCTAAGATTTTTTATAGTTGAAGGAGAGTCTACAGGGCATGCAAAACAAGGATGAGATAGGTGATTTTAGGCTATCTTACCTCTGCATGGTAAGATATTCAACATTGAACGTAAAGTTGAAGAAGATATGTATAAAATGTATAAATTCAAGATCTTATCATTGGATTAGGACTTGCGGTGAAGGGTGAGGATTTCAAGAAAATGATTTATGATATCATAAGATCATCATCCTTACAGATGTTGATGTAGATAGTGCTCATATTCACACTCTTCTATTAAATTTTGTTCATATATCAGTAAACTCTTTGTGAGGAAGAGTTCCACCACTATACAGGGTTGAGAGGGTTACGCAGTTTCATTACTGCTTCGATGATTGTGATTTAAAGGAATTTCAGAAGAATCTTCCATCAAAGGAATAGGAGAGAGGATGCCTTTACAATTTTGGTAGATGACCTTGGATCCAACAATAAGGAAGCCGAAACAACTAACAGGGGAAGATGTTGCAGAAGCAAATGAGGTTCTCTCTTTATTGATGGGGAATTAGGTGGAACCACGAAAGGAACATATTGAGAAATTTTAATCTAAAATCAACATACTAAACCTTGATATTTTAGAGAATTCCCAAGCAAAGATGATATTGTGAACTATATTCTCAACCATGTTCTGGCAATGGAAAGTCAAGGTCTTAGAAGCCATGTGCATTGTTGATTTTTTTGTAAAATTCAAATCTGAGAGTAGATTTTTCTGGTCATGTTCCTTTTGTGTTTGTATTATCACTTAGTAATTAAAAAGGGTAGTATTAAAGGTAATGTTTTGGGAAGTAAGGGCCAAGCGTATTGTATTCCAACAGTAAATGAAAAACTTCATAAGAGTCTACAAATGTATGCCTATCATTTGTGGTGAGCCTATTGAAAGTACCCCAACGAGTGTGAAGCTACCAACACCAACGTTCCAAAGGGTCGCATTCTTTTAGAAATACCTTAAATTGTGAAATTGCGTCTTAAGAGTCTCAACTCGAAGTGCGACCAACTTCACTGTGACTGAGCAACCTGGAGGAGGTCCTGATTCTAGCCAAGTCACTCGGTCACATTCCAATGCCTCAAGCCAGATTGCAGAAAATACGACCAACCCTTCCCTGTGACCATGCGACCTCTAGTGAGTTGCACTCCCACCTAGGTCACGAGATCACATCCTATGCTTTAGTGGAACATCCAAATAATGTGATTTTGTGAAAATGTGACTATGTGACCTTTCATAAGTCATGAACTACTTCACCGGTTGTTACTTTGTTGGAATTGTCTCTTGAAAAGATTCTTCTTCTAAATGGTTACGCTGCATTGCGAGATCGATCAGATTTGTCTTCTGATCGAGAAATTAATATAAATTTGAGGATCAAAACCTAAAGTGGATCATGACACAAAAAAGGGAATGCTCAGAGAGATAAAACAATTCACTACTAGTTAATCAACTTGTACAAAACACTTCACAGTCTCTTTCAACAATGAGATTATGATTTTGAGGAAATATGACAACTCCACAAAAGAATTTTAATCATTTGCGATTTCCCTGAGTTCAAGATTTCGATTTTGGTGGTTATTAGAATATCCTTGTTGTCTCTGATATCTTCGATACCATTTATTTTCTCAAATCAAATGACTTCAAAGTGTCATTTACAAGCAACATGGACACTTGTTGGAGTGATAGTTTGGGAGGATAGGGAAGCACATATATTTTATAGGTGCAGTATCATGGTTGTTACTTCAGATTATTGTCAATAACTTGGATAGGAGGGAAACCCACCAACATAAACTAGGGAGACAACATCCATTCATAATATCTTATGTTTGTTTCCACAAGGAGATTTCTATCCTAGTGGTGGCTGGACTAGTTAAGGTAGAAGTTAGGGTTTGTATTCACTATGATTAAACCCAGGAAGGATGATATGTAATTCTAGGAAGACCCTGAAAATCCACCCTCTCTAGCACTTCCATAGCACAAGATAGGATTGTCCAGGGGTCCAAAGATGATTTTGGTTTTTCGTGATTACTGTTATTTATTTATCTGTTTTACATTTATGGCGTGGTTCTTCGATTATCATCGTGTATAACTATGGTTATTTTCTTACAGGTTATAGGAGAGCGAGAGCTTCCACCTATGAGGAGAGATCTATGGTTACTTTTGGGAAACCCTACAACTAGGATTCCCAACTATTGAACAAGTTGGCTCCACATAACTGATCGAGACACTATGGCAACTGCGATGGCATTCCATGTAGCCAAGGAACTGCACAATTTGGTCTTGAACTGTGGCGATTGCCTTGGTGATAAGTGTTCTAGGTTCTACAAGAACCCTTTACATCTTCTTCTTCTTTTTCATCATGATGTAAATGTTCTCCTATGTTTTTAGTAGTTAGGCTGAGATCAAGTAAACCTATACTAGGTAGTATGCATGAGAGAATAGTGCGGAAGCTTAAGAGGCATGAAGGTAGTTGAAAGTGCATGAGAGAAGGCCAAAGGTCATGGTAGGTGAAAGGTCACCTGACCTCTATAAATGTGCCCTCATCCCTCATCTAAATTGATTCTATCACTTGAGTTGAGGCCAATATAGATAGTTGATTTATGCTTGAGAGCTATGGCCACTCAGCTCTTGGTAGCTAGTAGAGTGTTTTTGCAGCGGGGCTAGGGATTTGGCATTGGGCAACGATATGAACAACCCATGTTCCACTATAGGTTATTGACAAATTGCATGATATGTATTTAAAGTTGCAACAATATTAATAAGATTTTTTCTTTTATCTTTGGCACTGATTCCCATGCTTACTGATGGGGGTTGTATTAGTTGTTTGGAACCTCACCATATTTGTATGTGTGCTTTCATATACGCAACCTGTTATGTACTGATACATAGTGGTTACATGTATGTTTCACTTTCAAATTTATGTTTATTTGTTCCTTGCATGTCGGTGACCTATTGTGAACTACTTCGTAATTGAATTCTGGCATGTTCCTATTTATTATTTCAGATGGGTTTTTTAGCTCACTAATCCCTCTCAACGTATATCTATTCATATTTTTGCTGAGATTTGTTCACACCTGCTTTTGCAATTTTTCAATCTTGGGCTAATTTTTTTTTTTTTTTTTCTCGAGAATTCCATTCTTTCCCTACTCTGAAGCTTTCTCATTTGATAACCAAGAGAAGAGAACATTCATGGTGGCAGCCAGACCCAAATACCGGGTGGGGATCCTATCCCAAATGGTGTGAGGTCTATGGGACTTCACACCAGGGAGACCCCTTAGATGTTGGCAGTACATTTCGACCCATAAACACCACTAAACTCTAAGTCCTTTGTTTCCTTTAAAAACCTACAAAAATTACGGGATTTTATTAGTGGGCAGGTTTGAGGTCCCTGTGATGTCATTTTGTTTGAAGGACACAAAGGTTTCCTCAAATGATGTTTTCAGCGTGTTTGCCTGCACTGGGCACTTCAAGGGAGGTTTTCACCCATGGATCTTTTTATTTTCCTTTTTTCACTCTTGGGCTTCCTCAAGCAGGTTTTCAACCCAAAAGTTGGCCTCAAATGCCTCATAGAGGTTTTCACCTAGGTCCCTTATTGTTTTTTTTCCTTTTTCATTTTTTTAAAAAATAAAACAATTTTAAGAATTTAGTGAGATGGAAGCTTAGACACTTCCAAGAACATTCACTTACTTACTAATGGTACTCATGAACTCTTCCCTTCATAAATGTATTTTATAGGTTTTTAATCTGTATCCATTGACCAACAAGGAGATACTTCTTCATCAATGGTCCTTATTTTCACAACCTCATTGTCATGGAACTTTTCTATCAGATATGGGCCCAACCACCTGGTTATCAATTTTCCTTTGAAGTCCTTGAATGTGGAGTCATATAGTAGAGCCCAATCACCTTCTTGAAAAAAATTGTCTTTGATTTTCTTGTCATGCCAAACCTTTCTTTGTACTTGAGTCATTGATGTGTGTAGGAAGGCCTGCATCCTAAATTCATCTAAATTGTTGAGCTAGAGCAACCTCTCTTGTTGTGCCTTTGTAAGATACAAATCCAACTACGTTGTCATTGTCAAATTGTTGTACTCAAAATCAATGGAGACAAGAGCCTTATTCCCATACACCAAGTCATAAGGGGTGAAGCTAGTGGTTGTCTTCCAAGTTGTATTATAGGCCCAAGTGGCCTCCACTAGTCTGTCAACCCAATATTTTCTATTGGTTCTCATAACCTTGGTAACAATGCCTTCCAATGCTCTATTGGTAACCTATAATTGTCCATTGGATTGATGATGATAAGCAGTTGACTTCTCTTGATTGATCTTATGCTGCCTCAATAGATATTCGATTATGTGTGAGGTGAATTGATCTTCTTAATCATAGAATAGCCCTCTAGGGTACCCAAACTTGTAAAATACATTCTCCCTTAAGAAATCAACCACTTTCTCTTTTGTTCTACCTTGACAGCCTTGGATTTAGCCCACTTTTTCAAATAATTAGTGCACACAATTATGTACTTTTTTCCCCTGATGGTTGATCGAATCTGGATTAGGGTCAAAATTTTTCTCATAAATAAAATTTCTCTAAATTGATCAAAACTTAAATGATCACATCCATCTCACTGATACGATCCCAATGCAACTTGTTTCACTGAAAACAGAGTTCGTATGAGAAAGTTAGAGCGTTCTGATCGTTTGGTTAAATAAGTGAATTTTGGTACAGGCTAACTGAGATGCTGACTAGGGATCCATACAACTCAATAAGAAAAAGTAATATTCTAGGGAATATTCCTTGGAATCAAGGAATATATTCCTTGAATATTCCCATAGGTGGCTCAATCACATCTTGACACTTGGCAACACGTTATTGGTCAAAACATATTTCGTGGACCAATGAGAGGGTGACATGTGGCAAGCTTGGAAGCTACCATGTGCCATCTCAAAGGTCTATCAAAGGTTTGTTTGGAGGCCAGCAGAGTTGAACCCATGACCTCACCCACACAAGCACCATGCACCACCGTTACACCAAATCCAATGGACTTAATATATAACGATCACAAATTGTATTTATAGCTTAAACCATGGTTGATTTGGAGTTAGCCACTATCATTAACAGCTAATGATTAACCTTCGCATGTGGCCACCACCAATAAACTACTAGCAATTTATGTTAATCACAAGTGGTTACATAACCGCCAGGTAACTCTAACCGCCAGCATGTGACCAAAACCAATGGTAACCACCAGATTAATGTGCTAAGCAATATTAGTGCTAATTAATTTATGTTTATCATTTAATTAATGATGGATTAGGTTGGCGTAGCTTTTGGTGGATCCAAAAAATCCGGAGCTAACTCCAAATTTGGCGGAGTTAACTAGAGTTTTTCTAGATTTAGTGGAGATTTCCTAGGAAAAACTGAAGAAGCCACAACTTTGGCAATTTTTAACCAATTTTGGCTCAGAAACAGTCATTCCTAGATAATTTGGATGCTATGAACACAATGGAACACGTTGTATATGCAGAAAGGAACTTCTTTACATGATTTTTCTACGTTGAGGTTTAAGGAAGCCTAGGGCCGTTAGGAGAGGAGGTCAATCTTAGATCAACTAAAGTCCAAATGTAGAACTTGGAAAGTCATTTTTGGTGTTTTTGAGTCTTCTGAATCCAATGGAGTAGGATACAAATCCGTTGGAGCACTGAAGGTGCATGTAATCAAAGAATCGACCATTAATCCATAGAGGGCCTAGCCATTGAAGTAGCTCCAAGGAGATGTAGCCTAGGAGGGGTGAACTCTTTTATCAACTTTGTGTTATGAGTTTGCTGTATTTTACTTCTCTACATTTTACTTGTTGTATATGTGTTTTTAAATAGATAATTAACCTCATGAATTTCTCATAAAAGAAACTCAAAACTTGACACATAATCCTTTACATTTTGGTTAATTTGAGACGATCCTAAAGACATTTTAAATACTGATGAAGGAGATTGCATAACATTAACAAGTTTACCCAAGATTTCAGATCAAGTTGGTATCAGAGAAATTTTTAGATCGTTTTAACCCTAAGATGGTTTGCCAAGGTTAGCTAGAAAATTAGCTATTGGTTTTGTATTTGTGCAAGGATAATTTAATAGTGTGCAATTTTATGTGTGTAAGCTGAAGAAGGGAGATAATTCTTTGTTGAGAAACATTTTTGAAGCTTTGTGAAGCCTTTTGATGCATTAAAAGTGTGATGGAAGCTTCAACAAGTGTTGTTTCTAATCCATCTTCCTTAGCAAGACTCTTTGATGAAGATATGTTGCAAGAGATTATCATCATGACAGATATGGTGCAAGAGTTGTATGAAGATATGACGGAGAACACTATACTTCAAGAGAAGTTGATGGCCCTGAAGGAGGAGAAGAAAGAGCTTCTTGAAAAGATGCATGAGATGGAGATTCAACACAATGATGCCAAGGAAACCCTAGCCAAGTATGTAAATGAAAATGAGGTAGGAAATTCAATTTTATCTTCAATTTCCTCTCAAAATGAATGTTTTGGTGCTTTTGTAAGACACACTAGAGGAATAGGTGTTGGCATTATGATACAGGTATGATACAGGTGTTGTCCTTGATGGAAACTCACTCAGATGATAGATCATAGTGCAGTAGGTCAATAGCAAAGAATTAATGATCAGAGAGAGGTATACGCAAGTCCATTGTGACAAAGGAGTGTATACACACGAGTTAGCAGACCAAAAAGAGCGTATAACGTACACACACACTTTCACAGAAGGAAAGGCATGCACATGTTGGAAAACTAAGTTTTGGTCCATGGTATTTGGTCTAAGATATTGACCCCAGGTGTTGGGTCCAAGGTATTGGTCCTACGTGGTTTTGGACCATGGTATTGAGAGAGGACTAAACCTATATAAGGAGGAGAATATCATTAGGCCAAGGTTTGCAAGTGGTGCAAGTATTGAATATCTGATGAAGTGTGAGATCTAGTATGCTGGTTATGGGTTTGTGATGCTTTGCTTGATCTGAACTAAGGATGCACCTACCAGGATGACAGTGAATGATGGATTGGGATCATAAGGCTTGGAATGTACTATCATTATGTGATTTGATCATGGATGGACTAGATATGAATTATTGATGTATGTCTTATTGTATAAATTTTAACATCTAGGTAACATTGATGTCTGGAATAGTTGTAAAGTTCTGAATTAATTGTTATAGATCTGTATGCTAGTTCACTTTCGAAGAAGTGCATATACACGTTGGTTCCGCTCATCAGAGTTGCGTATACTATTTAAAGTATGATACTTGAAGTTGCAGTTGGATCTGGTTGTTGTTACAGAGTTATGGGTTATGCTCTGTGTTTTGGTGACTGTGTTTTGATAACAAGGTTTCAGTGATTCAGTGTTGGGTGATTTAGAGATTGATGATATAGGTGTCGTTGATGGTTGTATTGTAGTGGTAATTGTTTTGTGCTTCAATGTTGTTGATGGGTCTAGTATGAAAATTGGATGAAACATGGCCTTCAGATTATGGTGTTGTGATCCAGGAGTATCCAGTCTAAAAATTTATGAAACGTGGTCCCTGGAGGAAGAGATAAGGTTGTAGCCTTCTGTAGGTTGGTGCCTACGTACTGGTAAACATATGGGCCAGTAAAAGAGCCAGGGGGCTGGAGCTCCCTTGCAATAACAGCTGGAAAATGAGTGAAGGTTGGAGCCTTCAGTAGGCTAGTGCCTACGTACTAGTAAATATATCATCCAGTACAAGAGCTAGGGGGTCGTAGCTCCCTTCCAGTAGAAGCTGTAGAATGAGAGAAGGTTGTAGCCTTCTGCAGGTGGGTGCTTGCATACTGGTATGAGTTTGTGCTAGTACAAGATTATAAACAGGTTTTTCTTATATTAAAGGAAGACGGCAGCAGGTGGTTTTTGTCCCACATTAGGTTTCCACCTTATATCATGGTGTTCATGTGTGTTTCTTATGTGTGATGATATGTTCCATTTTTACTGCACCTAGTTACTGTTTATATTGTTAATGATGTTTTGATGCATTGATTAAAGATCAACATATGATGAATTAACTGAATCGTAAGTTTACTGGATAAATGTTAGTTGCATTAAACATAGTTACGTGTACACGCAAGTTCCCTTAACTAATGTAGCATATACGAATCTGATTATGGAAATGAAAAAGTTAGTGGTTTTCTAATACTGATTCACTGCCCCGCCTCCTAGTATTATTTCCAACAATTGGTATCAGAGTAGGTCCTTTGGTAGAAGATTGATCGCTTAAAGGATATCTGTAGAACAATGGGGAAGAAAGCATGTCAGAAGAAGAAGACAACTCAAAAGAATAGCGAAAACTTGCCGTCAGGTGGAAGTAAGTATTCATATTCTGAATCACCTTAGATTGAAGATGAACTAGCAAATGCAGCATCAGATCAACAATACCTATTTAACAAAAGAGAGAGTGCCTTGCAAGAAGAAGTTTCCAGACTAAATGCTCAGCTAGAGTGTTCCTTCAAAGTATGTCAAATGCTACAAGATGAAGTGATATCATTGAAAAATAAGCAGAATGAAGAATTACCTCAAGCAGATAAAGAACAAGGAAATGAGATTCTCAAATTAAGGCAACAAGTTGAAGAAGGAAGAAAGGCTGCAGAAATCTTAAGGAAACAACATTTAGAAAAGGAAGAGAAGCATCAGATTGAGGTAAATATCTTAAAAGGTAAATTAGAAGAAAAGGATAAACTGTTACGATTTCAAGACAGTACTAAGATTTTGGATGATATTCTTAGTAGTCAAAGACCCCTGCTAGAAAAACTGATCTTGGTTTTCATGAATCTGTTGAAGGTGAATCTAGCTCTTAGGGTGAGGCAAGGAACTCTAATGCAAAACCTGAAATTCTCAACAAGGAGATAAGAGGTCAACCACATCAACAACCAAGGAAAGAAATCCATCAAAGAAAATATTTTACTCCAAACTATGGAAGTGATAGTCGGTCATTTTCTCAGATGAATAATGTTGAGTGTTATGTATGTCATAATCTTAGACATGTTGCAGGGAGATGCAGAAGTAGAATGGTGCAAGGCCGTCACACAGAAAGATCATCACATTCTAGGTACTTTAAGGATATTGTTTTGCTTGCAATATGTTTGGTCACAAAGCCATTGACTAATACAGAAGGAATATGAAACATGTAAGATTTTATGCATGTAATATGTTTGGAAATATAGCAAATGAATGCAGGAACAAGGTACGTGCACCATACCAAAAGGAGAAAACATCATCACAGTCAAAGATATCGAAGAAGAAGGAAGCACAGTCAGAAATATGTGGCATAGAAGAGTATACAGACAAGACAGACTTAGAGGGAGCTGAAAGTGTGAAACTTCAGTGTTCTAAATCTCATATGCAGGTTTCATGAAGAAAAGTCGCATGTATACGTGAGTTAGATGCTGCATAGTCGCATATATGATGTTTTGAAGAAAAGCAGTAGTACGGAAGTCTCATATGGTTCAGTCACTTATCTGCGTTGTTTGATGATGGCATGACACAGGTTTAGGGGGAGCATATGCTTCAAATAATGCATTGTTGTCATTATGGTTATAAGTCTTTGGTGATGATGCTTATACATCTGGCTACTTATTATTGGTTAGTCAAAAGAATGGTATTACAGGTCACAGGTCTGGATGTTGATGACAGATGCTTATGGTGCAGATCATATATGGTGTATGATAGTTGCTAATGACTATCATGGTGTTGTTTAGATTGCTGGTCTTTGTTATAAAAGTCATGTATATCATTTGATGTAAGGGTCATGCAAAGACCTAATTTGTATCCCCACTATGCATGGGAAGGATGATGTAATAATTTCTATTTTGAGTCATGTATAAACATTTGGTATATCACCACTTGGTTGGGTGGATGAGTAAAAAATGGTGTATCTGGGAGATTGATGTATGTATGAGTCATTGGTGATAGGAAGGTCATACTCACTTAATTGAATTGTAGAGTCATGTTATTCTTTTGAAAAAAAAAATTGCAGCCTCGGCATGTACTCAGGGGGAGCATGGACGGATTGATACATCTTAACATGTACAAAGGGGGAGCTCAATCGAAGACTACAACATGTACTCAGGGGGAGTATGGACAGTAGAATGTATATCAAGGGAGAGAATACCTTGGTCTGCCCTTTGCCCTTGATGTCAAGGGGGGAGAGTGACTTGGTGTGGTTGTTGCCATCAAGTCCAAAGGGGGAGATTGTTTGCATTATGATACAGGTGTTGTCCTTGATGGCAACTCACTCAGATGACAAATCATAGTGCAGTAGGTCAATAACAAAGAATTAATGATTAGAGATAGGTATACATAGGTCCACCGTGACAAAGGAGCATATAAACGTGGGTTAGTAGACCAAAAGGAGCGTATAACGTACACACACACTTTCACGGAAGGAAAGGCGTGTACTAATTTGGAAAACTAAGTTTTTTTCTGTGGTATTTGGTCCGAGATATTAACCCCAGGTATTGGGTCCAAGGTATTGGTCCTACATGGTTTTGGACCATGGTATTGAGAGAGGCCTAAACCTATATAAGGAGGAGAAGATCATTAGGCCAAGGTCTGTAAGTGGTGCAAGTATTGAATATCTAATGAAGTGTGAGATCCAGTATGCTGGTTATGGGTTTGTGATGTTTTGCTTGATCTGAACTAAGGATGCACCTATGTGGATGATGGTGAATGATGGATCAGGATCATAAGTCTTGGAATGTATTATCATTGTGTGGTTTGATCATGGATGGACTAGATTTGAATTATTGATGCATGTTTTATTGTATAAATGTTATGATAGGGGTATGATTGATGTCTAGAATAGCAGCAAAGTTATGAATTAATGTTTATAGATCTGTACGCTGGTTCGATTTAGAAGAAGCACGTATGCACGGTGGTTCGGCTCATTAGAGTTGTGTATACTATTTAAAGTATGATATTTGAAGTTGCAGCTGGATCTGGTTGTTGTTACAGAGTTTTGGGTTATGATCTGTGTTCTAGTGAACGTGTTTTGATGACAGGGCTTTAGTGATTCAGTGTTGGGTGATTCAGAGATTGACGATACAAGTGTAGTTGATGGTTGTATTGTAGTGGTGATTGTTTTGTGCTTCAATGTTTTTGATGGGTCCAGTATGAACATTAGATGAAACGTGGCCTTCAGATTATGGTGTTGTGATCCAGGAGTATCCAGTCTGAAAATTTATGAAAGGTGGTCCTTGGAGGAAGATAGAAGGTAGTAGCCTTCTGTAGGCTGGCGCCTACGTACTAGTAAACATATCGGCTAGTATAAGAGCTAGGGGGTTCGAGCTCCCTTCCAGTAGCAGCTAGAAAACAAGTGAAGGTTGGAGCCTTCAGTAGGTCGGTGCCTATGTACTAGTAAATATATCGGCTAGTACAAGAGCCAGGGGGTTGTAGCTCCCTTCTAGTAGAAGCTGGAGAATGAGAGAAGGTTGTAGCCTTCTGCAGGTGGGTGCCTGTGTACTGGTATGAGTCTGAACCAGTACAAGATTGTAAATAGGGTTTTCTTATATTAAAGGAAGACAACAGCAGGCGGTTTTTATCCCACATTAGGTTTCCACCTTATATCATGGTGTTCATGCATGTTTCTTATGTGTGAAGATCTGTTATGTTTTTACTGCACCTAGTTACTATTTATATGGTTAATGAAGTTCTAATGCACTGATTAAAGATCAACATATGATGAATTAAATGAATCATAAGTTTAGTGGATATACGCTAGTTGCATTAAACACAGTTGCATGTACACGCGAGTTCCCTTAACTAAAGTAGTGTATATGAACTAATTATGGAAATGAAAAAGTTAGTGATTTACTAATACTGGTGCACCCCCCTCCCCCCTCTCAGTATTATTTCCAAAAATAGGGTCCAAATTATTGATTAAGATGGGCTATGAAGGTAAAGGGTTAGGCAAAATTACACAAGGCATAGTTGAGCCAATTTTTGTTGAGGAAAGGCCTAGGTATTTGGATCTTGGTTATGGACAACATGATGGAGAATG
This sequence comes from Pinus tabuliformis, assembly GCA_031772625.1. Lineage (NCBI taxonomy): Eukaryota > Viridiplantae > Streptophyta > Pinopsida > Pinales > Pinaceae > Pinus > Pinus tabuliformis. The sequence goes on along the minus strand of CM062820.1, from coordinate 923,989,704 downwards.
TTCCAAAGCCAAGGAGACACATGAAGGTGTTCAAAGAGGGAATTTCATTACATTTTTATTACCTCAAGCTTGTGAAGTTTGTGTTGATGAGGATGCAAGAGTTTTATAGCCACTTTGCAAGAAGATGCTCATAAGCATGTAACTAGTGGAAATGGAAAATAAGAGGATGTTGAAATCTCTACGGTCATTGAAACCATTGTTGGTATTCTGAAGAGAGCCACTACCTCATCAAATTCACTTCCTTAAGAGGGCGACAAAGGTGAATGTCCAAGGTAGAAATATGCCTTTATTCAAGTTTCTTTTGATTATGATAAACATGATAATTATTCACATAAGATTTGGAGAAAATTTACATGTTCCTTTTGTGGTTTGAATAACCATAATGTTTCTAGGTGTTGGAAGAGCATAGCCATACACAAGAAAATTTCAAAACAAAAGAGATAGAAAGCCCAAGGTCCATTGGATAATGGAAACCATCTTGAAAATTAGATGCAATTGTTTTGCACTCATTGCCATAATCAGGGTCATCTTGTAGACAAGTGTTGGAATTTGCATCCAACAAGTCATCCATGACATTTGAAGAAGATGGAGAGAGATTTTGTGTTAGAAAATTATATATTACGGAGCAATGGAACACATAAAATATTGCAGAAATATAAACACAGAAAACGCACAAAACAAGAGAGACACAGATATACGTGGTTCACCCAGTTTGGGCTACGTCCACCCCGAACAGCTAGTCCTTCCTTTCTATTATCCAGCAAAATGAAGAGATACAACCTACAGCAAAACCGCTGTAATATCCTCTGTTTTCTCTCACAGTCTCACCTCTATGTTTCTCGCTCACCGAATACACATCTATATAACAGCCTCAAATACAATGCCCTCATATAAAGAGAGGGGTTGCCTTCTAGGGCAAAAAACCCTAAACTAAACATAAGTTCTACCGTCAGATCATCTGCCTAATGAACGACCCAGATTGACTAGAAATTACTATACGGGCGGCGTTGCCGCCCCATTTTGAACTGGGGTCCAATATGCCAGTACTATAGAAGATAATCAGGCTCCACACCCAACAATCTCCCACTTGGAGACTGATTGTAGCAACTCCACCGCTGCTCCATTTGCTGGACAATGACTCCTCTTTGGACCTGGCTGTTTCTCATCTTCATCGCCATCCTTGAAGACCAACTGAAACTGAGCATATTCTCAGTTTCTCCCTGGTTACAACTTTTGTTAGCATATCTGCAGGGTTCTGGCTAGTGTGTATCTTTTCCAGCTTCAACTCTCCATCTTCCAACACTGATCGTATGAAATGGTACTTGAGCTGTATGTGTTTTGTCCTGGAATGAAATGCTGAGTTCTTTGCAAGATGAATGGCACTTTGACTATCACTGTATAACGTGCCCATATCATGCTCCTTACCCAATTCACCCATAAACCTTTGTAACCAAATCATTTCTTTACTAGCCTCTGTAGCAGCAACATACTCTGCTTCTGTTGTTGAAAGTGCAACAACACTTTGGATTTTTGAAACCCAACTGACAGTTGTTCCTCCGACAGTAAATACATATCCTGTAGTGCTCCTCCTATTATCTCTGTCACCTGCCATATCTGCATCAACATATCCTTGTAGGGATATGTTTGAACCATGAAAGCATAATGCCTGATTTGTGGTACCTCTCAAATATCTGAGAATTCATTTCACTGCCATCCAATGTTCCTTTCCTGGATTGTTCATGTACCTGCTTACAACTCCCACTGCATGTGAAATATCAGGCCTTGTGCAGACCATTGCATACATTAAACTTCCAACTGCTGATGCATATGGAACTTTAGACATATAATCCATGTCTTCTTGGGTCTTTGGGCACATTTCTTTGCTAAGTTTGAAATGGCTAGCAAAAGGTGTACTAACTGGTTTTGCATTTTGCATGTTAAATCTTTTCAACACCTTTTGTATGTACTCATTCTGAGACAATGTTAATTTTCTATTTTTCCTGTCTCTAGTTATTCTCATACCAAGGATTTGTTTTGCAGCACCCAAATCCTTCATTGCAAATGAATTTGCCAATTTTCTTTTGAGCACATTTATTTCCTGCATGTTAGATCCTGCAACAAGCATGTCATCTACATACAATAACAATATAATATAGCTGCCATCATTTTGCTTTTTCAGATAAACACAATGATCAGAGTGACATCTAGTATAACCTTGTTCAGACATAAACTTGTCAAATTTTAGATACCACTGCCTTGGAGCCTGTTTTAAACCATACAAGCTCTTCTTCAACCTGCACACAAGTTTCTCCTTCCCTTTCACCTCATATCCTTGTGGCTGCTGCATATATATCTCTTCCTCCAAATCCCCATGGAGAAAGGTTGTCTTTACATCTAACTGCTCAAGATGCAAATCTTCAGCTGCTACAAGACTTAAAATAGTTCTGATTGAAGTCATTTTAACAACAGGAGAAAATATTTCATCAAAATCAATACCTTTCTTCTGTGCAAACCCCTTCACCACAAGTCTAGCTTTATACCTCTGTTTTCCTCCATCTTCTTCCTTCAGCCTGTAAACCCATTTATTCTTCAATGGAGTTTTTCCTACAGGCAACCTGACTAAATCCCAAGTCTGGTTATGCATTAAGGAGTCCATCTCTTCTTCCATGGCTACCTCCCACTTCTTCCTGCTTTCAACCTGCATTGCTTCTTCATAACATTCGGGTTCACCGAAATCAGTCAACAATAAATAATATAATGAAGGAGAGTATCGTTCAGGGGGTCTACCTATCCTGGTAGATCTTCTAACACCACTTTCAGGTGTTTGGGGTGTCTGTTGCTGTTGTGGTGGTTGCTGTTGTTGTGGTTGTTGATTATTATTATTTTCAGGCACCTTTACTTTTTCAGTGATTTCATCAAGAACTGCGTATTCCTTGTTTTCCTTTTCCTGTTTCTTTTCCTGCAACTGATTCTTATACAAGACCTTTTCATTGAATATTACATCTCTGCTCCTAATGATTTTGTGATTTTCGTAATAATATAAGCGATAACCAAAATCATTAACACCATATCCAATAAAGTTACATTTCTTTGACTTTGCCTCAAGCTTTGTTCTATTTTCTTTATCAATATGGACAAAGGCCTCACAACCAAAAGGCTTTAAAATAGAGTAGTTTACCTTTTTACCTGTCCATGCTTCCTCTGGAACACCACCATCCAAGGAACTTGAAGGCCCTCTGTTTATTAGATAAACAGAAGTATCTACAGCATCTGCCCAAAACTGTAAAGGCAATCCTGCATGCAATCTCATGCACCTTGCACACTCCATGATTGTTCTATTCATCCTTTCTGACACACCATTTTCTTGTGGTGTTCTTGGAACTGTCTTCTCTCTGCGAATTCCATGCTCTGAACAGTACCTATCAAACTCTTTGCTGCAATATTCACCTCCATTGTCTGATCTAAGACACTTCAATTTCTTTCCTGTCTCAATCTCAACCAAAGCTTTCCATTTCTTGAAAGTATCAAATACATCAGATTTATTCTTAATACAATAAATCCAAGTTTTTCTAGTTGCATCATCAATAAAAGTAACATAATAAGGAGAGCCACCGAGAGATGATACCTGAGTAGGTCCCCATACGTCTGTATGCACAAGCTCTAATTTTTCGTTCTTCTTTTCTTTCCCAACTCTGAGAAATCTGACTCTCTTCTGTTTTCCATAAATGCAGTTCTCACAGAAGTCCAAATCAATATTCTTAAAACTCGGCAACAAATTCCTTGAGTGAAGAATCTTCATCCCCTTTTCACTCATGTGCCCGAGCCTATGATGCCATAATGCTGCATCTACTCCTCTGGAAGTTAAAGCATTAACAAAGTTAGAAATACCATTGCATAAATACAATGTACCAACCTTTTCGCCTTTTGCTATTACCAGGGCTCCTTTAGTGACCTTCCAAGCTTTATCTGTGAAAGTTGTCACACAACCTTCACCGCCTAACTGCCCTGTTGAAATCAGATTTTTCATTAGATCTGGAACATGCCTTACCTCCTTTAATAGCCATTGGTTTCCATTCTGCTGTTTTACAAGAACCTTACCCATTCCAACGATTTTACAGGGTTTATCATCACCTAGACGAACTTGTCCAAAATCTCCTTGAACATAGTCATGAAAGTATTTCTTATCAGGTGTGGCATGGAATGAAGCCCCTGAATCTACCACCCAGGAATCAGTAATATTTTCGAAAGAAAGAATCAAAGCATCTTGTAACACCTCACCTGTCACATTTGCTTCATGATTGTTTTCTTGCTGTGCATCTCCTTCTTTTCCCTTCCGATATCTACAGTCTTTCTTTAGGTGTCCTTTCTTTCCACATTTCCAGCACACTATCCCCGATCTGGACTTGGATCTGCCTTTCCTTGATTTACTGCGATATCCTGAGCTCTTTCCTCTTTCCATTTTTCTTCCTCTAGACTCTGCACGCAAAGCATTTCCCGATGTCTCACCGGAGCTTTTCCGTCGCATTTCCTCGCTAAGGATAGCACCGACAACATCATCAAACTTTAAAGTACTAGACACAGCAACGGAGTTACTAATGGCCATTACCAAACCATTCCAACTTTCTGGTAATGAGCACAAGAATAACAGAGCTCTGACTTCATCATCAAAGTTTACCCCTACAGAACTTAACTGACTTGTAACTGTATTAAAATCATTTAAATGGTTTGCAATAGATCCACCTTTCGACATATTCATATTAAATAACTGTTTCATAAGAAATACCTTGTTTGAGGCCGAGGGTTTTTCATATAGTTTCGACAACGTCTGCATCAAACCCTTTGTCGTGGTTTCCTTCGAAATGTTGAAGGCGACTGACGCAGCAAGGCACAACCGTATTGTTCCGAGTGCCTTTCTATCGAGAAGATTCCATTCTTCGTCTTTCATACCCGTCGGCATCTTTGTTTTTCCGCCCAATGGTAGGTATAGATCTTTCTGATACAGATAATCTTCCATCTGCATCTTCCACAGCGAGAAGTTTTGGCCGTTAAATTTCTCGACCCTAAACTTACCATCTTCCGCCATTGCTCCCACTCGAACCAGGAACCCTTCTTTCCTGCGAGTTTATCAGCCAAATAGACCTTCGGCTCTGATACCACTTGTAAGGACTCTGGACACCACATATCTCCACAATGGTATGATATTGTCCACTTTGGGCCTAAGCCCTTCATGGATTTGTTTTTTGGCTTTACCCCAAAAGGCCTCATACCAATGGAGATACTTGTCCATCCTTATATACCCATGATCCTTCCCACTTCTAATCAATGTGGGACTTTGTTCGTATACCCAACAATCCTCCCCTCGAACAAAGGACCATCGAGCCTCCCCTCAAACGATTATCCATCCACAGGATTCTCCCCTCTCTACCAACCAGGATTCTCCGCTCCAATGCGTTGGAAGCACATGCCTTACATGGTAGCACCACCTGTCTCGAGAGCTTGCTCTAACCGAGCTCATCCACGGGCTTACCAGGGCTCACCATCTTCGTTCGGCATTCCGAGAATTCATCCACTTGGCTAACTTCGGGGCATGGCTCTGAGACCACTTGTAAGGACTCTGGACACCACATATCTCCACAATGGTATGATATTGTCCACTTTGGGCCTAAGCCCTTCATGGATTTGTTTTTGGGATTTACCCCAAAAGGCCTCATACCAATGGAGATACTTGTCCATCCTTATATACCCATGATCCTTCCCACTTCTAATCAATGTGGGACTTTGTTCGTATACCCAACATTTTGGAAAGAATGAAAAAGAGGATTCCATAATTGATTTGGGTCATGATGATATGCATGATGAAGTGCAACTGAAAGAAGCACCATTGAAATGGTTTGGAAAGAGATTGCTAGATTTCTTAACCAATTAAGGCCTTGCATTTCTTTTGATAATTGATGCAAATCTTTTCTTATTGATGCATCTCCTTGTTATTGGGATACATTTATTTTATCCTAAAAGCATCTTTCATATTATGCGACGAAAGATGTTGGAGAAGTAGAGCTATGTTGACTCACTTAGATGCATCAAAGATGGCAATTTGCAATTACAAATTTGCATGCATGATTTCATTCTTGAACTTGCATGTTTATGCCAGGAAGGTGTTCAAAAGTGGAGTATGTTGACTCACTTTATTGAAGCAAATTGGTCATTTCAGCTCTTTAAGTACTCATATATACCAATGGGATTCTTGTACTTCTGATTGTACTTGTGAGAGAGTTTAGAGTTATTATACATGCATGAGAGTTTGTTTGTGTGAATAGTGGAATTTTTAATAGTTTCATTTTTATTGAACATGCATGAGTGATTGAATTGTGTTGGTTGATTTCTTCTTTAACATGTATGTTGTCAACTTGAGAATGTTGATCATTTGCACATGCATGCGTGTTGTTTTGTGTGGTTGATTCATTGTTACATGTATGTTATATCGACTTGGAAGAGTTTATTTTGTCTCCAAATATGAAAGGGAGATGTGACGAATTGTTTCATGAGAATGTGGAATTCTTGTTGTAAATCGTCAAGTGGTTGTACTTGCTTTTGCTTGATTTGAGTCAGTTCCTTTGAAGAAGCATGTTTTTTATACTTGTGTTTAGTAAACCATCGACTAAACACCAAGAGGGTTTATACACCAAGATTTAAGAGTACATGGCGATGTTCACATGATGTGACATTTGTTGCTTTGAAGAAGAAAAAGGAAGAGGTCGTCAACTTATATTCTTGCATGAGTGTTTTTCAAGGTTAATGGTGTTTCTTGTGACAAGATGTCGAGGATTTTGGAAGGTCCAAGCTTGACAAAGAGGCTCATGATTAGCCTTCATTCGCAAGTCATGACATGAGAAGCATGTTAATACTTGAGAATGATAGAAACAAGAAGCAAAAGTGGACAAAAATGGCAAAAAAATACTTCCCTTGTAAAACATTAAATGGTCTACAATGCGATTTGATGTGTTGACACCAAGAATCAAAAGAGATGGTGAATTTATTCGTCCAGATGTGAAATTTGGAACCATGGAGGTAAAATAATGGTCACTTATTTTCTTGTTATTATTGATATTGGAACTCATTGCTTTAGTTCACTAAGATGGGCTTAACTTGGAAAAGTGGTTTCTAAAGAGAAGCTTGCATCGAATGCATGTGTTGCAAAGGAGGAACATGATTCTCAGTGGGAAGGCCACTAGTTAGCTTTCCAAGCACCGAGTGATCTCTTTGGTACAACAAGGTGTTTAATCAGCAAGAAGACAACAAGTGTTGGATTGGGTCAGTAGCAAAACAAGAACATTGGTTGAAGTGCCAAAGCATTTGCAAGGGAAGGAAAGTTAGTGAACACAACTGGTTGACACAAATTTTTTTCCAAGTAGACTCAATTGATAAAACTTGGGAAGGATAAGAGTATTCAACTCTCATTAGATAACTAGCTTTTGTGGATACAAAATCTTGTCAGTGGGAAGGAGTGATCATAATCTAGATTAGGGGCAAGAATTTGATCAAAAATCAAAGTGCTCAAAATTTATCAAAACCTGAGCAAACACGTTCGCCTCAGTGATACGATCTCAAGCAACTCGTTTAACTCAAAACAAAGTTGGTATGAGAAAGTTAGAGCATTCTGATCGTTTGGTGAAATAGGCGAATTTTGGTACTGGTTGACTAGGATGCTAACTAGGCATCTGTACAACCCAGTTAGCAAAAATAATATTCGAAGGCATATTCTCGAAATATTCCCACAAGTGGCTGAATTGCATCTTGACACTTGGAAGCACATTATTGGTCAAAGCGTATTAGGTGGACCAATGAGAGGGTGACACATGGGAAGCCTGAAGGCCGCCATGTGCCCTCTCAAAGATAAATCATTTTTTTTTTTGGAGGCTAGTGGATTTGAACCCATGACCTCACTCGCAAAAGCACCATGCACGACCATTACACCAAAGTCATTGGACTTAACATATATTAGTCATATATCAGTCACAAATTGTATTTAAAGCTTAAACTCTAGCAAAATTGGAGTTAACCACTAGCATTAACCACTAACAGTTAATCTTTCCATGTGACCACCACCATTAAACCACCATCATTTATGTTAACCACTAGCAGTTACGTAACCTCCAGGTAATACTAACTGCCAGCATGTGACCAACATCGATGCTAACTGCCAGATTAATGTGCTAAGCGAGATTAGTGATAATTAATCCATGTTTATCATTTAATTAATGGAGGATTAGGTTGGTAGAGCTTTTGGTGGATCTAACAAATCTAGATCTATCTCCAAATTTGGCGGAGTTAACTGGAGTTTTTCTAGATTTAGTGGAGGTTTCCTAGGAAAAATTGAAGAAGTCATAACATTGGCAATTTTTGACCAATTTTGGCTCAGAAAGAGTCATTCCTATGTGATTTAGATGCTATGAACACAATTGAATAGGGTTTATAGGTACAAGGCACTTCGCTACATGATTTTTCTATGTTGAACTTTAAGGAAGCCTAGGGCCATTAGGAGAGGAGGTCAAGCCTAGATCAGCTGGAGTCCAATTGTAGATCTTGGAAAGTCATTTTTGGGGTTCTTGGGTCTTCAGAATCCAATGGAGTAGGTTGCAAAGCCATTGGAGCACTACAAGTGCATGTAATCATAGAATTGACCATTAAACCAAAGAGGGACTAGACATTGAAGCAGGTCCAAGGAGATGTAGCCCAAGAGGGGTGAATGCCTTTATTAGCATTGTTTTATGAGTTTGCATTATTTTACTTCTTTGCATTTTACTTGTTGTTTATGTTTTTCTAAACAACTAATTAACCTCATTAATTGGTCATTAAAGACACTCAACACTTGACACATAATCCTTCACATTTTTGTTAATTTGAGATGATCCTAAATACATTTTAAATACTGATGAGGGAGCTTTCATAGCATTAACAAGTTTTCCCAACATTTCAAATCAATGGTGGATCAATGGGCCCAATGAAATACATTCCCCACTTGTCAAATGGCTCAAGAGTCACTTGAGGTTGCATTGACATTTTGTCCTTGGGAGTAGGTTTTCCCATTCTTTGGCACTCGTCACATCGACTGGTGTATCTTCTTGCATCTTAGTGGAGAGTGGGCCAGTAGTAGCCAAATTTTAGTACCTTGAAGGTTGTCCTCTTAGCTGCAAAGTGATCTCCACAAGTCCCATCATGATAGGAAAAAATGGTGTCAAAGACTTCCTCTTCCCTAACTATCTCCTCAAAATTTGGTTTGGTCCTACCTTGAAGAGATTTCCCCCAATCCAAGTGAATGCGGGGCTCTTTCATATAATTCCTCTCTTTTCCTTGGAGGAAAAATTTGGAGGGAACTGTGGAGCCACTTAGTAGTTGGCTATGTCAAAAAACCATGGAGAGAGAATTGAAATACCAAATAAATTCTGATCTGGTAGCTCATCATCAACCATTCCTTCCTCATCTACGGGCAAAGAGAGTCTAGACAAACAATGTGAAACTACATTTTCTCTATCAAGCTTATCAATGATAGTTAGATCAAATTGTTGTAATAAAAGAAGCCAACTAATAATTCTAGCATTCACATCAGGTTTGTTCATCAAATATTTAATATAAGCATGGTCAGTATGTACAAAGGTCTGGTAACTAATGACTTAATGTCTAAATTTATTTAAGGAATGGAAAACACCTAGGAGTGATTAAGGATCGAGGGTGAATCTAGCCCTCTTGTAGCTGAGTTGGAACATTTCCTCATAATCTTCCAAAGATTCAGTGTGTCACAAATTCATTCTAAATATTTCCTCTTTAGTGACTTTGGACCTACAATAATCCCTGTACTTGTTTTTCAAGGCTTGTTCCATTTGAGCCCAGGTTGTCCCTAGGTAAACCCATGAGCCAGCACAAGGCTACATCCTTAAGGGTCGATGGGAACAACTTCAACTTCTGGTCATCATAGATATAATCATAACTTTTGAAGACGACAACAAACTTTAACTAAAAGGTATCAAGGTCTTCTAAGGTTAAGCAATGGAATTGATGAAGGGAAGAAGGGATTATGTTTTTCATCCTAGCATCTCCATTAGTTTCTCTGATGGGAAAAGCACCCTCAGTTCTGCTTTTAGCTCCATTTCTGTTTTCAATCGCATTTCTATTTTCAACCATGCTGAAGTTGGTGGAATGGTTTCTTCTTCTTCTTCTTCCCCAATAGGCACTTCGAATATATCTGGCTTTTCACCTAATGGGTTATCTAGATCACAACCACCGAAGAATAGGGAAAGTTCGTTGTTTGATGGTGTGCGGGTGTTTGGCAGAAATTTTCCTAAGTTGTCTCTACTCCTATGAGGCATGAAAGAAATTTGTTTTTTTCTTTTAGGGTTTCTTTAGAACCATTTGGAGAATGGAAAGAAAGTATAAATTGCAACTATTTATTAAATGAAAAACAAAAGGAAAACAAAAATCATATCTACATAAACAGCTCCCCAACAACGATGCCAAAGAGTGATGATCCCAAGTATTGTAGCAAGGATGTTGCAACTCGTAGGGAGATGAAATTTACTTTATCAGCCCATGGTTTGTACAAACTTGGAGCTGATAGTGCTATCTTCACAACAGATGTAACAATTTACTCTTATCACTTCTCAACTGGGGCAATAAATCGTTAGTGTTTTTGAAACTAGTATTCTATTGACTAGAAGGAGGTTGAATACAAACAATGAATGTAAAGATATCTTTAATGTAAAAAGTACATGCTTGCCTATGTCAAGGAAATGAAAGTGTTGAATAGAAAGTTCTATGAAAATGACATGAAATCACCTAGGTAGGAATTAACACTCACTACTTGCAAACGATACCTAATTTAACCTTGCATTCTATAATCTAGGTATTTAGACTAAGTAGGCATGGAAATGATCCTAACATTGCTAAGAATGATGTATGATGCATTACCTAAATATTGTAGAAAAGAATCTTTTGCTTTTCTCAATTTAGAAATGTAAATGTTAAATTAATCAAGTTGATCTTTTGCGGGAGAGGAAGGTATGGGAAAAGTGGTAAAAAAATGCATTGAGGGGTATGGAGGTCAAGTTGAAGGCCTAACCCAAGCTCCAATCATTATTTCTTCCCAAAATAGTCTAAAATAGACTGCTACAGGGTTTCCTATAGTTGCTACAGGATTTCTTGTAGTTACTATAAGATATCCTGGTTTACAACAGGAAACTTAGCTAAAGTTGTAGGAAGGTAGGGAAGGTTAAAGGAAGTGATGGGAAGATTTATGATGGTAGAATAAGGTATGGGGAAGGTGAATACTACACAAGGATCAACCCAACTCTTCAGTATGGTTAGATTATCTCAAGGTGGTTTGCCTACAATGGCTACAAAACAGAAATCCGAATTGGTGATTGGTAGGGTTTGGCGAGAGGTGGAGAAAACTTTAGATGAGCCTGGTGGAATGTGTTCCTCCCTGGAGATTAGAAACTCCTACAACAACACATGTTCATTTCTTCATTTATGCACAACTTTATGTAAATATGGAAAAGATAAATTGAATTTAAAAAACTGATTTATTGATGGCTAGTGGATCCAATCTATGGAATGGAATGCTTTCTAATCTACAACAAACGTAAGGAACCAAAATGAAAATTGCAGGTGCTTCTAAGAAATCATTAACAATTGTCTACTCAACAAGAAATCCTAAGCTATGTAATAACCAAAAGATAACATTATTTTTGGGGTTGTGAGAGTTGGGCCCGCAAATGATGATCCCATGAGGGAGATTAGGATGAGGCCACTGTCACAAGATTTTATGAAGTCTTTTTTCACTAATGTAACACTGATCTACTCCTCCAACTAATGGAAGAAAAATTAACCATTCATTCAAAGACATGCAAATTAAACAAAACAAAAATATTTTCAGTAGCTAATCTATGATTTTAATCTAAGGATACATGTACAAAAAGAAGAGGAACCTCTGCTTTTAGAGTATGGCCCTTACCCAAGAGCTTCAGCCATCTAAGTCAACTCAGTGCTAGATCAAAGAAGCCCTTTTTTATTATCGCCAAAATGTCAAAAATAACATGAGAATAAAAGTCACAATATCTTAAGCTCAATTGCCTCTTGGCTACAATAAAAAGTCGAATCCTAATGAGGCGCTAGGCCTTCTTATTTATACAACTAAAGCTACCAATATCTTCCTTAAAATTAGGGACGCTTGGCTTCCAAACTCCATATTAAATTGTCTTCAACTATCATTGGCTTAGTCGCCAATGAACTCGGTGGGCTTGGTTGCTTGTAACTCCGAGATGATGACATATGGTGGAGGAATATTCGAGTGACTGAGCAGTTAAGGAGGGAGACCCAATCTCCTAAAATACCTGTTTCTTCTCTACTTCGAGTTCCTACATTTAAATTAGCCAAAAATTCCTCCAAATCCTACAATTAATGCACATTAGGCCACATGACATAACATCTCACCTTTACCCTTCTCACTAAGAAAAACAAAATAAAATACGTAAAGAAATGTGAGAAAAGTTAATTTTAATAAGCTCAAGAGTGGTATTAAGGCCGATACAATTTACTTATTGATGAGCTTCATCAACTCCTTTCTCACTAAGAGGGATTGTTGAAGTTGTAGCTTGCATAGGTGTTACACAACATTTTTTCACTGTCCCTGTACTCCTCGTCCACGATCTTGGAGGAACTCTATAGTGAACCCTACGTTCTTCCCCATCATGAAGAAACTCCCAGTATGCCCCTCTTCATGAGCAAAATTATTTCCTTTTGCATCATTTCCCAAGAATCTTCCTTTTACCCCAATTTACAAGACCGACGCTACTAATCAATTTCCTCCTCGTGGCATTTTGTAGAGATTAAAACTAGCACTAGTGTCTTACGGAGTGACTAAGCCCTTTTTCGGTCACGTCGATCCACTTTTGGCAAGTTTTTTAAATATGGAGTTGAAGCTTCCAAGTCTAGAAGCTTCATACCAGAAGTCTGGTAGATGGTTGGAACAACGTAAACTTTGAAACGGGAACTGATATTGTTACTTGTTTCGTAGAGATAGCAAGAAAGTGTCCCAATTTTGAAAAGGGGCGATGCAAAACACACATATTTTTTTTAGAGCATAGTTTTGTCACTTTAAATAACCGATACGATTCCCCGTTTCATAGAGGTAGCAAAAAAGTGACTCAATTTTGAAAAGTGGTGATGCATAATACACTTCTTTTTTTTCGGAGCATATTGTTGACACTTTAAATTTTCTAATGTATCAAATATAAAAATATGTTTTTAAATGATAGTGATTTTCATGCTGATTTTGAAACGTGCTGATGCAACATGCCTTTTTTGTAGAGGGCTTATTTTTCACACTTCAAAATTTATTATGTCCAATTTTTTTTGATATCATGATTACTTAACGGATTTTCAAGTTGTTTTATTTTTCTTTTTTAAATGTTGATTACTTTATATATATATATATATATATATATATATATATATATATATACATAAAAAAGAGAAAAAAAAACATAAAAAAATGTATTAAAAAAAAAATTATCTCATAAAACATAAAATAATTTGGAAAAGAAAAACAAAATTTAAAAAACCTATAAAATTATGTAAGTAAAAATAAATAAATAAAAATTTAAAATTTTTTGAAGATTAAAAACATTTTAAAAAATAAAAATAAACTCAAATTATATATATATATATATATATATATATATATATATATCAAAAAACATTTAAGGTTAAAAAGAAATATCTATTATTGATTTCAAAAAAAAATTAAATAAAAAAAAAATTAAATTTTTTGTTAAACCTTATATTTTTTATTTAAGGAAAAAAAAAAAAAACATATATATGTTTGATTTAAAAAAAATAAAAAATAAATAAACATTTAACATTTTTCAATAAACAATTGTTTTTTATTTAAAACAAAAAAAATATGCACATATTTGGTATTTTTAAATAAGACTTTTTTATTTTAAAAGAGAAAAAATAATGTTTAATTAATTTATAAGCTTTTTTTTTATTTCTTTTAAATAAACTTTAAGAAAAAAAAAAAAAAAAACAAATTAAAATTTAAAACTTTAATTATTTTTAAAAATTTTAAACAAATATCTGTTAATTAAAAATAAAATTGATTCATGCCCGACCACCCGTGGTGGCACGATCATGGGCGGAGGGGCTGCATGCAGGCTCTTCCACCCAGGGCCGCGACACGACAGGTGGCCAGGTGCCCCACCGTTGCCCGACCCTCGACGAAGGAGGCTGCATGTAGCCCCTCTACCCACGACCGTGCCACTATGGGCGGTCAGGCGTGAAACAATTTTTTTTTTTTTTTAATTAAAAAATATTTGTTTAAAACAAAACTTTATTTAATAGAAAATGGTTAATAAATTTTTTATTTTGTTTTAAATATAAAATATTTGTTTTTAAAATGGTTTTTTTTTTAAATACTATATATATATATATATATATATATATATATATATATATATATATATATATAGTTTTAAATTTAAATGTATTTTGTTTTGTTTTGCTTTGTCTTTTTTTTGTTTTGTTTTGTTTTGTTTTTTTTTTAAATTTGAAAATGCATATATATTTTTTTCTTTTTAATTGGTTTCTGGTTTTTTTGTCTTTTAATTTGAGTGTATATATATATGCTTTTAATCTTTATTTTAGTAGTTTTTTATTAATTTTCTATCTTATTTTTTTAAAATCTAGTTTGATTTTAATTTTAGTTTTTTGTTTTTTGTTAGTGTTTTCTTTAATTTTTCTATTTTTACTTAATTTTATAGTTTCTTTTAATTTCTATTTTTACTTTTCCATATTTTTGTTTTGTTTTTTTTTTTTTTTTTTCCAAAATATATATATATATTACATTTATTTTTAAAATATGTTTTTCTTACTATTTATTTGTTTATAATTTTTATTTCATTTTTCATTTTTTAATTCTTATATTTTATAGGTTAATTTTGTTTTTTTAACAGTTTTAGGATTGATGGTTTTTTGTTTTTTCGTTTTTTTGTTTTTTGTTTTTTTTTTTTTTCTATGTATGATTTTCTTTTTTCGTTTTTTTATTAATTTTATGTTTTGTTTTTAATATATATTTTAATTTATGTTTTGTTATTTTTTTTTTTAAATGTTTTCATTATTCTTTTGAAATTTTAATGTTTTTTGGAGTCATGATGAAATCTTTTACGCCATTATTTTGAAATGTTGAAAATTTGCCTTTGAAAAAAAAAGTGTTATTCCAGCATCAACACTTTTCATTTTGAGGGTGTTTTTTGCACAAAATTTATCATTGAAAAAAAATGTTATTTGAACCTAAACAATTTTCATTTTGAGGGTGTTTTTCGCAAAGTGTTATTCGAACATCAACACTTTTTGTTTTGAAGGTTTTTCTGGGACAATTTTTGCACAAAAAATTGGTTTTCACTGCTATTTTCAAAACATGTTGAAAATTTACACTAGAAAAAAAATGGTGTTATTCCAGCATCAACACTTTTCGTTTTTAGCACTGTTTTTGATGTTTTTACGGGGTTTTTGGCCAAAGTTCTCGTTTTGAGTTTATAGTTCCCGTTTCAATGTTTGCATTGTTTTGGGCTGGATGGAGCTAAGGAAGTCAATTTGGGCTCATTTCCCCTATTAGGATGGAACAAACACAAGAGATAAGGCCTTCTCCCATGATGAGAGGAACCATCTCCCCTCTATGCAAGCTATATAAACCTGTCTTTTCCCAAGCTAAACTAGTTTTGGAGTGAGTTTGAATGATTAGCAAGACATCTATAACTTGTAGCTAGCTTTCTTGTGTATGTTTGAGGGAGAATAGTGTGTTTTGGTTTGGTTTGGGACTAAGGGGGGAGGCCTTAAAGCTTCCATTGTTGGGGCTATCCATGAGATGCTAGTAGAAGTGTGGGAACCGGGATATGTCAAAGGAGACCAGCAATGTCAAGGCATTGATTGTAATCCCTTTCAGATTTATATGAATACAATTATTGATTGATTTCCTACATGAAGTGTTATTTTACATCTTTATAGCTTAATGTTCCTTGACCTATTAAGTAGGCTGAATACAATATTTTATGGTTCATGTTTTTTGTTGTTGTTTGTTTGCTTGTTTCGGATATTCAAAAGAAGGAAATGAAAGATAGTTGGAGTAAAGAAGCAGGATCATCACCAAGCAGAATAGTGTTCTAAGAGGTAGTCTTTCTTAATTGATTCTAGATTAAGTAGATTTTCCATAGATTGTTTGTTTGTGGCTAGACCTGCTCTCTCGGGCTAGAGGAATTGTTTGTGTCCGCACCTATAATTTACCTGCACCACAAATTGGCAACTCCACTAGGGAGCCAATCCTTCTGTTTGATTGATTGTCATTATATGGTTTTGGTGTGAACTTTTCTAGTATCACCATTTCCCTTTATTTTTCTCTTCCTTGCTTGGTTTAGTGCTCTGAGTCTAAAATTTACAGCGGTAGGTCTTTTTTTGGCCTTTGAATTTTTTTTTTTTCTTGAATCCCTTGATTAGCGCTCTTTTTGGCCAAACAGTCGCGCCGATCAGCCCTATCAGTGCTAGTTGTAGTTTGGCTAGTCACATCAGTCATGGCAATCAGTGCTTGTTGTTAGTTAGGCAGTCGCTCTGATTCTTGTAGGTGAAGATTACGGTTTCTATTAGATCATTTCTTGCCCTCTTAATTTCTGCCTCTTAGCTCATTTTGCCTGTGTTCTCCCGGACTGGAAAGCTTCATTGGCTTGGTTTGTGTGCTTCTTTGGTTTGCCCTCTTTTACTTGATTTTTTGAATCTTTGGATGGTTTGTGGCCCTACAACATCTAGGTCGTCATCTATTCAACTGTTTGTGTGCTCAGAAAGTCAAGTTATTGGTTAGCTACTCCATGAATTTTATTTTTTTAATCGTTTTATCACTTTGATTTCAATTAAACAAGTTTGAAAAGTTTCATTGGGTTTTCTCTTGATTAAGCATCTCTTTTCGAGTATAGATCACATTGTTCATCTTGTTCTTGATTGAGTCGTTGCATCATTTGTTTAGAAGGCTTCCTCTTTTCATGATTTCCATTTGATTGATGTTGATTGTTTTGAAAATTTTTCATTGAAGTGTTTGTGAAAGATTCATTTTATCATTCCATTGAAAATACATAATTATAGTTTGCTGAATCAATATGTTACATTAGCTAGTACCATTGAAGACTAGAGTTGCATCATCATTTGCATTCGAAAAGAAATGAATTCTCTTTACTGTTGAAAGGACTAGTTGAAGTGCATTCAATAGGAATATTTAGTGCATTTTGTAGATTTATTAGTGAAATATTTCATTCTTTGATTGTGTTGAAGCCCCGAAATTTGGGTCTACAACAAGGGGGATACCCACACGGTCCAGACCTTGGTTAGCAACTCCTTTTCTATTTGGTGTAGTGGGTCCGACTGGGGATATAAGACCAGTGTCCCAATTTATGTTTGTGTGTGTGTGTTGAGAATTGATATTTTCTTTCTAATAACTTCTAAGTAAAATGCTTTTATTCTAAATCTAATTTAATGACATGTAATTGTATTATAATGAACAGAAATATCTAATTCTAAAAACTATCCCGGGATTTGATCTTTCAATTATGCGATCTAAAATAGTTTCTACAGCAATTGGTAATAAAGATCATTCAATTGCTATAAGAAAAGAATTCAATAAAGATGAACTGTTTCGTATAAAAAGTTAGCCGAACAGTTGTGAAAAACATATTGCATAATAAGTCACTCATATATTAAGCATAAATAAATAGCTATCACTATACAAAATTGCCAAATGATAACTCAAGCATTTAAGCATTCATACATAAATAACTGAACAGGAATATCACCATAACGCAAGCAGAATTTGTTAAGAGATAAAAGTACCATTTATAACGAGTCCTACTCATGGGTTCTAGCAATAATGATTTATCTCTTCTTAATGCAATATCCACTAAGAGTACAAAAGTTCAACATCAGTAGTAGATATTAAACACAGATATCAATAAATCCTTTTTCATTCATTCATCAAAACCTCCTCGGAGGGTGCAAAAGTGCATGTTATAAGGACAAGTTTTTGATAAATTTCAGGACCATTCTCTAAATGCATGAGAAGGGTTTAAATACTACTAGCTAAATCTAAAAATAATTTATTACAAAAATGTAGGATACGGTTTAAATGACCCTCCTCCTTTTAGGCAAAAATAAAGCAAAACTAAAACTAAAACTGAATCTAAAACTAAAACTAATCACTAACTATCTATGTATCTGTTCCTTGTAGTCGCAAGTGTTTAGCATTTGCTTGAGGAGAGTTGGCTGGCCGGCTTCTGATTTTAGTTGTCCTGCAAAAATGGAATCGGCAAGAGCTGGCGCCATCTTCTTGGAAGAATTAATGATACATTTGAGAGTCATGCACTGGATGTGTGGTTTTACCAAGTACGTTCAATAAGAATCCCAACTCAACTTGGTTAACCTTTTGATAGACTCTTATTTTTCTTGATCCTTCTGTCTCTAGCTTGTCTGTAGATGTTGTACATTTGGTAGATATTTACATACTATTTGAAGATAAATACCACTGGTTTTGAGTTCAAGTTTTACCTTCTGCCTTTAGCACTTTTTTCCTACAAATTTCTGAGCTTACAGGTGACTGAGTGATTAGAGGCTTTCGATTTTAAGAGGTTTTGCCTGGCGATGCGCGATTAGCGCTAGGCGCTAATGCACTAATCGCGCATCAGAAACTGCCTCGGTTTCTTGATCCGGGCTTCCCTGATGCTATTTTTTGCCTCTTGTGTGCCTTTTAATATAAACCTTAAATTTTGTGGAAAGAATGACTTCCTACGTTCTTGGCTATGAGTCTTGAATTGTCTATTTGTGATATCAGCACTATCCAGTACCCGTTTGACCATGTCCATGTATGGAAGAATATTAGGCCTTGCTGCTATCTGGTGCAAGAAAGAACATGCTAGTTTTGTAATAGATGCTTCAAATGACCCGTGTTAGCCAGCAGTAGCTGTAACCTCCATTACCCTGGGATTTTCTTCCTTAAGTAGACTGTACATGCCTTGCGAAGTAGTAATACCAGCATCTTTTTTATAGGTGGTGTCTGTGAATAAGGGTGCCATCTCTTTATCTTCAGAACTTGGAGCTTTACCCTTCTTTCCCATAATATTCTGAACACTGCTATGTACACTTCTCTGCTTTTCACTCCTGCAGTTTACAAATGAGGCAAGAATAATGATAAGAAAAAGGTGACAGAAAGCTTTAAATGTCGAAAACATATAAAATATATCACCTTACATGAAATGGCTCCTCGATCAAAACAAACCCATATTTCATTAATGATTGCCAACTAACTCATTAAATTAACATTAACGTGCATAATTGGGTATCGGTTTATGGAAAAAACTTTTTTGAACAACGAGCCCTGTAGATCTGGGATAAGGCGATTTTGTGATTTGATTCACAATATCATAGATTGCAATATCGCAAATTTGTTTTTTGTGGCAAACATCTGTTACAATGTGTTTTCTGCGAGATGCGATTTGTGAGATGCACCATCACATATTGACGATTTGAAGCATTTTAGCTTAAGTGATATTTGAGGCATGTGATGCGATAAGGATCTTTTGATGGGTGATCTCGAATTGCGATTTCGCAATCTTAGGATTCCTCTTGTAGGATGGCATCCTTTACCTTTTTGTGATGCGACACTTTTTATTAAGGGAATGAATTTGTTCAAACTTATCATAGAACTCAAGTCTTTTTGGGATTTTAAGGTATTTTGCTAGGTTTTATGATAGTAAGATTTATTCAAAAAGGAAATACAAGTCCTAATTTATTTTTTTGAATTTTATGGATAAGGGTCCCCACTTATTTAATATTAGAAATAAAACTAAATAAGAAGGGGGGCTGTTGTTGGCCACAACAATTGGCGATTCACTTGGAAGATCCAATTATCTCTTCTTTTCTTTTGAATTTTCTAAACTTCCAAAACAAATTTTTTTCTAGAAAATCAAACTTTATTATAGAAAGATAAAGTACATCATGCTTTCAGTTGTCAATGATAGTTTGTTTCTTCTATGTCAACTTTGTTTATTTACTTCGTAGAGCCAGTCATTGTATGTACATCAGTCAATACTTAGTTTATAAAGATAAAAGCAAAGGCTTCTCTGTAAATCAGTTTTAAACATGCTCATTTGCCGTAGGTAGAGCCTCTGCTTCCATCAGGCGTTTATAGCCTCGACAAGGTTACCTATTACCCAACAATGATTGTGTATCTCACTTAGGGAAATATATGATTTTCAAAGGGAAATCTATATTCACACTTATTTATTTTTATTTTCTTTTAATCCTCAAAGAACAATGCCTTGGTTTGGTAGCCAAATTACGATAGTGCCACTCACTTGATTTATAACTTTGTTGAACAAGCTGGCTTGTGATGAGACCTCTTATTCTTTAATTTAAAGTGTATCGTTGGATTATTCCTTGAAGCTCGTAATTCCCTAGGTGGGGAGGAAGTCATTGTTTCCTTAAGAATAGCTCTAGACGACAATGGTAGAGTTTTTGGAAAGAGCCTTTCTACAGAGAATCTTCATTTTGTTATTGATACCTTTCATTTGACTGATATAAAACAAATTCCAACTAAAGTTCATTTTTTATCAAGATTTACAAAGTTGAAAGTAGTATCGTTTTCAGGTTTATAGCCTTTGATTGTATCTTATAATAATAATTATTAAAATTTCTAAATTAGTTCTATTTATACAAGTGAATTTTTTTTTAAGAAATGCTTGTCTTTTTCGTGAATTCCGAATGTAACCATTTACAACTGGTTTTATTATTAAAATAAAGGAAAAAATAATCTACAAAAATAGAAGAATGATCTCCTATGGAAAGTATTTTTTGAGGATCTTTCCATTAACAGGTAAATATTCTCTTTTTCCTGTTAAATCCTATAACATAAAGGTAGATGGACCTACGATTTGGAAAGGACCAATCCACATTCGTTGAAACTTCGTATGTTTGCCCTTTTCCTCATGAGCCTTATCCCATTTTAAAACTAGATCCCCTATCTAAAAGTCTTTTCTGGACATCATTTTTGAGTCAAAAGAAGCTTTTACTAATGCTTGGTCATGCGCCTGAGTTATTTTAGTCTGTTCTCTTTGCTCTTCTAGCTTAAGGATTTGCAGCTACCTTAGTTGAAAGGAAGAGGTTGGTGTTTCATCAATATATTATACTAAGGCTAAAGAGGGAATCACTAGATGAGTTGGAAGGACCACTTCTTTCCCATAAACCAAATTAAAGGGAGAAGTGCCAGTGGAGGCTTTCTGCGTTATTCAATCTGCCCATAGAGCATATATTAAGGATTTGTGCTAATTCTTATGATTTTGATCAATGATTTGCTTAATGATTCTAATTAAGTTTTTATTTGTTAATTCAGATAACCCGTTGCCTTGCAGATAATAATTGGGAGAGTATTTAAGCTTAAAGCCTCTTTTGAGCGCAAATTCAGTCATAGCATTGCCAAAAAAATATGATGCATTATCAAACATTAATGTAGAGGGTGAACCAAACCTGGTGATTATGAACTGATCTATGAAATCAATGATGTGTTCGACATTGGTTGTCTTGAGAGGAACTACTTCTACTGATTTAGTAAAATAATCTGTAGCTGTAAGGATATATCTATGGTGTTCAGAAGAGTGAGGAACAATCTCACCTATTATATCCAATCCCCATTGATCAAAAGGTTGATCAATATTGACTGGTTGCAAAAGCAATGATGGTTTCTTTTGTCTTCCAACAGCAGTTTGACAAACTCGACATTTCCTCACGTAGCTATGCGCATCTTTAAATATTGCAGGCCAATAGTATCCTGCGCGCAAGATTTTATGTGTTGTGGTATCTCCAGCATAATGTCCACCTGCTAGTCCATCATGGAGTTCCTGCAACACTTTTTCAGCTTAAGCTTTCTCAAGACATCGAAGGAGAACATAATCATAAGTTATCCTAAAAAGTACATCGTTTACAAGTTTATATTGATTAGCCTTCGACCTTAAAGCTCCTTTCTTTGTATAATCTAAATTTGAAGGAGCATATCTGTTCTTTAGATAAAATATGATATCAACATATAATGATTCAATATCGTTTAGGCTTACCTCATACATTTGTACTTATGAAGACGATATTTCGAAAATAAGTGTTGCTCTAGCTATAATTTTACAAAAACCTTGATCTTTTATAATATTTGATGGTTTAATCTCGACGTCGTATTCTTGTAAGGCAGTAACCCAATTTTCTCTCTTTCACCCACATCTTTCTATACTAAAAGGTTTCTTACCGTTGGAAACGACACAATGATTTTTTTATGGGTTTTAAGTAAGAAAGGTCTAAAATGTTTGATTGCTTTGAAAACAGCGTAAGCTTGCTTCTTGACGTCAGAATAATTTAATTCATCCCTTTGTAGATTTGAACTAAAAAAGGCAATTGGGGCTTCCACCTTGTCTTGATTTGCTTGAGTGAGTATCACAACATGCGATCTATCAGAGGCAAATGTATATAAAATGAAAGGATCAGAGAAATTTGGAGTGGTTAAACATGGGGCGTTAACAATTGCTTGTTTAATTAGATTGAATGCTTCATATTTGTCTTGGTCCCATTTGAAGATTTAATTCTTTTTAATCATTGCTTGTAAGGGAGATATGATTGTTGAAAAGTCGGGAACAAATCTCTTTACAAAATTAATATGGCAAAGGAAAGATTGCATAGCTTTCTTGTTGTGAGGTAAGGGTATTTCGAAAATCTCCTTGATTTTGTCGGGATCAATATGGAATCCAGATTTTGACACTATAAATCCAAGAAGTTTTCCTTCACTTAATGCAAAAAAGGACTTTTTCGAGTTAAGTGAAATTTCGTTCCTTTGGCAACGTTGGAAGATCTGTTTCAAATCTCTGATAGGATTACCTCATTTTTTGAAATATACAGTTATATCATCAAAGTAGATTACTACTGATTTGTTTACTAATCCCTTAAATGCGATGTCCATGGCTCTTTGAAATGTGGCACTAGCGTTGATTAGACCGAAAGGCATCTTTTGATATGCATAAGTGCCCTATTTGGTTATGAATGTAGTCTTTAATTGATCATCAGGGTGGACAAAAACTTGGTTGTGGCCGGAGAAACCATCCAAAAAGGACATTAATTCTGATCCTGCAACTGCTTGTAATATTTGCTCCATGGGAGGCAAAGGAAAATTATCCTTTTGGCAGGCTTTGTTAAGATTTCGAAAGTCAATGCAAATTCTAATATCTCGGTTTTTCTTTCTAACGGGAACCATATTGGAAACCCATTTAGAATGTCACACAGGGAAAATGATTTTAGCTTTCAATAACTTATTGAGCTCAAATTTAATCTGGTTTTCTAGGTTAGGATGGATCTTTCTCAGCTTTTGCTGGATAGGTTTTTCATCATCTATCATTGGGATCGTATGCTGAATGATAAAAGTGTCGTAATTCTTAAGTTCATCATAGTTCTAGGAAAAGACACTTTTGTATTGTTTCAAGAGACGAACTTATGCTAATCTTTGTTCAGGTGCTACGCCAAGACCTAGATTGATATTCTACGGCTTGGTATCATTTCCTAGATTTACTAATTCATAGTTTAGAGTCGAACTTTGAAGTTTTGAATTGGCTTTTGAATAGGTCTTTCAAATCATATAAGTCTTTCAATTTGATTACTGATTTTGGCATAGCATTATTATTTCTATCTTGTTGCAATTGTTTGTCATGTTGGTATTCATCTATAATCTGATTACTGTAAGATCCCTCTGATGTGAAGAAGCTTACAATATCAGGATCATTGTTTAAAATTCTCCAATTTGTGATGTTATCAGGAATCAAGGGTATAAAAATTAATTCAATTGAGAATCTATCCGGGCTAAAGTCTTCTGAGGGAATGAGCCTGGAAGCTCCATTTTCCAAGAGGTCAGCACTAGCGTTTTGGAGTCTGGGATTTGATGAAATATTGAATGCTATAAAATGTTCAATCAAATCTTGTACTAAAGATTGATAATGCTTTAAATGACCTGATAGGCAATGCATAGTATTTCGTACCTGTCTAATTACAATCTCAGAATCTCTAATAACTTGTAGATACTTGATATCTAGTCTGATTGCTTTGTATAATCCTTGGATTAAAGCCTCATATTCTGTAGTATTATTGATACAATCAAACTCGAGTCTGCAAGTTAACATAATTTTGTTTCCCTCTGGACTAACTAATACACATCCTACTCCTGCTCCTTCGTTAGACTTAGAACAGTCAAAAAAGAACTTCCGAAATAAAGATTTATTTACAGGACTATCTATAAAATTAACACATTTAGAACTATCTGTTTGAGAAAATTTTTCCACTTGAGATAAAGTAGAATGTTCTAAGTAAGGTGAAGTATGAGCATTAAAATTTCCTAAGAATGAATCAACAGAATAGTTGCCAGTTATATTGTTGTTGTATGCTACAGGTTCATTTTCTCCTTCCAATTCTGTTACTATGTATTTTTGATGTCTTTCTCGCGCCACCTTTATTTGATTTGGTTTGCCATTGTAAGGGAGCCACATATGCGACCAATCAGTTGCAAAATATCCATGAAGCTTTTCAGACCAATCCCTGCTAAGAATTATTCCATAGAATCTGGAATGTCTTTAACTAAAATATCGATAACTTGACATACCTTTGGATTAGATGAGAGCCTTATGGTATCCTGATTTAGTTCTCTGATTACTTCAACCTGTGACTGGTCCAGCTGAACTATACGCACTACAGATTTTTGGGCTTGAATGTTCAGCTTTGCACATATTGATTTAGGTAAGATAGTGGATGAAGCTCCTGAATCAACTAAACAATTATGCAAATTTTTATTGAAAATTTCATAAGAAGGAATGGCGGAGTATGAGATCTTGACCTTCCTCCAATTAAAGGGATGTTGTTAGGATCAAATTTACTAGTGACAGTATTTGGAGGTCTTCCCATCTCGTGGGAAGCTTGCGATATTACAACGGTAAGCAGAGGTGCAACTAGTATTGTGTGAAATTCTTTCAAAAGGAGATTTGGTTGATGTTTTAACTTGCTCAATTCATAAAAAGTAATGTTAGCCCTAGTCTTCTTCATGTCTTCTATGATATTATACTCCATCTCATCAGAAACAATCAATGTTTTAGATGGGGTTGGTGAATTTGTTTGGACGTGGCTTGTTTGAGTCGCTTTGGGTGATGTTTTCTTAGCCGCGACTTTATCCTTAGTCATTGACCTTGCGCTATTTGGATTAGGAGTAGGTTGAGGAGGATCGAGTTGATCTCAACTTCTAGTACTGATTGGTGATGCCTCTTGATCCTCTTCATCTGGGAGGATAAAATCCCACATTCCCTGTTCTTCTACAATTTCTTCTTCATCAGTAAGCTCTTCAGTGGAAATTTTCTCTTCTTCTTGCTTTGATTCAGCATTAGTAATAGCATTGGGAGGCTTCGAATCAATTGAAGGATTTATTCTATAAGGCTCGTAAGGCTTTTTAGAAGAAGTATCTGCTACTTCTTTCTTTATGTCAACCATTTCGTTAGACATTGTTTTCAAAACTTTCTGTAATCCCTCTAAATCAAATGGGTCTTTGGATTGTTTTTTCTTTGGATCTTCTTTAAAAGTAACCTTCTTAGATTTGCATTCATCAATAGTGTTTTTCTTTTCTAAAACTATGATACGTTTCTCTACTGCTATTGCTTCCTTCATATTGTTAGCTAAAGTTGTTTTGTTAGCTCTATCAACGAAGATTGCTATGTTAGATGGTAGAGCAGATATGTACCATTCCCTTCGAACTTCTTCGCTAGGTTTGGAGGTGGTAGGAATTTTGTTCAAAAGTTTATTAAAACGTGAGTTAAAATCTTTGACAGGTTCACTTGATTCAGCCCTAAGGTTAGACAGGTCATTGATTAGTGTCGTAGTGGATCTGTCATCACCGAACTTAGTCAAGAATTGTTCTTGGAAAATATCCCAACTAGTGATAGATCCGAATGGTAATGAGAAATACCATGATCCGGCTGTTCCTTGCAAAGTGTAAGGAAAGAGCTGAACGATGGCGTCTTCATTAGTAACCCCATTGAGATTTATGGATAGCATAAAGTTGTTTATGTGTTCTTCTACTAGCATGCTTGCTTTAGGATTAAACTTAGGCAGCCATTTTTTGGGATGGGCTGGTAATTGACTCAAGGGCGCAGGCATTAAGACTACCCCTAGGTAATTCCATGGCATTTGGGCCATCATTGAACTAATAACAGAGGAAAGCACAGAAGATGATCCCTACGGTTGGGAAGATAAGGATATTACAGTTCCAGATGATTGAGAAGGAGATGTCGAAGTTCCAGTGGTCACGTGGACAATGATTTTAAGTGGAGGAGTGGATGGTTGACTTTGTGGTGGAGAGGTTAAGATGGATGATGACGGCGAAAGGGCCTCACTATCAGACCCTTTAGGTGATTTCCTTGCTCTCTTCCTTGTAGGTAGAGGTAATTCAGTTGGTTCGATACCAAACTTTTCACTCTGCAATCTGGTAAGGGGATGAGAAGGGTTATATTGCGAAGTCACACTACCTTGAGATTTTTCAAATATTTGAGGAGATATTGAAAATTGTTGAAGTTTATGGATCAAAGATTCAACTTCAAGAGGTTCAATAGTAGATTTCTCTGAAATATTCGGGTTTGTGGCAGTGGTTGTTGTTCTATCGACTTCTCGCTCAAGATTTAAAGATTCTAAATGTGATGGAGAAGTTGGGGGAGATGGTGAGGGCGATTTACTCTCAGAATGGTATTTAGATTTCAATTTACTTTCCATTCATACTTCGGGACCCTTCTTCTAGTGCCAAATATGTTGAAGCCCAAAAAATCGGGTCTACAACAAGGGGGATACCCACCCGGTCCGGACCTTGGTTAGCAACTCTTTTTCCGTTTCATGTAGTGGGTCCGACTGGGGATATGGGACCAGTTTACCAATTTATGTGTCTATGTGTTGAGAATTGATATTTTCTTTCTAATAACTTTTATGTAAAATTCTTTTATTCTAAATCTAATTTAACGACATTTAATTGTATCCTAATGAACATAAATATCTAATTCTAAAAACTACCCCGGGATTTGATCTTTCAAATATGCGTTCTAAAATAGTTTCTACAACAATTTGTAATAAAGATCATTCAATTGCTATAAGAAAAGAATTCAATAAAGATGAACTGTTAAGTATAAAAATTTAGCCGAATAGTTGTGAAAAACATATCTCATAATAAGTCATTCATATATTAAGCATAAATAAATAGCTATCACCATACAATAGTGCCGAATGATAACTCAAGAATTTAAGAATTCATACATAAATAACTGAACATGAATATCACTATAACACATAAGTAGAATTTGTTAAGAGATAAAAGTACTATTTATAACGAGTCCTACTCATGAGTTCCAGCAATAATGATTTATCTCTTCTTAATCCAACATCCACTAAGACTACAAAAGTGTAACATCAGTAGTAGATATTAAACGTAGATATCAATAAATCATGTTCCATTCATTCATCAAAACCTCCTCGGAGGGTGCAAAAGTGCATGTTCTGAGGACAAGTTTTTGATAGCTTTCAGGACCATTCTCTAAATGCATGAGAAGGGTTTAAATACTACTAGCTAAATCTAAAAATAATTTATTACAAAAATGTAGGATACGGTTTAAATGACCGTCCTCATTTTAGGCAAAAATAAAGAAAAACTAAAACTAAAACTGAATCTAAAACTAAAACTAATAACTAACCATCTATGTATCTATTCCTTTTAGTCGTAAGTGTTCATTATTTGCTTGAGGAGAGTTGGCTGGCCGACTTCCGACTTTAGCTGTCCTGCGAAAACGGAATCGGCAAGAGCTGGCGCCATCTTCTCGGCAGAATTAATGATACATTTGAGAGTCATGCACTAGCTGTGTGGTTTTACCAAGTACGTCCAGTAAGAATCCCAATTCAACTTGGTTATAATTTTGATGGACACTGCTTTTTCTTAAGCCTTCTATCTCCATCTTGTTTGTAGATGTTGTACATTTGGTAGATATTTACATACTATTTGAAGATAAATACCACTAGTTTTGAGTTCAAGTTTTACCTTTCGCCTTTAGCACTTTTTTCCTACAAATTTTCGAGCCTATAGGTGACTGAGTGATTAGAGGCTTTTTATTTTAAGAGGTTTTGCCTGGTGATGCGTGATTAGTGCTAGGTGCTAATGCGCTAATCGCGCATTGGAAATTGCCTTGGCTTCTTCATCTGGGCTTCCCTGATGCTATTTTTTGCCTCTTGTGTGCCTTTTAATATAAACCTTACATTTTGTGGAAGGAACAACTACGTACGTTCTTGGCTCTGAGTCTTAAATTGTCTATTCATGATATCAGCACTATCGAGTACCCATTTTAGCATGTACGTGTATGGAAGAATTTTGGGCCTTGCCACTATCTGGTGCAAGAAAGAACATGCTAGTTCTATAATAGATTCTTCAAATGACCCATGTGAGCCAGAAATAGCTGTAACATCCATTACCCTGGGATTTTCTTCCTCAAGTAGACTGTACATGCCTTCCCATGTAGTAATACTAGCATCTTTGTTACAGGTGGTGTCTGTGTATAAGGGCGTCATCTTTTTATCTTCAGAACTTGGAGATTTACCCTTCTTTCCCATAATATTTTGAACACTGCTATGCACACTTCTCTACTTTTCGCTCCTGCAATTTACAAATGAGGCAAGAATAACGATAAGAAAAAGGTGACAGGAAAGCCTTAGATGCCAAAAACATATAAAATATATCACCTTACATGAAGCGGCTCCTCGATCATATCAAAACCATATTTCATTAATGATTGCAAACTAACTCATTAAATTAACATTAACGTGCATAATTGGGCATTGGTTCATGGAAATAACTTTTTTGAACAATGAGCCCTGCAGATCTGCGATAAGACAATTTTGTGATTTGCTTCGCAATATCGCAGATCGTAATATTGCAGATCGCAATATCGCAAATCACAATATCACAAATTCATTTTGTGTGGCAACCATCCATTACATTGTGTTGTTTGCGAGATGGGATTTGCGAGACACGCCATTGCATATCAGCGGTTTGAGGAATTTCAGCTTAAGTGATATTTGAGGCATGTGATGCGATAAGGATCTTTTGATGGGTGATCTCGAATCGTGATTTCTCAATCTTAGGATTCCGCTTGTAGGATGGCATCCTTTACCTTTTTGCGATGCAATGCTTTTTATTAAGGGAATGGATTTGTTCGAACTTATCATAAAACTCAAGTCTTTTTGGGATTTTCAGGTATTCTCCTAGGTTCTATGATAGTAAGATTTATTCAAAAAGGAAATACAAGTCCTAATTTATTTTTTTGAATTTTATGGATAAGGGTCCCCACTTATTTAGTATTAGAAATAAAACTAAATAAGAAGGGGGGTTGTTGTTGGTCACAATAGATTGTTGTATTGATTATGTGTTCTCTACCTCTCAATTAGTGTTAACTTTCATCGAGGAAAAATATTTATTTTTTCATATAGTTGCATGTAGGAGTTTTTTCAAATGACAGCAGTAGGGCCTTGTAATTGAAGCCTAATTGAAGATAAACTATTAAAATGTATTGAATTAATCTAAGGAAGCATTGAAACTTAATGCTCATATTTAGAGGTCTAGGCTAGAGATGTGTTCTAGCATCTTAAAACCTAGCACCTGTCATTCGCTTTGGCACTAGGCAGCATTAGTACGGACTTGTGCTCCCCATACCATCATGTATATAAAGGGAGACAACACTAGGTTTTCAATCCTTTATCTATAGGAAGTTAAGTTTTCCACCTTGTAAATGTGATACACTGAACACAACATTCGAGGAGATTGCCTACTCGTACTTCTCGGTTCGCCAAGAGGTGTTCTATAGGTCATGGTTACCTGGTAATCCTTTTGCCTAGATTATCTTGAGCAATCATTTTGGTATTTTTTAATCTTTAAATTTAAAAGATCATCGAGCACTTGTCCTTTTGATCTTGTTAACTCGAAAGAGACTAGAGTCACCTTTCTCCCTTTTCTCGACTCTTAAAACATGAAAAGGCAAAGTTTTGTTTCAATGTTTTAAAATTAACTTCCCACGAAATATTCCTGGTAAAGTTATCTTCCTTAGTAATTCTTTAGGGTCGATTCCAATGACAACATTTCCGGAGACTACCAGTCAAGGATTCTCCTTGGATGGGAATCTTGGTCTTTTCCTTCTTTTGGAAGTGTTGGGGCTCCTTATATGGTGATGTTGTCCCTTCCTGGGTTAACCAATGGTCTACATGTCTGGTTGTTTTTGACCTTGGTGGTCCCGAGCTTCCCGACTCCTATCCAAATGTCTCCTTTTCTTGAATCACATCACGATGATTCTAATTTTGACCCCTCACCTTCTCCCCCTATTTCTTCACACTCCTCTTCAACTTCGCCTAGTGAAAGTTTGAAATCTAGTAGCCAAGAGGTTAAGAAGAAGAAAAAGAAGATGAAGAAGAAGAAGTTTGATAAGTGAGAGGCCAACCATGTAGTTGTTGCTCTAAATGAATTTCCTAATTTTGCTCGACAAACCTTCTAATCCTCCACAGAAGGTTAGATTCCCTTACAAGTTGTGTAAGTGTGACCATCTCCTTCCAGACTGTCTTGGCATTCCCAGAGTCTTAGATGTATGGTCTCAAAATCTAGATTGACCATTCCTATCGACCTCTGGAGATCATTTTGATGCTACACCCTTGGCTAGAGATGGTAAGAAGAAGGGAAAAAATAAATTCCCCCGTAGGTTATGTGAAGGAGAGCATCTTCTTCACCTTTGTCATTCTATGGATAAAGCTTCCAGAATTTTGGAAAACCTTACAGCTCCTCAAACCCAACTTCATGTTGGTTATCAGAGGCTTTCTTCTAAGTCTCTCCTAGTTGGTAAAGAGATTGACTTGTATTTGTCTCTTTCCCATTCAGCTCTTCCTGAGCATGACTCTCTTATGTCTATTCCCAACTAGCCATTGGTTGAAAAAAGTGTCAACTTGGCTCCTTCTTCAGTTGTTCACTATGTTCCTGAAGAGAGTAGTGATGATCATACTTCTCATGTTCTTCTCGTCTCCTCATATTACCATGAATCAAAGAGTGACCCTCCCATCTTGGTTATTCAGGAGATCCTTTCTTCTATTCCTATAGAGCATGGGGGAAATCATATGATATCCCCACTACATATTTCTGTCGTCTCTTTTGATTGGAGTCAATTGATTGTTTTCCACCACGCATCTTATGTGCTTTTCCAGATCACAGTACAAGCCTATAATATGGCAGTACATGGAACTATATTAGATGAAGGCACATTTGTCAACATCATTTCTTCTACTACTTGGCAAGCTTTGGGATCCCCACAGCTTGTACCTGTTACTTAGAACCTGTTGGCTTTCAACAGAGGAACCAGTCAACCCTTGGGGGTCCTTCCAAAGTTACCTATTACTTTGGGAGGAAAGACTGTCTATATAGATGTGATGGTAGTCCAAGGTCCCTTAGATTTCAATCTTCTTCTTGGACATGACTATGTTTATGTCATGGGATCTCTTGTTTCTTCACTTTTCTGTGTGGTTTGTTTTCCGCATGAAGGGAGAATTGTGACTATTGATCAACTATCATTCATTGGTGTTACACTAAAAAATGTCACCATGACTATTTACAGTTAGTATGGCTCAATCAACAGTCATGCTATCCTTTTAGGCAAGTCTTATGCCTCTGCTCTCCATGTCAAACTCCAAAAAGAGAGAAAGTCTTTTATAAATGTATTTATCTCTGGGGACGCAGGTTCTCTCAACCTTACCTGTGGGGACGCACCCAATGTTCACAAAATCTGCGTCTTTGGACGCTCTGTATGTAAAGGGGCAGGTGCGTCCCCCTGTAAAGTTTAAAATGCGCAAGTTTCATCTTTAAAAAATCACTTGTGGTCATTTCTAGAGCATTCTAGAAGGTTGTTCGACGTGTATTGAGTGCCTCCAGATGGTTCATGCACTCCTACCAAAGAGGAACTTATCCCATCAATGAGGGAGCTATCCCATCCAAAGAGGGGATTATCCCATTGATGGTGGACCTGATTAACTTCCTCTTGAGCACTATAAATACAGGCATTGGGCCAAAAGGAGAGGAGGTTGGAAGCTATACATTTCTAAGGGTAAATGCTGCAGGAATTAGGACTCCCATTTAGAAGCTTGTGAGGAGAGATTGCCATCTTTGCTTGTTCTATTTGGAAGTGGGTGAGCTTTGTCAAAGTAAAGGAGAAATCTTGATGGACCCTGGGAGGGACTTGCACAACACCAAGGCTCAGGTTGTATTTGTTCCTTTTGTTACCTATTAATGCAAATGAGTCCATTCTTCTCAATAACTTGTTATTTATGAGTTGTTTCATGTACTCCTTGGTCTATGTGTTAAATATGTTTTATTCTATGAGATTATCAAGTGATATTTAATTGTTTGATTGTTAGTGTATGTAGGTTTCAAAGTGAAGGAGGAGCTCATCCGGATCAGCGGAGCTGGACTGCTACAACAGCGTTGGATTACAGGTAGGATCTAAACACTTGATTTCCCATATAGTAAATGCATGTTTAGAGAAGGATTGCTCTTGTTTGTCTTGTTTGTCACTTGAGAGTCTTAGGCTCCTAGGGAGGTCGGTTGTGTCCGCACAATCGACTCTTTCCGCCTGACAAATTGGCGACTCCACTGGGGAATCCATTGATGTGAAAGTATTTTCCTTTGTATGCAACTTTGATCTGAGAAAAGTCATTTATTTTCTGGTTTTTGGCTCTGTGACTTTGTTTTTGGGTGGGTTAGCTTAGGGTTAGATTCAATTTAGTTTTTCTTGAATTTTCCAGTAGGACGCACCCTCTGAGTATTGCACAGTGCGTCCCTGTACGCACTGTCGCTGTGTGCACAGAGTGGGTCCGCATCTGTCTTAACGGGTTGCCTGCGTCCCCTGCTAAAATTTAAGAAAATTCCATTTTTTGCAATTTTTCTCTTAGATTTTGCTTTTTCTTAGTTTTTACTGCCCAGATCCATTAGTCTCCTGTCAAAGATCTTCACCTAAGCTTGTTTCATTGGCATTCCCGCTTTAAGCTTTCATCAATTGGGTGTTTTGAGTCTCTTTTTGAGAAATTCTTGATTTGATTTCCTTTGGTCATTACTTGGAGGATTCTCTCAGTCCTTTCACAATTTTGTGTATGAGTGTTAATCGCCTTTGAGTGTTTTTATTTTTGATCTTTGGAACTCTCACCCAATTTTCTCAACTTGCACTTGATTGGTTCTTAGATTACATTAGAATCATCTTGTGTTTGAGAATTCTCTTGCATAGATCACATTTGCATAATTAGAATTCTCATTTTCAGAATATGAATGAAAAATGTGCATAGATTACATTTGCATACTTTTCGAGTGAATTGTGCATAGATTACAATTGCATAGTTTACATTCTGAGAAATCAATTGTAGATTTAGATCAGTTTTCTTTGATTTGAATTTGCACAAAAATAAAAATAAAAAAATGGTTTGGAATTGATTTGCATTAGTTTTTCTTGATAAAATCAGTACATTAGAGAATTTGTTATATTTTCTCTTAGTGATCAATTTTTTGCATTGTTGGAAGTGAATGGAAACTCTCTCCTTACTTTAGTTAGGATTCATCGAATTGAAACGATTACATTATCATATTCGATTGCATTCAGTTGAGTCGGGTCATAACACCATTGGTTTCATCTCCATTTACCCATTTGAGTAATAACAGCCTTAATAACACAGCGCTTAATTAAAATTCATTTAGTAATTTTTACATTTCTAGGGCTCTAAAACACCAATATAGATCAGGCTAGTGTCTTGGAGTAGGAGAGTAATTAACTCTCCAAGACAGCAAAACCAAACAAGTAGCTCATCTTGTGGTAGAATAAATCCAACTGTTTCATTTGTACTCTGGGAAAGCTCCTCTTAAAGGAGAAGCACGAGCTCGTGTCCGAACCAGTGAGGGGATCAATCCTCCCTCGTTGGGAACGATGCCAGACACGCACGTATTACAAACGGTAAACCTCGGATTAACCATTGTCGAGGAGCCAGGGGTCACTTGTCGGTAAACCTTGGATTATTGTCAAGGAGCCGACAAGGGGATTGAGCTTGATACTCTGCCCTTGCGTGCTGTCGGAGTGTAGACTGTTCCCCCAGGTGCATTTGTTGTTGTTGGTGACCTTAGTGACCATTATCTTTAGGATTCTATCCGAGGTGACGGTGGAGGGAAGATCCCACTGTACCTGGAGCAGACGTCGACTAGACTCACTTGGATTTTCTGGGGGGTTCACTTCACTCGAGACGGTTAAAGTGGAGGAACTTGGTCCAGTCTATTCATTAAGCAGGTTGCCGAGGTAACTGTTCCACCCACCACTTCTGTACTGAATTCTGCGATGTTGGATTTCATCCCCAACTAGTGTTTTCGGTCCGAAAGGTTACTGTTTGTGTATGGTTTGACTCCTAGATTTGATAGCGCGTGTTAATTTGTTTGTTTTTACTTTTAGAGACCATAGGTGTGAATTGTGAATTTTAATTGTTAGGTGTGAATTGTGAATTGTTAATTTTAGTTTTAAAATTGTTAATAAAATTCACTGAAGTTGAATATAATGGCAAATGTTCCGGAATTTACCAACCTAGGAACCCCTCCTAATGAGAATCCTAGTACTTTTCCTTACTTTGGAAATGTTGGTCCTCCTTATATGGCTACTTTGTCATTACCTGGATTTACAATAGGATTACCGATATGGTTATTTTCAACTTCGTTGGTCCAAAGTACTCCAATTGTTCCATCTCAACCAGATGCTTCACCTCAACAGAGTTCACCATCTCAACATCACCAACCTTCTGTTGACCCTTTACCTTCTTTGCCTAATTTTTCTTCCTCCATTTCTTCCTCTTCGCCTGGTAAAAGCCTTCATGCTAGTAACCAGGAGGCTAAGAAGAAGAAGAAAGGGAAGAAGAAGAAGAAGAAGAAGAAGAAGCAAGATAAGAAAGAAGTCAACCAACCAACCACGACTGTAAGTGTTAGTTGTGTTGAGGAAAACTCCGACATGCATCGTAAACCCAAATACCCTTGCAGGCTTTGTAAGGGTGACCACTTCCTTGTCAATTGTCCCGGTATTCCAAAGGTCTTGGAAGTATGGTCAGAAAAATCTCATCAACTTTCCGTTGATCCATCAACCAGTGATAGTCAGGTTCCTGGGAAAAAGGGTAAAGTTAGGTTTCCTTGTAAGTTATGCAAAGGGAGTCATCAAACTCACATTTGCCCTCACATGGATGAAGCCTCAACATTGTTGGAAAACCTTACTGTTCCACAGCACGAATTTCCAACTGGTTACCGTAAACTTTCTCCCAACCTGCCGTCAACTGACGGAGTGATTGATCTAAATTCAAGTACAGTCGATCACACTATTCCATTGGAGAGTGAAACTCATGTCACCCAGGTTGATGATCCATTAGTTGATCAAGTGGTCGATTCAATTTCACATTCGGTCGATCCCACTTTCCCTTTAGAGAGTGAACTTCATACCGCTCGGGTTCTTCTTGTTACATCAGATTCTTCTATACCGGGGGGCATTTCACCTGTTTCTACAGAACCCCCTCCAAGCACTGAGGTCTTTTCCTTTGATTGGAATAGACTGACAGAACCTCGTCTTCCTTCCTCCATCCCTTTCCAAATCATTGTCAAGGCTGGTGGTAGGGACATACATCGTACTCAGGTAGATGAAGGTGCTTCTGTTAGTATTTTATCCTCAACTGTTTGGAAAGCTTTGGGTTCCCCTCAGCTTGCGCCTATTACGCAGAATCTGAAAGCTTTTAACAGAACCATTAGTGAACCTTTAGGGATCCTTCCTAAGTTTTCTATTACCTTGGAAGGTAAAACTGTCTGTATTGATCTTATGGTAGTTCGAGGTCCCTTGGATTTCAATTTAATCCTTGGGCGAGACTATGTTTATGCAATGAAAGCTGTCGTATCGACACTCTTTCGCGTAATGTCTTTCCCTCACAATGGCAATATTGTGACTGTAGACCAGCTTTCGTTCCCTAGTCTTTTTTCAACTACCAATAATATGACATCCCTAAATGTTCCTGATTCTAAAGTGGTATCTACCCTGCCATGGGTTAATTATGTGGCAACAGGTCCCATGTTTTCAGTTACCGATGTAAGTGGGCCTCTCACTGTTTGCTCATCTTCCTTTGATTTAGATCCGGTAATTGACATGGAAAACTCTATGGGATTACTTGAACACGATGTTCTTATCCCTTTTGAGTCCCTTGACATGTGTTCCTTCCAGAGAACAATTCTTCCTTCTGATGAAGACCTCTTGGAAGCCATGATCAAGGTGTGTCCATTGACATGTCTTTCTTCCAGGTGGAAGCCATGATCAGTGTGAACGAGGAAAGTTCCTTTTACTGTGTCAACCTCGTTAAAAAATGAATCAGGTACGAGGAAAGTTCCTTTTACTGTGTCGACCTCGTTAAAAAATGAATCAGTGAGAACGAGGAAAGTTCCTTTTACTGTGTCAACCTCGTTAAAAAATGAATCAGGTACGAGGAAAGTTCCTTTTACTGTGTCAACCTCGTTAAAAAATGAATCAGTGTGTGCGAGGATAGTTTTTTCCTATATCAACCTCGTTAAAAAATGAAACAGGCTAGTACGAGGAAAGTTCCTTTTACTGTGTCAACCTCGTTAAAAAATGAATCAGTGTGAGCGAGGATAGTTTGTTCCTCTCTCAACCTCGTTAAAAAATGAAATTGGATGCTACGAGGATAGTTTTTTCCTGTATCAACCTCGTTAAAAAATGAAACAGGCTAGCATGAGGATAGTTTTGTTCCTGTGTCAACCTCGTTAAAAAATGAATCAGGTATGAGGATATTTTCTTCTAGTCTCAACCTCGTTAAAAAATGAAACTGGAAATCATGAGGAAAGTTCCTTGTCTTGTGTCAAGCTCATTAAAAAATGAAACAAGGAGTTGCGAGGATAGTTTTTTCCCGTCTCAACCTCGTTAAAAAATGAAACTGGATGTTACGAGGAGAGTTTTTCCTGTATCAACCTCGTTAAAAAATGAAATAGGCTGTCACGAGGAAAGTTCCTTTTACTGTGTCAACCTCGTTAAAAAATGAATCAGTTGGCATGAGGGTAGTTCTTTTACTGAGTCAACCTCATTAAAAAAATGAATCAAGTAGAATTTAGGATTTGTAGGAAGTAGGATTTTGAGGATAGTTCCTGTTACTGAGTCAACCTCGTTAAAAAATGAATTAGGTATGAGGATAGTTCTTTTCTTGTGTCAACCTCCTTAAAAATGAAACAACTCCCTTTTCAAGTTAAATATTGAAAGTAAACCTTCATTTCATCCAGCCGGTTGAATGCAATGAAGCCTGGGGGGCATGCACCTCGCTTTGCATCATTATACTGGGGGCATGCGAACTTCTTGAGCATAGTTCCTTATCTTGTGTCAAGCTCATTAAAAAAATGAAATAAGGATAGGTTAGATAGGTAGATTTTAGAGAGTAGTCATGAGCATAGTTCCTTGTCTTGTGTCAAGCTCATTAAAAAATGAATCAAGGATTTAAGAGCATAGTTCCTTGTCTTGTGTCAAGCTCGTTAAAAAATGAATCAAGGTTTTTAGAGTAGAGTTTTTGTTAGGTCGATTGTAGTTACGAGCATAGTTCCTTATCTTGTGTCAAGCTCGTTTAAAAAATGAAACAAGGGTTTTGAGGATAGTTCGTTTCCTGTGTCAACCTCACTAAAAAATGAAACAACTCCCACAAGTCTTTCCAAGATCTTGAAAGTAAAGCTTCATTCCATCCACCTCATTGAATGAAATGAAGCTTGGGGGTCATGTACCTCGTTTTGCGTCATTATGCTGGGGGCATGTGAACTTATAACAAGCATAGTTTTTCATTTCAAGCTTGCGTAAACATGAAACTGAATCCGAGCATATTTCTTTTCCTGTGTCAAGCTTGTTAAAAAATGAAACAAATCCTCCTCAACTTGAGTCGAGAGTTTGAGTAGATCTCATAGATGTTAAGTATTTAGGTTAGTTATTTCAGTGTTTTTCATAATTTTCTTACAGTTTTAGGTTGAGTCTTTCAAACGATCTCGTTCATGAACCTTCATTCCATCCAGCTTGTTCTTAGTTGAATGAAATGAAGCTGGGGGGGGCATGCGCTCTAGCAGTTACGCTTAGGGGGCATCAAGCACAGTTTTCTCTCTGTTTCAAGCTTGTGAAAAAATGAAACTACTTTGAAGCATTGTTTTTCTCTGTTTCAAGCTTTTGTAAAAATGAAACCTATCTCGAGTCAATTTCAGTTATTTTCAAGACTCGTTAAACTCATGAAAATCCCGAGATTATTTTGCTGTCTTTCATTCTCGTAAAACAAATGAAAATGCCAAGTTATTTCTGTCTTTTCCTGCTCGCAAGTCAAATTGAAAAGTCGACTATGAGTACATTTTTTATCATTTTTTCGAACTCATTAAAACTTATGAAAAAATGAAAACCATGAGTATGTTTTTATCATTTTTTCGAACTCGTTAAAACTTACGAAAAAGTGAAACCTCAGAGTCATCTTTTAAGCTCTTTTCTGACTCCTAAAACATGAAAATATTGTCGAGCGTTTCTTTTACACTCGTTAAAACAGAATTAAAAGACGGTCCCCTTATAGCCCTTTTTTGACTGTAAAATCAGGAAAAGATTGCCGGGTTTTTGTCGTTTCAAACTCGATACGGAAATAAAACGACGTGTCTTTGATCGCTTTTTACTTTTCAGGTCAGTGGCAGTAATTATGAAAGTACTCCTTGGTTGCAAGATCAAGCGGTTCCCCCAGGTATTATTTTATACTTTTTCGGGCTTGAGGGACACAAATCTACGAAAAAGTTCAACTTGGAGTCTTCTTAAGTTTTTCAGACTCTCTAAAATTGAAAAACGCTGAGTTTCTCCTTAACTGGGCTCGTTAAACATTTCACAGTAAAGGACCTGTTCAATTACAAACAGGAACGAACCACTCCTTCCTAGGGTTCGAATCAAAACTAGGTTGGACTCATCCGAAGGATGAGCTTATAATCAAGCATATGTTATCCTCCTCAAGCTTGTTAAAAATAAAGAGGTACTTGCCAGAAATGGTGGGGGAAAAGAGAGAAGAATGAACCTGTTTGTTATCTTTTGTCTCAGAAGAAACTTTATTACCACTCTTGGACACGACACTTTTCATTCACCTGGGTTGGGAAATTCTTTACCTCACAGTTGATCAAACCACTTTGAAAGTCTTCAGCCGGGTTCCGGGGATTAACTTTGAGTCATTTGTCACCAAGCCATCTGTTGTGTCGTTATGTGTTCAAGAGGTCTGCAAACAAAACTTTCATATGCAAAATACTTTTCATCCATCTTGACCATCCCTGAGTCAGTCCTTACAGCAACATTTCTTCAACTTGAACTATGGTTTCGTGTTGTGGGCTTGCCTGCAACGGGTCGCTTTCTATCGACATCAGCACATTATCTAGAGAGATGACTTAGAAATCGTCAGTACCTTGAAGTCTGCATGCATCAATGGCAGGTTTCTCGCCTTTGACGACAGTTTACATCATTGACTTTCGATCGAAGGACTCCGTGAAATGTTCGACATCAACTCATTCATTCACATCTCATGGATTGTACTGGGTACTTTGAGAACCATTGACATTATTGGTGGTTTCTCTCACACTTGTTAACAGTTTACATCATCGACTGCTAATCAAGTGGTTTCTACCATGTTCGACATCAACTCATTTATTCGCATGGCTAGAATCGTACCAATTCGGGAAGTAGAAATGAAGACCCTGGATCTAGTTTCCACCATCCATGCTGCGAGGAGTTTTGTATTCGTTATATAATATTATACATGTATTTTGTGTTGAAAAATGCAGGTTTCTCTCAAACTTTTCATTTTTTAAACGAGCTTGACACAAGATAAGGAACTATGCTCGTAACTACAATCGACCTAACAAAAACTCTACTCTAAAAACCTTGATTCATTTTTTAACGAGCTTGACACAAGACAAGGAACTATGCTCTTAAATCCTTGATTCATTTTTTAATGAGCTTGACACAAGACAAGGAACTATGCTCATGACTACTCTCTAAAATCTACCTATCTAACCTATCCTTATTTCATTTTTTTAACGAGCTTGACACAAGATAAGGAACTATGCTCAACCTGTGTCAACCTCACTAAAAAATGAAACAACTCCCACAAGTCTTTCCAAGATCTTGAAAGTAAAGCTTCATTCCATCCACCTCATTGAATGAAATGAAGCTTGGGGGGCATGTACCTCGTTTTGCGTCATTATGCTGGGGGCATGTGAACTTATAACAAGCATAGTTTTTCATTTCAAGCTTGCGTAAACATGAAACTGAATCCGAGCATAGTTCTTTTCCTGTGTCAAGCTCGTTAAAAAATGAAACAAATCCTCCTCAACTTGAGTCGAGAGTTTGAGTAGATCTCATAGATGACATCAGCACATTATCTAGAGAGATGACTTAGAAATCGTCAGTACCTTGAAGTCTGCATGCATCAATGGCAGGTTTCTCGCCTTTGACGTCAGTTTACATCATTGACCTTCGATCAAAGGATTCCGTGAAATGTTCGACATCAACTCATGCATTCACGTATCATGGATTGTACTGGGTACTTTGAGAACCATTGACATTACTGGTGGTCTCTCTCACGCTTGTTAACAGTTTACATCATCGACT
Source organism: Pinus tabuliformis (assembly GCA_031772625.1). Taxonomy (NCBI): domain Eukaryota; kingdom Viridiplantae; phylum Streptophyta; class Pinopsida; order Pinales; family Pinaceae; genus Pinus; species Pinus tabuliformis. The sequence goes on along the minus strand of CM062820.1, from coordinate 923,948,800 downwards.
GGTAATCAAGTGGTTTCTACCATGTTCGACATCAACTCATTTATTCACATGGCTAGAATCGTACCAATTCGGGAAGTAGAAATGAAGACCCTGGATCTAGTTTCCACCATCCTGGCTGCGAGGAGTTTTGTATTCATTATCTAAGTAGACTCATCATAAACAAATGGCTACGCCCATACTGTGTCTACAAAAGTTTATGATTATGATGTACTGCAAAATCATTCCTGTATCAGAGTAGTTAGTCTGTTAGTTAAAGTTTTAATCTGAGTATGGGAATGCTTACCTCAGTGATGATATAATCTTATACATGTATTTTGTGTTGAAAATTGCAGGTTCTGACCAGGCTCTCCACGAGATAACCCTTGAAATGATAAAGCGCTTCACCCTTCCTAGATAATACAAAACCCTAATCTATTACAGACTTCGCACTTTAGGGGGCAATCTGTTACACTAAAAAATGTCACCATGACTATTTACAGTTAGTATGGCTCAATCAACAGTCATGCTATCCTCTTAGGCAAGTCTTATGCCTCTGCTCTCCATGTCAAACTCCAAAAAGAGAGAAAGTCTTTTATAAATGTATTTATCTCTGGGGACGCAGGTTCTCTCAACCTTACCTACGGGGACGCACCCAATGTTCACAAAATCTGCGTCTTTGGACGCTCTGTATGTAAAGGGGCAGGTGCGTCCCCCTGTAAAGGTTAAAATGCGCAAGTTTCATCTTTAAAAAGTCACTTGTGGTCATTTCTAGAGCATTCTAGAAGGTTGTTCGACGTGTATTGAGCGCCTCCAGATGGTTCATGCACTCCTACCAAAGAGGAACTTATCCCATCAATGAGGGAGCTATCCCATCCAAAGAGGGGATTATCCCTTTGATGGTGGACCTGATTAACTTCCTCTTGAGCACTATAAATACAGGCATTGGGCCAGAAGGAGAGGAGGTTGGAAGCTATACATTTCTAAGGGTAAATGCTGCAGGAATTAGGACTCCCATTTAGAAGCTTGTGAGGAGAGATTGCCATCTTTGCTTGTTCTATTTGGAAGTGGGTGAGCTTTGTCAAAGTAAAGGAGAACTCTTGATGGACCCTGGGAGGGACTTGAACAACACCAAGGCTCAGGTTGTATTTGTTCCTTTTGTTACCTATTAATGCAAATGAGTCCATTCTTCTCAATAACTTGTTATTTATGAGTTGTTTCATGTACTCCTTGGTCTATGTGTTAAATATGTTTTATTCTATGAGATTATCAAGTGCTATTTAATCGTTTGATTGTTAGTGTATGTAGGTTTCAAAGTGAAGGAGGAGCTCATCCGGATCAGCGGAGCTGGACTGCTACAACAGCGTTGGATTACAGGTAGGATCTAAACACTTGATTTCCCATATAGTAAATGCATGTTTAGAGAAGGATTGCTCTTGTTTGTCTTGTTTGTCACTTGAGAGTCTTAGGCTCCTAGGGAGGTCGGTTGTGTCCGCACAATCGACTCTTTCCGCCTGACAATTGGTCACCATGCACCTCCTTTGAAACCATCATCACCTCTCAGCTCTTCTTTATAAACAGTAACTTCCTGGCCACAAAGTCAATTATGTGTCTACACGCTCCATTTCTGCATATGCTGATCATCATACAGATGGTATTGTACATTATGTACTGGGGGCATTGGAACCCGATTTGTCTTTGGTACGAAATGATATGTATTCCTCATAGAGCGTGGTTCTTCCAGCTAGTGAAGGTCTCTTGGGAGCCATGTTATCTTATGGGTCATGAACATACGTCATGAGGATAGTTCCTAGTCTTGTGTCAACCTCGTTAAAAAATGAAAGAAGGGTCTAGAGGATAGTTCCTTTACTCTCTCAACTTGATTAAAAAATGAATCACCTCCTTTTTCCAAATCAAGTCTTTGATTAAGATCTCAAAAAATCCCAGTCGAGTCTTTCGTGGATCTCAAAAGTGAACCTCATTCCTTTCACCTAATAGAATGAAATGAAACTTGGGGGGCATGTACCTCGAATTAAGTCATTATGTCGGGGGCATGCAAACTTATCTCAAGCATAGTTTTTCGTTTCAAGCTTGTGTAAACATGAAACTAAATCCAAGCAGAGTTCTCCATGGTTCAAGATTGTGTCAAGATGAACCCATGCCAGATTTACATCTCGTGATTTCCATTTTAATCTGATGATTTATTCTAGATGAGCCTTATCTTTTTTCTTCCATCGCCACCATCTCTTTGGCTGATCATATGCTTTCACTTGGTTGTTTTTTCCTCTCCTGAGGAACCACAGCAATGAGTGGTTTTATTAGCCAGCCTCTTAACCATTACATGTTTTGAGTAGTTCCTCCATTACTGGAACCAGTTGCTACCCTTTATACCACTCGTTCCTCCAAGACAAGTCACCTTCTAGCTCTTTTCTGACTCGTAAAAGATGAAAATATTGCAGAGTATTTTTTCCTTTTTTTGACTCGTTAAACATAGTAAAAATGGGGGGTTTGTTTTCAGCTCTTTTCTGAACCTTAAAACATGTAAAGGTTGTCGAGCTCTTGTCATTTTTGAACTAATTAAAGGTTCCAAAATGTTGTTTACCCAGTATACGTTTACCCATTTTTCGGGCTAGGATAAACTATTTCCGAAAAAGGTACTCCTTGACTGAAATGGTCAAGCAGTTCTCTTAGGTACTATTTTCTACCTTTTCAGGCTCGAGAGACACAAATGTACAAAAAGGGGTCATGTGGAGTTTTCTTTTCTATGCCTTTTTCAAACTCTCTAAACATGGAAAAGATATTGAGTTACACCTTTTTCGAACTCGTTAAAATATTAAACAACATTGGATTCGTCGTCATGATGGACATGAGCTTCTTCTTCCTAGGGCTCATTAAACTTACTAGGTTGGATTCTTCCAAAGGATGAACTTATAGTGCAATAATATGCTATGCCCTTCAATATTGCAATAAAAAATTATTGGGGTACCTCCCAGAAATGGTGGGGGAAAATTGGAAATTCTATCAGTTGTGTCGATAACTCACTCATGAACATGACACTTTCTTCTTTGTGTCGGGTTGGGATATCCTCGTTTTCATCATTGACCTTCCTAAGTTGGGCCATTCATTTTTTCCTTCCATTTTCTCTATGCCACATCCTCATGACCACCGATCCTATGGATCCAAAAGCTACCAAACTCAAAAGTTGTGTCGCTGATATGTTCAATAGTTAGTCCTTCTGCAGTTACACTTATGCCTGATTCTTTGTATCATCTGTAAATCATTTGTATCCATTTTTCTTGTGTCGATGATGTGGGATACATCATGGCCCTCCTTCAACATGGTTTCTTGCTGTCAACTTCAACTCATTATCCAGGAAGCTAACCGAGAGACTCCCTTCCAGTACCTTAGAGCTTGCATGCCTTAATGGCAAGTTCTTCGCACTCGATGACAAGTTCACATCATTGGCTTTTGATCGGGTGATTTCATGGGTGTTCAACATTGGTTCCTTTATTCAAATTCTATGAACTATGCTCCTAGTACCTTGAGAGACATTGCCATTATTGGTGGGTTCTCTCGCGCTTGTTAATGTTTCACATCATTAACCGATAATCGAGCGACTTTCTAGCATGTTCAACTTCGACAAAATCGTTCACATGTTAGGATTTATACTTTGATCTGGTTGTTTGTAGCATAAGACCCTAGGCTCAGATTACACCAGTCCAGGTTGCAAGGCAATGTCACATGATCATGGTTATATACATGTCTCTTTTATATGGATGGTTGCGACCATACCATGAGTTGTTATATGTGATTCTTCTCATTTTTGGTTGGTTTCGATATGATCCTCTCAATTGGAGGCTACGCCCATGCCTTGGATCCATTCACATGATCATTCCTTGGATGGATGCGTCCATACCACGATTCATATATCATTTGTCAGAGTTTTCAGTGATGCATATGTATCTATGCTTGCTTGAAGGTTTTCAAACAATGGAATCCGGTTCCCCGCATCCACTTGTAATGCATTTCACCCTTCACTTTAGTTCAGCCTTCATGCTTTAGGGGGCATCTGTTACAAAGCATTTTTCCATTGCACCTGTACTCCCCGTCCAACATTTTGTCACTATCCCTGTACTCCCCGTCCATGATCCTGGAGGACCTCTACAGTGACCCCTAAATGCTTCCCTGTCATGAAGAAACTCCGAGTATGTCCCTATTCATGAGCATAATGATTCCATTTTGCATCATTTCCCAAGAATCTTCCTTTTACCTTAGTTTACCAGACCAACGCTAGTAAAAAGTTTCCTCCTCATGCTGATTTGCAAAGATTAAGACTAGCACTACCGTCATATAGAGTGACTGAGCCCTTTTCCTGTCATGTTGATCCTCTTATGGAAAGTTTTTGAAATATGGAGTTGAAGCTTCCGGGTCTAGAAGCTTTGTAATGGAAACCTGGTAGATGGTTCAGCTAGATGGAGCCGAGGAAGTCAATTTGGGCTCCTTCCCCCTATTAGGATGGAGCAAACCCAAGAGGTAAGGCCTTCTCCCATGATGAGAGGAACCATCTCCCCTCCATCCAAGCTATATAATCCTCTCTTTTCCCAAGCTAAACTAGTTTTGGAGTGAGATTGAATGATCAGCAAGACATCTAGAGCTTGTAGCTTTCTAGTGTACGTTTGAGGGAGAATAGTATGTTTTGGTTTGGTTTGAGACTAGAGCGAAGAGGCCTTAAAACTTTCATTGTTGGGGCTATCCATGAGATGCTAGCAGAAGTGTGGGAACCCAGATATGTCGGAGGAGACTAGAAATGTCATGGCATTGGTTGTATCTCTTTCTAATTTATATTAATATAGCTATTTATTGATTTACTACATGAAGTGTTATTTTACATCTTTATGGTTTAATGTTCCTTGACCTGTTAAGTAGGTTGAATACAATATTATATGCTTTCACATTTGTTGTTGTTATTTGTTTGCTTGTTTTAGGTATTCGAAGGAAGGAAACGAAAGATAGTTGGAGTAAGGAAGCAAGATCATCACCAAGCAGAATAGCATTCTAAGAGCTAGACCCTCTTAATTGATTCTAGCTTAAGGATATTTTCCATAGATTGTTTTTTTCTAGCTAGACCCACTCTAGGCCCTCTTAATTGATTCTGGCTTAAGGAGATTTCCATAGATTGTTTGTTTTTGGCTAGACCCGCTCTCTTAGGCTAGAGGAATTGTTTGTGTCTACACTTAGAATTTACCTGCACCACAATAGGTGTCTTTGCATAAGCTTTGCATCCAAGAATGCAAAATATATCTTGAAAATTTACTTACTTTGGATTTTTTTTTAATTGTTCCTATGTATGGACTTAGAAAAAGCATTATAATCAATTTAATTAGTTATTTTTGGATGTGTAAGTCATATGTATAGAGTTAAAACTTTGGAAATTAATATTTCCATTTGAAAAATCAAATAATAAGATTAATTCTTTTCCTTTGAAAAATTCTTTGAAGATCTTAAGGAAAATATATGGTTATGGGAGAAATTACAAATAATTAGTTGGAAAGAGTGGTTGAATGACAAATTAGAGATCACATTGAGTGAGAGAGAAGAGGGTCAATTTTAGTGAGAAGAAGGAAGGTTGAGAAACCAACAGAAGGTGTCTTGTTTAGAGAAAGAAGGATCATAGCTTGTTTGTAATAAGAAAAGAGTGGGGCCAAATCCTAGGTGATGTTTATAGCAAATAGAGGTTGAGTATGGCTGCCGAGTTTCTTTCTTTATGCAAGGTTGAACTCTAGGATGAAATCTGTTGATGAAAAAGGGTTGTACTTTGCTGGAGAGAGGCCATATTTCAATCCCTATGATTACAAAGGAGAGAAGGCCGATTTCTATAGTTTTTCTCGATTCACTGATGTAATTATTTAATGAGTATTTCCATTGAAGCATACTAAAATCCCTCTTTGCTAATTTTTCCCCATACTGTGGTTTTCTAATGTAAAAGTTGTGTAAAACGTTTATGTGCTTGGATTTTTTGTTTCCTCTATTCATAATTTGTTAGAAGCTTAGTTGTGTTAATTGTGCATAGATTTTAGATTTGAGTGTTTTGGGTTTTTCAGTAAAAATAAAACTATTTGTATCAAAAGTTTACTCACACATTAATCATTTTGTTAGTCTTAGAGAAAACTAAGAGTCATGAAAATTAAATCCAAAAAAATCACTTATGATAGTTTCATATATGAAAACAACTCCTTGGAATAAGTTCCTTCATATAAATATATCATAATCACATCCATAATAAGCTCAATTGGAATTATAGTATTAAGATATTGGTAAATGGAAATTGGAAAGTTTACTATGGGCTTGAAAAGGATTGTAAGTTGATAGATATTTAAATTTTGAATTAAAAATATTCTCCTTGATACTCTCGTCACCTATAAGAATGTGAGTTTTGGTGTTGCAGTATGTGTGTAAGGTTTTGGCCAGATTAGGAAGTATTCACAATCATGAAAATGTTTGACTATAACATAGCAGCTCGACATGTTAGAGAGCTTGCATTTCTAAACCCACAGGTAAATATAACCTTGATGGAGAAGAATTTGGATGCAACAAATATAACCTATAACGAATATCAATATATTGTAGGCTTAGTTGAATATGTCTGTTGGCTAAATTATGACAAGGAACCTATTCATGGAATTATCTCCTTTAAGAAGGAAAGAGACAAAGTCATTGTTGACTTAGCCCTTCAGTGGTGCTTTGATGCATATACAAACACCTTGTTAGGATATGAAAACAATATCCAAACAAGTGATCGAGGTTCTCATATGGATGGTGTGAAATATGCATTATCCAGTACAATGAATAACCTTGGAAGGAAGTCAAATCTTATCAAGGAAGAGGATGAGAACCTCAGTGGTTAACATGAGAGGGAGAGGTTGACATGTGTAGTTTCAGTTAAATTTTCAAGACCAGAGTTTGAGGGGAAAACAAACACAAGGTTAGGAGATCCAGAGGTTAGGAGGATCGTGAACTAATCTGTTCAATGATATCTTACAAAAGTGTTTGGAATGTAATCCTCGAGTTCTAGAACTCATTCTCTCAAAGGTTTTAGCTGTGTAAAAGTCATCCATGGTAGGAAAAGGGGCAAGAGAATTAGTACGGAGAAAAATCATTTTAGGGTCATCTGCACTTCCTGGAAAGTTTGATGACTGCTCTGCATCAAATCCTTATGAATTTGAGATTTTTTATAGTTGAAGGAGAGTCTGCAGGGGATGCAAAACAAGGATGAGATAGGCGATTTTAGGTTATCTTACCTCTGCATGGTAAGATATTCAACATTGAATGTAAAGTTGAAGAAGATATGTATAAAAATGTAGAAATTCAAGATCTTATCATTGGATTAGGACTTACGGTGAAGGGTGAGGATTTCAAGAAAATGATTTACGATATCATAAGATCATCATCCTTATAGATGCTGATGTAGATAGTGCTCATATTCACACTCTTCTATTAAATTTTTTTCATATATCAGTAAACTCTTTGTGAGGAAGAGTTCCACCACTATACAGGGTTGAGAGGGGTATGCAGTTTCATTACTGCTTCAATGATGGTGATTTAAAGGACTTGAAGAAGAATCATCCATCAAATGCATCATATAACATCGAGCGTTTCAAAGGAATAGGAGAGAGGATGCCTTTACAATTTGGGAGATGACCTTGAATCCAGCAATAAGGAAGCTGAAACAACTAACAGGGGAAGATGTTGCAGAAGCAAATGAGGTTCTCTCTTTATTAATGGGGAATCGGGTGGAACCACGAAAGGAACTTATTGAGAAATTTTCATCTAAAATCAACATGCTGAACCTTGATATTTAAGATAATTCCCAAGCAGAGATGATCTTGTGAACTATATTCTCAACCATGTTGTGGCTATGAAAAGTCAAGGTCTTAGAAGCCATGTGCATTGTTGATTTTGTTGTAAAATTCAAATCTGAGAGTAGATTTTTCTGGTGATGTTTCTTTTGTGTTTGTATTATCACATAGTAAGTTCAAAGGGTAGTATTAAAGGTAATGTTTTGGGAAGTAAGGGCTGAGTGTATTGTATTCCAACAGAAAATTAAAACTTCATAAGAGTCTACAAATGTATGCCTATCATTTGCGGTGAGCCTATTGAAAGTACCCCAATGAGTGTGAAGCTACCAACACCAACATTTTGAAGGGTCACATTCTTTTAGAAAGACCTTAAGTTGTGAAATCATGTCTTAAGAGTCTCAGCTCGAAGTGCGACCAGCTTCACTGCGACTGAGCGACCTGGAGGAGGTCCTGTTTCTAGCCAAGTCGCTTAGTCGCATTCCAATGCCTCAGGCCAGATTGTAGAAAATACAACCAACGCTTCCCTATGACCATACGACCTCTAGTGAGTTGCACTACCACCTAGGTCATGAGATCACATTCCTATGCTTTACGGGAACATCCAAATAATGTGACTTTGTGAAAATGCAACTATGTGACATTTCATAAGTCATGAACTACTTCACCAGTTGCTACTTTGGTGGAAGTGTCTCTTGAAAATATTCTTCTTCTGAATGGTTGCGCTGCATTGCGAGATCGATAAAATTTGTCATCTGATCGAGAAATTAATATAAATTCAAGGACAAAAACCTAAAGTGGCTCATGACACAAAAAAGGGGATGCTCAGAGAGATGAAACAATTCAATACTGGTTAGTCAACTTGTATAGAACACTTCACAATTTCTTTCAATAATGAGATTATGATTTTGAGGAAATATGACAACTCCACAAAAGAATTTTAATCATTTACAATTTCCCCGAGTTCAAGATTTCGATTTTTGTGGTTATTAGAATATACTTGTGGTCTTTGATATCTTCGATACCATTTATTTTCTCAAATCAAATGACTTCAAAGTGTCATTTACAAGCAACAGGGACACTTGTTGGAGTGTTCGTTTGGGAGGATAGGGAAGCACATATATTTTATAGCTGCAGTATCATGGTTGTTACTTCAGATTATAGTCAATAACTTGGACAGGAGGGAAACCCACCAATGGAAACTAGGGAGACAACATCCATTCATAATATCTTATGTTTGTTTCCACAAGGAGATTTCTATCCTAGTGGTGGCTGGACTAGTTAAGGTAGAAGTTAGGATTTGGATTCACTATGATTAAATCCAGGAAGGATGATATGGAATTCTAGGAAGACCTTGCAAATCCACCCTCTCTGGCACTGCCATGGCACAGGATAGGACTATCCAGGGCTCCAAAGATGATTTTGGTTTTTCATGATCACTGTTACTTATTTATCTATTTTACATTTATGGCGTGGTTCTTCGATTATCATCGTGTATAACTATGGTTATTTTCTTACAAGGTATAGGAGAGCGAGAACTTCCACTTATGAGGAGAGATCTATGGTTACTTGTGGGAAACCCTATAGCTAGGATTCCCAACTATTGAACAAGTTGGCTCCACATAATTGATCAAGACACTATGGAAACTATGATGGCATTCCATGTAGGCAAGGAAACACACAATTTGGTATTGAACTATGGTGATCGCCTTGGTGATAAGTTTTCTAGGTTCTACAAGAACCCTTTACATCTTCTTCTTCTTTTTCATCATGATGTAAATGTTTTCCTATGTTTTTAGTAATTAGGCTGAGATCAAGTAAGCCTGTACTAGGCAGTACACATGAGAGAATAGTGTGGAAGCTTAAGAGGCATGAAGGTAGTTGAAAGGGCATGAGGGAAGGCCAAAGGTCATGGTAGGTGAACAGTCACCTGACCTCTATAAATGTGCCCTCATCCCTCATCTAAATGGATTCTAGCACTTGAATTGAGGCCAATATAGATAGTTGATTTATGCTTTAGAGCTATGGCCACTCAGTTCTTGGTAGCTAGTAGAGTGGATTTGCAGTGGGGCTAGGGTTTTGGCATTGGGCAACGGTATGAACAACCCATGTTCCACTATTGGTTATTGAAAAATTGCATGATATGTATTCAAAGTTGCAAATAAGATTTTTTCTTTTATCTTTGGCACTAATTCCCATGCTTACTCATGGGGGTTGTATTATTTGTTTGGTAGCTCACCATATTTGTATGTGTGCTTTCATATACGCAACCTGTTATGTACTGATACATAGTGGTTGCATGCATGTTTTTCTTTTGAATTTATGTTTATTTGTTCCTTGCCATGTCGGTGACCTATTGTGAACTACTTCACAGTTGACTTCTGGCATGTTCCTATTTATTATTTCTGATGGGGTTTTTAGCTCACTAGTCCCTCTCAATGTATATCTATTCGTATTGTTGCTGAGACTTGTTCACACCTACTTCTACAATTTTTCAATCTCGGGCTGATTTTGTTTTGTTTCCTGAGAATTTCATTCTTGCCCTACTCTGACACCTTCTCATTTGATAACCAAGAGAAGAGAAAATTCATGGTCGTAGCCAGACCCACATACCGGATGGAGATCCTATCCCAAATGGTGTGAGGTCTATTTGGGACTTCACACCAGGGAGACCCCTTAGATGTTGGCAGTACATTTCGACCCATAAACACCACTAAACTCTAAGTACTTTGTTTCCTTTAAAAACTTGCAAAAATTACAGGATTTTATTAGTGGGCAGGTTTGAGGTCCCTGCCATGTCATTTTGTTTTTTTTTTTTTCATTTTTGTTTGAAGGACACAAAGGTTTCCTCAAATGATGTTTTCAACCTATCTGCGTGCACTAGGCGCTTCAAGGGAGGTTTTCACCCAGGGATATTTTTATTTTCCTTTTTTCACTCTTGGGCTTCCTCAAGTAGGTTTTCAACCCAAAAGTTGGCCTCAAATGCCTCATAGAGGTTTTCACCTAGGTCCCTTATTGTTTTTTTCTTTTTTCATTTTTTTAAAAAATAAAATAGTTTTAAGAATTTAGTGAGATGGAAGCTCAGACACTTCCAAGAACATTCACCTACTTACTAATAGTACTATGAACTCTTCCCTTCATAAATGTATCTTATAGGTTTTTAATCTGTATCCATTGACCAACAAGGAGATACTTCTTCGTCAATGGTCCTTATTTTCACAACCTCGTTGTCATGGAACTTCTCTATCATATATGGGCCCAACCACCTGGTTATCAATTCCTTTGAAGTCCTTGAACGTGGAGTCATCACCTTCTTGACAAAATTTGTCTTTTATTTTCTTGTCATGCCAAACCTTTCTTTGTACTTGAGTCACTTATGTGTGTAGGAAGGCCTGCATCCTAAATTCATCTAAATTGTTGAGCTGGAGTAACCTCTCTTGTTGTGCCTTGGTAACATACAAACCCAACTACGTTGTCATTCTCAAAGTGTTGTACTCAAAATCAATGGAGACAAGAGCCTTATTCCCATACACCAAGTCGTAAGGGGTGAAGCTAGTGGTTGTCTTCCAAGTTGTATTATAGGCCCAAGTGGCCTCCACTAGTTTGTCAACCCAATATTTTCTATTGGTTCTCACAACCTTCGTAGCAATGCCTTCCAATGCTCTATTAGTAACCTCTAATTGTCTGTTGGATTTATGATGATAAGCAGTTGACTTCTTTTGATTGATCTTATGCTGCCTTAATAGATCTTCCATTAGGTGTGAGGTGAATTGAGCTCCCTAATAAGTGACTAGCTCTCTAGGGTACCCAAACTTGTAAAATACATTCTCCCTTAAGAAATCAACCACTTTCTCTTTTGTTTCTACCTTGATAGCCTTGGATTCAACTCACTTTTTCAAATAATTAGTGCACACAATTATGTACTTTTTTTCCCTAATGGTTGATCAAATCTAGATTAGGGTAAAAAATTTGCTCATAAATAAAAGTTCTCTAAATTGATCAAAACCTAAACGATTGCATCTATCTCACTGATACGATCCCAATGCAACTTGTTTCACTCAAAATAGAGTTCTTATGAGAAAGTTAGAGCGTTCTAATCGTTTGGTCAAATAAGCGAATTTTGGTACAGGGTAACTGGGATGCTGACTAGGGATCCATACAACCCAGTAAGAAAAACTAATATTCTAGGGAATATTCCTTGGAATCAAGGAATATATTCCTCGCATATTCCAATAGGTGGCTCAATCACATCTTGACACTTGGCAACACGTTATTGGTCAAAGCATATTTTGTGAACCAATGAGAGGGTGACACGTGGCAAGCCCGGAAGCTACCACGTGCCCTCTCAAAGGTCAACCAAAGGTTTTTTTGGAGGCTAGCAGAGTTGAACCCACAACCTCACCCACACAAGCACCATGCACCACTGTTACACCAAATCCATTGGACTTAATATATAACGGTCACAAATTGTATTTAGAGCTTAAACCTTGGCGGATTTGGAGTTAACCACTAGCGTTAACAACTAATGATTAACCTTCTCATGTGACCACCACCAATAAATTTCTAGCATTTTATGTTAACCACTAGTGGTTACATAACCGCCAGGTAACTCTAACTGCCAACATGTGACCAAAACTGATGCTAACCACCAGATTAATGTGCTAAGCGATATTAGTACTAATTAATTTGTGTTTATCATTTAATTAATGATGGATTAGGTTGGCAGAGCTTTTGGTGGATCTGAAAAATCCAAATCTAACTCCAAATTTGGTGGAGTTAACTAGAGTTTTTCTAGATTTAGTGTAGACTTCCTAGGAAAAGCTGAAGAAGCCACAACTTTGGCAGTTTTTGACCGATTTTGGCTCAAAAAGAGTCATTCCTAGATGATTTGGATGCTATGAAAACAATGGAACAATTTGCAGATGTAGAAAGGAACTTATTTATGTGATTTTTCTACGTTGATGTTTAAGGAAGCCTAGGGCTGTTAGGAGAGGAGGTCAAGCTTAGATAAAATAAAGTCGAAATGCAGAGCTTGGAAAGTCATTTTTGGTGTTTTTGGGTATTCAGAATCCAATGGAGTAGGTTGCAAAGCCATTGGAGCACTGAAGGTGCATGTAATCAGAGAATCGACCATTAATCCATAGTTGGCCTAGCCATTGAAGCAACTCCAAGGAGATGTAGCCCAGGAGGGGTGAACTCGTTTATCAACTTTGTGTTATGAGTTTGTTGTATTTTAATTCTCTGCATTTTACTTGTTGTATATGTGTTTTTAAACAGCTAATTAACCTCATGAATTTCTCATAAAAGACACTCAAAACTTGACACATAATCCTTTACATTTTGGTTAATTTGAGACGATCCTAAACACATTTTAAATATTTATGAGGTAGATTGCATATCATTAACAAGTTTACCCAACATTTCAGATCAAGTTGGTATCAGAGAAATTGTTAGATCGTTTTAACCCTGAGATGGTTTGCCATGGTTAGCTAGAAAATTAGCTATTGGTTTTGTATTTGTGAAAGGATAATTTAACTGTGTGAAAGTTTATGTGTGTAAGTTGAAGAAGGGAGATGCTTCGATGCTTCTTTGTTGATAAACGTTTTTGAAGCTTTGTGAAGCCTTTTGATGCATTAAAAGTGTGATGGAAGCTTCAACAAGCGATGTTTATAATCCATGTTCCTTAGAAAGACTCTTCGATGACGAGATGTTGCAAGAGATTATCATCATCAGAGATATGGTGCAAGAGTTGTATGAAGATATGAAGGAGAACACTATACTTCAAAAGAAGTTGATGGCCCTGAAGGAGGAGAACCAAGAGCTTCTTGAAAAGATGCATGAGATGGAGATTTAACTCAATGATGCCAATAAAACCCTAGCCAAGAATGTAAATTAAAATGAGGTATGAAATTCAATTTTATCTTAAATTTCCTCTCAAAATGAATGTTTTGGTGCTTTTGCAAGACACACTAGAGGGATAGGTGTTGGCATTATGATACAGGTGTTGTCCTTGATGGAAACTCACTTAGATGATAGATCAAAGTGCAGTAGGTCAATAGCAAAGAATTCATGATCAGAGAGAAGTATACGCAAGTCCATCGTGACAAAGGAGCATATACATGCATGTTAGTAGACAAAAAGGAATGTATAACATACACACACACTTTCACAGAAGGAAAGGCACGTACATGTTGGAGAACTAAGTTTTGGTCCATGGTATTTGGTCCGAGGTATTGACCCTAGGTATTGGGTCCAAGGTATTGGTCCTACGTGGTTTTGGACCGTGATATTGAGAGAGGCCTAAACCTATATAAGGAGGAGAATATCATTAGGCCGAGGTGTGCAAGTGGTGCAAGTATTGAATATCTGATGAAGTGTGATATCTAGTATGCTGGTTATGGGTTTGTGATGCTTTGCTTGATCTGAACTAAGGATGCACCTATGTGGATGCTGGTGAATGATGGATCTGGATCATAAGGCTTGGAATGTATTATCATTATGCGATTTGATCATGGATAGAATAGATTTGAATTATTGACACATGTTTTATTATATAAATGTTATGATCTGGGTAACGCTGATGCCTGGAATAACTATAAACTTCTGAATTAATATTTATAGATATGTACGCTGGTTCACTTTGGAAGAAGCGCATATACATGCTGGTTCAGCTCATTAGAGTTGCGTATCTATTTAAAGTATGATATTTGAAGTTGCAGTTGGATCTGGTTGTTGTTACAGAGTTTTGGGTTATGCTCTGTGTTCTGGTGACTGTGTTTTGATGACAGGGTTTCAGTGATTCAGTGCTAGGTGATTCAGAGATTGATGATATAGGTGTAGTTGATGGTTGTATTGTAGTGGTAATTGTTTTGTGCTTCAATGTTGTTGATGGGTCTAGTATGGAAATTGGATGAAACATGGCCTTCAAATTATGGTGTTGTGGTCCAGGAGTATCCAGTCAAAAAATTTATGAAACATGGTCCCTGGAGGAAGAGAGAAGGTCGTAGCCTTCTATAGGCTGGTGCCTATATACTGGTAAACATATCAGCTAGTATAAGAGCGAGGGGGTTGGAGCTCCCTTCCTGTAGTAGCTGGAAAAGCAGTGAAGGTTGGAGCCTTCAGTAGGCCACTGCCTATGTACTAGTAAATATATTGGCTAGTACAAGAGCTAGGGGGTTGTAGCTCCCTTCCACTAGAAGCTAGAGAATGAGAGAAGGTTGTATCCTTCTGCAGGTGGGTGCCTGCGTACTGGTATGAGTTTGCACCAATACAAGATTGTAAACATGTTTTTTTTATATTAAAGGAAGACGTCAGCAGGTGGTTTTTGTCCCGCATTAGGTTTCCACCTTCTATCGTGGTGTTCATGTGTGTTTCTTATGTGTGATGATCTGATCCGCATGGAAAATGGCATCAACCCATGGTACTCCTCCACCCATATTATTCATTGACCCATGGAATTTACCCATGGTATTGTAAATGGCATCCACCTGTGGTATTGTAAAATCCACCCATGGTATTCATTCACCCATGGAATTGACCCGTGGTATTGTAACTAAAAAATACTACAAGTAACAAGTCACATTTTGTAAAAGGATAGATTGTCCACCACAATGTAGCCTTTACAGTTTAGAGGCATGTAGCTACCACATCTCTTCTTAGAGGTAAGCTACCATCACCCTAGCTGGTTTATTTCCATTTTGGGTTGTAAGCATATTTCAGTATTTTTCATTAATGAAATGAAGAATTATTTCCGCTGCATAACTATCTTTATGGTTACCTTTGTATTTTGTTGCATTCATGTTTAAATCCAAATCAGTAGGTTTTCATAAAAAGTTTCTTTGTGGTTTTGTTTATTGATAATTCTCCTATTTTTCTTCTGGAAATGCAAGTTTTCAGATCTTGGGGGTCTCTCCTCCCAAGATCCATTTCAATCTTTTAGATCTTGGGGGCCTCCTCCCAAGATCCAGATCAGTGGTATCAGAGCAGGTTATGATTCCATGGAAATGAGTGTTTGATGCAGTTTCAAATTTTGTAGAAACATTCAAAAAACTTCAGGCATTTGCTACAACCCTCACAGAGCACTTTCTTGGGTCAAGCATGAAGAATTTTTCTTTTCTCATTTTTTTTGCAGGAAATTTTTTTTTAGGCGGCGAATTTGCAGATCAGATCTGAAAATTTTGGTACAAAACTTACAAAAACAAATACCATATCTGGATTCCTCTCAAAAAATCACCGAATTTCAAAAAAAAAATGTGTCGAATCGGAGTTCGGATGTGGGAGATATCGCTGATTCAAAATCAGCTATTTTATCAGAATTTTTGTGATGGCGGAACTGTTGCAGTGCGAATCTGAGAGCTCAAAGTGTCTAGATAAGGATTTCCAACTCATGGGAAGATGCAATGATCCTTCTTCTTCCAAAAATAGGTTATAATAAATATTCTGAGTTATATTGGCCGAGTTATGTCCATTTTAATTCTGGAGCAACATTCAGAGTGGGTTTCCATTGGAGACGTGCCCTCCCACCCCACTTTAGTAGGCACCTGCTTCACATTGATCAGTTTCAACATAGCAGCATTCGGCTTGGGTTATTTGGGGACATGCCCTCCCACCCCAGCCTATGTAGGCACTTGCTACTTCATCAACAACCAACATCATGGTTATGGGTCAACCACATAAAATCCTTGTCATCGAAGTCCATTTGCTAGGTCGCACACTGTTAGAATCACAGTTGGTCACAAGCATTATAGGGTATCTCTATCCTTGGATCTTCGTTTATCATGGTTTTGGGTTAACCACATAAAACCCTTATCTTTAGTGGCTCTTCATATTCAACAAAGGCTTCGTAGGAGGGAACTTTACGCAGTGGGGACCATTGCTTCTTAAGGAGGGAGGAATGATCCGAATGGAAAATGGCATCAACCCATGGTACTCCTCAACCCATATTATTCATTGACCCATGGAATTTACCCATGGTATTGTAAATGGCATTCCGCCGTGGTATTTTAAAATCCACCCATGGTATTCATTCACCCATGGAATTGAACCGTGGTATTGTAAATGCTATAAGTAACAAGTCACATTTTGTAAAAGGACAGATTGTCCGCCACAATGTAGCCTTTACAGTTCAGAGGCATGTAGCCGACACATATCTTCTCAGAGATAAGCTACCATTGCCCTAGTTGGTTTATTTCCATTTCGGGTTGTAAGCATATTTCAGTATTTTCCATTAATGAAATGAAGTATTATTTCCGCTGCGTAACTATCTTTATGGTTACCTCTGTATTTTGTTGCATTCATGTTTAAATCCAGATGAGTGGGTTTTCATAAAAAGTTTCTTTGTGGTTTTGTTTATTAGGCATTCTCCTATTTTTCTTCTGGCAATGCAAGTTTTTAGATCTTCGGGTTCTCTCCTCCCAAGATCCATTTCAATCTTTTAGATCTTGGGGGCCTCCTCCGAAGATCCGAATCATGATCTGTTTTGTTTTTACTACACCTGCTTACTATTTATATGGTTAATGAAGTTCTGATGCACTGATTAAAGATCAACGTATGATGAATTAACTGAATAATAAGTTTATTGGATATACATTAGTTGCATTAAACATAGTTGTGTGTACACGCGGGTTCCCTTAACTAAAGTAGCGTATATGAATATGATTATGGAAATGAAAATGTTAGTGATTTTCTAATACTGATTCACCCCCCCGCCCCCCCTGCCCCTCCTATTATTATTTCCAACAATTGGTATCAGAGCAGGTCCTTTGGTAGAAGCTTGATCGCTTAAAGGAGATCTGTAGAACAATGGGAAAGAAAGCACGTCAGATGAAGAAGACAACTCAAAAGAATAGTGACAGCTTGCCATCAGGTGGAAGTAAGTATTTAGATTCTGAATCACCTTAGATTGAAGATGAACTAGCAAATGCAGCATCAGATCAACAAGATCTATTTAACAGAAGAGAGAGTGCCCTGTAAGAAGCAATTTCCAGACTAAAAGCTCAGCTGGAGTGTGCCTTCAAAGTACATCAAATGTTGCAAGATGAAGTGATATCATTGAAAAATAAGCAGAATGAAGAACTACTTCAAGCAGATAAAGAACAAGAAAATGAGATTCTCAAATTAAGGCAACAGGTGGAAGAAGGAAGAAAGGCTGTAGAAATCCTGAAGAAACAAAATCTGGAAAAGGAAGAGCAACATCAGATTGAGGTAAATTGTTGGCATTATGTTTCAAGTGTTTTCCTTGATGGCAACTCACTCAGAGGTTGGTACAGGTGCTCAGAGGTTGGTACAGGTGATGGCAACTTGATCAGAGGACAGATCTCAGTACAGCAGGACAAGAAAGAGATATACGCAGGTTCAGCAAGGAGAATCCGCGTGTACACGCAGGTTGGCTTCAGTAAAAGCGCGTACATGTGAAAAGTACCTTTGGTCTGTGGTAGTTAGACCTTGGAAGTTGTGCCTATGGTTTTGGACCATAATGTCTCGACGGACGTGTTGATCCCTAGTTTCGAGGTTGATGGTATTGTGTTTCTATGGTTTTGGCTCTTGGTATTGAACAAGGCCTAAGGCTATATAAGGAGAAGATCACTAGGCAAAGGAGTATGGATTGTGAGTGTCTGACGCAGTGAGAGGATCTGGTATTGCTGGTTATCTGTTCGGGACGCTTGGCAAGGGTCGGATCTGACAGCGAAGGCAGAAGTAATCATTTCTAGATCTGCACGCGGGTTGCCTTTGGAGAAAGCGCGTATACACGCGGTTTTGGTACAGTGAAGTAGCGTATGCATGATAAGGGTTAATATTTCAGGTTGTTGCTGATTCTGGTGGTTGTTACAGAGTTCTGGATTCTGGTTTGGGTTCTGTGTTCTTGATGACAGGGTTTCAGTGATTCGGTATTGGGTTGTTTAATGAATTATGATGCAAGTATAAGTTGATGATTGTATTGCGGTAATGTTTGCTTTGTATTCTTGGATCCAGTCTGAAAATTGATGAAACGTGGTCCCTGAAGGTTGTAGGGTCAGCACCTACATACTAGTAAATGGATCAGCTAGTACAAGAGCTGAGGGGGTTGTAACTCCCTTCCAGAAGTAGTTGGAAAATGAGAGAGGGTTGTAGCCATCTGCAGGTTGTAGCCTGCGTACTGGTAAAGGACTGCACCAGTACATTGTAAAAGAAGTTTCTCATTAAAGAAGAAAGAGACGAATTGCAGCAGGTGGTTTTCACCCACATTGGGTTTCCACCTTATATCATGGTGTTCATGTGTGTGGCTCTTGTGTGATGTTCTGTTCTGTTATACTGCGCCTGTTTACTGTTAAATTGCTTAATAATGTTCTGATGCATTTACTGAAGATTAAGCTAACTGAATTATAAGATCTCTGGGTATACGCTAGTTGCATTAGACACAGTCGCGTGTACACGCGGGTTCACTTATCTGAAGTCGCGTATATGTTTCTGAGTATGAAATTGAAAAGTTTTATCTGATCTGATAATACTGATTCACCCCCCCCCCTCTCAGTATTATTTCCAACAATTGGTATCAGAGCGAGACCTTCAGAAGAAGCTTGATCGCTTGAAGGAAAAGATCCATCAAAATGGCTAATCCAGAAAGAGAGGCACGCATCAGGCCACCAGTCTTTGACGGGAACAATTTTACTCACTGGAAGATAAGAACCACTGCATATCTACAGTCTCTTGGAGCAGAAGCTTGGGGAATCGTAGAAGGAGGATACAAATTCCCATCAGCAACTCCTACAGATCCAGCAGAGAAAAAGCAATATGAGCTCAATGCCAAAGTAGTTACTGTCCTATTGAGTACTTTGACTCAGTCAGAATTTATGAAGATCATGCATTTCAAATCAGCTAAGGAAATATGGGACAAAATCGTTACAAGCTACGAAGGAGATGATCAGGTAAAAATAGCAAAGCTTCAAACTCTCAGGATCCGGTATGAAACTCTTAAGATGCGAAGTAATGAAAGCATAGCTAATTATTTCCTGCGTATGGATGAGATTGTGAATTGTATGAGGGATCTGGGTGAAGAATTTGAGGAAGTTGTCTTAGTTCAAAAGGTTTTGAGATCTCTGTCTACTAAATTTGATTCTAAAGTATCTGCCATAGAAGAAAAGGAGAATGTACAGAAAATTACCATGTCACAGCTTCACGGGATCTTAACTGCTTTTGAAATGCGACAAGAGGTACCACCAGAGGCCGCATTCGAAGTGTCAGAGGAAGAAGATGAGGTAAATTTTGTCAAGAATCTTGAACGGGGAACTGGACGGTTCAAAGATAAGCTACCTTTCAAATGTTTTCTATGTGGTAGAGTTGGTCACTATGCTGCTAGATGTCCTCATAACAAAGGAAAGATATATGAAGAAGATGGTAGAAGCTATTATACCCATATTAAAAGTACATTAAATGATAGTGAAGATATTAGAAGTCTCATGGCACATAAGAAGAAGAATGCTTCATCCAATAATAGCGAGGATATTAAAAGTCTCATGGCACATGAAGAGAAGAATGCAGAAACTGAAGAAGTTGCCAAATTAAAGGAACAATTGGAGACAGAAACCAGGGTAAGGGAGAAATTGCAGGATATAGCAAAAGATCAGAGCACAACTATTCAGAGACTTGAATCAAAGATCCTCTCTCTAAAAGAAGATCTTGAAGATCAAAAACATGAAGTGATCAAACTAAAGCGACAAGTGGAAGAAGGGAGAAAAGTTGAAGAAGACCTAAGGAAGCAGTATCTGAAAAAGGAAGAAAAACATCAAGTTGAGGTAAATATCTTGAAAGGTAAACTAGAAGAAAAGGATAAGCTCTTACGATTTCAAGATAGTTCTAAAGTCTTGGATGATATTCTTAATAGTCAAAGATCTCCTGCTATCAAGACTGGTCTTGGTTTTCATGAATATGTTGAAGGTGAATCTAGTTCACAAGGTGAGGTAAGAAACTCTAATGAGAAATCTGAAATGCTCAAGGAACAACCAAGGAAAGAAATTCCTCAAGGAAGATCCTTTACTCCTAACTATGGACGTGACAGACGATTATTTCCTCCGCTGAATAATGTTGAATGTTATGTATGTCATAATCTTGGACATGTTGCAGCCAGATGCAGAAGTAGAATGGTTCAAGAAAGATCATCGCATCCCAGGTATTTCAGAGGGTATTGCTTTGCCTGTAATGCATATGGACACAAAGCAATTGATTGTGATAGAAGGAACATGAAAAATATAAGGTGTTATACATGCAACAACTATGGGCATAAAGCAAGGGAATGCAGGAGCAGATTTCAAAATTCAAGACAAGGGGACCATACATCATCACAGTTGCAGGAATTGAAGAAGACAGAGACAGAAAGGTGTGGGATAACTCAGTCAGCTGACATAACAGACACAGGGGAATCTGAAAGTGATGAAATTCAGTATTCCATCCTGCATACGCTGATATAATGAAGACAAGTCGCGTATATACGCGAGTTACAGGCTGCAAAGTCGCGTATATGGAGAAAGGGCAGCAGAACAGACCCAGGTTCAGTCATGGCTGGCTCAGGCTCAAGGGGAGCAGAACAGACTCAGGAAATGGTTCAGACATGGTTGGCTCACACTCAGGGGGAGAATATTCTTCAAATAATTCATTGTTGGCACTATGGTTAGAAGTTGATGATACATCTTGTTGTTTGATCAAAGGAATGGTATTGCAGGCTAATGCTTATGATACAGATCTGAATGGCTGATCTTAGAACTTGCATCTGCTCAAGGGGAGCGTGGATAGATTGGTACACTTTGGCATATACAAAGGGGGAGTCAAATCAGAAACTTCAGCATGTACTCAGGGGGAGTATGGACAGCAGTATGGACAGTAGAAGGTATACCAAAGAAGAGCATATCTTGGTACGCCCTTTGCCCTTGATGTCAAAGGGGGAGAGTGACTTGGTGTGGTGGTTGCCATCAAGTCCAAAGGGGGAGATTGTTGGCATTATGTTTCAAGTGTTGTCCTTGATGGCAACTCACTCAGAGGTTGGTACAGGTGCTCAGAGGTTGGTACAGGTGATGGCAACTTGATCAGAGGACAGATCTCAGTACAGCAGGACAAGAAAGAGATATACGCAGGTTTAGCAAGGAGAATCCGCGTGTACACGCAGGTTGGCTTCAGTAAAAGCGCGTACATGTGAAAAGTACCTTTGGTCCGTGGTAGTTAGACCTTGGAAGTTGTGCCTATGGTTTTGGACCATAATGTCTCGACGGACGTGTTGATCCCTAGTTTCGAGGTTGATGGTATTGTGTTTCTATGGTTTTGGCTCTTGGTATTGAACAAGGCCTAAGGCTATATAAGGAGAAGATCACTAGGCAAAGGAGTATGGATTGTGAGTGTCTGACGCAGTGAGAGGATCTGGTATTGCTGGTTATCTGTTCGGGACGCTTGGCAAGGGTCGGATCTGACAGCGAAGGCAGAAGTAATCATTTCTAGATCTGCACGCGGGTTGCCTTTGGAGAAAGCGCGTATACACGCGGTTTTGGTACAGTGAAGTAGCGTATGCATGATAAGGGTTAATATTTCAGGTTGCTGCTGATTCTGGTGGTTGTTACAGAGTTCTGGATTCTGGTTTGGGTTCTGTGTTCTTGATGACAGGGTTTCAGTGATTCGGTATTGGGTTGTTTAATGAATTATGATGCAAGTATAAGTTGATGATTGTATTGCGGTAATGTTTGCTTTGTATTCTTGGATCCAGTCTGAAAATTGATGAAACGTGGTCCCTGAAGGTTGTAGGGTCAGCACCTACGTACTAGTAAATGGATCAGCTAGTACAAGAGATGAGGGGGTTGTAACTCCCTTCCAGAAGTAGTTGGAAAACGAGAGAGGGTTGTAGCCCTCTGCAGGTTGTAGCCTGCGTACTGGTAAAGGACTGCACCAGTACATTGTAAAAGAAGTTTCTCATTAAAGAAGAAAGAGACGAATTGCAGCAGGTGGTTTTCACCCACATTGGGTTTCCACCTTATATCATGGTGTTCATGTGTGTGGCTCTTGTGTGATGTTCTGTTCTGTTATACTGCGCCTGTTTACTGTTAAATTGCTTAATAATGTTCTGATGCATTTACTGAAGATTAAGCTAACTGAATTATAAGATCTCTGGGTATACGCTAGTTGCATTAGACACAGTCGCGTGTACACGCGGGTTCACTTATCTGAAGTCGCGTATATGTTTCTGAGTATGAAATTGAAAAGTTTTATCTGATCTGATAATACTGATTCACCCCCCCCCCTCTCAGTATTATTTCCAACAATTGGTATCAGAGCGAGACCTTCAGAAGAAGCTTGATCGCTTGAAGGAAAAGATCCATCAAAATGGCTAATCCAGAAAGAGAGGCACGCATCAGGCCACCAGTCTTTGACGGGAACAATTTTACTCACTGGAAGATAAGAACCACTGCATATCTACAGTCTCTTGGAGCAGAAGCTTGGGGAATCGTAGAAGGAGGATACAAATTCCCATCAGCAACTCCTACAGATCCAGCAGAGAAAAAGCAATATGAGCTCAATGCCAAAGTAGTTACTGTCCTATTGAGTACTTTGACTCAGTCAGAATTTATGAAGATCATGCATTTCAAATCAGCTAAGGAAATATGGGACAAAATCGTTACAAGCTACGAAGGAGATGATCAGGTAAAAATAGCAAAGCTTCAAACTCTCAGGATCCGGTATGAAACTCTTAAGATGCGAAGTAATGAAAGCATAGCTAATTATTTCCTGCGTATGGATGAGATTGTGAATTGTATGAGGGATCTGGGTGAAGAATTTGAGGAAGTTGTCTTAGTTCAAAAGGTTTTGAGATCTCTGTCTACTAAATTTGATTCTAAAGTATCTGCCATAGAAGAAAAGGAGAATGTGCAGAAAATTACCATGTCACAGCTTCACGGGATCTTAACTGCTTTTGAAATGCGACAAGAGGTACCACCAGAGGCCGCATTCGAAGTGTCAGAGGAAGAAGATGAGGTAAATTTTGTCAAGAATCTTGAACGGGGAACTGGACGGTTCAAAGATAAGCTACCTTTCAAATGTTTTCTATGTGGTAGAGTTGGTCACTATGCTGCTAGATGTCCTCATAACAAAGGAAAGATATATGAAGAAGATGGTAGAAGCTATTATACCCATATTAAAAGTACATTAAATGATAGTGAAGATATTAGAAGTCTCATGGCACATAAGAAGAAGAATGCTTCATCCAATAATAGCGAGGATATTAAAAGTCTCATGGCACATGAAGAGAAGAATGCAGAAACTGAAGAAGTTGCCAAATTAAAGGAACAATTGGAGACAGAAACCAGGGTAAGGGAGAAATTGCAGGATATAGCAAAAGATCAGAGCACAACTATTCAGAGACTTGAATCAAAGATCCTCTCTCTAAAAGAAGATCTTGAAGATCAAAAACATGAAGTGATCAAACTAAAGCGACAAGTGGAAGAAGGGAGAAAAGTTGAAGAAGACCTAAGGAAGCAGTATCTGAAAAAGGAAGAAAAACATCAAGTTGAGGTAAATATCTTGAAAGGTAAACTAGAAGAAAAGGATAAGCTCTTACGATTTCAAGATAGTTCTAAAGTCTTGGATGATATTCTTAATAGTCAAAGATCTCCTGCTATCAAGACTAGTCTTGGTTTTCATGAATATGTTGAAGGTGAATCTAGTTCACAAGGTGAGGTAAGAAACTCTAATGAGAAATCTGAAATGCTCAAGGAACAACCAAGGAAAGAAATTCCTCAAGGAAGATCCTTTACTCCTAACTATGGACGTGACAGAAGATTATTTCCTCCGCTGAATAATGTTGAATGTTATGTATGTCATAATCTTGGACATGTTGCAGCCAGATGCAGAAGTAGAATGGTTCAAGAAAGATCATCGCATCCCAGGTATTTCAGAGGGTATTGCTTTGCCTGTAATGCATATGGACACAAAGCAATTGATTGTGATAGAAGGAACATGAAAAATATAAGGTGTTATACATGCAACAACTATGGGCATAAAGCAAGGGAATGCAGGAGCAGATTTCAAAATTCAAGACAAGGGGACCATACATCATCACAGTTGCAGGAATTGAAGAAGACAGAGACAGAAAGGTGTGGGATAACTCAGTCAGCTGACATAACAGACACATGGGAATCTGAAAGTGATGAAATTCAGTATTCCATCCTGCATACGCTGATATAATGAAGACAAGTCGCGTATATACGCGAGTTACAGGCTGCAAAGTCGCGTATATGGAGAAAGGGCAGCAGAACAGACCCAGGTTCAGTCATGGCTGGCTCAGGCTCAAGGGGAGCAGAACAGACTCAGGAAATGGTTCAGACATGGTTGGCTCACACTCAGGGGGAGAATATTCTTCAAATAATTCATTGTTGGCACTATGGTTAGAAGTTGATGATACATCTTGTTGTTTGATCAAAGGAATGGTATTGCAGGCTAATGCTTATGATACAGATCTGAATGGCTGGTCTTAGAACTTGCATCTGCTCAAGGGGAGCATGGATAGATTGGTACACTTTGGCATATACAAAGGGGGAGTCAAATCAGAAACTTCAGCATGTACTCAGGGGGAGTATGGACAGCAGTATGGACAGTAGAAGGTATACCAAAGAAGAGCATATCTTGGTACGCCCTTTGCCCTTGATGTCAAAGGGGGAGAGTGACTTGGTGTGGTGGTTGCCATCAAGTCCAAAGGGGGAGATTGTTGGCATTATGTTTCAAGTGTTGTCCTTGATGGCAACTCACTCAGAGGTTGGTACAGGTGCTCAGAGGTTGGTACAGGTGATGGCAACTTGATCAGAGGACAGATCTCAGTACAGCAGGACAAGAAAGAGATATACGCAGGTTCAGCAAGGAGAATCCGCGTGTACACGCAGGTTGGCTTCAGTAAAAGCGCGTACATGTGAAAAGTACCTTTGGTCCGTGGTAGTTAGACCTTGGAAGTTGTGCCTATGGTTTTGGACCATAATGTCTCGACGGACGTGTTGATCCCTAGTTTCGAGGTTGATGGTATTGTGTTTCTATGGTTTTGGCTCTTGGTATTGAACAAGGCCTAAGGCTATATAAGGAGAAGATCACTAGGCAAAGGAGTATGGATTGTGAGTGTCTGACGCAGTGAGAGGATCTGGTATTGCTGGTTATCTGTTCGGGACGCTTGGCAAGGGTCGGATCTGACAGCGAAGGCAGAAGTAATCATTTCTAGATCTGCACGCGGGTTGCCTTTGGAGAAAGCGCGTATACACGCGGTTTTGGTACAGTGAAGTAGCGTATGCATGATAAGGGTTAATATTTCAGGTTGCTGCTGATTCTGGTGGTTGTTACAGAGTTCTGGATTCTGGTTTGGGTTCTGTGTTCTTGATGACAGGGTTTCAGTGATTCGGTATTGGGTTGTTTAATGAATTATGATGCAAGTATAAGTTGATGATTGTATTGCGGTAATGTTTGCTTTGTATTCTTGGATCCAGTCTGAAAATTGATGAAACGTGGTCCCTGAAGGTTGTAGGGTCAGCACCTACGTACTAGTAAATGGATCAGCTAGTACAAGAGATGAGGGGGTTGTAACTCCCTTCCAGAAGTAGTTGGAAAACGAGAGAGGGTTGTAGCCCTCTGCAGGTTGTAGCCTGCGTACTGGTAAAGGACTGCACCAGTACATTGTAAAAGAAGTTTCTCATTAAAGAAGAAAGAGACGAATTGCAGCAGGTGGTTTTCACCCACATTGGGTTTCCACCTTATATCATGGTGTTCATGTGTGTGGCTCTTGTGTGATGTTCTGTTCTGTTATACTGCGCCTGTTTACTGTTAAATTGCTTAATAATGTTCTGATGCATTTACTGAAGATTAAGCTAACTGAATTATAAGATCTCTGGGTATACGCTAGTTGCATTAGACACAGTCGCGTGTACACGCGGGTTCACTTATCTGAAGTCGCGTATATGTTTCTGAGTATGAAATTGAAAAGTTTTATCTGATCTGATAATACTGATTCACCCCCCCCCCTCTCAGTATTATTTCCAACAATTGGTATCAGAGCGAGACCTTCAGAAGAAGCTTGATCGCTTGAAGGAAAAGATCCATCAAAATGGCTAATCCAGAAAGAGAGGCACGCATCAGGCCACCAGTCTTTGACGGGAACAATTTTACTCACTGGAAGATAAGAACCACTGCATATCTACAGTCTCTTGGAGCAGAAGCTTGGGGAATCGTAGAAGGAGGATACAAATTCCCATCAGCAACTCCTACAGATCCAGCAGAGAAAAAGCAATATGAGCTCAATGCCAAAGTAGTTACTGTCCTATTGAGTACTTTGACTCAGTCAGAATTTATGAAGATCATGCATTTCAAATCAGCTAAGGAAATATGGGACAAAATCGTTACAAGCTACGAAGGAGATGATCAGGTAAAAATAGCAAAGCTTCAAACTCTCAGGATCCGGTATGAAACTCTTAAGATGCGAAGTAATGAAAGCATAGCTAATTATTTCCTGCGTATGGATGAGATTGTGAATTGTATGAGGGATCTGGGTGAAGAATTTGAGGAAGTTGTCTTAGTTCAAAAGGTTTTGAGATCTCTGTCTACTAAATTTGATTCTAAAGTATCTGCCATAGAAGAAAAGGAGAATGTGCAGAAAATTACCATGTCACAGCTTCACGGGATCTTAACTGCTTTTGAAATGCGACAAGAGGTACCACCAGAGGCCGCATTCGAAGTGTCAGAGGAAGAAGATGAGGTAAATTTTGTCAAGAATCTTGAACGGGGAACTGGACGGTTCAAAGATAAGCTACCTTTCAAATGTTTTCTATGTGGTAGAGTTGGTCACTATGCTGCTAGATGTCCTCATAACAAAGGAAAGATATATGAAGAAGATGGTAGAAGCTATTATACCCATATTAAAAGTACATTAAATGATAGTGAAGATATTAGAAGTCTCATGGCACATAAGAAGAAGAATGCTTCATCCAATAATAGCGAGGATATTAAAAGTCTCATGGCACATGAAGAGAAGAATGCAGAAACTGAAGAAGTTGCCAAATTAAAGGAACAATTGGAGACAGAAACCAGGGTAAGGGAGAAATTGCAGGATATAGCAAAAGATCAGAGCACAACTATTCAGAGACTTGAATCAAAGATCCTCTCTCTGAAAGAAGATCTTGAAGATAAAAAACATGAAGTGATCAAACTAAAGCGACAAGTGGAAGAAGGGAGAAAAGTTGAAGAAGACCTAAGGAAGCAGTATCTGAAAAAGGAAGAAAAACATCAAGTTGAGGTAAATATCTTGAAAGGTAAACTAGAAGAAAAGGATAAACTCTTACGATTTCAAGATAGTTCTAAAGTCTTGGATGATATTCTTAATAGTCAAAGATCTCCTGCTATCAAGACTGGTCTTGGTTTTCATGAATATGTTGAAGGTGAATCTAGTTCACAAGGTGAGGTAAGAAACTCTAATGAGAAATCTGAAATGCTCAAGGAACAACCAAGGAAAGAAATTCCTCAAGGAAGATCCTTTACTCCTAACTATGGACGTGACAGACGATTATTTCCTCCGCTGAATAATGTTGAATGTTATGTATGTCATAATCTTGGACATGTTGCAGCCAGATGCAGAAGTAGAATGGTTCAAGAAAGATCATCGCATCCCAGGTATTTCAGAGGGTATTGCTTTGCCTGTAATGCATATGGACACAAAGCAATTGATTGTGATAGAAGGAACATGAAAAATATAAGGTGTTATACATGCAACAACTATGGGCATAAAGCAAGGGAATGCAAGAGCAGATTTCAAAATTCAAGACAAGGGGACCATACATCATCACAGTTGCAGGAATTGAAGAAGACAGAGACAGAAAGGTGTGGGATAACTCAGTCAGCTGACATAACAGACACAGGGGAATCTGAAAGTGATGAAATTCAGTATTCCATCCTGCATACGCTGATATAATGAAGACAAGTCGCGTATATATGCGAGTTACAGGCTGCAAAGTCGCGTATATGGAGAAAGGGCAGCAGAACAGACCCAGGTTCAGTCATGGCTGGCTCAGGCTCAAGGGGAGCAGAACAGACTCAGGAAATGGTTCAGACATGGTTGGCTCACACTCAGGGGGAGAATATTCTTCAAATAATTCATTGTTGGCACTATGGTTAGAAGTTGATGATACATCTTGTTGTTTGATCAAAGGAATGGTATTGCAGGCTAATGCTTATGATACAGATCTGAATGGCTGGTCTTAGAACTTGCATCTGCTCAAGGGGAGCGTGGATAGATTGGTACACTTTGGCATATACAAAGGGGGAGTCAAATCAGAAACTTCAGCATGTACTCAGGGGGAGTATGGACAGCAGTATGGACAGTAGAAGGTATACCAAAGAAGAGCATATCTTGGTACGCCCTTTGCCCTTGATGTCAAAGGGGGAGAGTGACTTGGTGTGGTGGTTGCCATCAAGTCCAAAGGGGGAGATTGTTGGCATTATGTTTCAAGTGTTGTCCTTGATGGCAACTCACTCAGAGGTTGGTACAGGTGCTCAGAGGTTGGTACAGGTGATGGCAACTTGATCAGAGGACAGATCTCAGTACAGCAGGACAAGAAAGAGATATACGCAGGTTCAGCAAGGAGAATCCGCGTGTACACGCAGGTTGGCTTCAGTAAAAGTGCGTACATGTGAAAAGTACCTTTGGTTCGTGGTAGTTAGACCTTGGAAGTTGTGCCTATGGTTTTGGACCATAATGTCTCGACGGACGTGTTGATCCCTAGTTTCGAGGTTGATGGTATTGTGTTTCTATGGTTTTGGCTCTTGGTATTGAACAAGGCCTAAGGCTATATAAGGAGAAGATCACTAGGCAAAGGAGTATGGATTGTGAGTGTCTGACGCAGTGAGAGGATCTGGTATTGCTGGTTATCTGTTTGGGACGCTTGGCAAGGGTCGGATCTGACAGCGAAGGCAGAAGTAATCATTTCTAGATCTGCACGCGGGTTGCCTTTGGAGAAAGCGCGTATACACGCGGTTTTGGTATAGTGAAGTAGCGTATGCATGATAAGGGTTAATATTTCAGGTTGCTGCTGATTCTGGTGGTTGTTACAGAGTTCTGGATTCTGGTTTGGGTTCTGTGTTCTTGATGACAGGGTTTCAGTGATTCGGTATTGGGTTGTTTAATGAATTATGATGCAAGTATAAGTTGATGATTGTATTGCGGTAATGTTTGCTTTGTATTCTTGGATCCAGTCTGAAAATTGATGAAACGTGGTCCCTGAAGGTTGTAGGGTCAGCACCTACGTACTAGTAAATGGATCAGCTAGTACAAGAGCTGAGGGGGTTGTAACTCCCTTCCAGAAGTAGTTGGAAAATGAGAGAGGGTTGTAGCCCTCTGCAGGTTGTAGCCTGCGTACTGGTAAAGGACTGCACCAGTACATTGTAAAAGAAGTTTCTCATTAAAGAAGAAAGAGACGAATTGCAGCAGGTGGTTTTCACCCACATTGGGTTTCCACCTTATATCATGGTGTTCATGTGTGTGGCTCTTGTGTGATGTTCTGTTCTGTTATACTGCGCCTGTTTACTGTTAAATTGCTTAATAATGTTCTGATGCATTTACTGAAGATTAAGCTAACTGAATTATAAGATCTCTGGGTATACGCTAGTTGCATTAGACACAGTCGCGTGTACACGCGGGTTCACTTATCTGAAGTCGCGTATATGTTTCTGAGTATGAAATTGAAAAGTTTTATCTGATCTGATAATACTGATTCACCCCCCCCCCCCTCTCAGTATTATTTCCAACATAAATATCTTGAAAGGTAAATTAGAAGAAAAGGATAAACTGTTATGATTTCAAGACAATACTAAGATTTTGGATGATATTCTTAGTAGTCAAACATCCCCTGCTATCAAAACTGGTCTTGGTTTTCATGAATCTTTCGAAGACGAAACTAGCTCTTAGGGTAAGGCAAGGAACTCTAATGCAAAACCTGATATGCTCAATAAGGAGATAAGAGGTCAACCACATCAACAACCAAGGGAAGAAATCCGTCAAAGAAAATATTTTACTCCAAACTATGGAAGTGATAGTCGGTCATTTTCTCAGATGAATAATGTTGAGTGTTATGTATGTCATAATCTTGGACATGTTGCAGGGAGATGCAGAAGTAGAATGGTGTAAGGCCATCACACAGAAAGATCATCACATTCTAGGTACTTTAAGGGATATTGTTTTGCTTGCAATATGTTTGGTCACAAAGCCATTAACTGCTACAGAAGGAATATGAAACATGTAAGATTTTATGCATGTAACATGTTTGGACATATAGCAAAGGAATGCAGGAACAAGGTACAGGCACCATACCAAAAGGAGAAAACATCATCACAGTCGAAGATATGGAAGAAGAAGGAAGTACAGTCAGAAATATCTGGCATAGCAGAGTATACAGACGTGACAGACTCAAAGGGAGCTGAAAGTGTGAAACTTCAGTGCTCTAAATCTCATACGCAGGTTTCATGAAGAGAAGTCACATGTATACACGAGTTAGACACTGCACAGTCACATATATGATGTCTTGAAGAAAAGCAGTGGTAGAGAAGTCTCATATGGTTTAGTCACTTATCTTCTCTATTCGATGATGGCATGACACAGGTTTAGGGGGAGCATATGCTTCAACAAATGCATTGTTGGCATTATGGTTAGAAGTATTTGGTGATGATTCTTATACATCTTGCTACTTATTGTTGGTTAATCAAAAGAATGGTATTACAGGTCACAGGTCTGGATGCTGATGACAGATGCTTATGGTGCAGATCATATATGGTGTATGATAGTTGCTGATGACTATCATGGTCTTGTTTAGATTGTTGATCTTTGTTATAAAATTCATGTATATCATTTGATGTAAGGGTCATACAAAGACCTAATTTGTATCCCCACTACGCATGGGAAGGATGATGTAATAATTTCTATTTTGAGTCATGTATAAACATTTGATATATCCCCACTTGGTTGGGTGGATGAGTAAAAGATGGTGTATCCCCACTTGGTTGGGAGATTGATGTATGTATGAGTCATTGGTGATAGGAAGGTCATAATCACTTAGTTGAGTTGTAGAGTCATGTTATTCTTTTGAAAATATTTTTGCAGACTCGGCATGTTCTTAGGGGGAGCATGGACAGATTGATACATCTTAGCATGTACAAAGGGGGAGCTCAATCAGAGACTACAACATGTACTCAGGGGGAGTATGGACAACAGAATGTATATCAAGGGAGAGAATATCTTGGTCCGCCCTTTGCCCTTGATGTCAAAGGAGGAGAGTGACTTGGTGTGGTTGTTGCCATCAAGTCCAAAGGAGGAGATTGTTTGCATTATGATATAGGTATGATACAGGTGTTGTCCTTGATGGCAACTCATTCAGATGACAAATCATAGTGCAGTAGGTCAATAGCAAAGAATTAATGATTAGAGAGAGGTATACACAGGTCCACCATGACAAAGGAGCATATACACACGGCTTAGTAGAGCAAAAGGAGTGTATAATGTACACACACACTTTCACAGAAGGAAAGGCGCGTACTAATTTGGAAAACTAAGTTTTGGTCCGTGGTATTTGGTCCATTGGTATTTTGGTATTGGTCCATGGTATTTGGTCTGAGATATTGACCCCAGGTATTGGGTCCAAGGTATTGTTCCTACTTGGTTTTGGACCATGGTACTGAGAGAAGCCTAAACCTATATAAGGAGGAGAAGATCATTAGGCCAAGGTGTGCAAGTGGTGCAAGTATTGAATATCTGATGAAGTGTGAGATCGAGTATGCTAGTTATGGGTTTGTGATGCTTTGCTTGATCTGAACTAAGGAAGCACCTATGTGGATGATGGTGAATGATGGATCGAGATCGTAAGGCTTGGAATGTATTATCATTATGTGGTTTAATCATGGATAGACTAGCTCTGAATTATTGATGCATGTTTTATTGTATAAATTTTATGATCTGGGTATGACTGATGTCTAGAATAGCTGCAAAGTTCTGAATTAATATTTATAGATCTGTACATTGGTTCGCTTTGGAAGAAGCACGTATACATGCTGGTTTGGCTCATTAGCGTCACGTATACTATTTAAAGTATGATATTTGAAGTTGCAGTTGGATCTGGTTGTTGTTACAGAGTTCTGGGTTATGCTCTATGTTTTAGTGACTGTGTTTTGATGACAGGGTTTCAGTGATTCAATGTTGGGTGATTCAGAGATTGATGATACAGGTGTAGTTGATGGTTGTATTGTAGTGGTGATTTTTTTGTGATTCAATGTTTTTGATGGGTCCAGTACGAAAATTGGATGAAACGTGCCCTTCAGATTATGGTGTTGTGATCCAGGAGTATCTAGTCTAAAAATTTATGAAACGTGGTCCTTGGAGGAAGAGAGAAGGTCATAGCCTTCTGTAGGTTGGTGCCTATATACTGGTAAACATATCGACCAGTAAAAGAGCCTGGGGGTTGGAGCTCCCTTCCAGTAGCAGCTAGAAAATGAGTGACGGTTGAAGCCTTCAGTAGGCCAGCGCCTACGTACTAGTAAATATATTGACTAGTACGAGAGCTAGGGGGTTGTAGCTCCCTTCCAGCAGAAGCTGGAGAACGATAGAAGGTTGTAGGCTTTTGTAGTTGGGTGCCTGCATGCTGGTATGATTTTTCACCAGTACAAGATTATAAGAAAATTTTTTCTTATATTAAAGGAAGACCACAACAAGTGGTTTTTGTCCTGCATTAGGTTTCCACCTTTTATCATGGTGTTCATGTGTGTTTCTTATGTGTGATGACCTGTTATGTTTTTACTGCACATGGTTACTATTTATATGGTTAATGAAGTTTTTATGCACTGATTGAAGATCAACATATGATGAACTAACTGAATCATAAGTTTACTGGATATATGTTAGTTGCATTAAACACAGTTGCGTGTACACGTGGGTTCCCTTAACTGAAGTAGTGTATATGAATCTGATTATGGAAATGAAAAATTTAGTGATTTTCTGATACTGATTCACCCCCCCCCCACCTCTCAGTATTATTTCCAACAATACGGTCCAAATTATTGATTAAGATGGGCTATGAAGGTAAAGGGTTAGGCAAAAATGCACAAGGCATAGTTGAGCCAATTTTTGTTGAGGAAAGGCCTAGGTATTTGGGTCTTGGTTATGAACAACATGATGGAGAATGTTCCAAAGACAAGGAGGCACATGAAGGTGTTCAGAGAGGGACTTTCACTACATGTTCATTACCTCAAGCTTGTGAAGTTTGTGTTGATGAGGATGCAAAAGATTTATAGCCACTTTGCAAGAAGATGCTCATAAGCATGTAACTAGTGGAAATGGAAAACAAGAGGATGTTGAAATCTCTACGGTCATTGAAACCATTGTTGGTATTCTGAAGAGAGCCACTACCTCATCAAATTCACATCCTTAAGAAGGCAACAAAGGTGAATGTCCAAGGTAATAATATGCCTTTATTCAAGTTTCTTTTGATTATGATAAACATGATAAATCTTCACATAAGATTTGGAGAAAATTTACATGTTCCTTTTGTGGTTTGAATAACCATAATGTTTCGAGGTTTTGGAAGAGTATATCCATACAAAGGAAAATTTCAAAACAAAAGAGATAGAAAGCCCAAGGTCCATTGGATAATGGAAACCATGTTGAAAATAAGATGCAATTATTTTGCACTCATTGCCATAATCAGGGTCATCTTGTAGACAAGTGTTGGAATTTGCATCCAACAAGTCATCCATGACATTTGAAGAAGATGGAGAGAGATTTTGGAAAGAATGGAAAAGAGGATTCCATAATTGATTTGGGTCATGATGATATGCATGATGAAGTGCAACTGAAAGAAGCACCATTGAAATGGTTTGGAAAGAGATTGTTAGATTTCTTAACCAATTAAGGCCTTGCATTTCTTTTAATAATTGATGGAAATCTTTTCTTATTGATGCATTTCCTTGTTATTGGGATACATTTCTTTTATCCTAAAAGTATGTTTCATATTGCATGAAGAAAGATGTTGGAAAAGTAGAGTTATGTTGACTCACTTAGATGCATCAAAGATGGCAATTTGCAACTACAAATTTGCATGCATGATTGCATTCTTGAACTTGCATGTTTATGCCAGGAAGGTGATCAAAAGTGGAGTATGTTGACTTCCTTTATTGAAGAAAATAGGTCATTTCAGCTCTTTAAGTACTCGTATATACCAATGGGATTCTTGAATTTCTAATTGTACTTGTGGGAGAGTTTAGAGTTATTATACATGGATGAGAGTTTGTTTGTGTAAACATTGGAATTTTTAATAGTTTCATTGTGCTTGAACACACATCAGTGATTGAATTGTGTTGGTTGATTTCTTCTTTAACATGTATTTTGTCAACTTGAGAATGTTGATCATTTGCACATGCATGTGTGTCATCTTTTGTGGTTGATTCATTGTTACATGTATGTCATATCGACTTGGAAGAGTTGATTTTGTCTTCAAAGATGAAAGGGAGATGTGACAAATTGTTTCATGAGAATGTGGATTTCTTGTTGTAAATCATCAAGTGGTTGTACATGCTTTTGCTTGATTTGAGTCAGTTCCTTTGAAGAAACATGTTTTGTCTACTTGTGTTTAGTAAACCATTGACTAAGCAGCAAGAGGGTTTATACACCAAGATTTAAGAGTACATGGCGATGTTCACATGATGTGACATTTGTTGCTTTGAAGAAGCAAAAGGAAGAGGTCGTCAACTTATATTCTTGCATGAGTGTTTTTCAAGGTTAATGGTGTTTCTTGTGACAAGATGTTGAGGATTTTGGAAGGTCTAAGCTTGAGCAAGAGGCTCATGATTACCCTTAATTCACAAATCATGACATGAGAAGCATGTTAATACTTGAGAATGACGGAATCAAGAAGAAAAAGTGGACAAAAATGGCAAAAAAAACTACAGCCCTTGTAAAACATTAAATGGTCTACAATGCGATTTGATGTGTTGACACCAAGAATCGAAAGAGATGGTAAATTGATTTGTCTAGATGTGAAATTTGGAACTATGGAGGTAAAATAATGGTCACTTATTTTCTTGTTATTCTGATATTGGAACTCATTGCTTTAGTTCACTAAGATGGGCTTAACTTGGAAAGGTGGTTTCCAAAGAGAAGCTTGCATCGAATGCATGTGTTGCAAACGAGGAACATGATTCTCAGTGGGAAGGCCACTAGTCAGCTTTCCAAGCACCGAGCCATCTCTTTGGTACAGCAAGGTGTTTAATCGGCAAGAAGACAACAAGTGTTGGATTGGGTCAGTAGCAAAATGGGAACATTGATTGAGGTGCCAAGCCATTTGCAAGGTAAGGCATGTTAGTGGACACAAGTGGTTGTCACAATTTTTTTTCCAAGTAGAATCAATTGATAAAACATGGGAAGGATAAGAGTATTCAACTCTCATTAGATAACCATCTTTTATGGGTCCAAAATCCTGTCAATGGGAAAGAGTGATTGTAATCTAGATTAGGGGCAAGAATTTGCTCAAAAATCAAAGTGCTCAGAATTTATCAAAACCTGAACAAACACATTCGCCTTAGTGATACGATCTCAAGAAACTCGTTTAACTCAAAATAGAGTTGGTATGAGAAAGTTAGAGCATTCTGATCGTTTGGTGAAATAGATGAATTTTGGTACTGGTTGACTGGGATGTTGACTACGCATCAAAAAGCCCAGTTAGAAAAAATAATATTCCAAGGAATATTGTTGGAATATTCCCACAAGTGGCTCAATCGCATCTTAACACTTGGAATCACATTATTGGTCAAAGCGTATTAGGTGGACTAATGAGAGGGTGAAAAATGGGAAGCTCGAAGGCCACCATGTTCCCTCTCAAAGATAAATCAAATTTTTTTTGGAGGCTGGCGGAGTTGAACCCATGACCTCACTCACAAAAGCACCATGCGCGACTGTTACACCAAAGCCATTGGACTTAACATATATCAGTCACAAATTGTATTTAAATCTTAAACTCTGGTGGATTTGGAGTTAACCACTAGCATTAACCACTAATGGTTAACCTTTCCATGTGACCACCACCATTAAACCACCATCATTTATGTTAATCACTAGCAGTTACATAACCTCCAGGTAACACTAACCGCCAGCATGTGACCAACATCGATGCTAACCACCAGATTAATGCGCTAAGCGGGATTAGTAATAATTAATCCATGTTTATCATTTAATTAATGGAGGATCAGTTTGGTAGAGCTTTTGGTGGATCTAACAAATCTGGATCTAACTCGAAATTTGGCGGAGTTAACTAGAGTTTTTCTAGATTTAGTGGAGATTTCCTAGGAAAAACTGAAGAAGTCATAACATTGGCAGTTTTTGACCAATTTTGGCTCAGAAAGAGTCATTCCTATATGATTTGGATGCTATGAACACAATGGAATAGGTTTTATAGGTAGAAGGCACTTTGGTACGTGATTTTTCTATGTTGAACTTTAAGGAAGCCTAGGGCCATCAAGAGAGGAGGTCAAGCCTAGATCAGCTGGAGTCCAATTGCAAAGCTTGGAAAGTCATTTTTGTGGTTTTGGGTCTTCAAAATCTAATAGAGTAGGTTGCAAAGCCATTGGAGCACTGCAAGTGCATGTAATCAAAGAATTGACCATTAATCCAAAGAGGGACTAGCCATTGAAGCAGGTCTAAGGAGATGTAGCTCAGGAGGGGTGAACACCTTTATTAGCATTGTTTTATGAGTTTTCATTATTTTACTTCCTTTCATTTTACTTTTTGTTTATGTGTTTTTAAACAACTAATTAACCTCATTAATTGGTCATAAAAGACACTCAACACTTGACACATAATCCTTCACATTTTCGTTAATTTGAGACGATCCTAAACACATTTTAAATACTGATGAGGGAGCTTTCATAGCATTAACAAGTTTTCCCAACATTTCAAATCAATGGTGGATCAATGGGCCCAATGAAATGCATGCCCCACTTGTCAAATTGCTCAAGAGTCACTTGAGGTTGCATTGACATTTTGTCCTTGAGAGTAGGTTTTCCCATTCTTTGGCACTCGTCACATCGACTAGTGTATCTTCTTGCATCTTAGTGGAGAGTGGGCCAGTAGTAGCCAAATCGTAGTACCTTGAAGGTTGTTCTCTTGGCTGCAAATTGATCTCCACAA
This sequence comes from Pinus tabuliformis, assembly GCA_031772625.1. Taxonomy (NCBI): domain Eukaryota; kingdom Viridiplantae; phylum Streptophyta; class Pinopsida; order Pinales; family Pinaceae; genus Pinus; species Pinus tabuliformis. Next base: position 923,910,781 of record CM062820.1, on the reverse strand, counting down.
GTCCCATCATGACAGGACAAAAGGGTGTCAAAGACTTCCTCCTCCCTGACCATCTCCTCAAAATTTGATCTGGTCCTATCTTGAAGAGATTTCCCCCAATCCAAGTGAATGCGGCGCTCTTTCATATAATTATACTCTTTTCCTTGGAGGAAAACTTTGGAGGGAACTGTGGAGCCACTGAGTAGTTGGCTATATCAGAAAACCATGGAGAGAGAACTGAAATACCAAATAAATTCTGATATGGTAGCTCATCATCAACCATTCCTTCCTCATCCACGGGCAAAGAGAGTCTAGACAAAAAATGTGAAACTACATTTTCTCTACCAGGCTTATCAATGATAGTTAGATCAAATTGTTATAATAAAACAAACCATCTAATAATTCTAGCATTCACATTAGGTTTGTTCATCAAATATTTAATATAAGCATGGTCAGTATGTACAAAGGTCTGGTAACCAATGATGTAATGTCTAAATTTATGCAAGGAATAGACAATACCTAGGATTTATTTTTTAGTCACAATATAGTTCAATTCAGCCTTCGACATATTTTTTCTGATGAAATAAATGGCATAAGGAAACTTGTCATCTATCTTTCCTAGAGCTTCTCTTATAGCTTTGTCAGAGACATCAGCAACAATGTGGAAATGAAAAGGCTAATTTGGGCCTTAGAGTATGGGTGAAGTACTCAAATTTTCATTTAAGATTTCTAGCGCCTCATGGTAACTAGAAAAATTCAGAATCCTTGGGAAATAGTCCAAGAAAAGGTGAGACTACTTTGTTGAAGTCCTTTATGAATCTCCTATAGTATCCAGCTAAGCCCAAGAAACTTCTAACATCCCTTTGCCTCTGAGGAGTAGGGACCCTCTTTATGACATAAATTTTATTTAGGTCCACTTGCAGTCCTTCTTTGGATATTGAGAAACCTAGAATAGTCTCTCCATTCATCAAGAACTAACACTTCTCAGGGCTAAGGGATAGGTTCATTACAATGAATTTATTTAATACTTTCCCCAAGTTAGAGAGAGCCTCTAGGAAATCACACCGATAGGGAGTGAAATCATCCATATAAATTTCTACAGAATCGTGGACTAGCTCTGCAAAGATGCTCAAGATTGCCCTATGAAAAGTGGCAGGGGAATTACATAATACAAAAGGAAGGACCCTATAGGCAAAGGTACCCCAAGGAAAAGTAAAGGTTGTTTTATCTCGGTCCTCTAGGTTGATCTAGATTTGATTGTAACCACTGAATCCATCTAGGAAAGAGAAGAACTTCTTTGCTGCAAGACCATCTAAGAATTGATCAATGAAATATAGAGGGAAACAACCTTTTTTGGTGACTTTTTTTAACTCTCTGTAGTCCACACACGTCCTCCATTTTCCATTCTTCTTTGGGATAAGAACTATAGGAGACACCCACTCACTGTCTGAGATGGGGTAAATTAACCCTACATCTGACAACTTTTCTAGTTCTTCTTTAACTATGTCTATGAGGGTTGGGTTAATTCTCCTTTGTGGTAGGCACACTGTAAATTTGGTGAGTACACACTGAAGGGTGTACTCCCTTAATTTCCTTATAAATCTAGGCAAATACATCCAAATGATCTCTTGGCATGTCACATAACTCCTTTTCCTGATGCGTAGAGAGAGAGGGGTTTATTTGGGCCAAATTTGCATCCTTCCTTGATGTAAATTTGGTGAGTACACACTGAAGAGTGCACTCCCTTAATTTCCTTATAAATCTAGGAAAATACATCCAAATGATCTCTTAGCATGTCACATAACTCCTTTTCCTGATGCGTAGAGAGAGGGGTTTATTTTCAATGTTATATCTGGGCCAAATTCTAGCATCTTGACATGAGTAGGACTCAAGTCAGCTAGGCACAAATCAGTCCAAGGGTTATCCTCAGCTTTCTTTACTAGCTCATCAAAAGACATAGTGTTGGGGGCCGATTCTGGAGGATTTGATCAATCAGGTCATCATCATCAATTTTCCCCCTTCCTATAGTAGCATCTAGTGTACATATTAGGTAATATGTGGTAGACTAGACTTCATCTTCCTTCTGCTCTTCCAACCATAAAGGTAAGTCATGCTCTAAATATGGTTGATTAAGAGGGTACAAGACCAATTGTTTTGACAATTTCCCATTTTTAATGGTCATATTCCCAACCCTGCAACTTATGTAAGAATTAGTAGTGGATAACCATGACCTTCCAAGGATGAGAGGATAACATTGGAACTGGGTCTTAGGTTGGAGAACTAATAAGTCATCAAGGTATTCCTAGGGAGCAATGGAGGCCATCACATCCTAAACAACTCCCTCAGGAGATATTGTGGACCCGCCCGCAAGCTGCAAGACTATTATGGTCTTCCTTAATGATCCTTGGAGATTTAATTCAAACATATTCTCCTTATTCATCACATTGATGGGAGACCCAATATAAATCAAGGTATGGGGGACAATGATACCATTGGTGTGATCTACCATAGGAGTTCCGGGGTCTAGATATTTCAGGGAAATAACTCTCCCCAACATTAATTCAAACAGTTATCCAATGACATTAATGTTAGGGTTGTCTTCCTTTCTCCGCATAAGATGTTTGACTAATTTCCCCTTGATTAACTTGTTATAGATGGGGACATCCTTGACAGCTTGGAGGAGTGGGATTTTAACACACAAGTTTTTCAATTCACCTACAAGTTCAATATCTTCTTGGGTGTGCTGGCTAGGATGGATTAATCTCTTAGGAAAAGGAGATGGATTGGCTTGAGGAACACTCTCTTCCTTTTCCTCTTCAAGCTCCTTAAGTGGAGATGGAGGTTGATTATCTGGAAGCATTCTTCCAGACTTGAGGTTGATTTTTTTAATTTCCATAGCATAGAATAGGTAGGATGTCTCTTCACTATAGACCTATTGTTCCTGTTGGTTGTTCGGTTTCAAATTTTGTTGAGCTGGAATCTGAGGTTCCTTAGGTGGAGCGTGGTGAAGGAGCTATAGTTGAGATGGAGGTGGAGGCGATGAGGTTGGAGATTAGTTGTATGGGGGCCTCCACCCCTGTGATGGTGTATTCCACTGAGGTTGTGAGGGAGCATATGGCTGAAATGATTGATTAGTAGGTTCGGAATGGTATGGAGGTGAAAAATACCAGGGAGAAGGTGTGAACCATGAAATATGAGCATGAGGAAACCAAGGGGGAATAAATGCATTTTGGTTAGGGTTGTAATATGAATAGGATGCCCCTTACATGTGCTGCTAGTATGGTTGAGGTATTTGAGGCCTCCTTTAGTTTATATAGCAGAGTTTTTCAGTCACACATTTTGTTCCTTGATACACAACTTTCAATCCAGGCAGAGAAGGACACTTGTCTATTGAGTGGTTCTTCTCACAGTCTGAGAAAATATTTATAACATTCAATGGCTATTCATTTCTAGGGTGCCTGCTCATGTATCTAAGGAAAAATATAGCAAAGGATCTTTCTACTTCCTCCTGCTTCCTCTTGATCTGCATGGTGTCCATCTACAAAGTAAGGGTAGGAAACATTTCACTCTTAAATTCTTCAAACATGTTCCCAATTTTAATTTTTATGGATGTGTTGGAGGAGGATGAACTAGACAAAGCTCAACTTGCCCTACCCTTCTTTCTCATTGCCCTAGAATGATTTTTTAAAACTGCCTTGATATCATAATAAAATAACTAGTAGATGTCCCCTCCTGACAACATGTTTAGATTTTCTAGGATATCTTCCCTAATCCCTCTAAGAAGGACTACCTTGAGTGATTAAGGATCGAGGGTGCATCTAGCCCTCTTGAGGCTGAGTTGGAACATTTCCTCATAATCTTCCAAAGATTCAACGTGTCCTGATGTCATTCTAAATATTTCCTCTTTAGTGACTTTGGACCTACAATAATCCATGTACTTGTTTTTCAAGGTTTCTTCCATTTGAGCCCAGGTTGTCCCCAGGTAAACCCATGAGCTAGCACAAGGCTACATCCTTAAGGGTGGATGGGAACAACTTCAACTTCTGGTCATCATAGCTATAATCATAAGTTCTGAAGATGACAACAAACTTTAACTAAAAGGTATCAGGGTCTTCTAAGGTTAAGCGATGGAAGTGAGGAAGGGAAGAGGGGATTATGTTTTTCATCCTAGCATCTCCATTAGTTTCTCTGATGGGAAAAGCACCCTCAGTTCTGTTTTTAGCTCCATTTCTATTTTCAATTGCATTTATATTTTCAACCATGTTGAGGTTGGTGGAATGGTTTCTTCTTCTTCTTCTTCTTCTTCTTCTTCTTCCCCAATAGCCACTTCGAATATATTTGGTTTTTCACCTAATGGGTCATCTAGATCACAACCATCGAAGAAGAGGGAAAGTTCGTTGTTTGATGGTGTGGGGGTGTTTGGTATAAATTCTCCTAAGTTGTCTCTACTCCTATGAAGCATGAAAGAAATTTGTTTTTTTCTTTTAGGGTTTCTTTAGAACCACTTGGAGAATGGAAAGAAACCAGAAATTACAACTATTTATTAAATGAAAACCAAAAGGAGAGCAAAAATCACATCTACATAAACACATCCCCAACAATGATTCCAAAGAGTGATGATCCCAAGTATTGTAGCAAGGATGTTGCAACTCGTAGGGAGACCAACTTTACTTTATCAACCCATGGTTTGTACAAACTTGGAGCTGATAGTGCTATCTTCACAACAGATGTAACAATTTACTCTTATCACTTCTCAACTAGGGCGATAAACCATTAGTGTTTTGAAACTAGTATTCTATTGACTAGAAGGAGGTTAGTACAAACAATGAATGTAAATCTATCTTTAATGCAGAAAGTAAATGCTTGCCTATGTCAAGGAAATGAAAGTGTTGAATAGAAAGTGCTATGAAAATGACATGAAATCACCTAGCTAGGAATTAACACTCATTACTTGCATTCTATAATCTAGTTATTTGGACTAAGTAGGCATGGAAATGATCCTAACATTTCTAATAATGATGTATGATGCATTACCTAAATATTGTAGAAAATAATCTTTTGGTTTTTTCAATTTAGAAATGTAAATGTTAAATCAATCAAGTTGATCTTTTGCAGGAGAGGAAGGTATGGGAAAAGTGGTAAAAAAAATGCATTGAGGGGTATGGAGGTCAAGTTGAAGGCCTACCCTAGGCTCTGATCATTATTTCTTCCCAAAATAGTCTAAAACAGACTGCTACAGGGTTTTCTGTAGTTGCTATAGGATTTCTTGTAGTTACTATAAGATATCCTAGTTTACTACAGGAAACTTAGCTAAAAGTTGTAGGAAGGTAGGGAAGGTTAAAGGAAGTGCTTGGAAACTTTATGATGCTAGAATAAGGTATGGGGAACGTGAATACTACCCAAGGATCAACCCAAATCTTCAGTATGGTTAGATTATCTCAAGGTGGTTTGTCCACGGTGGCTACAAAACAAAAATCTGAATCTGTGATTGGTAGGGTTTGGCGAGAGGTGGAGAAAACTTTAGTTGAGGCTGGTGGAATGTGTTCCTCCCCAGAGATTAGCAACTCCTGCAACAACACATGTTCATTTCATCATTTATGCACAAGTTTATGTAAATATGGAAAGGATGAGTTGAATTAAAAAAACTAATTTATTGATGGCTAGTGGATCAAATCTATCGAATGGAATGCTTTCTAATCTACAATAAACATATGGAACCAAAATAAAAATTGCAGGTGCTTCTAAGAAATCATTAACAATTATCTACTCAACAAGAAATCCTAAGCTATGTAATAACCAAAAGATGACATTATTTTTAGGGTTGTGAGAGTGGGGCCCGTAAATCATGATACCATGAGGGAGATTAGGATGAGGCCACTGTCACAAGATTTTATGAAGTCTTTTTTCACTAATGTAACACTGATCTACTCCTCCAACTAATGGAAGCAAAATTAACCATTCATTCAAAGACATGCAAATTAAACAAAACAAAAATATTTTCAGTAGCTAATATATGATTTTAATCTAAGGATACATGTACAAAAAGAAGAGGAACCTCTGCTTTTACGGTAGGGCCTTACCCAAGAACTTCAGCCCTCTGAGTCAACTCAGTGCTGGATCGAAGAAGCCCTTTTTTATTATTGCCAAAATGTCAAAAATAACATGAGAATAAAAGTCACAATATATTAAGCTCAATTGCCTCTTGGCTATAATAAAAATTCGAATCCTAATGAGGCGCTAGGCCTTCTTATTTATACAACTGAAGCTACCAACATCTTCCTTAAAATTAGGGAGGCTTGGCTCCCAAACTCCAGATTAACTTGTTTTCAAGTATCATTGGTTTAACCGCCAATGAACTTGGTGAGCTTGGTTTCTTGTAACTCCGAGATGATAAGATATGGTGGAGATTGGGAGACCCAATCTCCTAAAATACCTCTTTCTTGTCTACTTCGAGTTCCTACACTTAAATTAGCCAAAAATTGCTCCAAATCCTCTAATTAATGCACATGAGGCCACATGACATAACATCTCACCTTTACCCTTCTCACTAAGAAAAACATAATAAAATACGTAAATAAATGTGAGAAAAGTTAATTTTAATAACCTCGAAAGTGGCATTAAGGCCGATGTAATTTACCTATTGATGAGCCTCATCAACTCCTTTCTCACTAAGAGGGATTGTTGAAGTTGTAGCTTAGATAAGTGTTACACAACATTTTGTCACTGTCCCTGTACTACCCGTCCACGATCTTGGAGGACCTCTACAGTGAACCCTACGTGCTTCCCATCATGAAGAAATTCCCAGTATGTCCCTCTTCATGAGCAGAATGATTTCCTTTTGCATCATTTCCCAAGAATCTTCATTTTACCCCAATTTACAAGACCAATGCTACTGACCAGTTTCCTCCTCATGCCAATTTTCCAAGATTAAAACTAGCACTACCACCATATGGAGCGACTGAGCCCTTTTTCGGTCGTGCCAATCCACTTTTAGAAAGTTTTTTAAATATGGAGTCGAAGCTTCCAAGTCTAGAAGCTTCATACCAGAAGTTTGGTAGATGGTTGGAACAACGTAAACTTTGAAACGGGAACTGATATTGTCACCTGTTTTGTAGAGATAGTAAGAAAGTGACTCGATTTTGAAAAGAGGTGATGTAAAACACACATATTTTTTTAGATCATAGTTTTTGGCACTTTAAATAACCGATACGATTTCCAGTTTCAAAAAGGTAGCAAAAAAGTGACTCGATTTTGAAAAGTGGTGATGCATAATACACTTCTTTTTTTTCGAAGCATATTTTTGACACTTTAAATTTTCTTATGTATCAAATATAAAAATATGTTTTTAAATGATAGTGATTTTCATGCTGATTTTGAAATGTGTTGATGCAACATGCCTTTTTTGTAGAGGGCTTATTTTTCACACTTTAAAATTTATTATGTCCAATTTTTTTCGAAATCATGATTACTTGACGAATTTTCAAGTTGTTTTTTTTTTTTTTTTTTAAATGTTGATTACTTATATATATATATAATAGAGAAAAAAAATTAAAAAAATGTATTAAAAAAAATTATCTCATAAACCATAAAAGAATTTGGAAAAGAAAAACAAATTTAAAAAACCTCTAAATTATGTAAGTAAAAAAAAAGAAGATTAAAAACATTTAAAAATAAATAAACTCAAATTATATAAAAAAAAAAACCAGAAAAAAGAAAAGAAAATATATATATATCTATATATATATATATATATATATATATATATATATATATATATTTAAAAAATAATAATAATAATAATTTAAAATTAAAAAGAAATATCTATTTTTGATTAAAAAAAAACTTTTAAATTTTTTGTGAAGCCCTATATTTTTTATTTAGAAAAAAAATAAAAAAATAAAATAAATAAATAAATATAATATCTATATATATATATATATATATATATATATATATATATATATGTTTGATTTTAAACAAATATTAGTTAATTAAAAAAAATGATTCACACCTGACCGCTCGTGGTGGCACGATCATGGGCGGAGGGGCTGCATGCAGACTCCTCCACCTAGGGCCGTGCCACCACGGGCAGCCGGGTACCCCGCCACCGCTCGACTGCCCATGGTGGCGCAACCCTGGGTGGAGGAGGCTACATGCAGCCCCTCTGCCCATGGCCGCGCCACTAAGAAGGTCGGGCGTGAATCAAATTTTTTTTTTTTAATTAAAAAAAATTGTTAAAAAAAATTTAAAAGTTTATTTAATAAAAAATGGTTAATAAGTTTTTTATTTTGTTTTAAATATAAAAATATTTTTTTTAAAATGGTTTTTTTTAGATAAAAAATATATATCTTTTGTTTTAAATTAAAATGTATTTGTATTTTTTTTTAAAATTTGAAAATACATATATATTTTTTACTTTTTAATTGGTTTTTGGTTTTTTTTTTTTGTTCTAATTTGATTATATTTTTCTCTTTTTATTTTTTTAAATGTTTTTAATCTTTATTTTAGTAGTTTTTTTATTTATTTTTTATTAATTTTCTACAAATGAATCTATCTTGTTTTTAATTTTCGTTTTTTTTTAAGTTTTTTTATTACTGTTTTCTTAAATTTTTCTACTTTTACTTAATTTTATAGTTTCTTTTAATTTTTTTATTTATTTTTTCATATTTTTGTTGTGTTTTGTTTTCTTTTTTTTTTCCAATTTTTTTTATGGCTTACAAGATAATTTATTTATTTTAAATATGTTTTTCTTACTATTTATTTGTTTATAATTTTTATTTTATTTTTTGTCTTTTAATTCTTATATTTTATAGGTTAATTTTGCTTTTCTTAACAATTTTATGATTGATCTTTTTTTTGTTAATTTTTTTTTGAATTGTTTTATATGTTTGATTTTTTTTTTAATATATATTTTAATTTACGTTTTGTTATTTTCTTTAACTTTTTTTGTTTTCTGTTTTTTCATTGTTTTTTTTTTTAATGTTTTCATTATTCTTTTGAAATTTCAATAATTTTTGGAGTCATGATAAAATCTTTTACGCCATTATTTCGAAATGTTGAAAATTTTCCCTTGAAAAAAAATGTGTTATTCCACCGTCAACACTTTTCGTTTTGAGGGTGTCTTTTGCACAAAATTTACCATTGAAAAAAAAGTGTTATTCGAACCTCAAAACTTTTCATTTGGAGGGTGTTTTTCGCAAAGTGTTATTCGAACATCAACACTTTTTGTTTTGAGGGTGTCTTTTGGACAATTTTTGAACAAAAAATTGGTTTTCATCACCATTTTTAAAACATGTTGAAAATTTACCCTAGAAAAAAAATGGTGTTATTCCAGGATCAACACTTTTCGTTTTTAGCACTGTTTTTGATGTTTTTACAGGGTTTTTTGGCCACAGTTCCTGTTTTGAGTTTATAGTTCCCGTTTCAATGTTTACGTTGTTTTGGGTTGGATGGAGTTAAGGAAGTCAGTTTGGGCTCATTTCCCCTATTAGGATGGAACAAATGCAAGAGATAAGGCCTTCTCCCATGATGAGAGGAACCATCTCCCCTCCATGCAAGCTATATAAACCTCTCTTTTCCCAAGCTAAACTAGTTTTGGAGTGAGTTTAAATGATCATCAAGACATCTATAGCTTGTAGCTAGCTTTCTAGTGTATGTTTGAGGGAGAATAGTGTGTTCCGGTTTGGTTTGGGACTAAGGGGGGAGGCCTTAAAACTTCCATTGTTGGGGCTATCCATGAGATTCTAGCAGAAGTGTGGGAACTCGGATATGTCAGAGGAGACCGGCAACGTCAAGGCATTGGTTGTAATCCCTTCAGATTTATAGGAATACAATTATTGATTGATTTCCTCCATGAAGTGTTATTTTACATCTTTATGGCTTAATGTCCCTTGACCTATTAAGTAGGCTGAATAAAATATTGTATGGTTTCTTGTTTTTTGTTGTTGTTTGTTTGCTTGTTTCAGATATTCGAAAGAAGGAAATGAAAGATAGCTAGAGTAAGGAAGTAGAATCATCACCAAGAAGAATAGTGTTCTAAGATGTAGGACCTCTTAATTGATTATAGCTTAAGGATATTTTCCATAGATTGTTTGTTTGTGGCTAGACGCGCTCTCTCAGACTAGAGGAATTGTTTGTGTCTGCACTTATAATTTACATGCACCACAAATTGCAACTCCACTAGGGAGCCAATCCTTCTGTTTGATTGATTGTCATTATATGGTTTTTTCTGAACTTTTCTAGTATCACCATTTCCCTTTATTTTTCTCTCCCTTGCTTGGTTTAGTGCTCTGAGTCTAAAATTTACAGTGGTAGGTCTATTTTTGGCCTTTGAAAAATTTTATTTTTTTCTTGAATCCCTTGATCAATGCTCTTTTTGGCCAAACAATTGCGCCAATCAGCCCTATCAGCACTAGTTGTAGTCTAGCTAGTCGTGTCAGTCGTTGCGATTAGTGCTTGTTGTCAGTTAGGAAATCACTATGATTCTTGTAGGTGAAGATTAGGGTTTCTATTAGATCATAACCAGTGTGTCTTGCCCTCTTAATTTTTGCCTCTTAGCTCATTTTTCATGTTTTCTCCCTAACTGGAAAGCTTCGTTGGCTTAGTTTGTGTGCTTCTTTGGTTTTCCCTCTTTTACTTGATTTTTTCAGTCTTTGGATGGTTTGTGGCCCTACAACATCTAGGTCGTCATCTATTCAACTATTTATGTGCTCAGCAAGTCAAGTTATTGGTTAGCTACTCCATGCATTTTCTTTTTTTAGTCGTTTTATCGCGTTTATTTCAATTAAAGAAGTTTGAAAGGTTTCGTTTGGTTTTCTCTTCATTAAGAATCTCTTTTCGAGTATAGATCAAATTGTTCGTCTTGTTCTTAATTGAGTAGTTGCATCATTTGTTTGGAAGGCTTCCTCTTTTCGTGATTTCCATTTGATTGATGTTGATTGTTTTGAAAATTTTTCGTTGAAGTGTTTGTGAAAGATTCATTTTATCATTCCATTGAAAATACATAATTCTAGTTTGCTAAATCAATATGTTACATTAGCTAGTACCATTGAAGACTAGAGTTGCATCATCATTTGCATTCGAAAAGAAATGAATTCTCTTTACTGTTGAAAGGACTAGTTGAAGTGCATTCAATAGGAATATTTAGAGCATTTAGTAGATTTATTAGTGAAATATTTCATTCTTTGATTGTTGTATTGATTGTGTGTTCTCTATCTCTCAATTAGTGTTAACTTTCATCGAATACAAAGATTTATTTTTTCATATAGCTGCATGCAGGAGTTTTTTCAGATGACAGTGGTGGGGCCTTGTAATTGAAGCCTAATTGAAGATAAACTGTTAAAATTTATTGAATTGACCTAAGGAAGCATTGAAACTTAATGCTCATATTTAGAGGTCTAGGCTAGGGATGTGTTCTGGCATCTTAAAACCTAGCACCTGTCATTCGCTTCGGCACTAGACAGCGCTAGCATGGACTTGTGCTACCCATACCGTCATGTATATAAAGGGAGACCCCACTAGGTTTTCATTCCTTTATCTATAGGAAGCCGAATCTGGCACCTTGTAAATGTGATACACCGAACACAACATTCGGGGAGATTTCCTACTCGTACTTCTCGGTTCACCGGGAGGTATTCTACAGGTCACGGTTACTTGGTAATCCTTTTGCCTAGATTATCTTAAGCAGTCATTTTGGTATTTTTTTACTCTTTAAATTTAAAATATCGTCGAGAACTTGTCCTTTTGAGCTTGTTAACTCCAAAAGAGACTAGAGTTTCCTTTTTCGCTTTTCTCGACTCTTAAAACATGAAAAGTAAAGTTTTGTTTCAATGTTTTAAAATTAACTTCCCATAAAATATTACTGGTAAAGTTATCTTCCTTAGTAATTCTTTAGGGTCGATTCCAATGGCAACATTTCCGGAGACTACCAGTCAAGGATTCTCCTCGGATGGGAATCCTGGTCTTTTCCTTCTTTTGGAAGTGTTGGGGATCCTTATATGGTGACGTTGTCCCTTCCTAGGTTAACCAATGGTCTACCTATCTAGTTGTTTTCAACCCTGGTAGTCCTGAGCTTCCCGACTCCTATCCAAATGTCTCCTTTTCTCGAATCATATCACGATGATTCTACGTTTGACCCCTCGCCTTCTTCCCCTATTTATTCACACTCCTCTTCAACTTTGCCTAGTGAAAGTTTGAAATCTAGTAGACAAGAGGTTAAGAAGAAGAAAAAGAAGATGAAGAAGAAGAAGTTTGATAAGCGAGAGCCCAACCATGCAATTGTTGCTCTAAATGAATTTCCTCTCGACAAACCTTCTGATCGTCCACAGAAGGTTAGATTCCCTTACGAGCTATGTAATGGTGACCATCTCCTTCTAGACTGTCCTGGCATTCCCAAAGTCTTAGAGGTATGGTCTCAAAATCTAGATCGACCATCCCCATTGACCTCTGGAGATCATTTTGATGCTACACCCTCGGCTAGAGATGGTAAGAAGAGGGGAAAAATTAAATTCCCTTGTAGGTTATGTGAAGGAGAGAATCTTCTTCACCTTTGTCCTTCTATGGATAAAGCTTCCAAAATTTTGGAAAACCTTACAGCTTCTCAAACCCAACTTCATGTTGGTTATCAGAGGCTTTCTTCTAACCCTCTCCTAGTTAGTAAAGAGATTGACTTGTATTCGTCTCTTTCCCATTTGACTCTTCCTGAGCATGTCTCTCTTATGTTTGTTCCCAACTAGCCATTGGTTGAAAAGAGTGTCAACTTGGCTCCTTCTTCAGTTGTTCACTATGTTCCCGAAGAGAGTAGTGATGATCATACTGCTCATGTTCTTCTCATCTCCTCATATTACCATGAATCAAAGAGTGACCCTCCCATCTTGGTTATTCAAGAGAGCCTTTCTTCTATTCCTACAGAGCATGGGGGAAATCATATGATAACCCACCACATATTTCTCTCGTCTCTTTTGATTGGAGTCAATTGACTATTTTCCACCACCCATCTTATGTGCTTTTCTAGATCACATTACAAGCCCATAATATGGTAGTACATGGAACTATATTAGATGAAGGCACATTTGTTAGCATCATGTCTTCTACTACTTGGCAAGCATTGGGCTCCCCATAGCTTGTACCTGTTACTCAGAATCTGTTGGCTTTCAACAGAGGAACCAGTCAACCGTTGGGGGTCCTTCCGAAGTTACCTATTACTTTGGGAGGAAAGACTGTCTATATAGACATGATGGTAGTCCAAGGTCCATTAGATTTCAATATTCTCCTTGGACGTGACTAGGTTTATGTCATGGGAGCTCTTGTTTCTTCACTTTTCAGTGTGGTTTGTTTTTTGCATGAAGGGAGAATTGTGACTATTGATCAACTATCATTCATTGGTCACCACACACCTCCTTTGAAACCATTGTCCCCTATCAACTCTTCTTTATAAACATTAACTTCCCTACCACAAGTAAATTATGTGGCTACACATTCCATCTCTGCATCTGCTGATCATCATACAGATGGTATTGTACATTATGTACTGGGGGCATTGGAACCTGATTTGTCTTTGGTACCAAATGATATGTATTCCTCACAGAGCATGGTTGTTCCAGCTAGTGAAGGCCTCTTGCGAACCATGTTATCTTATGGGTCATGAACATACATCGTGAGGATAGTTCCTGGTCTTGTGTCAACCTCATTAAAAAATGAAATAAGGGTCTCGAGGATAGTTTGTGTTAACCTAATTAAAAAATGAAGCACCTCCTTTTTCCAAATCAAGTCTTTGATTAAGATCTCGAAAAATCCCAGTCGAGTCTTTCCTGGATCTCGAAAGAGAACCTCGTTCCATTCACCTAATTGAATGAAATGAAGTTTGGGGGGCATGTACCTCAAATTGAGTCATTATGTTGGGGGCATGAAAACTTACCTCAAGCATAGTTTTTCATTTCAAGCTTGTGTAAACATGAAACTAAATCCAAGTAGAGTTCTCCATGGTTCAAGATTGTGTCAAAGTGAACCCTTGCCAAATTTACATCTCGTGATTTCCGTTTTAATCTGATGATTTATTCTAGATGAGCCTTGGTTTTTTTCTTCCATTGCCACCATCTCTTTGGCTAATCATATGATTTCACTTGGTTGTTTTTTCATTTCCTGAGGAACCGCAACAATGAGTGGTTTTATTAGCCAACCTCACGACCATTACGTGTTTTTAGTAGTTCCTCCATTACCGGAACTATTTGCTACCCTTTATACCACTCGTTCCTCCAGGACGAGTCACCTTCAAGCCCTTTTCTGACTCACAAAAGATGAAAATATTTCCGAGTATTTTTCCCCTTTTTGACTCATTAAACAGAATAAAAGTGGGGGGTTTGTTTTCATCTCTTTTCCGACTCTTAAAACACGTAAAGGTTACCGAGCTCTTGTCATTTTTGAACTCATTAAAGGTTCCAAAACATTGATTACCCAATATATGTTTACCCATTTTTCGGGCTAGGATAAACTATTTATGAAAAAGGTACTCCTTGACTGAAATGGTCAAGCAGTTCTCTCAAGTACTTTTTTTTACCTTTTCGGGCTTTAGAGACACAAATGTACAAAAAGGGACCATGTGGAGTTTTCTTTTCAATGCCTTTTTCAAACTCTCTAAACATGAGAAGGATATTGAGTTACACCTTTGTCGAACTTGTTAAAATATTAAACAACATTGGATTCGTTGTCATGATGGACATGAGCTTCTCCTTCCTAGGGCTCATTAAACTTACTAGGTTGGATTCTTCCAAAGGATGAACTTACAGTGCAATAATATGTTATCCCCTCCAAGCTTACGATAAAAAATAGTTGGGGTACCTGCCAGAAATGGTGGGGCAAAATTGGAAATTTTATCAGTTATGTCCAGAACTCACTCATGAACATGACACTTTCTGCTTTGTGTCAGGTTGGGATATCCTCCTTTTCATCATTGACCTTCCTGGGTTGGGCCATTAATTTTTTCCTTCCATTTAATCTCTGCCACGTCCTCATGATCACCGATCCTATGGATCCAAAAGCTGCCAAACTCCAGAGTTGTGTCGCTGATATGTTCAATAGTTAGTCCTTCTGCAATTACACTTACGCCTGATTCTTCGTATCATCTGTAAATCATTTCTATCCATTTGTCTTTTGTCGATGATGTGGGATACATCATGGCCCTCCTTCAACATGGTTTCTTGCTATCCCTTCAACTCATTATCCAGGAAGCTGACCGAGAGACTCCCTTCCAGTACCTTAGAGCTTGCATGCCTTAATGGAAAGTTCTTCGCACTCGATGACAAGTTCACATCATTGGCTTTTGATCGGGCGATTTCATGGGTGTTCGACATCGGTTCCTTTATTCAAATTCTGTGAACTATGCTCCTAGTACCTTGAGAGACATTGCCATTATTGGTGGGTTCTCTTGAGCTTGTTAATGGTTCACATCATTAACCGGTAATCAAGCGACTTTCTAACATGTTCGACTTCGACAAAATCATTCACATGTTAGGATTTGTACTTTGATCGAGTGGTTTGGAGCATAAGACCCTATGCTCAGATTACACAAGTCCAGGTTGCAAGGCGATGTGACATGATCATTTTGATATACATGTCTCTTTCAAATGGATGGTTGAGACCATACCATGAGTTGTTATATGTGATCCTTGTCATTTTTGGATGGCTGCAACGATACCTTGGTTTTGATATGATCCTCTCAATTGGAGGCCACGCCCATGCCTTGGATCCATTCACATGATCATTCCTTGGATGGATGCGTCCATACCACTATTCATGTATCATTTGTTAGAGTTTTCAGTGATGTATATGTATCTATGCTTGTTTGCAGGTTTTCAAACAATGGACTCCAGTTCCCCACATCCACTTGCAAAGCATTTCACCCTTCACTTTAGTTCAACCTTCATGCTTTAGGGGGGATCTTTTACGACGCATTTTTCCATTGTCCCTGTACTCCTCGTCCAACATTTTGTCACTATCCTTGTACTCCCCATCCATGATCTTGGAGGACCTCTACATTGAACCCTAAGTGCTTCCCCATCATGAAGAAACTCCCAGTATGTCCCTCTTCATGAGCATAATGATTCCCTTTTGCATCATTTCCCAATAATCTTCCTTTTACCCTAGTTTACCAGACCGACGCTACTAAAAAGTTTCCTACTCATGCTGATTTGCAGAGATTAAGACTAGCACTAGCGTCATACAGAGTGCCTAAGCCCTCTTCCGGTCACGTCAATCCTCTTTTGGCAAGTTTTTTAAATATGGAGTTGAAACTTCCAGGTCTAGAAGCTTCGTAATGGAAGCCTGGTAGATGGTTGGGCTAGATGGAGCCGAGGAAGTTAGTTTGGGCTCCTTTCCCCTATTAGGATGGAACAAACCCAAGAGGTAAGGCCTTCTCCCATGATGAGAGGAACCATCTCCCCTCCATACAAGCTATATAAACCTCTCTTTTCCCAAGCTAAACTAGTTTTGGAGTGAGTTTGAATGATCAACAAGACATCTAGAGCTTGTAGCTTTCTAGTGTTCATTTGAGGGAGAATAGTATGATTTGGTTTGGTTTGAGACTAGAGGGAAGAGGCCTTAAAACTTTCATTATTGGGGCTATCCATGAGACGCTAGCAGAAGTGTGGGAACCCATATACGTCGGAGGATACCAGCAATGTCATGGCATTGGTTGTATCTCTTTCTGATTTATATTAATACAACTATTGATTGATTTCCTACATGAAGTGTTATTTTACATCTTTATGGTTTAATGTTCCTTGACCTGTTAGGTGCGTTGAATAAAATATTGTATGCTTTCACACTTGTTGTTGTTATTTGTTTTCTTGTTTTAGGTATTCGAAGGAAGGAAATGAAAGATAGCTAGAGTAAGGAAGCAGGATCATCACCAAGCAGAATAACATTCAAAGAGGTAGGCCCTCTTAATTGATTCTAGCTTAAGGAGGTTTTCCATAGATTTTTTGTTTGTGGCTAGACCCGCTCTCTCAGGCTAGAGGAATTGTTTGTGTCTGCACTTAGAATTTACCTACACCACAATAGGTGTCTTTGCATAAGCCTTGCATCCAAGAATGCAAAATATATCTTGAAAATTTACTTATTTTGGATTTTTTTTTTTAATTGTTCCTATGTCTGAACTTAGAAAAAGCATTATAATCAATTTAATTAGTTATTTTTGGATGTGTAAGTCATATGTATAAAGTTATAACTTTGGAAATTAATATTTCCATTTGAAAAATCAAATAATAAGATTAATTTTTTTTCCTTTGAAAAAATCTTTGAAGATCTTAAGGAAAATATATGGTTATGGGAGAAATTACAAATAATTTGTTGGAAAGAGTGGTTGAATGAAAAATTAGAGATCACATTGAGTGAGAGAGAAGAGGTTCAATTTTAGTGAGAAGAAGGATGGTTGAGAAACCAAGAGAAGGAGGTGTCTTGTTTGTAATAAGAAACGAGTGGGGCCAAAACCTAGGTGATGTTTATAGGAAAGAGAGGTTGAGTATGGCTGCCGAGTTTCTTTCTTTATGCAAGGTTGAACTCTAGGATGAAATCTGTTGATGAAAAAGGGTTGTACTTTTCTAGAGAGAGGCCATATTTCAATCCCTATGATTACAAAGGAGAGAGGGCCGATTTCTGTAGTTTTTCTCAATTCACTGATGTAATTATTTCATGAGTATTTCCTTTGAAGCATACTAAAATCCCTCTTTGCTAATTTTTCCCCATACTGTGGTTTTCTAATGTAAAAGTTGTGTAAAAAGTTTATGTGCTTGGATTTTGTGTTTCCTCTATTCATAATTTGTTAGAAGCTTAGTTGTGTTAATTGTGCATAGATTTTAGATTTGAGTGTTTTGGGTTTTGCAGTAAAAATAAAATTATCTGTATCAAAAGTTTACTAACACATTAATAATTTTGTTGGTATTAAATAAAACTAAGAGTCATGATAATTAAATAAAAAAAAGTCACTTACGATAGTTTCATATATGAAAACAACTCCTTGGAAAAAGTTCCTTCATATAAATATATCATAATCACATCCATAATAAGCTGAATTGGAATTATAGTATTAAGATAATGATAAATGGAAATTGGAAAGTTTACTATGGGCTTGAAAAAAATTGTAAGCTGATAGATATTTAGATTTTGAATTAAAAATATTCTCCTTGATACTCTCGTCACTTATAAGGATGTGAGTTTTGGTGTTGCAGTATGTTTCTGTTTGGGACTATCATCAGTTATAAGGATGTGAGGTTTGGTGTTGCAGTATATCCAGAGAGCCATTAAGGAAGAATGAACATTCCCAAAATATGTTTGTAACCTACTATCACCAGGTTATCTAAAATTCTCCCAACCCTATCCTTCCTATTGAAGCAATCATTTTTTCCATTGAAAGCATGACTATGACTAGGTATCTTATGTACAAAAAGAAGGTATAAACCATGGATGCCAAGAGATTTCCTAAAATCACTTCTAACCCTATCTAGAAACCCTTCCTTCAGCTTAAGAAGGAGTAGTATAAGGATGCCTAGAGCGGATATCATTTTGTAGAATCAATATAATATTAAAAATATTATTACTTTCAAATTTAAGGAGAGATTGTGGCAGAATAAATAGTTGGGGTGAAAAAAAAGAGTAAGTTATTATAAGGAGGTGATGAACCCCAATGTAGATATCCAAAAATATATTTATGTATTGACTAATGTTAAGAAAAAAATCGCATTTCCTAGAGAAGAACTAATTCTCATGAGCTTCATAGTGAAACTGGACATTGGTCAATTCCTAAAATGCCATGGGATCAAAGAGTTTGTGATTTGTGGGATCCTATGAGGGTTGAAGATGTAAATAACTTTGTCTTAGATTTTCCATATTCTATTCACATTCAATCTAACATTCAAAAAATTTTCCACACTAACAACCTTTACGTAGGAAAACCTATGTTAAGGTGGGAAAGCTTCTCTCACTTCTTTTTGATGATAGAAATAAAATGTAAAATAATTATGATGAATCTCTTACCTTCTTAAAGTCTAGTAAACCATATAAATGTTAATAAACATTAATTATCATTATAAATTATATTAACATACTTTATATTTTTTTGTTTGGTAAAAAATTAAAACTAAAATTATATAGACAAGCTTTAAAAAAAATTAGATTTATAGCACACTTTTATTTTATTTATTTTAAGAACCTTGTTGTGATGGTAAATTTTGGTGATTCTTTATTTGTTAAAATCACCCATAATTCAAGTAGAAATTTGATGGAATTGAGACTTATATCAATGTAAAAATAATACTTTACTATGCCTACTACTAGCAGTTGTCACACATTTGGTTTTAGCTTGACCATCTATTAGTTTGGTCAAAGATGTTAAATAATTTTCAATTTCATAAAGTAAAACTTTACAAATTATTTTGGTTATTCATTGCAATTCATTTTATCAACATTTTTCTCTACTGTTATTGGCTGTGATTTTGAAGATCTTATTTCTCCATTCTTTGTAACTCATGGTTGTGCGATGAATGATATAAATACAAATGAATACATTGTTTTTTTTTTGTATATAGTACATGTGGCACACCACACATGGTGTCATGCCCCCAGGCCTGCGGTAGTCTTCCAACCGCTCTTGGCGAGGTGCGGCACCACTGAACACTTTCTTTTCATCAATACTAATGTTCATGGACTACGCCTAATTAACTTTATCTTACTTATTTTGTGTTTCGCAACCAAGTATTACTATGCATAACCTTTATACTAATGAACTCCCATACTCATTCATTATCATTAGCAATTATAAAAGAGAACAACGATTGCACAGTATAAAGGGAGGGGCAACTCCCTGAAAAATGAGTCTACCCAACAATATATATTAATCAATCTTTCTTCAATAATACAAACTTTACAAGTATCCTTGGCAAAATCCAAGTCTATACTTAGCCAATTTTACAATAGAGGCAAAACAGCCTTTTACAACCTTTGTGCACCCTTGCATGATGGGCGGGTGCTCACCCGAGCCACCAAGACACCCTCGCCAAGTCTAGGCACTACCAACACCTCCGCACAATCACCCCAGGCACACCTTGCCCAACGTCTTCACCCTTCACCGTGAGCGTTTTCACCAAGTGCACTTTACCAAGGAGAGCGCATGAGCTATGCGCTTGCCTCTCCTCAAATCTATGTACAAGACACTCCTTTTCCAAGAGCGAAGTGCGTATGATCGAATGAGCGAGTTGAATAATGTTTGAATGCTCAAACCGCAAAAATATATACACATGGTTGAGTGTGGGTGGGCTGCCCAGCTCACTGCCCACACAATGCCATACACACCCGTTCAAACGCTTGTAAATTTGGCCTCACCCTTCCGCCGTAGGTCGGTGAACCCCCATCGCAAACACTCCATACATGGGTATAACCATCTCCCCACACTTATTCATTCACCAAATGTTCGTCGCATAACTGGTCAGTCGCTTCGTCATGCAGGCCAGCTCATCCGCGCCCGCACCCTGCCCGCGTGCAGCCTAACTTGCGCGCCCACCCGCGCCTTCGCCCGCGCACCCACGCGCTCGCCTGTCGTGCGGCCCGACTCACCCGCGCCCAACCGCGCCCAACATAAACGAAGACCTTACATCCTCCTCCACCTGAAATCATTGTCTTCCTCAACAACATACCATCCTGGTAGCCATCTACCAAGAACATCATTATCCACGATGTCAACTCCTCCACATACGGAAAACATCCCTGCAACATATGTAGAACTCCATCTCCATCATGTCTCCATCATGTCTCCATCTAGTGACCAACTGCCACCAAGTACTCCATACCAAGGCATACACCTCATCAGTATGTCGCACATCAAATATCATCTCGATCCATGATCATTGACCCCTTTGTCACAATCTCCACTACAACATCCTGTGTCAACCTCGTCATGTGTCACCATGTGAACCTTTGTCATGATACTCCAACAAGAGCTAACAAATTTCCATCATGTGCCAACATCTCATCCCAACAGCAACATCATCCTGTACACTGGATCCCCTCATGACTCAAGCTAGTTGGGTAGCTAATCCAACCACATGCCCAAACCATAAGAATGCACATTCTTCCATCACCACCAGTCGTTTCTCAAAACAACCTGCCACATTCTTGACTCATCAAGAATCTATCTCCATAAGTGCAAACCATGCTCAGGTCCATGGAAACTCCATCCATCTCATCTGCAACATGTCATGATGCTTGATGCCAAGCCATCCCTGCATCATCAATCATACCTTCTCAACATGTCTAGGGACCCACTGCCATGAGCAGCTAACAATGAGCCTCATCTCCTTATCCATCTAAGAAGATGTAGAGGGAGTAGAGCCCAAAGGCTCTCCCTCACTAATCAATTCGATCCACCTATCAGGATCCTCAATCTCCATCCTTTGTAGATAAGGAACCCCGTCTTCCTTATGGACATCTGGTCTCACATATACCTCCTCCTCATCATCATCATCCTAAACCAACTCTAGCCTTCTTGACAAGTCCAAGATGCTATCTGAAAGTGACCTGATGACCAATGACTGCTCGGTAAGCTTTGCCTCAACAGTAGACAACCGCTTACTCATGTCTCCCATTCTCTTCTCGTCCTCCATTTTCATCACTCCCAATTTACAATCAAGCCTTGTCACTCCAACGGTTGGCACACCAATGGGTACATCTTCCCTTCCATCATAAATGTAGAGCTTCTTCAAATGTGGAACAATCATGGGATCAAATTGTTTCATGAATTCCATCCCTAATACAGCCTCATAGTCATCAATCTGCACTATAGTGAAATCAACCTTCCCTGTCCATTCACCAAGTGTAGTGTCCACCCCTTCAGCTATACCAAGAACTTCAATAGGAGGAGAATTCACTGTCTTCATCTGTGCCTTTGCCGATACAAATTTCAGCCCAATTCTTCTCGTAGTATCCTCACCCATGAAGTTGTGAGAAGCCCCACTATCCACCATAGTGAGTACATCAGCACCTCCAACCTTCATTCGAACATACTCCAATCTGTTCCTCTCAAGATCCCTCCTAGGGATCACCTCTGTAGTAGCAGAAGCACCGAGTATCTGCATCATCCCCACGGAAGCACCTTCATTCTTCGCATCAGATTGTGCAATAGCAACCACCTTTGGTCTAGAAGGACAATTCTTCACCGTGTGTGGTCCAGCACATATCCAACACTTCAAGGCTTTATTCGTCTTCGAACTATCATTCGATTTCGAAGCATCATCCTTCTTCTTTTCCTTTGGCTTATTGGACTTCTTCTTCTTATCATTAGAAGTCTCATCATAATGCTCCACCAACCTGTCAATAGCAGCAAAAGCCTCCTCAAGTATCCTAATCTTCTGCCTCTTCACTCCATTGCGTGCCCAAGGCTTCAACATAATAATGAAGTTGAACACCTTGTCCCTCTCCGCCATGTCAAGATGTTCCAGAGCTGCACTTGCAAACTCTTGCTGATATGCTTGTAGGCTCCCGGTTTGCTTTATGTACTTAATCTTTGTCCTTGCTTCCCATGTTTCATCTTGAGGACTGAAATGGGTCTGCAAAGCCTTCTTCATGTCATCCCACGAAGTAATGTCATCAGCACTTCCATTGGCAATCTGGTCCATCCTCCTTTGCCACCACATCTTAACATCCTTTGTTAAGAACTGAGCAGCTACCTTGACCTTTGTCTCTTCATTAGATAGACCCAACCATTCCAAGTATTGCTCCATGTCCCATAGAAAGTTGCCAAGTGTCTTTGCATTCCTTGTACCATCATAAGATTCTGGTTCCTTGACTTTCACATGAGGCACTCCTCCACCTGAGTTATGCCTCACGACCTTCTTCAATACCGCGATCTCATCCCTAGCTTCGTCAAGAGATTTCTTCAAGTTCACGATCTCTGCAAGACCCTGATCCCTTGCTTCTTCAACCTCCTTGACCCTTACTTCAAGTTGTGTACACATAAGATGAGTGTACTCATGTTGTGTCCGGAGTTCATCAAACTCTTCCTTCATCTTTGAGTTGGCTTCTTGGTCTTGAGTGAACAAGTTCATCTTCTTATCCTAGGAAGTTTCCATAACCTCCATCCTCAAGAGCATCTTTCCCATAAGTGCTAGAGTAGCATCTTGTCCAAGATTAGACCCAGGCTGAGATTCAGCTGCCATCTCTAACAGCTTCTTCTTGTTTTGCAATCTAGTTTCGACCATCCAACAACTTCACCAAGTAGCCTGCAACCTAAACCAACCTTTGTTCCCCTTGTGTGAAACGGCTTCCTTCACTTGCAAGTACCCTTTCCACTGTCATGAGCAACCTTGCTCACCAGCTTCAAACCGAACCCTTGATACCAACTCACAATGTGGTGAGATCAGTACCTCATAAACCCGGTCATCAACCTAGCTCTGATACCACCTGTCACGAAGTGCAGGTGTGTATCAGCTTCAATGCTTCAACACCAGCACTAGCTCCCCGGCACTAGCTCTGATACCACCTGTCACGAAGTGCAGGTGTGTATCAGCTTCAATGCTTCAACACCAGCACCAGCTCCCCGGCACTAGCTCTGATACCACCTGTCACGCCCCCAAGCCTGCGGTAGTCTTCCAACTGCTCTTGGTGAGGTGCGGCACCACCGAACACTTTCTTTTCATCAATACTAATGTTCATAGACTACGCCTAATTCACTTTCTCTTACTTAGTTTGTGTTTCACAACCAAGTATTATTATGCATAACCTTTATACCCATACTCATTCATTATCATCAACAATTATAAAAGAGAACAACAATTGCACAGTATAAAGGGAGGGGCAACTCCCTGAATAATGAGTCTGCCCAACAATATAAATTAATCAATATTTCTTCAATAATACAAACTTTACAAGTATCCTTGGAAAAATCCAAGTCTATACTTAGCCAAATTTACAATAGAGGCAAAACAGCCTTTTACAACCTTTGTGCACCCTTGCACGATGGGCGGGTGCTCACCCGAGCCACCAAGACACCCTCGCAAAGTCTAGGCACTACCAACACCTCCGCACGATCACCCCGGGCACACCTTGCCCAACGTCTTCACCCTTCACCATGACCATTTTCACCAAGTGCGCTTTACCAAGGAGAGCGCATGAGCTATGCGCTTGCCTCTCCTCAAATCTGCGCACAAGACACTCCTTTACCAAGAGAAAAGTGTGTATGATCGAATGAGCGAGTTGAATGATGTTTGAACGCTCAAACCGCAAACATATATACACATGGTTGAGTGTGGGTGGGCTGCCCAGCCGACTGCCCACACAACGCCATACACACCCGTTCGAACGCTTGTAAAGTCGGCCTCACCCTTCCACCGTAGGTCGGCCAACCCCCATCGCAAACGCTCCATACATGGGTATAACCATCGCCCCACACTTAGTCGTTCACCAAATGTTCGTCGCATATCGTCGCATAACCGGTCGGTCGCTCCGTCGTGCAGGCCAGCTCGTCCACGCCCGCGCCCTGCCCGCGTGCAGCCTAACTCACGCGCCCGCCTGCGCGCCCACTCGCTCGCCTGTCATGTGGCCCGACTTGCCCGCACCCAACCATGCCCGCTCGCCCAACCGCGCCCGTCATAAACGAAGACCTTACACATGGCATCGTATAGTCGATCAGACAGAAAATGTGATAACATAAAACCGAGGAATTTTCAAGACAACGTACACGTCTTCCATGTCAATTCAATTCGCAAAGTACGAAGCTTGACTTCCAATCGAGTTTTAAAACATATTTTCTATACTCTTGTGTGAGGTGTAATTTTGAGGTTCATAATGACAAATTTGTGTGGACTCAGAATAAGGTACTTTTCAATTAAATTATATAGGTTTATTTCAGAATTCGTTTACTAACAAAAATATATAAGTATTTCTTAGAGAATAGTTCTAAAAAATAATTATATTTATTTTTAAATATAAATTAGATTTTTAACGAAGTTTTCCAATTAATATTTTATGAACAAAATTATATAACTTATCTCACAAATTAATTTAATAACAAATTTATTATGTATTTCAAATTTATTTACACATAAAAATATTTTTATTTGGTATTTAACAACTTTATTTATATATTACAAATTTATTTGTATTTCATCACTATTATCATGCCAATGAGTCAATAGTTTCAATGCGAGATTTATCATTGTTAAGTCTCATAGAAAATCGTAATTATACAAGATGATAATATTGTCGCTTATAATAATAAATGTAAAACATACAGGAACAACCAATTAGAAAATGAGAGATACGTAATATGTGAAACCCTTAATTTCTGTTGAATGGGCGTGCAATATATCTCCCTCTTCATCTTATATCTCTTTTTTTCCTTCTCAAGATTCTAATATCTCTTAAAAAAAACCATTGGTTTTTTAATCAATTTGTTTATATATGAAAATCCAACTTTCCAACATGCACGTATGATCAACAAATGAAAAATTTATTATTATTGTTTCTAGATATGATTGAATTCTCCATAGTGATATTGATAAATTACAAATAACCAAATACCTCAACTCACCAATCAATAGAATCTAAATTAGCCCAATTTCAACCTTAACGCTAACTTGAATTTAATATTTTTACTTTAATTCAGCTACATTTAAACTAAGCGCTAGGCACTAGCTACTATGTAACCTTTGCTTCATTTTGAGTGACAGTTAGTTCAATATATAATTTATGAGAATATACTATTAGAACATTATTCAAAATTAAAATTTAAAATAGAGTAATAATAAATATAATAAATATTATTATTAAGTAGTGAAAAAAATATATTATTATTAACTTTCATTTTACTTAACCCTTAATAATCTCAAGTCTTGACAAAAAATAGATGTGTTGAAGAGTTTCTATCATTTACAACCAAGATATAAGGCAATTTTTCTTAAATTAGGTATGCTTTAAAAATCCCTAAGAAATTTGTGGTCGTTCGAACATCAATTTTTTTTAATTTATTAAAAGCTAATGCAACCTAACAAACTCTCTAAGACACTACAATCGTTGGTAAGCATTAAGCATAGCATATTCCCTTGAGAATCAATCTAGGTCGTAAATTAAAAAAATAAAACAAAAAGTCAATTGATCCTCATCCACCTTAAATTGAAATAGGAAGCCTTCAGCTAATTATTTTTATTGTTAAAATGATATATATATATATATATATATATATATATATATATATATATATATATATATATATATATATATATATATAATGTGACATTTCTCAATAATAAATAATTTTAATTGATTGAAAATTACGTTATAATAAATTTTATAAAAAAATATATCCTTAATAATAAAAAATATATATATTAATATTATTAAATTTTACATGTAATAATTATTATTAATAATATTTTTTCAAACATTACATTTTAATAATTAAAGTGGAAGACATTCTTGTGAGGGAATGCTTCCTTCAATCTTTCATCTATGCCCAACGAATTAGGAAATTCCACTTGTTGAAACACAATGAAAATGATTGTGATGACTTTGGATTCAACCACATGCAATGTCATCATCGTCATCTGCCACTAACTCTAGATCATTATTACTCAATAGGAAACAACCTCTAGGGATCCTTTTCATCTCACAGCACTGGCATAGTTTTGTTTTCCTTTTTGCTCAGATGGGTTTGGATTGTTCTATTTACCTATGAATCATTTGTACTTCATTGTATGGATCTTTTTACATAGAAGTGGTATTGGAGAAAGTTGCTTCTCACGAATTCTTTGCAAACATGGATCCAAATGGCTTTGTTGTTGCACTATTATGGAAATGGGTTAACCCATTACCTTGCAGCATTGAAGCATGCTATACTTGAAAAAGATCTCATATTTTCAAAAATTCTGAGCACTTTGAACATTATTATCTATGGGAAATTTTTATGTATCAAATCAAATTAAAAAACATCTTGATGACAAAATTATTATGAACTAATAAACGTCTTTAAGCATCGATGAACCAAATTATTATGAACTAATAATGTGATTATGCTTGTTACTGACTTAGATATAATGGAGGCCACGAAATGGTTGTCATTAATGGAGTCATTGAAGAATAATGATGTCGATCACTTGAGAATCACAACAATCAAATGGGAAAATAAGGAGGGTAGTGAATGTGTGGTATATTGTGGACATACCAAGAATAAGGTTATTGGAGTATGCAACCTCTGCAGGGATTCCATTTTCATTCCATGTAAAGGATTTTGAATGACTTAAGGACATCTCTCCATCCCAATAAGGTGATATTTTAGTAGTCAAATCTATGTGGCAAACACATCACATGCTCAATCTCAGAAATAAATCACATTGACTAGAATTCCTCGTTTCCACACCCCACCTGAATCCAACTCCCTCGAGAGCTTCGATCATTGTTTGGAAGAGTTGTGTGACCTTTTCTACATGATTGATGCTACATTGCCAGAACATGGACTTGCAAGTGCCATGGTGGAGTGCATATTCTTGGTCTAAGATAGTTATCAGTATTAAATTAAATAAAGAACAGGAATAGAAATATGATAAAACACTTAAGAATTTTTATTAATCTAGGGCAAAACCCAAAAGTGATTGCACAAGGCATGAGCAAGTTTCATTATAAAGGAAAATAACACGTACTCAACTATAGTTGATTCATCTACTTAACTGGAATTGACTAATACTAAACACAATGAGTTTATTATAAGACTATAATTCTTCACACTCTTGAATAATGAAGATATGAGTTTCACACAATCTGGAATATTCACATGAGTTCCACATAATCCAAAACATTCTATTTCTCCATTAACTCCAAGTCCCCCCCCACAATGGAGAAATGAATTGTTTATCACACCTAACTTTTATCTACGTAACAAGAACTTGTATTTTCCTAAAGGCTTAGTAAATATGTTAGCCACATTATCATTTGTATTACAATAGATCAAATTAATTTCCTTTGATTGTATCTTATCTCATAAAAAACGATGTACTGTCTCAATGTGCTTTGATCTTGCATGATAGACTAGGTTATTTTCCAATTTCATTGAGCTTTGATTGTCACATTTCATATCTGCTAGTCCTTCCTGTTTTTCTCCCATGTCTTCAAGAGTTCATCTTAGCTAAATTGCTTCAAATGTTGCAGCACATAGGGCCTTATACTTTGCTTCAGTCGAAGACAAAGAAATAGGTTGTTTCTTGCTACTCCATGACACAATACCAGATCTAATAATGAATGGATAACCAGAGGTGGGCTTGCTATCATCTGGATCTCCTTCCCAATCAGAATTTGAATAACCTGTCAACTCAACATTCAAATAATTAATATATGCAATACCAAAGGTTTTAGTCTCCTTCAAACATCGAAGGAATCTCTTTTCTGATTCCAAATGCATTTGATGTTTTTTTTCCATGAATTGATTTAGTAAGATGAGTGAATATGCAAGATCAATTATGGTTTTAGTTAAGTAACTCAGACTTCCCACTAATTGTCTATATAGTGTGCCAACCACTTCTTTCATTTTATCATCACTACTGAGTTTAAAATTTTGTTCCAGTGGTGTACATATTTCTTCACATCCATTCATATTGAACCTATTGATTAATTCATGTGTGTATTTGCTTTGTGTGATAAAGGTTCCACCCTTATCTCTCCAAACTTCAAGGCCTAAACAATAATGCACCTCCCCAAGATCCTTCATTTCAAATTCCTATGATAATCTACTTTCTATGTTTCCAATTACGTTGGTAGAACTCCATGTTATGATAATATCATCAACATATACAAAAATCAAAACAACATGTCCCTTTTCCTCCCTCTTGATATAGATATTTCGATCTCCTTTACTTTGAATAAAACCCTGTTAAGGGAAGAATTTATGAATCTTCACATACTAAGACCTCGGTGCGTCCATATAATACTTTCTTTAACCTGGAAACAAGATTCTCTTCTCCCTGATTTGTAAAACCTTTTGGTTGAACCAGATAGATGACTTCTTTCAGTTCTCCATTTAGAAATGCTCATTTGACATATAACTTATTTAGCTTCCAATGATACTTAGTTTCCAATGCAATCATCATTCTAATGGTGTTCATCTTAGCTACAGGTGCAAACATTTCTTCATAATCTATCCCTTCTATTTGTGAATAACCCTTTAATACAAGTATATCCTTATACCTATCAATAGTTCCATCAACATTAAATCTAGTTTTGAACAACCATTTTGATCCAGTGGGCACTTTATATCTAAATAATTCTGTCAATTTTCATGTATTATTTTTTATAATTGAACCATATTCATTCTTCATTGAATTTCTCTATTTTGCATGTTCATTGGCTTCTTTAAAGTTCAAAGGCTCTAGTATATTCATCACTTTAGACAACAAGGCATAGTATTTATATCTTACTAGCGGTTGAATTTGGTATGAGGACCTTCTTGGTTGTTCATTTCTTTCATAATTTTTTTTTGTAGTAACTCTTTTCCTCCTCTAGGTGTGCTTTCACTACTTGAGTTATGCATATTGCTAGATTCTTCCTCTTGTTTATGATCTTATTTTTCATCAACATTTTTTGTAACATCATCACAATCATGAGGAATATGCCATGCATCATAAATGTCCTCCTTATGGCCTTCATCTGCATGTTCATGAAACCAAACATCTCTACTTCCAAAAGCCTTCGAGTAGAAGGATTAAACATCTTATATTATTTATGATTAGAACAATAACTAATGAAAATACACTTGATAGCTTTGGCATCAAGTTTTCTCCTATATTCTTTCGGAACATGAGAAAATACTTTGCTTCCAAATATTCTTAGATGACTTACTGCTACTTTATAACCATAAAGAGCTTCAAATTGAGTCTTATTATTTAAAAATTTTGTTGGAATTCTATTTTTTAAATAAACAATAGTGCTAATAGCTTCTAACAAAAAACATGGGTAAGATTTTTACCTTTCATCATGCTCCTTGCACATTCTACTAAGGTTTTGTTCTTCCTTACAGGTACTCCATTATACTGTGGGCTATGTAGAACTATGTACTGTTGTACAATTCCATGGGCTTTGTTTATTCAACAAATTCTCTTAATGTATCGCCTCACCCTTGATCAGATCGGAGGATCTTGATGTATTTTCATGTTTTCTTTTCAACCAAGTTTTTAAAATCTTTGAAATATTCAAATACATCACTCTTCTTTCTCATGAAATAAACCCAAGTATATTTTATTCAATAATCAACAAATATCAAGAAATAATATGCTCCTCTTAATGATTTATTCTACATAGGCCCACACACATATGTATGCACAAGTTCAAGAATATCCCTTTTTCTTCTATTTGTATGAGTAGGGAACTCTTCCCTAGGTATCTTCCCTAAAGAAGACCCTTCACATGTCGAATATGAATTCTTTAATAATGGAAGTTCCTCTACCATTCTCTGTTTTTGTAGTAGAAACAAGCCATGATAACTAAGGTTGCCATACCATTGATGCCAAATAGATTTTGTTGTCATGGTAGTGAATGCCAACGCATTTTGACTTCTCCTGGTCACATAAAACTTGTGTAAGCCTCCCATTCATACTCCTCTTGTCTTATATTGTACTTATCGTGTATATCCTTGAAAGCACAATGTGACTTAAGAAATTAAACTTTGATATTTTGATATGTAATAATAGACAAAAAGATTAGATTCCTCTCGATTCCAAGAACATACATCACATTTTTGTGTTTATATTACACGACCATTTGGTAAGGTTACACATACATCGCCATAACCTTTGATTTCATGAGATCAATTATGTCCTAGATAGATGTGAGTGTCATTATTATTTTCATGATAGGTAGCAAACCATTCCTTTTTTCATGTCATATGAGTTGAAGCACGAGAGAGTCAATAAACCATGCATTATCATTATAAGTTTTTCTTGATAAGGTCGTTTATGAAATAAATAATTTGAGATTATTGAGATTATCACTAAGACTTCTTCATCAAGAAATTTTCCTGAATGGCTTCTATGCTTAGACTCATAAAATTTCCTTTTATGGAAATCTTTAGCAAAGTGTCGAGGCTTACCACAATAGAAGTATCCAACCTTCCTTTTCATATAGGTGTTTGTCCTTGGCGGTGTTGTGCCTTGATGTGATTTTGGATATGACTTACCTCCTTTGTTATTGTCCCATGGCTTTCCTTTATATGATTGCCTTCCTTTTGTCCCCAACGCCAATTCTGAACTTTGAGATCTACCATTGATATTCTTCCTTATCTCTTCTTCTTGCAAGAGAATACCTGTTAATTCATGAAAGGTAGTAGGTTTTTCCCTAGCTGAAATTCTAGTGATAAACATGTGATAGTCGTCTAACATCCCATTCAATGTAATTATCACTAGATCACTACTTGACATCTTCTAACCAATAGCACCAAGATTATGAGAAATTTCTTTGATTCTAGAAAGAATATTACTAATATTTTCATTTACCTCCATCTTAATTAAGAAAAAATTCTTCTTTAAAAAGAATACTCTATTAGTATTGGGAGTTTCATACAACTTTTAAGCATTTCTGAGGTTTCCTATGATGTAGCACAATCAATGATATGTAGAATAATATTGCCTTTTACAGACATTCGCAATTGTACATTGGCCTAAGTCTCTTTGTGCTCCCATCTTGAACTAAAATTGTTGGTGTTGTCGGTTTGGTTTCATCTCATGTCACAATTGGCCAAGCATTGGCTCATTCCAATATTGTATGCAACATAAATATCCAATTTATATAATTTTCTCCATCTAATTTTGTGCTACTCAATTACATATAAATCAACAAATAAATTTTCCATTTAAAAAATATTCCAAATATCTCTAATTCACTATTCAACAATATACTTTTCACCAAAACGTAACTCTGATAATTATAATTTTTACTTTGATCAAACTTTTCTCACCATTCCAAACCTTATACCAAAAATATAATTTCACCCCAACCTCACCTAATTAATCATATTTCACTTTTTTCAAAGAAAAAAAAAAAAAAAAAAAAAACTAATCAACTATTCCATAAATCAAATCCCTCTATAATAAATTTTGTTTCACAAAAAATCTTCCTTATCATAAACTTTAACTTTATACTAGGCCAACAACACTTTATATCAGAAATTATTTTCCTTCATCCTGGAAAAGAGCGTAACCCAAACCTCCACTTTAATTATAAAATATCCAGTTCTCAACAGATTGGAAATAAACAAAATTCACCTTTTTCTTTTAACTCTCATGCATGGCAGCCCATATAAAAAAAAATCAAAAAGTCCAAATCAAAAGATGCTTTTTACCCTAAAATCTCACGGAGCCCTTAGTTAGCACAGCAGGTAACAACGAAGATTCCAAACCGAAACGGACAATGGATTGATCAACACGCTGTCTCCCAACGATTACATCCGAGATTTAGAGCGGCTCTCTTCTCCTGGCTCGAACACCTCAACAGTGATTTATCACATAGCGAACTCTGTCACACCACAAACTCAGCTAGAATCTTGAGCTCTGATATCAACTTTAATAAATCACTGGAACAGAAATAAGAAATTTTATTAATCTAGGCCAAAGCCCAAAACTGATTGCACAATACATAACTAGATTTCCTTATAAAGGAAAATAACATGCAATCAACTATCACCGATTTATCTAGTTCAGTGTAACTGATTCATACTGAACACTCTAATTCTACACATCAAAACATGAATTTTACACAATCCGGAATATTCATAAATTTTGCATAATCTAAAACATTCTATTTCTCCATTAACTCCCAGTTATACTGTGTGGCATTGATAGCCCAACGGATAGTACAGATTCCAACAGTGTTGACCTTCCACTCAAGTGTGGCTATAACGAAGGAAGTATAAGTAATGAATTCAGCATTTAATTACCAATTGCATATGGGTAGCTTTGGGTTTTGTAGCTTTCAAGTGAATTTTTGCCAAACTGCACAACTTTTTTTGGGGGAAATTTGGTAAGAAATTGTAATTACTTGTGCATCATGTGGAGTTGGCTAAATATAGAGACTCAGTTGGGATTGAGTGATTGACTAAGTCCAGTTAAGTGAAATGACCTTTAATGTATGGTTGCATATGTTTACATATCAAAATATTTTAGGTAAATAGGTAATTAGAAAAAATTAAATACCCTTCGCCAAGTTCATTATCCAAATCATGTTTTCTGTGATCTTTGGTCCATCCAAATAATATTAAGATAACCATCCTATATATCACTGTTTAATAATAACATAATAATTTTTTCACCTAATCGATTTTTAAAAATAGCCGAAACCATCATTCATATAATATATGTTTTTTTTTCGAAAAAGCGGTAATGGTGCTAAGCGGCACTGGATGATCTATTGGCTGAGAGTGTTTGGAACTTGCATCACAATTTTGTCAGTAGTGATAATAATTTTCTTCACCTAATCAGTTTCTTAAAATAGCCAAAACCATCATATATGTCGCAGTGACATAATACTTCTTTTCACGCAATATTTGTTTCTGAAAAAAAGCGTAAATTGTTCTAACTGGCAGCTTATGCGGGCTGAGAGTGTTTGTACATCGCAACAAAATTGGTGTTAGGTACCGTGGCTGCATGTACAACCTTGGGGCCATCGATTACAAGACAATTAGAGATGGCGATTGTTTTGGACGCGTCCAACGCCTGACTCATCGGCCCAAATGAAAACGCAACCATTTTTTTTAACCTCCTAGTTTGGCAGCCTGATCGCATTGCAACAGGCTTTCTTGCTCATGCTGCGTTACCTATTTCCATCCTACCGTGGATTTCAATATGTCAGCACGAATGATCCCAACCGGAGTAGTCTACCTAGCGGAAGAATTGCGCGTTTTTCGTCGCGGCCCAGAAAATTGTCCGGGTCCAACAGCGGGCAATCCCTCCGCCCTCCGCCACCCTCCCTCGACCACTCCGCATTCACTTCCACCCTTCCACCCTCCCCTAGCTCTGCCACCCTCTCTCCACCGCTCCGGGTTCACTTCCTGACATTTCCACGCAGATGGGATCGAAGCTGGCAATCCTGACATTCCCTGACAGATCGCATTGGAGCTGGAATTGCAGTCGCGGAGAGTTAATGCCATTTCCAATTCCAATTGGAAATGGAAGAATTGGGGATCGCATTGGAGCTGGAATTGCAGCCGCCGAGAGTTAATGCTATTTGCAATTCCAATTGGAAATGGAAGAATTGCGAAATCGAACTCCGCGCCTCCCGCTCTGCAATTCCTCTGCTCTGCAGCTCACCACCCAAGTACAATTCGGTTAAAATTCCGAGTCAATTTCAATTGAAATCCTTCAGGTTCAGGGTCATTACAACCCAATCTTTCTGATCAAATTTAATGGGAATCGCTAATTAGCGTTCGCTTAGTGTCCTGCTTGCAAATATCCTATCTTCCCTGGAATGGAACTTGATTTATAGGCTAAACTACAACTCAGATCCATCCAATGAACGAAAATGTATATTCAACTCTGTAATTGTGATGGTAGAGGGATGGATGCTTCCACTGCACATCACCTTTCGCTCTAACGA
This sequence comes from Pinus tabuliformis, assembly GCA_031772625.1. Classification (NCBI taxonomy): domain Eukaryota; kingdom Viridiplantae; phylum Streptophyta; class Pinopsida; order Pinales; family Pinaceae; genus Pinus; species Pinus tabuliformis. The sequence goes on along the minus strand of CM062820.1, from coordinate 923,876,197 downwards.
AAAGCTGAAACCTCTGCATGGATTTACAAAATTCAAACCTATGAGGGTCTGCAGGAAGTGCAGACGTACTACACATCCAAAACAATGGATGCAAGAGAAGAATTTGCATCATTTTAAAGAAGTAGAGTTAGGTGGATGACAATTAAACGAAGAAATGATGTAGCATAGCCAAAAAAATGTCATTTGTTATTGAAGTATGTATGTTCGGCTGTTTAAATTTCTTCAGTCATATTAGCCGTCAGTTTGGAGCCATTGAAACCCTGAATTATTTGTAAAAGTTCAACAGGTTGCAAAATTGCAAATGTCAGTTTTGGATTATTTTGCAGAATTGCAAATGTCAGTTTTGGATTTATTTCTTTCTTGTTCTTTTATGGATAAAGTGCTTGACATGTCCCAACGCAAGCTGACTTTATTCTCTAATGATGATATGCAATAAATCAAATTTTGCATTTCTGTTATTTCTTATCCATCGTAGTTTGAGTGCATGGGAACGTTGGTTATCAAGCAGATACAGTGTACCTATTTGGTTATTTTGTTTGGAATTTGGTAAAACAAAGTTCATGGCTTTTATCTAGGTGCTGTTTCAAAAAAAACACTGAAAATTTTGGGCCAATTTGGGTACCTAAGATCAATAAACATGGTAAAACCATATAGTAAATCATAATCCTTGGGTTGATTTGGATACCCAATATTCTTAAACATGGTGAAACCATGTACTAAACCATAATCCAAAAAATTATGTGATTCATCCCCATAATCACTTTAGAATCATGGCTAAAAATTGTTGTTTTTAGTCTGCTATTTAGCCTACTCCATGCAGTAGCAGTCATTCATCCGTTGGTATATCTAATGTTTGTTCTACAGGAACTCGGAGATAATGACTGGCATATTGGTTTTATGGAACACAACTCACAAATTCCAGATTAATACTGACCCGTTTGCCTTTGGAATTGAAATAGGCAAAACAGACATCACATTTGCAGATGGCTTTGTTTAAATTCATTCAAGTTTTTGCTTAAAACTTGTGAAATGTCTCTCCCAGAATTTTACTCATTAAATCTGGTTTAACTTGCTTTCATTCAAAGCTTCATTTGTCCCTGATCATATGACAAAACTGACCTTATCCTTCTCTGCACGTCCATGCCTCAATGCCTGGCCTGTAGCTTTGTTTACAAGGGAAAATGCAGGAAATCCTTCATCATCCTTGGCCTTCACACTCCATGAAGTATCCATGATCCATTGCTATGGATCAAAAACATATAATCGACCAATCATTTCACATACACACAGCAAATACTAATCTCGGCCACAAACCTTGTTTGTGTTTGGGTTGTTTACAAAAACAGAGAGCAAAATTTAATCTCTACCATCAACCAGATTTGGGTCTGGTTCACACATACATACATATAAAAATCTAATCTCTCTCACCAAACTGATTTGGGTCTTGTTCAAAGAGAGAAAAAGTGATGTCACCAACCTAGCTTGGGTCTGATTCATTTGTCGGAGCCATGACAACACTGCCATTTCTACGAGCCAAGAAGAAATCAGGATTGGCTTCACAGTATATCTTCACAATCTTTCCTTGAATAGGTTGTGGATACTGACTCCCATGAGGAGCCTGATATAGCTACTGGGGCTCAGGGTGGTGGTGTCCAAATGGGTGATGCATTCTATTAGACCTGCACACACAACATTCATAGCCACCTCAAATCTCGGACAATTAAGACTTATAGGAATCCAAATTTAGTATTTTCTTGTTCACATTAGTGTAAATCTCTTTGACCACAATTTAGAATGCAGAAAATACATTTGTATTATCCAGAGCCTAGGTCTCAATGAAGAACAATCCCTCTGATTCGGCAAGCTTCTTCCCATCTTCCACAAGAACTTCCCTTATATGAGCTAAATTAGACTTATTCCCCACAAGCATTTTCACGAAATTGCCATCAGCATGCACTGCGACATCAAAATTTACATGAGTTTGAAAATGGCTTGCAACATCACATAGGTGACAACCAAAAGCCAATGCCAATTTCGAAGATGCTATATAAGGCATTACAACAGTAATTTCTTGCAATACAAAAGCTAAAGCCAGAGCCAATTTCAAAGATGCTCTACAAGGCATTACATAGAAACTGCTTGCAATGTTAGTATCAGAACTAAGGAAGATGCTATCACATCAAACCCAAAGATGATCCACAAGAGGCAGTTATACAAGAATTGGTAGTTATATAGGAATTAAAAAGGGCAATACTTGCACTGTAAAATTTAATTATCCTAAATCTCTTTGTTCCTTCACACTGTTATAACAATTTTATATGTAAATACTATATTATTTTGTAAACATTTCCTTTTCCTGAGGCTAGAGTGGAGATTAGTCCATTATGAGCTTTTAAATAAAGAGACTGAGAACTTTGTTGGGTTTAAACTTCAAATTTGAAGAAATACATATCTTTCCAGGACAACAGGAGAAAAAAATCATGAAACAAACTAGGTGATTCAAACACTACACATTCATTGACAACTAGGATCATGGCATTACCTTTAAACATCACTATATTTATTTAGATTAACATCTTTTGCAATACCTGGAACACCACAACTTCAATGTAAGCATGAAAAGTTGTGTGTTTATAGTCAAGATACAGTTGGATTTGATATCATCTGTCAGTGACAAGTGGCACTTAGACACCAAATTTGCAATACAAGGGTATTTCCTAACAAATCCCCTGTGCAATTGGAGCAAAGAATAGCTCCCTGCTGCATTGGCAAGTCTTTAAAACCTACTTTGTGCACACGTGTTTTTGTCCTTCAACCCACGTTCATATTATCATTATATTCAAGATATGCAAAGGGATAAAGAACATCAATACACCTACACACATAGCATGGGAATTCTATGTTGATATCACATGATATTATAGTTGCGATGAAAAGCAGAGGAGTTGAAGGCTGTAACAAAAGTGACCTCGAAAATCATCGAGGTCATAGCTACTGCCCCAGAGTACTAATGTTGTTGACATTGAGGTCTGCTTTACAGATGCAACTTATAAAACTAGGCAAGAATTGACATCTTCATCCATGGAGAACAAAATCACTTCTAATCATAAATAGTCAATACCTAGATTGGAGCACTGGTTGGAAGGAATATCATGCACAACATATTGTGGATCCATGGGGCCTTTCCCTCCTCCAGCTTTCGTAGCTACTTCTCTACAAGAATCTCCATTATGTTTAATCCCATCATTAAACATCATCATAAACTCAGAAAAATTAGCATTCGCCATTTTAGTACTGGAAAATATGGAACTTGGTACTTTTGCACTTGCCAATGAAGTGCAACGTACAGTTCCTCTAAAGTTATCTGTAATTTTCACCCTTCTATACCCAGTTTGTTTATTTCTCAAATTTTGAAAATTGGCATTAGATGCTTTCCAGGATTCACCAATAGTTGAATGAGGAATTGTTATCTCCGAGGGAACCAAACCAACTGTTTGCATCCTTTAACGCAAATCTGCTAGGGATTAACCCTCCAGCCTATTTACTAGTAGTCTCTTGTTATCAACTCTGCAGCTCTGAACCTCCTATATCTCGATTTGGGTCTCCAGATCCCGTGGTTTTGCAACTAGAACATACCATTTTTGATCAATCTATGACCCAGGGTTTGGGTAATGGGGTTTGCCTCATTTTAGATTTTAAATAACTCAAAATGTAGTTATTGAGTGCCAAATATAAATCAAATTTGAAAGTGTGAATTGAGAATTAATATGAAATGGAGAATATAAATAGAGGCTCCCAAGGTGAAAGGGAAAATGATGTGTCCCAGACTCTAGTTCCCTACATTTTCATGCATTGGGGATGAAAGGTATTGATAACTATTTGGGAAAGGTGGGCAAGAATATCATTCTTACAACATTGTGGGTGGCATGCTCTGATCACAATATATTACTCTCTATTTCTCTCACACACAAAATCAGTCTCTCCTTGTCAGAAACTCACCGATAGAGATGGAACTTATTTTATCTGGCTGATGAGTTTTTTCTTTTTTCAGAAGTAGGAGGTAGTACTTGAGACATTAGAAGATTTAAAACCGGAATCCTCATTGGAGGGTAAATGATTTTGGTGAGAATGCTTTAGCAATATTAAATCTTCCACATCCAATGAAATTTATGTTGGAACCTAAAACTACAGAGATGAATCATGTGAAGAAAAAATCAGAGAGTTTCTACACAAAATGAGATCATAATAACAGAATTTAGGACAGTAATGACGCAAGTCCTTTTTATCACAATACAAAGATACAGTACAATATAGTAGCATTGCAAAAGATGGTGCACCAAGCCTTCCTGCTTTATCTCAAGCAAGAACTTCTCCAAAGCTTCCCAAGCACTACCTAGAGCAATCACACTCTCTGCAAACTCTAGCGAGCAACAATGCTTACCAAGGCATCCCACCAAGCTATACTAACCTTTCCATAACCTCAACAATGAGCTAGAATCACATGAACTTTCCAACCCTTAGCTTAGATCCGCACTTGCATCTCACAAGCTTTACTCTTCACTTGCAGCACACAAGCTTAGGATCTCCAGTGCATGCCTCTCACAATCACTTCCCTGTTACATGAGTAAACAATTGTTCTTCCGAGATCCTCCAATAGCCAACATCACACCATCACATCTCTAAGATGCAATACAAGTGATAACAAAGACAGTCTCCTCCCTTTATATATACTGAGGTGAGAGAGGCTAACAATAAAACATGGACTAAGTACACAAGCAACACTATTACTTAGTCAACAACAATGCCTCCAGTGGAGAGCTGCTTTAAGCATGAATGCCACAGGGCATAATAGGGTTTCTACCATAGATGAAGATCTTCATCTAATCTTGATACAGTTAACGAAACAATTATTTTGAAATCATCTTGATTATTTTGTGGAATAGTACAGGTGTGTGCCAAGATTGGTCAATTTTCCCTAATTATTTCCAAATTATTGCTGATTTAATCTTTTCAATACTTTTTGTCCATTAATTTGTCCATTATCTCAGAGTTGATGGATTACTCGCACTAACGTTCAAAGAAATTCGAAAGATCAAGTTTTGTTCTGGCTTTGGGTAGCTGATGAAATAATGATGATCTAGACACTAAATTCACCGGTGAATGAGACTTCTTTGTGTGTGAACTAAAGATTAGTATAATAATTTGAATCATATAATCATATAACAATTTGATTAAATACTGTTAAATAATGGTATTTAATAACTATAATTAGGTACATTATTTGAATCATATAACAATTAGGTCCAACCCTTCTTCTCCAGTTCACCCATCGAGTTGAAGAAGCCTTATACTCTGCACTAGGCCTCTCAGACCCCACATTGTCAAGTAGAGGGTTGCAGGAGCTCACTTGTGCAAACAAACAAACCAACACTACAAACACAAGTGAAGTTCACTCCAAAATTGCACTGAAATGACTTGTGATTACATAATTATATACATGAAACAATCTCCTTGGATGAAGTTTTGACTAAGCTAACCTGTGATATAAAGGACTTATTTTCATGGTTTCTCTGTAGCTAGAGAGGCAAGGGATGTGTCCTTATTTCCTCGTGATAATGCAATTTTTACAAAGGAAAGCATTGAAGAAGAGGAAATTCATATTGTGGTATGTGGAGAAGATGAAGCATGTAGCATTACTCATGCTATCCCTAAAGAACAACTGTATGGAGGATATTCTAGGGAGAATTTTGAAGTAATTCAAGAAGATTTTCCACATTTGGAAGGACGGGTTTTCGTTTCAAATTCAAGCAATTTGCTTTCTTGCTTCCAGGAGTTGGTAACTTTTCTTAAACCCCTTGAATTTTCCTGAGAAGGTCGTGGTTTCTTGGAATTCAATCATTGCAGGATATGCAAAAACTGGGGATGGAGAGAAGGCACTTGGTTATTTTGTCTGAATGTTGAGGGTGGGGATGAAGCTGGACCGGATCACTTTCACTAGTGCTCTTGGTGTTTGTGTTGGTATTGTAGATTTAATTGCATTTTCTTTGTTCTAACATATCTCTTTTGCCACGGATAGTGGAATGTGAGTGTAATGATTCACTGCTATAAATTTCACATATATTATGGCAGCACTGAGAATATTTGAGGACATACTACTATTAGAGTTGTGATGTAAACATACATTGTAGAAAGCCCTTTCATTCAAGTCTAGTCCTGCTTAGAAAATGGTCACCCTAAAAAAACATGCCCAACATTCATTGGATTGCATCTGTTCATGTTGTCAAAGGAATCTTTCCTTTAAGGAATGCCTTGCTCAAAGTGAATGAGGCAAGAAGAAACATCGTAAAGGAAATGCTTGCATCCCAATTTTTTTGTACCCTTTTGTGCTATTTATTTTTGTCATTATTGAGTGATTGATATTTTAGACCTCAAAAAAAGCATAAAAAAGGTTTCATATTTATATGTATGTTGGATAACTTGCTAAAATTGAAATTTCGATTTCGATGTGCTTGCATATTGTTTGACCAGATCAGTTCAAAATGGGTAAGCGAAGCAAATGGCAATATATCATGGATCTTGAGGTGCAAGACCTCAAAGGAAAAATGACGTTCTCTAGTAAAGACTTGGTTTGGATAGAAATAAATAGAAAAAACAATAGTATTGATCGAGTTGCTGTAATTCCATTACGACGAGTTGTTGACTTTATCAAAAGAGAGGAAGAAAATCCTATTTCTCCATGTAAATTCATATGAAAAACAAAAGAAAGAGCTACTGTTGCATTGCAATATGATATGTGAGTATTTAAAATATATATTGTTTAGATATTTTGAAACAACGGTTATCTTTCTTTGTATGTACTAATAATTTTAATTTTTGGTGTAGTTATCATTGTTCATTTGGCCCAGAGGACAAAAGAGGAAATCTTTCAGCTATACGAAGGACGTCATTTGTGCAGAAGAGGGGTGACAATGCCACTTTATTATGAAAGTTATACATGAAATTCCTGATATAGCAATGTTAACTTTCAATATGTATGAACATGAAGATGGGGAAGGTTGGGCTTGTCATGGTCAATGTGACACTTCAGGTGAGATCAGGGCCTTGCATAGGCCAAAGCTTTCAAGGGACATTGTTGCATATGTAGAGAGTTGTTTCTTTTTGGGAGTGTCTATTGATGTAGTGTATAGAACCCACATTAAGAGACATGTTGACATCGATGTGGCAACTCGAGATAGAGATTTCTTCTTATGCTGGAAAGATATTGTAAACATCTATAATAGGTTGGCAAAGGGAAATTATCAACTTTACAAAAAGGATGAAATGAGTGTAAACCTTTGGTATCAAAAGCTTCAGGAAGATTTTTTTCTTTTACCAAAAGCCCAATGGTGTGGAGGTCCCTTTTATAATCGGGATTCAAAGAAAGTGGATGTTGGAGACAATGGTCAAGGTATCACACAGTAGCTTAATAGCCATGGATTCAACATCTAACACAAATAAATACAGGGTAAGTCAGATGCCAATGATTTATTAAATATATTTATTTAAGTTGCATACATTCAGAATGATTAATAATTTGTATTTGAGTTTATGTAATTTTGAAAATGACAGTATCAGTTGTATACATTCGTGGCATTTGATGAACAACAAAGCGGGGTGCCTGTTGCATAGGTCATGGCATCATGAAACACATCAGATGATATTGCAATATGGCTGGAGCAGCTCATGCACAAGTGTTTCCAAACCCATCCTGATTGGAAAGTCAATGCTTTCATGGTTGATGATGCACTGGCTGAAATCATTGCCTTGAGGTAACTTTAACATTGTCATGATATAACCAAACTTGCATTTTTTCTAAAAATACCCCACTAAAATGCATTGAATATGGCAGGAGGATCATAGGTTCTGATGTGATCTTATGCATTTGGCATGTATGGAGGGCTTGGTTGAAAAATGTCAATTGGTTGGCCACTAGTTCAATAAAAGCCAAGGGGATGTTCAGTGAGTTAGGTTTCATCATGAAATACACTCTTAATTATGAAGTGGAAGATGCAATCAATCAATTTTTTTATCAACTTTGCAGATGAAGAGAAGTTCTTAGACTATTTCAACAAGAATTGGGTCGTTGGAGATAAGATTCGTAAGTAAACATTATTTTTCGTATTATATGCATTTTTTTATTTTATAAAGGTGATATAGTGAGATTGACATCGTTCTATTTGCAATTAGGTATGTGGGTGAAAGGTTGTCGGGAGTTTCCTCATGCAAAACAGGAGACCAATAATGCTGTTGAGTCATACCATCATTACCTAAAAACAACATTTCTATCTGATAGAAGGAAAAAATGTGCTCAGAGAATGGATTGGTTATTGCATATGCTACTAACAACAGTTGAACCTTGTTATTGGTTCAAGTAAATCTTAAAAGAAGAAGGATTTCTAAACAACTACAAGGGAGAAAAGCAGCTAGAATCATCAGTGGAACGAACAAGAAAAATTATGGATACTAATTGTTGTCCTCATGAGAGCATAACCCATGCTTATTGGGTGAGAAGTTAAATATATCGGGGTAAAAAATACCTTGTCACCTAGTATCATAAGGATTTTATAGCGTGTGAATGTCTATGGTCTATCTGCGGAAACATTTGCAAGCATGCCATAAAGGTTAATTGGTTGTATTTCGACTCGGATAATTCAAATCCATTGCTTCATCAGCATGCAGAGGATAACATATGCAATGACCCACCTGAGATCAATATAGAGCCTCAAAAACATGACGCGGATGTCGATGCTACTCTTATGGCCACAAATGTTGTTGATGCAGATGCCGAGGCACTTCATTTGGCAAGGGAGGAGTTGTTTAGCTATACACATCTCATTTTAGATAACCCTCCTACTACTTTGGCGAAGACAATCCAGTTGATTGGTATGCTTAAAAAAATGTTGGATGAAGCCAATAATTTGCACGTTACTGATTTTGACTTCACACCTAGATTGGGTTCCCTTGATCCATCTTTGAAGAGCAAGAAGAGTTTCCTTATCCCCACAAAGAAAAGAAGAAGCAACAGAAGAAAAAAAAAAAAGTTTGGAAATTGGTTTAAATGTTGATCCATTAGAATATGAACCATTTGAGTTTCGATACCTCAATAAGCGAGGGTGTCATCAATCAAATAATTTTGTGTCTATGATTCCAGGTTAGTTTCATTTGTTGAATAGAGTCATGGTTTTAGATTTAAGTATTTAATTATCACTATTCTTTAACATGTGGTATGTTTATTTTTACAGCAATGCAACAATCCCCAACCATAGCGATAACCCAAGACCAAAGGGAGATGCAAGAACATCCAACCTTACTTTCCATGCCAGATAAATTTGACATTGTTTCATTGTGTGTGCACATATACCTTGATGCTTTAGAAATTTTCTTTGGGATAACGTTTAACATTTTTCTAGGTTACTATAGAATAAGTGGAGAAGCATCATCTTCTACCATGACTGATCATCTATGGAAGGACTTCAACTCTAGTGGGAATCAATGAGGTATGCATAAAGAATAGATAAGCTAGGTTATCATGGCGTCGTCAGGTGGCCCTTTATCATATGATAAGTATATTTATGTTTTCCCATTGTTATGTTGTTATGAAAATACCTTTTTCATAATCTGTTCATGGTCACTGAAAAATTTTCTCGCTATCAAATAGAATCTCTTTACTTATTTATGTTCATGCAACATGTTTGATTTTTATACTTAAACATGTAGTTACTATGTTCTCATAGCTATGTTCATGGTTCGATGTTTATTCGATTTATAGATCTTTATATTTTACATATTTATAAAGTTATGGTTAGATTGTCAAAGGCCAATGAGGTTTGAACCTTATCATTGCATTTTTTGTTGTTGGATATTTGATTCCTTGCCTCTAGTCAAAGATCTCGTTGGATTTTCATGACTTCATCAAGCTGACTTTGCCTTCATGGAATAGTATATGATAGCATAGTATATTGTTGTGTTATTTTAAACATGCCCTCTTCATGATTTGTTGATGTTCAGTGAATGATGTTCTGTCCTTTTATGCTTGTGATAAAGTGTTAACTGTCTTGTAGACTACTCCTTATTTGTGATCGTAAATTTTGTAGGCATATGAACTCCTTCTAGAAAGGGTAAAGACAAATGGAAACATGCATTCTGCAAGAGAGCTAAGAGATGACTAAATAGCAAAAGCCCTGAAGGTGCTTGAACGCTCTTTGAAGAGACAAATGGAATCAGGGTAGGATGCAAGAAACAAGTAGATTTAGGCATGATATTGGATCTTTAGCTGTGTGGTTTGAATCCAATTTTTTGGGGAATTGTTTCTATTTTTTCCCCTAGTCCTGATCATTTACTTGTCGCATCACCTAAGGTTGGTGTTATTTGAGGTCTACAAGAATAATCTTTGAGAGACTGGTAAAAGGTTTCACAATGTATGCCAAGAAGGGACACAGATTTTTGTTGCTGGAAGTGGACAGATTTGTGTCAAGGAAACTTTTAAGGTTGTTGACTTATGCACTGTATTGGATTTGCTAGTCCTTTCTTTGAGCTATTATGCTCTCTAGCCTCTGGTGTACCTCTTTTACTGTCACAATGGTTAATTCTATTCACTCAAAAAATTATGATTTGTAAAAATTTGAACTCAGATCAAGAAGAAACTATATGTATATATATATATATATATATATATATATATATATATATATATCTATACACATATACATATACATATACATATACATATATGGCCATAGTAAAGTTTTCATGTTTATGAATTTTTTGTGTAAATTCCCATAAAAAAAAATATTTTCTAATTGTTCCTAACAGAGTAGTAAAAAATGTGATCTTAAAGTGCCACGATGTGACTGTGTATCAATTAAAATACATGAAAGAGATATCGTTAGTAACCCAAATGATAAGCATGTTCCATGTTTTCAGTGAAATTAAAATGATATTGAAGGGTAGCTTGAAAGAGACCTTAGATGACGGAAATCAAAGCAACAACATTTTGTGGCAAAGGATTACTCTATTAGAGTACACATAGCTGGTAATATTGATTACAGAGTCTGAGTTGGTTAGAGCATTGCATCAGCCTCTGAAACAACAATGGTCAAAACCTGCACACAAGTAAAATATATATAAATCCACTCTTCACTTCACTACTTTGTGAATTGTGACAAAGCAGAATCTTACATCATCTAGAGCTGAAGACTGTTTAGATACTGTTAAGTTGAGCTTCTCAAAACTTGACAGGGACATTTCATCAAGTGCATGGGCTATATTATGCATATCTTTGATGCCAGAACTGTATGTTGTCTTCAATTTCCCCACTCTCTCTGTTAGTCCTTCTGTAACCTTCGGCAGTATGTTATAAAATGACATTGTAAATGAGGACTGCTTATATTAACAAGGAAATGGAGCCAAAACCAAAAGTCAAATTCTTGTTTAAAAGCTTGTGTTAACTGCTTTTTAATAGAAACAAAAAGCTGCAATTGTTCTTCCATACTTCTTAGTTGTTGTTGCTATTGTGAGACTGAATCTGAAACCGATCTATGTAGCATATGTATTTTCAAAGCCTGGAGTATCCTGAAAAGGGAATGGCCATAATAATCAGAAATAACAAAGTCCCATGGGATGGCCATGCATTTATGAAGCATATAGAGGGAATTATTACTTTTCAATTATCGATTTTCACCATGCATTTATAAAGAATATGGATTTTAACCATGCATTTATGAAGCATATAGGTGGATTTATTATTTCTGAAGCTATGGGTTTGGCATTATGGATAGATTCATTACCTTACATCAAACAGCTTTGAGAGGTTTTATTCTTTTAAATTTATGAAAAGTTGACATTACCTTATCTTAAAGATTGCACCCTAGATGCGGTCACTTTTTTCCTTTAATGGGATTAGCATTATGTAAGGGTAACACAGGAAATCTCTCAACCAAAAAGAAACGGCGTCGGATTTTTTTTGGGTAAGAATATGGCGATTATTTTTTTAGAAAAAATGATCATATAGGTGTTTGAATGGTTTTTTTTTATGGTGGAAATGGATTTAGAACCGTCAAAAACCACTTGGATACCCAAAATCCTAAAGTTTGACAGCTATAACCCAACTTTCCTAAAATTTCTGCTGGATTTTGACAAAAATCATGACTACTCTAAAAGAAATATGTTGATTATGGAAAACCAGTGAAAATACTTTTTACAAACAAATATATTTATAAAGAAAAGGCGAGTGCACACACAACCACAAACCTGAAACAAGAAGGTATGTAGTAGATGGCCATGAAACAAGCACATCAACAACCATTCAAAACACTCATATTCAGTAGTCATATAAACATCTCTTAAAACTTTCATCGTATAAGTCTCCAAAATCTAAAGATTTCTTCTAAACCACATTTGAGAATGTTCTTGAAAAAAATAAAATTGTTGGTCAAGAAACTTTACATACCAGAGTGAACCATGAAAGCAATAACACTCACTTCAACTATTCCAATTGTTACATTTATTTTTTTAAGTTTAACATAACATTACATATTACATATGTTCACATTGTTCAGCAAAAAAAGATTTAGAAACAAAATCCACCTTCACAACCATTGACTGAACAAAAAAGATTTAGAAACATTGGTGGGAAATTTCCCATTCCAAAATATTCTCTGAGATAATTTAATTAGGCCAAAATTACATAAATTCAAAAACATTTATATTAATAAATTTCCATACTATGCATGAAATATTTTAACTCTTATGAATTGTAACCTTTTAGTTGGGTTAACATACATGTTCAAGGAAATATTCTAGCAAGATTGTGCAATCACATTCCTCAATCTATTCACTAAAAAAAGTGGAGGGTAAAACCTAAACATAGATTTACTGATAAGGAGTAAAACCTAAACAACAAAAGTCATGACCTTGCTGATAATGGTATGATGGTTGTGTGTGAGAATACCTAATCCAGATTCCAGACATAAAATATGTACTGTTTAGCAAAAGTGGGCACATATCAATTAAGTTAGTCCAACTCAAATATATATGTTTGATAAGATATAAATTTTATATCAATTACACAAACGATCAAATCAGGTCAATGGGACCCAAAGGTACATCAAGCTACAATGACCATGTGGGAGTGACTAGGCATCTCTTAGAAGGGTAAATTACAGAGGTGAGTTGGACACCCCGAATTTCTATGTCGTCCATATCCTTTATGACTGATTAAATACTGTAAAAAACAAAATCCTGTCGAATAACAAAGATATTTACATTTATTTTGATTCTTGTCTACCAAAGAATATCTATACAAGTAAAAGCCAAGCCCCTGCATGAATTGGTGGAAGACTGGCAGCTGCTTCACTAGTGTGCTGAAGTGACTGAATTACCAGTCTCGGGCAAGAGAATTGTTTGAGCAGTTCTTTGAAGAGTCCCAACTGTGAAGGATTCTAAGAAGAGAATGAGCTTTATTTTTTGCTTTAGGATTACCAAATGTGAGAAGATTATACAGAGAAGGCATTAATGATGGCAATATCAACAAAATTATTTACAATTTTGTCACTTCCACTACAACACAATGATAGTAAAACAGAAATAAAATGTCCTTGCATTTGGCTGAAGATGAACCCAATCTTAAATGGTTGACTATTAAAGGGATTACAGAGGTTTCGATAACATCAAGTAATCCTCTTAGATCTCTTACAAGAACAGCTAGAACACCAACTACATATTTTCTAGTTTTTATCTAAGAATCCCTTTGTAGAGGAAAAACTACTGCAAAATTTGGAGGAATTGGAGTGGTCACATGGGAGATTTAGCATAGCAGACCATCATGATGGATGTGATTTCTTGGAGAAATATTGACATTTCCTTACTTATGACACACTGAGCTTTGATTTAAAAAGACTAGGTCTTCACTATCATGATAAATCCACAAGCACAAGATCTGAAATACAAAGAAATCAAGCCAAAATAGAGTTGTGATCTGGGAAAACTATTGGGATGAAATCCAAGGTGGAGATGGGAAGAGTGACTGCGTGATTGAGAAATATGTGTTATTAAGAATAAATTGCTTATAAACATAGTAAATAAACCTTTCATCACTGATCAACAACCAACGAACAAATCACATAGCATATCAATATCTCTCCAGAAACAAAGATCTGAGAAGGTGTTTGGAAGGTTCAGACAACATCATGATGTATTGATGATAATCACAAAACCATGAACCAGTTACTTTTCTCAAAATACATTTGTCCATGTACGTGGAATATATTACATTTGTCCATAAATTTGTCTCCCATACAAAAAATCGTAATCATTGCATGTTGGGGAAAAATAAAACATTAATAGGTTCTTCTTTAATGAAAGAACCATGCTATGATAGACCCCAGAAAAATGATAACAACAACCCATTCGCACAATGGGGATTTATATTGATGGTGATCAATTATTTCTGTTGCAGTGGATGGTGATCCTATGTCATATTTGACATCTACATATGTGCTTAAAAATGCTCTGGACATTATATAAATGGACATCTTTTCAGTATCTGCAGAGCGATTGATGGTAAAATGTTGAAATTGATAACTCCAATTTATTGCTTCCTTATGAAGAGGTTTTAAATTGTCCTTCCGAACTCGATAGATTCCTTTCATCTGATTACATATCAACTCCAAGTTGGTGAAGACTTCAATATCATTGACATCATGTTGTTTTGCCTCTATTAACCCTTCAACAAGGGCAATGTAATATGCCTCATTGTTTCTCATCATTCCAAGCAATTCTCTCTTTCCATGAAATAAATGATTTGTTTCCATATTGTAAAGGATGAATTTAATAACTTATCGACCTGGATTTGGAAAGCAAGACACTTCAATGCATAAACGCCACTTTTGCACCATTTTTTACACTTCAAAAACCTGAAAAATAAATAACAATAAATTCATGTTAAACAAGTAGACAATTATCTATTTCCTAATACTCAACATGTTTCTCAATCATATATAATTAAAAAAAAGCAGATAATTTATGTTCATTTACATTGCAAAACTTTCAATTTTGGCAATTATTCTGCAAAAAAAACATTTAGCAATCACCACTTTATATAGATGAAATTCTCATTATGGGACCCAAATACATCTATGAGTTTTAAAATAAATGATACTGAATTGGGCTTCTCTGGTTTTTGAATGCCATATGAAAACTCTAAAAATATTTATCCTTACCGATTGTCCATACACCAAAAACCACATAACCCTAGACTAACAGAGCATTGTCTAAGAAAAACATGATTCATGTATATGCCTTATGTGTGATAGAAATGCCATTTGTCATATAACATCACAAGAAATTTATTCAGCCACTCTACATGAATGGTTCCTTCACACTACACTTGTTAAAGGTTCAACTTCATCAACAACATTTGGAACAACTTTTCTATTACAATTGGGGGATTTGGTAGACTCTGCAGCTATCTTTGGATTGAAGTAACAACACTCCACCACTCTCCTACCAATATTATGGGTAGTTTTGTGTTGTGCCTTGTGGATCATTGATGTCTGGGTGTCATGCCTTGTGGATCATCTTTGGGTTTAATGTGATAGCATCTTCCTCAGTTCTGATACTAACATTGCAAGCAGTTTCTATGTAATGCCTTGTAGAGCATCTTTGAAATTGGCTCTGGCTTTGGCTTTTACATTGCAAGCAATTACTGTTGTAATGCCTTATAGAGCATCTTTGAAATTGGCTTTGGCTTTTGGTTGTCATCTATGTGATGTTGCGATCTATTTTCAAACTCATGTAAATTTTGATGTTGCAGTGCATGATGATGGAAATTTCGTGAAAATGCTCGTGGGGAAAAAGTCTAATTTAGCTCATATAAGGGAAGTTCCTGTGGAAGATGGGAAGAAGCTTGCTGAATCAGAGGGGTTGTTCTTCATTGAGGCCCCGACTCTAGATAATACAAATGTATTGTTTGTATTCCAAATTGTGGTCAAGGAGATTTACACTAATGTGAGCAAGAAAATGCTGAATTCAGATTCCTATAAGTCTCAATTGTTTGAGATTTGAGGTGGCTATGAATGTTTTGTGTGCAGGTCTAAGAGAATGCATAACCCATTTGGACACCACCACCCTGAGCCCCAGTAGCCATATCAGGCTCTTCATGGGAGTCAGTATCAACAACCTATTCAAGGAGAGATTGTGAAGATATACTGTGAATCCAATCCTGATTTCTTCTTGGCTGGTGTTATAGATATTTTTGTGCCTCGCGTCAAGGAGCAGAAAATGTCGATAATTACAGGGATCCTCAGTCCCTAAACATGTTGTTCTTACCCCTAAAAGAACAAGGTCATCAATCAACAGCACTTCCAATCAGTTCTCCACCTGAAAACACTTCAGAACAGGCTTATTTTGGATCATGTCAGCTGCTTAACTGAGCTTCTGCGCTGTATTGCAACTGTCCCACTCTGTACCTGCGCTGGAAGTCAAAAACAATGAAGGCAACTGCGCTGGGCGAGATTGGCCAAGTGGCACAGTCCTCCTGCAAGGTGTCAATTGCCCAGGAAGCTTCCAAACTGACACTTGGTTCATCAGATTCGCCTTGTGATGAGTAAGAGGTACTTGATCACCATGTGTAACCAAGGATCTCCAAGTGGACTCAAGAACTGAAGATTAACTGAAGAGGGAGAGGACACTAGTCAGCTCTATGCCAGCCTCAAGCTGACTCATCCTCTCTTCTTCTCTCCTATATATAGAGCTCTTCTATGAGGTCTAAGGAGGCTGGAATTTTGTATAAGCAAGGAGGTGCTGTTGGTATACTGCCAGGATTATTGGGTGATTGTTTTACTAGAGGTGAAGAAGAGAGTTCTTGCTGCCGAGGAGGTGCTGCTGGATTGGGGCCAACATCATTGGTTGTAACTTCCTCTGGAACCCTGTTACTTTCTATCAATAAAGTTTGCATGTTCTTCTATATACTTGTTTTACATAGATGCTTTTGTGTTTACATGTATATTTGATGCAACCTAATCCATGCTTCAATTATGATTGCTTGTATCTCGTAGTTTGCTCCCTTTTGTTGTGCAGATTCTGTGTGTAGCTGGATCGGCTTGGAGAGTAAAGAGCTGGGAACGGGATACAAAGCGAGAAGGACAAGGATCGACTAAGCGCAAGACACCAGGTTGGTTGATCCTCTTTCTATTCTCTCTGTGCTTTCATAAAGATGAACATGAAAACTTTGTCATTCGGTTGTTGCTAAAGTCTGTCACCTTTAGAAAGGGTTAGTGTCATCCGCATCGGATACTTTTCCCCACAACAAACTGGCGACTCTGCTGGGGAGATCCTAGTATCTTGTTGTTGTAGAATTTTGCTATTCATTTCTTGAAGAAAGGAGTACCGAATCGAAAAGCTTTTGACTCTATCAAAAGCGAAGTAGAGGGTTTTGCTACTCTTGCTCCTTTGCTGAGCAAATTCAAGATTTAAAGAGCTAATCTACAGATGAATCCTTACTCTTTGTGATAGATCTTTATCCTCTTGATCATCCCTTAGCCTGTACTTAACCCATAGCATTTTATTTCAGTCAAAACAGTACATTTTTGAGCTTTTTATGACCCGGAATTCTTAGCAGACGTAACTCTCGTAAGTCAGTGCAGGCTGTCCACAGGCAGTCTGCATTACAGCGCAGGTGCTCCCTTCGGGAACTGCGCTGAGAGTGAAACTGGCAGACCAGTGCCTGCGCTGGTCCAGTTGGCCTTAGTCTAGCTCAGCTCTTCCTTTGTGTCTTGGCCCTGTTTGCACTTGTTTTTGGCTTATTGCTTGCTGGTTATTGTATTTGCTGTAGACCACTTCTCCTTGACATTATTCCGCCTCAGTTGTGTGATGAAATTGTAAACGTTCTTTCAGTATTTCTTGTTTCAGTTACAATTTCCCATTGTGAAAAGCGAACCTAGTAGCTGTGGCCTCTTAGATTGCGATCTTATGAGTTAGTGTTATTGCTGTTCATAGCTGTTTTGGATTGGTTTGCTTCTCACTTTATGGTTTGAATCTATACTTTTCCTGTATTTAAAACAAGTCTTTCATAAGGTGTTCTTTTGATTGTGGACAAGCTTGTTTATTTCTACTTGAAAGTTGATTCAAAAATCATACAACAGTTTCCTTTTGTTAAGCATCAACATTAAGGATAACGAAAAGAAATACATGCATTGTGCATTTTGCATTTGACTGTATGCTTGACGATTTAGGAAAATGTGCATTTTAGTGTGTGTTCTTTGATCTGTGGAAAAAGTTGTGTCTTGCTCTTTCCTCAAGTAGATTAAGGTTTTCAAAGTTGAAAGATTGAAAAGATTTTGCTTCTCATTCTTAGATTGCATATAGGAAGTTGTATATATACATCTCGTGGCGAACCTGAAAGGCAAACTGTTAAGGAAGATCAACATTAAAATAAACTCAATTTACATAACAACGCTTTGGAATTTAACGCAAACATCTAGAGGTCTAGGTAGAGACGTGTTCCGGCGTCGTTAAACATAGTGACTGTCGATCTCTACGAAGGTGGGTGATTCCTCCTGAGAGTCGGTGGCACTAACACGGATTTGAGCTCCCGCGTACCGTCGCGTATATTGGGAGACCCCTATAGGCTTTTATCCTTTATCCTTAGGAAACCGTGTCGGCCGCCCTACTGATCGCGATGCAGTGAACACAGCATTCACGAAGATCGACCACCCGTACCGTAAAACGTATTCTGTGGTTTCGCGAAAGGTTTGGCACACCCTCTGCCTAGATCTCCAGAGCAGTTTCTTTTGGCCCTTTTCAAACTCTATAACTGAAAAGGTCTAACCGAGCATTTGTCACTTCGGGCTCGTTAATACATCGAAGGCGACTAGAGTCATCTTTAGCTTTTTCTCGACTCTTAAAACATGAAAAAGCAAGTTTGTGTCTAAAAGCGTCGTAAATAAAACTTATTTTAAAGCGGAACATAATCACCTGTTATTCCCACGTTGATCTTTCAGTTGAAAAGTATGGAGCCCACCAACCAAGGAAGTAACCTTGGCGGAAGTCCAAATCCCTTCTCCTCTTGGGGAGATGTTGGTGCGCCTCATATGGCTACATTGTCACTTCCAGGATTGACAATCGGCCTTCCTGTTTGGCTCTTTTCAACTAATGTTGTCCAAATCGCCACTAATCCTGAGCAGTCGAATCAACTGTCAGAACAATCTAGAACTACCCACCAGCCTTCTACCTCTTGTGATACTTCCTCTGATCCTTCATCTTCGCAGGGTAGAGCCGGCAAAAGTCAGCCTCCCAAGGAGAAGAAGGAAAAGAAGAAGAAAGGGAAGAAGCAGAAGGAGCCTCTGGCGAAGGCGACTGGGGGCAAGCAGAAGAAAACTGACAAAAACCCACACACTGCACCGACCGGGCCTAAATCGCCATGTGTCATTTGCAAAGGGATCCATTTCCATCGTGATTGTCCTTGTATTCCCCGGATACTAAGGGACTGGTCCCCGAGGTTGCACAATCCGGTAGCATCAACCTCTGGTTGTCAAGTTGATTGCATTCCCTCAACTAGCGAGAGTGAAGGACGAAGAAGGGGACCAAGATCACCCTGTCTATTGTGTGAAGGTCACCATGCCATCCACAAATGTCCATTCTTAGATGAGGCAAAGAGAGTTTTGGAAGATCGCCCGGTGTCACCGGTGCAACTTCCGCCTGGATACCGAAAACTCGCGCCTAATCCCTCGATAGTTGAAAATCCAGTTGAACCACTCAAGTGGTCAGCTGATGTGTCAGTCATTGAGAAAGAACCTACCGAATCTAGACCAGACGAAAGTCTAAAGGTCGAAACGGCAGTTGACCCGGTTCTTCCTTCAAAGGTTCTATCGTCCAATGACTCCGTCATTGAAGACCCGTCTTCAAATGACACCGTCACCGAAGTGTCGTCTTCATGTGACACCCTCACTGATGAGAACAAGGATGACACCATCCAGGTTCTCTTTATCAGCACCGACTCCGACGAGCATCCGGGCAATGCGCCCATTCCTTTATCGCAGGAAGGAACATCATCTGAGTCGTATCCGGCCGTATATTCGGTCCCACCACCAAGCAACCTGGTTGTATCCTTTGATTGGAATCAACTAGGCAGACCCCGGTTACCAGCCAGTACACCATTTAGAATCATTGTCCAGATCTATAGAATGGTTATGGCTGGTACTATCATTGATGAAGGGGCGTCTGTGAGTATCCTTTCCTCTATTGCTTGGAAAGCACTGGGTTCGCCAGCGCTTTTACCTGAGTTGAGAAATCTCTCAGGTTTTGATAAAGGAACCAGTCGACCATTAGGAATCCTCCCCGATGTACCTGTTACATTGAAGGGGAAGACCGTCAGGATGAACGTGTTGGTAGTTCAAGGACCCTTGGATTATAACCTACTCCTTGGACGCGACTATATTTATTGCATGGGAGCGATAGTCTCCTCACTCTTTAGAGTAATGTGTTTTCCACACGAAGGAAGGGTGGTCAAGCTCGTAGACCAGCTTTCATTTCCGGGATCTCGCATCGCAAATAGTCAAATACCAATCCTAAATGGTCTGTTCACTCAAGATTCGCCTCCGCCCCCAGTCCTCCTTCCCGATGAGCGCGAGTAATTCGGAAAGAAAGACTAGGACCCAGGGGGCATGCACCCTGGTCTGCTTCGGGCAGAAGAAACTCCGGGTATAAGGAAGAATTTCCGCAGGAGAACATGACTAGTCCGTACCCCGTCCGAAGGAAGTGGGGTTGTTCTGGAATAATGATCTTTTGTTAAAGTTATGTGTTTGGGAATCATTCACCTTTGTCTAAAAAAGTGGGCAATGCCCAAGTAGGAATTCCCTTATTGTAACAAGTAGTCACCATCTTTAAATTCAAGCCTCGCCCATCGAAACATATGTTTTGAAGGATAAGCAGGGGCAGTAAACTAAGAAGGAGACCGTATTGTTATGACAGAGGGTAACCATCTTTGGACAACCCAATGATAGACACCGCCGAAGAAAGAGATTGATTTGCGGCAGCGAATAGAACCACTCTTCGGATAATAAGAAAGAGGCAAGCCTCCCTCGATAATACCAATGTTTTATCTTTGAGTAGTGTTCTTCTATTGTCACAATAGCTGTTTGTTAAAAGTGGGCCGACAGGAAGTCTGAGTACTGCGTAAGACCCCTTAAAATAACGAGAAGACAAGTATCGTTAGCATTAGATTAGCAAGATGACAAATAACTGTGAACACCCAAAGAAAAGTAGAAGTAGGAGAGAGGAGGGGCAACCTCGAAATTCTATCCTATACCTGGGGGCATGCAAATTTTCTGGAGTGCAAGCTAGGGGCGGTTATTTATCTGGTTTTAAGATTAGCCGTTTCCAAACTTGCATGAAAGAAAGCCTGTGGGGCAGAAGTAAAATTTGCCAAAATAAGAGCATAGCTGTAGTAAGGCATAAGCTCTATAAAAATTGGTCCTTATAGGAGGCATTCTTATGACTGGTATATCGAGCAGTTTTAGCATATAGTTCATGCTCGTTAAAAAATAAACGCGAAATTCGAGCAGTTTTAGGCCTGAATTTATGCTCGTTAAAAAATAGAAAAGTGTGAGCAAATGTTTCCCCCAGAGTTCAAGCTCATGGAAAAAATGAACCGGTAAATAACCTTTTGAGATCGTAAATTCATTAGCCATAAGAACCTTGATCGTGTTTTCATCCACCACCTCCACCGTTCATTTGGCCGATCATTCACTTCCATTGGTGTGTTTACCTCTTTTGAGAAACAGCTGCGAAGAGTGATTTCACCTAGCCATCCTTGTGACACTGCCGTGATTGGAAATTCCAACCTGTACCTGGAATCTGTAGCTATCCCTGTTTATCACTCGTTCCTCAAAAGACGAGTCTTCTTTCAGCTCTTTTCACTGACTCGTAAAATATGAAAAGTTTGCCGAGTTTTGGCCTTCCAGCTCGTTAAAATGACCGGAACGCTATCCCTCCTCTAAATTTTAATCTTTTTGGACTTGAGGGATTATTGCACAAAAGGATCGAGCGCTTGCCTGGTTCAGCTCGTTAAAAATACCGAACAGCCATCCCTTCTGTATTGTTTTATACTTTTTCGGACTTAAGGGATTAGCTGACGAAAAAGGAATTATGGAGTTGACTTTCTGTACCTTTTTAGACTCTCTAAAAATGAAAAGGACCGAGTTTTCCTTGTTGTTAGACTCGTTAAAATAATTAAATAGCGACAAACTTGTCTTTAGACGAGAACGAGTTTCCCTATCGCTAGGCTCGTTAAATCTTAGCGATGGGCTTGCCCGAAGGGCAGGTTATAGAACAAGCATATGTTATCCTCCTCAAGCTTGACAAAAATAAAGAGGTACTGGTCAGAAATGACTGGGGAAAAATTGGGAGAACATCAAAGTTTAGAGGTAGCAAGTCACTCTTGAACATGACACTTTTTCCGTATCATATCGGGTTGGGTTGTCTCATTCACCGGTTTCATCACCATGGTCCTCGCCACACCATCCATTCGGGGTAATGCTACCGATCCATCACATCAGTGTCGTTATATGTTCAAGAGGGGTCATTCAGAAAGTGTCGACCGTGTCCCATCCACTACCATACATTTGCCTTCATCCATTTCATGATCGCCACCCTGAATCATATGTCACAGTTTGTTTCACCTCCACTAAATCATTAGCTCCGTTCCGTGTCATTGATGTGGGATTCATCAAGGCCCTCCTTTGACGGATCACTTCTTGTCGACTTCAGCTCATTATCCAAGAAGTCGATCTAGGAACACCCCCATCAGTACTTTGAAGCTTGCATGCCTCAATGGCAAGTTTCTCACTTCCGGCGACAGGTATACATCAATGACCTTCGACCAGAAGATTTTGCATGGCGTTCGACGCCAAAGTCCTTTATTCACGCCACGTGAATTGTACTGCCGTACCTTGAGGGTCATCGTCATTATTGGTGATTCCTCTCGCGCTTGTTAACGGTTTTCATTATTGACCGGTAATCAAGCGATGTCTTTCCATGTTCGACTTCAGCGTAATTCTCACATGGATCGACTTGTACTTAGAGTGAAGATCGAACGAGTTTGAAGACCCCGGATCTAGTTTCATCCATCCGGGCTGCGATATATATTCAGGAAATATAAAAGCATTTGCCATGTACATCATTGCAGCAGATGATCATCCTCCTCAAAGGATGATAATTTTAGCGGAAGATTATCAGTCTGTCTTCAGACGATCGTCTGTCATATGTACCAAAATGTATTTATAGAAAGCTGAGCATGGGAATACCCGCCTCAGCTAGATCATGAGAATAATGATGAATGAAAGATAATGTATTGTATTGTATTGTATTACAGGGCACTCTCCTCAGCACTGAAACGAACTTCGGACCCTCTAGCTAAAGCATTTCACCCGATTAACGGCCTCATACTTTAGGGGGCAACTGTTATAGATATTTTTGTGCCTCGCGTCAAGGAGCAGAAAATGTCGATAATTACAGGGATCCTCAGTCCCTAAACATGTTGTTCTTACCCCTAAAAGAACAAGGTCATCAATCAACAGCACTTCCAATCAGTTCTCCACCTGAAAACACTTCAGAACAGGCTTATTTTGGATCATGTCAGCTGCTTAACTGAGCTTCTGCGCTGTATTGCAACTGTCCCACTCTGTACCTGCGCTGGAAGTCAAAAACAATGAAGGCTACCTGCGCTGGGCGAGATTGGCCAAGTGGCACAGTCCTCCTGCAAGGTGTCAATTGCCCAGGAAGCTTCCAAACTGACACTTGGTTCATCAGATTCGCCTTGTGATGAGTAAGAGGTACTTGATCACCATGTGTAACCAAGGATCTCCAAGTGGACTCAAGAACTGAAGATTAACTGAAGAGGGAGAGGACACTAGTCAGCTCTATGCCAGCCTCAAGCTGACTCATCCTCTCTTCTTCTCTCCTATATATAGAGCTCTTCTATGAGGTCTAAGGAGGCTGGAATTTTGTATAAGCAAGGAGGTGTTGTTGGTATACTGCCAGGATTATTGGGTGATTGTTTTACTAGAGGTGAAGAAGAGAGTTCTTGCTGCCGAGGAGGTGCTGCTGGATTGGGGCCAACATCATTGGTTGTAACTTCCTCTGGAACCCTGTTACTTTCTATCAATAAAGTTTGCATGTTCTTCTATATACTTGTTTTACATAGATGCTTTTGTGTTTACATGTATATTTGATGCAACCTAATCCATGCTTCAATTATGATTGCTTGTATCTCGTAGTTTGCTCCCTTTTGTTGTGCAGATTCTGTGTGTAGCTGGATCGGCTTGGAGAGTAAAGAGCTGGGAACGGGATACAAAGCGAGAAGGACAAGGATCGACTAAGCGCAAGACACCAGGTTGGTTGATCCTCTTTCTATTCTCTCTGTGCTTTCATAAAGATGAACATGAAAACTTTGTCATTCGGTTGTTGCTAAAGTCTGTCACCTTTAGAAAGGGTTAGTGTCATCCGCATCGGATACTTTTCCCCACAACAGCTGGTAGAAATGGCAGTGTTGTCATGGCTCCGGCAAATGAATCAGACCCAAGCCAGGTTGGTGACATCACTTTTTCTCTCTTTGAACAAGACCCAAATCAGTTTGGTGAGAGAGATAAGAATTTTATATGTATGTATGTGTGAACCAGACCCAAATCTGGTTGATGGTAGAGATTAAATTTTGCTCTCTGTTTTTGTAAACAACCCAAACACAAACAAGGTTTGTGACAGAGATTAGTATTTGCTGTGCGTATGTGAAATGCTTGGTCGATTATATGCTTTTGATCCGCAACAATGGATCATGGATACTTCATGGAGTGTGAAGGCTAAGGACGATGAAGGATTTCCTGCATTTTCCCTTGTAAACAAAGCAACAGGCTAGGAATTGAGGCATGGATGTGCAGAGAAGGATAAGGTCAGTTTTGTCATAAGGGTTACTATCATGAGTTTATGCAAGTCTATTTTGACATAGATAATAGTGATTTCAATGGGATTGTTGAGAAGGGCCTAGGCATGGATTTATGATATAGAGAATAGTGCTCTCTATGAGGGGGCTTCTGTAGGGCTTAGTGATATAGAGATCATTGCTTTCGATAGGTCTACTATGAGGGGCTTATGAAGGGATTCAAGGATCTAGCAGAATATGTTACCTTATGAAGGGATTGGGTGATCAATAGGGTTTTTATGCATATGCTTTTGATCTGCAGGTCACCTTGGGTCCTTACCACCTAGATGATTTGAATGAGGCTGTGCTTTTCACCCAAAGTGCCGATGTGGGTAAGGGTTGCCAGTGTATCTAACCTATCCACAACACCCATCTTAATCTAGACGCTAGCACTGGAGATGATAAGCATCATGTAGCCCTACGTGAGGGAGCAAAGATTGTTCTGTGTAAGTGGAACAAGAAGGAGAGTCAGAAGTGGAAGATCAGCCCAATATGTAAGTTATATGATCCATACTAATATGCTGACAAAACTATTACTATATTATTTTATCTGATTTGGGAAACTGTCAAGGATTAAAAAGAAATGTTGGGAAGGAGTTCTATTATGGGTGGTGTCTAGCAAGTAGTATGAATGGATGCACGCCTGTTATGTGGTGCTATGTACAATTTGGGATTCTTGATAACTAAAGCCATGACAGTTATAAAATGGCTTTTGAATTTGTGAGTGCCGATTTTTAATTCAGGGTTTCACTGCAATGCTATCAACCACCTTAACTTAGGGTTTTTGAATGCCAGGGTCTTGGGCATTATGGGCTGCAACAGAGCTGTTTACAGCAGTGGTCCCCTAATCCATAGTTCTTGTTGAATGTTGTTGAACATATATACTTGGCAGATTATAATCATGACAAGGCAGAACAGTCTGTTCTGTGGACCTTAAGTGCAGATGTTGGAAATGGGTATCAATGTCTGAGGCCTATGAACAACATTAATTTGAATATGGATGCGAAATTTGTAGATGGCCATGTTGGAGGAATATGTGATGGAAATGAACTTATCCTCTTGGAGTGGAAGAAACAGAGCAACCAGAAATGGAAGCTCCAACCCATCTATCGTAAGAAATCTAACAATAACAAGTTGTCTTTCAAGCTCTTTATTGAAAGTAGCATTGTTTCTGTAAGTTTATCGATAGAAAGGAAAGAGGGTTCATGCTACTTGAAAGTTTATCATTTCTAACATTTTCTGTAAGTTTTTCTGGCATCATTTTCCGCATTCTTTTGTTTGCAGGTTTGGGTGTTCATCATAAGTTTGCTTGGCCTTGCACCTCTTGCTGAACGTATAGGCTTTGTCACCGAGTAAGTGAAAAATTGCATGGTATACGTACATAGGTTACGTGTAATCTATACCTTGTACTGCAATTGTTTATACACTTGGAATGGTCACTGCAATGCAGTGACTTCATAAAATATTATGTTTGTTGGTTCTACAATCTGATGTTTTGTTGTAAATTGTTGCAGACAAATTGCATTCTACACTGGACCAACAAGTGAGATTCTTATATGTATATGGAATATGTACTCATATTTGTGGATACAAGATATGAGCTAATTGATATATATGAGAAAGTGTTTGACATTTCGAAGTAACTGATGCAAATATATTGTTAATTATTTCTCCTATAGTTGGCGGGCTGCTCAATGCCACATGTGGAAATGTAACAGAGATGGTCATTGCAGTGTTTGCACTTTACCATGGCAAGACCAATGTGGTCAAGTATTCTCTACTAGGCTCTGTTCTTTCCAACTTACTTTTTGTGGAGGAATTTCCCAACATGAAAAAAGAACAACGATTTGACAAGGCATGTGATATATTTTTAGTTTTTCTTTAACAACCTAGGCCACCAAAACAAGTCCAACCTGCTCATGATATTCATTCACTGGGGCCTAACCATGGGTTTTGTATTTCTATATGATGTAGGTTATTTCTGGAATCGACTCCAGTCTTCTCATGATGGCTTCACTATGTCTCATGCTACCCTTGGCCCTTCAACAATCTAAGGCATATAGTGAAGTAGCTGTATCAATATTACAACTGTCTAGAGTCAGCAGCATCATCATGTTGATAGCTTATGC
The DNA here is from genome assembly GCA_031772625.1 of Pinus tabuliformis. Taxonomy (NCBI): domain Eukaryota; kingdom Viridiplantae; phylum Streptophyta; class Pinopsida; order Pinales; family Pinaceae; genus Pinus; species Pinus tabuliformis. The sequence goes on along the minus strand of CM062820.1, from coordinate 923,849,059 downwards.
TGCATATTTTTTCTTCCAATTAAGGACACACAGACAACTGTTTGAAGAAGGCCAGGTACAAATTAATTAATAAATTGTAACTATAGCAATTACACAAGTATTGGTTCTTGCTTGGCACATACAAACATAAATATTATACTTCTGTTGCAGGAAACAAAGGGAGAAGAAGATGAGGAAGAACCATCCAAGGGGTTATATGTTAAACTTTTAAGGATATAACAGTCAATGACGAATGGGCATGATCCGAGTCTGTATAAATGATAAATCTGATTCTGTCATGATTGTTGTAAAAACAATCACCTTAGCAAGAAAGGAGATTAATGTATTTTGGTTTTACGACGTGAATGCTTGATATTTTTGCATGATTCATTGATTCAGAGTGTTGTAACAATAAATTGAAACCAATGTAGTAGTAAATGAAACTTCTGGTTTGAGTACTGAGATTTTTTCCTTGGTTCGAAGCGCTATAACAATAAATTGGTTAGTAGTAAATGAAACTGCTAGTTTGATTTCTGAGATTTTTGCCTCCATGATTCATTGGTTCGAAGTGCTATGAAACCAATGTAGTAGGAAATGAAATTGTTGGTTTGAGTACCGTGGTAACCATTGGCTGTGGATTAGTTGTAGTAATCTGTAATAGTAATTGAAACTATTGGTTTTTAGTACTGTAGTAACCAGTGGTTGTAGTTAATGAACAATAAATTGGAACCAATGGTTTGGAGTAGCTGTTGTAGTTCATCAACAATAGATTGAAACAATGGCTTTGTGCTTTCTAGTAAAAACACCATAATGGCTGGTTTTTCTAGCTTGTACTTTTTTGCTCAAAGTACCATCATCGGTGGTTTTTGGGTCATGATGTGCCTTTCATTAACCAGAAGTTATATCAAGGTTTCTTATGTGGCCTCAATTTTTTTATTTTGCACCATTGGAATCGAGATGGTAATATGGTCACCAGACCATTGATAATATCAAATATAAAAATGCCTGAAATGATTATTCATTTTATTCTACTTTATATAGGATTTAATGATTATTAATTTTATTCTACTTTATGGGATTAATTTCATTTCGACATAAAAAGCCAAAAGGTTAGATAGCTGGCATTTTTTTCTAGGTTGTACTTTTTCGCTCAAAGTACCACCATGGGTGGTTTTTCAAATTTTGTGAGTCACATGAATGATGGTGCGTTTCCGGGTCATGATGTGCCTTTCATCACCCAGAACCAGAAATTATATGTAGACTTCCTCTTCTTGTGTGCCCTCAATTTTTTTCTATTTTGCACCAGTGGAATCAAGATGGTAACCTACTAAAGTAGTGAAACCATTAACTTGCAGATATTGTAATCAATCTAACAAGCAGTTTGAAACCAGGACCTAATTTTGAGCAAGAATTACTAAAAATCTAGGTTGAAGCCATAAACCCATGCCGAGAAAGTACTATAAATATCCATGTGAGATGCTTTGGTGTGCTCACTCATTTCATTTAGTGCCTCTAGCATTGGATCTTCCATGTGATGCTTTTGAATTCTCACTCATATCACCTACTGTCTCTAACAGTGGATCCTTGCAGTGAAGAATACGAAGCAAATAATGCTGTAGAATTTACTCACCCTTTTCGCCTAAGCCTCCAGCGGCATTGGATCTTCCATGTGATGCTTTCGAATTCTCACTCATATCACCTACTGTCTCTAACAGTGGATCCTTGCAGTGAAGAATACGAAGCAAATAATGCTGTAGAATTTACTTACCCTTTTCGCCTAAGCCTCCAGCTATGGATTCTTGCAGTGAAGAAAAGCATGAATGTACTAGTATAACTTTATCGTATGAACTAACTTTGTCAATACTGTGTGGTGAATGAAGAAGATAGATGGAAGAGGACCTTTGTCGCCATTCACAACAGAATAGTATTTATATGATGGCTGGCTTATCATGGGCGAGGATGGTGATTGTCTAGAAAAAGTTGTTCCAGTGGTTGTACAGCGTCGCTGCATTCATGTGATTTTGTTTTAAGAAAGCCTGATCGTTGTGAAAAGCCATGACTGAAAGCGTAAAGCCTTCATTATGAGAAACCGGCTATCTAAATCTAATAAACAAGGAGATAAATTTGACACAGCCTGGAACTTCATTAACGAGAAGGAAAAAAAAAAGAGTCAAAAGTAATGCTTACTCTTGCAAAATTTATTCAAACAAAAAGAAAATGCAGTTCTAATGTGATGTCACGCTCTCTTCATCTCCTCCTGAAACTTTATTCTTTACCCTGTCTGTTCTAAAAAGATTATTCCTGCAGCTCGAAGACAGGGCAACAAAAGTTCGATTCGATTTTGTCTGAAGCTGCAGAACAATCTCTGGCAAAGATGTCGATGCACATTCTTCCATGGAGGACTTTTGAATACATGAAAGCCAAGTGGTTTTCCCCCTGTGAGAGACTAAATTTACACCAAAAATCACATTTGAGTTCATTATCCCCTTGTTGCAGCGAGCAGTTGACACACCTGAAAACCTCGTTGAAAGAGGAAAGTCTCACTGCAACAACAACATCCATTATGAATATGACGTTGAATTGTAGGTCCAGCGTTACAGGATGTAATAAAACCCTCATCAATCGCTCATAAAACGGCTACGGCTGCTCTTTCTGCAGGCTATCGGAGGTTTTTTATTGCTGTAAAATCCGTGCAGAGGTTTTTGTTTTTGTTTCAGAGAAACGCGATGTGTAGTACGTCTGCACTTCCTGCAGACCCTCGGAGGTTTGAATTTTGTAAATCTGTGCAGAGGTTTCGGCTTTTCGTTAGAGCGAAAGGTGATGTGCAGTGGAAGCATCCATCCCTCTACGATCACAATTATAGAGTTGAATATACAGTTTCGTTCATTGGACGGGTCTGAGTTGTAGTTTAGCCTGTAAATCAAGTTCGATTCCAGGGAAGACAGGGTATTTGCAGGCAGGACACTAAGCGAACGCTAATTACCGGTTCCCATTAAATTTGATCAGAAAGATTGGGTTGTAATGAACCTGAACCTAAAGGATTTCAATTGAAATTGACTCGGAATTTTAATCGAATTGTACCTGGTGGTGAGCTGCAGAGCGGAGGAATGGCAGAGCGGGAGGCGCAGAGTCGAGGAGGAAGGTGAGTGAGCAGCCCGCGGCCCCGGTTTCGCAATTCTTCCTTTTCGAATTGGAAATGGCATTAACCCTAGGTGGCGGCAATTTCAGCTCTGATCACATCTGTCACGGAATGTCAGGATTGCCAGCTCCGATCTGCCTGGACAAAAGTGAATGCGGAGCGGTGGGTGGAGGGTGGCGGAGCCAGGAGAGGGTGGCGAAGAGCGGACGGATTGCTGGTGGTCGGAGTCGGACAATTTTGCGGGCAACGACTGAAACCTGGCAATTCCTCAACCTAGATAAAGTAAGTCATGCGCAAGGACTAAATCGAGGAAGATTCCATAACTGGGGCCCTATGTCACTGGTCAACTAACTAGGATCCTCACAACCAAAAAAGTACCAATAGAACCATCCATCTCACCGACAAAATCGGCAGCATAGATGAAAATGGAAGGCATCCTTAAGCTGCAAATTCCCCGAATATCCAGAAATTGGACGGACATAGGGGGTCAATTTTAATTGACCGCACCCATGTCCGTTCGATTCCGAATATTGGGAGAATCTAGAATCGACTTCAGCGGAAGATGTCTCATTTTTTATTACAGCTTGTCCAACAAATCCTCTGATCATCAATTCGACCTCGTTACATGTCTAAGGAATGCGAACCACCTAATCCTTCGATCGCGTTACATGTCTAAGTAATGCAAACAACCGAATCCCTGCGTTGCGGCCGGCGTAATAATCAGTCTCATAGCTGATGCGCACAATAGCTAGCAGTATATACTGAGATGGATCAAAATTCAACCTCACCTAATCCTGGAAATTCTGGTAGAGAGTTTAGCGCTGTAATTGGTATCTATGAGGAGACTTCACCTAATCTACTTGTAATTTTTTCCCCCTTTTAGATGGTTCCTTTGGTTTTAGACTCTTGTATTGCATTTTGTGCCTTTGGTTGGTTTTACAATCTTGTATTCCTTAAGAAGTTTAACGAAAAAACATAAAACACACAAAATTATTAGTATATTATATTCAAATTCAAATTATAAGTTACCTAAATAGTGCTGAGATCTGAGATCTGACTATTTTCAATAAAATAAATCACTGATTGGGAAAGTCACTCAACAACTAACAGACTAATCTTACCCATATATTATTATAAACATTACTCCACATCATTGCATTTTAGGACCTTAATTGGGCTTCTTGACTTCACCTTTTCTTTGAGATCCATATCAAGAATTTTGAGCAAGTAGATGCATTGTTGACACACACAATAGGTTCGTCCTACACAGGAATAGGCAACAGTATGAGCTATGAGTAGCTTACACAAAACACAACAAATTTTAGATTGGCAAATAACACCGTGATCTTCCACCGACCAAATGCTGCAAAAACGTCACAAGATAGTGAGCTGGATGATCACACGCAACAAGTCTGTCTCATGACCACACGGAGTTGTCACACACTATGTCGTTGTGATCATCAGACTGAATTTTTTACCATCGGTTTCTTTCACAAGTAGGTCACGCCCTTACTCAGCAGAACGGATGCAGTGCTTCCACCAGTGATAAACCAAAAACCATTGCCATTATCAAGCAAGCCGACCATCGTCATTGACATACGTATATTGCTGCACGCATGAACTTTTATAGTTTTACGCATATTCTCTGCATCTAACGAATTGACCAGAGCCTGCTTATGGACAAACACCAAACTGCCATGGACAAATGACGGCTATACAATCACAGCAACAAACATCTTCTATTATTTACTTAAGAAAAAATCTATTTTCACCTATAGAAGATGTTATAATCGTTCGTAAAAGAGCTTTATATTGGCTTTCATGATGAAACTCTTTCGTAAATGGGAGTTAGACTGTATGTAGAATTTGATATCATAATTCGTCTTTTCATTGGAATTGGTCATTTTAATCATTTTCTTAATTATTTTTTTATGGGATGTTGTAGATTGGAAGATGCTGTAAATGAATTGAATTAAAAGTGATAACTTTCTTGCATATCTAAAATAAATTATTCTTTTACAAAACATGATTAAAAATATATTGTTATTGATAACCAATTATGCTAACTAGTCACAAATGAATTTGAAAAAAACACAAATAAAACATGCATATCAAACTGGATTGATTTCGAAACTTATAACTATTCAAATTCTCAAACATGGTTTTGGAACGTTTCATCCACTCCATTACCCTAGCGGTTGCTTATGCATTGTGAGGTAGGTATAAGGGACAAAACATTATTTTACTAAATTATTCTTACTCACGTGGATTGAATTATTATTAGTTTAAATGTGTATTCAACACTCCATCGTAGTTGTTGTCATGTTCTCAAAAAAGTGTTCCAGTTGTAAAATCACATAAAGTCATAATTGGATCCTCTCCAAAGGATAGTGCTCTCCACAAGCTTTCCAATGATATGTGGAAGTCTGAGAATGGACTTCTGGATCAAAAGTTAGAGCAAGTCTAAGTTTTGCCTCTCAAAACTAGAAGACAAAGGGAAAACATGAAAAATTCTAAGCTTGAGTTCGTTTCCATCTGCCATGTGTTCAATTGGTAATCGGCGATCAGAAGCAGAGCCATATGGTATACCAGAGATTTGGAAAGGAGCAACAATAGAGGTCAAAGCATGTTTGTGACCAGTGATCATCGATATCGCATATCGACAATCGGAGGTTCCAAAATACAACGCAACAGTGGGAAGCATTTCGTCGATTAACGATTAGCAATCATCCATATCGGCGAACAGTGAAATCAATAGTTGGAAGCGTCTGATGCATATTGCAAATCGGTAATTGAAGAAACAGTAAACTGGGAGATGTTGCGATGTTATAAAAGTTGCGATATGCGATTAAATTGCCGGGAAAAGTGCCTTTAGTGTTAAAGCGTCGAGAGGGCCAAAAACAATTTAACAAAGGAAATTAGTCACAAACCTAGAAGAGGGCAGGCCTTTTGTCTCTTCTCTATAGGGCCACGTGGTTGAATATCATTGGTCCCGATAAATCCACGTGGCATTTAATGTCATCATAACGTGGCAGTGTGTCAGGCACATGACATGGAGATTTAGTGTTTTAGGGGTCATAAGGGGAAAAAACAGGATGAGACATGTCACCACTCATAAGGTGACACGTGGCAAAGGATGATATCATCTCATAGATCAATGATCGGTGATTGCAAGGAGCATGTAATTGGACTTTTACAAAGAAACACATCGGGGAAACCTCTGATATCGTGGACCCAAAGCAAGGTGGAAAGGTGGCATAAGGCGGGTTGCATGAATATATGAGCCTTATGTATCAAAACCAATGGTTGGGTGGAAAAGTTATCCAAAGATTTTATAAAGTGGAGAGACTTTGTTAAAGGTTTTTATGTGTTAAAACTTTCGCACTAGCCATCCCTTATCCCCTTTCCGCATGGATCAGACCACGTCGCATATTGCAATCACAAGTTTTTGGAGGATGCAACTAGAGGCAAGGATTATCAATATCCTATCTCCAAGCTATGAAATTATAAAAGGCCCAAGCACATATATATTGTGGTCCCATGTCTTATGCATTTGGACCACTTTTGATGTAATGTTTCTAAGAATTGACCCCCATTCCATCCAAGGGTTTAAGCCCCAAAAGGCTTTGGCCTTGAGTCCCGAGACCTCTACCATGCAATTTTCACCTAAAACCCCAGGGCTAAGGCAGAAGGGGCCAATCGGAGATCAACGTTCGCAGTTTTATAAAGCATGTCTAGTTTGAAGCCCCATAATAGTTTGAGCATGGATACACTTGTATGATGGTTGCACACAACATGGTTGGTTTTGGTGGCTTGATAATGAATGTAAGAAGGGACAAATGAGTTTGTTGTTGCACTAAAAAATGGTAATCATGGGTGATTTCACCTGGCTTGTGTAGAAGGAAGGATTAAAGCTGTTGAGATCGAAAGTGATAGGAAACTAGCCAAGAGTGTATGAGGCATAATGTGGCAGAAACATGGCTCAATCATAGGCCATCCAAGGAAGTGGCTTAGAGATATTTTTACAACCATCATTCCATTTTCACATGTTTGTTATTCAGCTGTTGTGTTAACCTATCATTCTATTTTATTTTAAAGAAAAACATCTTTCTGTTGTAATAATTTGAGGGAACAAAGCCTACCCGCTGAGACAGCTAGTCATGCAAACAACTGGAAGCTTAGACCAGATATACTTTTATAATTGATTTACAAGTTCCCCCTCTCCCTATAAAAGGAAGGAAGAAACACATAACAATGGTTCATAATTTTTGCGAAAGACTTCTCTCTTACTGGACATTTTCTTGTTTTCCTAAACACTTGTCTGAAGTTTGTTGTTTCTGGTTTTTTTTCAAGAGATTAATACAAAGTTCTAGGTGATTCCAACTTATCAGATTTGTAGTATGTCCTTCTCTCTATGTATTATCATATATGATTAAAATTATTCATAGACTGCATGTTAAGTAGAAACTAGTTGTATTTCCCTTCATATGCATATTCATTTAAATCAAAACATTCATGTATAATGTTTGTTTAATGGTGGAAATCGAGTCTATAAAAAGTATTCCATGCATCTTAGCATTTCACAACACTCTCTCTCACTCATTTCTCTCTGATTTTTGATATATATATATATATATATATATAATTCTTATACCTTAAGATTTATATGATGGACTCCTCTTCTACTGTCTTCTTCCATTACCTTTGTTTCAACAATTAAATCGGTGCACATTCCTAATCTGATTTGGTCACCCGTGAGTTGAAGATTATTTATTGATTACTCGTGTGTACAAACTACTACCTATATTTCACCTTTATGAATGGTTCTGAATCAAACCCACTTGGATTATTTGTGACAAACTAAACTGTTGCAAGTCTTTAATACAAATATGTCAAGCACTCTTTAAGATTTCTTAGGAACTGGTCTCTCCCTTTAACCTAATTCTATCTCTGGGAAGCTTCCATATCTCCTAAAGCACTTGTGCTACAGATGCTAGAAAAAACGACAACATCTTTTTGGCGTCGTTTCCAGGGAACGAATATGAAATAATTTTGCCTCAGTGCAACAAATCTTTGCAATCCCTCTATCATGTGAGCAAGGGAAGTGTGAGTTGAAGATCCCTCACCTTGGAGACTCCACTATCTTAATTCATTTATAAACACCTTGGTGACTCCATTGTCTGTATTTTTATTTGATCATTCTAGCTTAAAATAGGCACCATACCCTCTCAGGTGCCTCTCAGCAAAAAACTCCCTCTGTATCTGACCCAAAAGGAATAATATTTAGAAGGATTTCGAAAGAAAAGACTCCAAACACTGATGCTATTGTCTCTTCATTTCCTTAAACATATTCATCTAGTTCACAGAAGGTTGTAATACATTGTTCTGAATTTCCTCCTAGAGTTCTATTATATCCTCCAGAAATTGGTCATATGCTTAGTATTATGTCCCTAGAAATCGAAGAAGAAGATGAGGAGACAAAAGATAAACTCGAAAGCTTCCCTACGCACAAGGTGAATAGTTTCTCATTTCATTGTTAGTCGGCTATCTTACCATTGGTCATACCACAGGCTCCTCCAATGATTCAAGTAACACCACCTCTGATCCAAATGGTTGCCCTAGGTTTGTTCTTCAACAAATATGCTCCCTTAAACCCACCTCAAGCTTTAAATTCTATGCCACATGACTATCTCAAGTTTCTACTGAGGTATAGTGAAGAAGATGATATAAAAATGTAGAGGCACCTAGAAAGTTTTTTTGCCTTTGCAGAGAATCTGAATGTTGAACACCAATATGTAGTATTGAGTATTTTCGTCCAATATTTGTACAGGGAAGTCAGGAAATGGTTTTAATCTTTGTCAAATTATACCATTAACACTTGGGAGGAAATGGAGAACTCATTTATGTAGAAATGGGGTGAGAAGAGATACCATGGATACATTCTCATGGAGTTTAATGCCATGAAGAAGAAATCTGGTCAAGATATCGCATATTTTATTAAAAGATTTAATAAATTGTACAACAATCTGTGTGCTGAAATCAAACCTTCACATGTCACTGCCCGAGTAGTCTTTGTTGGGGCCTTTGATTTAGAATTCAGTTTTACTCTTAAGATAGAGTAAGTCTCATACCTTCAACCTGATTAAATTGATGCCCTTGAGGTTGAAGCAAATTTTACCTCCACAGGGAAGTCAAGATGCATAACTGACTTTGGAGATAAGAAAAGGGGGAAATAGGAGGCATCTTCCTCAAGTCAAGGAAGAGAACCTCAAGAACAAAGGGTAGGGGAGATGGATTGATAAAGAACTTATCAAGAAAACTGAAAAAAATGGAGTTGGAGAATAAAAGCCTTCAAAGTCAGAACTTCCCAGCTGCTAATCAGAGTTTTAATCCCCAATATAAAAGTCCTCCCCTACAGATTATGCAAAGGGAGAGGAGAGAGAAATAAGACCACATTCATCCTCCATTGTATATAGAAGATGATCCAGGGGAATTTACACTAGATACACGTGATGTTTAGGGGAACTTTTATTCTTCTTTCTATGATGAAGGACAAGAATTCATAACATATGAAGAGGAGGTGGATCTTGATGCCACACTGGATGACGAAAATATCAATGACTACTGCAAACGATTTGCTGATTTCACGCACACTCATTTGCACAAGAAATATAATACACAATCATATAGAAAGAGGTCGAGAGCACAATATCATATGAAGGTACTTCCTCTGAGGAGCCTCCTAAGCCTGCTCACAAGGGTAAGGGACCTGTAGATCCAATTACTCCAAGAAATAAAGAGTCCTTAGATACGAACTTCTATAATCCTGAAGTCATCAAAGAAGGTAAATCACCTCCTCCTACTAGATTCATTCATGAAAAGAAAAAGGAGCCTATATATATTAGCACTATAAAGAAAGGCCCTACCATCTTTACCTTCTAGAAAGAGATTGATAAAGTCAAGATCCTAGTCCCATTTTCCAAGATCCTAAAACACCCCACCTACAAGGCCCAAGTCTCTTAGTTTATGCTTCCTTCCGCTTGAACCCAACCACTTGACAGTTTAAACCTACAAGAAGAAAGGCCAATGGTAGTCTTTGGACCTCATGTTGAGGAGAAAGATCCCTCCACTCTACCTTTTTATGTTACTCTGGTAGTCCATGACCTCCTACTCCATAATTTCATGTTAGACATAGGAGCTTCCCATAATTTGATGTCATTATCAGGAATGGAGCAGTCGGGTCTAGAGATAACCAAACCATATAAGGATCTCTATTCTTTTGACTGTGACAGGGTCAAGTTCTTGGGAATGATCAAGGATCTGGTGGTGAATTTGGCCCAGATCCTAGTTAAAAGTGTGGTGATGGACATCACAGTTGTTGACATCCCTATGAGGATTGGTATTCTTTTTTCTAGGTCTTGGGGATCAGAATCGAAGGTTCCATCAAGCCGAATCTTACTTATTATACCATTCCTATCTTTGGTGGAGAGGAAAGGAGATTATACAAAGAATCCAGATTCATTAAAACAGTGACAATAGTTGAATTCTCAAACAATTATCCTATGCATGGGACATAAAAACATATCTCATGCTTCATGCTAGAAGAAGATGACTTTATTCTAGAAGAAACACAAGTGTAGCCTGTAGTCAAATCAGACCAATAGCTCAAAGAGTGTAGCAAAGTATGGAAGTTGTATTTTTATGGTGCCAATTCTAAAGAAGGAAAATCAAAAGGGGTATTATTGATATATCTAGAGAGTAGCTTGATTCCCCTCTCTTTCAAATTAGAATTTGAAGCCAACAATAATGTGGTAGAGTATGAGGCATTAGTACTGGGTCTATAAGCAACGAAGAATTAAACATTGACTGCATTACTATATTTGGAGACTTGAAACTGTTAGTGAACCAAATCAAGGACCACTCCCAAACTAAGCACCCCCGGTGGAGGGATTACATAAATGAGGTTTTGCACTTCATCGAAAATTTTTTCTCGGCTTTTAATGTGCAATTATTTCCCAGGGAAGGAAACCAAATGAGTGTTTCTTTAGCTATAGCTACCAAGAACTTCAAGCCACCAGAAAATCCATTGCTCGAGTATGAAATTGAAGTTAGGTACAGACCCTCAATGCATGACAATGTGAACCACTGGCAAGTGTTTGAGGATGATAAGAAAATCAAGTGCTTCATGGAAGTCATTGGGGAGTTCTCAAACTCTGTGATCAATAAGGAATAAGAAGAAGTGATACAAGAATAACCAACTTCCTCGGAGGAAACTATTGTAGGACATAGAGTTCTACGGCTGAAGGGAAATGCCATTCCATTGGGTCTAGTTACTTTGGAGAGGATATTCAAAGAGAACGACATGGTTTCTAAACCTGCTGAATAGGAAGCTGATAAAGAGGTTGAGGATTGCAACATAGGCTCAAATAAAAAACCCCAGATGATTAAGTTGTCAAAAGGTATCCCTCATCAATACAAAGAAAGGTACTTAAATCTCTTAAAAGACTATAAAGATGTTATTTCCTAGTCTTATGATGATTTGGAAACTTTTGATGTAAATTTTATTCAACATAAGATTCATTTAAAGAATGATGTGAAGCCCTATAAGTAGAAAATTAGATAGATCAATCCCCTCCTACTCCCATCCATTGAGAAGGAAATGAAGAAGTTACTTCAAGCTAAAATCATTGTACCACTAAGGTACTCATAATGGGTTTCAAATCTGGTTCCTGTTAGGAAGAAGAATGGAGAAATAATACTGTGTATAGATTTCAAGAACCTCAGCAGAGATTCTTTGAAGGACAACTACCCATTGCCTAAAATGGATCATATTTTACAGAACGTAGTCGACTCTACTCAGATGTCTATGACAGACATCTTTTTAGTGTATAATTAGATAGCAGTGCATCCTGATCATCAAAAAAAGATTGCATTCACTACACCTTGGGGGAATTTAATGTACGAAGTATGCCATTCAGCCTTGTAAATGGAGGAGAAACTTTATAGAGAGAAATGGACATAGAATTTGCGGGAGAGTGGGACAAATTTGTGGTGGTTTATCTGGTTGATATCATTGTTTTCTATAAAATAGATGAGGAGCACATTGAACATATGAAACTCACCTTTGAAAAATGCAGGAAGTATGGGATAACTCTAAATCCCAAGAATCCCAATTCGCTTTGGGTGAAGGAAAGTTTTTGGGGTACATCATACCACAGGAAGCAGTAAAGATCGATCCTAAGTGGGTGGAGGCCATCAATCATATTTCCCTACCAAGAAATAAAGAGGAGGTCCAAGTATTCTTGGGGAGGATTAATTTCTTGAGGAGATTTGTGCCTAACTATGCAGAAATAGTGAAAGGTATTATGAAGATGTTGAAGAAGGAGAATGAAGTGAAGTGAAGCCGAAATTCTTGAGAATCCTTCTCTAGAATCAAGACATGTTTGGAAAAATCTCATGTGTTATTCAACTAAGACTATTCAAGCTCATTTTAAATATTTTCTTTTGCCTCCACCCATATTTTAGATGCTATGTTACTACAAAAAAATAAGGAAAACAATGAGTATCTTATAGGCTTCTTCAACCAAGTGTTGTGGGATGCTGATGTGAAATATAATATATTGGAAAAATAAGGAATACGCTCTAGTCAAAGCTCTGAAGGCTTTTAGAGTTTATGTTTTACACTCAAACATCGTGGCTTATGCCCTGACATCACCTATTAAGGACATCTTGCTGCAAGGAGACAATAATCATAAAACGAGTAAGCGGATTGCAAAAATCAAAGAATTTGACGTGGAGGTAAAGCCCACTGAAATCGTTATAGGACAAGTGTTGGCCGAAATCCTATCAGAGTCTAACTACAAGGCCTTGGGGATCAACCTTTTAATAGAAGAATATGAATAGGGAACATAGCTTATGATTAAGACTTTAGTCCAAAATATTCATATCAACTACGAAACCTCTTCCTGGTATCAGAATGTCATCCACTATCTCCTATTTTTGAGGTTCCTAGCAAAGATGGAAGAATCCAAGTATAGAGCATTGAGGGATCAAGCCCAAAAGTTCATTATATCCAATGGAAAAATATACTCGAAAGACTCAGTGGGAATTCTAATTTTGTGTTTGGTTGAGACAAAAACTCAAAGAGTGATGGATGAGTTCCATAGTGGCATTTTTGGTGGGCACTACAACTGGAATACCATTTTGTATAAGATATTGAAGGCAGGGTTCTATTGGCCAAAACTATTTGGATATGTTCATTCTTATGTTAAGTCTTGTCAACAATGTCAAGTGTTTCTTTGAAAAGAAAAAATTAGCTCCACACCCCTTGATCTATGTTCGTGTAGAAAAACAGTTCTACCAATGGGGACTAGAATTCATCAGAAACATACACCCTCCTTCTAGTGGACAACACAAGTGGATCCTCACTGCCATGGACTATTTCACCAAGTGGGTAGAAGCAGTTCCAGCTAGGAATGCAACTGACACTATGGTAATGAAAATTTTGGAGGAGAATATCCTGGCTAGGTTTGGATGTCCTATGAATATTATAACTGATAACGCCCAAGCTTTTATTTCTAAAAATTTTAGCACCTTTTGTGAGAAATTTAACATATCAGTTGGCCACTCCACTACCTACTATCCTCAAGGAAATGGGCTAGCTAAGTCTTCCAACAAAACGATGTGAGAATCGTGAAGAAGACAATTGCAGAAGTCCAGAGGAACTAGGATTCTCAACTAAAATTTTCAATATGGGAAAATAGGGTCACTCCAAAAACATCCTCAGGTAAATCACCTTTTCGAGTTGGTCTATGAAAAATCAACTTTATTCCCTATACAACTTGTTATTCTGGTTCCTAATATTCTACAAGATATGGAAGAGATACCCTTTCTCCCTAACTAGAAGGATAAACCAATTAGTGGAGCTCTAGGAGATGAGGGAACAAGTAAATTCACAGGTTAGACAACTACCAACAAATATTGAAATCCTTGTTTGATAAGAAAGCTAAATATAGGTCTCTCCAACCTACAGATCAAGTTTTGATGTGGGTTGTGAGAAGAGAAGAAAAGGGTAAACCTGGTAAGTTTGATCCCTTATTGTTTCAACCCTTCAAGGTTGTTGAGACTAAAGGAAACAATAATTTTATGCTAGAGAACTTTGAGGATGAAATTCTTGAGCCACCTGCAAATGAGCAATTCCACAAGCTTTATTTGTAGAATTAAGAGGTTCGATTCTCACCCATTGTACATACCGGTGAGCCATTGTAAAATATAAGTAATCCTTTCAATTCCTTATATTTCTATATTTTATATTTATATACATGAATATAATGACTTCATGCACAATATATAGAAGGTTTTTAGTTTATAGGTCCTCAACAGCTTGGTAGGAAGGCACTGACCCTAGTTGGAGCTAATGTCATCACCTTCTGCAAAACGTTTTCCAACTGTAAAAAAGAGTGAAAAAGAGTAGAGAGGTTTGTAGCCATCTGCAAATTCATAGAAGCACACAAACCCCAAATCAGACCCTCTCCAAATGATAATTCTTTCATCGAGATTTCTAATGGTATGTGGAAGTCCTAGAATGGCCTTTTGGATCAAAAGTTAGAGCAAGTTGAAGCTTTGCCTCTCAAAACCAGAAGACAAAGGGAAACTTGAAAAATTCTAAGTTTGAGTTCGTTTCCATTCACCACGTGTCCAATTGGTGATCCGAAGTAGAGGCATATGGTACGTAAAATATTTAGAAAGGAGCAACAACAGAGGTTGAAGAGGATCTGTGATCAATGGTTGCCGATATTTCATATTGGCGATTAGAGGTTCCAAAATACAATGCAACAACGAGAAGCATTTCACCGATTAGAGATTAGCAATAAGGGATGTTAATTAGTGTGTAAGTTGAGAAATTGTCTCAACCAAGTGAGTATAAGATGGACGCACTATCTTAAGACCACTTACTCATGTATTTAAATGTATTACTAAATTTTTTGAATAATGTGAATTACATGAGCATGAGAGACCACATGATGGCTCGCTGCCTTTTCTGCCAATTTAATTTTTGTGTGTTAATTTGTTGTGCATATGGTTATATGGCTTTATGATTCTTCTTGATCTTGAGACTAGGGCTTTGGATATCTCCTAACCATACCATTAGAATTTCCTCAAATTTGGAGGAGGCCTACGTGAGAAACAAGTGTAATTGAGGCCAATAAATAGAATTTCTTCTATGGGTGGTTTGTCAGGAAAATGATGCCCTAGGAGCCCTAATGTGGCTAGACCTAGAATGAAGAAGGAGAGGGGAAAAATGTTTCTTTAAGTGATCACCTTATGGTAGATTACTCCCTAAAACTTTGGGGAGATTGTAGTCAAGATGTATATGAAAATGGACTTCGCTTCTTGCTCAAGGAGGCTCTAAGATCAATTTCGCTTGTCCTTCGGGAAAATGAGAGTGACCTTTAAATTTTTTATACTTTTCTTTGCAAGGTAATGTGGTTTGTCAAGATAAGTTAAACTATAGAATTATCCTTCATAGGAATCGTTCAAGAGACACGACCCATATATAGAGATATGCTATATAGAAACATAATTCCAAAATTTCGCAGTAAATGCATGCAACAACTAGCCCTAGTATAGCGAAAATCTCATCATCAATGCATGTGACAAATTAAAGTAATAAATAACATTAAATTAGTACTCACATGTAAGAGAATATACCCAACCACGAATAAACTTTTCAATCATGAAGCTCCAAGATAGGAAAAGACAATCCATACATCAAAATTCATCCATGCTCCAAAGTTTCATTGACCAAGAAGGAATCGCGAAAATATCAAGAGAGATACAAGTTTGAACCAAGTGATGATTTGAAATTAACTCTAATCATTCGTATTTATACTGCTAGTGAGTTCGATTTAGCTATTTGAGCCTACATTAGCCCCTAAAATAAAAATAATGTGCAAATAACTAACTTTTGGTGACAATCCCACCAAATTAGGTGATAAAAAAAATAGCAAGCCTCTCAAGAGGTTGAATGATCAATAATATGTATCGTTGGGCTCTCTAATAAGCCTGATGAGGTCCATAAATGTCATATGATTAAGAGGATTTAAAAAAGTGATGGATAAGGGGTTAGCCCCTCGTTCTCCACATAATAAACCTATGGTGCTCCCAATGGGTGTGAAAACACACAAGTGACCTCATGAGTGTCCAAGTAAGTCAAAGACGATTGTATACCATATGTAAGGGCTCACGTGATGGTATAAGTGATGCCACATCAACATACAAATCCTGGGTCATTTGCAAAGTGCATGCTACAACTATGGGCCTAGCTGGGCAAAGATGAATAAAGTCCATCTTCCTCGTCCAATAGGTGAATTTTGAGTAATTTCTGAACATATTTGGGGATCCATGGAGTGATTTATACTATTGTGGAGGCCCATGGATCTAAAGACACACCCTACATGTGCCAATGTAGCCCTCCGTGGGTTTAGGACCTTGTGTAGGGAGACCAAACCCAAGATGGAGACAGCCTATAATCCTGCATAAGATTCAATGTTTCCCCTAGCCTTCTAGTACAACAAGTCATCATGGAAATTGAGTAAAAGACGTTATAAACCATGGAAAACATGTGGGGACTTCATAATGGCAAGCCCTTCCATAATGGGATTTGCCATGTGCTAATGTCTCGAAGCTCCAAATTGAGTTAACCAAGCATCCCATTACTTGGTTTCTACTTCTAAATATGATAGTATGTCCGAGCTACTCGCTTTAAAAGGTGGTGGAATGTAGTAAAGAAATGAATGGAGTAGGGAATAGAAAGGGGAAGCTTTGGGCAACATGTGGGGTGTAAGGGTAGCTTGTAAAGGGAAGCCCACAGTTGGGTATATAATGTATAGCAGGGAGAAATCATGGTACATGAGGTGCCCTAACCTTCATTTTTCCACCCTTATTTATATACCTTTTTTCCTTTTATGATTTTTCTTTAATTGACTATTTGGGGATAAAGGGATAAGAGCGTCATGTGTGAGATATGGTAGCGGATACCCCATTTAAGGTAGGGCAGTTCATTTCCCATGAGGGGTTGGGACAATCATGGGCTTTCGAATGATAAAAGAGGATTATATAGGGCCTGTACGAACCAGGGTGATATCCATGATGATGGGTTAGTTCTTATGTATTGGCATTTTCCCGCGTGCTAAATGTGTTTGTCCCGGCCACATTTTACATTTTCTTGTGAATTTCCCTTACTGAATGTGGCCAATTATGCTTTTACATTTATTTTTAGCTGCATCAACCTCTAGGCATCATTACATGCTCGACCCAAGGTGTTGGCAAGGAGAAGGGGGAGGCTAACCCTATGTGGACCCAGTGGAGGAATGTGGACCTTGGTGGGAGAAATGACGAAGGGGGTTTCAATGAGTGGAAGGGGGGTAATGTATATGTATGGATGATGGAGTGGGACCACGCAATGAAAATCAATGTTTCCCATGTAGTACCATCCCTAAATCCCAAGGGTCAATAAAATAGATCCCACAGGACTAGGGTCCAAGGTTAACATCAAAAAGAGATCTAAAGGGAAAGTGCACAGACGTAGCCCATGCTTTCCACTGAATCCCTCCATTAATCCATCCTTAGAAGTGTCCATGATAATAAAGCTACAATACTTAATTACAAAATGGTAAGGAATGCCTTTAGGTTCAAGAGGCCCACCTTCAAACATACTATCATAACAGATGGGTGAGGGACCACATGGCTAGCTCAGGTGGTGGATAAATGGCATAACGAGCTAGTTGGTGGCTTCAAGGGGTTGTTGGATACCAGATGATGACCATCTTTGAGAAATAAAATCTCCTGTGGATGTCAACCAAAAAATGGTGGGTAACATCTCACTCCAAGTGGGACGTGATCTCTCAAAGAAGTGGACGAAGCTACTTGAACAAGAGGTCATGATAACTCTAGAAATCTCTCATTTATCGTAGATCTGTTACCTATGCATATAATACATGAAAAAAAACATGGGGCAACATGCCTTCACAACGTCTCATGATTGAACATGCTTGAATTATACCCATAAAATTGAATTATAGAATTAAACTTTCAAGTGAAATTTTTAAACTAAGTGCACCTAATCTATTATGAGAAATATCATATGAAATTAGTTCTAATGAGAAATCAGTATGCAATGCATCCTACCCTAACCTACATATGGTATGAGCAATACTAAGGGTAATCATAAATCTAGTGCAACCAACATATAATCACATCACTATACATATTCTTTTCAGTTTGATTACTCATGAAATAAAACCCGAAGCAAATGTGGACACAATCACATGGAGGGTGAAGTAGGTGGGAAGTGGGAAAACATGATCACCATTTGATGTGAAAGGAAGTCCCAAGAGAAGGGGAATAGGTCAATCTAGAAGTGTGGGGATTTCCCTCTAAGTACATAATGATGGAATGAAGGATCACTCTTAATATCTCCCTATCACAATCATTTCTTATAATATTATGCTTTGTAGGTGCCACAAGGTCATGATGACAAGGGAAATAAATGCGAGGGGCAGAAGAAGTGTAACAAATATGTTTCCTAAGGTGATGGTAACATTAGAGAGGGAAGTTTGCAGAGATATCATAATCCTATGGATGAGTCAAAGGAGATAAGGTATATTCTACAAAGTGTTTTTCCTTGACACCATATTTAGAAGGGAAAGGCTCATGGTCACTTGAGATCACTTGAAAAGGGATGAAGGACTCACTTGAGAAAGACTCAAGATGATGAACAAGAGGGAAAGGAAAAGGGAAGGTGAAGTGTCATATTCAATGGGTTTTCCTTCCCAAAAATCATAATCCATAGCCTCAAGTGATTTGAATATGTAATCATAAGGAGGATAGGTTGGAGCCTCATTTCTATCTTCATTATAAGCATCAAAGATTGGGTTTTCTTGAAAAGGAGAATCAATTACTTCCAATTGTCCCTCTTCATGCAAGAAAAAATGATAATTCTCCTTCCCAAAGGTATTGATGGATATTTCATCGCAATTAATACCCGGGATAAAGGGAAAACCAATCTTAGCCTCATCCTCTTTGTTAGTATAATAAATGGGAGCACAATCAAATTGAGGCCCAATAATTTCTTGTTTCTCCTTTTTAATGCGGAAATCATCTTCAATGTAATCTTCCAAGTAGCTCACGGAATCACCTTCCTCAATATTTTGAAAAGGAGAGTTATCATGAGTGATACCCTTGAGAAAGGTAAGGTCAGTATGTGCTTTACCTTCCATAGCCTCATCGTCCTCAACAAGTGTTCTTCAAATAATCCTACTCATAGTATGGACCCCACGAGGGCTCATATTCCTTCTCATCACTGAGATCCTCAAGGTTACCTTCATCCTAGTTTGTTTACAAGCGGGACCTTTCTTCTTTCCTTTTCTCTTGAAGAAAAATGGCTAAGGTATTTGTTACATGATTTTCGTAATATACTTCTAGGAGGAGATCGCTAGCAGGCTTTTATTTATATTCACATTTTATCTTATGAAGCTTGACCTCTTCTTCGTGAAAATGGAAGAATACTTCACTATAATTACATTCCCCTACTAACCCCCTGCATGACCTGCTATATCCATCCATTCTTTCTTATGTGATGTTTTAGTGGCTACAACCAACCTCCAAAATTTTTCCTTAGCTTCATTTTGGAACCTCCCTTCCAACCTTCACAACAACTTGCCTTGCTTCATCAGGTTCACAAGCTTCATTGTTTTTCTTTCATAAGGCAGCCTGTCGATCACAACTTGATGCATTCCGCTCATAGGTTGATCATCCGGACTTGGTCCAGCTACATGTTGAGTAGCTTCCCTAAGAAAATTGTGCATTTCTGGAGGGCAACTAGCCTTCCCTCCAAAAATTGCAGAATCTTGTCTGGAAGCCTGCTGGGCTCCAAGAGTGTGCAATTTTTCCAGTCAACACTTCCAGTAGGAATTGTGCAATTTTCCCCAACAAGGTTGCTCAGCCCAAAATTTGCGTGAATCTAGGCAGTATTCAGCTGCTCTGCCTAGAAATTGCGCAAATCTCCTGGGAAGTTAGCCTAGCTCCCAGTCAAATGCACATTTCCTTCAAGCAGTCAAATAACCTCTTGCATATGCAGCTAAGTTGACCGGTTCCCTCCAGGACCAAGAAAGACAGACTTGCATGCATGGGATGCTTCTCCCAAGGTAGCATGCAAAGGCATCCCTTGTTTCAAGGATCTATTTTTCGGAGTGGGAGGTTACATGTGTTAGAGCCTAGATTTGCCTCAGGCTGAAAAGACAAGGTTCTAGGTCCACATCAAACCACGCTCAGCCTTGTTGCTAGCCCTACGAGGATAGGAGAGGGCTCTCTCCGGGTCAATATTAGCGAAAGATAATCGATGGGGCTTGAGATGATTGTTTAACAACTGATCTTAGGCTAGGTATTAAGTACAAGGATTTTTTTAGAGTTTTTTGGGTTTTGTTGGAAAAAAGGGACAGGCAAATTTTGGGTCCGGGGATGAGGGCCAGTTCTTGCAGAGTTCAAGTTGGGGTGAGAAAAGAAAGGTTAAGATGCCTTAAATTGAATGAACGGATAGAAAGGACTGCCGAGAATATGAAGAGGGCAAGACTATATCAAGGATCCTCTACAAACTGAAGAAAACATATAAACTAAACAAAAGTCAAAGGCAGAGCATAGCAATTTATGAATTCCACCTTAAGTACTCATCAGTTTAATTTTAGAAGAAAGAGAAGGGAAATGGCATACATAAACATTCATGAACTTAAAAATACATGGAGAAAAACACCATCCAAACACAGAGCCACAAGGATCCCAACAAGTGCTGCAAAACCCTGGTCTTTCCTTTGCCAAAATTGCTGAAATAAAATGTACAATAGAGTGCCAAGCAATCCCAAATGTCCAACCATGAAAATGACTGAGAAATTACATGATATAGACAAGCCTAACTCCTTCCCATGCTTTTATGGGTCGAGCTTATCATTCTATGAGATATTTGAACCAATTATAAACAATGAACTGAAATCTAGGTAGTCAAACAACTTACCCCTATATGCTAGGAAACTAATTCATTCATTTAATTTTCACTTTTTAGTGAATGAATCCTCTAGAACAAGTAAAAATGTGCCAATATTACATCATGGTCATCAAATTACATCATCGTAGATCAATAGTTACATAAAAAAGTAAAACTAGTCAAAACTGGGTGAATTTCTGAGCTGAAGAGTGAAAAATAGGCAAAAATCCTCTATGCGCCACGCCTGATTCTCTATGCATCACGCGACTTTTGAACTGATTTTGAGGCACTTCCTGAATTCCAAATTGAGCCCAAGTATTCTTGTTGGAAATCCCTATCTGTCTACTTTCCAACCCAAGTGGAATTTCTGAATTTGGTACCCATTTGCCCCTCCAATACTTGAATCTCCCAAGACTGCTTCCCATGTGTCAAAATAGGGGTAGTGAGGTCATTTTTTGAGTGTTTTTGACCTCCTGAGGACTCAAAAATTTCCCAAATTTCTTGGCCATGCACCAGCAACCATGATTTTTCTGAAAAAATCCAAAAATGTAAACTTTTTGCAATTTGGAGCTCCCTAGCAAAAGCGCGCGCCACGTGGCTCGGTGCATAGGGAGAAAAACCCTGTTTTTTGTGCCAAAATTTGTCAAAATGCCAAAAATGTCCCAAATTTCTTGAAGTTTGGGCTGGAGCTTCTTATTAAGTGTCATGCTGGGCCAAAGAGGCTTCAGCCATTATCTGAAGGCGATCAAGTTCCCTTTGCCTCTTTTGCTTCCTTATTGCCTTCTTTAGTTTTGCCTTTAAATTCCTGATTCGTGCCTTGCAGACCTTGTTTCGTGCCATGTAGTGGAAATCCATGTGTCTTAGCAGTGCATGGTCCTTATCGGCCTTGTCCAACAGTTTCTCTAAGTGGGTGTTGACTCTCTCAAGATTAGACTCCCGATCATCATTAATCTCTTGCTCCAATGAAGTGAGCTCAACCCTTCTCCTTTGTGCAACTTGACGATTCTTGCGGATGTTTTGTAACTCCATGATTGCTTGCTAATCTTCAAGCTATTTGTTCCTTTGCTCCAAATATTTCATGGTCCACTTAGCTCTCTCCAAGTGAATGGCTAAGGCTTGGATCTCTGTTTGCTGCTCATGGATGATCTCCCTAAGTTTGGCACTTTGTGGGCCCGTATCTGTATCATCATCATGAATGAGAATGAAGTCGACCTCTCATTCACCTGATGGCCCCTCATCTAGCATTGGCCTCTTGCCTTTGTCTTTCACCTGTGGTGCTGATGTCGGAAGCGAGGCCCCTTCCACACCGGGTGGAGATAACACTCGCTTCGCTGCTACAAAAAATTGTCTAGTGCCCCTCTGATATGTGATGAATACCGGCACTCTAGCAGTCTCATGGCGCTCATACTGATGAGAAGGTCCACCTGTCTCATGCTTAACCTCTGATAATCCTTGTGAAGCTCTGAAGAAGTCACGAGAGATGAAATCATCCCAAGTGATACCCTGTAATCCAAGCTGATGAACCAACAAAATCTTGATGAGAGCAAAATGGTAAACACTGTTAAGTTGCTGCTGAGGGGTTTTATGCTGCACAAGGGTCGTCATCCTCTCTATGTTTCAGTAAATGAAATACGGAATGTTCATCATCAGTACCCTGGTGAAATTCATGAGCAACTTGATGTGATAAGCATATAAACGAGAGAACCGTCCCTCACAGCTCAAATACTGCATGATCAATTTCAATAGTGGAGCATATTCATCTTTCAGATATCGGAATGGAAACACTCTCTTGAGCTGCCTCAAGAAACCGGTTTTAATGTATGGCTTATAATGCTGCCGGTCAATCTTCTTCCTCTTGGTCCATGGTTCCCCAATGTTTGGTATGCCGGTTGCTAGTGAGACAGATTCTGGTGTAAGTGTGAAGGTGACACCGGCTAAGGTAGCCTAATCTCCATGTAAATGCAACACAAATAGGCGAGCCAACTCATGATGAAATTGAACATTAGCCACCTTTTCACAAAACTCATAGCATGACTGATGCTGGAAACAAAACATGGCAAGAGGGCAGGCCTGTAATTCAGTGAGGGTGATTGGTTCTTCTCTGATATGTCTTCCTCCTCTATGAGGCCTCCGGGGTGCATGTTCCTCCATGGGAGAGTCACTTTGGGTTTCCATTTCATAATCCGATGAATGCTCAGATGCCATGACTGTTGTTTTCAAACTGCCTTGGAGAAAAAGATGCTGGTGTATGAAAACTGTTTGGACTGCTCTTTTAGTGATGTGTTCAAACTCTGCCACCAAGGGGAAAACAAATGAAACAGGGACTGTTAGGAAGGGGAAATAATATTAAGGGATTAGGGACTATTGGGACAGATTTGTTAGGGAAATATGGGAGAGGATTTAGGATTTATGTGTGGGAATAGGGTTTGGGGTTTCATATTTAAAAGTTTGGTAAAGGGAATTTGGGATAGGGGTTTAGTAACTTTAGGGGATAGGGAACAATGAAATCAGGGAAAAACTCGAATCAAAGATAAAAGAAAATGACAGAAAAAGAAAAGCTTGGTGGCCAACAATTTTTTAAACCCTAGGCAATAGCTTATATGTGGGGAATTCAAAATGATAGGGGTTGATCGTTTATTTGGAAGCTCAACACATCAACCATAACATACACCATAAACTTGGATGATTAATGGTGAAGGAGTAGCCCAACCTACTTGAATTCAAGAAAAATTTGCACGTTTTGGGCGTTTGGAGGCCGTTTTGGAAATTTTTGGGCCAAACAGTTGAGTGCGCCGCAACTTGCCGAACGTGCCACGCCATCCCAGTGTGCTGTGCCCATTCAAAATTAAACTGGATGATTGCGCCCAATGCGCCGCGCCACCTGCTCTATGCGTCATGACTCCTTCTAGCTCACAGTTTCGGAATTCAAATATGAAATTCACTTTTCCACAGCTTGACTCAGCTTTCCAATGATCTCTTGGCATACTAATGATGTTTCAAACAATGAAAAACACTTATATAGTGATGGATTTGATTTTTGCTTCTTGAAAACCCATTTTCTTATGTTTAGTTTTGGCACTCTTTAACACTTTAATACAACTCTGTTTTTCAATTTTCTTTTTGATTTTGGCTTTAAATGATGAATCTTTTTGGCATTTTTGTAGGGATGGTGGCATGTTTTGACCAAGGAAGACCAGGGCTGCGCCTGGAGAATTCAATAACTAAAGAACTTTAGAAAATGTTACAAAAGACAAAATGTTGACTTTTCTTCAAAACAGAGTTTTGAAGAACAGTCATAATCCATCAATATGACGATGAAATTCGCGAAATAAAAAACATGTGTAGAACCTCCCTCTGGCCTGCTAGCATTTGGACACTTTAACGACTCAATTTGTGAAACCATAGACCTATGATTGACATGACTCTTTTCCCATTAAAAGATCAAACATTGACTGTCATGGACTTTAATAAACATTGATGAAAAGACCTAAGCCAGCAAGTACAAGACATGAGGGGAATGAATGAAAAAGCCCTTCCGTCAGATTATGGCATGCTCCTAAATGGAATGCAGGTGATTGAGCAGGATGGGACACCTAAAAATGAAATGCAAAAAGAGTTTTGATCTCTAACAGAGGGATGACTAGACTGACTCTAACAACATGCAAGGATCATTTTAGAAACCTCCCACCAAGTGTCACTTTCCCTAGATTTGTGGCATGCGCGTCACAACCTCGATATTATCAAAACAAATCAATCGGATGCTGCATAGCTCATTCTTCACATCAAGCTTGTAGCTCTGACATCGCACATCACATCTAGGAGTAGGTGACACATTCAACTCAGCTATTTTTGGGTAATCTCGCTTTCCATGCCTTGTGTTGCATTTCTATCGCTTTCTATGTTTTGTCTTGTGTGAGTATTGTTTGCTTGATTTCGTTCAACACTTGCTATCATTTACATGTATGCTAGATTTTCCTAGCACCGTTTCAGTTTTCGTCAACATCTCATTTTTGTTGCATGCATGAAACTAATTTTCACGAACGATTGTCGATTCGATGACTCGCCTCACCCACATGCATGTTGTTCTGTTTTCTGAATCGGTCATTTGATGTTTGCATGCATGATCATTCAATTAGGCTTACACTCAGTATCACCATGCATTCACACTCACATTCACTTTTAGTTGCCCGTCGGTGAGTGTGGGTAACCTTGGCCGAGACTCTACCTCACCAAGAGCCTCGCCAAGACAGCATTGTGCAATCCTGAGAGGGAAGGTTATGTCTTCCTCTCAGGAAATGCTCATTTCTTCCGAGTGACTATCCCCTAGGATTGTTTTGCGCATTTTTGAGGGATAATGACTGCTAGCCCAAAAAATTATGCAGTGTAGTCACTGAGCTTGCAGTCATTGCCAGCTAGATTTCGCATTGCACAATTCCAACAGTCAAAAGCCAGACCAGAATATGCATTGCACAGTTCCAGTAGTCAGTCAGTCTCCGACCTCCCGGCCGAAAATGTGCAACCTTCATGATCAGTCACACAGGTATGTTGTAAGTCAGTTCTCAAGTTCATTTTGGTTTTTAACTATAGATTACTTGCCATGAGTGTTTCCATGTCTCCATGTATTGCAGGTGTTCATCTTCTTCTCAGCAGTGTGGGTGCAATGGTTTCCAAGAGGGCAGAGTCAAAGAAACCGCTCAGAGCACACCTAGAGATGTAGTTAATCAAATTTCTATGAGATGGCCTACTCACGAAGACATCAAGTTGTTCGTAGACAATAACATCAAGATATCACAGTGAGAAACATCTTGAACAACATCTGAAGGCAGCATACATAATGCAATGAGTGTAGAGAATGCAGCAAATGCAACGAATGCAGTGAATGTAGCGAACACGGTGTATGCAAGAGGAAGGTTGTTGACAACAAAGAGGCACAACGAAGTTGCAATATCAAGCAGATCTACTGATGATAAAAGAAACTTGGGAGACTTAGGCTATGAGGTGACGATGCAACATGAAGATTGCGCAAAGACAGAGAATGGAACAAAGAAGGAGTTGCATGTGTTGAAGCAACAACTCAAGGAAGAAGATGAAGTTGCACACATGAAAGAATGAGCTGCAGTAGGAACAGGAACAATAGTGGGCACAACATGCACTCATGGATGAAACTGCACTCGTACAATTTAAAGACCCATCCTAGTAGTTGACACGGAGCAGACATGGTGATCAGTGTTGTTGATCGCATGCAAGGGATTCGGTAGCATGTATGTCATTGTGTGCATGCATGCAATCCAACCCATTTAGCACACTCACCAAGGCAAAGACAAGGAGAAAGTCCAACTAGAGCTAAACATGTACTTTGGCAAGTTGCTACGCATGACCACTAGCACACATATGAAAATTTGCACAGACACTATGCATCATTGTGTGTCGGTTCAGCCGCACCTAAGAGGACCATGTGCATGTTAGTAGACAAGTTGAAGTAACCAAACCAATACACTAGATTCAAAAGAGGCAAGAGTTCACTTCAGCAAGATGTCACCATGGGGTGCATGCGCACCATCAACTTTCCATCTTGACCATCACAAGCATGTCAAAGAGTTGGTCTCATCACAATGGACTGAGTGTCAGTGATGTCTTGCATGGCTTGCTCAACCCATTTTGTCTCACATGAGTACATGTGCATTGCAATGTTCAGTCATGTCAAGTGTAAGTCAAGTGTCAGTAGTTGGATGTAATAGTCATAACGTAGGTGAAGAGTCATGATGGTAGTTGAACTATCACAAAGGGGAATGTCAAGGGTAACCCCACCCTTTGCTATAAATAGTCCCTCATAACTCATTGTAGAGGCTTTTGGTTAGCCAAGCTTATGTTAAGAATATCTTGAAAAAATCTTGGACAGTATTGTAACGCACTGTTATAGACATTTTTGGGCCCTACAACCCCAAGCATGAAATGTCCATAAACCAAGGGCTCCTAAGTCCCTAAAAGTGTTTTTCTAACCCTTAAAGGAACAAGGTCAACAGATTACAGCTTCTCCGAGAAGTTCTCCATGAGAAACTGCTCAAAATTGGTCAAAACAGGATCATTGCAGCTGCTCCATTGGCTAAGTGCGTTGCATCTCACCCAAATACACTGTGAGGGTGCGTTGCATTTCAAAATTCCCTTCTATGGGGTGCGATGGGTGAGAAATGACAAATGGCAGTGTCATTCCGCGAGGTGGAGAGGCAATGGAAGCTTCCAGAATCCTCTCCTGCGACACTTGCCTCACTGAATTCGACCAAGGATGAGTAAGAGGCCATCAGTCTCCAAGTGGAAGCACGAACTATCAGAGAGAAGACACTAATCAAATCACAAGCTGACTCATCCCCCTTACAGATATCTATATATGGATCCCTCATCCCAAAGATCCAGAGGCTGGAATTTTGCATATTGTAAGGAATTGTTGTTGGTTTCTTGAGACAAACATCAGATCGTTGGGTGATCTAAGCTTTGTTTGAGGTGAAGAGGGGCTTCTTTGCTGGGAGGTTGATGCTGGGTCAGAACAACTGGTTATAACTCCTCTTGGCTCTTTTCTTGTTTATCAATAAAAGCTATTTGAGTTTTCCTCCATGCTTTTGTGTCATTGATGCTTGCTACATTTGTATGGTCAATTTACATCTGATCCTAGATTGTTTATGATTATAGATCCATGTCTTTGTATAGTGCTATGCTTCTGTGATCTTACAGGCACTCTGTGAAGCTGGGCGTGCAAGGGAGCAGGTAGCTGAGGACTATCAAAGAAGAGAGGGATCGAATCAAGAGATTAGCGCAAGATAGAGGTTGGTCTTTCTGTTCCTCTCTATCTATAATTCATAAAGGAAACACAAAAGTAGCTTTTCTCTGTTTGTTTCTAAGGCAGCTGTCACACCTTAGTGGGATAAAGCAGTTCTATATAGACACTTTTCCCTGTAACAAAATGGTGACTCCACTGGGGAAGTATGTTTCCGAATTAAATGAATTTTAGACGCTTTGACACAACTTGCTTTTTCAATTTTTAAGAGTCGAGAAAAAACAAAAGATGACTCTAGTCTCCTTCGATTTTTAATGAGCCTGAAGTGACAAGTGCTCGGATGGACCTTTTCCGTTAAGGAGTCTGAAAAGGAACGAAAGGGATTGCTCTGGAAATCTAGGTAGAGGGATTACCAAACCAATTGCAAAACTGCAGAATGATTTTTACGGTATGGCAGTCAATCTTCCCGAATGCTGTGTTCAGTGCATTGCGATCGATAGGGTGGCAGACACGGCTTCCTATGGATAAAGGATTAATCCTATTGGGGTATCCCAAAATATACTCAACGGTACGTGGGAACACAAGTCCGTACTGGCACTTATCGTCTCAAAGTGGAGGAATCACCCAACCATGTGAGAACAACAGTTACCAGGCTTTACGACGCCGTAATATGTCTCTAGCCTAGACTTCTAAATGTTGTGCGTTAAGTTCCAAAGCGTTGATAGATTCATTGAATTTATTTTATGTTGATCTTGTTTATGAAGTTTGCCTTTCGGGTTCACCATGAGATGTAGATGTAATTCCTAAAATGCAATCTAAGATGATAAACAAACTTTTTATCTCCTTTATGCAATGAAAATCCTAGCTACTAGGGAAAAGAAAGACAGAATCTTTTCACAAAGAGCAAAGAGCACACTCTAAATGCACTTTCGTAAATCAAGCCAATCAGACTGTCTATATGCAAATGCACATGCATGTATTTGTTTTTCGACTTTCTTAGTATATGAATGCTAAAAAGAAAGTTGATGCACAAATATGAATTTCTTTTCAAGCGACAAATATCAACAAGTTTCTTTTCGAAATAAAAAAATGGAGATGATCACAACACCTTATGATTTTGAAATGAATACTTGTTCTCGACACTAGAAAATTACAAATTCAGACCAAAAGAAATAGTTATAGGATAATCGACCATCAACAACAATTAAACTCTTTCCTACAATTGAAATCAACACTTGCGACAGTTTCAAATCAAAGGACGACAGTACGATTACGCTACTTTTGCAAAGGAGAACTATAAATGACTCAACAAACACACAAAAATATCTACAGTTCTTTTGTACAAAGGAGGCAGAATAATAGCAAGGAAAAGGGGTTTCAAACAGACATATACTGATCACAGGCAGCAAAATTCAGGAATAGAACTGGAAAGAATGAACCACAGAAGCCACAACTGCACCGAGTTAGTTCGATCAGCGCACCTGTAACACAAAGAATCTGAAATGCAGCGCAGGTTGTCCACTCGGGAAGTGCGCTGAAATTTAGAATCTCTGAACAGTACCTACGCTGGGCCAGAAACGAGACTCTGTTCGGGTTCCGGGTCACAGTTTGCAGTTCAGTTCTTGGGTTTTTGCCGAGCAAAAAGCAATCAGTAATGCAACAATCAGAGGTAGATCTAAGGAGGATCTAAGAGCTATCATAAGGGAAATCAGGTAGTTTGTGAATCAGTTGTTTAAATCATAAACAGATCCAGTAGATGGATTGAAGTAGCAGTTGTCTACTTTGCATTTGTTATGGAAAATGCAGTTCGAATGCTACTTGTAAGTTTATGAAACAAACAACAAAGAATGATAAACAAAGAAACTAATTAGTTCCCCAGCGGAGTCGCCATTTTGTTACAGGGAAAAGTGTCTATATAGAACTGCTCTATCCCACTAAGGTGTGACAGTTGCCTTAGAAACAAATAGAGAAAAGCTACTTTTGTTTTTCCTTTATGAATTATAGATAAAGAGGAATAGAGATGTCTTTGCTTGGTCATATAGTGAAATGCCAGGCATTGACTCGAGTATCATTGAACACGAAATTAAGATGTATCCAGATGTCAAACCAGTACGACAACGGCTACGGCAGGTGCACCCCAAGAAAGCCGCTGCCATTAAGGCAGAAGTTGAAAAATTTCTCCATGTTGGTTTCATCTACCCAGTTCCTCTAAC
This sequence comes from Pinus tabuliformis, assembly GCA_031772625.1. Taxonomy (NCBI): domain Eukaryota; kingdom Viridiplantae; phylum Streptophyta; class Pinopsida; order Pinales; family Pinaceae; genus Pinus; species Pinus tabuliformis. The sequence continues at coordinate 923,818,922 of CM062820.1, read as the reverse complement.
CAATTGGGTATCGAATATTGTCCCTGTTATGAAAAAAAAGGAACAATTAGAGTGTGCGTCGATTATAGGGATGTAAATCAAGCTTGTCCAAAAGACAACTACCCTACACCCTTCATCGACCAAATAATTGATGAATGCGCCGGATGAGAAATCTTTTCATTCATGGATGGATTCTCCGGGTATAATCAAATAAATATCCGCCCACAGGATCAGTCAAAGATTGCATTTATTTGTCCATGGGGCACATTTGCGTATCGAAAATTACTCTTTGGTTTAAAGAACACGGGGGCGATGTTTCAGAGGGCAATGAATTATGCCTTTCATGACATCAAAAACATCGTTCGACCATACCTCGACAACCTTCCGGCTCATTCGCGAAAGCGGACTGATCACCCGCAGCACTTAAGAGCGATATTTCTACGTTGTCGACACTACAAGATACGACTCAATCCACACAAATGTGTATTTTGCGTCAGTTCTGGTCATTTACTTGGCTTTGTAGTCTCGAAGGACGGGATTCGTCTCGACCCATGTAAGGTCCAGGCAATCATAAATTTTTCTCCACCTTCGAATTTGCTTCAGATTCAGAAACTCCAAGGGAAAGCGAACTTTCTGAGGAGGTTCATTCCAAATTACGCTGAACTTGCTAAAGGTTATACACGTATTTTGAAAAAGGAAGTGCCCTTTGTCTGGGATCAGGTTGCGCAAGCTTCCTTTGATGCTTTAAAATAATCACTAATGAAAGCATCATTAATGTACACTCCTAATTATCAAAAAGATTTTAACCTGTATCTGGCTGCAGTGGATACGACCATCACAATGGTTTTAGTTCAAAAAGTCGATGGAATTGAACATCCTATATATTATTTAAGTAAAAACTTAAATGATACAGAAAGCAAATATTCTTACGTCGAAAAGCTAGCACTCGCAGCTGTTCAAGCGATACAGAGATTTTGACACTATGTCCTCTTTCGGAAAACTACCATTCTGCCAGATTGCAACCCCATCACTTATATATTGTCGCGACAGTTGCTGGGGGGAAAATATTCAAAATGGGTAGCAATCCTACAAGAGTTTGATTTGGAATTTGTAAAATCCAAGTCGAGGAAAGCTCTAGTTTTTGCAGAATTATTGTGTGATCTCCCATCGTCGTCCAACGATGAAACATCCGAAGAAACAATCGTGGACATAAGTTTGTTTGTGATATCTTCAAGCAATGAGTGGTATGGGGATATAATAATTTATCTCCAAACCCAAAAATATAGGCCAAACACCTCCCACTCTGAACAAAAACGTATTCCATACCAAGCAAAAGACTACATGATCGTCGGTGATACACTTTACTGTCGTGGTATCGATGCAGTTCTGAGAAGGTGCCTCACCCATGAGGAGGCCGAAAAAGTCCTGAATGATTGTCATTCAGGCGCTTGTGGGGGGCATCAATCAGGATATGCTACAGCGCAAAAAATCTTACGAGCAAGATACTTCTGGCCAACAATGTTCAAAGATTGCATAACCGCAGTCAGAAGTTTCCATGCTTGTCAAATTTTCGATAGCAAAACCAAAAGACCACCCGCATCTCTGCAGCCAATAGTTGCTGTTGGGCCATTTTCCAAATGGGGCATCGATTTCATGACATGTAACCCCACCTCGACCGGGGGGCATGGGTATATCATAGTTGCAGTTGACTATTTTACCAAGTGGGCCGAGGCGATGCGTACATTGGATAATACTGGTGAAACAGCTGCCCTCTTCTTTTTCAATCATGTAGTCGCCAGATTCAGCGTACCACAGGCTATAGTCATAGATCATGGATCGCATTTTCGCAATCACATGATGGTCGAATTAGCTGCCAAACTAGGGTTGTCTCACGACAGCTCTAGTCCATATTATCAGCAAGCAAACGGACAAGTTGAAGCAATCAACAAGGTCTTGAAATGCATGCTGCAAAGGATGATTGGAGTTCACAAGAGAATATGGCACCTAATCCTGTACTCAGCTTTGTGGGCTTACCGGACATCGGTAAGGAACGCAACCAGGTTTACACCTTTCCAACTGGTATATGGCCTGGAAGCACTCTTACCAATCCAGTGCGAAATCTTGTCTCTCAAACTCGCAATTGATCTCCTCCCCGAAACTTCAGAAGAAGAAGCTCGTTTCTTGGAATTAATCCAATTGGAGGAAACCCGTCATGATGCCACTTTGGCTAACGAAGCCCATAAGAAACGATTCAAGGCGTAGTTCGACAAAAATGTCAAACCCCGTGTCTTCTCAGAAGATGACTTGGTCTTGCTTTACGACCAAGAATCCGATAAATTGGGGGCAGGTAAATTCAAGTCTTTATGGATGGGCCCCTATATTGTTAAACGAGTGTTAGCAAAAGGAGCCTACGAGTTAACGGATTATGACGGAATTCCACTGGCACAACCTCGTAATGGGTTGTACCTCAAGCGTTTCTATGCATAATGGTGACCTGTATGCTTTTGTTATGTTTTTGTTTTCTCTAAAGTGTTTATTTTGGTCAAGTAATCCACTTTTTACATTTGTTGCAGATGTCAAACCTATTGGCGTCATGTGTTGGATATGCCAACGGAGCGAGTCATAGTTCGCGGAACCTATCTTCCGCAGCCTTGGCTATTTTTGATCCAAGCGGCGAGTTAGTAAGTTTCAGAGGGGTATGTATTGGTCGATCAACAAATAACATCACTGAATATAGCGCGTTGATAGAACTTCTCTCTGATGCCATCACACATGGTATACGCCGACTAACTGTCAGGCTAGACTCACAACTCGTAATACTACAACTCGCTGGTATCTATTCTGTCTGAAATCTAGCTATTTATCGCATGTTCCTAAAGGTTAAGATTTTGGAAAGACAATTTGATTTTATTCAATATCAACATATTTCCAGAAACTTAAACACATTAACTGACTCATTGGCAAATTATGTGTTAGATAGACATTTGCAACATTTATAAAAAGAAACATACCATCAATATTTGCATTTGGATCACGTAACTTAACCAAAATAAAACTCCGAAAATCAAAAATATATATAACTATTTATGGTTTACACATAATGTTCTGTAACCAAGACAAAATCGGTCAAGTGACCAAAAACTCAAAAATGCTAGGGGGCACCCTAGTCTAATGATGCTCGTGATAGCAAGTCACATCCTGTGCGATCATGCGTAAGAGACGAGTCCATCGTCTTGGCACACCAGTGGTATGTCGTTGTAACCTCAAAGGTAGCTCGTCAGACCTCACATCTGGAATACCAAGAGTGAGGCCCTCAACCTGCTCCTGTAATGCTGTGAGAGTATCGGCCACATCGAGGTCACGAAGGATAGCCCTTCCGACAGCCTCTCCTGCTGGGGCGGCGGCTGGAACTCTCAGGCGAACTACTGGATGAACAGGACCAAAATCTGCATGTACACATGAGTTTGATTAAAGTCTTGATAGAATAAAGCACAAGAACATTATAAATGAAAAACGATAAACAGGAATATGGTCAAAGATTTTACCAATGGCGCCCCACTATTCGCCATCCAGCAGTACTAAATCTAGATCACCCCGGAAGTCCATGCCAGCATATGGATACTCGGAATAAACCATCTCCTGACGATCAAACCACCTGAAGAAGGTATCAGAAAATGAAATCTGAGACTGACTAGCATGCCTAGACATATGGTGAACCCATCTCTGCATACGTGGTTCAGTAGGTGAAGGTAAATCGAGTGCAATATACTGTGGCTGCATCAGTGGTATCTTCTCCAAGGCAAAGGTGGTCAAAATAGAGCCATACCCGAAGTTCTTCAACCTCCCTCTCTTTATCTTGGTCAACTGTTCTTTCATCACAAGAAGTACTGCGTCACACCAGTTGAACACCTTCGGTTGGATGCATTCCAAGGCATACTGCATATAATATCGGTTGGCTACATGAAGAGCCGCACCACCGGCCATCCTACCAAAAGCAAACAGAATAGTCCTGAGGGACCTGTCAGTGACATCGCGGATGATGATCTTGCCGTCTTTACTCGGCTGAGATCCCTCTCTGCAGTACCGGCGAACATAATCTCTCACAGAGTCACCTCCTCAGGCTGAACCTGATAAAGAGATGGGGGCACCCCACCTCGATAAGCCAGTCAAGAAATAGATTTCTACTACAGTCAAGGGGATAGATTTTCCCCTGATCTGGAAAACCTGGTTGGTAGGATCCCAAGCATCGAGCAAATACTGCAGTAAGTTGATCTGTTGTCTCATGCTAGAAATGTGGAAGAACTTCAACAAGCCACAGTTCCGCAGTGCGTTTACTGTAACTGGATCATGTAGGGCAAGCATGTCCTATTCTTCATGCTCACGTTCTCACCATGTAATGGTCATCTTACTCCAAAGATCTCTGAAAAACAAACAAGAGAAGAGTTAGATCCTGATTTTGGTAAGAAACAGGAAAAATTTCCATCAAAAATTGTGCATAGAATTCCTTTTCTGCGCCCAACGCACCTATAGTAGTGTTCTGGGTGCGTTGCATGTCAGATAGCCTTTAGACAGGCCAACATTCAACGCACCTTTCGATACACAGAGGGTGTGCTGAAGGCAGAACGCGTTTTTCAAACCCCAGGGGATCAGAAAAACTAGGAATCAAGCTCAAAATGCAAAATGGAAACCATGAAATGAAAGAGCTCAAGTTTAGCTCCTACCTAGTCCAGACGGCGCCGAGAATCGTCCACAGAATCTCCCGAAATCAACTGATGAAAATCAAATAGGGAAAGCACCTCCAAATCTCCAACAAACCAAAGTTCAAATGAAATGGTAAAATGAGAGGTAAAAACACTTTTTCATTACTTTTTACGTAGTTCAAAGTAAAATATTAGTGTTCTAACTCATTTTCAAACATATATTGTTCATCTCTGACTAATTTGATGAAGCATTTGAAAATACAGTACAATCTTTGAAAGAATAAAGCTATTTATGGTAAAATCAAAATGGGACCATTCAATCGAGCAGTTTTAGCACATAGTTCAAGCTCATTAAAAAATAAACATAAGCCATGAGCAAATGTTTCCCCCCGCATTTAAGCTCATTAAAAAATGAACTATTCCGCGGTAAATAACCATCGTGAATGTAGTACTTCAGCCATTAAAGCCTTGGTCATGTTTGCACCATCACCTCCACTTTTTCATTGGCCGAGCATTCACCCCCATTTGATTGTTTACCCATTTTGAGGAACAGCTGCGAAGAGTGATTTCACTAGCCATCCTTGTAACACTGCCATGATTGGAAAATTCCAAACCTTACCTGGAATCAGTTGCTACCCATTTTATCACTCGTTCCTCAAAAGACGAGTCTCCTTTAAGCTCTTTTCAACTGACTCGTAAAATATGAAAAGATTGCTGAGCCATTGGCCTCTCCAGCTCGTTAAAGGGACATGAAGTGCTATCCCTCCTCTAGATTTCAATCTTTTTGGACCTGAGGGATTATTACACAAAAAGATCGAGCGCTTGTTTTGTTCGGCTCGTTAAAAGTATCGAAAATTTATCCCTTCTGTATTGTTTTGTACTTTTTCAGACTTAAGGGATTAGATGATGAAAAAGGAATTTTGGAGTTACCTTTACGTTCCTTTTCAGACTCTATAAAATTGAAAAGGACCGAGTTATCTTTGTCGTTAAACTCGTTAAAAAGATTAATAGCGACAAACTTGTCTATAGACGAGAACGAGTTTCACTATTGCTATGCTCTTTAAAACATAGCGATGGGTTTGCCCGAAGGGAAAATTATAGAACAAGCATATGTTATCCTCCTCAAGCTTGACAAAAATAAAGAGGTATTGGTCAGCAATGACTGGGGAAAATTGGGAAGAAAACTTGAAGAAACTTTGTTGGTAGCAAGTCGCTCTTGAACATGACACTTCCACTCCGTGTCCGAGTCGGGTTGGGTTGTTTCATTCACCGGTCACATCACCATGGTCATGCCATACCATCCACATTTGGGGTTAATGCTACCAATCCATCACATTAGTGTCGTCGATATGTTCAAGAGAAGTCATTCAGTGAATTCACCTGTGTCTCACCCACTACCATACATTATACTCCATTATTTCATGACCGCCACCCTGAACCTTATATCACCAGATCATTTTCACCTCCATTAAAATCATTTGCTCCGTTCCGTGTCATTGATGTGGGATTCATTAAGGCCCTCCTGTGACAGATCACTTCTTGTCGACATCAGCTCATTATCCAAGGAGTTGATCTAGGAACACCCCATTCAGTACTTTGAAGCTTGCATTCCTCAATGGAAAGATTCTCACTTCTGGTGACAGGTTTACATCAATGGCCTTCGACCGAAAGATTTTGCATGGTGTTCGACGCAAAGTCCTTTATTCACACCACATGAATTGTACTGCAGTACCTTGAGTGTCATTATCATTATTGGTGATTCCTCTTGCGCTTGTTAACAGTTTACATCATTGACTGGTAATCAAGCGATGTCTTTCCATGTTCGACTTCAGAACATTTCTCACATGGATCAACTTGTACTTCGAGTGAAGATCGGACGAGATTGAAGACCCCGGATCTAGTTTCATCCATCCGGGCTGCAATATATATTCAGGGAAATAAAGACATTAAATGTACATCATTGTTGCACAGATAATCATCCACTCAAAAGGATGATGGCTCTATCAGAATCATCAGTCTACACTCAGACGATTGTCTGTCCTATGTACATGAAAATGAATTTATAAAGCTGAGCATGGGAATGCCCGCCTCACCCGGATCATGAAAATATTATGAAGATAATGTATTGTATTTTATCTTATTACAGGTCTCCTCCCAGCATTGAAAGAACTTCGGATCCTCACAATAAAGCATTTCACCCGACATCAAAAGATTAACGGCCTCATGCTTTAGGGGGCAACTGTTATAGACATTTTTGGACCCTACAAACCCAAGCATGAAATGTCCATAAACCAAGGGCTCCTAAGTCCCTAAAAGTGTTGTTCTAACCCCTAAAGGAACAAGGTCAACAGATTACAACTTCTCCCAGAAGTTCTCCATGAGAAACTGCTCAGAATTGGTCAAAACAAGATCATTGCAGTTGCTCCACTGGCTAAGTGCGTTGCATCTCACCCAAATACACTGTGAGGGTGCGTTGCATTTCAAAATTCCCTTCTGTGGGGTGCGATGGGTGAGAAATGACAAATGGCAGTGTCATTCTGCGAGGTGGAGAGGCAATGGAAGCTTCCAGAATCCTCTCATGTAACACTTGCCTCACTGAATTCGACCAAGGATGAGTAAGAGGCCATCAGTCTCCAAGTGGAAGAAAGAACTGTCAGAGAGAAGACACTAATCAAATCACAAGCTGACTCATCCCCCTTACAGATATCTATATATGGATCCCTCATCCCAGAGATCCAGAGGCTGGAATTTTGCATATTGTAAGGAATTGTTGTTGGTTTCTTGAGACAAACATCAGATCGTTGGGTGATCTAAGATTTGTTTGAGGTGAAGAGGGGCTTCTTTGCTGGGAGGTTGATGCTGGGTCAGAACAACTGGTTGTAACTCCTCTTGGCTCTTTTCTTGTTTATCAATAAAAGCTATTTGAGTTTTCCTCCATGCTTTTGTGTCATTGATGCTTGCTACATTTGTATGGTCAATTTACATCTGATCCTAGATTGTTTATGATTATAGATCCATGTCTTTGTATAGTGCTATGCTTCTGTGATCTTACAGGCACTTTGTGAAGCTAGGCGTGCAAGGGAGCTGAGGACTATCAAAGAAGAGAGGGATCGAATCAAGAGATTAGCGCAAGACAGAGGTTGGTATTTCTGTTCCTCTCTATCTATAATTCATAAAGGAAAAATAAAAGTAGATTTTCTCTGTTTGTTTCTAAGGCAGCTGTCACACCTTAGTGGGATAGAGCAGTTCTATATAGACACTTTTCCCTGTAAAACGCACCTTGGCTTCTCCACTGCACGGAGCTAGTACATCTCTTTAGGAGCAAGTGGATGTGGCTGTAACAATTCACTATTGGGGCTAGCAGGTTTACATGTATGTATTGTATGATTGGGACTTATAATTCTTTATATAATAAGAGCCAACACATTTTCATGCATATGTTTTTATTGTAGTTGAACAACTCTGGTTGCTTAGCAATATATGTTGTTTAACCTAGGTATTTGTGTATGAAATGTGTCGTATGTGATTATATGAATCTTGTTGTAGATGTGCTATTGCTTTAACCATCACTTTGTATTGTTGACTGATCTTCTTTCCAGCATGTGATGCATCTTCGCTGGTGTGTTCCCTCCTGATCTGAGTACTACTACAGATTGCTAAGGGGCACAATCATCTCATCGCCCATGTGTTAGAACCTCTCATTCACCTTCCTTGACTCACTGTAGTGGTCACACCCTTGCCATTGACAAATTTATCTTACATGCCTCTATGTGACATCACGGTCAAGGAATTTCTTTACGACCGACTATTGGGACTCCTACACCAAACAGTCTGAGGTCTAACTGGGAATTCTTATCAAGGAAATCCCCTTACATGTTGGAATGTCCAACACCATCAACATTTTGGTGCTAGAATGAGGGATAGATGACATGCTAAGTCCTCACATCTGTTTTGAATCTCTACACATCTATCATAACTAAATACCAAATTTCTCTTCTGGAATGTATGTCTTATGGAAACAATTTCATCATCCCAAAAAAGCTCTGAGATAACTTGTCTCATAAAATATTTGATGGTGGAGGATATGTAGCCTTGGTAAGGCACGTGGTCAACATTGTAGGCTCATGCAAAAAACATGGATTTTTTGAAGAATACATGAGCTATGGCACTATTCATCTACACGCTTCGAGGGAACCCAATGCACTAGTGTGCCATGATACCCAAAAAATCCATTCATTATTTTCCCCATATAGTTGTAGAGATAAACCATGCTTTCAATAACTTTAACCGTCAAGCACTCAACAAACAAATTTTTAAATTACTAAAAGCACCTGATGAATCCATTGAACAATTTTACATGTGCTTTTGTAATCTTACATATTGATTCACGGAAGATGATATTGATTGGGAATTTCTTGACGGGAGATTTGAGTATCTTCTTCACGTATCTGAACCCCACTCAACACACTTCGGTGAGGGAGTTGCGCAATTACAGGTAGGCACAGATGATGTCACAAGTGATTGTCCACCTTCACCTCTTCAAATACCTCCACCACCACGGAGTGATGTGGGAGATCATACACATAACTCGGTTGAATTGTCACATCATCCCACCCCACCTTCTCTTGATATTAGTGCAGATTTGGCTGGAAAGCCTACTAGTTGTCACATGGAATCATTCCCTCGACCTTCATCCTTGCATTTTGTTGATCCTTCGGATTGTATTGTATTGTGTTCTTCTATTCCAGACTCCTAATTACTGTGGATGAGGATCAAGCTGTTGACAGAGTTGGTGTTATGCATCCAACCTACGCCATCATTCATGATGACTGTGTGTGGGAATCTAAAGAAGAGCCCACAGTGAAGGGTGACTCCCTTCGAGCCACGCCTCATCCGCTTCATCCTGACATCCCTTCTGATTCTATTGCTGTTGATTTTCCTTGTGAAAACTCGTTTCCAAATGCTTCTACTTTCAATCATTTATATGACACCTCGGATGTCATTCTGTCATTATAGTGTAGAGAGGACACAACTTCCTCAGAAAATCCATTCAGTATGTCATTTATCTTTCTTGAAAACACAAACATGAACATCGTTGCTTCTCATCTACCCCTCTGCTCGATTCATCAAATCATGAGCATGCCGAAAAACATCCTGAATTTTCTGATCTTGGTTTTCATGATCTATTCGCTCCCTCATTTGATCACGATGTTGATTCAACTGTTGTTAATATATCCAAGACACTGGTCTATCATGATCTATCTATCCATGAGGTCAAACCCCCGAGACTGTCAAGGTACTTTAGCCTGAGCTAATGGTTATGTCAGGCCCTCATTGTCCTGAGGTTAGTCTCACTTCCAGTCAGGAAATTATTAAAACACTCAAGGCTCCTCATCGCTCTCTACTTTGCATGAAATATCAACCAAACACCCAGTTTTCGCTTCCTCCACTCGTGACAATCCCACCACTCGTGCATTGGAGGAATCTTACACAACAAGCACACATGCATAAGACAAGTGGTCTACCTTCCTCATGTTTTCTTGCATGTCATAGTCAAGAAAATGCATACACTTAATATCTAAACATAGTATAGCACAATATCATGGCAAAAACCACAGAATGCATGTCATGCACTATCACTCATCTTTGTTTTGTGGTCACTTGTAAGCTCGGAGTGTGTTTGTCTTCAATGTTACATCTTTGTTGTTCGCTGGTTCACACAACTCTCTTGTTTGCAAACCTTTCCTTCACCAACATGGGTCAACCGATGTGCCAGTAGCTCCATTGGAAGTATCACTTCACGTGAGATGACCCATGCACTATTAGCTAGGAGTAGGAGTAGTGTTTTCTTTTGAGTTGTTTGCTTGCATGCTTATTTGCTTACTTTCTTTGTTTGTTTGTTTTTCTTCTTTCTTCTTTCTTGTTTTCTTACTTACTTTGCTTTCACTTTTGCTTCTGCTTTTGATTTGCTTTGTTGATTGTTAGTTTGCTTACTTCATTTCGTAGGATAGTTTCACATGAAACCATGTATGACTCTTGAAGAAAGTTGGGTAAAGTACAAGAGGACGTGTGTTGCTATCACTACTTGGTTATCTATCATCCTCCCTTTGTATGAAGAACTTGTTATTTTCAATCTATGATACATCGATGGAAATTACATATTGTTCGCAGTGAACGTTGGTCAAAACACAATGCTTGCATGCTAACTAGTGTCACCTACTCTAGTCGGATTTTTTTGGGTTAACCCTTGTCAGCTTAGTCAAGTAGAGTAAGGTGAGGGGAAAGCCTTAACAGGCACGTTAGAGGTGTAATAAACTACTTCACTTTAGGAACAACCTCTTATGCTCTCAATAAGTTGGGATCCCTCTTCCACCTTTGAAATGAATAAGTGCTATGCATAGTTACGAAGATGAAAATGAAAAAGCTGAAAGAAAGTTAAAAAAATAATAAAAAACATAAAATTTGAAAATGAATAAGGTGAAAGAAGAGAAGGCTTACAGCACAAAGAGGTGATGCAAGAAACTCCCTCGGGGTAGTGATTAGGTTCGCTGGCAGCAGAACCATGCTTGTGTTCCTTTGTGACTCTGTCAGGGTACTGTCTAGGCTTGCTAGCAGCGGAGCAACACCAAAGATGAAATCAAGACTCTGATGACTATAATGCTTGTGCACCAATATACCCCTCAACTACAATCGAAACAACTGTGTTGACTTGGCTTGGAATTTGTGTCAATCGACCAAGAGTTTGGTAGATGCTACATCTTACAATCAAGCTAGTGTGAAACCAATTGGAGTTGAGAACTGAGAAATACTTCTGGAGGTGTTAGACTTTCTTTTCAAGAACAACGTCAATTCAGAGAGCTAGAGTTCTAGCAGTGTGTTGCCAAGTGTTGTAGCAGCTAAAACCACCCTCCAAAATTTTTCCTTATCTTTATTTTTGAGCCTCCCTTCGAACCTTCATGGAAGCTTGTCTTGCTTCATTAGGTTCACAAGTTTCAGTGCTTTTCTTGCATAAGGTAGCCTCTCGATCACAACTTGATGCATTCCCCTCACACGCTGTTCACCCGAACTTTGTCTAGCTACAGGCTGAGAAGCTTCCCCAAGAAAATTGCACATTTCTGGATGATAACCAACCTTCCCTCTAGAAATTGCACAATGTTGTTTGGCAACCTGCTAGGCTCCAAGATGGCACAATTCTGCAAGTCAACACTCCCAATAGGAATTGCAAAATTTTCCCTAGTAGGGATGCTTAGCCCAGAATTTGTGCAAATCTAGGCGGAAGACAGCTACTCTGCTATAACTTGTGCAAATCTACTGGGCAGTCAGCCTAGCTCCCAGCCATAAATGCATATTTTCTTCAAGCAATCAAAGAACCTCTTTCATGTGCAGCTGAGTTGACCGGTTCCCTCAGGGACCGAGAAAAAAAGACTTGCATGCATGGGATGCTTCTCCCAAGGTGGCATGCAAAGGAATCCCTTGTTTCAGGGATATATTTTTGGTAGTGGGAGGTTGGATGCAAGGATCATTTCAGAAACCTCCCACTAAGTGTTGCTTTCCCTAGATTTGTGGCATACGCGTCACAACCTCGATATTATCAAAACTCATCAACTGGATGTTGCATATCTCATTCCTCACATCAACCTTGTAGCTTTGACAACCCACATCACATCTAAGTGCAGTTGGCACATTCCTCTCAACTGTTTTTGGGTAAGCGTGCTTTCCATGCCTTGTGTTGCATTTCTGTCGCTTTTTGTATTTTCGCTTGTGTGGGTACTATTTGCTTGATTTGTTTGAACACTTGCTATCATTTACATGTATAATAGCTTGTCCTAGCATCTTTTTAGTTCTCATCAACATCTCACTGTTGTCGCATCCATGAAATTGTTTTTCACGAATGGTCACCAATTCAACGACTCACCTCACCCACATGCATGTTGTTCCATTTTCTGAATCAGTCATTTGATGTTTGCATGCATGATCATTCAATTATTCTTACACTCCATATCGCCATGCATTCACACTCACTTTCACTTTCAGTTGCCCGTTGGTGAGTCTGGGTAGCCTTGGCCTAGACTCTACATCACCAAGAGCCTCTCCAAGACAACATTGCACAATCTTGAGAGAGAAGGCTCTATCTTCCTCTTAGGAAATGCATATTTTTTTCCTAGTGATCATCCCTTGGGACTATTTTTTGTATTTCTGAGGAACAATGACTACTAACCCAGAAAAGTGTGTAATGCAGTCACTGACCCTACAACCATTGCCAACTAAGATAGCGCATTGCATAATTCCAACAGTCATGAGCTAGACTAGACTGTGCATTATGCAGTTCCAGCAGTTAGTTAGTCTCCTAACAGCCTAGACTATGCCTTGCACAACCTTGGTAGTCAGTCTCCTAACCTCCTGGCCAAAATTCCACAACCTTAATGATCAGTCACACAGGTATGTTGTAAGTTAGTTCTCAATTTCATTTTGGTTTTCAACTAACAGATTGCTTACCATGAGTTTTTCCATGTCTCCAGGTATTGTAGGTGTTCATCTACCTCTCAGTAGTGCAGGTGAAATGGTTTCCAAGAGGGAAAAGTCGAAGACACTACTCAGAGCATACCTGGAGATACAGTCGATAAAATGTCTATGAGCTAGCTTACTCATGAAGACATCAAGTTGTTCGTAGACAATAACATCAAGATATCACAGCAAGTAGCATCATGAACAAAAGTTGAAGGTATCATACTGAATGCAGTGAGTGCAGTGAATGTAGCGAATGAAATGAATGTAGCAAATGTAGTGAATGAAAGAGGAAGGTTGCTGACAACACAGAGGCGAAACAAAGTTGCAAGATCAAGAAGATCCATTAATGATGAAAGAAACTTGGGAGACTCGGGCTATAAGGTGATGGGGTGACATGAAAATCACAGGAAGACAAAGAATGGAACAATGAAAAGGTTGCATGTGCTGAAGCAGCAACTCAATGAAGAAAATGAAGCTACATAGACAGATGAATGAGTTGCAGTAGGAACGAGAACAATAGTGGGTGCAACATGCATTCATGGATGAAAATGCGCCCATACAACTTAAAGATCTATCCCAACAGCTTGCACAGAGCAGACATGGTGAGCACTCTTTTTGATCGCATGCAAGGGATTCAGCAGCATGCATGTCATTGAGTGCACGCATGCAATCCAACCCATTCCGCACACTCACCAAGGAAAAGACAAGAATCAAGTTCAATTGGAGCTAAACATGTAGTTCATATAATTTCATACAAATAAGTTCATAGACAAGTACGTAAGTTAAACAACATATATCATTAAGGAAATCAGAGCGGTCCAACTACATTAAAAACATATGCATGAAAATGTGTTGGGTTTTATTATATAAATAAGTGTAAGTCACACCCATACAATACATCCATGTAAACCTACTAGCCCCAATAGTAGAATGTTACAACCACATTCGCCTGCTCCTCCAAAGAGATGTACTAGCTCCATGCAGTGGAGAAGCTAAGGTGCATTATAATACTATCCAAGCCTTCTTCAAGATAGTCTTAGTAGAAGCTTGGGTGACCAAAATCCCTTACAATGAGTTATGAGGGACTATTTATACCAAAGGGCAGGGTGACCCTTGACATTCCCCTTTGTGATAGTTCAACTACCATCATGATGCTTTGCCTACTCTATGACTGTTACATCCAACTATTGACACTTGACTTACACTTGACATGACTCATCATTACAATTCACATGCACTCATGTGAGACAACATGTCTTGAGCAAGCCTTGCAAGACATCACTGACAGTTGGTCCATTGTGATGAGACCAACTCTTTGACATGCTTGTGAGGATGAAGGTGGTGAGTTGATGCCAAGCTTGGTCATCCATGATGGTGTGCCATGCAGCTCATGGTGACATCTTGCTGAAGTGAACTCTTGCCTCTATTGCAACTAGTGCATTCGTTCGGCTCCTTCATCCAACTCATTTGGTAACATGTGCATGGTCTTCTTGGGTGCAGTTGAACCGACAACACATTGATGCACAGTGTCTATGCTGATCTTCAAGTGCGTGCTAGTGGTCATACACATAAACTTGCTGAAGTACATGTTCAACTCCATTTGGACTTGATTCTTGTCTTTTCCTTTCTGAGTGCGTTGAATGGGTTTGATTGCATGTGTGCACTCAATGACATGCATGATGTTGAATCCCTTGCATGCGATCAACAAAACTGATTACAATTTTTGCTCTGTGACAGCTGCTAGGATGGATCTTTAACTTGTATGGGTTCATTTTCATCCATGAGTGCATTTTGTACTCATTGTTGTTCCTGTTCCTGTTGCAACTCATTCGACTGTCTATGCATCTTCATGTTCTTACTGAGTTGTTTCTTCAACACATGAAACTCCTTTATTCCATTCTTTGTCTTTGCACGATCTTCATGTCGTGCCGTAACCTCATATCCGAAGTATCCAAAGTTGCTTTCATCATCAATGGATCTGCTTGAGCTTGCAACCTTGTTAAGCCTTTGTGTTGTCAACAACATTGCTCTTGAATTCGTTGCATTTGGCATGCAATATTTAACTGTTGTTCATGATGATGCTCATTGTGATGTTGTTGCTATCATATCTTGATGTCCTTGCCTACGAACAACTTGATGTCTTTGTGGGTAGGCAAGTCCATAGACACTTGATTGATTGCATCCTAAAGTGTGCTCTAAATGGTGACTTCATCTCTCCTCTCCTAGAAATGATTGTACATGTACTGCTGAGAGAAAGATGAACACCTGCGATACCTAGAGACATGGCAACACTCATGGCAAACAATTTGTTAGTCGAAAACGAAAATGAACATGAGAACTAACTTGCAACATAAATGGGTGAATTATCATGAAGGTTGCACAATTTTGGCAAGGAGGTTGGGAGACTAATTACCAAGACTCCACAGGGCACAGTCTGGGCTGCTAGGAGACTAATTGACTGTTGGAAATGTGCAATGCATAGTCAAGTCTAGCTGTTGACTGCTAGGATTGCGTAGTTCAAGCTAGGAAAGACTGTTGGCCCAGGGACATATTTGCACAACTTCTTGGGCCAAGCAGCCACTGTCCTCTAGAAATGCACAAAACAATCCTGGAGGCCAATGCTGGGTAGGAATGCACATTTCTGGAGAGGAAGATGAGCCTTCCTTCCCCAGATTGCACAACACAGCCTTGGTGGGGGTAGAGTCTCGGTTAAGGTTGCTACAGCTCACCAATGGGCAATTGAAAGCAAATAAGACAGTGAATGCCTGGTGACACTGAGTGATAGTAGATATGATCAACAGTACATGAAAAACATGAATGAAAGATTCAACAAACAAATCAACATGCATGTGGGTGAGGAAATTCGTTGGTTGGGCGAATGTCCATGCAAAACAGTTTCATGCATGCGACAACAGCCAGATAGCAACAAAAACTAAAACAGAGCTAGGTAAAGGTAGAATACATGTAATCGACAAAAAGCATTCAAATAAATCAAGCAAATAATACTCGCACAAGAGAAAACAAAAAAATCAACAGGAATGTAACACACATCATGGGAAGTGGTCTTACCCCAAAACAGGTGAGTGGAATGCACCGATTGCTCCTAGATGTGATGTGGGATATCGAAGCTGCAAGGCTGATGAGAGGAATGAGATTTCGAGCATCCAGCTGATGAGTTTTGATAATATCGAGGTTGTGGCGCACATGCCACAAATCTTGGGGAAGCGACACTTGGTGAGAGATTTCTAAATTTCTCCTTGCATGTAACCTCCAACTGTTAAACATAGATCCCTGAGACAAGGTATGCCCTTGCATGTTGCCTTAGGAGAAGCAGCCTATGCATGCAGGTTTGTTTTTCTCAGCCTCGAAGGGAACCGGTCAACTTAGCTGCACATGTAAGAGGTTGTTCGACTGCTTGAAGGAAATGTTCATCTTTTGCTGGAAGCTGGGCTGACAACCTAGGAGATTTGTGTAATTCCTAGATAGAGCAACTGACTACTGCCCAAATTTTCACAAATTCTAGGCTGAACAACCCTGTTGGGGAAAAATTTTCAATTCCTCCTAGGAGTGTTGATTGGCAGGATTGCACAATCTTGGAACTTAGTAGGCTGCCAGAAAGGATCTCTGCAATTTTTCGAGGGAAGGTTGGTTTCCCTCCAAAAATGCATAATTTTCTTAGGGAAGTTACTCAGCATGCAGCCGGACCAAGTCTGAGTGAACAACCTGTGAGGGGAATGAATCAAGTTGTGATTGACAAGCTGCCTTTGTGCAAGCAAGACACTGAAGCTTGTGAATCTGATGAAGCAAGACAAGATGTTGTGAAACTCTGGAAGGAAGGCTCCAAAATGAAGCTAACGCAAAATTTTAGAGGGTGGTTGTAGTCGCTACAACACTTGGTGACGCACTGGTAGAAATCCAGCTCTCTGAATGGACCTTGTTCATGAAAAGGAATTCTAGTACCTACGTAAGTATTGTTTAGCTCTCAACTCATCTTGGTTTCGCACTAGCTTAATTGTAAGATGTAGCATCTACCAAACTCTTGGTCAATTGATGCACATTCCAAGCCAAGGTAATATAGTTGTTTTGATTGGGGTTGAGGGGTGTATAGGTGCACAAGCAGTATAGTCATCAGAGTCTTAGTTTCATCTCTAGTGTTGCTCCACTCCCAGAAGGCCTGGACAGTACCGCGGTGGAGTCACATAGGAACACAAGCTTGAATCCGCTACCAGCGAGCTTGGCCAGTACCTCGGTAGAGTTGCTTGCATCTCCTCCCTGTGCAGGAAGCCTTTCTATTCTTTTTCCTTGTTCATTTTTCATTTTGAATTTGTTGACTTTTTATTTTTTTCATTTTCGTTTTCACTGTGCATAATAATTATTCATTTTAGAGGCAGAAGAGGGATCCCAACTTATTGAGACCAGAAGAGGTTGTTCCAGTAGAGAAGTAATTTATTATATCTCTGACATGCCTGTTAAGGTTTTCCCCCTCACCTTAGTCTACTTGAATGGGCTGACGAGGGTTAACCCAAAGAGAAGGTGAGACTAGTTAGCACATAAGCATTGTGTTTTCACCAAGGTTCATCTCAAACAATACATATTTTCCTTTAACGTATCATGGACTAAAACTAACAAGCTCATCATACAGAGGCAAGATGAAAGATAACCAAGTAGTGATAGTTGTGCAAGGACTCTTGTACTTTACCTAGCTCATTTCAATAGTCATACATGGTTTCATGCAAAACTAACCTATGAACGAAACAAGTGAACGAACTAACAATCAACAAAGCAAAGCAAGAGCAGAAGCAAAGAACGAAAGCAAATAGAGTAAACAAACAAGCAAACAAGAAAACAAAGCATGTAAGAAAACAAGCATGCAAGCAAACACCTGAAAGCAAACCCTACTCCTACACCTACACTAACAGTGCATGGGTTTGATCACACAAAGTGATACTTCCAATGTAGCCACCGACACATTGGTAGATCCATGTTGGTGAAGGCTTGGTTTGTGAGCAACCCAGTGGTGTGAACCAGCAAGCAAGAAATATATAACAATGAAGACAACCACACTTTGTGTTTCAAAGTGCCCACGGGACATGAGTGAATGCATGTGCATGACGGGTAGTCCATGGAGTTATCATCGTGCTGTGTGGCACTACATGTAACTTTGAATCATAAGCACACTCTTGACTATGACATGCAATAAAACAAAAGAAACAAAGATAACTTGCGCCGCGAATGAGTGCTTGCAATGCAAGACTCCTCCAATGGATGAGCAATGGGATCATGTAGTTCGAGTGGAGGAAGTGTGATCTATGAGTGAGATGGATCTTTAATGCATACAAATGAGTGATGAGGAGCCTTCAATGATTGGATAGTTCCATGATTGGAAGTGAGACTAACCCCAAGAGAGAGATGACCTGACATAACCATCAGCTTGGGCTGAAGTGCCTCGATAGTCTTGTGTGTCTCAACTTCATCATTAGGTAGATCATCATACACCAATGGCTTCAAAACATCAACTATGATAGATTCACGATCATGAAAAAAATGGAAGAAAATCGATCATGACTACCATGATTAGAAAAATTAATGAATTCTTCGGCATCCTCATGATCAGATGAATTGAATAGAGGGGTAGATGAAAAGTAAACAAACTCATATTCTATGTTTTGGGAAAATACAGATGAAGGATCAAGTGGATTTTCAACGAGTAACTAACCCTCTCCAATGTCAAATGATATACTAACATTCGGTGAGTCCTGCAAGTGATCACCCAATCGGTGCACCCATGGATGAAGACACACATGCAAAATCATGGATGGCAGGTTCACCAAAAAGGTTAGGAAAGAATGGAGGGGGCTTGGACAAAAGGGAGTCATCCTTCACTGAGTGTTGATGCTCAAGCTCCCACTCATACTATTCATGAATGACATGGCATGTTGGTTATGCAACACCAACTTCGTCAGTGGGTTGTTCCTCATTCACAAGAAGTGAAGTCTGAAATGGATGAACACATGACAACATCATCCTGAGGAACACTTGATTGCGAAGAAGGAGGTCAAAGAAAAGAACACATATGAGAACTCGAAGGACTCACAACCAAATATGCGCGAAAATTGAGTGGAGTGATGATGGGAGAGTGTGAAGGATGATTATGTGTGTGAGCATGATCCTCAACATTACTGGGCAGTGGTGGAGCTGCTGAATGAGAGGGAGGCTAACAGTAAATTGAGATAGTGCTCGATCCCACATGAGATTGCACAGTTCCATCAATGAAGAATGTTGAGTGAGGCATGATATCAAGATTCCCTTGGGATAGGAATATTTCTTAAGGAAATACTCAAACCGATCCCAAAGATAAGGAAACTTCATCTAGTTCCTCAGAGCTTGAAACTGCGAGTCATGGAAGCGCTGCCAAAAATCAATAACGGATTCATGTGGAGCCCTCCATTGCTGTAACAATTTCCAGTCAATATGGTATAGATCAAAATGATAGAACATGTCTTTAGTAAGATCACAGAAGTTCTCAAAAGAGTGCACGGTGTTAGCCGATAGGCTGAGCACCCAATGAAATGGAATTTCGCGAAGTGTGTATGCGAGCAGCAAACCAGCCTGTTCGTTAGAAAACTCATCTTCCTCATGAATCATGGAAAGAAAGTTATGTAAGTGCTCAGGCCAGGCCACTTTTCCTTCACCATCATACATGTGAGTGGACAAGAGATTGAAAAGCTTCCCTAAGATGGATTCGAAAAAAACCTCGGGGGAAGAAGAGTACAAGAATCCATGAAAGATATGCAAAGGTTCAAAACTAGATGAGAGGACACTGCTTGTCATCAGGCCCTCCTTCTAGTACCAGAAATGTTGACGATGCTAGACCCAACAACATGTCAAGGGTATCTCCCCAATAACAAGTCCCAATTAGAACTTAGATTTTTTGGTGTAGGATTCCCAAAAGTGGGTCGTAAGGTAATGCCTTCGCCACGATGTCGCACAGAGGCAAGTAGGATAACTCTGTGAGCAGCAAGGGTGTGACTAGTGCAGTGAGTCAAGGAAGGTGTATGAGAGGTTCCAACACTTTGAAGGGGTGAGGAGGTGAAGGTGAGCTCTAGGTTGAAAGGGATCAGTGCCAACTCGGTTAGGAACACACAACACAAAGGACATGCACAACTTCTGATGGAGTAGCCCACTCGGATGCAGCAGTCACATCATACAAGGTAAGATAACATGTACAACACTCATGGATTAGTCTGAGACAAGTGCAATAGTTCTTATCCTAAGGTTCTAGTGAAAGGTCTGTCTGATGTCTGGAAAAGCAGTTGACATGGATGATGACAACATTAATAACATATGCAACACATTAACAAAAGGATTCACATAATTTCATACAAATCAGTTCATACACAAGTACGTAAGTTAAACAACATATATCATTAAGTAAACCAGATAAGTCTAACTAAAATAAGAACATATCCATGAAAATGTGTTGGCTCTTATTATATAGAGAAGTGTAAGTCACAACCATACAATACATCCGTTTAAACTTGCTAGCCCCAATAGTGGAACGTTACAGCCACATTTACCTGCTCCTCCAAAGAGATGTACTAGCTCCATGTAGTGGAGAAGCGAAGGCGTGTTACAATATTGTCCAAGCCTTCTTCAAGATAATCTTAGTTGAAGCTTGGCTGACCAAAAGCCCTTACAATGAGTTATGAGGGACTATCTATAGCAAAGGGTGGGGTGACCCTTGACATTCCCCTTTGTGACAGTTCAACTATCCTCATGACTCTTTGCCTACTCTATGATTGTTACATCCAACTATTGACACTTGACTTACACATGACATGACTCATCATTACAATGCACATGTACTCATGTGAGACAACATGGCTTGAGCAAGAATTGAAAGACATCACTGACACTCGGTCCCTATGATGAGACCAACTCTTTGAAATGCTTGTGATGGTGAAGGTGGTGAGTTGATGCCAAGCTTGGTTGTTCGTGATGGTGTGAATGCACCTCATGGTGCCATCTTGTTGAAGTGAACTCTTGCCTTCATTGCAACTGGTGCATTGGTTCAGCTCCTTCATCCAACTCATCTGATAACATGTGCATGGTATTCTCGGGTGTGGCTGAACCGATGACACACTAATGCATAGTGTCATTGCTGATCTCCAAGTGTGTGTTGGTGGTCATGCTCATCAACTTTCCAAAGTACATGTTCAACTCCAGTTGGACTTGCTTCTTATATTTGCCTTCGTGAGTGTGTTGAATGTTTTGGATTACATGCATGTGCTCAATGACACGAATGATGCTAAATCCCTTACATGCGATCAACAACACTGCTCACAATGTTTGCTCTGTGTTAGCTGCTAGGATGGATCTTTAACTTGTACGGGCCCAGCTTCATCCATGAGTGCATGTTGCGCTCACTGCTGCTCCTGTTCCTGCTACAACTCATTCAATTGTCTATTCATGTTCTTCTTGAGTTGCTACTTCAGCACATGAAACTCCTTCTTTGTTCCATTCTCTATCTTCACGCAATCTTCATGTCACGTCGTCACCTCATATATAGAGTCTCCAAAGTTTCTTTCATCATCAATGGATCTACTTGAGCTTGCAACCTTGTTTTGCCTCCATGTTGTCAACAACCCTCCTCTTGCATTCATTGCATTTGGTATGCTATCTTCAACTATTGTTTATGATGTTGCTCGTCGTGATGCTCCTATTGTCATATCTTGATGTCCTTGTCTACGAACAATTTGATGTTTTCGTGGGTAGGCAAGTCCATAGACACTTGATCGACTGCATCCCCAAGTGTGCTCTAAACAGTGTCTTCGTCTCTGCTCTCCTAGAAACCATTGTACCTGTACTACTAAGAGGTGGATGAACACCTATGATACCTAGAGACATGGCAACACTCATGGCAAGCAATCTGTTAGTCAAAAACCAAAATGAACAAGAGAACTAACTTGCAACATACCTGGGTGAATGATCACGAAGGTTGTACAATTTTGGCCGGGAGGTTGGGAGACTGACCACGAAGAATGCACAAGGCATAGTCCAGGCTACTGGGAGACTAACTCACTATTGGAATTGTGCAATGCACAGTCCAGTCTTGCTGCTGACTATTGGGATTGCGCAATGCGAAATTCTAGCTGGGAAGGACTACTGGAAGAATGACAGATTTGCGCAATTTATTGGGTCAAGAAACCACTGTTGTCCACAAATGCACAAAATAGTCCTAGAGGCTAGTGCTGGGAAGGAATGTGCATTTCTAGGGAGGAAGGTGAGCCTTCCTTCCCCAAATTGCACAATGCAGACTTGGTGGGGGCAAAGTCCAGGCTAAGGTTGGCTCGACTCGCTGACGGGCAACTGAAATCAAATAAGATAGTGAATGCATGGCGGCACAAAGTGATAGCAGAAGTGATCAATAGTGCATGAAAAACATGAAAAAAAGATTTAGCAAACATAACAACATGCATGTGGGTGAGGCAGTTCACCGATTAGGCGAACGTCTACGCAAAACAATTTCATGCATGCGAAAACAGTGAGATAGCTGTTGATCTAAAGATGTTCTGATGTTTTCATTGATGTCAACCCAAGCAGAACCATGGGCTACCCTAATTTTTCAAGGGAATTTTGATTTTACAACTTACTCTATTTTGAGTCAAGGATCTTCTATATAGATTCTACTCGTCGAGATATTTCTGTTGATATATGGCACGCCAAGTAATTCTTCACGGTTTGAGAAATATTCATTTTTGAAGTTAGTAACCCCAGCCAGTGGGCTAAAACCATATGGGGTTGTGGCATGGCACTCATAATTGGTTTTGGTCATCGAATAGTCAATAAATAATAATTTTTTAAGCTCCTAAAATACCTCCAACATTCTCTATAGAATCCCCTCTCAACTCTATAAAAAGAAATCTATATATCCTCCAAATGTAGTGATCATGGAATTTTCTATATAACTTCATTTCTGCCAAGTCTTAGATTTAGAAATTAGAGCCCATTTGATTCACAATGCTAATGAACATCATGACTAAATTTCAGATTTTGGTTCTCTATATTTTTAGAGATATGATATGTGGACATTAGGGTTTTTGCAGGTTGCCGAATTTCATCTCAAAGAAGTGACCTTGGGAAAATCATCATAACTCTCTCTCATAGAAGAGGATTGGAATTCTGTAAAAAGTGGCGGACAATGAATGGAATATAGTTTTCTTTATATGAATTTCAGAGTCAAAGGAGGAAACCGTGACATGTGGTACATCGTACAAGTTCGCTCTACTGAACTAGTCCATAATTAGGTCATCAGATTCGGCATAACTTTGACTTGAAGAGTCCAAATTAGGTCACACCAGTGGCATTGGAAAAAAGACTCAGAGGGCTTCTACAGGACCAAAGATCACATGTTGGGCATCTGAAATAGTAGAGATACATCAGATTAAATATCATGCTCCTAGAAGGAAAGAAAAACTAGATCAAGTGTTGTCAAGGGGTGCAAAGAGCAAGGTGCAACAAAATGATGCAGCAGAGGTGAGCTATAGGTAAGTATCTTCTATATATGCATGTTCATATTCTAATTGCATTAGTTACTTTGTATTCTAATTTGTTGTTTTTGTTTAGCACTGACATATGTTTAGCAGGATGAGGTAAGTTTTGCTATTATCATGTCATGGGTATTTCTTTGAAGACTTTTTGTAGGTATTATATATTCATCAACAGAAGACTCAATGCATAATCTAATGTTCTGAAGAGTGAGAAAGGGTAGCATGACAAGAGCAACAATCAAAGTGCAGAACAACATCAAGAAGTTCACCACATGAAGTATTCAAGTGGGAAGCACTACATACAATCACTGTAAAAATATCATTGTACAATGTCATTGTAAAAGCATCATTGTAAAAGTTGTACAAGTGTCTATATAACAAGAGTTGAAGATGTGGTTTCAGGAGGTCTAAGATCATCATTAGGTGGTTTTCTCATAGTTAGGGTTATGGTCTAGTGTGTCTTCTTCTTCTACATCATTCTATATCATTGTAAAGTGGACCATTTTCTCTGGCATGGGAGTCCATTCCTGTTTTATTCTTCTATAGGGT
Organism: Pinus tabuliformis; assembly: GCA_031772625.1. NCBI lineage: Eukaryota > Viridiplantae > Streptophyta > Pinopsida > Pinales > Pinaceae > Pinus > Pinus tabuliformis. The sequence continues at coordinate 923,794,636 of CM062820.1, read as the reverse complement.
GGTAGGGTGGTGCTAGGTTGGTGCATGAAGTCGCCAACAGGTTCAAGCGTGTGAAAAATTCAGGGTGGTAGGGTGGTGGTAGGGTGAGTTGTAGCTCATTGGGTGTTGGGGCATCCATTCAGTTGACTACTGAATAATCTCGATCATTGGAGTGTCCATCCAGTGGGAGCTGGAGAAAAATTATTTTCTAGATTATAGGAAGTTGGAGCTTTCTTTTCAATTGGAGTTGAACATTAAAGAATTATTAGAAACACATTCGGTGGTTTTTGACCCGAAGGGGGTTTTCCACCTAAATTTTTTGTGCCTCATGTGTTATTTTATTCACTGTTCTTGCTGCATAAACATTAATGATAATTGAAGATTAACTAATGCTCTGAAAATATTTAAAAGTGTTAATTACTAAGGAATACTGATTCACCCCCCTTTCAATATTTTGCAACAATTGGTATTAGAGCTTGGTTCCTTCAATAGCAGTTTAACAACTGGAAGGAGATCACGGAGCATACCAAGAATGGTGTACCTCTATTCAATGAAAATAATTATGAACTTTGGAAAGGAAGAATGGAGGTCTATCTCTTGGTGCAAGGTTACGAAGTATGGGACACTATTCAAAATGGATTTACACCAACCACAGATGAAAAAGTTAAGAAGAATTTGGTAAATTATGCAAAAGCAAAGAATATCATTATCAGTGGACTTATTGAATTTGCTTATCATAAGGTGTTGGGTTGTAAAACTGCCAAAAATGTATGGGACAAGCTTGAGAATATATATGCAGATAACTCAAATGTCAAAGAAGCAAAGCTTCAACTCTAGAGAGCAAAATTTGAGCAACTCAAAAATGAAAGATGATGACAACATTGATGCATACTTCCAACACGTTGATGAAATAACCAACACTCTCGAAGGATTGGGAGAGCCTGTTGAGGAGAAGAGTATTATACGAAATATTCTTAGAACATTACCAGGAAGATTCAACCCAAAGGTATCAGTCTTAGAATTCAGTGAAAATATGGAGAAACTCAGCAAAGAGGAATTACATGGAGTTCTCATAGCATATGAAATGAGACTTGATCAAGAAGAGGGTACTTCACATCTACAAGTTGCATTCGCTGCATCTAATAAAACCAATAAGGACAAACAACCTTCAAAGGAAAAGACCTGATGCTTGATGAAGAAGAGGGTACTTCGCATCTAGAAGCTGCATTCGCTGCATCTGAGAAAACCAATAAGCACAAACAACCTTCAAAGGAAAAGACCTGCAGCTGCACCTGTAGGTGAAGAAAAAGAATATGATGAAGAAGGTTTTTTAGATGAAGAGTATGCTTAATTTACGAGAAAACTAAAAATTGGTAAGGGAAAATTCAAAGGTAAACTTCCATTGATATGTTTCGATTGTGGTGAGGTTGGGAATTTCGTAGAAAAATGTCCAAGCAGAAGTGATGGAAACTCAAAAGGAAAGAAAGGCTTTAAGAAATTCAACAAGCAAGGCAAGAATAAATGATTCAAAAGGAACTTTCTCTCTAAAGAAGATAGCTCATCATCTAATGAAGACAGTGACAGTGAAGAGGAAGCCGATGAGAGAGTATTGTTTATGGCTAAGCACAATGAACAAGAGGTATCAAACAATGAAGAAGAAGGGTTGACCATAGAAGAATTTTTTAAGGAGGAAATCGAGCTTAAAAAAGAGCTCAAGGCGGAGAAGATCCATTCCAACACACTTGAAGAACAAGTTCAAGGTCTCAAAATTTAAGTTGAAGAACAAAAATGTATTGAAGAGTCACTCAAAAGAAGTTGGAAGAAAGCAACTGATAAAGGGAAGCATTAGAAGCCAAAGTAGTCTTGCTACGTATAGAAGTGAAGAAGGGAAAAACTATCCAAAACTATGCCAATAGCTCAAGGGCGTTGGAAGAACTCATTAACAATCAACAATATTACAATGATAGAACTAGCCTCAGTTACAAAGAAGAACAAGTAGGACCTTCTACAACAAAATACAATGAACCTATGAGGCCTGATAGGCATGTAGACCTCGTTGGACAAGATTGACAAGAACAACCTTGGAAGAAAATTCCCCAAAAAATATTTCCATCTAGGTACGAACATATTTTCATGGCTATTGCTATTCATGTAGAAATTTTGGTCATGAAGTTGTAGAATGTCACACGTACCCTAGGAAGTAATACAATTCTAGGAGATTTGTCAAATATGAACCTCCCAGGGCTAAATGAAACATCAATAGATTTGAACATTTAAGAAGTAATATTGAATGTTAGAAATGTCTAAACTTTGGACACATAGCCAAAGACTGTAGACATGAAAATCCTCCAGAAGAATCTTTGAAGCCACAGAGTGAACGAACATGGAAGAAGAAGAGCACTGATAATTGTGCTCTAGCTCTCAAGGATCAAAACAACAAATATGTGTGGTATGTTTATAGTAGTTTCTCAATGCATATGACTGGAGATTGAAAGAAATTTGTATCCCTAAAAGAGAAGAAGGATGGAACTGTGTCCTTTGGAAATGATGGATCATCAAATGTTATAGGATTAGGTACCATCAGTCTTGGAAGTAAAGATGCTATAGCCAAGAATGTTCTATTGGTTGAAAACATGAATCACAATTTGCTCAATGTTGGGCAGATGTGTGATCAACGACACACAATGCTATTGAACTCCACAAAATGTAAATTAGGAAAGGCAGGTATGGTAAAATTGTGGCTACACCAACTCGAGCTCCAAACGACATATATGTTCTAGATGAAGCAACTAAACCATGTCTACTAGCTAAAGAAGATGAAAGCTATTTATGGGACAAATGAATGGGTCACATAAACTTTGACAATATTTTCAGGATAAGCAAAAAGGAAGCCGTATGAGAAATGCTGAAAATCTCAAAACCTTCCAACACACTATGTGAGGCATGTTGGCATGACAGGCAGATAAAATGTGGACTTAAAACAAAAGAACACTTTGCATCACATCCATTGGAATTGATACATACTGATCTATGTGGTCCTATGGGAACAAAATGCTTAGATGGAGAATTATATTTCATGTTAATGATAGATGAGTATACCAGGATGACAGCCGTTAGTTTCCTAAAGAAAAAATCTGAAGCATTTGAGTGCTTTAAGATCTACAAGGAGTTGGTAAAAAATGAAATTGATTTAAAAATAAAGTGTCAAAGGTCAGATAATGGTGGAGAATTCACTTAAAAATTATTTCAACAATACTGTGATGAAAATGGAATAAAAAGACAATTTTCAACAGCACGAACATCTCAGCAAAATGGAGTTGTTGAAAGAAAGAACATAACCGTACAGGAAATGGTAGAACAATGCTGAAGGACTAAAAATTGGATGAAAAATTCTAGGTTCAAGTAACTGATACGAAAATACTCATTATCAACAGAAGTCTTCTCAGAAATAATTGCAATAAGACCCCATATGAATTATGGAAAGGAAAACCAGCTAATGTAAAATATTTTAGAATATTTGGCAGAAAATTTTATATCAAAAGAGAATATTAAAAGTTGGGTAAGTTTGAATCGCGTGTTGATGAAGGTATATTTGTTGGTCACACACGCAAAATAAAGGCCTATAAATGCTATAATCTAAGACGAAAACAGATAGTGGAGAGCATAAATGTTACATTTGATGAAGATAGTGTTCTAACAAATAATGATGATGATCTAGAATATTTGAAGCTTGAGACAGAGGCTGAAAAAGGTACAGAGAAAATTCTAGAACAAGAAGCAACTATCAATCAGGAAGAAGTAAATAATTATCAACAAGATATACAGGAACAACAACAAGAAGCTCCTCCAAAGAGAACAAAAGGATGGATTCAAAAGAACCATCCATCAAATCAAATAATTGGTGAGATAAATGAAGGAATTGGAACAAGAAAAGGTTGACAGCTTCGTTCATCACACAAGCTCACATTTCTCTTCTAGCAACCTTTGAGCCTAGTAGTTTTGAGGAAGCCATCCAGAATGAACAATGGGTAGTAGTTATGAACGAAGAATTGGATCAAATCGAGAAGAATAACACTTGGAATTAGTTCCATGACCAAAAGATAAAAATGTCATTGGGACTAAATGGGTTTTTAGGAACAAATTGAATGAGGATGGGTAGGTTACCAGAAACAAAGAAAGATTGGTTTGTAAAGGCTATGCACAAGTGGAAGGAATTGATTTCGACGAAACATTTCCACCAATTGCCAGAATGGAAGCCATCCAGATGTTTCTCACCTATGCATGCTCAAGAAAAATAAAATTCTACCAAATGGATCTTAATTCATCATTTCTGAATGGAGAATTAGAAGAAGTTTACATCAAACAACCTGAAGGTTTTCTACTATCAGAAAAAGAAGACTATGTTTGTAGGTTAAAGAAGGCTTTGTATGGTCTCAAGTAGGCTCCCAGAGCATGGTATGGTCTTCTTGATGGATATCTACGTCAACAAGGGTTCAAGAAAGGTATTGCTGATAACAATCTTTATGTACAAATAGATAAGGATAATTTAACAATCGTTGAGGTATATGTTGATGATATAATCTTTGTTAGCAATGATGATTGACTAAGTAAGCACTTTGCTACAAAGATGCAAAGTGAGTTCAAGATGCCTTTACTTGGTGAGTTGCCATACTTTTTAGGGCTTCAAATATCTCAGCAAGAGAAAGGAATATTTATATGTCAAGCCAAGTACGTCAAGGAAATGCTCAAGAAATTCAAAATGCAAGATTGTAAACCCAACCTTACTCTGATGGTAATAGGTTGCAAATTGAGCATAGACGACTCATATAAGGATGTGGATTAGAGGTTTTATAGATCTATGATTGGTAGTCTTCAATATGTAACAGCCTCCCAACTAGATGTTATGCAAGCAGTTGGACAAGTAACAAGATTCCAAGCAACACCAAAACAATCACATATTATTTCCATCAAAAGATTACTTCGATATCTAAAGGGCACAATAGAATATGGCTTGTGGTATCCCAAGGGAAACAATCTCATTATTCAAGCCTTTACAGATGCAGATTGGGCAGGAAGCATTGATGGTCATAAGAGTACTAGTGGAGAAACATTATATCTAGGTGGTTGTCTCATATCATGGTTGAGCAAAAAGAAAACCTCAATCTCATTATCTACAGCGAAAGCAGAATACATTGCAACAACAGCTTGTTGTACTCAAGTCCTTTGGATGAAACAAACTTTGCAAGATCTTCAAGTACAATTCAGTGAGCTTATTCCCATATTCTGTGATAACATGAGTGCCATCAACATCTCCAAGAATTCTATCACGCATTCAAAAACAAAACACATTCCAATAAAATATGATTTGTTAGAGAACAAGTCATTCAAAATAATGTCAAACTTGAATATGTTGGTACAAAAGAACAAATCGCTAATATCTTCACAAAACCATTACCTCGTGAAGCATTTGAATATCTTCACTAGAAGCTTGGGATTCTCCCATGTTCTCATTAGATTTTCCTTATTCAGAAAATAAAGGGGGAGTGGAAGTGTGCATAGGTCCACAAGATGGTTTTGTTTCACGGGGATTTACCCCTTTCCATTGATGTCAAAGGGGGGGCAAAGGCAATAGGAAGAGGTGCCCTGATCGCAAGGGGTACTTGTGTTGCCATCAATGCCAAAGTGGGAGATTGTTCATCTAAAGATGATATGAGGTTGTCATTGATGTCAACCCAAGCAACACCAGGGGTTACCCTAATCTTCCAAGATAATTTTGACTTGACAAATTACTCTATTTTGTGTCAAGCATCTCCTAGAGAGATTCTACTCGTCGAGATGTTTCCGTTGATATATGGCACGACAAATAATTCTTCACGGTATGAGAGATACTCATGTTTGAAGTTAGTAACCCCAGTTAGTGGGCTAAAACCCTATGGGGTTGTGGAATGACAATAAAAATTGGTTTTGGTCATTGAATAGTCAATAATTAATAATTTTTTAAGCTCCTAAAATCCCTCCAACATTCTCTGTAGAAGCCGCTCTCAACTCTATAAAGAAAAAAATCTCATATATCCTCTAAATGTAGCGATCATGCCATTTTCGCTATAAATTCATTTTTGCGACATCTTAGATTCCGAAATTAAAACCCATTTGATTCGAAATCCCGATGAACGACGTAACTGAATTTCAGATCTTGGTTTTCTATATTTTCGTAGATATGATGTATGAATTTAGGATTTTTATTTATTTATTTTTATTTTTTATTTTATTTTATATATATATATATATAATTTTTTAATTTTATTTTTTATTTTTTATTTTATTTTATTTTATTTTTTTATTTTTATTTATTTTATTTTATTTTACTTATTTATTTATTTTTATTTATTTATTTTATTTTATTTTATTATTAATTTTTTTTTTTTTTTTTTTTTTCTTTTTTTTTTTTTTTTTTTTTTTTTTTCAGGCTGTCAGATTTCATCTCAATGAAGTGACCTTGGGAAAATCGTCATAACTCTCTATCAGAGAAGAGGATTGGAATTCTATAAAAATTGGCGGATAGTGCATGAACTATAGTTTTCTGGCTATCAATTTTAGAGCTGAAGGAGGAAAAGGTGATGCGTGGTACGTCGTACAAGTTCGCTCTATTGAACAAGTCCATAATTAGGCCATTGTGAGAGATTGGACATAACTTTGTCTTAAAGAATCCAAATTGGGTCAGAATTGTGGCATTGGAAAGAAGACTCAGAGAGCTTCTGCAGGACCAACGATCACATTTTGGGGATCTAAAATCACAGAGATATATCATATTAAATATCATGCTCCTAGACGGCAAGAAAAACTAGATCAAGTGTTGTCAAGTGGTGCAAAGGACCAGACTTTCTAGGGCAACAAAGAGTAAGGTGCAGAAAAATGATGCAACAAAGGTAAGCTACAAGTAAGTATCTTTTTCATATGCATGTTCATCTCTTAATTGCTTTAGTTTCTTTGTATTCTAATTTTTTTTTTTTGTTTAGCACTCACATATGTTCTGCAAGATGAGGGAAGTTTTGCTATTATCATGTCATGGGTATTTCTTTGAAGAATTTTTGGAGGTATTATATATTAATCAAGAGAAGACTCAATGCATAACCTAATGTTCTGAAGAGTGAGAAAGGGTAGCATGACAAGAGTAGCAATCAAGGTGCAGAACAACAACAAGAAGTTCACCACATGAAGTCTTTAAGTGGGAAGCACTACATATAATCATTGTAAAAGTATCATTGTACAGAGTCATTGTAAAAGCATCATTGTAAAATTTGTACAAGTGTCTATCTACCAAGAGTTAAAGAGGTGGTGTTGAGAGGTCTAGGATCATCATTAGGTGGTTGTGTCATAGTTGGGGTTATAGTCTAGTGTGTCTTCTTCTACATCATTCTTTATCATTGTAAAGTGGATCATTTTCTCTGGTACAAGAGTTCATTATTCTTTTACTCTTCTATAGGGTGGTAGGGTGTTTCTAGGCTGGTGCATGAAGTCACCAACAGATTCAAGCCTGTGAAAACTTTAGGGTGGTAGGGTGGTGCTAGCATGAGTTGTAGCTCATTGGGTGTTGGGGCATCCGTTTAGTTGACTATTGAAGAATCACGGGCATTGGAGCATCCATCGAGTGGGAGCTAGAGAAGAATGCTTTTCTATATTCTAGGAAGTTGCAGATTTCTTTTCAATTGGAGTTGACGATTAAAGAATTATTAAAAAAGTGTTCTGTGGTTTTTGACCTGGAGGGGGTTTTCCACCTAAAATGTTTGTGCCTCCTGTGTTCTTTTATCCATTGTTTTTACTGCATAAACATTAATGATAATTGAAGATTAACTAATGCTCTGAAAAGATTTAAAAGTGTTAATTGCTAAGGAATACTGATTCACCCCCCCTCTCATTGTTTTTGAACAATAGCGACGAAAAATGAAAAAGAGTTAGGAAAAGCTATAATACATGTAAAAGATAGAAAGTGTTCAAAGAAATCAAGCAAACAATACTAACACAAGAGAAAACACAAAAAGAGACATAAATATAGCACAAGCCATGGGATGTAGGCTTACGCCAAAACAATTGAGCCGAATGTTCCAACTGCTCCTAGATGTCATGTGGGATGTCAGAGCTACAAGGTTGATGTGAGGAATGAGATTTGTAGTGTCTGGCTGACGAGTTTTGATAACATCGAGGTTCTGACATACATGCCACAAATCTAGGTGAAGCGACACTTGGTGGGAGGTTTCTGAATTTCTCCTTGCATGTAACCTCAAACTACTAAACATACATCCTTGAGACAAGGGATTCCCTTGCATGTTGTCTTAGGAGAAGTAGCCTATGCGTGTAAGTATATTTTTCCCGGTCCCGGAGGGAACCGGTCAACTCAGCTGCACATGCAAGAGGGTGTTTTACTGCTCGAAGGAAATGCACATTTCTTGCTGGGAGTTGGGGTGACTACCTAGGATATTTGTGCAATTTCTGGGCAGAATAGGTGACTGTTGGCTAGATTTGCACAAATTCTGGGTTGAGTAGCCCTGCTGGGGAAAATTTCACAATTCTTGCTAGGAGTGTTAACTGGAAGGATTGCACAATCTTGTAGCCCAGTAGGCTACTAGATAGGATTTCACAATTTCTAAAGGGAAGGTTGGCTTCCCTCTAGAAATGCACAATTTTTTTTAGGAAGCTACTTAGCTTGTAGCTAGAATGAGTCTGGGTGGACAACCTGTGAGGGGAATGCATCAGGCTGTGATCGACGGGCTACAATATTGCAAGCAAGACACTGAAGCTTGTGAACTTGATGAAACAAGACAAGCTCCTGTGAAAAGTTGGAAGGGAGGCTCCAAAACAAAGCTAAGGAAAAAATTTTGAGGTCGGTTGTAGCTGGTACAACAGATCCCTAATATGGCTACACCTAGAATGAAGAAGTAGAAGGGAAGAAAAATGTATCTTTAAGTGATCACCTTATGGTAGATGATTGCCTAATCTTTTTTGGAGGTTAGAGTCAAGATGAATATGAAAATGGATTTCCTTTCTTGGTCAACGAGTCACTAAGATCAACTTCGCTTGTCATTAGGGAAAATGAGAGTGACCTTAAAAGCTTTTATACTTTGTTTCACAAGGTAAGGTTCATTTTCAAGGTAAATTAGCCCATATAATTATCCCTAGGAGGATTCATTCAACAAACATGGACCATACATAGAGGTATGCTATATAGAAACATAATTTCATAATTTCCCAGTAAATGGATGCAACAACTAGCCCTACTATAGCGAAAATACCATCATCAATGCATGTGACAAAGTAAATGTCTAAATAGCATTAAATTAGTACTTACATGTAAGATAATATATCCAACCACCAATAAACTTTTCAATGATGAAACTCCTACATAAGATAAGACAATACATATATCAAAATTAATCCATGCTCCAAAATTTCATTTACCAAGAAGGAATAGCGAAAATATCAAGAGAGATACAAGTTTGAACTAAGTGATGATGAGAAATGAACTCTCATCGTTTCTATTTACACACTCCTAATGAGTTAGATTTACCTATTTGACCTACATTAGCCCCTAAAATACAAATAATGTGAAAACAACTAACTTTTGGTGACAATCCCACCAAATTAGCTCATAAAGAAAATAAAAACCCTCTCAACAAGTCGAATGATCAATAATACATATCTTTTGCTTCTCGAAAAAGCCTAATGAAGTCCATAAGTTCCATAATGACGAAGGGGATTTCAAAAAGTAATGGATAAGGGGTCGGCCCCTTGTTCTCCAGATAATCTACTTGTGGTCCTCCCAATAGGTGTAAGGGAACACAAGTTACCTCATGGATGTCCAAGTAAGTAGAGGATGCTTGTAGACCATATATAAGGGCTCAAGTGATGGTATAAGTGATTCCACATCAGCATACAAGTCTCGGGTCATTTGCAAAGCTCATGGTACAACTATGGGGCTCGTCGAGCAAAGATGAACAAAGTACATCTTCCTTATCCAATAGGTGAATGTTGAGTAATTGCTTAACATATTTTGGGATGCATGGAGTGATTTATACTGCTATGGAGGCCCATGGATCAAAACACACACCCTGCATATGCCAATGTAGCCCTCTTGGGGGTTAGGAAACCGTATAGGGAGACCAAACCCAAGATGGAGACCACGTGTAATCCTCCATAAGATTCAATGTGTCCCCTAGCCTTCAAGTAAGGAAGAGCAGGTTCTAGTATCTAAACTAAGAGATTGTTGTTTTTCTATTGATTTTTTGTCGAGAAAATGATGCCCTAGGATCCCTAACATGGCTAGATCTAGAATGAAGAAGCAAAGGTGAAGAAAAATGTATTTATAAGTGATCACCTTATGGTACATGAGTGCCTAATCCTTTTTGGAGGTTAGATTCAAGATGAATATGAGAATGGATTTCGTTTCTTGGTCAATGAGGCTTTGAGATTAACTTCGCTTGTCATTAGGGAAAAGGAGGGTGACCTTAAAATATTTTATACTTTTTTTTGCAATGTAAGGTGAATTTTCATGATAAATTCAACAATAGAATTATCCCTAGGAGGATTCGTTCAACATATGTGGACCATACATAGAGATATGCTATATAGAAACATAATTTCATAGTTTCGCAGTAAATGCATGCAACAACTAGCCCTACTATAGGGAAAATATCATCATCAATGCATGTGACAAAGTAAAAGAATTAATAGAGTTAAATTAGTACTTACATGTGAGATAATATATCCAACCACCAATAAACTTGCCAATCATGAAGCTCCAAGATAAGAAAAGACAATCCATACATCAAAATATATCCATGCTCCAAAATTTTGTTGACCAAGAAGGAATAGCGAAAATATCAAGAGATATACAAGTTTGAACCAAGTGATGATGAGAAATGAACTCTCATCATTTGTATTTATACACTCCTAGGGAGTTATATTTAGATATTTGAGCCTACAGTAGCCCCTAAAATAGAAATAATGTGGAAATAGCTAACTTTTGGTTACAATCCCACCAAATTAGCTCATAAACAAAATAATAAGCTGCTCAAGTGGTTGAATGATCAATAATACATATCATTGGGCTCTTTAAGAAGCCGGATGAAGTCCATAAGTGCCATAATGATGAAGAGGATTTAAAAAAGTGATGGATAAGGGGTTTTCCCTTTGTTCTCCACATAATAAACTTGTTCCCAATCAGTGTGAGGGCACACAAGTGAGCTCATGGGTCTTTAAGTAAGTTGAATATGCTTGTAGGAGATAGGTAAGAGCTCAGGTTATTGTATAAGTGATTCCACATCAGCATACAAGTCCTAGGTCATCTGCAAAGTGCATGGTACAACTATGGGGCTAGCTAGGAAATGATGAAAAAAGTGCATCTTCCTCATTCAATAGGTGAGTTTTGAGGAATCTTTGAACATATTTGGGGATCCATGGAGTGATTTATACTGTTGTGGAGGCCCATGGACCTAAACACACACCCTACATGTGCCAATGTAGCCCTCTGGGGGGTTAGGACCTTGTATAGGGAGACCAAAGCCAGGATGGAGACCACCTGTAATCCTCCATAAGATTCAATGTGTCCCCTACCCTTCTAGTACAACAAGTCATCATGCAAATCGAGTAAAATAGCTTACAAAACATGAAAAGCATGTGGGAACTTCATAATGGGATTCCCTTCCATAATGAGATTTGGCATGTGCTAATGTCTTGAACCTCCAAATCGAGTTAACCAAGATTTCTATTTGTTATATACCTAGGGGGGATAAAATGGGGTACGAAGGGAGGTACCCAAGGTAATAATGTAATAATGGGATGGGCCATAGTAATAAATAAGGTGGTTAACCCATGTCATGTAAGGGACCACAAGTAGTTAATAATAATGTAATGGGCCCATGGTATTAGTTGATGGTATGAGGGAACCATGGTAATGACCCATGGTATTGTATGTATGAGGCCTATATAGAGGCTAGAGACTCCACATGGAAGATATGAAGTGAAGTATTATTGTATGAACATGCATATGGCTTGTGGAGTGTTCTCCTTCCTTAAGGAGTGAATGTATGGTGTTGCCCTACCATAAGGGTTTTGATCAATAAAGATTTCTATATTGTTATTCTTGGGTTTATTATATTTTCAATTGTTTCTGGGTTAGATCTATACCTAGGGAGGATAATATGGGGTACCAAGGGAGGTACCCCATATTATCCCCCCTAGGTATATAACACTATTAGATGGTTTCTACTTCTAAAGGGGATAGTATGTCTAAGGTACCCCTAATTAAAAGGTGGTGGAATGTGATAAAGAAATGAATGGAGTAGGGAATGACAAGGGGAAACTCTGGGCAATATGTTGGGGTGCAAGGGTAGCCTATAAAAGGGAATCCCACACTTGGGTATATAATGTATAGCAAGGAGACATCATGGTACATGAGGTGCCCTGACCTTGATTTTTCCACCCTTCTTTATATTCTTTTTATCCTTTTATGATTTTGCTTTAATTGATTATTTGGGGATCAAGGGATAAGAGCATGATGTGTGGGATATAGCAGCATATACCCCATTTAAGGTAGGGCGGTTCATTTCCCACCAAGGGTTGGGAAAATCATGGGCTGCTAAATGATAAAGGAGGCTCATATAGGACTTGTAGGAACCAGAGTGATGTCCATGATGATGGGGTAGTGCTCATATATTGGCATTTTTCCACGTGCTAAATGTGTTTGTGCCAGCCATGTATTACATTTTGTGGTACATTTCCCTGTTGACTTTGGTCAATTATCATTTTACATTTATTTTTAGTTTCATCAACCTCTTGGGCATCATTTGAGGATAGACCCAAGGTGTTGGCAAGGGGAAGGGGAAGGCTCACTCTATGTGGACCAGGGAAAAGTTTAAGGATTGAAATTTATTTTAAAGTTTAGAAACCTTGGCGAATTTCACTAGTCTGTAATATGAAAACTATGAAATGTTTGTTGTTATATTTGTAAAAATATTCAAATTTCTAATGATTTTATATATAGTCTCTATATAGTTTTGGAAATTTTTAAGTTAAAATAATTTTATATTTTAAACATTAGGCAAATAATTTTTAGAAAAAAAGGGAAATTGGCGAATATTTTTTTGGAAAAACCATGGAAAATTATCCCAACCGCGAATATTATCCCCTAACATTTTCTATGATGTGGATCGAGTGAAGGAATGTGTACCTAGGTGGGAGAATTGATGAATAACGTTTTAATGAGTGGAAGGGGGGTAATATATATGGATGAGAGAGTGGGACCACACAACCAAAATAAGGTTTCCCATGCAGTATTATCTCTAAAACCCAAGGGTCAGTAAAATAGATCCCACGGGACTAGGGTGCAAGGTTGACATGCAAAATGAGGTCTAGGGGACAAGAGCACATACGTAACCCACTCTTTTCACTAAATCCCCCCATTAATCCATCCCTAGAAGTATCCATGATAATAAAACTACAATACTTAATTACAAAATGACAAGGAATGCCTTTAGGTTCACGAGGCCCACCATCAAACATACAATCATAACAGATGAATGAGGGACCACATGGCTAGCTCAGGTGGTGGAGAAATGGCATAATGAGCTAGTTGGTGGCCACAAGGGGTTGTTGGCTACAGGCTGAGGACCATCTTGGAGAAATAAAATATCCTAGGGATATCACCCACAAAATGATGGGTAACATCTGGCTCCAACTCAGACGTGATATATAAAAGAAGTGGATGAATTTACTTGAACGGGAGATCGCGATAACTTTAGAAATTTCTGAGTTATCGCAGATCAGTTACCTTCAGATATAATACATGGAAAAAAACATGGGGCAACATGCTTTCACGATGTCTCATGGTCGCACATGATTGGATTAGACCCATAAAATTGACTCATAGAAATATACTTTCAAATGCAATTTTTAAACTAAGTGCACCTAATCTATTATGATAAATATCATATGAAATTAGTTCTAATGAGAAAATCAATATGCATTGCATCCTTCCCTAACTTGCATATGGTTGAGAAATACTACGTGTATTCATAAATCCAGTGCAACCAGCATATCATCATGTCACTATACATATGCTTTCCAATATGATTACTCATGAAACAAAACCCGAAGAAAATGTGAACACAATCACATGGAGGGTGATGTAGGTGGGAGGCAGGAAAACGTGATCTCCATTTGATGTGAAAGGAAGACCTAAGAGAAGGGGAATATGTCAATCTAGAAGTGTGGGGATTTCCCTCTAAGTACATAATGATGGAATGAATGATCACTCTTAAGAACTCCCTATCACAATCATTGCTTATAATATTATTCTTTGTAGGTGCCACAAGGTCATGATGATAGGGGAACATAAGGCGAGGGAAAAAAGAAGTGTAACAAATAGGTTTCCCAAGGTGATGGTCACATTAGAGAGAGAATTTTGTAGAGAGATCATAATCCTAGGGATGAGTCAAAGGAGATAAGGTATATTCCATGAAGGGTTTTTCCTTGACACCATATTCAGAAGGGAAAGGCTCATGGTCACTTAAGATCACCTAAAAAGGGACTAAGAACTCACCTGAGGAAGAATCGAGATGATGAACAAGATGGAAAGGCAAAGGGAAGGGTGAAGTGTCATATTCAATGGGGTTTCCTTCCCAAAAATCGTAGTCCAAAGCCTCAAGTGATTTGAATATATAATCATAAGGAGTATAGGTAGGATCCTCATTGGTATCTTCAGTATAAACATGAAATATTGGGTTTTCTTAAAAAGGATAATCAATTACTTGGAACTGTCCCTTTTAATGCAAGGAAAAATGATAATTTGCCTTCCCAAAGGTATTGATGGATATTTCATCGCAATTAATACCTGGGATAAAGGGAAAAACAATATCAACCTCATCGTCTTTGTCCTTATAAAAAATGAGAGCACAATCAATTTGAGGCCCAATAATTTCATGTCTCTCCTTTTTAATCTGGAAATAATCTCCAATGTCATATTCCAAGGAGCTCATGGGATCACCTTCCTCAGTGTTTTCAAACAAAGAGTTATCATGAGTGATACCCTCAAGAAAGGTAAGGTCAGTCCCTGATATACTTTCCATAACCTCATCCTCCTCAAAACACGTGCTCTTGAAATCATCCTACTCATCCCACAGACCCCATGAGGGTTTATATTCCTTCTTATCACTAAGATGCTCAAGGTTATCTTCATCTTGGTTGGTTGACAAGTGGGACCTTTCTTCCTCCCTTTTATCTTGAAGAACGATGGCTAAGGTATTTTTCACATGATCTTCATAATATTCTTCTAGGAGGAGATTGCCATCAGGGTTTTATTTATAGAATTCACATTTCACCTTATGAAGCTTTACCTCTTCTTCATGCAAATTGAAGAATACTACACTAGAATTACATTCCCCTACTAACGCTCTGCATGACCAACTATATTCATCCATTCTTTCTTATGTGATTTCAAGGCTTACAAGATCCAGCTCTTCTCAATCATCAAATGAGATATTCCCTTTCTCATCGTCATTGTCTTCCTATTTCATAATTGATGCTTGCTCATCATCCTAACCTGCAATTGAGCTCTCTTCAATGTCATCCAATGGATTACTCTTCGGTTGACTATAACATTTTTTATTGATTAGGTCAGTTAGAATATTCAAAGCATAGGTTAGAAGAGCCAAGTCAAAGAGGAGACTAGGATCCCTCTCATAAAAGTCCTTCATCATGTCGAGTTGTACTTGTTTTGATCTATAAAACCTAAGCATGAGTTCCATATCCATACCCCCCAATACATTTCGATAAGATTCTACATATTTATCCCCATTCATTCATAATTCTTCAATGTATTGGTCAGTCAGTTTTGCAAATGTGGGACTAAGATTAATCTCTCTTCTATGATGCTCCATGTTCTATGATTTTTTCTTATTATAATTAAAATGGAGTTGCTAGGGTGAATTAAAGTGCCTTGATATATGCTTTATTCACCTTACAAACATTAACTTTGAAGCTTAATGAAGAACTAGGGCATTGTTCTTCCAATGGAGTCTCCAATAATGATATGTGAATATGTTGTGTGGGGAACAAATCACATCTTTTGTGTCCCTCACAATGGCACCAAAATGTTTCCACTCAGACTACTATGGGTCCTTAGAGGGGCACTTTCTAGCTTAAGAGAAATAATGAAGCTAAAGCCCACAGTGACCATAGCTAAAGCTTCCTACTATTTACGAACATTCACTGATGGGAGGAGACCCGATATATAGAGAATAATTTATGAAGGATAGATTAGATAAGATGGGTGTAAAGTGATCTCGAGGACCCTTTCCTAAGGGAGGCTTAAGAATGGGACATCCTTGCTTCTTAAGTAAGGCACAAGGCTCGCTAGGAGAAGGGGATGAGGATTTAAGGGCTAGGTCTAAGGAGTGTGAATTGTAAAGGAGTTTCCAAAACTTTAAAATAATTGATGAACTGGACTTTCCAAGTGCTTTTTGAAGAGTTGACTTTTGAAAGGTATCGGACCACACAAAACCAAGTGGAACCACATTAGGTCAAGAGGAAATAGTCTAGAAACCAATGATAGGTTTGACATAAACAAGGAGGAGAATGGGATCAAAGAAGTGATTTTGACTCAAAGGTGCAAGATGATCCCTATGAGGAACTAGCCTAGGGAAACTTAGGGCTAAAACCAATGTCAAGGCTAGGGCTAGGTATATCTCATAACCCCACAATTGGAATTTGCTCAAATTTGAAGGAGGCCTAGGGGAGACACCAATGTGGTTGAGGCCAACGGATTAAAGTTTTTCTATGGGTGTTTTGTCAGGAAACTGATGCCCTAGGATCCCTAATATGGCTAGACCTATAATGAAGATGGAGAGGTGAAGAAAAATGTATCTTTGAGTGATCACATTATGGTAGATGAGTGCCTAATCCTTTTTGGAGGTTATAGTCAAGATGAATATGAAAATGGATTTTTTTTCTTAGTCAATGAGACTCTAAGATCAACTTCGCTTGTCATTAGGGAAAAGGAGGGCGATCTTAAAATATTACATACTTTGTTTTGCAAGGTAAGCTAAATTTCCAAGATAAATTCAACAATAGAATTATCCATAGGAGGTTTCGTTCAACATATGTGGACCGTACATAGAGATATGCTATATTGAAACTTAATTTCATAGTTTCACAGTAAATGCATGTAACAACTAGCCCTACTATAGAGAAAATGTCATCATCAATGCATGTGACGAAGTAAAAGAATAAATAGCATTAAATTAGTACTTAGATGTAGGAGAATATACCCAACCACAAACAAACTTATCAATGATGAAGCTCCAAGATAAGAAAATACAATCCATACATCAAAATTCATCCATGCTTCAAAATTTTGTCCACCAAGAAGGAATAGGGAAAATCTCAAGAGATATACAAGTCGAAGCCAAGTGATGATGAGAAATGAACTCTCATCATTTGTATTTATACACTCCTAGTGAGTTTGATTTATCTATTTGACTCTACATAATCCCATAAAATAAAAATAATGTGCAAATAACTAGCTTTTGGTGACAATCCCACAAATAGCTCATAAAAAAAATTCTCAAGAGGTTGAATGATCAATAATACATATCGTTGGGCTCCCTAAGAAACCTAATGAAGTCCATATGTTCCATAATGATGAACAAGATTTCAAAAAGTGATGGATAAGGGATTGGCCATTTTTTCTCCACATAATAAACATGTGGTGTTCCCAATCGGTGTGAGGGCACACAAGTGACCTCATGGGTGTCCAAGTAAGTTGAATATGCATGTATACTATCTGTAAAGGCTCAAGTGATGTTATAAGTGATTCCACATCAGCATACAAGATGTCAGTCATCTGCAAGGTGCATGGTACAATTGTGGGCTTGGCGGGGAAAAGGTGAAATAGGTGCATATTCCTTGTCCAATAGGTGAATCTCAAGCAATCTCTAAACATATTTGGGGATGCATGGAGTTTTTTATACTACTACAGAGGCTCATGGATCTAGAAACACACCCTACATGTGCTAATGTATCCCTCTAGGGGTCAGGACCACATATTTGGAGATCAAACCCAAGATTGAGACCACCGACAATCCTACATAAGATCCAATGCATCCCCTAGCCTTCCAGTACAAAAATTCATCATACAAAATGTTAAGAAAAACCATGGACAACAGGTGGGGACTTCATAATGGCATGCCCTTCCATTATTGGGCTTTGGCATGGGCTAATGTCTCCAAGCTCCAAATAGGGTTAACCAAGTATCCTATTAGGTGGTTTCTACTTCTAAAGTGGATAGTATGTCCAAGATACACCCTTCAAAAGGCCGTGCCATGTGATAAAAAATTGAATGGAGTACTGAATGACAAGGGGCAACCCTGGGCCAGATGTCGGGGTACAAGGGTAGCTAGTAAAAGGGAAGCCCACTATGGTGGAGATAAATTCTCAATGCGAACATAAACAATGCCTCTAGAATAAGAGAGTGGGTCTTGCCACAAACAAACAATCTATGGAAAACTTTGTTAAACTAGAATCAAATAAGAGGGCCTACTTCTTAGAACGCTATTCCACTTGGTGATGATCCTGCTTCCTTACTTTAGCAAGTTTCTGTTTCCTTCCTTCGAATACCTCAAACAAGCAAACAAACAACAACAACAAATGTGATAGCATACGAATTGCATTCATCCTACTTAACAGGTCAAGGAACATTAAGTCATCAAATGTAAGATAACACTGCAATGTAGGAAATCAATCAATAGTTGTATTTATATAAATTCAGATAGAAATTACAACCAATGCCTTGATGTTGTTGGTCTCCTTTGACATATCTGGGTTCCCACAATTTCGATAGCATCTCATGGATGGCCCCAACAATGGAAGTTTTAAGGCCTCTTCCCTTTAGTATCAAACCAAACCAAACACACTATTCTCCCTCAAACATAAAATAGAGAGCTACAAGCTATAGATGTCTTGCTTATAATTCAAGCTCCAAAAATACGAATACTGAGACTAGTGAAGCTTGTAAAAGGAGGGTTTTATATAGCTTGGATAGAGGGTAGATGGATCCTCTTATCATGGGAGAACACTTTATCTCTTGTGTTGGTTCCATTTGAATAGGGGAAAGGAGCCCAAACTGACTTCCTCAGCTCCAATCAACCCAACCATTTACTAGACTTTTGTTACGAAGCTTCTAGACTTGGAAGCTTCGAATCCATATTTAAAAAACTTGCCAAAAGAGGATCAACATGAATAAGAAAAGGCTCAGTAGCACCATATGGAGATAGTCTTGGTTTTAATCTCCACAAATTGGTACGAGGAGGAAATGGGTCATTATCACCAGTCTTGTAAACTAGGGAAAAAGAAAGATTCTTGGGAAATGATGGAAAAGGGAATTGTTTTGCTCATGAAGAGGGACATGATGGGAGCTTCTTCATGATGGGAAATCATGTAGGTTTCACTATAGAGGTCCTTCAAGATCATGTATGGGGAGTATAGGGATAGTGGAAAAATGTTATGTAATAGATGCTCCCTGAAGCATGAAGGCCGAACTAGAGTGAGGGGTGAAATTCTTTACAAGTAGATGTGGTGAACCTAAGTCTGTCATTGGAAAACCTGCAAAAAAGCATAGATACATATACATCATTTAAAACTCTGACAAATGATACATGAATTTTCGTATGGATGTAGCCATCCAAAGAATGATCATGTAAATGGATCCAAGGCATGGGTGCAACCATCCATTAGAGACGATCATATCGAAACCAAGGCATGGTTGCAGCCATCCAATAATGAGAAGGATCACATATAACAACTCATGGTATGGTTGCAGCCATCCATCTGAAAGAGACATGTATATCAACATGATCATGTCACATCGCCTCATAATCTAGACTGGTGTAATTGGAGCCTAGGGTCTTGCGCTCCAAATGACCCGATCAAAGTACAAATCCTAACATGTGAATGAATGTGTTGAAGTCGAACATGCTAGAAAGTCGCTTGATTACCGGTCAATGATGTGAACCATTAACAAGTGTGAGAGAAACCACCAATAATGACAATGGCTCTCAAGGTACTAGCAGAACACTTCATGGAATGTGAATAAAGGAATTGAAGTCGAACACCAACGAAATCACCCAATCGAAAGCCAATGATGTGAAATTGTGATCGAGTGCGAAGAACATGCCATTAGGGCATGCGAGCTCTAAGTTACTAAAAGGGAGTCTCTCGGAAAACTTCCTAGATAATGAGCTGAAGTTGATAGGAAGTGACCATGTTGAAGGAGTGCCATGATGTATCCCACATCATCGACACGAGACAAATGGATGCAATGGTTTGAGATGATACAGAGAATCACGAGTAAGTGTAACTATATAAGGACTAACTCTTGAACATATCAGCGACATGACTCTGAAGTTTGGTAGCTTTTGGATCCATAGGATTAGTGGTCATGATGATGTGGGAGAGATCAAATGGAAGGAAAAAATGAATGGCTCAACCTAGGAAGGCCAATGATGAAAAGGAGGATATCCCAACCTGACATGAAGCAGAAAGTGTCATGTTGAAGAGTGAGCTACTGACACAACTAATAGAATTTCTAATTTTCCCCAGCCATTTCTGGCAGGTACCCCAATTATTTTTTAATTGCAAGCTTGAAGGGGATATCATGTACTTGCACTGTAAGTCCATCCTAGTAAGTTTTACGAGCCCTAGGAAGGGGTAGCTCGGTCTCATCATAATGACAAGTCCTATGTCATTTAATATTTTATAGAGTCCAACAAAGGTGAAACTCAACATCCTTTTTAGTTTTAGAAATTTTAAAAAAGAAGCGGAAAAGAAAAATCCAAAGGTCTCTTTTCGTAAAGTTATCTCTCGAACTCGAATAGGTAGAAAACAATATCTGAGAGAACCTCCTAGCCATGTTCGACTAAGGTGTACCATTTTCGTAAATAGTCAATCTCAGCCAGAAAAAGGGGTAAATGTATACTGAGGTGACATCGATTCATTTAGTTTTTAACTAGTTAGAAAAGACAAGTACTTAGCAATGTTTTAATATTTTGAGAGTCAGAAAAGAGCTCAAAGATGACTACCTGCTTTTATTTACTTTAACGAGTCTAAAACAGAAACAATACTCAACAATCTTTTAATTCTTTTATGAGCCAGAAAAAAGCATAAAAGTGACTCATCTGTGAGGAATGGGTGATATAAAGGGTAGCAATAGGTTCTGGTTAAGGGGGAACTACTCAAAACTCTGAAAGGCCAAGAGGCTAGCTAGTAAAACCACTCATCGCTACGGTTCCTCAAGAAAGGGTAAAACAACCAGGTGAAAGCAAATGGTCGGCCAAAGAGATGGTGGAAATGGAATGGAGAAAATACCAGAGCTCATCTAGCAAAAATTAGCTGATAAAAACAACAATCACGAGATGTAAGTTCGACATGGGTTCATTTTTACACAAGATTGAACCATGGGGAACTTTGCTTGAATTCAGTTTCATGTTTACACAAGCTTGAAATGAAAAGCTATGCTTGAGTTTGGTTTCATTTTGACACAATATTGAAATGAAAACTATGCTTGAATTAAGTTTGCATGCTCCCAACAAAATGACTCAATTCAAGGTAAATGCCCCCCAAGCTTCATTTCATTCAGCTAGGTGAATGGAATGAAGGTTGACATTCGAGATCTAGGAAAGACTTGACTAGGATTTTATGAGATCTTAATCAAAGATTCGATTTGGAAAAGGGAGGTGTTTCATTTTTGAATGAGGTTGACATAGTAAAATAATTATCCTCAAAAATCCTTGTTTCATTTTTAAAGGAGCTTGACACAAGAAAAGGAACTCTGCTCCAACACTTTGTTTCATTTTTTAACAAGGTTGACACAAGACGAGGAACTATCCTCAGGACTCCTTGTTCCATTTTTTAAGGAGCTTGACAGAATACTAGGAACCATGCTTTGACACTTTGTTTCATTTTTTAATGAGCTTGACACAAGACAAGGACCTTTTCTCCAACACTTGTTTAGGGACCATACGAGAACATGGCTCCCAAGAGGTCCTCACTAGATGGGAGAACCACACTCTAGGAGGAATACATGTTAATTAGTACCAATGACAGATCAGGTTCCAATGCCCCTAGTACATAATGTACCATACCATCTGTGTGATCATTAACAAATGTGGAGATAGAATGGGTAGCCACATAATTTACCTATGGCGGGTAGGGTACTGCTTACAAACAAGAACCAATAGGGGATGATGGTTGCATAAGAGTGATCCAGATTTAAACAGGAACGCAACAAATTACAGAGATAACCATATACACAAAGATGCAGCGGAAATAATACTTCATTTCATTAATGGAAAATACTGAAATATGCTTGCAACCAGAAATGGAAACCAGCTAGGGCGATGGTAGCTTATCTCTGAGAAGAGATGTGATGGCTACATCCCTCTGAACTGTGTTACAATGAGGCTCGAAGGCTTATTTATTGTTGAGAAACAATGGAAAAAAACCCTTAACATTCCAAAACCTAGCCCTAGGAGATGAAACGCCAAACTGTGGGCCCCGTTTGGGGTAAGTTAGTACATCAACTTCCCGGGGTCGTAACTTTGGCATATGATCTCCGTTTGACACGTACAATAGCTCATTAGAAAGATCTATCCGAGCACTATCATTGTTGGAACGGGAAACATGGAATTCCATGGACCCATGTTGCCCTCGGATTCCCCAAAAAACGTCGTTTAGGGCCTCAAAACGGCTCCGGAAGTTCAGGACCCGAAAAATTGCTAAAAATAGTAAGTTGTGCTACAATTAAGGAAACTGAAAATGCTGAGAAAGACAATGGTGGGGGTCCAGGTGGACTTGGCAGGTGGGCACCAATATCCACCTGGATCATTCCTCCCCCCTTAGGAAGCAATGGTCCCCATTGCGTTGAGCTCCTCCATGAGATGAGGAAACTTCTGCTGAACTTGTTCCCTGGTGAGCCACTTGCCCTCCTAAAGGAGTTGGCCTGCTTTGACAACTCGATACAGTTGGATATTCTGTTGGTGAGTGTTCTTGATCTGTGTTTCCATGATTCGATCAGTTGCAGCTTGTTCCATGCAATCTGGATTTGATTCTGTGGGTTTGAGCTATTCTGCAATGTCGGATGTGTCTAGCAATGGTGGAAAGTATGGCCGAAGGCGGTCCACATTGAACACTGGGTGCAGGCCAAGGAATGGGGGAATGCTGAGCTCAAATGCATTGTCTCCCATAACCTTAGTAATGGTGTAAGGACCATATCGGAGTGGTCTCAATTTCCGATAGGCTCCAGTAAGGCGTTCCTTCTGCAAATGCAACCAGACTTTGTCGCCCACCTGAAACTTGTGTGGCACCCGATGTTGATCATGTCGCTGCTTGTACTTGGCATTTGATTTCTCAAGAATGTCATGGACCTGCTGGCGAATATGTTGGATGCGCTCAATGAAGCTGGTGGCCTTATCTGTTTCGGACTGGACATGAGTTGAATTCATGTGAGTAGCTGCAAGTGGCATGGCCACATCAATGGGACATAGTGGCTGGAATCCCAAACCCACCTGAAAAGGGCTATGGCCAGTGGAGCTGTGAAGAGCTCGGTTGTAGCTGTGCTGAACATAGGGGAGGCTCTCGTCCCATGTGCGTGGATGCTTTGAGTTATACATACGTAGAATGTGCACAATCATCCTCAACCTCTGTCTGGCCATCAGTTTGAGGATGGAAGGCTGTGGACTTCGTGAGTTTGGTGTCCAGCATTGACCAGAGACTGGACCAAAATGTGCTCAGAAACCGACTGTCCCGATCTGAGATGATAGACTGTGGGATCCCAAAGAGCACCCACACTCTGTTCAAAGAAGAGTTTAGCAGTGGCTTCTGCTGTGATATTCTTCTTGCAGGCCACCATAATGGCCATCTTCGAGAACCTGTCGACGACCACAAAAACACAGTCATTTCCATGCTTAGTGGAAGGAAGGCCTGACATGTAATCCACGGAGATGGATTCCCAAGGTCGACTAGGGGTAGGCAACGGGGTATAGAGGCCTTGCTTCTTAATGGTCGGTTTGGCAATGGCACAGGCAGTACATGATCGGATGTACTTCCCAAAATCCTGTCGAAGATTCGGCCAATATAAATAATTTTGCAGTACTGCCACTGTTTTCTCGACCCCGAAATGCCCAGCAGCCCGACTGTAGTGTGCTTCCCAAATCATCTTGGCACGCTCACTTGAAGGAACACAAAGGTGACCGAGGTGGCATAGTAGGGCATCCTGGAGGTGAAAATCTGCAACATGTCGACCCTCCAAGAGTGTCTGGTATGTGTGGCCGAATTCTGGGTCGCTTTTGTAGAGAAGTGGCCAATCAGAAGTCTCGTGCCCACAAGAGTTGAGCACGGTGGTCAGCGCCATGATCGGTGGTCGACTGAGGTAATCTGCAACATTATTGGTGCTGCCCTTTTTATACTTGATATTCAAGTGAAACTGTTGCAGGTATGTAGACCACTTCTGATGGCGATCATTCTGCAATTTCCCTTGGGTCTGTATGAACTACAGGGGTCGGTGGTCTGTGTGGATGACCGTTTCCTTCCCCAAAATGTAATGCTTCCATTGTCGGCAGGCCTGTACAATGGAATACATCTCTTTATCATAGGTGGGATACTTCCGGACTTAGTCTGAAAGCGTTTCACTGTGATATGCCACTGGATGTCCATGTTGAGTAAGGACTGCCCCAATAGCATAGTCAGAGGCATCTGTCTCAACCTCAAATGGTTGTTGTAAATCCGGTAACGCGAGCACTGGTGCCGTGCAGAGGCGATCCTTCAACTCCCTGAATGCCTTCTGTTGAGATTCAGACCAAAAGAATTTTGCTTTCGCCCCTCCCTTGGTGACTTGACTCAAGGGCCAAGAAATATGAGAAAACCCCAGCACAAACCTGCGGTAGAAGTTGGCAAGACCTAGAAAGCTGCGGAGCTCTGTTAGAGTGGTTGGAGAGGGCCAGTCCCAAATGACTTGGACATTGGCTAGATCGACATGCACCCCCTGTTCATCAATGATGTATCCCAGATACTGAACCTCGGTCATGCTGAAAGTGCATTTCTCCAAATTGGCACATAGCTTGTGTTGCCGCAGTGTTTGGAGAACCTGTCGGATGTGGTGGAGGTGCTCTTCCCAACTCTGGCTGAAGATCAGAATGTCATCCAAGTATACTACTACAAAGGAGTTGGTGAATGGCCGCAAGATGTCATCCATTAGCCTCATAAAGGTTGCAGGAGCATTTGTCAATCCGAAAGGCATGACCAACCATTCGAAGAGGCCCTCCTTGGATTTGAAGGCAGTCTTCCACACATCTGAGGGTTCGATTGGTACCTGGTGATATCCTGACTTCAGATCGATCTTGCTGAAATATTTCGCCCCCTTTAGTTGGTCTAGGAGGTCATCAATCCGCGGGATCGGGTACCTATTACGGACAGTGATCTTGTTCAGTGCCCGATAGTCAATACAGAGTCTCCACGTCCCATCCTTCTTTTGTACCAACACGATCGGGCTCCCACAGGGCGATGAACTCGGACGGATGTGACCTTTCTGTAGGAGCTCCTGAATCTGCCTCTTGATTTCATTGTTCTCCAGAACGAAGCGCCGATAAATTGGTCCATTGGGTAGCGACGCACCTGGGGTCAGATCGATGGAGTGCTTGACTTGACAGTGCAGAGGAACCCCTGCCGGGGAGGTGAAGATGTCTTCGTATTCCTGCATAATCTTGTCCATCTGTAGCTGTCGTGCAGAGGGACCCTGTTTGGAGGCCGCGACCACTGTCTTCTTCTTCCCTTGAGGGCGTATCATCAGGAAAACAAATTTCCTGGTTTTGGAAATGATCTTACTGCATTGTTTTGCAGTAATCAAAGAGATGGCGGCAGGTGGTGCTACCTCTGGTATCCTAAACAACTTATTTCCCAATGTAATAATAACAGCACGGGGCCTTGATTCATACACAGCATGTCACTTCCACAAGTATGGTTGTCCTAGTAATACATCACAAACTTCAAGGGGAGCAATGTCACACAATACCTCATCCGTGAAGGGCTTGATGTTGTATGGAAGGCGACACTGCTGGCTCACGCGAAGATCTCGCCCTTGGTGAAGCCACCCAATGGTGTATGGTTGTGGATGTGCTGTGGTCGGTAAGCCCAACCGCTTCATGACCTCTGCAGAAATGAGGTTCTTTTGACTCCCGCTATCAAAAATGAACTGTATTGGGGAGCCCTTTACCCACATCTGGGAGTGGAAGAGACGCTCCTCCTCCTCTGGATCTTCGGGTTCATTTTTCTGGATCTTTGCGGTAGCAACAGTGGCGCTGGGATCTGCATCAATGATCTGCTTCCCTTTTTCATACCCCTTATCAGGTTCTGACTCAGAGTCGGAACATGCATCTGATTCTGAAACCTTTAGCTCAGCCACCAGTGACTGCTTGGCCCGACACTCACATGTGTTGTGAGTGGAGCTCTTTTGGAACTCGCACCATTTTCCAGTGTCCTTTCTCGGCTTCGCGGTGTTGTTCTTTGCTTGCAGCTTCGGCTGGTTGTCTTGGGCTGTCCCGCCTTGGCTCTGTCCTTTGTTCTGTGGTTTAGGGGCACCTTTTCCCTGTTTTGGATTCGCAGATCCAAAGTCTCGCTTCTTTTGTTTAAACTTCTGCTCGACCTTGACGGCATATCGGTATGCTGCACCGAGCGAGGGGATGTTTAGGAATTGTATTTCTTCCTGGATGTACTTGTGCAGGCAGCCACGGTATTTGAGTATCAAATGTTGCTCCAAATCCTTGATACCCAACTTTGTGCGAAGGGTATGGAAAAGATTGGTGAACTCCGACACGTCTTGGTCCCTTCCCTGCCGCAACGTGGTCCACTTTATGTATTCATCCTCATAGCTTCCGACAAGGTAGTACTGCTCCTTGATGGCATCCCAGAATGAATCCCAGGTGGGTGCGGCTGAAAATAGTGAGACAGTACTTTCATCCTTCTGCTCGCAGTAGGTTTCCCACCAGTCCTTGACGTGGGGGGCTGCTTTGAGAAGAGCAAAAACAATCTTTTCCCAACTCGAAAATTCATGAACAGAAAAATAACCCTCTAGCAGATTTAACCATTTATCTACGACATCGGCGTCTATCTGACCCTCGAATATGGGGATTTCAAAATTAACTTGTACCTTAAAGGGTGTGGCGTTTCCAGAGGAGCTGCTGGAAGCCGATGCGCCGCTTCTGGGTAGCCGCTGAAGGATCTGGGCAAAGCTGTCCATCATCGCGTTCCGTTGTCGCTCGAGGGCTTCTTTGAGCAAGATTTTGATGGGATCTCCTGCCCCCTCATCTTTCTTCTCGTCCGCCATGGGAGGCCGTTGGGATTTGCGAGGCTGGTCTTGCAAAGGTTCAACCAGTTCAAGCCCTAACTCCTTATATCCCGACCTTGTTGGGGACATGCAAAGAAAAACAGAGAAAAAGCAGACCGCTCTGATACCACTGATCCGGATTTAAACAGGAACGCAACAAATTACAGAGATAACCATATACACAAAGATGCAGCGGAAATAATACTTCATTTCATTAATGGAAAATACTGAAATATGCTTACAACCAGAAATGGAAACCAGCTAGGGCGATGGTAGCTTATCTCTGAGAAGAGATGTGATGGCTACATCCCTCTGAACTGTGTTAAAATGAGGCTCGAAGGCCTATTTATTGTTGAGAAACAATGGAAAAAAACCCTTAACATTCCAAAACCTAGCCCTAGGAGATGAAACGCCAAACTGTGGGCCCCGTTTGGGGTAATTTGGTACATCAACTTCCCGGGGTCGTAACTTTGGCATATGATCTCCGTTTGACACGTACAATAGCTCATTAGAAAGATCTATCCGAGCACTATCATTGTTGGAATGGGAAACATGGGTTTATTCCATGGACCCATGTTGCCCCCGGATTCCCCAAAAAACGTCGTTTAGGGCCTCAAAATGGCTCCGGAAGTTCAGGACCCGAAAAACTGCTAAAAATAGTAAGTTGTGCTACAATTAAGGAAACTGAAAATGCTGAGAAAGACAATGGTGGGGGTCCAGGTGGACTTGGCAGGTGGCCACCAATATCCACCTGGATCAAAGAGGCACCTGGTGACCAATGAATGACAATTGATCAATGGTCACTATTTTCCCTTTGTGTGGAAAATAAACCACACAGAAAAGCGAAGAAACAAGAGCTCCCATGACATAAACATAGTTGCATCCAAGTAGAATATTGAAATCTAAGGGACCTTGGACTACCATCACGTCCATATAGATGGTCTTTCCTCCCAAAGTAATAAGGAACTTTAGAAGGATCCTTAAGGGCTGACTGGTTCCTTCATTGAAATTCAACAGATTCTAGGTGACAGGCACAAGCTATGGGGAACCCAAATCTTGCCAAGTTGTAGAATACATGATGCGAATAGATGCACCTTCATCTAATATAGTGCCATGTAGTACCATATTATAGGCTTGTATTGTGATCTAGAAAGACACATAAGATGGAAGGCGAAAAGCAGTGAATTAACTCCAATCAAAAGAAACAATAGAACTACTTGGTGGGGGCATCATATGATTTCCCCCATGCTTCACATGAATAGGAGAGGGACTGCCCTAAACAACCAGGATGGGAGGGTCACTCTTCAGTTCATGAGAATTTGAGGAGATGAGAAGAACATTAGCAATATGATCAATAATCTCTTCGAGAACAGAGTGAACAATTGAAGGCAGAGCCAAGTTGACACTCGTTTCAACCAATGGTTGGTCAGAAGTAGACACAAGAGAGTCATGCTCTGGAAGAGAAGGATGGGTAAGATATGAATCTATGTCAATCTCTTTACCAACTAGGAGAGGGTCAGAAGAAAGCCTCTAATAACCAACAAGAAATTGGGGTTGAGGCGGTGTAAGGTTTTCCAAAACTTTGGAATCTTTATCCATAAGAGGACAAAGGTGAAGAAGATCCTCTCCTTCACATATCTTATAGGGGAATTTAATTTTTCCCTTATTCTTACCATCACTAACCAAAGGTGTAGCATCAACATGAAATCTAGAGGTCGACGAGGATGGTTGATTCAGGTCTTGAGACCATACCTCTAAGACATTCGGAATGACAGGGAAGTATCGAAGGAGATGCTCAACCTTACACATCTTGCAAGGGAATCTAACCTCCCGTGGAGGATCGGAAGGTTTGTCTATGGAAGGTGCATTTGGACTAACAGTTGCATAGTTGGCCACTCACTTATCTAACTTCTTCTTCTTCTTAGCCTCCTGTTTACTGGATTTCAAACATTCACCAGGCGAAGTAGAAGAGGAAGGTGAAGAAATAGGGGAAGAAGGTGAGAGGTCAACCTTAGAATGAACGTGATGTGGTTCAAATGAAGGAGATGGTTGAACAGGAGTTGGGACACTCAAGACCACTAAGGTTGAAAACAACTAGATAGGTAAACCAGTGGTTAACCCAGGGAGGGACAATGTTGCCATATAAGGAGCACCAACATTTCCAAAAGAAGGGAAAGGACCAGGATTCCCATATGAGGGGAATCCTTGAACGGTAGAGTCTAGAAATGTCGCCATTGGAATCGACCCTAAAGAATCACTAAGGAAGATAACTTTAACCAAGAATATTTCATGGGTAGTTCATTTT
The DNA here is from genome assembly GCA_031772625.1 of Pinus tabuliformis. Taxonomy (NCBI): domain Eukaryota; kingdom Viridiplantae; phylum Streptophyta; class Pinopsida; order Pinales; family Pinaceae; genus Pinus; species Pinus tabuliformis. Next base: position 923,764,931 of record CM062820.1, on the reverse strand, counting down.
AAGACACTGAAACAAAACTTTTCCTTTTCATATTTTAAGAGTCGAGAAAAAGGCTAAATGTGAATCTAGTCACTTTCGAAGTTAACGAGCTCAAAAGGACAATTTCTCGATGACCTTTTCAAATTTAAAGAGAAAAAAAGACCAAAATGGTTGCACAAGATAACCTAGGAAAAAAGGGTTACCAGGTAAACTTGAACTGTAGAATACCTCCAAGCGAATTGAGAAGTATGGGAAGGCAAGCTCCCCGAATGTTGTTTTTGGTGTATCACGTGTACAAGGCAGCAGACTTGGCCTCCTACGACTAAAGTATTTCAAACCTAGTGGGGTCTCCCTTTATATACACAACGGTATGGGGAGCACAAGTCCGTACTAGCACTGACTAGTGCCAAAGTGAATGACATTTGCTAGGATTAAAGATGCTAGAATACATCTATAGCCTAGACCACTAAATGTGAGAGTTAAGTTTCAAAGCTTCCTTAGGTTAAATAGATAACTTTTAACGATTGATCATGAATTAGGTTTCAATTCCAAGGCCCTACCACTGTCATCTAAAAAATTGTATATGAAGCTATATGAGAAAAGCTTTCTTCGATGAAAGTTAACACTAATTGAGGGATAGAGAGAACACAATTAGTGCGACAATCAAATAATTAAATATTTCACTAATACATGTCCTAAATGCACTTAATCTTCCCTTAATAGCAGAAGAAGTTTCATTTCATTTCCAATGCTTATGGTGATGCAATTATAACTTCTAAATGATGCTACTAATTCAATATTTTCACTTAAGTAAACTAGAATGATGTTCTTCTTTTCATAAAATGCAAAATGAATCGTTCACATAAAGCACTTTAATGAAAATTTTCACAATTCCGAACAATCAAGCATTGATAAAATCCAAAGCATGATAAATGAAACCAAAAGCAACTTCTTCATTGAATCACACAAACCAAACACACAAATGCTTCAATTGACAAACCAAGCAATGTAATCTATGCTCGGAAAGAGAAAAGAGACACTCAAAATAAGAGAACAAATGAGACTCTTTCACTCATTCAATTGAAAATGAAGTAATGAAGATGTCGCGACTGAAAGATGGATTAAATGAAGCAACAAATCAGAAACTTGACACAATGAGTAAACAAACAAATGAACGGTAATTGACCTAGATTCCCTAGGGTCATAGAAACCATCCAAAAAACTCAAAAAACCAAGCAATGAAACTTCAATCCAATCAATCAATCAAACCGAGCAAACAAAGCATCATAGTCACTTCTGGGCAGAAAAAGAGAGTTTGATGGTCAAGACATACTGGCTTTGGAATGTGAAAAATCTCTGATTTTTTCTTAATTCAGAGACCAACACAATTTTTGGGCTAAAATTTCCGCTGATCGGCATGACCGACACAACTGTCAGGATAAAAATAGCATTGATAGCCATGATCAGCGTGACTGTTTGGATAAAAATAGTGTTGATCGAGGGATTCAAAGAAAAAATCAAAAAGAGCTTCACACAGGGCCAGACTTAACACATCTAAGGGTGGGCTAGTGTCTGTTGCCTTAAAACATGCCAATACAAATCTAGAAGACCATAAATAAACAAAATAGCCACACAAGTAGAAAAAACAAAGTGATGAAAAGGAGATGTATTTCCATAGTGGATTTGCCAATTTGTGGTGCAGGTAAATTCTCAGTGCGGAGACAAACAATTCTTGTAGCCTAAGAGAGCGGGTCTAGCCACAAACAAACAATCTATGGAAAACTTTCTTAAGCTAGAATAAAATAAGAGGGCATACCTCTTAGAATGTTATTACGCTTGGTGATGATCTGACTTCCTTACTCAAGCTACTTTTTGTTTCCTTCCTTCAAATACCTGAAACAAGCAAAAAAAAACAACAACAAACTTAATAGTGTATGAATTGCATTCAACCTACTTAACAGGCCTAGGAACGTTAAGCCATCAAACGTACGATAACACTTCAATGTACGAAATCAATCAATAGTTGTATTCATATCAATTTAGAAAGAGATTACAACCAATGCCTTGACGTTGCTTGTCTCCTCTGACGTATACAAGTTCCCACACTTCTCCTAGCATCTCATGGATGGACCCAACAATGGAATTTTTAAGGCCTCTTACCTTTAGTCTCAAACCAAACCAAACACACTCTTCTCCCTCAAACATAAACTAGAGAGCTACAAGCTATAGATATCTTGCTAATTATCCAAGCTCCAAAAATACTAATACTGAAACTAGTGAATCTTGTAAAAGGAGGGGCTTATATAGCTTGGATAGAGGGGAGATGGATCATCTTATCATGGGATAGGGATTTATCTCTTGGGCTGGTTCCATCCTAATAGGGGAAAGGAGCCCAAGCTGACTTCCTCAGCTCCATCTAGCCCAACCATTTACCAGACGTCCGTTACAAACGTTCTATACTTGGAAGCTTTGTTGGGTTGTGTTATATTCTTTCCATGTAGTTAATAGGGGGTTTGAAGGACACCCGTAACCCCACTTTATGGGGTCCGGGGCAGCACCCCGGAAAATTTTGGTTTTGGACCATATGTTAGGTTGGGCGGACCCACCTATGGTTTTGTGCATGATTTTCGCAAATGTTTTTTGGACGCGATGGTTTTTCGGTCCATTGTATTGGACGCGATGGTTTTCGGTCCATGGTATTGGATGCTTCGGCATGTATAAATATGTATTGTAACATTGAAAGGAATATAATGAAAAATCAAGCTGGTAGTCCCGGTTTTGGGATCCAGGGAAAAAATCTCTGTGCATATGTGTTTTATGGGTTATGCTCTCGCATTGTTTATTTTCTTTGTCGAAGAATTCGTATGCAGGTAATTTTTGTACAGGGTTAAAACCTACATTTGGTATCGGAGCTGTTTTGGCTTCAAGGGGACGCCTTTATTGCTGAGGGGTTTCGCTCGGGCCTGTGGTAGACCCTGTTCAGTGGGAGATCTGCGAGATCGATTCTGTTGGTGAAAGAAGATGGCGAGCAGTGGAAAGATAGAGATTGAGAAGTTCAATGGTCAGAATTTTGAGTTGTGGAAACTCAAGATGGAGGATCTGTTGGTGGATAAAGATCAGTGGATCACGGTAGATCCGGGTACTAAACCATCGGGAGTGACTGATGAAGAATGGAAGAAGTTGGATCGGAAGGCAAAGAGCACAATACGATTGTGTGTCTCAGATTCAGTATTGTTGAATGTATCAGGGGAAGCTACGACAAAGGATTTGTGGGTCAAGTTAGGGACTTTGTACCAATCTAAGTCTCTGGTGAATAAACTGTTCCTGCGGAAAAAGCTGTATAACCTGAGGATGAAAGATGGAGACTCGGTGAAAGAGCATCTGAATGCATTTAATACTGTGGTAAGTCAGTTATTATCTATTGATATTAAAATTTCAGATGAAGATAAGTGCATCAGTTTGTTGTGTTCTCTACCAGATTCGTGGGATAGTCTGGTTATTGCAATAGGTAGCAATGCAACTGCTTTGCAGTTTGATGAAATAGTCTCAGCCTTGCTGATGTAGGAGATGAGACGGAAAAATATGGACAACCAGAATGGTGATGCCTTTTCTATACGAGGACGGTCCCAGAACAGAAACAAAAATAAGTCATCGAGTGGGAGATCTAAATCTAGAGGGAGATCTAAATCTCTAGGAAAACCTACAAAGGTGGTGTGCTGGAAATGCGGAAAGGAAGGGCACTTTAGAAGGGATTGTAAATCTAAAGCTCCTGATAAAGGAAAGGGATCTGATGATGCTCCTTCTGCAGAGGCGAAAACCACCTCAGATGAAGGTGGGGATGTGTACTTGGCTTATTCAAGTACACATGTAGATCATGAGGCATGGTTGATTGACTCAGGTGCATCCTTTCACTTCACTCCCCATAGAGAGTGGTTCTGCGAGTATGAGAAATACGATGGTGGTGATGTCTTCTTAGGAGATGATAGGAAGGCTAGAATCATTGGTCAGGGAAAAGTAAAGTTGAAGTTGCAAGGTGGAAGGGTTAGAACACTTCCGGGTGTTCTACATATTCCTACATTGGCCAGAAATCTGATTTCTGTAAGCAAGTTGGATGATGGAGGTGTAAAGACAGTGTTCGAGAAAGATACCTGCAAGATGGTTTGAGGAGCACTGATATTGATGCGGGGAGTTCGGATTGGAACTCTGTACAAGCTACAAGGTAGCGCTGTTGTTGATGGGTGCAATAGTTCTATGGTTCCTGAAAATGGAGTAGAAAATCTAGTGGTCTCTGGAGAGAAGACCATGTTGTGGCATCAAAGGCTTGGACATATTGGAAAGAAGGGCCTTCAAATACTTCATGGTAAAGGTATGGTAGAAGGTATGAATGATAGCTCTCTGGATTTTGATTTCTGTGAAAATTGTAAGTATGGGAAGCAAAATCGGGTGAGTTTCCCCTCTGGTGGTGAGAGGACGAAATAGATATTAGAGCTTGTGCACAGTGATGTGTTTGGACCTATGAAGGTTCCATCACTGGGTAAGTCTGTGTACTATGTATCATTCATAGATGACTTCTCAAGGAATACATGGATATATTTCCTTAAGAAGAAATCTGAAGTCTTTGACAGGTTTAAAGAATTTAAGGCTCTGGTGGAAAATCAGACAGAGAAGAAGATAAAGGTGCTGAGGACAGATAATGGTGGAGAATTTTACAGCAAGGAATTTGAAGAATTTTGTAAGAAGTGTGGTATAGCATGGCAGAATACTACTCCATATACACCTCAGCAAAATGGAGTCACAGAAAGAATGAACAGGACGTTGATGGAAAGGGCAAGAAGCATGCTCAGTGGTGCCGGGTTAGGACAGGAATTCTGGGCAGAGGCGGTGGATACTGCATGTTACCTGATCAACAGATCACCTTCATCAGCATTGGAGGATAAGAATCCACAAGAAGTATGGACTGGTAAGAAACCCTCTCTTTCACATCTAAGGGTATTTGGATGTGATGCATATGTACATGTTCCAAAGGAGAAACGAACCAAGTTGGATAGTAAATCTGAAAAGTGCATCTTTATTGGGTATAAGGATGGTTTAAAGGGTTATAAGCTTTGGAACCCAGTCACACGGAAGGTTGTTTATAGCCGAGATGTGTTGTTCAGAGAGGTAAAAGATGTTATTCAACATGAAGTCCAACCAAAGGAACCTGAGAAGATAGAGTTTGAGCCAAAGGAGGAAGAATCAGACTCTGCAACAGAGGAGGAATCAGAAGATGAAGAGCAACAAACTCCGACTGTGAGAAGATCAGTTCGAGAAAGAAGGCAACCAGAAAGGTATAGTCCATCTGCTTTCAGTTCAAATTTTGCTTTGTCTGTTACTGATGATGATCCCAGAACTGTGAAGGAAGCAGTGGATTCAGAGGATGGAAAACTCTGGAAAGAGGCCATGGTCGATGAAATGGCATCTTTGCACAAAAATGAGGCTTGGGATATGGTGGAGTTTCCGGCTGGAAGGAAACCCATTGGCAGCAAATGGGTGTTCAAGAAGAAGACAAATGCAGAAGGAAAGGTGGAGAAATACAAAGCTCGGCTGGTAGCAAAAGGTTATTCCCAGGTGCCGGGAATTGATTTTGGTGATATTTTTTCTCCTGTTGCCAAGGTAACTTCTATTAGATTACTTTTATCTGTTGTTGCTACTTTTGATTTTGAGGTAGAACAGATGGATGTGAAGACAACATTTCTTCATGGGGATTTGGAAGAGGAAATCTACATGAAGCAACCTGAAGGCTTTGCGGTGAAGGGTAAGAAAGAACTGGTATGAAAGTTAAAGAAGTCTCTGTATGGGTTAAAATAGTCACCAAGGATGTGGTATCGGAAATTTGATACATTTATACGGGGACTTGGCTTCACCAGAAGCAAAGCAGATCATTGTGTGTATTTTAAATTAATTGGTGACCGTGTTATTTATCTGGTCTTCTATGTGGATGATATGTTGCTGGTTGGAAATGACAAAGAAATTATCTAGGATTTGAAGACCCAATTGTCCTCCAAATTCGACATGAAAGATCTTGGTGCTGTAAACTATATTTTGGGCATGGATATTAAAAGAGATCGGTCAAAGAGGAAGCTCTGGTTAAACCAGAGGAAGTATGTCGAGACAATACTGCAGAGGTTTAATATGCAGGATAGTAAACTGGTGAAGGTTCCTATTCCTGTAGGTGTGAGGTTATCTGTTGAACAATGTCCCAAGACACAAGAAGAGGAAGAGGACATGTCTCGTGTTCCATATGCAAGTGAAGTGGGTAGCCTGATGTATGCAATGGTCTGTACTAGACTAGACATTGCACATGCAGTGGGAGTATTGAGCAGGTTTATGTCAAAACCTGGGAAGGAGCACTGGACAACAGTGAAGCGGGTTTTCAGGTATTTGCGTGGCACTAGTGATTATGGTTTGTGCTACCAAGGAAGACCAGGATTGGATAGAGTGTTGGATATTCATGGCTTTGTTGATGCAGACTGGGCTAAAGATCTGGATCATAGAAGATCTACAAGTGGGTATGTGTTTAACCTATTTGGAGGTGCAGTCAGTTGGATGAGTAAGAAACAATCTGTAGTGGCACTATCAACTACAGAGGCAGAATACATGGCAGCCACTCATGCAAGCAAGGAACCAGTTTGGTTGTAGAGATTGTGTTCAAGTATGGGGTTAGTTCAGGGAGCTATAAGAATAGACTGTGACAGCTAAAGTGCAATTTTCTTGGCAAAGAACCCTGCTTATCATTCAAAGACAAAGCACATTGATGTTTAATATCACTTTGTGAGGGATATGATAGAAGACAGAAAGGTGTTGCTGGTAAAGGTGGACACTTTGAAGAATACAGCAGATGCATTGACAAAATCTGTGAGCTCTGAGAAGTTCTCTTGGTGTAGAGAAGCAATGGGAATCTCAGGGCTGAAAAAATGACTAAGCTCTCCTGTGGCCCCCTGTAGAAAGAAAACAACAAGTGGGAGATTGTTGGGTTGCGTTATATTCTTTCCACGTAGTTAATAGGGGTTTGAAGGACACCCATAACCCCACTTTATGGGTTCCGGGGCAGTGCCCCGGAAAATTTTGGTTTTGGACCATATGTTAGGTTGGGCGGACCCACCTATGGTTTTGTACATGATTTTCGCACATGTTTTTTGGACGCGATGGTTTTTCGGTCCATGGTATTGGAGGCGATGGTTTTCGGTCCATGTTATTGGATGCTTCGGCATGTATAAATATGTATTGTAACATTGAAAGGAATATAATGAAAAATCAAGCTGGTGGTCCCGGTTTTGGGATCCAGGGAAAAAATCTTTGTGCATATGTGTTTTATGGGTTATGCTCTCGCATTGTTTATTTTCTTTGTCTAAGAATTCGTATGCAGGTAATTTCTGTACAGGGTTAAAACCTACAAGCTTCGATTCCATATTTAAAAATCTTGCCAAAAGAGGATTAACACGATTGATAAAAGGCTTAGTAGCACCATATGTCACTAGTCCTCATTTTAATATCTACAAATTGATATGAGGAGGAAACAGGTCATTAGCATCAGTCTTGTAAACTGGGGTAAAAGGAAGATTCTTGGGAAATAATGCAAAAGGGGATTGTTTTGCTAGTGAAGAGGGACATGATGGGAGCTTCTTCATGATGGTAAAGCATGTATGGTTCACTATAGAGGTCCTCCAGGATCATGGATAGGGAGTATAGGGAGAGTGGAAAAATGTTTTGTAACACGCACACTTGGGTATATAATGTATAGGAGGGAGTAATCATGGTACATGGGGGATCAAGGGATAAGATCATGATGTGTGAGATATAACAACGGATACCACATTTAAGGTAGGGTGGTTCACTGTCACCAAGGGTTGGGACAATCACAGGTTCATGAATGATAAAGGAGGCTCATATAGGTCTTGTACAAACAAGGGTCATGGCTACGATCATGGGGTAGATCTCATGTTTTGGTTTCCCGACATGTTAAATATGTTTGTCTTGACTATGTTTTGCATTTTTTGGTACATTTTCCTATTGAGTGTGGTCAACTATTCTTTTACCTTTATTAACAGCGACATCAATCTTTAGGGCATCATGCCAAGCCGGACCCAAGGTGTGGGAAAGAGGAAGGGGAAGGCTAACCCTATGTAGACCCAGTAGAGGAATGGGGTTATAATGATTGGAAGAGGGGTAATATATATGGATGAGGTAGTGGGATCACACAACCAAAATTAGGGTTTCCCATGTAGAACCATCCCTAAATCCCAAGGGTTAGTAAAAGAGATCCCATGGGACTAGGGTCCAAAGTTAATGTCCAAAAAGAGGTCTAGAGGATGGACCTAGTTGACTCTTTTTGCTGAATCCCCCCATTAATGAATGTCCAAAAGTGTCCATGATAAGAAAAATGAAATACCCAGTTAGCAAATGACAAGGTATACCTTTAGGTTTGGGAGGCCCACCTTCAAAAATACGATCATAACAGATGGGTGAGGGACCACATTTCTGGCTCAAGTCATGGAGAAATGGAAAAACAAGCTAGTTGGTGGCTGTAAGGGGTTTCTGGCTGCTAGTTGAGGACCATCTTAGAGAAAAACAATTCCTAGGTATATCACCCAAAAAATTGTGGGTAACACATGCATAAGTCAACAAGGAAGGTATAACCCAGAATAAGGCTCTTTAATAGCCCAATCCATTTGGAATGACTATCCTTGATGGGTTTAATGGCTCTATTGGCCATGGATCCTTTCTTGCAAGGAAGGATTGAACCCAAAATAAACTAACTTTAATTATATACTATACTACACTTATCCTATATTAACCTAATATATATATATGTGTGTGTGTGTGTCCTAAATTATGAGTTATCTTAGCTAATACTCAAATTAAGTTAAACTATGTTAAAATGAAATAATGTACAACTTATAACATATAAAGAATTTTAATTTATATATTATATTTTAAATTATAATTGGAATAGATAATACAATTGCTATCATTCCAACATTAGAATATTTTACATTATATACAGTGTTATAATATAATAACAAAATTACGCTAGAACAAGAATGCAACTAGCACTCCAAGAAAAGGAAACATGTCAAGATATTATAATTTTATCTTTTAAATCAGAACTAAGTCCTATTCCTAATAAAATAAATTACTATGAATTTTCTTAATGTACTTAAGAACATGTTGACGGTGTTAGATCCCGCCAACATGCAAGGAGGTCTCCCCGATGAAAAGCCCCAATTAGACTTAACACCATATGGTGTAGGAGCCCTTCTATAAATATGGACTAAATACCATTTTTCTTATATATTTTCCTTGGATGCGATGGTCATCGCAAGAGAATAATGTACATGTACTTTTTGATGAACAAGTGAATGTGCCCTGTGGAATGTTCAATTGCAGAATATATCAAGTTTCTTCTACCGAAAGGAGAAATAAAAGTGGTCCTTCAAGAGAGAAGTAATATTATTGATCTAATAAAGACACATGAGCATGTTTATATGAAATAATCATTGATAAACTAGTGAAATAGTTTACATAGAAGCAATTCTCATTAAAACAAATGCAACACACCTTCAACAAGAAAAGCACCAAAGCAACCGAGAAAGTTCAATTTCTTTAGTATTGATGAAAACAATATATATTACAAACATTTATAGAATAGTCTTACAATATTTACGACATATGCATGCAAGTGTGTTCGTTCAATGAGTTTCAAGTATTAAGAAAGAGTTCGTGGAGCATTAGAGAAACCACTTGCTCCTCCAAAAGAACTATCTTCCTCTCTAATACCTAGTAGGAGGAGCCAAGATGAAAATTTGTTTTCATGAGCTATGCATGATGTTTGACTTCCATATGATCTTTTGACACCTTCATGAATTTTAAAGTTCTATAGGTGACTCTTGGACTTCCACTTTACATTATATTGTCATGCCTTGAAAATTACATAATCATATCAAGAAATGATGTGGAAAATGATGACTCATATAACACCTTGCATGACACCTTGACAAGACATGGAATGACATTGATGACATGGACTTAATTATGATGTGGCAATGTCAAGACACTCTTTCTGCTTCTATATTTCTATCCTCTTAAAAGATGGTACATGTTCTCCTTCTTCCTCCTCTATAAGGCCTAAAGGTAGGGAGTCTTCACTATGATATTGATCTTTAGCCACTATCAGAATATGGTGTCCTTTCATGTTCTCATTCAATGATATTTTTGTATTTGTAGCTACATATTTGTCTTCTAGCATGGTATCCTTCTTCTTCTCCTTATTCATATCATTACTATATAAAATACCTGCAATTGCAAACAACTCATGATGAGACAACATTAGCCTGAAATATCCTATCTTAACATGCTTCATGAAAATTACTCGGTGAGCTAGAGCTGGGTGTTGGATTGAGAGATTGGATCAAGGATTACAAAGTGTGTAGTTCCAGAGGTCAGTAGTAAGGAGTGAGGCTTGAGACTACGCAGTGCGTAGTTCAAAGGGGCCAGTGCAAGGTGACTATGCAGTTGAGGAGCTCAAGGGGGCAGTTTTGAGGCTTGAAGTTACCAAGTGGATAGTCCTAGAGGGTGAGAGGCCTAGGAATTGTGAAGTTGTGCAGATCAAGGAGTAAATATAATAGCTTGAGGCTTGAGGTTACAAAATGTGTATGAGGAGGGTAACTAGAAGATTAATTTCATAGTTGGGGGGTTCAAGACACCAGGGTTGAGGACTCAAACTACACATTGTGTAGTTCCAAGAGGAAGGAACTATGCTTTATGTAGTTCCAAGATGCAAGGACTAATATTGATGGTTAAGACTACACAATGCACAATTTTGGAAGGATGAGTGAAGTAGTATTATTTAGGAAGGAACTTCTAAGAATTTGGCTAAGTGTAGGATCAATGAGGTCAAAGTGAGTAAATAAAAAAATTGAACATGATCACACACTCAGATTGATGGATGACAGAACATTTATCACTCAGAACATTAGAATAACATGATCCCCTAAATGCAATGAAAATATGGCAACCTTACCCAAGTGTGGCACTTAAGACACACTTTGTGATGCTAGTGATGACACCTATGTGACAATGCATGAAACTTTGGGGATTACTGTAATGTATGTCTATGTGCTAAACAAGACTCATTGGCAAAAAAATTACCCCTTGAGATGAACCATAACTTTGCTCATGTGATATGCGACACTTCCCATGCTAAAATATGACACTTTGTTTTTCTTCCAAATGAGACTTGAAAACGTAGAGTATATACATGGAATAACTCTTACTACTAGGGAACATAACATTTAAGTTCAAAATAGGCTCCGAATCATGGATGCACACAATAATTTTGGAGGGTGTTGTAGCAGTGACAACACTTGGAGACACACTGGTTGAATTTGAGTTTCTCTGCCTTAGCCTAATATTTTGTGCATAGTCTAGTTGCTTAGGAAGTATTGATTAATCCTACAGATTACTTTGGCTTCCCACCTAACCTAGATATTGATATAGTAGTACCCTTTGTCCCTTTCTCATTTGAACACGTTCATGATGCTAGCCATATCAAAATTATTTCAATTAGGATAAGGGTAATATAATTCACTAGCTTAAGATATTTAGAGTATGAATTTTCATCTTTGGTGTTGCTCCACTTACCAGCATGCTTGGATAGTACCCCAGTGGAGTCACTATAGGAACAAAAGCATTGCTTTGCTTCCAACGAGCGTAGACAATACCCTAGTGAAGTTAGTTCTTCACCTCCCTGCGTAGGAAGGATTTATTTTTTTCAACCTTTATTTAATTTTTATTTATAGGACTGTACTTTGACACTTATTTATTTTGTGGGGTGGAGGAGGGATCCAAACTTATTGAGAGAAAAAGAGATTTTTCCTTCATAGAAGCCTATATAAACCTCTGTATTGAGTTTTCTCTTTAATATTTTCCACTTATCATTCTCTACTTGATTATATTAACATGAAAAACACAAAACACAAAGAATCGAGTGTAGGAATGAGGTTCCTAAAATAGATACGGGTATTATGGTCTTACACAAAGCTCTCTTTACGCAAGGATCATATTTTCCATTAAAACATAATCAACAAAAGGTATGAACCAAGATGAAGAATAAGGATTGAATATTAGCCAAATGTTGTAATGTCACAAGGCCCTTTTCCATTTTTCCACATACATTGGAACCAAAACACACTTACACATGAGGCTTATACACAAAAATGAAAAGACAGTAAAAAAGACAAAACATGACAAACAAAGAAACAAAAATGAAAGACTATATGCATAGGGTAGGGCACAACCCGAGACAACTATTGAAAGTATTTTTTTTTTCAAATCTTGTCCATTGACAAGAATAGAGTCAATCTTCTTATCCAAAGATTGGAGATGATAAGTGTGGTGGCGAATCTTCTCGCGAAAAACAAACAATTTGATACACAAGAACTAGAACTTGGTGTGTTTCCCGTTCTCTTTCTGTGCTTTGTCCCACTTCGATACCATGTCTCCCATATTAAATTCCTTCTTCCCTGCAAACTTATTATCAAACCATATCTTGATACGATAATGATGAAGACCAAATTTTTATTTTTCTTTCCTCCTTTCTTCTTGTAACTTCACGAGTTTGTCTAGCCTAATTTGAGCTAGAAGACGAGGCTTACCCTAATATCCCTGTGTAAGTTGAAGGGTAGGTAGGTAAAAGTTCGGATATAGGATGGATTCTAGTGGCCAAGGTGCAAGCATAAGAGACAAATGTTCAAATCCAGAAACTATTTCTTCAAGTTCAGGTGGAATTTCTTCTTGGATTTCCTATGGAGTCTCAGTCATCAACCTCTAAAGTTATTTATTCTGCTAAATTAGTAGAACTACTTAATTTGGACGTAGTGACAAGCACTTCTACAAATCTTCTAAACATCGCACATCGCAATCACAAGCTCAGTGGCAGGGTTCATTTGCTTGAATGATGCGATGCGATAAGAATGATGTGATGCAATTTATCAGTGATCCTTGTATCACACCTCGCATTTTGCAATTCCTCCCAGCTAGGGTCCCTTCACTTATGACCGATTAAATGCGAGATCCATCCTATGGTCAACATTCATCAGTTATTCGATGGTCACTGTGATATCGCATGGAGAACTACGCGACATTACCCACCTCGTGGAGCTGATAGACTTATAAACCTCAATTTATAAAGGTTCAGGTCCGGACTTGAGATTAATGCCCAATCGACTCAAGACCCGATATCCATTGGATGACAGTGGCCATTATATCCTACGGCTCACGTGACTTCTATTAATAGATGGTTTAATAACAGGGCCAACCCCCGCTATTGACTATGACACAAGCCCTTGAAAATGAAATCAAAAGGAAGAGTACAACACTTCAACACCGATTAAGGAATCCATACACTTCTACTCCCACAGTCACTGATCACCTGATTTTGCACACGGTGAATGATCCAAGTGGATATTGGTGGCCACCTGCCAATTCCACCTGGACCCCCACCATTGTCTTTCTCAGCATTTTCAGTTTCCTTAATTGTAGCACAGTTTACTATTTTTAGCAGTTTTTCGGGTCCTGAACTTCCGGAGCCGTTTTGAGGCCCTAAACGACGTTTTTTTGGAATTTTGGGGCGACCGAGCCCTATTGTTGCCTCCCAAAGTGGTAGTACTCGGATAGATCTTTCTAACGAGCTATCGTAGGCGTCAAACGGAGATCGTATGCCAAAGTTACGACCCCGGGAAATTGATGTACCAATTTACCCAAACGGGGCCCACAATTTGGCGTTTCATCTTCTAGGGTTAGGTTTCGGTATGTGGAGGGTTTTCCATTGTTTCTCAACAATAAATAGGCCTTCGAGCCTCATTGTAATACAGTTCAGAACAGTTCAGAGGCATGTAGCCATCACATCTCTTCTCAGAGATAAGCTACCATCGCCCTAGCTAGTTTATTGCCATTTCTGTTTGTAAGCATATGTCAGTATTTTCCATTAATGAAATGAAGTATTATTTCCGCTGCATCTTTGTGTATATGGTTATCTCTGTAATTTGTTGCGTTCCTGCTTAAATCTGGATCAGTGGTATCAGAGCGGTCTGCTTTTTCTCTGTTTTTCTTTGCATGTCCCCAACAAGGTCGGGATATAAGGAGTTAGGGCTTGAACTGGTTGAACCTTTGCAAGACCAGCCTCGCAAATCCCGATGGCCTCCCACGGCAGACGAGAAGAAAGACGAGGGGGTAGGAGATCCCATCAAAATCTTGCTCGAAGAAGCGCTCGAGCGACAACGGAACGCGATGATGGACAGCTTTGCGCAGATCCTTCAGCGGCTACCCAGAAGCGGCGCATCGGCTTCCAGCAGCTCCTCTGGAAACGCCACACCCTTTAAGGTACAAGTTAATTTTGAAATCCCCATATTCGAGGGTCAGATAGACGCCGATGCCGTAGATAAATGGTTAAATCTGCTAGAGGGTTATTTTTCTGTTCATGAATTTTCGAGTCGGGAAAAGATTGTTTTTGCTCTTCTCAAAGCAGCCCCCCACGTCAAGGACTGGTGGGAAACCTACTGCGCACAGAAGGATGAAAGTACTGGCTCACTATTTTCAGCCGCACCCACCTGGGATTCGTTCCGGGATGCCATCAAGGAGCAGTACTACCCTGTCGGAAGCTATGAGGATGAATACATAAAGTGGACCACGCTGCGGCAGGGAAGGGACCAAGATGTGCCGGAGTTCACCAATCTTTTCCATACCCTTCGCACAAAGTTGGGTATCAAGGATTCGGAGCAACATTTGATACTCAAATACCGTGGCTGCCTGCACAAGTACATCCAGGAAGAAATACAGTTCCTAAACATCCCCTCGCTCGGCGCAGCATACCGGTATGCCGTCAAAGTCGAGCAGAAGTTTAAACAAAAGAAGCGAGACTTTGGATCTGCGAATCCAAAGCAGGGGAAAGGTGCCCCTAAACCACAGAACAAAGGACAAAGCCAAGGCGGGACAGCCCAAGACAACCAGCTGAAGCTGCAAGCAAAGAGCAACGCCGCAAAGCCGAGAAAGGACACTGGAAAATGGTGCGAGTTCCATAAGAGCTCCACTCACAACACAAGTGAGTGTCGGGCCAAACAGTCACTGGTGGCTGAGCTAAAGGTTTCAGAATCAGATGCATGTTCTGACTCTGAGTCAGAACCCGATAAGGGGTATGAAAAGGGGAAGCAGATCATTGATGCGGATCCCAGCGCCACTGTTGCTACCGCAAAGATCCAGAAAAATGAACCCGAAGATCCAGAGGAGGAGGAGCATCTCTTCCACTCCCAGATGTGGGTCAAGGGCTCCCCGATACAGTTCATTGTTGATAGCGGGAGTCAAAAGAACCTCATTTCGGCAGAGGTCGTGAAGCGGTTGGGCTTACCGACCACATCACATCCACAACCATACACCATTGGGTGGCTTTACCAAGGGCGAGATCTTCGCGTGAGCCAGCAGTGTCGCCTTCCATACAACATCAAGCCCTTCACGGATGAGGTATTGTGTGACATTGCTCCCCTTGAAGTTTGTGATGTATTACTAGGACAACCATACTTGTGGAAGCGACATGCTGTGTATGAATCAAGGCCCCATGCTGTTATTATTACATTGGGAAATAAGTTGTTCAGGATACCAGAGGTACCACCACCTGCCGCCATCTCTTTGATTACTGCAAAACAATGCAGTAAGATCATTTCCAAAACCAGGAAATTTGTTTTCCTGATGATACGCCCTCAAGGGAAGAAGAAGACAGTGGCCGCGGCCTCCAAACGAGGTCCCTCTGCACGGCAGCTACAAATGGACAAGATTGTGGAGGAGTACAAAGACATCTTCACCTCCCCGGCAGGGGTTCCTCTGCACTGTCAAGTCAAGCACTCCATTGATCTGACCCCAGGTGCGCCGCTACCCAATGGACCAATTTATCGACGCTCCGTTCTGGAGAACAATGAAATCAAGAGGCAGATTCAGGAGCTCCTACAGAAAGGTCACATCCGTCCGAGTTCTTCGCCCTGTGGGAGCCCGATAGTGTTGGTACAGAAGAAGGATGGGACGTGGAGACTCTGTATTGACTATCGGGCGCTGAACAAGATCACTGTCCGTAATAGGTACCCGATCCCGCGGATTGATGACCTCCTAGACCAACTAAAGGGGGCGAAATATTTCAGCAAGATCGATCTGAAGTCAGGATATCACCAGGTACCAATTGAACCCTCAGATGTGTGGAAGACTGCCTTCAAATCCAAGGAGGGCCTCTTCGAATGGTTGGTCATGCCTTTCGGATTGACGAATGCTCCTGCAACCTTTATGAGGCTAATGGATGACATCTTGCGGCCATTCACCAACTCCTTTGTAGTAGTATACTTGGATGACATTCTGATCTTCAGCCAGAGTTGGGAAGAGCACCTCCACCACATCCGACAGGTTCTCCAAACACTGCGGCAACACAAGCTATGTGCCAATTTGGAGAAATGCACTTTTGGCATGACCGAGGTCCAGTATCTGGGATACATCATTGATGAACAGGGGGTGCATGTCGATCCAGCCAAGGTCCAAGTCATTCAGGATTGGCCCTCTCCAACCACTCTAACAGAGCTCCGCAACTTTCTAGGTCTTGCCAACTTCTACCGCAGGTTTGTGTTGGGATTTTCTCATATTTCTTGGCCCTTGAGTCAAGTCACCAAGGGCGGGGCGAAAGCAAAATTCTTTTGGTCTGAATCTCAACAGAAGGCATTCAGGGAGTTGAAGGATCGCCTCTGCACGGCACCAGTGCTCGCGTTACCAGATTTACAACAACCATTTGAGGTCGAGACAGATGCCTCTGACTATGCTATTGGGGCAGTCCTTACTCAACATGGACATCCAGTGGCATATCACAGTGAAACACTTTCAGACACAGTCCGGAAGTACCCCACTTATGATAAAGAGATGTATTCCATTGTACAGGCCTGCCGACAATGGAAGCATTACATTTTGGGGAAGGAAACGGTCATCCACACAGACCACCGACCTCTGCAATTCATACAGACCCAAGGGAAATTGCAGAATGATCGCCATCAGAAGTGGTCTACATACCTGCAACAGTTTCACTTGAATATCAAGTATAAAAAGGGCAGCACCAATAATGTTGCAGATTGCCTCAGTCGACCATCGATCATGGCGCTAACCACCGTGCTCAACTCTTGCGGGCACGAGACTTCTGATTGGCCACTTCTCTACAAAAGCGACCCAGAATTCGGCCACACATACCAGACACTCTTGGAGGGTCGGCAAGTTGCAGATTTTCACCTCCAGGATGCCCTATTATGCCACCTCGGTCACCTTTGTGTTCCTTCAAGCGAGCGTGCCAAGATGATTTGGGAAGCACACTACAGTCGGGCTGCTGGGCATTTCGGGGTCGAGAAAACAGTGGCAGTACTGCAAAACTATTTCTATTGGCCGAATCTTCGACAGGATGTTGGGAAGTACATCCGATCATGTACTGCCTGTGCCATTGCCAAACCGACCATTAAGAAGCAAGGCCTCTATACCCCGTTGCCTACCCCTAGTCGACCTTGGGAATCCATCTCCATGGATTACATGTCAGGCCTTCCTTCCACTAAGCATGGAAATGACTGTGTTTTTGTGGTCGTCGACAGGTTCTCAAAGATGGCCATTATGATGGCCTGCAAGAAGAATATCACAGCAGAAGCCACTGCTAAACTCTTCTTTGAACGAGTGTGGGTGCACTTTGGGATCCCACAGTCTATCATCTCAGATCGGGACAGTCGGTTTCTCAGCACATTTTGGTCCAGTCTCTGGTCAATGCTGGACACCAAACTCACGAAGTCCACAGCCTTCCATCCTCAAACTGATGGCCAGACAGAGGTTGTCAACAGGATGATTGTGCACATTCTGCGCATGTATAACTCAAAGCATCCACGCACATGGGACGAGAGCCTCCCCTATGTTCAGCACAGCTACAACCGAGCTCTTCACAGCTCCACTGGCCATAGCCCTTTTCAGGTGGGTTTAGGATTCCAGCCACTATGCCCCATTGATGTGGCCATGCCACTTGCAGCTACTCACATGAATTCAGCTCATGTCCAGTCCGAAACAGATAAGGCCACCAGCTTCATTGAGCGCATCCAACATATTCGCCAGCAGGTCCATGACATTCTTGAGAAATCAAATGCCAAGTACAAGCAGCGACATGATCAACACTGGGTGCCACACAAGTTTCAGGTGGGCGACAAAGTCTGGTTGCATTTGCAAAAGGAACGCCTTACTGGAGCCTATCGGAAATTGAGACCACTTCGATATGGTCCTTACACCATTACTAAGGCTATGGGAGACAATGCATTTGAGCTCAGCATTCCCCCATTCCTTGGCCTGCACCCAGTGTTCAATGTGGACCGCCTTCGGCCATACTTTCCACCATTGCTAGACACATCCGACATTGCAGAACAGCTCAAACCCACAGAATTAAATCCAGATTGCATGGAACAAGCTGCAACTGATCGGATCATGGACACACAGATCAAGAACACTCGCCAACAGCATATCCAACTGTATCGAGTTGTCAAAGCAGGCCAACTCCTTCAGCAGGGCAAGTGGCTCACCAGGGAACAAGTTCAGCAGAGGTTTCCTCATCTCATGGAGGAGCTCAACGCAATGGGGACCATTGCTTCCTAAGGGGGGAGGAATGATCCAGGTGGATATTGGTGGCCACCTGCCAGGTCCACCTGGACCCCCACCATTGTCTTTCTCAGCATTTTCAGTTTCCTTAATTGTAGCACAGTTTACTATTTTTAGCAGTTTTTCGGGTCCTGAACTTCCGGAGCCGTTTTGAGGCCCTAAACGACGTTTTTTTTGGAATTCTGGGGCGACCGAGCCCTATTGTTACCTCCCAAAGTGGTAGTACTCGGATAGATCTTTCTAACGAGCTATCGTACGCGTCAAACGAAGATCGTATGCCAAAGTTACGACCCCGGGAAATTGATGTACCAATTTACCCAAACGGGGCCCACAATTTGGCGTTTCATCTTCTAGGGTTAGGTTTCAGTATGTGAAGGGTTTTCCATTGTTTCTCAACAATAAATAGGCCTTCGAGCCTCATTTTAATACAGTTCAGAACAGTTCAGAGGCATGTAGCCATCACATCTCTTCTCAGAGATAAGCTACCATCGCCCTAGCTAGTTTATTGCCATTTCTGTTTGTAAGCATATGTCAGTATTTTCCATTAATGAAATGAAGTATTATTTCCGCTGCATCTTTGTGTATATGGTTATCTCTGTAATTTGTTGCGTTCCTGGTTAAATCTGGATCAGTGAAAGAGAAAATGAAACATGAACACACCAAATTAAATAGAATTATAAATTTTTAAGCTGAACTGGAAACCTAATGATACATAGGGACACTACAGAGGAATGAAACACCCCCGGGATTGACCAGTTTTACACAAAAAATACATAGGGACTTAATTTCTGCAATATTAATCATATATGGCCAAAACAAGTTGAATCAGTGAAAATTCTTTTACAATCATTCATAACTTACATAAATACTATTCCATCCTAACTATTAGACCCTTAAAGCACTAGATCAATTTAGCCTATTCTTAACAATATCTAATGTGATCGATATTCTTCTTGAGAATCTCAACTGAACCAAAACTGCATGAATTAATTTCAAAACCACTGAATCCATAAGTCCTAGCTCAAATCCTATTTAGGAAGCTTGTAAATTGACAGCTAAAGGATCCCACTCCTTTGATTGTAACCTTTTTTGGATTATTGGAATAAGTTCGAAGCCTTTTTCCTTCAAGCCTCATGCTCCTACATTAGACTCCTGAGGACAAAATTCTTCATGGGCTCTTGTCCGTGAGCTCTTCTACAGAACCGTCCAACTTCTGTAGCATGGCATCTGTCATCCAAGTAGCTTCAGCAATTGGTTGATCCTTCCATTTGACCAAATACTAAAAAACTCCTATCCTCTTGTCTTCTTCAACAATTTCTTATCCAAAATCCTCTTTGGCTTCAATTCCTTTGCTATAGGTAATTGTTTTACCCAATCAATCTCTTGTTCTTCTCGATCCTCTTCTGTGTTATCTGCATGTTCGTTTTCATACCTGTATAATTCAACAACGTTAAAAACTGGAGATATTCCAATATCAGGGGGTAATTCAATTTCATATGCATTTGCAGAAAATTTACTCAAGAGTCTGCATGGTCAAATTTTCTTAAACTTTAGTTTATTATACTCCCTTTTTGGAAATATTTCTTTCCTCAGGTGTGCTAAAACCAAGTCTCTAACCTCAAAATTAACTTCTCTTCTCTTCAAATATGCTCTGCCCTTGTATTTTATGTTGCTATCATGTAGTTTTTGTTTTACCTATTCATGTATTGTTTGAACTTCTGTAGCAAAATCTTCTCCTTTAGAACTTCTCCTTTCAACTTTTCCCAAGTATCTCAATTTAGACACTCCTCTTGGGTGCATTCCATAAATTATATGGAATGGACTCTACCCTATACTCATGTTAGGACAATCATTATATGCATATTATGCCTGTGCCAATACTTGATCCCACTGTTTTGGATGTTCACCTACAATACTTCTCAAAATATTACTCAAAATTCTATTTACAACTTCAGTCTGTCCATCAGTTTGAGGATGATAAGCAGAACTGAAACTCAATTTAGTTCCAAGATTCTTCCATAATGTCCTCCAGAAATTTCCAACAAATCTGGTGTCTCTGTCTAAAATAATTCTCTTAGGTAACCCATGTAATCTTACAATCTCTTTAAAAAACAGATTAGAAATATGAGTAGCATCATTGGTTTTATAAAATGGAATAAAATGTGCCAATTTTGTAGATCTATCAATTACTACATAAATTGAATCATTACCACTTTTATTTTTTGGTAAATACAAAACAAAGTCCATACTTACCATATCCCAAGGCCTATCTAGAATAGGTAATGGAACATAAAGACCTATGTTTTGACTCCTTCCCTTTGCATACTGACAAACTTTACAATTTTTCACGTACGTCTCTACTTCAGTCCTCATGTTTGGCCAAAAATAAAACATGTTCAACTGTTTATAAGTTTTGTCTGCACCAAAATTCCCTCCAAGTCCTCCACTATGTTTCTTGTTGATCAAATTCTCCCTCATAGAACAACTTGGTATGCAGAGTTCATTTCTTTTATACAACAACCCCTCTTGCAGGAAATAATCCAACCACTTGCTTCTGTCTAAAGAAATAAGATTTCTACAAGATTAAAATGCCTCTTTAAAATCTACATCTTTCTCATATAACTCTTTAAGAAAATCAAAACCCAACACTTGAATTTGACTTTCTTGAACTAAAATGATTTTTATTCTTAAGGCATCTGCTACTTTTTTTGATTGACCAATTATATGTTTTAATACAAAATTAAAACTTTGCAGGTATTCTACCCATTTTGCATGCTTCTAGTTAAGCTTTGGCTATTGCATAATGTACTATAATGCATGGTTATTTGAATACAATGTGAACTCCTTCGACATCAAGTAATGTCTCCACTTCTTCAAAGACTGCACCACTGCATATAACTATTTTCCATAAGAAGAATATTTCTTCACTGTCTCATTCAACGTTTCACTAAAATAAGGTACAAGTTTGTCCTCCTGACTCAAAATAGCTCCAACGGCTTCTCCACTGGCATCACACTTCAATTGAAAAGGTTTATTAAAATCAGGTAGAGGAGGTACTCCTCTACCTATACCTCCTCTTCCTCTGGAAAAACTCCCTCTGCCACTTGCATCACCTCCTATGGGTGCATGCTGACTTGAGCCACTGCTAGCTCCATCTCCAGGTGTTGTAGATCTTCCTCTACTGCCTTTTCTTTCCCTTCCTTAGAAAGTATCTCTATTTCTAGCACACTGCTTCCTCATGAGTTTTTCTTTAGCCTTCATTATCATCTGATAAGCCTCTTCTACTATTTTAGGAGATAGTACACTTATCTCATCTTGAATTTCCATTCTAAGACCATTCACATATCTAGCAACCTTCTCATATGTATCTTGGAATTTTCCTGCTCTTATACTCACTTTGTATAATTCCTCTGTGTATTCCTTTACTGTCATAGACCTCTATCTAAGATTTTGCATCTATCTAAATAATGTTTGTTGATAATAACTTGACAGAAACTTACCTTTCAATTTTTCCACCATCCTGTTCCAATTCTTAATTTGTTGTTTGGCAAGTATACTTCTTTCTGCTTGCAATTCATCCCACCAAATTTTTGCGTGTCCTTTCAATTTCGTGACAGAAAACTTCACCTTTTTTCCTTCATCTATTTCTTCATAATCGAAGAATTTATCCATGTCATTTATCTATTCAATCAATTCCACAAGGCTTAAGCTTCCTGTGTACATTGAAACTTCAAGTCTAGGCTCGAATGTGGATCTCAATACTAACCTAAAGAATCTCATTTCAGGGGTTGCATCTCCAAGTTCTTCATCTTCTACAGCTCCAGCATTAGATTCACTTACATCCCCTACATCTGCGTCTCTTCCCATTTCCACTGCTTCCAATCTAACTTGCATCTATTGCATAGCTTCCAACACTTCAGCATTTACAACTGGTCATCCTCTTATTCAACCACCACCTCTTCCTCCTTCTCTGAAAGCCATGTGGGATTTCTTTTTTTGATCCTTGAGATCTTGTTCAATGTCAGTAGTCTGCTTTAACACCATAAATGGTGGCTGGGGTGCAGGCGTAAGAGACAAATGTTCAAATCCGGAAACTATTTCTTCAAGTTCAGGCATAATTTTTTCTTGAATTTCCTGCAGAGTCTCAGTCATCTACCTCCAGAGTTATCTATTCTGCTAAATTAGCATAACTGCTTAATTTGGCCATAGTGACAAGTGCTTCTACAAATCTTCTAAACATTGGACATCGCAATCACAAGCTCACCGACAGGGTTCATTTACTTGAATGATGCGATGTGATAAGAATTTTGTGATGTGATAAGAATGATGCGATGCGATGTGATAAGAATGATGTGATGCAATATATCGGTGATCCTCATATCGTACCTCGCATTCCACAATTCCTCCAGGGCAGTGTCCCTTCACATATGACTGATGTGATGTGAGATCCATCCTACGGTCAACATTCATCAGTGATCCAATGGTCACTATAATATCTCATGGAGAACTGCATGACGTTATCGTCCTCACGGAGATGATAGACTTATAAACCTCAATTTATAAAGGTTCAGGTCTGGACTTGAGATTAATGCCTGATTGACTCAAGACCTGATATCCATTGGATGATAGTGGCCATTAGATCCTATGGCTCACAGGACTTCTATTAACACACGGTTTAATAATAGGGCCAACCCTTGCTGTTGACTATGACGCAAGGCATTGAAAATGAAATCAATGGTTGAGGAAGAGTGTGACACTTCAACACTGATCAAGGAATCTATACAATTCTACTCCTGCAGTCACTGATCACTAGATTTTACACATAGTTAAAGAGAAAATGAAATGTGAACACACCATATTAAATAGAATTATAATTTTTTAAGCTGAACTAGAAACTCAATGATACACAGAGACATTGTGGAGTGATGCAATGCCCCCGTGATTGACCAATTTTAAACAGAAAATGCATAGGGACTTAATTTATGCAATATTAATTATATATGGACAAAACAAGCTGAATCAGTCAAAATTCTTTTACAATCATTCATAACTTACATAAATACTATTCCATCCTAACTATCAGACCCTTAAAACACTGGATCAATTTAGCCTATTCTTAACAATATCTAATCTGGTTGATATTCTCCTCGAGAATCTCAACTGAGTCTAAACTGCATTAGTTAATTACAAAACCACTCAATCCCTAAATCCTAGCTCAAATCCTATCTAGGAATCTTGTAAATTGATAGCTAAAGGATCCCACTCCTTTTCTTGTAACTTTTTTTGGATTTTTGGAATAAGTTTGAAGCCTTTTGCCTTCAAGCCTCATGCTGCTGCATCAAATTCTTTTCCATACAAAATAAATTAGGGATAAGTTTTCATAGAAGGTTTAGGCATGACACAGTTATCCCATAGAGTGTTCACCAAAGCATTGTGTCAGCTCGTTATTTCAAAGAAGACGATATTTTTGATGATACATATAAGGTTATTATTGGTTGACTCAAAAAGAATATTCCCATGTGGATAATAGTTATTTGAATGTTTCAATACAATTCCATTTCTAATGCAAAATAATAGAGGTTAAGTGATAAGAAATAAGTTGTACTATCGAAAACAAGTGAAGTCAAAATGTCAAAATTGGTGATGATATTATGTTTAAGGAAATTTATAACTTCCTAATCATTAACTTTTTTAAGAGGGACTACTTCTCTCTAGAGTGTAAATTAGTTTGTATCTATGAGAATGTAGCAGTGTTGCTTCGATGAGTGTGGAAATATTTCATCGATAACATTGAATCCCCATTGTTAGAATGGTTCTTCTACAGTGATGGGTTGTGTTATGCAACCAACTCACAAATAGATATATCAGCGACTTAAAAATTATGTTGTTCGATGGGGAAACCTCCTTTAAATTACATAAATGAACAATTTAGGGATGATAGAAATGGAAAGACCTCCTTTATATATATAGGAGTCTAAGGAGTCACAATATAATGAGAGCCTACATAATAATAATAATAATTTAAGGGATCAACAATAAAAATAGTGCGCTTCTATGGGGCATAGTAATAAAAATATGGGGGCTACATCAACACAAAAATAACAATAAGGGGGCTACACTAACAATAACAATAAGGGGGTTACACTAGTATTATAGGGACCTAACATGCCCCTATCCTTTTTAAAAGTGTTGTCATCAATTCTTGAGTAGTTATGGATGCTTTTGTAGAAAGGTCTCAACATTCCATGTGGAATATTCAGTGGGTATGTTCTTCTACTTAATGATATACCTACAAATTGATAGATTCCATAGTTTTTGGGTTCTTTTTTCCGTGACTTCTTTAGGCTCAAATATGATTTTTCCTTCTTCGTCAAGTTCTGGAAATGTTGTCTGAACTGGAAGTTTGTTACTAATAACCTTTGTTAGGTCCCTATACTACTAGTGTAACCCCTTATTGTTATTAGTGCAACCCCTTATTATGTTATTGTGCCTAGATAGTCCCCATGTTGTTATGATTATGCCCCATAGAAGCCCACTATTTTTATTGTTGTGCCCCAACAATATTATTGTTATGTAGGCTCTTATTATATTGGGAATCCTATATATAGAATGGAGGTCTTCTCATTTGTATCATCTAAGAATTGTTCATTTGTGTAGTGTAAAGGAGGATCCTCCCTCAAAGAGGCTGATTTTTAAGTCGTTGATTTATCTTTTCTATCTTTTTGTGAGTTGGCTTCATAACATTTGGTATCAAAGCTTTGGGTTCCAGGGTTTCACCGCTTCAAACATGTCATCATGGAATTTTCATTGTAATTTTTTTCTACGAAGGTTTAGACTCAAAAATTAAAACTTATTTGAGCCAAAATATTGGTGAAGCTCAGACCCGCATCGAAGAGCTTGTGTCACTATAATTTCTGAGATATGGTCTAAGACATTTAGGGATTTTGTAGGCTCTCAAATTACATCCCAAATAGGTGACATTGGGAAAATCATCATAACCTTCTCTCTGAACATCATATTGAAATTTCATAAGAAGTTACAGAAAGAGGATGGACTGTAATTTACTATGTATTGTTTTCACATTCGAAGGTCAAAACAATGACATGTGGCACTTCATACAAGTTGGCTCTACTGAAAAAATATATAATTACGTCATCTTGCGAGATTGTGCATAACTCTTTCTTGGAGAATCCAATTTCTATCAGACTGGACATAGAGGGCTACCACAAGTCACAAGTTCAGATCTTGGAGATCTGAAATTTTAGAGATACAACAAATTCAAGATCGAGCTGCTAAAATCAAGAAAAAGAATGACTCAATGAAGAAAATGGAAACTCCTAGTAAGAAAAATTAGATGCATGATTTGAAGAATGCGATTGAAGCTAAGATAAATAGTTTTATATGTTCCATGGAAGCTAGTATCGGTGGTAGGGAAATAGATTTGAGGAAAGGCATGGTATATTTGAAGAAATATATGGAAGGTTTGAAGGAAGGCGGGACAAAGCTGCTACAAGAAGGGCCTCTTAATGACGAAAACGTAGTAGAGGAAACTGATGATGAGAAAAAAATAAATGGTAATCACGATTTCATAGAATCTAACATTGGATTGAATACCCACCTTATTCCAAGATCTACATGATGTGCAACTGTTACAAAAGCTATGTATTGCATCTTTATATTTAGAACCAAATAATTCTTATGGTATAAAGGGATTTTTTCTCATAAACCACCTGTCACCTGGTCAATTTTCACGGAGGAAGTGATAGCACATTATGAGGATACCAAGAGCAACACCTTATTTAGCCAATTGATAAATCTCAAATAAAAGGGTTCAATGTAAGAGCACATTGAGGACTTCCAAAAATTGAATATAAGGGTAAATGATATTCCAGAGAAGCAGAGGATTGATGTCGTCATAGGTATTTTAATGGATAACATTCAACATGAGGTTCATCTTTGGGAACCTGATTCATTGGAGAATGCAATCAGGCTGGCAAGAAAAATTGAAAGCAAAATTATGGCAATAATAAATCCTACCACTCACAATTATAAAGATGGAAGTGTTGTTTCTCCTAGCCTTCCACAACCTACAAGGTTGACACCAAAAAAATTGGAAGAAAAAGAAGAAAATGACCTTTGTTACAGTTGTGATAGCAAATACACTAAAGGTCATAAGTGTGTTGAGAAGAAATTATTTTACATTGATTGTGAAGAGCAGGAAGAAAGGGATCAAGAAACGTAAAATAGGATATACACTAGGAACCGAGCCCAAAGAAATAAGAAATGAATCCAACTATATCTTGTAATGCATCGGCATGAATTACCAGTCCTCAAACTCTCAATATAGAATGACATATCAAGAATAAAAAGGATAACCT
Source organism: Pinus tabuliformis (assembly GCA_031772625.1). Classification (NCBI taxonomy): domain Eukaryota; kingdom Viridiplantae; phylum Streptophyta; class Pinopsida; order Pinales; family Pinaceae; genus Pinus; species Pinus tabuliformis. Next base: position 923,737,845 of record CM062820.1, on the reverse strand, counting down.
CACTTTCATGCAAAATCGAATAAAACAATAGGCAAATCAACATCATAGTGAATTTTTTTTTGACATAAGCGACTGGGTATTTTTATGAATACAACTATACAAACAAATTTCCCTCAAGGAAATGAAGAACGATAATAAATTATCACCAAAGTACTATGGTCCTTATAAAGTGTTGCAAAATATTGGTACTATGGCATACAAATTGGAGCTTCCTACATCTTCCCGAGTGCCCCCAGATTTCCATGTTTCATGCTTAAAGAAGGTTATAAGTGACAAGGTCCCAGTAGAAACAATATTGTTGGAACTTGGCAAGGAAGGAAAAATCATATTCTAACCTGAATCAATCACGGAAACAAGAACCCGACAGCTATGAAATTAATCAATTTTAGAGTATCTCACCAAGTTGAAGAACTTACCTGTTGAAGATTCCACATGGGAGGATGAGAATTTTATACAAAAGCATTAAAAACTAATGAAGCGTTGAGGACAATACTTTTTGAAGGAAAGGGGCATGTTAGGTCCCTATACTACTATTGTAACCCCTTATTGTTATTACTGCAACACCCTTATTGTATTATTGTGCCCAATAGTCCCCATGTTGTTACTATTTATGCCCCATAGAAGCTCACTATTGTTATTGTTGTGCCCCTACAATATTATTTTTATGTAGGCTCTTATTGTATTGGGACCCCTTATACTCATATAAATAGAAAGGAGGCCTTGTCATTTGTATCATCGAAGAATTGTTCATTTGTATAATGTAAAGGAGTTTCCCCCTCGAAGAGGCTGATTTTTAAGTCATTTATCTATCTTTTCTATCTTTTTGTGAGATGGTTTCATAACAAGCTTCTTTAAGCATGAAACATGGAAAATTGGGTGTACTCACGAAGATGCAGGTAGGTCCAATTTGTATGCCATAGTACTAATATTTTGCAACACCTTGTAAGGACTGTACTACTTCGGTGATAATTTATTATCCTTCTTAGCTTGCTTTAGAGACATTTGTTGGAATGATTGTATCGTACGAATACTCAGTCACCAACATCAAAACTTCTTTCACTGTGACATTTATATGATTGTTGTTTCATTCGATTATGCGCTAGAGTGAGTTTATCCTTTAAGAGTTGGATAACTTGTTGATGATGATTGATGTGATCTTCCATTGCTTGAACCTTATAATTTTCTCTTAAATATGATGTGATGGATGGTGGATGATATCCATAAAGTGCCATAAATGGGGTCATTTTTGCTGCAGTATAGAAGGAATTGCCATACCACCATTCTGCTAGAGGTAACCACTTGACCCATTGTGTTCGTTTACCAGATACAAAGCAACAAAAATATCCTTCCAAAAACAATTTCACTTTCTATGTTTTCCCATTAAATTGAGGATGATAATATGACCCATGATCGAATTCAATAGGAAGACAAGAAAATACTTCTCTCCAAATTTTTCCAGGGAAAATGGGATCTCTGTGACTTACTATAATCTTTGGGTTTCCATGAATCTTTTGAATTGTTTCCATAAATGCAGTAGCAATTATATTATCTTTAAAATAATGAGATAATGAACAAGAGTGTGCATCCTTGGTACATTTATCAACTAACACCATGATGACATGCTCTCCTTTAGACTTGGGTAACCATGTGATAAAATCCATTGAGACCTCCTCCTAATGCTGACTTGGAATGATTAAAGGTTGTAACATACTCAGGGTCTTAATTGTCTCAACTTTATTTTGTTGGAAAACCAAAAATTCTGCCACAAACTTCTAAATATAATATTTAAGGTCATCCAAAAAAAAAATCCTTCTTGACCCTCTCGTAAGTTTTTGAAAATCCTGAGTTCCCTCCTAAGGGAGAGGTATGCAATTCCAAAATAATATTTTGTTTGAGTTGGGAATTCTTACAAACATATAAGTGATCTTTGTACCTAAATGGATCATTTTTCTAGCTAAATGTATGAGATGTGCTGGTATCTTACTGCATATTTTGAATGAGTGACAACACATGTTGATAATTATTTCATTCATTCGTTGCTTCAATTATCCACTCAGGTTGGATAATGGAAATGACACAAAGCAATGCTTTCACATCTTAATCCTTTCTTGAGAGTGCATCTGCAACAACAATTTTCTTCCCCTTTTTGTAGATGATTTCAAAGGCATAACCCAAAATCTTTGTCACCCATTTGTGTTGCTCTTCTGAAGATAACATTTGTTCCAAAAAGTATTCAAGTCTATCATGATAGTTTTTTACCTTGAAGTGTCTTCCCATTAGGTAAGGTTACCATTTCTTTAGTGCATGTGGTAATACCAACATTTCCTTCTCATAAATAGGTTTGTGTAAATACTTTTCTTTGATTGGAATAATTTAGAAATGAATGAGTCTTCCTTGTTGCATTAAACAACACCAATTCCATTTTACAAACCATCACGTTCCACAATAAAAGTATTTGTGAAATCTAGCATAGCTAAGACTGGAGCTTGGCATGTTGCCTCTTTAAGATGTTCAAAGGCCTTCGTTGCTTCTAGAGTCCAAGAACATGCATATTTCTTCAATAATGATGTTATAGGTGTTTCTATTCTCCCATAATTCTTAACAAACTTGCAATAATACATTGTCAACCTGAGAAATCCTCGAAGATGCTTTATGATTGTGGGGATTTTCCATTCCGTAATGGATTTAATTTTGTTAGGGTCTACCTTAACACCCTCATGAGATACAATATGACCCAGACATTTCACCTCCTATACTCCAAAGAAACATTTGGATGTTTTTGCATATAATTATTTCTCGTCCAGTAGCTTTAGCACCGTGTGAAGATGTTGAACATGATCCTTCCAAGACTTGTTGTAGATTAATATATCATCAAAAAATACTAACAAAAATTTTCTAAGGAAGGGTTTAAAAATGGAATTCATAAAACCTTGAAATGTGGAAGGTGCATTAGTAAGTCCAAAAGGCATGAACATAAATTCGTAATGACCCTCATGATTTCTTAATGCTATTTTTTGAATATCTCCAGTCTTCATTCAAATTTGATGATATCCCGAATGAAGATCCATCTTGGTGAAGTAAATTGTTCGATGTAATTAATCCACAAATTCATCAATACCATGAATGGAAATGTATCCTTAATAATGAGATTTTTGAGATCCTTATAATATGGACACATACCCCATGATTCTTCCTTCTTATGCACCAATACTACTTGAGCAAAGAAATAACTTTGACTAGGTTGAATTGTACCAGCCTCTAGCATATCTCCAATAATACATTCAATTTCACTCTTTTGGGAATAATGATATCTGTAAGGGATAATGTTTGGAGGAAGACTTCCTGCAATCGAATGAACAACATGATAATGATCATGAATAGGTGGTAGGCCTTTGGGAGTCTCAAACACCTTGGAATGATTGTCCAAGATGTTTTTGAAGATCTAGAGAAGTATATGATTTCTATGTTTGAACCTATAGTGAGAATAATTGTGTAATGACACCCCATTTTTCTTTATTCAGAAGCTTTATCATTCCATTAGACTTGTTTATATTTATTGCTTTCCCTATGATACACCTTAATTCAACTTCCTTTCCTCCCCAAAAAAAATTCAAGAAAAGTTCTTGAAAATTGAAATCTATCATCCCCAAAGATTGCAATCATTGGACTCCTAGTACAACATCAAAATGACCCACTGGAATGGAAAGCATTGGAATATTCAATACATATTCCCCCATGGTTAGCTTTATATTATGACACTTTCTAGAACAATTTATAGTTCCAACATTTGAAACAATTACTTGACACTTTGGTGTTGGATATAGGAAGCAATTAAATTCGTTGGGTGTCTTACGATTAATAAAATTATGGGTACTACCCGGATCAATCAGCACTATTACCTTTTTCTTATTAATATATCCTTCTATCTTAAGAGTTTGAGTAGGGGTAATTCCTACCAATGAATTGCAAGATATCGTCATATTTATTTCTTCTTTATTGGGGGGTTGGTTCCTAGTGTATATCCTCCTATTTTTGAAGTTTCTTATTCTTTTTCTTCCTCTTAACAATTTATGTAGAATAATTTCTTCTCATCACACTTATGACCTTTAATGTCTCTTCTATCACAATTGTAACCAAGCCCTTTTGCCCTTTTTTCTTCTAATTGTTGTGGTTTCAACCTTGTAGGTTTTGTAAGACTAGGAGCATCAACACTTCTATCTTTATAGTTTTCAATGATGTACTTCCTTGTTGTCATAATTTTGCTTTCAACTTTTCTCGCCACCCTGAATGCCTTCTCCAATCAATTAGGTTCCCAAAGGTGAACCTCATGTTGGAAGTTATCCTTTAAATTCCCTATGAATACATCAATGCTATGCTCCTTCGGAATATCGATTAACCTAATATTCAATTTTTGGAAGTGTTAAAAGTGATCCACCATTGAACCCTTTCGTTTGAGATTTATCAATTGGCTAAAGAAGGTGTTTCTATTTGTATCTTGATAATGACACATAAAAATGCCTCATATTTATCTTTGCAATCTGGTCATTTTTAAACCCCACAATGGAGTCTCTAAAATCATAATTCATATTCCTTATGTCCTCATCATGATTTTCATGGATTGCCTTGTCACCACCGGAATCCTATCTTGCAACAACATTTTCAACCCTTCCAACTTGACATCCATTGCATCCATATCTAATTTAAAAGACTCCATGTTGTCCTTTATACCATCCATGTCCCCTTTTAGTTCATCTTTGTTTTTTCTTTGTGAGAACAATTTTTTTGCACTTGGTCCCATAATTTTGATATATTATGTTGCAATTCTTCCTCTTGATGTGTCATAGTAGAGCTTTCTGAGGGCTTAATGGGTGTGGATTTTTTTTATTTAGGAGGAATTTTAGAACCCAATATTGATATATATGCTTCAATATGCCCTTTGACTCACTTCAAACTAATTTTTGAAACAAAACTAATGCAAAATTTAAAATAACACACCTTTTGCTTTCTTTTTAGTTGCTCAATATTGCAATTGTTGTACCTATGTAATTTCAGACTTCCAAGATTTGAAACTTGGTCCTATGGTATCCCTTCAAATATTATTTGTAATGTGTCAAGTTAGATCAACATTGGATTCTTCAATATAGAATTATGCCAAATATCCCATGATGGCCTCATTATGGACTTGTTTGGTAGAGAGAGGTTGTACGGGATGCCACATCTCACAGTTTCAAAATTCTATCCTGAAATTGCTACACGGAAAGCTAAAATTTGTGGGTGTTTATCCACTTTTTATAAAATAAAAATCTTATGCCTGAAACAAAAGTTGTGAAGATTTTCCCTAGGTCACCCGTTTGAGATTGAGTTCTGGAGCCTTAAAAAACCCTAACTTCCCTGTATCATATCTCAGAAAATATAGTGAACCAAGATATCAAATTTGTGCACACCATCCATCAAGATTTGGATTCCATGCCTTAAGAATTTGAGCTTCTAAAGCCTCTTGGGACAAAATTTATAGCGAAAATTCCAAGATGACCTATTTGAAGAAGCAAAACCCTACAATCCAAAGCTCTCATACCAAATATTATGCAATGAGCTCACAAATTGATAGATCAATGACTTAAAAAATTATCCTCTTCAAGGGGGAAACTTTGTTTACATTACATAAATGAACAATTCCTGGATGATACAAATGAAAATACCTCCTTTGTATATATAAGAGTCTAAGGGGTCATAATATAATAAGAGATTACATAACAATAATAATGTAAGGGCACAATAATAAAAATAGTGGGCTTCTATGTGACACAAAAATAACAATAGGGGGACTGCATGGGCACAAAAATAAAAATAAGGGGGCTACAATAATATTATGGGGACCTAACATGCTCCAATGGGGTAACCAAATTCTTGTTTTGGCCAACGCATTTTTGACAAACCAGACATTTGCAAGCATAAGCATGAGAATTCTTGAAAATTGTGTGCTAATAGAAACTGGCTTGCATAATTTTGTGCACAATAGTGTCACTTGTAAAATTTCCTCCAAATGGTATTTCATGGAGGTCATATTATATCCTTTCTGAATCAGGTGCTTCCAAGCATCGGAACAGGAACCCATTATGGTGCTTCCTAAAAAGCACTCTGTGTACTAATTGATATGATAGAGCTTTCAATATATTATCCCTATTTTGTCTTAATGATAAATGAGAGGGAAGGGTAAAATACTCAAGATACTATCACACATCTGCATACCAAGAGGTAGATGCATTAGTGGGTGTAACTTGTTCAAATTTATACATTTCCATTTCCCGCTCCCACCTAGAAGAGTCGTCTTCTGGTGAACTTGCCTCTTCTGATTTTAGCTCGCATAGACCATGACCCTTGATCATGTGAACTATCTTGAAATGAAGATTGTATTCTTTCAAACTGTTCATCTATTTCTCTCTTCTTTCTCCCAGCTCTTCTTGAACAATCAACAATCTAACAATTGGGTGTGGCACAAAGATAATTACATGATTTTTTGGAAGATAAGGACTGAAGTGTTTTACTGCCTTGTAAACTACGTCATCTTCTTTATCGATGACATGTTAGTTTAATATAATTCCTTGCACTCTGACACTCATGAATGATATAGGTCATTGAGTATCTTGATCATCCTTTTGCGTAGAAATGGAAACAAGAGAAGTATGAGAATTGAAAGTGTACAATAGGAAATCTTTGCCAAATTTTGGGTTGTATAGTGCTGGTGATCTGGATTTAAATAGGAATGCAACAAATTATAGATATAGCCATAAATATATAGATGCGGTGGAAATAACACTTCATTTCATTAATGTAAAATACTAAAATATGCTTATAACAGAAATAGAAATAAACTAGCTCGGGTGATGGTATCTTATCTATGACAAGCGATGTGGCGGATACATGCATATAAAGTCTCTTACAATGAGCCTCAAATTCTTATTTATTTTTGAGAAACAATCGAAAATCCTAAGCATCTAATAACCTAACCCTAGGAGATGAAGCGCCAAACTATGGGCCCCGTTTTGGGTAAATTGTTACATCAACTTCGTGGGGATGTAACCTTGGCATACGATGTTTGTTTGATGCACACAATACCTCATTATAAAGATATATCCGAGGAATACAACTTTTCCATGAGAAACATTACTACATGTACCTTGCTCCTAGTTTCCCCAAAAATTGTCGTTTAGGGCCTCAAAACGGATCCAAAAACTTTAGGACCCAAAAAACTACCAAAAATACTAAATTGTGCTACAAATAAGGAAACTAAAAAACTCAAAGAAACAATGGTGGAGGTCCAAGTGGAATAGGAGGGTGGCCACAAATATCCACTTGGATCATTACCCCCCCTAGGAAGAAATGGTCCCCATTGCTTGGAGTTCCTCCATGAGATGAGGAAACTTCTGCTGAACTTGGTCCCTGTTGAGCCACTTTCCCTAGTGAAGGAGTTAGCATGCTTTGACAACTTGATATAGTTGGATCCTTTGTTGTCGAGTGTTCTTGTTGTGTGTGTCCATGATCCGATCAGTTGTGGCCCGTTCCATGCAATCTGGATTTAACTCTGTAGGCGTGAGTTGTTCTACAATCTCTTATGTGTCTAGCAATGGTGGGAAGCATGGTCAAAGGCGGTCCACATTGAACACTTGGTGCACACCAAGCAATGGGGGAATGTTGAGCTCAAATGCATTGTCTCCCATAACCTTGGTAATGGTGTATGGATCATATGAGAGTGGTCTAAGTTTCTGATAGGCTCTGTTAAGGTGTTCCTTTTGCAAATGTAACTAGACTTTGTCGGCCACTTGAAACTTGTGTCACACCCGATGTTGATCATGTCACTACTTGTATCTGGCATTTGATTTCTCTAGAATGTCATGTACCTGCTGGCGGATATGTTGGATGTGCTCAATGAAGTTGTTTCCCTTATCGGTTTTAGACTGGACATGAGCTAAATCCTCCTGACTAGCTGCAAATGGCATGGCCACATCAATGGGACATAGGGGCTGGAATCCCAAGCCCACCTGAAAGGGGTTGTGGCTAGTTGAGCTGTGGAGATCTCGATTACAGCTGTACTCAAAATAGGGGAGGTTCTCATCCCATGCCCGTGGATTCTTTGAGTTGTACATGTGCAGAATGTGTATGATCATCTTGTTTACAACCTTTGTCTGGCCATCAATTTGTTGATGGAAGGTTGTGGACTTAGTGAGTTTGGTGTCCAGCATCGACTAGAGATTGGACCAAAATGTACTGAGGAGCCTGCTATCTTGATATGAGATGATAGACTGTGGGATCCCAAAGTGTACACACACTCGTTCAAAGAAGAGTTTAGCAACAACTTCTGCTATGATATTCTTCTCGCAGGCTGCCATAATGGCCATCTTCAAGAACCTATCAATGACCACAAAAACACAGTCGTTTCCATGCTTAGTAGAAGGAAGGCATGACATGTAATCCATGGAGATGGATTTCCAAGGTCAACTAGGGGTAGGCAGCAAACTATAGAGGCCTTGCTTCTTTACGGTCAGTTTGGCAATGGTGCAGGCAATGTACAATCTGATGTACTTCCCGACATCCTGTTGAAGATTCGACCAATATAAATACTTCTATAGTACTGCCACCATTTTCTCCACCCCAAAATACCCAACACCCTGACTGTAGTGTGCTTCCCAAGTCATCTTGGCATGCTCGCTTGAAGGAACATAAAGGTGACTTAGGTGGCATAACAGAGCATCCTGGAGGTGAAAACCAGGAACATGATGACCCTCCAAGAGTGTCTAGTATGTGTGGCAAAATTCTAGGTTAGTTTTTTCGAGAAGTGGCCAACCATAAGTCTTATGCCCACAAGAGTTGAGCACGGTGGTTAACGCCACGATCGGTGGTCAACTGAGGAAATCTACAACATTATTGGTGTTTCCTTTCTTATACTTGATATTCAAATGGAACTATTGCAGGTATGTGGACCACTTCTGATGGCGATCATTCTACAATTTCCCTTGTGTCTGTATGCACTACAAGAGCTGGTGGTCTATGTGGATGACTGTTTCCTTCACCAAAATGTAATGCTTCCATTGTCGGTAGGCCTGCATAATGGAATATATCTCTTTGTCATAAGTGGGATACTTTTAGACTGTGTCTGAAAGTGTCTCACTATGATATGCCACTGGATTCCTGTGTTGAGTAAGGACTACCCCAATAGCATAGTAAGAGGCAACTGTCTCGATCTCAAATGGTTGTTGCAAGTCTGGCAATTCGAGCAAGGGTGTCGAGCAGAGGTGATGTTTCAACTCTGTGAATGCCTTTTGTTGAGATTCGAACCAAAATAATTTTTCTTTCGCTCCTCCCTTGATGACTTGACTGAAGGGCCAAGTGATATGATAAAATCCCAACACAAACATGCAGTAGAAGTTGGCAAGACCAGAAAGTTGCTGAGCTCTATAAGAGTGGTTGGAGATGGCCCATATCAAATGACTTGGATCTTGGCTGGATCTACATGCACCCCCCGTTCATCAATAATGTATCCCAGATACTGAACTTGGGTCATGCCGAAAGTGCATTTCTCCAAATTGGCACATAACTTGTGTTGCCGCAATGTTTGGAGAACCTGTCAGATGTGGTGGAGGTGCTCTTCCCAGCTCTAGCTGAAGATCACGATGTCATCCAAGTATACTGTTAGTGTCGGTATCTTGATCCCTCCGCCAGTGATCAAATTCTCTTATTGCATTTCATGTTAGGTGTCTCACCCGATCAGCTACATTCCATTAGGGTCATGGATCATCTGACGGTAGTGGATTATTATACATTTTCCCTCATGTGCGGGCCCATTTTCATTCATCTAGATCATCTACAGTCAATTTTTATCTTTAAATCTGCAAAAGTCATTTTTAGGGTTTTAGGTCTCATTAGGCTTAGGGTTTCATCAATAAGGTCTTCAAAATTCTCAATAATGGTCAGCAAGCACATGAGGAGGTCAAATAAAGTTTCAACAACAATAATTTCCATAATCACATGCTCAGTGATTGATTTTTACTCAAAACCATGTTTTGAGGAAAAACAAAGTTTTTTATGTTTTCATGTATAAATTTGATGTAATTTCATTTTTTTCATATGTAATAACCTCAGTGGCAACCCTGGTCACCTTGCTAAGCCTTTGCAACTCCATCACCTACAAGGCGAACAAAAAGTCAAAGCATTCAGTTCATCATAGGCAAAAATAAAGCAAACTGCCCAAAAAAAGAGTTTTAAAAGCAAGTCAAAGGCAAACATTACAAAGTGGGTTTTTATAAGTGAAAAATTAAAATCCTTTGTATATAGACCTTTTTTTATGTTTAAAGAGTTCATTTTCATCTAAAGGAGAAAGAGTGAACAAGAGAATGGTCGTGTTGAAGTCAAAGAGAAAAATCGCAGCAACTTTGGCAAATTTCAGGGGCGTGGCACATTGGGTCTTGGGCATAGTGCATCCATCTAGCGCGGCACATTGGGCCGCACTCTCCGGTGTAAAAATTACATAGGCATGGCACATTGAAGTGGCAGAGCACACTGGGTTTTTGGCATGGCACACAAGGTTTGGAAGCCAATTTCATTCACAACCACCTCCGAAACTGCCAAATTTGCTCAATCTTCAATTGTTCAAGTAAGTCAAACATTCCTCCATGATCAGTGAATGATTTTCTCTTGGTGTTTATGGTGATTTAATGAGAAAAACTTGAAACCCTACCTCCTTGCAATTTTTGTCAAAAACAATTGCATAGGGTTTACAACTTGTGTTTTTTGTTGTTAACTCCACAAAATTTCTCACTCCCTCACTCTTTCATTCCCTCATTCATTTTCTCCCTCTCATTACATTTTCATCAACCCATTTCCCCAATCCCCATATCCCTAAGTTTACCAATTCTAAATCCCTAATCCCACTATCCCAAACCCTAGTTAAAAATCCCCAAACCCTAACTGCTGGCCCAAAGCTTAAATACTATTCCCTAAACCCTTCTATTCCACAAAATCCTATCAACAACATTCCAAAAACCCCTCATACACTTTCCCTCCATAGTCCCTCATACATTCTCATCCTCGACAGCAAAAACCTAAAGAAACCATAAGTCTCTTCATACTCATCAAAGAAAAATCAAACATTGGCAAACATGGAGTCAGATCCTTCCTATCATCGAAATGAGGAGACACTCAGTGATTATTTTTGAGAATTGCATGCACCAAGGAGACCTCACAAGGGTGGTAAACATATATGAGAAGAACCTACTTCACTTTCCGAGCCGCTGGCCTGTCCTCTTGCTGTCACATGCTTTCAACACCAATCTTGTTATCAGTTCTGTGAGATGGTAGAGAGAGTCCAATACCATCATGAGTTGGCCAGATTGTTTATGCTCCATCTTCATAATGGTCAAGTCACTTTGGCAGGTGTGACATTCACCTTGACACACGAGACTATTTCTCAAGCAACTGGCATTCCAAATGTTGATGAGAAATGGAATAAAAGGCAGTAGATTGATAGAGAACATTATGAGCCTTACATCAAGGCTAGTTATCAGAGGTATCTCAATAGAGTTTTTCCCTTTAGATATCTGAAGGACACATATGCTCCCTTGATGAAAGTCATAATTAAATATTTTAGCTGTGAGGGCTGGTTTTCTCGCCTATATGCCTATCACATCAGATTGTTGATGCACTTCACTAGGGTGAGAATGATGAATGTCCCCTATTTTATTTGCCGAAACATTGAGAAGATGAACACCGTAGTGCATAGGAAGCCTCTTCAGTAGCAGTATAACAATATATATCATTTTGCACTAATCAAAATTGTGGTCTTGGATCAGCTTGGTTTACAGAACATCTCATGGGAGGATTTCATTTCACATGAGGTCTTTACAGGTCCTCAAGTACCCCCAATAGTTTTTCATCAGACAGGAGGACCTTCACATCAGCAGGAGATTCATGAGACACAAACCACTAGCGTGCCAATGTTTGTCACCTATCAAAAGGGAACTAGAAGGTTTTTGCAACGAAAAAACAAGTATTATCTCCACCAAAGGTGGAAGGGGTCTCATTCCTCCATCAACAGAGTAGGTACAGGACAAGGGCAAGCAACCATTACATGATGAGGGGCCTTTAGGAGGGCAAGAGATAGATTTCATTCTTATTCAAGATGATGACACCGATTTGGGCTCACAAAGCTCAAAGCTCAAGGAGATCATTCAGGAGCAACAAGTGGACATTCATGGTTTGTCTCTCAACCTACAAAAGAGCCAATTGGATAATCAAATATCTGGAGCAAAGAAACAAATAGCTAGAGGATTAGAAAACCATTATGGAGCTACAAAGCATACGAGAAAATCGACAAGCTGTTAAGAGGAGGAAAGTCAAGCTCACACCACTTGAAGAAGAAATCAATGCTGATCGTGAATCTTGGCTTGAGAGGGAAAATATCCACTTGGAAAAGATGCTAGAGAAGGCCAATAGAGAGAAAACTATGTTGAGGCACATGGCCCATCATTACTTGGTGAGAAACAAGGTGTGCGAAGCAAGAATCAGGATTTTGAAAGCCAAGTTGAAGAAGGCATCGAGGAAGCGAAAAGAGCAAGATAGACTTCAGATCTTGGGTGAGGCTTCCTTGGCCCAGCACAACACTTGATGAAGGACACTCAGGCGAAATTTCAAGAAATTTGGGACACCTTTTGCAATTTTGAAATTTTTGGCCTAAAAAATAGGTTTTTCTACCTGATGCGCCATGCCACTTGGCGCGCGCTTTTTCTAGGGACCTCCTTTTGAGGAAAACTCAGAATTTCTAGATTTTTCATGGAAATATATGAATTTCCACAAATGGCCAAGAAATTTTGACAGCTTTTGAGCTTCCAAAAAGGTAAAAAACAGCTCAAAAATGACCTTTCTACCCCTTTTTGGACACACAGGAAGCAGTGATGGGAGAACTTAGATTTGGAGAGGCAAATGGAGGCTAAATTTAGCACTTCCACTTGTTATAGAAAGTAGACAGGCATACCTTTCCAAAAATTCCACTTGGAGCAAATTTGGTGCACAGGAAGGCCTCCACAATCAGCTGCAAAAAGGTGTTACGCATAGGGAAATCAGCGCAGCGCATTGGAGGAAATTTGCTCATTTTGGCCAAAAAAACTCTGTTTTTTGCCTAGTTTCTTCACAGTTTGAATTTTATCTTTCTAATAGTCAAACTCATGATGTAATTTAATGTGAATTGATTTATTTTTATGTAATTATGCTAAATTTTCACTCATAGAGGTAGATTCATCCATCAAAAGGTAGTTTGCAAGTTAATGAATAAGTTCCCTAGTTTTTAGAGGCAAGCTATTCCACTGCCTACTTTTCGGTTCATAGTTTAGATTTTTCTTGGAGCAGCTCCCAAACTTATGATCTCGAACCCTAGAGGCTAGGATGAGTTTTTGGTTGCCTATATCTTGTAATTTTTCAGTCATTGACAAGCGTTGGACTTTTGGGAAAGCTTGGAGCTTCACTATATACTCATTTCAGCAGTTTGGCAAAGGAATAAACCAGGGTTTGCAACACTTTATGGGATTCTTGTTGTATCTTGCTTTTGCATTGTGCTTCCTTCTATAATTGTAAGTTTACATGTGTTTTATGTATGCCATCATCTCTCTTTGCTTCATCTTAACTAAATGAAACAAGGATAAAGGTAGAATTCATTGATTTGCAGTGCTCTACCTAGGGTTTATTTAGTTATTTATGTTTTCAGCTGTTTGAAGAGGATCCCTGAGACTTTCATGCCCTCTTCAACTCCTCACCAGTCTAAAGGCTCTCCATCTCACTCAATTTGAAGTACCAAACCATTTGTTTACCTCACCCCATAGAGATCTCTGCAAAACTGAGCCTCATTCCCCAGACCCAAATCTTCCTTTCACATTCAAGCCAACAAAATATCATCAAATTCAATCAAAACTCTTCTGAACATATACCTAGCCTAAAATTAGTCTTTACATCAGTCATATCAAGCCTTCCTTGATAAATTTTCATTGAGATTGATGAGGAGAGAGCCCTCTCCCGACCTAGTAGGGCTTGTTACCAGGTTAAGCGTGGTTTGATGTTACCCTAGATCCTACCTTTCTCAGCCTGAGGTAGATTTAGGCACTAACATATACCACTACAAATGAGTTGGTGAATGGCCACAAGGTGTCATCCATTATCCTCATGAATGTTGCAAGAGCATTCGTCAACTCGAAAGGCATAACCAACCATTTGGAAAGGCCCTCCTTGACTTTGAAGGCAGTCTTCCACACATTGGAGGGTTCGATTGGTACCTAGTGATATCCTCACTTCAAGTCGATATTGATGAAATATTCCCCCCTTCAGCTAGTCCAGAAGGTCATCAATCCGTGGGATTGGGCACCTATTCCGGACAATGATCTTGTTCAGCACCTGATAGTCAATACAGAGTCTCCAAGTCCCATCCTTCTTCTGTACCAACATGATCATGCTCCCACAGGGTGATGAACTGGGTTGAATGTGACCTTTCTGCAGTAGCTCTTGAATCTTCCTCTTGATTTCATCATTATATATAACAGAGAGCTGATAGATTGGTCCATTGGGTAGTAGCACACCTCAGGTCAAATCGATGGAGTGCTTGACCTGACAGTGCAGAGGAAACCTACGGGGGAGGTGAGGATGTCCTTGTACTCCTTTGCGACCTTGTCCATCTATAGTTGTCATGTGGAGGGGCCCTGTGTGGAGGTAGTGGCCACCATATTATTCTTTCCCTGAGGGCGTATCATCAGGAAAAAAATTTCCCTATTTTGGAAATGAGCTTACTAATTTTTTTTTTAGTAATAAAAGATATGGCGATAGGTGTTGCTACCTCCGATACCCTGTACAACTTATTTCCTAAAGTAACAATAACAAAATGAGGCCTTGATTCATACGTAGCATGTCGCTTCCATAATTATGGTTGGCCTAATAATACATCACAAACATCAAGGGGAGAAACATCACATAATACCTCATCCGTGAAGGGCTTGATTTTGTATGGAAGGTGACAATGCTGGCTCACGCGAAGATCCTATCCTTGGTGAAGCCACCCAATGGTGTATGTTTGGGGATGTACTATGGTCAGTAAGCCTAGCCACTTCATGACTTCTACCAAAATGAGGTTCTTTTGGCTCCTTCTGTCGATAATGAACTATAGCGGGAACCCTTACCCACATCTGGGAGTGGAAGAGGTGCTCCTCCTCCTATGGATCTCCCGGTTCCTCCTTTTGGATCTTTGTGGTGGCAACGGTGTCATTGGGATCCACATCGATAATCTACTTCCCTTTGTCATTCCCCTTATCGGGTTCTGACTAAGAGTTGGAACATGCATCTGATTCTAAAGCCTTTATCTCGCCCACCAGTGATTTCTTGGCCTGAAACTCACTTGTGTTGTGAGTGGAGCACTTATGGAACTCACACCACTTTCCCATGTCCTTATTAAACTTCACGTTGTTGTTCTATTCTTGCGTATTTTGTGGGTTGTCCTGGGCCACCCTACCTTGGCTTTGTCCTTTATTCTGTGGTTTGGTAGCACCTTTCCCTTACTTTAGATTTGGAAATCCAAAGTCTCACTTCTTCTGTTTAAACTTCTGCTCGATCTTGACAACATATCGATACACCGTGCTGAGAGAGGAGATGTCCCAAAACTCCATCTCGTCCTGGATATACCTACATAGGAAGCTGCAATATTTGAGTACCAGATGCTACTTAGTATTCTTCATACCCAACTTTGTTTGAAGGGTATGAAAAATATTGGTAAACTCCAGCACGTCTTGGTCCCTTCCCTGCTGCAACGTTATCCACTTTATGTATTTATCCTCATAACTTCCGACAAGGTAGTACTACTCCTTGATGGCATCTCGAAATTAATTCCAAGTGCATGTGGTTGAAAACAGTTAGGTTGTACTTTCATCCTTCTACTCACAGTAGGTTTCCCATGAGTCCTTGACGTGGGGGTAGCTTTGAGTAGAGTGAAAGTAATCTTTTCCCATTTTGGAAAAGTCATGAACATAAAAATACCCTTCTAGCATATTTAACCATTTATCTACACTGTCTGCATGTATATGACCCTCAAATGTGGGAATGTCAAAGTTAACTTGTACCTTAGAAGGTGTGGTGCTTCTAGAGTAGCTACTGTAAATAGATGTGTCGCCCCTGGTTAGCCGGTGAAGGATCTGGGCAAAGTTGTCCATCATCACATTCCTTGGTTGCTCAGGGGCCTCTTCAAGCAATATTTTGATAGGATCTCCTACCCCCTCATCTTTATTTTCATTTTCCATGGGAGGCTGTCAGGATTTGTGAGGCTGGTCTTGTAAAGGTTCGACCAGTTCAAGCCCTAACTCCTTATATCTTGACCTCGTTGGGGACATGAAAAGAAAAACCGAGAAAGAGCAGACCACTCCGATACCACTGATCTGGATTTAAATAAGAATGCGACAAATTATAGATAAAGCCATAAATACAAAGATGCAAGGAAAATAACACTTCGTTTCATTAATGTAAAATAATGAAATATACTTACAAACATAAATAGAAATAAACTAGCTCGGGCGATGGTTGCTTATCTCAGAGAAGAGATGTCGTGGCTACATGCCTTTGAAATCTCTTACAATGAGGCTCAAAGGCCTATTTATTTTTGAGAAACAATGGAGAATCCTAAACATCCAAAAACCTAACCCTAGGAGATGAAGCGCCAAACTATGGGCCTGGTTTTGGGTAAATTGGTACAACAACTTCCCGGGGTCGTGACTTTGGCATACCATCTCCATTTGACGTTCACTCATTAGAAATATCTATCTGAGGACTATAACCTTCAAATGAGACACAATGGCCCAAGGACCCATGCTGCTCCCAACTTTCCCAAAAAACATCGTTTAGGGCCTCAAAACAACTCCGGAAGTTCATGACCCAAAAAACTGCAAAAAATATTAAATTGTGCTACAAATAAGGAAACCGAAAAACTAAAAGAAAAAATGGTGGAGGTCCAAGTGAAATAGGCAAGTGGCCACCAATATCCACCTGGATCAGTTGGTGCTTCTGTGATTTCTTTATTTATATGGGTGAAAGCATCTTTCTCCATTTTATCCCACTTTTAGGTTGCATCCTTCTTTATCATCTCATGTAGTGGTTTGACTATTTGTGCGTAGTATGAGATGAAATTACAAAGGAAATTAATTTTCACTAAGAAGGATTACATAGCTTTCTTCTTCATCATGAAGAGAATTTGAGTGATAGTTTTGACCTGCTTAGGGATCAACTTAATCCCACTCCTTGCAATAATATAGCCTAAGAGATTCCTCTTGGACACTGTGAATATTGTCTTCTTAGAAGAAAGAGATATCCCATATTTGTGGCATCTCTCAAATTTTTTTTTTAGATGATGTAAGTGATATGATATTCTTTCCAAAAAAACTCTAACACCATCTATGTTAGCCACAATGACCTATCCAATTAAACCATGAAATGTGATGTCCATAGCATGTTGGAAAGTAACACCTATGTTAATAAGTCCAAAAGGCATCCTTTTAAAGGAAAATGTACCCCAATTAGTATTAAATGTAGTCTTGTGCTTGTTGAGTTCCACCACCAAAACTTGGTTGTATCCCAAGAAATTGTTCAACAATGAAAACATTTTAGACCCTGATACTATTTGCAAAATTTGTTCCATTGACGACAGTGGCTAATTATCTTCATCCAAGGTGTGATTCAAATTGTGAAAATCAATGCATAGGAATATTTCCCCAGACTTCTTCCTTACTGGAGCCAGATTAGAGACCCATGTCAAATGGCGAACTCTAAATATGACCTATGCATCCATCATTTTTCTCAAGTCTTTTTGAATGAGGTTGGGCTCAAGAGTATAATGAACTTTCCGCATTTTCTACTGAAAATGATTCACCCCTTCATTAATTAGAATCACATGGTGGATTATTCACATGTCATAAGTCTTTGATATCATCATATGTCCATGCGAAAACATCTCGGTACTACTTGGAGAGGTGGATGAAAGCCTGCCGCTCTTGAGGTGTACATCAAGTACCAAGATTCACAAAATTTGAATCTTCTTATGTACAAGGATTTATTTTTTCATGCAACAAAGTGGGGTTGTGAGTGTTTGCATTGACTGGTCCCTTAAAGTGATTTTGCATGGCATACAACTTTTCTAGTGACACCACACCCTTGGGCATGCACTTTCCTTTGCTTGCTTGAGATAAATCCTGTAATGTTTTTTTCATGCTTGTCTTCATCGATAATTTCATATTTGAATACATGAGTGTTCACCATCAAGTCCAATATCTATTGGCCCTCATTGAAAATGAGAAAATTAGTAATATTATCAGGAATGAATGGCCTATAAATAATTTCAACAAAAAATCCATCGCTTCGTGGTGAGAACCTAGTAGCACCATCTGCTAACATATCAACAACAACATTGCATATTTTAGGAACAAAAAATATATTAAAATCTTGGAATTACGAAATCAAATGCCATACCTCTTGTTGATAATTTTAGATATTGTGACACATAATGTATCATGTTCTATACCTTGAACTTTGAGGTTGATGGATTTCTTCAAACCCACAATGAGTGCATTGTATTTGACAACATTGTTTGTGTACTCAAACTCCAAGCAGAAAGGGATCAAATATTTTCTCTGTTGCGGGTCTATTAGAATGCGACCAGCTCCAGAGCCCTCCTATATTTTCAAACTATCAAAGTAAAAAATACAAATATTAGAAATGCTAGGGATATATCCTATACTACTACCATCTACATCTCCTATAAAAATGTCACTAGCACCGATTGGATTTTGAGGAAGGATTTCTAGCTGTGTATCTAATGGGTTGGGTGAAGGTTGTGCGAGATAACATCCATGTTGTACTTTCACAAAAAAAAGCAAAAATAATATTTGCAATTCCCATTGGTTCATTTTTACCCTCAAGTCGTGTCATAGTATGCTTCATGTAAGGCTCACTTTCAACTTTAATATTTTTAATTATGCCCTTATATGGAACCCATAAATGTGTCCAGTCAGTTGAAAACTATCCTTGTAATTTGTGGAACCAATCTCTGTTGAGTAGTAAATTGTAGGCTTTGGGAATGTCTACAATTAAATGTTTATGAACTGGTGAACTCTATGGTAATATGAAAAACGAATGATGACATTTTTGAGTTCACCAATGGCTTAGATAAATGATATTTCCATCTATATGATCCATGCATTAGTTTTATCGCATTTAGCATCTATTTTATTAGAAACAAACAATGGCATAATATTCACAGATGCACCATAACCAACCAAACAATTATGGACATTACAATTAAAAATTTTGAAAGTTGAAAGAAAAGGAGTGTAGAGTGTGTTAGAACATAAATTTACAACATTAACTATAGATTTGATGATATCATGAGAGTTACCAGACATTACCTAAGAAACATAAGCCTCTTTACTTGAGGAAGTGTGCAATTAGAGTTCCTAGATAATGAGTTCTTGCTAACTAGTTATCTTTTTTATCTCAAATGTTGAAATGTTGGCCTTAGCTCTTTTCATATCTCTAACAATGTTTTAATCAATAATTTCCATCTTAGTGGGTTGTGTTGATCGATCCTGTGGTGTGGTTTTACTAAATGTTTCAGGAGTGGTGGACTTGTTTTTGTTGTTGGTTCAAGTGTTCTTGGAAGAATAAGAACTTCCCGACATTTTCTGTGAATTTTGAGCTTGATTGGAAGGTGGTAGAATTCTTTGCAACAATTGCTTCTTAAGTTCCTTCTTAGAAACTTGTCCCTTTCTCCTCAACTTCTAATGAAAACTTGACTTCTTGGGAGGACCTTCACTCATTGAAGGTTGATCAAAACTCTTTTTATTAATGTTGTATATGACACTAAACATGTTCACCGAGTGCCTAGCACCTGAAATTTCTTCGGTCATGACAGGTTCATTTGTTTCTTCACTTTTCTCAAGTCATTCCTCTGCTAACAAATTATCAATCAAATTATCCATCTTAGTGTTCATATTGTGATTCTACTATGGACATGTATTTCCAAAATGTTTCTCTCGATGAAAAGTGTAGAAATTATCCATGTCAAAACTTTCGATATTGAACACTGTGTTAAAAATTTGAGTATATTTGGTTGGTTGACAGTTATTGTTCCTTTTAAATGAAGGAATCCTAGAATACTTTCTACTGGTATTGGATGCCTTACCCGAGCTCTGATACTTTGTTCATAAGCAACTTTAGAGACTTGGTCAAGCTTTCCATATCAAAATCATCTTTGTCTTTAACTTTGCTAGAAGAGGGTTGGTTTCTCTTATCAGCGTTCTTGGAGTATTTAAAATCATTAGTGTTGTTAATGACTCTAATAAAATAAAAACATTTTTTGATAAAAAGAGATTCTTGAAATTTTAAGGTCAAAGTATTCTTTGTAACTCTTTTGACAAACACATAAATTTAAGTTAGCAAGTAGAATGTATAATAATATTTAGTAATTTCATCATGCAGTTTCACATCAATACGGAACTTGTTCAAAAAATGAGTAAATCTCTGGTGAAAATATTTAACTAGTTTATTTTACCACATTTTTAGCTTCCCAAGTTCTTCTAATAACACGACAAAGGTTTTTTCATCAATATTCTTTTCCAAACGTAGCCTCTTAAACTCCCTCCATCTATGGATTGAATTAACCATAAGATTGTGATACCATACAAACTCTCTACCTTCTAAAGTGTATGTAAAGAGTCTGCAACAACATCATCAAAATGTACCTCAAGCATTCATAAATGAATGTAGAAGACATACAAATGGTCTTCATCTTTGGTCTTCTTATCAGGATCAAACTTTAACAACAACTTGTCTGGATGTTTTCACAACTTGTGAAAAATCTCTAGAAGTGTGAGTGGCGCTTGGGCCATCCAATGCAAGTTTGAATTAGCCATGTCTTCATCTCTTTCCTCCTCCTCTTCCTCTGAATCTGAAGAATATTGAGTCCTTCACTATTAAAATATGCATTGTAATTAGGATGTTCCTCATCAGAAAATTGAATGTCTTCCACTTCACTATCTTGATTCTCCTCAATGGGTGGAAGTTCCTCTTGATTTTTTGTAGGTTCAACCAACTCCTCAAGGGTTGCAATAACAAAATATTCCACTAAAAAATATGGTACCCCACTAGGATTTGTTTCTTTATTTACAAGCTTATGAGGTAGAATAACAACAAGAGGGATTAAACTAATACCTCTTGTAAACTAACAAGTGATGGGTTGGATAGTCTAGAGTTGAACGTAAGTAACCTCAAAGGCTTCTTTCAAACTAGACTGAGAAGTTTCTTATTCTTAAGGACTATGAATTGGAGTGGAAATGGGAACATTAATGCCTTGTGCGGAAGTCTGCAAGTTAGGAGTGGTACTTTTTCAGCCATGAAAAGGGTGGTCGCCATCCTTCAAACACCAAAATGTTGATATTGTTGGATCCTACCAACACGTAAGGGACCCCCCCGATGAAAATCCCTAATCAAAATTCACATCATTTGGTTTAGGAGCCCTTTCAGAAATAAGGCCTGTCTACCATTTCTCTTAGAGAGTTTCCTTTGCTATGATGGTTAGTAAAAGAGATTAAAGTACATGTACTTTCAGATGAACAAGTGAGTATTACTTGTGGAATGTTTAGTTATAGAATGTATCAAGGTTCTTCTACCAAAGGGGAAATAAAAGTGATCCTTTAAGAGATGAGTAATAGTATTGATATAATAATGACACATGAGCATGTATATATGAAAGAATAATTGATCAAATAGTGAAATAGTTCACATAAAAGCAATGATCATTAAAACAAATACAACACACCTTCAACAAGATAAACACTAAAGTCACTTAAATAGTTAAATTTCTTTAGGACAAATGAAAACAAAATATATCACAAAAATTGAAAGAATAGCCTTACAATATTTATGACATACACATGAAAGTGTTTTGGCTGAATGAGATTAAAGGATTAAGAAAAAGTTCCAATATTTATTGCTACGATCAACACAATTAGCTCCAATAGTGGAGAATTAGAGAAATCACTTTCTCCTCTAAAAGATCTATCTTCCTCTTTAATTCCTAGTAGGAGGAGCCAAGGTGAAAAGTCATTTTCATGAGCTATGAGGGTGTATTTATAACAAATGGGGTGACTCTTCACCTCCATTCTAACTCTTGGACATCCCTCATGACTTCCATATGACCTTTTGAATCCTTCATGACTTTTCACATTCTATAGATGACTCTTGGACTTCCACTTAACATTACATTCCCATGCCTTCAAAATTACATAATCATATCCATGAATAATGACTCATATAAGACTTTGATATGAAACCATGACAAGGCATGACATGACATTAAGATGGACTCAAAGATGATGTGGCAATGTTAAGATACTATTTATGCTACTATCTTCGTGTATTCTAGAAATATGGTACATGTTCTCCTTCTTCATCATCTATAAGGCTTGAAGGTAGGGATTCTTTACTATGATCTTGAACTTTAGTTGTTGTCGCAATCAAGTGTCCTTCATCTTACCGTTCAATGATCAACTTGTCTTTGTAGATGCATAGGTGCCTTCTAGTATCGTCTCCTTCTTCTTCTCCTTTATCATCATCATGTTATGACAAGATATAATACCTTCAACTAGAAACAACTCATGACAAGATAGAATCAGTTCAAAAACTCCTAGTCTAACATGCTTCATGAAAATCATTGTTTAAACTAGAAGTAGGTGTTGGGCTAACATGGTAGCTTAGGTATTGCACAATGTGATGTTCGATAGGTTTGGGAGAAAGGAACAAGGCTTGAGGCTATCCAGTGCCCAGTTGAGAGGAGTCAAGGAAAGGTGGTTGTGGAGTTATGAAGATCAAGGAGGTGGTCTTGAGGCTTGAAGTTTTCCAGTGCACAATTTTGGAGGGAGAGAGGCCTAGGGATTGTGCAGTTATGTAGTTCAAGGAGGCAGTCTGAGAGGTTGAGGTTTGACACTGCAAAGTGTTCAGAAGGAAGTTGGATGGAGGTTGAATTGTGTTTTTGTGTAGCTCAAGGGGCCAAGGTTGAACACTGAGACTGCATAGTGAATAGTTACTGGAGGCAAGAACAATGAACTACATAGTTCCAAAATGCAAGGACTCAACTTGAGGGTTAATACTACACAATCCTCAATTTTGGAAGGATAAGTGAAGGAATGCTACTGGAGTAGTAACTTTTGAAAATTTGGATAAGTGCAGGACGAGGGAGGTGAAAGTGAGAAAGGAAAAAAAATGAACATGTCACACAATCAAAATAATATGATATAGCATTGATTACTTAGAACAAAGGAACAACATGATCCTCTTAATGTGACAACAATATGACAACTTCCCCCAAGTGTGACACTTAAGATACATTTTGCAACAACAGTGACGACACTTGTGTGATAGTGCATGACACATTGGGAATGAGTGTAATCTATATATATATATATATATATATATATATATATATATATATATATATATATATATATATATATATATATATATATATATATATATATATATATATATATATATATATATATATATATATATATATATAGAGATATATATGTATGCATATATATATATATATATATATATATATATATATATATATATATATATATATATATATATATGTATGTATATATATATGTGTGTGTGTGTGTGTGTGTGTAAACAAGAATCATTGGTAGCAACATTACCCCTTGATATTCACCATAACTACTCTTATGCAATATGGGACACTTCCCATGCCAATAGATGACACTCTGGTTTTATTCCAAACGAGACTTGAAAACCTAGAGAATATACATGGAATGACTCTTACTACTAGTGATGATGGCGTGCAAGGTCAAAGTAGTCTCAAAAATTTGTGTGTACACCAAAAGTTTGGTGGGTTATGTAGCAATGACAACAAAATAAAAGGAGTAATTTCAATAAGCCAATAAACACATACTATTAAGTAAACACAATTTTAAACTATGTCTTCTTCTTTAGATTGTTTTAAACTAATAAAAGGGAAAAGACTAACTATTCTAACAATTATACTTAATACTTGGGCATGGCTTGAGTGAAATAGTACTAAAATTAAATGATATTCTTTAAATAATTACTAAAATAAACAACATAGGTACCATTCACTATAACAAATCCACTACATATTCATAAACAAAAACTATCTTAATTAGCCTGACAAATTTTCAAGGAAATTAATTAACAAAATCAAATTATTCTTCTGACAACACCAGTCACTCAAGAAGAATAGTCAATTTATTTAAATAAATAAATGAATCTTAGTAGATGTACTAGAATAATAGAGAAATGTAACAACAACAACTCGCTTGTTAGAGATCCAAGTCACCTCCCTAATAATGAATATATTTCACGAATCAAATTATATAATGAAATTATAATGTGTCTATGTAATTAAGGAAAGAAAAACATAAATGGAACCAAACCACACCAGATTGTTTGTATTAACACGCATTCCACAGTCAAGAGTAACAACATTCTTTGTTTGAAAAATGATAATTCCTCCCTCACTCTCAGTATATCTCTCTTTCTTCTCCAAAAAGAGGAGTTTATAAAGTCATATCCCTCATGAAAATATAACATAAAACCATATTTTTACAAAAATACCATAAATTGTTTTTTTTGGGCCTCATGGACAATTAAAAAATAACAAGTAACAACAAGATAACTAACATGACACTATCATTGAAAATTTCCATAACCGCATATAGCTCAAGAATGTCAATCCTACAATTGTAGTAACAATGACTTTTAACCAATGAAATCACTTGTTGGAAAATATAAACAATCAATTATAAATAAAGATACAATACCCAATAGGGACGTTACTAAATTTGATATTCTATAATAACTCTTTTAAATTTAGAAAATATAAATCAAAACAAAATAGTACCTCATATTATCCAACCTTTGAAAACAATAACAAATTAAAATCTTTATTTAGCATACTATGATTCTAGAGAAATTATGAGCTTTACCCTTCAAGATATTACTATAATCTATGTATCAAAACCTTGTGAAATCTCAATAACTTTAGCAGAAATTTTTTGCCATAGAGATTTAATTATAGGTAGCCCTAAGCTACTCATTTTCTATAATTATCTGTGTGATTCGATGATTTAGCCTTGGAACAGCAAGTAGGAATTATTGGTGCCAATAAAGGTACATCCACTACAAGGAAAATACCATATAGTGGAGGTTATAACAAAGGTTTTTAGTTTTATAAAATCAACAAAAAATGTCGAAAAACATCCTATAAAACATATGTTTGGGATAACAAATGTTTTAGGGGAGATTTTACAAGACTTCATCACAATTGAAAAAATATGGGTGGCTGGAGGTTCTACCAGATGTTTTTTTGGCAGTGCGCTTATTGGAACAAGTAGAACTGGTGCAATATATACATAAAAGCATCGAGAGACATACATAACTAAAATCATTGAGGCATTGAATGAAAAGAATACCAATGTGTAATAAATATCACACTGGTGCTAAGAGATGAAAAACCCTAAGACATTCTTCTAAGGAACAACACCGAGGCACACAAAAAATAATTATTGTACCTGTGCTTTTTTTAAACTTTTAGTGTTGATGCGCTTTGTTTGTACAAAATCCATGGTTAGTTAGTTATTAAGAAGGACTGGTGTTATTAGTTTCATAATGCATTGGGCTGGTGTTGTAGCGGCTACAACCACCCTCCAAATTTTCGCCTTAGCTTCATTTTGGAGCCTCCCTACCAACCTTTCATAGAAACATATCTTGCCTTGTCAAGTACACAAGCCTCAGTGATTTTCTTACAAAAAGGCAATCTGTCTATCAAAGATTGATACATTCCCCTCAGAGGTTGTTCCTCCGAACTTGGTCCCGCTGTAGGCTGAGAAACTCCCTCAAGAAATTGCGCAATTCTAGAGGGAAACTAGCCTTCTCTCTAAAAATTTCACAATTCTATCTGACAGCTTGCTGGGATCCAAAATTGCACAAATGGGCTAGATACGCTTCATCCAGAAAATTGCACAATTCCTCCCAGCAGGGCTGCTCAACAAAGGAATTGCACTATACTTGGCAGCAGTTAGGTGCTCTACCCAGACATTGCACAAATCTCCTGGGTAGCTAGCCCAACTACCTTCTAGAAATGCACATATTCTCCCAACAGTTGAGCAGCCTCTTGCATGTGTATTTGAATTGAACGGTTCCCTTTGGGATTGAGAAAAACCGATTTTCATGCATAGGCTGCTTCTCCCAAGGTAGCATGCAAAGACATCACTTGATTCAGGGATCTATTTTTAGCAGTTGGAGGTTGCATGAAAATATCATTTCGGAAACCTCCCACCAAGTGTCGGTCTTCCTAGACTTGTGGCATGAGAGTCACATCTTCGATTTTATCAAATCTCATGAATGGACGCTACAAAGTTCATTCCTAACATCAACCTTGTAGCTTTGACATCCCACATTGCATCTATGAGTCGTAAACACATTCATCTCAGTTGTTTTGGGGTAAGCCTACCTTCCATGTCTTATGTTTCATTTCTGGTGCTTTTGTGTTTCGATTTGTATGAATGATGTCTACCTGACTGCAATGAGTGTTTGCTGTCATTTTGATACATACTAGATTGTACTAGAACCATTTCAATTTTTGTTAACATCTCATTACTGCCGCATGCATGAAACTATTTTTCATGTACGGTCACTGATTTGATGACTCGCCTCACCCACATGCATGTTGTTCCATTTTTTGAATATGTCATTCACCATTTGCATGCATGATCATTCACTTATTCTTACACTCAATATCTCGTTGCATTCACATTCACATTCGCTTTCAGTTTCCCATTGGTCGGTCTGGGTAGCCTTGGCCCAAACTCCGCCTCACCAAGACAACATTGCATAATCTGGAAAGCGAAGGATTTGTCTTCCTCTCAGTAAATGCAAATTTTTTCCCAGTGGATATCCTCCAGTCTTGCATTACACAATTCTGAGGGGCAGTGACTACTGGCCCAGAAAATTGCGTAATGGAGTCAGTGAGCCTGCTACCATTGCTAACTGAGATTGCACATTATGAAATTCCAACAATCAACAACTCAGCTGGACTATGCATTGCATAGTTCCAGTAGCGAGTCAGTCTCCTGACAACCCAGACTATGCCTTTTGTAGTCTTGGAAATCAGTTTCCCGATCTCCCAGCAGAAATTGCACAACCTTCATGATAAGTGACACAGGTATGTTGCAAGTCAGTTCTCAAGTTCATTTTGGTTTTCAATTGACAAATTGTGTTCCATGTGTCTTTCCTTGTCTCCAGGTATTAGAGGTGTTCATCTGCCTCTCAGCAGCATAGGTACAATGGTTTCTAGGAGATTAATGTCGAAGAAACCATTTAGAGAACACTTGGAGATGCAGTCGGTCAAGTGTCTATGAACTTGCCTACCCACAAAGACATCAAGTTTTTCATAGAAAAGGACATCAATATATGATGATAATAGCATCACAGCAAGCAACACCATGAACAACAGTTGAAGGTAGCATACTGGATGCAACGAATGCAAGAGTAAGTTTTTTGACAACACAAAGGTAGAACAAAGTTATAAGCTCAAGCATATCCACTTGTGGTGAAAGAAACTTTGGAGACTCAGGCTACGAGGTGATGATGCGACATGAAGATCACGTGAAGGTAGAGAATGGAATATAGAAGGAGTTTCATGTGATAAAGCACATACTCAAGGAAGAACAAGAGCTGCACAGACGAGAGAATGACTACCTCTGGAATAGGTACAACATGGAGCGCAACATGCACAGACTGATGAAACTGCACCTGTACAAGTTATAGATTCATCCCAGCAGTAGGCATGGAGTAGACTTGGTGAGTGGTGTTATTGATCACATGCAAAGGAATTTAGTAGCATGCTTGTCATTTTATGCATGCATGCGATCTAACCCATTTGGTACACTCACTGGGGTAAAGACAAGAAGGAAGTCCAACTAGAGTTGAACATGTAGTTGACAGTTGATGTGCATGACCACTAGCACACACTAGAAGATCAAAACAGACACTATGTATCAATGTGTTTCTTGTTTATCGGCACCCAAGAAGACCATGTGCATGCCAGTAGACTAGTTGGATGGAGGAGCCATACCAATGAACCTGGATGTAACGAAGGGAAAATTTCTATTCAACAAGATGTCACCATGGAGTGCATGCACACCATCACGGACGACCAAGCTTGGAATCAGTTCACCACCTTCACCATCACAAGCATGTCAAAGAGTTTGTCTCACCACAATGGACCAAGTGTCAGTGATGTCTTGCATGGCTTGTTGAATCCATTTTGTCTCACATGGGCACGTGTGCATTGTAATGTAACATATTGTCAAGTGCAAGTTCAAGTGTCCATAGTTGGATGTAAAAATCATATAATAGATGAAGAGTCATGATGGTAGATGAACTGTTACAAAGGGGAATGTTAAGGGTCACCCCACCCTTTACTCTAAATAGAGCCTCATAACGCCTTGTGAAGGATTTTGGTTAGCCAAGCTTCTGATAAGACTACCTTAGAGAGAGCTTGGAAAGTACTGTAACGAGCCTTGGCTTCTCCACTGCGTAGATCTAGTATATCTCATTGGAGGAGCAAGTGGTTGTGGCTGTAATGTTCGGCTGTCGAAACTAGTGGTTAGACATGAATGTATTGTATGACTAGTAATTACACTCATTAATATAATAGATCCAACACATTTCATGCATATGTTGCATCATATTCTATGTTATCTAGTTTACTCTAAATGATATATGTATTTGTTTGCTTATGCATGCATGTATGTACCTTTCTGTGTATGTATATATGAATATTTCTAAAATGTCCTATTGATTTAACCATCACTTTGGATTGCTAGCTAACTTGCCTTCCATGTTGTGATGCATCTTTGCTCGTGTGTTCCCTTCTTAACTCCGTGCTATCACAGGTTTCCAAGGGGCACACTTGTCTCAAGCCCTGTGTGTTTGAACCTCTCATGCGCCTTTGTTGGGTTGCTACACCTGTCACACCCTTGTTACCAACAAAGAAATCTTACTTGCCTCTATGTAAAATTGGAGTCAAGGCATTACCGTATGACCCACTGTTGGGACTCCTACACCAAATGCTCTAAGGTCGAATTGGGACTTCTTATCGGGGAGATCCACTTTCATGTTGGTGGGTCCAGCACTATCCACAGCTGGAAATAATATTTTGTAGGACTAGGTAATTAGTTATATGAAAGCACTGGTGTGTTAATAATTCCAATGCACCTGGGTGTTAATCTCAAACAAGATCTATGCTTGAAGAGCTAAACGCATAGGTGCTCTAGTTTTCTTAAAAGGCACCATAAATGCAAAAATATATCATCATGATGGTTTTATATAACATAACACACTGTGTGTTTTTGTTTTATAGAGACACCTATATCTTTAATGAGATTTTCTCTTATTTGGAAACATCGACCTATGATAGTGAAATTATTGTAAATTTTTAAATCTATTATTCATTGAAAAATCGACATATATCTTATAACAATATTCATATAAATTAAAATTTGATTGGTGAATTTGTATATAATGTTTGGATTAATTTATTGTATTATCAGATTTCACATATCTTGATTATAATATTTAATTAGTGGTGTAACATTTCACAACGACATTAGATAACACAATCGAATAAATTAAAAATTATTATATATATCTATATATATATATATATATATATATATATATATATATATATAGATAAGATGATTTTTTTCATACAAAAGGGGATTGTTATTGTTAACCCCTTAATAATCTTTCAGCTGGGACAATATGTCCATTACATTAAACAAAATGTCTGATTTTCACAGAAAATTATTTCAAAAAATACATGTTGCATTCATATCCAAATATATCATTATTCTTCACTAGAACTATTGTCAGTGCTCAAGCTACTTCCATGACTTGGGTTATTTGGAGGAATGTTTTGTTGATTGCATTGACTGCTTTCTTTTTCTTCATGTTCCATCTGCAAACATAAAAATAAAATGTGATGATTGTATCTACATTAGTGAGAATAATGAAAATTGAAATAAATAATATACATCATTGTAAATAGAGTAGAAATGTACCATAACAAGAAGTGACTCATAAATTGTGCACATGGTTTCAAAACAAAGTCTCGTGCCATTTTGCAACAAGTCTTTTGTTGGCATAGTTCCATACTTTGTTTCCTGCATGTTTTAAACACCATTATAAATAATATATTTAATATAAATTAATTTTTTGTTGTATTAATTATAAACTTAGAGAAGTAAAACAACATAGATACTTACAAATTCCATAATTAATTTTTGATATGCCAACATATACTCACCAACTTTGTTTAACCCAATGTCAAACAATTCTTTCGATGAATCTTCTTTGTATGTTAACACTTACTTGAAGACATGTAAGGATGGCTTTTGTAGAACAACTTAAAATATACAAAAATGAAACCTTGAGTTGTTATAGGGAAATATTAACAATTTGTACTCACAAACATTGAACTCAACCCTTTTCTTCCCTGTCGTCGTGTTTTATGTCATGAATGAGTTCCATCTTGTTTTATTTTATGTAAGAAAATACTTGAAAATTAATATTTAATGCTAAATTATTTTTTATATGTACAAAGTCAATCATGATTACATATATTTGAAGCACGTTGTTGTTGAGATGGTTCCTCTTGTGATGTCATTATGTCCATTTATTTGACCATCTCCTTATACACTTTTTTGGATGTTCCTACTGGCATGTTTCACATATCAATGCATTGATCATTAGGGTTTTTCATAATATTCCATAAAAAAGTAATAAAATATTTTTATAATGATATATTAAAACTATAAATATAACAAAATTGATATTAATAAATGAATGGTTTGTAGTAATAAATACATATAATTCTAGAAAATCAATTTATACAATTAGGAAAATTACCTTTTGAGTGATTGATTTTTGTTGTCGTATGGTCTTGCCATTTTAAGTCTAACATGTCTCATTAACCAATGCTTCCTGTAGTTTATAGATAATGTGGTTCTTTGAATAATTGGATTCATTTTTGTATTGTAAGTGGAAAGTAAATCTATACGTTCATTCCACTACATCCCTCATAGTTATGTAATCATTTTTCCTCCTTTCATTAACCTCCAACATCGCTCCACATGAGCTAAGGACCAATTCATCATCATTTACATGTTTTATGATTTTTCTTTTCTTCAAACGACATTGATATTTTCCTTCATTGTTGTTACATGTAGGACATTAAACACATATGAATTAATATATTGTTTGAAACATAGTATCTAATATTCTTAACTATATTATTAATGAAAGTAAAAAAATAAAATAAAATAAAATATCATATTGAATAATATTTTTCATTCACCTGATTAATCATTTTGCAATTTTTCGATCAGCCTTTTATGCTCTTCTGCACTTAGATTAGAAATAAAATTATTGACCTTGTTCATTTTGTGGCTTTACATGACACAAACCAACCAATACATATTAGTTCAACTTACAACTAGTTTAAACATATTAATTTGGTAAATAATTTACAAAGAACTTGCCTTCTTATTTTTTTTGATGTGATATCATTTTGTCAATCTATATTTTTGTTACTCGAGACCTTCTAAGACATTTTTTTTATAAATATACAACATTTAGAATTCAATACATAATCCATTATATATTTTTTACAAATAAATAAAATAATGTTCAGCCAAAAAAGCTCTAGTAACCAGTGCATTTATCTAAATAAAAGCATCGATGCCTCTAGAACATTAAACGCACCGGACATTTAACTGTTTAGCACCATTGTGGAAATTTTTTTTTAAAAATAATTTTAAACTATTATTGTGTGATTTGTGAGGATAAATGCACCAAAATGATTTAACGATGTTATTTGGAAGAGGCGTGCTAGCGCATTATTTTATACCGAGAGTAATGATTAACATACATGATAGAATATAGAGTGTTATAATATATTAGTGCCTTACTTTACATAGGGAGCATTGATGTCTTATATTACGAAGGGCACACCGTGGAACATATAACCATTTAAAAAAAATAGACAGCTACGACACGGTTTGAATCTAGTTCAATAATTGATTCCCCTACTTTATATGCAAAATACCTTATATATAGTAAGTACACAAACCCATTAAATCTAAAATGCCTAAATTGAAACACTCTAATTGTAAAGTGGTAGAGAAAGTTAAACCCTAAGGTGAAATTTTGTAGGAAGAAGCAAGGGTTGAAGGTAACTATTTTTTTTTTAATTAAATTTAAATAGGAAATCAAATCGTAAATATTTTTACTAGTAAAATCTATAGCAATATTTTTATTATACAGGGTTTTTAGCTTCTTCTTTCTTTTTTGTGAATTGTGGATAAATCTAACAAATTGTAAAATATTTTAAGAGTAAAATTTAACATTTTTGTTATTGAAGGTTTTGAGTGAATCACCATACCATTGAACTTATGATATTTCAATAGATCCAAAATATTTTGCAGCTCCACAGTGCTCTAAATATGTCTCTTGAAAATGATCTCTCTTTTAATTAAACCTTAATAGAAATTGTAAATTTTTTATTAGTAAAATAAAAAAACAAACTTTAAAATTTTTACTATGCAGGTTTTTGACTAAATCACCATACCTTTAAGGTTCTTACCTATTCAATAGTGATGTAGCTCCAAAGTATTTTGTTGCTGCATAGTGCTCGTGGTACATCTCTCTTGAAAATAACTCACCTGAAATATTAGGTAAAATAATGAAATTGTGAATACTTTTTTGCTATTTAAAAGACTTTATGAAACTAGATTTCAAAAAATCAATTGCCGCTGATTTTAAAATTTAAAAAGAAAAGAAAAAAATCACTTTTTGTTTTTCAATTTCCTCGCACATCAATTCATTCGATAGTGAAGCACACGGATGCGTTTATATAAAAATCACGCTAACATTACGAGGGCACCAAATTTTTTTTGTCCCATCGACATAATACAACAAATTTTTTTTTTTTTCAAAATCCTGAAACAATGCACTTAATTGTTTTAACACAACAACATGGTTTATATTTAAAAGCATCGATGCTCTAATTCTTATAAGAGTATCGAGTGGGTTCAATTCATTTTTATTTTTTAATATCTGGAAATAGTTGTGTAGTGATGATGTTTTTTTTTAAACACATCGGTGTGTTTTTGTAGAAGAGCACCGATATGATAACACACATTTTTTTTTCTTCAGAATGTTAGAAACTAGTGTGAGTATTATTTGAACTCCCTGATGTTGTTAATTTTTTAAATGCATCGATGTGCTTTGTTCTGATAAGCACACTAGCTGGGTTTAAAATATATTTGCAATTATAATTTCACAGAAAATGGCATATTAATCTCAAATTGTCCTTTAGGATGCATCCTATTTTGGAGAATTTAGTATCTACAGATAAATACTAATTCCTTAGATATGTAGCCATATCTAGAACAGCCGTTTAAAGTATTTTATAATTTTCGTACAAGAAATAGATAAGATGAGAAGATAGAAGGCCTACCTGTACTTCTGCTTTCCTCTCGGCTCCCTTGTATCGATTCCATTGCTCCTTCCTGTACTTAATCCACTTGAGAAGTACCCTGTAAACACAACAGAAGACAAAAACTGATAAAGCATACAATATACTGAATATAAGTGAAAGGAATCAGATACAATTCACACACATAAGCATTATAAAACAATAAAAACATATGGGAAAAATGTTCAAACATTTTATTAGATAAAAGGAGGAACTACAACCACTAGTGTCTAATTCAAAGCCATTCCTCCAACTTGGATCCCATCCACATCACATCAAAAGCATGGAAAACTTGTAGCACCACAATACTTTCTTCAAAGCGAAATATCATAGCAACATTATCTCCTTACAATTCAACATAATCCAACCACTGATCACTTAGATGAGTGGTCAATTTATAGGAAGATGAAGGAGGTTTCATCACTAATGGTGGCATTGAATGGCCTTCCATACTTAGAATTAGTTCCATGGAGGAAGGGATGAGAGGATAGGATGCACCTTAACTCATTCCTCATCCATTTTCAAGCTCATAGGAGTTGATAAGTGTGTGAAACTTCTACATGACTGAAAAAGATAAGAATATTCCCCAAACCTTATGTGAATTTTTCTCATTATCACCCAGTGCAGGTGAAAGGAAGCCTAAGTGCTTTGCAGAGCACCCTGGCAGTGGACTCAACTACTCTGTAGTGCACCTTCATAAGGGCTTACATGCGCTGCTCCCTCTAGAGACTATTTCTGGATGTCTTCAAGTCATGAAACTATATGGGAAGGAGATATTCAAAGGGATGACTTGTTTAGGGCACGAAGCAATTGAATTTAGGGTTTGATGAGCCCTAAAACATTGATCTGGATGTTGGGATTTGATGTGCCCAAATGGATCTGTAACAACTACCCCCTAAAGCATGAAGTCAGAAAATTCCAATGTCGAATGAAATGCTTTACGATGTGATGAGGAGGTATCAAAGTGGAAGGTGACCTACATCAATTACAATACATATATCATGATATTTGATTTTACATGAATTGTTGAGGGAAGGCATAACCATGCTCAGCTTATAAAATTTCATTACATGTACATAAACACTCGTCTACAAATATAGACCCATGATCAGAATGACCATCAATGTAAAGCCATTGTACATATGATTTAGTACTCTTGAAATCACAACCCGGATGGATGAAAGTAGATCCGGGGTCTTTAATCTCGTTCAAATGTTCGCTCAAGTACGAGTCTATCCATGTGAATATGTGATATGAAGTCGAACATGGGAAGACACCCTCTGATTACTAGCCAATGATGTAAGCTGTTAACGGATGCGAGAGAAATCACTGATAATGATAATGATCCTCAAGGTACTGCAGTAAATTTGCATGGTGTGAATGGATGAGTTGATGTCGAACACCATACAAATTCTTTCAGTTAAAGGCCATTGATGTATGCCTATCACTGGAAGCAAGGAATCTTCCATTGATGTATGCAAGCTTCAAGGTACTGAATGGGTGTTTCTAAGTCAACTTCTTGGATAATGTGCTAATGTCGACAAGAAGAGACTCGTCACGGGAGGGCCTTGATGTATCCCACATCAACGACACGAAATGAGTGTAGTGACTTTAGAGATATAATTTGACTAGCGAAACAAGATTCAGGAATCACGGTCCTGAAAATGAAGGCTTATGGTATTGCAAAAGATGATTTTTGACTGAATGACTTCTCTTGAACATGTCAGTGACACTAAAGTGAATTCGTAGCATTGGCCCAAAAAAAAGTGATGGATGGTATCATAGACCAATGGTGTGATAACCATCAAGCTAATAACCCAATTCAAATAGTCACGGTGATGGAGTGAAAGTGTCATGTTCAAGAGCGACCTACTACCATAAAGTGGGTTTCCCCTTTTCCCATTTTCCATAGTCATTGCTGACCAGTACCTCATTATTTTTATCAAGCTCGAGGAGGATAACATATGCTTGTTGTATAATTTCAACCTTCGAGCAAATCCATCACTATTTGATGTTTTAACGAGTCTAGCTAAGGTGAAACTCAGTCTTGTCTAGATGGATAAGTTTGTTGCTATTTAATGTTTTAATGAGTTTAACGACAAAGATAACTCGGCCCTTTTCATTTTTAAAGAGTTTGAAAAGGGACAAATGAAAACTCCAGAAGTTATTTTTTGTAAATTAATCTCTCAAGCAAAAAGTGTAAAATGATACAAGAGAGATATCATTTCCAATCTGTTAATGAGCTAGAAAGGACAAGTGCTTGACAGTCTTTTCATATTTAAAAAGTCTCAAAAGAGCTTAAAGAGGACTCCAGGGGGGCTCCTTTTTCATTTTTAACAGAGCTTGAAAAAGAGATAAAAGTGTGTTCTGTGGTCAAAGGTACAACTAACAATCGAGCACATTGAATTCTGTAAATCAATTGCAAAACTTGCTCAAGGCATCACCAAATAGATTTAAAATATTTGTTTCATAGGCGAAAATAGGTAAGTACTAATGTTTAATCGATTAATGAACATGAAATAAACATAAAACAAGCTTTTACTATGCCATTTTTACCAATTGGAACTTACCATTCAGTTTTGTGCTATGAGCTTAGTTTTTACCTCAACTTTCACCAGTTGATTGCAAGAGATTCCTCAGACCATTTCTCGAGCCATCTAGACCAAGTAGGAACTAAACATCTCTTCTTTCTTTTCAAGTCATTCTTTTATCATTTAATGCAAGTTTTATGGTTTTTTGGGGCCCCTGGGGTTTCATTTCTTTTCCATGGGATCACCGTAGGCTTTCACATCGAAAACTACATTGAAGAGCATGTAGATAGAAGGCTTCATGCTCTGCAACACACTGTCTCTGTGTCTAGGTTGCACTGGGTACATTTCCCAAGTTTGTTTTAGCTATTGGCTCCAAAATTTGTCCTATTTTTTGCATGGAAAGGATCCTAATTTTGCTTATGATTGTGTTTAGGATTTCATCAAATTAGAATGTTAATTACATGGTGAGAAAGAGAGCATGAAGAACAAGACATGGTTGCCCTAAAAAATCTAGGTACAATTGAGGCCCTCATAAATTGTGGGTTACTCAAATACTTTAAGTTGTCAGGAATGAGGCAACAAATAGAACTACTATAGTTCCTTGTTCGTGCAAGGGATCTGACTGATCAGAGTTTTCACATTAGGGACAAGATGGTCCATATTACCATTTAGGATACTTACTTTATTACAAAACTGTCAAGGCGAGGTGCTCGCATCTCAATTTCTGGATTTGCCTGTGGAAGTGAATCGACGAGAGATTATATTAGACAGTTTTGTCGGCCAAGTACACAACCTAGCAAGGATGAGAAAATAAATATCAGGGATGTAGGTGATTTTCCTTTAATAATGATCCTCTTCACAATCTCAAAATTGGCTGGCAGTGTGACTCTCCATTTGGGGAATAGATCTTATATGTAGTATGCACTTGAGTGTCTAGAACCAAAAGTTTTAAACTAGTGCGAGGTTGTGCTTTCTTTGCTAAAAGAACAATTGACTAAGCTAAAAAGAGGTAAGACGAGGAATTTCTACTATGGTTCAATCTTAATTTCTTTTACCTTAGAAATAATCCCATTGATACAACCACAAAATGTCTCACTAGGTGTGGCTGGTCCTAGAGATCCACATATGCAGAGGTGGGTTGAATTGATGGCTCGACATGCAGGTTAGTCAACAATGATTTTATCCCCTGCATTTTTCAGTTGGCTTGAGCGACAACATATTTTTATCGAGAACCATCCATACTCAGGGATGGATTTTCGTGGAGGTCCAGATTTGATTCTCCCAGTTGAAGAAGAATGGGATGCTATGGGTAAGTTGTTTGACAAAGTGTTTTTTGATATTTTCAAGTTTCTACATGTTTTTTGTGTTTCTAATGTTTCCAAGACTAAACTAAAATTACTCTTATGCATGCAAATGTAGGAACAGTTGACCCGCGAGACACCAACTGGTTGTAGGTGGGTCAGCACAAAGAAACATTGGGAGAGTAGTTCTTCAAGACTTGGATTTGGCCGAAACCTTAGCAGAGTTGCAGGAGCACATAGAGGGATTAACCCTTGGTATTCTGAATATCTGGGTCGAGGAGTTACCTATGAGGCTGTAGCAGCACACTATTGGTGTTCCTAACCATTGGGCTAAGCTTTTATGCATGATAGAACATGCTGTGACCTATTACTATGAGCACCACTAGATCTACTTGGATGTTTTGCATGCATTTTTGAGTTTTTGGGTCAAATGACCAAATGTGGCTTGGGCACAAATTTTGTAAAAAAATTTAAAACACCTATCTATTTTACTTTTAGATTTTTCTATGGTTATATGCAATCCTATTCAATTGATGATGTGAATTGAAAACAATATTTTTACATGTGTCACAAATGTCTATTTAACACATAAGTTGCTAGAGAATTAGTTAATATGTCATGATTTCTAGAAATATGTTGATATTGAAAGTGTTCAAAACGTCTTTCCAAAATACAAACTCTAAGGAATATATGAAAAATTGTTGGATTTCAGACAGTATAAATGTTTGTTAGTTGTAGTACAACGAGTTGTGAGTCTAGCCTAATGATGATTTAGCAAATGCCAAGTGAAATGACATCAGAGAGTAGTTAAATCAAAATGCTATACTCAGTGATATTGTTTTTCGATTTACCGATACAAATCCCTTGGAAACTCACTAACTCGCCACTTGGAGCGAAAATAGCCCCTGCTACATAAGACAAATTCTGTGTAATACAACTAGCACCATTAGCGTAATGAACAAAAGGTTCCAAGGACTCCAACATCTGCAACAAATGCAAAGAGGATTACTTACCATATAAAAATATCTAAAGAAACACACACCCACATGCAATGAAAGCATATATATAGTGAGTTTTACTACACTTAATCAAGCATAGTAACATTTGAGGTACAACCCGTTTCGGGGCTGCGACAATGGAATCCCATCATATTCTACTAACTCATAGGCACCTTTTTCTAGAACACGCTTGACAACATAAGGTCCCATCCACATTGGTTCAAAGCTTCCTGATCGTAAAGAAAGACTAGGTCTCCTTGTAAGAAGATACGAGGCTTGACATTTCTAACATACTACCCCTTAATACACTTCTTGTGTGATTCGTTAGCCAATGCGGCATCATGATGGGTCTCATCCAGATGGATTAACTGCAAGAAACACACTTCTTCTTATGAAATGTTGGGTAACAGGTCAATCGCGAGTTTGAGCAATGAAATTTCGCATTGTATCGGTAAAATTGCTTCCAAACCATATACCAACTGAAAGGGTGTGAATCTAGTTGCATTTCTCACTGAGGTTTGATATATGACCTAAATGTGGATTAAATGCGAGTTTCTCTTATGAACCCCTATCATTCTTTGCAATATGCACTTCAGGACTGTGTTGATGGCTTCAACTTGTCCATTCACTTGCGGGTATTACGGGGTAGAACTATGATGTGACAGTCCTCACTTAGCAGTCAATTCATCCATCATGTGATTGTGAAAATGCGACCCATGATCTGTAACTATGGATTGTGGTACACCAACTTGGGCAACCACATGGTTAAAAAAGAAAAGAGCAACCACTTCGCCACTGTTGTTCAATGTTGGCATCACCTCGACCCATTTCGTGAAATAGTCAACAATGACTATAATATACCCATGCCCCCCGGCCGAGGTGGGGTTACATGTCATAAAGTTAATGCCCCATTTGGCAAATGGGCCAACAACAATGACTGGATGCAGCGGTCCAGGTGGTAATCTGGTTTTTTGGTCATATATCTGGCAAGCATGATAGCTTTTTACAACAATAATACAAACTTTAAATATAGTTGGCGAGAAGTAACCAGCATGAAGAATTCTCTGTGCAGTTGCATATCTTGATAAGTGTCCACCACAGGCACCAGAATGGAAATCATTCAATGCTTTCTTGGGTTCCTCATACGTAAGGCACCTCCGTAAAATCGTATCAATACCAGGACAATAAAGTGTCTCACCAATGATTAGATAATCTTTGACTTTGTAACGAATACGTCGTTGTTGCGAGTGAGAGGTATCTTGCCAGAAAGTTTGGGTCTAGAGATAGATCAGTATATCTCCATATGGTGCGTCAGATGATGAAATTAGAAACAAAGACTCATCCAATGTTTATGGTTTAGATGTTGAATCAATGGAGGTCAAAGGAAGGTCACATAGTAACTCATCGAAAACTAGAGATTTATTTTATTTGGACTTGATGAATTTCAAATCAAACTCCTGTAAAATAACTATCCATTTTGAGTATTTTCCCCCCAACAATTTACATGACAAAATGTATGTCATAGGGTTGCAATCTGAAATGACAATTGTTTTCCATAACAGGATATAATGGTGAAATATTTTAACATCTTGCACAGCTGCTAAAGCTAGCTTCTCAATATAAGAATACTTAATTTCTATCTGGTTGAGATTACGGCTCAAGTAATAAATTGGATGTTCAAATCCATTTTATTCTTGAACTAAAACCATGCCAATGGTTTTATCTACAGTGGTGAGATACAGGTAATAGTCATATTGGTAATTTAGAGAATACATTAATGAAGATCTAATCAAGGTATCTTTAAGAGCATCAAAGGAAGCTTATGCGACCTGATCCTAATGAAAGGGTATATCGTTTTTCAAAAGACATGTAAAAACTTTAGCCATCTCAGCATAATTAGGAATGAACCTCCTCAGAATGTTTGCTTTCCCTTGGAGTCTCTGTAACTGTAAAAGATTTGAAGGTGGAGGCAAATCCAGAATCACCTGAACCTTTAATGGGGCAAGTCGAATCCCCTCTCTAGACACTACAAATCCAAGAAATTAACTAGAACCAACACAAAACACAAATTTGTGTGGATTGAGTTGTATCTTGTAGTGTCATCACCGTAGAAATATTGCTCTCAAATGTTGTGGGTGATCAATCTCCTTTTGTGAATGAGCAAGCAAATCATGAAGGTACGGTTGAATAATGTGCTTGATGTCATGGAAGGCATAATTCATTTCCCTTTGAAAAGTGGCCCCAACATTCTTCAAACCAAATGGGAGTTTCCTATAGGCGAATGTGCCCCATGGACAAATAAAAGTTGTTTTCGATTGGTCTTGTGGGCGTATATTGATTTGATTGTAGCTAGAAAAACCATCCATAAACGAAAATATTTTCCATCTGGCACATTCGTCAATAATTTGGTCAATAAAAGGATTAGGATAATTGTCTTTTGGACATGCCTGATTTACATCCCTATAATCGATGCACACTCGTATTGTTCCTTTTTTCTTCATGACATGAACAACATTGGAAACCCAGTTAGTAAGAGGAACACGGTAAATAAAACTAGCCCACAAAAGTTTTTCAACTTCCACTTTAATTGCAATGGCTTTCTTTGGATGAGCAAGTTGAAGCCGCTGTTGAAATAGCTCGACATCAGGGTACATTTTGATTTTGTGTTCAACAATACTAGAGTCATTGCCTTACATCTCCTCGTAAGGCCATGCAAAGATATATCTAAATTCATGAAAGAGAGTACGGTAATTATCAAGTTTTGATGGAGAACAAGATTTGTCAACATGAATATTCTCTACAATATTATGCTTGGTAGAAATATTAATAGAAATTGTTTCTTCAATATTTGAAAGCTTTCGCTCAGATGCTACTGTGTCTATGAAAATTGAATTTGATAGGAAATCAACAACTGATGAGTGGCTTAGTTCATTTGAATAATCTTCAATGTCATCTGGAATATGGGAACAATAATGATAACATTCCCATGGTTCTTTTCCTATCATCATTGATTGGATGATTCCTTCATCCGTAGAATGTATACATGAAAAAGGATCTGAAGAAGTACCATATTCTAATGAATGATCTACCTATAAAATCGTTGAGTGCAGATTTGGGTTTGTTGCACAAGCCTGAAAAATTGATTTCTATGATTATTCAATGGGGCTTAACAACATTACCTCAATATTACTATCAACTTCAACCTTGTTGGTAATCCTCCTTAAATCAGATGAGGTGGAGGAAATCATATTACAAGTCTCTACTCTTGCCACTTCCGCCAAATCAGATGGTGATGATAGCGTAAAAATACCCATTAGGGAAGGATATTTAAAGAGACGTACTCCAACACTTTGAAGTGACAGCAGGGGCCTGTGTACCAACATAATGTTTCTCGTAGCCTGTGAACTATTGGCAAAGGAGGTGAGCTAATCAATGAATGTTATTCCACCCTTAAAATGGAATTCAATAGTATGAAAGTACGTGGAAACCACAACAGCCATAGCATATACCCATGGCCTTCCCAGTAAAATGTTGTAATCGAGGGGTCTGTCAACTACCTCAACTTCAACAGTAATTGTTTTTCCCCCTAGTTCGATTTGTAGGTTACTCAAAATCCCATAAGGAGTAAATGTTCTTCCATCAAAATCTTTCAACTTGGTTGGTGATCATGACAATAGTGGTGAACCAAGTTTTTTCCAGTAGCTCATTGACATAATGCAAGTAGATGTCCCCTCATCAATAATAGTTCGTTGAACATTCTTATTGAGAGATTTTACTTGAATTAGGAAGGCTAACTACACTAGTAGCTATGGTGTATATCCCGCATGGTTAAAAACCAAAAGATTAGAATCTATAGGATCTACTCCGCCTATTGCTGACAATAAAGACTACTTCTGGGGGGGACAATTTTGTAACACCTCGAGTATCGACATAGCAGAAGGTGATTGAGCAAGATCTTCCACTATGTTATAATTCTCAGTTGCTTGAGCCTGAGGGTTAAATGTTGATTTGTGCACAACTCCCTCTAGTGGTTTGATTGTCAACTATGGTACAATAGGTGAAAGATTTTCAGATGAAGACGAAATCGAAGGATGAGGTTGATCAGTGGCCTGATTATTCGATGATGACGATGGATTTCCATAATCTTTGTTTCTTGTTGACACCAAAGCTTCGTTTTGTGGCTTTGTGATGGATAACATGAGTGCTTGGGATGTGGAAGCATGGTTTGTTGCAATCAAATGTGTCTCCAGGTTTAGAAATGGATCAATCAACACTGTTGATGTGTTTGAAGTCTTTAAAAGTTTGGAGACCCTGGAGCGGTGTGGAAAATCTCTCGTAAAATGCTCGTCACTACATATTAGACATGGATAATGAGGTTTCCTTGCCAAAGCAGAGGAATCAGATGATTTCTCTGCAGGGGAATTATCTTGATTCTTTTTATTTTTCCCCTTTTTATTGCTTCCTGGTTGCTTTGGATTTTTGCCTTTGTCAGATGACATAGCATTAATTTCAGAAGCACGAGTATTTTCTAATGCATGTGTAGTTTGATTGGTAACAAAAAGGGTTTGACCAGATGGCATTGCCACTGTTTTCATGCTCAAAGAACCGATCACACCATCGCCAACATGAGAGTCCTTACTTGATTGTGGAGGAGGAGGAACAGTGAAAGCTATTTAGGGTGCATTGGGAATTCTATCACAAAGTGTGCCGGATTGTGTGTAAATCAAATCCAAGTATTGGGCACAAGAAATTACTTGCTCTTCTATGACAACTCCACCTTTTTCCACATCCTTGGTGATTTATGGCAACAAGGAGTTTATGATCCACTCAGCTAAAAGCTGATTGGAACATATGTCTTAACCATTTGATGACAACATCGCCACT
Source organism: Pinus tabuliformis (assembly GCA_031772625.1). Lineage (NCBI taxonomy): Eukaryota > Viridiplantae > Streptophyta > Pinopsida > Pinales > Pinaceae > Pinus > Pinus tabuliformis. The sequence goes on along the minus strand of CM062820.1, from coordinate 923,694,425 downwards.
CATGAGTTTGATCTGATATATGGGTAGCAGTCATCTGTTTAAAGTTTGTTTGGAGTTCCGTTCCAGTCTCGTATCTGATGGGTAACTGGAAGTGGGTCAAAAATGTGGTGGCTAAAGTGGTGCAATTGTTGAAAGAAGCCCTTGGTAACTTAATGTACCATTTAGCAGCCGAACCAGTAAGTGTTCTTTGGAAAAGACAAAGTCTAATTGAATCATGATTTAAGGAGTTTGATGAACACCCCAAATGAAAGGTCATGACATGATTTGATGGGTCTTCTCCAGGATTTCCGTTAAATTTCAGAATGTTAGATGATAACATATGTGGAATTACAAGCCACCAAGGTGCATATAAAATTGGATCATTAGTGAGCCAATATAAATATGGTAATTCTAAAGTTGCTACAAATGGAAACTATCGATTCAATTCAGGTTGAGAATACCTAGGATATGATGGAATTTCCTGAGCAATAGGTCTTTGCATACCGACATAGGGCATATGCATTTGGTAACCTTGGTATGGTTGTTGTTGAACAAAAGCAGCATAATGTGATTGTTGATAATTAGGTTGAATGTGTGGTTGTCCATAACTTGCAAAGCCTTGTTGACCAGGACATTTGTAAGCTTGATATTGACCAAACCTAGGTTGAGCTTGTTGAGCAAGTCCAAACTGGGGTTGGAATTGCTGGAACTGGAGTTGTTGAAATTGAGGCTGCCACAGTTGCTGAATCAATTGTTGTTGTTGTTGGTACAACTGTTGTTGCTTTAATGGTTGTTGTTGCCTAGCAATGAAAGGTTGGCCAGGTTGTGAATAAACTATACCAGTGTAAGCTTGGGTCAGTCCAGATAAGGGAATACTAACCTGAGGTTGCTGCTAAATGCCAGAAACAAGTGGTTGTTGTATGGAAACTTGGGGAATTTGAACTTCTTGACCTGAAAATTATGGTTCCAAGGTAGAAGGATCAGTTTGTACCATTTGAGATACACCATTTTGAACTTGTGACTGTGGTACAATAGTAACAACAGGTGTAGTAGGAATAGATGATATAGTTTGGATTTGTTGTGTTGGATACACAATCCTGGGTTGAACTGGAATTGTTGGTTTCCATTGACAAACTCTAATTCCAGATTGACCTAAATACTATGGTATATTACCATATGATGGTCCTCCATAATAAGGAGGATATGGTGAATAAGAATATTTCTCTCCATATGGTTGCAATCCAATATTTAATGGATACATAGGTCTTTGTTGACCAGATTTCCTAGCTTTATATTGATATGTAGGATCAAACTGTTGAGTTCCCATTAGAGAAGAACCAGGTAAAATTCTAGTTGAGGACATGGGTGTTGACCATGGTGTAGAAGCAACCCCTGAGTGGGCTCTAGATAAAGATTGGTAACCAACTGGGATGGACAGTTCACCATAAAGGTGTGAGTTAGGTGTAGTAGAAAACATCGAGGAGGATGCAACAGAAGATTCTGTTGCAGTTGCACCAGATGATACAATTTGAGATGTTTGCAGTCGTTCAGTCATAGTTAACTAACCCAAAAGTTGTCCTAAAGAATCAACATGTACTTGAAAATAAGCAGGCTCAAATGGAGCAGTAAAATGAGGAGTATGAGGGTAAAGATAAAGCCCAGCTCCAAAGTGGAAAGGGATTCCAGGTGTAGAATCTTCTTCCAATTCTTCCTCTATAGCAATTAGACCTAGTGAAAGAACTTCACTGTTAGGTCTGTAAAAGATTTCTGGAGTTGATAAATTTGAATTTTCAATAGTTACTGATGTTTGAGGGGTAACCAGTTGATCGTCTTCTGGTAAAGTAACAACTTCTAAATGTTCAAATTCAAAGTCGAGATCTTCAGGTAAATGAACAACAGTTTCAGTAAGAGGTTCGTGAGCAACTTCAGGTTTCGATGAAACTTCCGTTTGAATTGGGATAGGTTCTAGATTAACTTCTGGTTGAACTAATTGAAGTTCATAAGTACTTTATTATTAGGCAACTTCAAGTTGAGGATCAACTTGTTGTTGAACAATATCAGTTACTATTTCACTAGGATCAGTGCTAATGTCCTTAGGTAATTGTGAAACTTCTTCTTCAGAAACGGATGTAGCAGAAATGGTTGGAGTAATTGGAGTTTAAGTACTTACTGAAATAGATGATTTAGGTAATTCAGATGAAGAACTAGAAGTTCTTGATGTACTAGACTCAGTTAAGCGAAACCACTTTGTCCGAATAGTTGTCGCTTCAAGTGGCAAAGGAAGTTTGCTCACTATTGTCCATGAATGACGGGGTAAGGGTTGATGTTCCTCCACGATTACTGATTAATTTTATTATAAAAAAAGTAAAAAAAAAAATGGGGTATACTAGGCAAAAGGTTTACCAAGCAACTGTGAACTATAGAATACCTCCTGGTGAGCCAAGAAATATAGACAAGCAATCTCCCCGAATCTTGTGTTCGGTGTATCACAATTTACAAGGTGGATGACTCAGTTACTAAAGGATGGAGAGCAACCTAGATTTTTCCTGCCATATATACCTAAAGGTATGTGGAGATCCAGTCCATATAAGCGTTGGCTAATGCAAAACCACATAGTGAAAGCATTCCCATATACTTTAAATACTATAACACCGCCTTATATACCCGAAGGTACGTGGACAAGCTACGATATACTCAGGTTATACTCACATACGTGGAATGAGGTATCACACTCAAGATGTATTGCAGACAAGTTAGCGACAACTCCTTTGTCTTATGATGCTGGAACAAGTCTCTGGCCTAGAACCACTAAATGTTCTCGTTAATGACAATGCTCCATTAGGTAAATTGATGTTACTTTTAAGTTGATCTTGCTTAGTAATTTTCCTTTCAAGTTCACCATGTGATGTATCCTAAAATTCGCAGGAATGCAAGAAACATGATAAGCATTCTTTCCATTCAATTTAATGAGGAAAATCCTAGCTACTTAGGGATAGAGCAATAAAATTTGTTTTGATCAAAGAGCAAAGAGAACAATCTAAATGCTATTTCCTTACACTATTCCTATGAGCACACACAAACTTTTTCAATGCAACATGCATGTATTTCTTTTCGATTTCCTTAATGTGAATATGAACAAAACAAAATATGCACATACAATCAATCAATCTTTCATAAGAATGGAGACTTTTACAAAAATTCTAATTCGAAGGAAGAGAATACTTTACGACACTTTCTTTCGAATGAATATTAATCAATTATATCTAACTTTGACTATTCATCGATAATGACAAAGAAAACATGGAGAAACATTAATCAATCCAATCAAAGTTGGGCTAGTCCAGGAGATAACAACTCATTTTCTGAGACATAGCATTCATTGATCAATCAGCAAACAGTCAAACAAAGAAAAGTTGGCAAAAAGTTCTTTTCAAAGGTGGGAAAACTGATCCTAGGAGGATCAACATAGTCCAGAGTGGGAGACAGTGTACTTTAGAGCACCATCCCTAAGCCAGGGGTGCTCTGCAGTGCACTGTGTCCCTCACAAGCTTGCATTGGTGACAGTAGGTTGTTTCAAGAGGTAATTTGACATAGTTTTGACCAATTTTTCAATGTAAAGAGCTGAATTACAATATATGAACACAAATATGGTCTACAAGGATGTCTTAGGAGGTGCATAAGCTACTAGGAAAGAGGAATCTTGTTCCATAGTGGAGTCACCAATTTGTTTTGGAGAATTTAGTATGTACAGATAAATACTAATTCCCTAGATAAGTAGCTGCATGTAGAACAACAATATAAAGCGTTTTAGACTTTTCCTATAAGAAATAGATAAGATGAGAAGATAGAAGGCCTACCTGTAGTTCTTCTTTCCTCTTGTCTCCCTTGTATAGATTCCGTTGCTCCTTCTCGTACTTAATCCGCTTGAGAAGTACCCTGTAAACACAACAGAAGAAAGGAATCAGATACAATTTACACACATAAGCATTATAAGTGAAAGGAATCAGATACAATTTACACACATAAGCATTATAAAATAATACAAACATATGGGAAAAGGGTTCAAACACTTTATTAGATAGAAGAAGGAATTACAACCATTGGTGTCTGATTCAAAACCATTCCTACATCTTCGATCCCATCCACATCACATCAAAAACATGACAAACTTGTAGCATCACAATACTTGCTTCAAAGCCAAATCTCATAGCAACATTATCTCCTTACAATTCAACATAATCCAACCCCTGATCACTTAGATGAGTGGTCAATTTATAGGAATATGAAGGAGGTTTTGTCATTAATGGTGGCATTGAATGGATTTCCATACTTAGAATTAGTTCCATGGAGGAAGTGATGAGAGGATAGGATGCACCTTAACTCATTCCTCATCCATTTTTGAGCTCATAGGAGTTGACAAGTGAGGGAAACTTCTAGAAGACTCTGAAAGATAAGAATATTCCCCAAACCCTATGTGAATCTCACTCATTCTCGCCCAAGACAGGTGAAAGGAAGCCTAACTGCTTTGCAGAGCACCCTAGCAGTGGACTCAACTGCTCTGCAGTGGACCTTCATAAGGGCTTACCTGTGTTGGTCCCTCTAGAGACTATTTATGGATGTCTTCAAGTCATGAAACTGACTGGGAAGGGGGCATTCAAAGGGGTGACTTGTTTAGGGCATGAAGCAACTGAATTTAGGGTTTGATGAGCCCTAAAACACTGATCTGGATGTTGGGATTTGATGTGCCCAAATGGATCTGTAACACATCCACATGAATTACAATAGTCTATAGTATATAATTTCCCCTTAAAGTCGCCTTATTCTTGAAAAAATGTTTGAAAACTATATTGAAATTCATATTGTGGTTATATGGTTGTCGAGATGAAAATTGGATATGCACAAAAAAATGATTTTTGGTTTTTCTCATACGCAGGGACCAAATATCAATAATATCAAATGGCCAATTCTTCAAATTCCAACTCGTTCCATATTTCTAACCAAATTCCTTCACAGAGTTCTCCCTTTCCATCTCCGGCAAGTTCAAATGTTATTTATATTTCAATTATCTAATTGAATTTACTTAATTTTAATCCATGTCAATTTGAATAAAAATGTATCCAAATTTGAATGAAACTGATTCTGAATTGAGTTCAAAGATGTCAGAAGCTCTTATCAGGAGCATAATATCACAAGCAGTTGGTATATGAAAATGGAAAACATGTTCACCCTATCAATTGGAACATGGCATCTTCAAGCCGCAATCCTCGATCAATGATGGTAATAATTGTTTGGTGCAATGTAATTTCAACAAACCAGTTGCATTGACATTGTTACGAATATCATTGGCATTGTACTAATGACATTTAATATTTTTTGAAATTAGGATTCTAGTGATGATGAGTGACCCACCTACCATCTTTCAGAGCACCAAACTATAATGTCAAATTGAGTAAAGGTTGCATTAAGAGTAAGAGTAAGAGAGAAAGCATACAAATAACAGTTGAATCAACCACCTATTCAATTTCAACTATGTACAAATTCACCAATTAGGAATGAATATAGAAGTAGCACTTCTTCATTACAAGTTGATAATAGAGGAAATCAAAATGGAGGTTGGTATGGATGATTACTTACAAGATATGACTGCCATGGATGCAATTATGTTACATGCATTCGAAAGGGATGAGCTAGGGGATGTTGTTCATATAACTAATACCTTATTCAAAAGCATGAAAACTGCTTCAACCACCCCTCTCTTTGGACCTGATGGCAAGTCAAAGTATACTTAGCTAGGGACAACAATGTTGTTGTAAAACATGAAAAAAATGTTTGGAATGTTGAATGCATGTTTATTGGAAATATTTAGGTTATTGGCCAACATGATCAATCAAGTTCCTGATATTTGTCACATAATAAAATTTAAAAATGGCCAATTTTTATGAATTTTAAATATTGACATTTTACAATTATATTCCTCACCAACTGTGGGATATTCAAACATAAGGATCTTTCAAGTGATACTGTCTTGCTAGGTAGCTGCAAAAAGGTAAAGAAGTTGACGAAAATGTTGGGTCTTGAGTAGGCATCATATCATGCATGTGCAAATCATTGTATTATACATCGAGGATAATATGCAGACAAAGAGATATGTCCGAAATGTGGTCATGACAACTACGGTAATTAAAAAAAATGGGTAAATCATATGGTCCTCCTCATAACATATTGAGGCACATGCCTATAATCCCAAGGATTCAAAGAGTCTCTCATTGCAAATAATTATCTATGTTGTAGGGATGGCATGCCTCACATAAAAGTGAGTCAGGATTTAGATGAATCCCAATAGGTTTAAGAGCCATGAAGCATATCGAGGATACATGGCCTGAAAAATTCAAGGATGAAGTACGAAGTCTACGACTTAGCATAGCCATGGATGGTGTTAACCCATATTCCCTCCAAAACACCAACTATTATGTTTCCCCTGTAGAAGTGATCAATAAAAATATCACCCTATAGTTTTCCATGAAGAATGAATAAGTTATGTTGGTTCTCATAGTCCCTGGTAGAAGACAAGTAAAGAATATGTGTTTCTACTTACAACCATTGTTAGATGAATTGAAGGAATTATGGGGGGGATACATGTGTATGATGTATCAAGACCCATGAGAATAGAGAGGAGTTTTACATTGTATGTCATATGTTCTTAAACCATACATGATTATCTAGGCTTAGGAGTTTCATTTGGTAAATTACATTCTTATTGATTTGTTTAGTAACAATATTGTTTCGCATATTAGTTTAATTTGTTTCAATTGTTCATACCTTCATTGTCGCTAACACGTCATCATTTATACAATAATTTCACAGGTCTTATAACAAGAGGGTATCAGGGATGTAAATGTTGTGGACCTTCTTTGAAGGCTGGGTGGTTCGACCACCTACAAAAGCTAGTGCATGACAACTCTAGGGTATTACTCCCAGAAGAACACCCTTACAAAAGAGCAGCATCGACTTTCAATGGTAAACTAGAGAGAACCCAAAGGCATACAATAATGACACCAGTTTAATGGCTTAGAGCATATGAGAGAGAGAAGGAGGAGTAGTTTGTAGAAATGTTCGATTCAAATGGGGAGCCTATGTTCGATGATCCAATATTCTTTGACACCTATGTTGAGAAATTTTCCATTGGGATGAAAGGCAATTTTTTCTTTTTGTGATCTCCCATTTTGGGGGAATCTTAAGATTTCCCACTTACTATATCTCATGCATATATGCAAAAATGTTTCATCTTGTTTATGGAGGGAAATATCATCAAAAGAAAGTGACACATTGGCTATTAGGAGAGATCTTATTTCTTCCAAAACTAAAAATAAACAATGGCCAAAACAAGAAACTAGAGAAGAGGTTGGTCCCTCTTCATCTTTCAGAGAAGGTGATGTCCCATGGATTTTAAAGAAAGATGATCTTTCTTTGGAAAAGGAATTTATATTGAGTGTGAGGTTCCTTAAATGTTTCTTCACTACATCATTGCTTCACTAAGGAAGATCATTTGTCGGGGTTGAAATTCCATGAGCATTTGAATCTTCTAAGAGTATATATGTCAAAAACATGAATTTATTATTTATTTTTATTTTTATGTAATGGGATATTTTATAATTAATTTTTTATAATGTACTATTTACTATGCAGTGTCATTATCCTCTCCTTGTGCATGGGTGTGTGAACCATGACTTCACCCAATATCTACGACTTTCCATATATAAATTATCTGCATTTTTACAGTGGATCACATCAAATGCGACTCATATGGACAACATTCCATGATGGCATCAAGAGATAGATGAGATTTTTTGTATGTTTGTGAAGGATTTGTTGATGAGTTTCATGGACTTTCACGTTCATCTTCTAATTCACCTAGTAGATGAGGTTGAATTATTTTGGCTGGTTTCTTGTCAATGGATGTTATTCTTCGAGAGGTACATGAAGAAATTGAAAGGTTTTGTTCGACAAAGACCAAAACCTAAGGGGTCTATACCGAAGGGGTATATATTGTATGAGTCTCTCTATTATGCGAGTGAGTACATCATGTAGATGAATAACACACTAGGTGTGATAATTTGGGATGATGAAAGGGATGAATACAAAAGAGAAGGGGATATTCTTGAAACGAATGGAAAGAGGCACATCATAAAGAGTAAGTGAAGGCTTATAATTTATCAAACTACTACATAGTAACTATTCGCATTGAACTTCATATTAATACATATTTTGATCTCATACGTACTATATACTTTTGTTGGTTTGATTTGATCATCAACAAATTCAGAAATTGAAGCCATTAACAAATTCATTATTTACAATATGGAAGCAACACAAGCATGGGTCTTATTGTATAAAGAGAGGAGGATTAAATGGGAGAGTGACAAGAAATAATTCAATCAGTTGAATGGTAGAAGCATGCCTTATCCTAATCAATTAAAAGAAAATATGCCAATCACATGCCCTATAATTTAGCTTGTTGATGAAGTCAAAGAGAAATATGGTACATCTGGTCATTACCTACATGCTAAAGAGGATGCTCTAAACATAGGGATTGGGTGTAGTAACTCGGTAATTATATTCTATTTCTGTACAATTTTAACTTCATACTGCACCTTTGAATTGTAATATATATATTATTTCAATTATGCTCAGGTTATTAGACACATGACACTATGATTTTTTTTAACTTTTTTATTGGTGCATTTGTTCTCATCTATGTCGGCAGATGGACATCATTTTCACATAGAGGATGTAAATGATGAATGCATGACACAAGAACCTCGAGTGGAAGTTGAGTTCAACCAATCTAGTCATGCTAGCCACCATGATCAAAAGTGAATGTAAGGGACATTAGGTTTCATTGGAAAGATGCAAGGGATCATTCTAGTTGACTTCTCTTCATTCCATGTGTTATTTTTAGGCGCAAGTGGTGGGACACCTTTGATTAGAATAATGTGAATGAAGATTTTGATATTGGGATAATATTTATCAACTGTAGAAATATGTGGCATGAATCTAGGGAGCCTTATGTTTTCACAAAACCACTGCAACCAGGTGTTGTTTCACCCATATGTGTTGGATAGGGATTGGTGGTTCGTATTAAGACACGACCTTGGATCAAAACATATTTTTGAGATAAACAGTGTTATCATGCCAAGAAAGGAAGATAATCAGGGTGATGACAATGAAAAGTGACATGTACTTGTGTTATTTCATCATTTATATTATTGTTGTATGGTTTTTGCTGTCATTATTTCATTAATTACATTTTCTTTTATTCATCTTGTTTGAATTTTACAATATAATTGGTAAGATTTGAAAAGAATTATTATTAAATGAAAAAGTATTTATTAATATGGAAACGTAACTTTCAATTTAAAAAAAATCATCGGTGCACCCAAAACATATTCATGCACCAAATCTGGTGGGCTTCAAAACACAACTCCACCAGAATTGGTGAACAAATACCTTTGACACACCACTATAACTTCACAAATTTATATTTTCATAGTGTTGTGTCACACTTATGCACCCGCTGTCATGTATAATGTTTTAGCACTGATGAGGAAAGTTCATTTTGTCTAACACACTGAGCTATAACTATATATTTAAATATTATTTTTGCAGTGTGTTTGATAAATATGATCGCACCGGTGCGAGAGGAACATATCAAGCACACCGAATATGTGATGATAATTAAGAGACATTTATTTTTCTTTCAAATAGACTTAGTGATGCATTTTTATTTCCTATTTAGATTATGTGAAATAAAGATTTATTATTTTATATATTTAAACTAAATTATTTAAAGTAGACATGTCTTTATCATTGTGCAAATGATGTAATATTCGCTAGGAGAAATGTGAAAAACATGAATTCTATTGACTATGTTGTGATAAGTATGTGGAAAAAATAACATTTTTTGAGTTGTTCATTAGGAAACAATCAAATATATTATTTTTAAAAAGTTTAAATCTAATATATTAGCATTTTTGTATTATTTAACTCATATTTATTATTAAAAAGAGTTAAATTTAGACTAGTACAATAGCAAATAAAGAACCAAAATATCATCAAAACGTTATATCTTTTTACTAGAAAAAAAATCACTTGCCTCTTTAAGGGAGAACTTCCAATAGAGAAAATCCCTAACTACAATTAACTTCACTTGAAGCCTTATGTTACATTTATTTATCCTCATCTTTAGAGAGACAAATTTCTAACTTAAATAGGTAAGAGTTGCTATAAATATTATATTTAAATTGCTTGTAAATATCATAACTTCAGTAATAAACTAAATTTTATATAGATATAAATCTAAATTAATTGCATAGAGATGAAATTTATAGCTCAATATGGGAGAGATGTTTTCACATAATGTTAGATTTAAAAATAGTAAGATAATAATTTGAATTAACAAATTTAAAACAAGTAGTAGGTGAAATGGCAGAGCTTTCCCAAGGCATGCCAAACATGAAGAAAGAGATGAAAAATCTACAAATCATAATGATAATGCAGGATAGCAAGCTAGAGGAGATCCAACAACAGTTGAAGAATTTAACTCCAGTAGCGAGGGACGCAGCAACAACACCCAAGAATGTGGAAGACAAAAAATTTTAGCTCTTGTAGTTGTGTATTATGTTTGGTTTGGAGGAACAATATTTGATGGGTCCAGCCCCTCGTCACACTTACCAATGTTAATAAAGGATTATAAATGGAATTAAATAATGAGCAGTTTGATTAAATGTGATATTTTTTCATTCGACGGTTGATTACAATGATTTAATATTTGGTTGTTATCCGACACTTATGAAGGTATCAATCCTGCTTTGGTAATAGGTCCTAAAACCCTATCTCCTGGTCATTTTTCTTGTCGAACTGTTGAGGTTGAGGGTTTCACAGTATGGCCCTTCTGTGCGATTTTCACTGTAAAACTTTATGCTTCTCTTGGTATTCTGTTTCGGCTTTTGGCCTAAAAACTTATTCGACTTCACCATTTGGTAAGGGACTCTTGTTGACACTGGTTTTCCTTTGCTTGTTTCTCTTCATGATGCTTAATCTCTCTGCTGAGTTATGGAAAGTAGCTTACTTGAAAAGACTTAATGATTTTTTCTATATCCAATGTTATTGTCGGTTGTTTTGCTAGACTTGTGCAACTGCTCTTGTATTGGTTTCTTCTGTGCAACTGTTCTTTGAGCTCTCCACTTACATTTCTCTATTTCGTGGACAAGTTGTGGTCTCAGGGTCTTCAACTTTGGTTTCTTCAGCAATGACAAGGTAAGACTTCATTCTCTACTATTAGTCCTTTCTCCTCTTCATGCTTTTGTCTAACACACTCACTCCTTCATGAGCAGAGTGACCCTTGGTGACTACAACGTAGGTGCCCTGTTTCTGCAATGTAAGTTCGAAACCCTTGTCTCGATATTTTTTTCCGTCTCTTCTTTCTCTGCCACAAAATGCTCACAAATTGTTGTTGGTGTTTATCGTTGCAGGTGGGTTCATTCTAGAAGGTTTTGGCTTCGGCTCCTTGGGGTACTAGCTAGACCCAGGTAGGGTCGTTCCTTGTCATCTTTGTAACTTGTTTTATTCCCGTCGTTAATTAGGGTTCAACAGTCTATTGTGGAGATTTTTTCTGTTTTTGACAGTCTGGCCATATGTAGTCAAGGACTGTTAGGCTTGCATTATTTCGTTTGTGGATAGTTGTTATAGTTTTTTTTTCAACTAGGGTCTCTAAACCTGTCTACTATGACAAACTCATTGGAACTTGTACAACATTATTCGCATGGATGATATGTATATTGAACAGAGGTTTTATGACTGTATGTATTTAGAACAGAGGTTTTGCAATTACTTTGTGAATGAAACAAAGAGAGTTGATTCTTCAGAAAAATACTTGTGGACTTGTCTCTGTCTTTGTTGCTCAGAATGTATGCAACTTGTCTTTGTCTTCACTGCTCGAAATGTATAAAACTTACAAGAACCCTCTGCATTCTTTTGACTGATAATTTCTGGGATCGTGTGACCTCGTTTTTGTGATGTCCTCCGTAGTTATGTTTGCAAGCTTGCTTTGTTAGTTTATCAACCTGTTTTTTAATCAATGCAAATAGAACTATATGTGTGTATATGCTTGTGGAATAAATACCAGAGAATGTGCTTTCCCTGTATCAGGCAATTTAACAAAATGGTAGATAGACAGCTATAGGATATTAGAAAGTAGCTTGTGTGCTCAGAGATATTTTATTATATTTCTTCTTCTCAAAAGGTCGAACCTCTTACAATTGTATTCTGTCTCTTTTTCAATCATTTTCTGGAAACTGTTTCCTCCTAATTGTTGTTAGTTACATTCTTTTGGTTACTTTTTTAGTTCAAAAACTATTTATTTACCTACACTACAATCTGTAAAGGTTGACATGAAAATAAAAATAATTACTTGCAACAGTTTGACTAATTAATCCTCTACCTTCCTAAATATTGTTTCTTTACAAAATTAAAATAACAATAACAAAAGAAAAATGACTACAGTGTTCACTTGGCAATTTCCTTCTCAGTCCTCTCAGAGACCAAACAGCCTTCTGTCATGATGACCTGTTAGATAGATGCTCTTGCAATAGGCTCCCGGGGTGATAAAAGGTCATGGCTCTGTTCCATGAGCTCCTCCACAGAATAACCCACCTTTTGTATCTATGCCGTGTCGAGCCATGAACTATCCTCGATTGGATGGTTCTTCGACTTGAAAAGGTATCACAGATACTCCTTCTTGCGAGTCCTCTTGGCCACCTATGTGTCTAGAATCTTCTCACTATCATGGGGTTGAGGCGAAGGCATGTGCCTCATCCAAGAACTACCTCCAACTTCGGTGTCCCGTTCTGGCCGTACCACACTGTCATCTTCCAGGTTGGCAGTATATGGGAACAGTTCTGCCACATTGAAAATAGGTGATATACCTATATCTGGTGGTAGCTGTATTTCATAAGCATTGGCTGAGAATTCACGTAGAAATTACAGGGACCATTGTTCTTAAATTTTAGGTTGTTGTATGCACCCTTAGGAAACCGTTCCTTGTGTAAGTGTGCAAGGACTTCATCCCCTACATTGAATTGTACTTCTCATCTCTTTAAATCTGCCTTTTGTTTGTATTCTTGAATGTTGTCCTACAACTTTGTTATATTATATGTGAATGCAGGTTTAGCTGCAGATGATGGAGAAAAATTTATACAGAAGAGCAGCCAAATAAAAATTAACGAAGAAGATTTTGTGGAAGAATTTAATCCATCGAACAAAGATGCTCAATTGCTGGAGAGAATGCTGGAAAGTCAAAATTCATTGCAGAAATTAGATGTTGCAGAGGGATATATCCTTAAATATATTCAGGAAGTTTCGTTGGAGGCAATGTCTACAATGGTAGCAAGAGAAAAAGTAGAAGAAAATAAACAACAATTTGAAGAGTTAGTTAATAGCAGCGACAACCTGAAGCAGAGAGAAAGAGGTAACAATGAATGGAAGAATATGGACCGGCCCAAAGATATGCTAGAGATGGAGATTGAAGAGTTATGGCAGTTGATGATGAAGCAGTCCATTTGGAGGAAAATGATAGCAGTAGGAAGGATGATCAATTAGAACTTGAATCTGGTTGAGAAAGAGAGGAAGGTGAAATAGAATATAGAAGAAATACAACAACAACAAAGGTACAAGACACTTGGGAAGCTACAAACTAAATTTTGGGACCCTGGAGGTTTCTATCAACACATGAAGACACATGATCAGAAGATCATGAATATTTTCTACTTTGGGAGTCTAATGCAGGAGCATTCAACCCAAGAGAAAATCATTGTGTCTTAGTAGACATAGGGGGGTCATGTGTTTTAAGGAAGTTGGTTTCCTAAATCTCAAATTAATGTAATATTTAGGCTTTTAAGTGATTAGAATAGGAATTAATTAGATGTGTGAGGTTGTTTGTAAATGCTCTCGAATAAAGGAGAACATGAGTGGTTAGTAATGACAAAAGAGTTAGAAGTCAATTATAACTCTTAAAGTAGTTCATGATTCGAGGAACTAGAGAGAGTTCTTAGGAATTAAATTAAGTCAGAAGTGGACATATAGGATAGAGGACATTTAGGAGTTAGTTCAGTAGATCTAGGATTTGAACTAGAATTAGTTCAAAGAACCTTTCTGGTATAAATGTAAGCCTACAGGAAGAGTGAAGAAAAGAGGCCACTGATACTGAAGAATAGGCCTGTGAGAGATAGAGAGTCTCTGATATGTAATCAATTGTTTATATTTATATATACAAAGATTTATTCCAGAATTGTATAGATGTGTGGAATGAATATCGAGTGATTGTATTACATGTAATGATCTAAATGGGATCCTTAAAAATATTTCATGACTGTTCCAAATTATGTCAGATCAAATCTTATGAATAACAAGATTATCAGAAATGACCTCTAGACAATGGCAATTGTGCCCAGCATAGAACAACGAGGACCCTCGCTTAAAGCACGCTGACCATTGGCCCATGGAGACCGCGCATGGACCCAAATTACCAATCGGAAGCCCAGATCTAGAAACAGAGGCAATTTCTATTGTAGGACAAAACCCTCAGAGAAGGAAAGCCCCGACCACTCGGTCACAAGGGAAAATGGTAAACCATGCAGAAAATGTTAGAAGGCGGGTCCCACACCCAAAACCGACAGGATATCGCATGCACTTCCAGCGGTAAGTGGGTTTGGCTGAGTTCAGTGTGATGCCATACACTGAGTGACAGGTGTGCAACTAGAGAGAAAACCTCTTACATTGTGTGAGTAATGGTCAAGAAACTTACCCACACGATATAGATGGAGACCATAGGATCTGGAGGCTCCAGATCAATGGCGGAGAATTAACTCGATGGATGACTGGATTTGATGAGAAAATAGACTGAGGCACACAAATATTTGAGATCTGGCATGACCGATGAGCTAGCAGGAGAATCAATTTTGTGGGCAAATCATGGAGTAATGGAAATAACGACTGTTTGAAGAAAACTGACACTCAGTTCGTAAGGTGACAAGTGGCCACCTCTCTGTGCAGCGTTACACAACGATGATGATGTAGAGCAAGGAATTGCAGCAGACAGAGGCAGGTGATCCAGAGAGTTGGGAAAAGGAAACGAACAGTGAGGGAGCAGATTGGCTTTAAGCCATGAACAGACAAAGAGCAGAGAGAGAGACAGAAGAACAGAGAAAAAAGTGAATTGCAGAGAGTAGAGAAGCCGAGCCAACCTACAAAGCAAAGATAACATCGAGCAGATAGAACAAAGAGAGTCCGAAAGTCTGTGAACTCCAGAGAAGGCTTGAGAGGTTCAAACAACTCCTCTGTGTAGACCTGTCAGGTATTGAGTACCAAATTGAACTCATACCAGTGAGACCAGTTGAGGTCGAGATCCAATAAGGGGGATTTTGTGTACTCTAGAGGCTTGGGGGATCCAAGTACCACCCTACTGATCATCATTTGTTAAGTGAGACTCAAATTGAGCTCCTTATTGTAAAATATCTGCTTTAAGACAAAATAGAAAAGGCCATCACTGAAGGATGGACTAGGAGACATAACCTAGGAGGACTGGGTGAACTCCTTATTAAATTTGTTGTGTTTTTATATTTCCTTACTGTGTTTCTCTTGCTATTTCAAGTGTCTGTGTATTTCACAATCTTATTGATCCATTGCCTAAAATAACATAGACACACCCCAACACATGAGTCTATAATACCTTCATTAATTAACTGAGATCATTCATGAGTGATTTCAGATCAAGTGTTATCAGAGCTCCTAGGTTGTTTAAGGTTAAACAAGCTTGTGCTGGATTTTGTTGTTGAATGCTAACTAGATCAAAGCTTAAATTAGGAGAAGGAGAGTTGGTCAAAACTAACATGGAGATTGGAAGAGTCTATCCTCAGAAGAAAATGTCAGAAGAATGTCCCTTAGGGCTAGACCCTCAATTTATAGATAGTTTCCTAGCCAAGAGGTCCATGGTAGAGGAAATGTATAAGGAATTTAGGAAACATAAAGATGAGGATTCATCAGGCTCCAAACAAGATAAAGCAGAAGAAGAATCTCTCTTCCATGACCACTCAAAAGGCAAGGGAAAGAAGAAAGCTTTCTCACACCTCTTAATAGCCCTGATCATAAAAAGAAGGCATCTTTGATTAATTTAGATGTTAAATTTGATTTACCAATATATGATGGAGAGCTGAATGCAGAGAAGCTAGATAATTAGATTAGGTAAAGTGATGTTTATTGCAGAGTGCAGAGTATCGACTTAGACAAGAGTAAGATTTAGCTGGCCAGCCTATGCCTCGGAGGCACTGTCTTGGTATGGTGGGAAGGCAGGACACAAGCTGACATGAAGAAAAATGGTAAGCTTCTTTCTGTCTGAAGTGAATTTGTTTCTGCAATCGAAAAATAGTTCTATCCACTAGCTTACATGCAAAAAGTCATGATGAGCTGGTAACCTCTTCGCCAATTGAAAGGACAAAGTGTACAGGGTTACACCCAAGAACTTAGGAAGAGAGTTTTGATTCTAGCAATTTCATTAGAATCACCTGAGACTCTGTTGAAGTACATAGGGGGTATACACAGCTACATGAGGCACACTATCCTCATGTTTAATCCCACTAGTATAGATGAGGTATATATTCAAGCTACGCATCTAGAAGCTAGAGGAAAGAATGTGAACCCAGAAGTTGGAGCATCATCTAGGCCCATTGCCAGCAAGAATATGGAGAAAAGAAAACAGAAATGGAAAGAAAGGAAGACCAATACTGCACAAAAGACAAAGTCTTCATGCACTCACTATAAAAAAGATGGGCATGATGATGAGCACTGTTGGATTCTACATCTAGAGCTGAGACCTAAGAAGCTCGAGGGCAAGAAGAAGAAGGTTGTTGCACCTATTCAGAAAGATTTGGGGTCGGACTCAGGAGATGAAACAACCATTGCAGCCACACGTATAAAAGGTAAAAATTCTGAAGCATCTACTAGTAATTCTGCACAATCTATTAATGATGAAGAAAATGAGAAAAAATACATGAGCTTTTCCATATTAGAGTTGCTTCCAAACATCAAAAGATTGACACTTTGTTTGATAGTGGCTCACAAGTAAATTTAATTTCTAAAAAAATTGTAAAGAAGTTGGGATTACTGACTACACCTCACAAGAAACCATACCCCTTAGGTTGGTTAAGTGATAAAGCACAACTACAAGTGACTAGGCAATGTAAAATTAAGTTTTCTTTTGGGTCAGCATTTGTAGATGAGGTTGAGTTAGATATAGTTCCTCTGGATATATGTGGAATTGTTTTAGGAAGTCCTTACTTATATGATAGGAAAGCTATTTTCTATAGAGATGAGAACAAGTGTCTGCTCATTAAAGATGGAATTGAATACTTTGTAAGAGCTCATAAGCTCGAGAATAATTATACTCTCATAAACTCACCGCAGATGAAACAAATTGTAAATTCATGCAAACAATTTTTACTGATGGTTGTAAAGGAAAAGAAACCTAATAAAACAAATGTATTTGAGGGTTGTGATGCTAAACAGAAAGTTATTTAGAAAATTTTGTTTCAGAATATGATATCTTGTTTGAAGAACCTAAAGGTCTGCCACCCAAAAAGGAAATAGTGCAAGATATTAATTTGCAGCAAGATGCTCCATTGCCTAACATTGGGATGTACAAGTTGTCCTCTTTAGAGAATGTAGAAATCAAGAAGCAGGTGCAGGACTTTCTCGAGAAGGGGTTCATCAAACCTAGGACATCACCATGTGGGTCACTAATCGTTTTGGTGAGAAAGAAACATGGCTCGTGGAGAATGTGCATTGATTACCGAGCACTAAATAAGATAATGATAAAATATCGTTATCCCCTTCCTTGCATAGATTACCTATTAGATCAGTTAAAGGAATTTGTTTATTTTTCCAAGCTAGACTTCCATAGTGGATATCATCAGGTCAGAGTTGTAGAACAAGATGCATGGAAGACTACTTTCAAAACAAAGTAGGGATTGTATGAGTGGCTGGTTATGCCTTTTGGCTTAACTAATGCTCCTGTTACTTTCATGAGAATAATGAATGATGTACTCAAAGCTTTTCTTGATGGTTTTGTTATTGTATATCTGGATGACATTCTTATATTTAGCAAAACATGGGAAGAACATTTAAAGCGTGTTAAGCAGACACTAGATGTTTTGAAAAGAGAAAAACTTTATGTTAAACTCTAGAAATGTGAATTTGGAAAAACATCTTTGAATTATTTGGGTCATATAGTATGGGGTGGTGAATTGAAGATAGATCCCTCTAAAGTTGCATTCATTATAAACTGGCCTAAACCCAAATTTGCTACAGAAGTGAGAAGCTTCTTAGGAGTAGCACAATATTGGAGAAAGTTCATTTCTAACTTTTCCTTAGTTGTAGCCCCCTTACATGCTTTGACAGGGTTGAACAAGGTGTTTCAGTGAGGAGCCAAACAACAGAAAGCCTTCGACACCTTGAAAGAAAATATTAGTACAGCACCAGTACTAGCACTACCAGATCTTCAAAGCCCATTTGAGATTCAAACAGATGCCAATGACTATGCCATGGGAGTAGTGTTGAAACATCTTTGAATTATTTGGGTCATATAGTATGGGGTGGTGAATTGAAGATAGATCCCTCTAAAGTTGCATTCATTATAAACTGGCCTAAACCCAAATTTGCTACAGAAGTGAGAAGCTTCGTAGGAGTAGCACAATATTGGAGAAAGTTCATTTCTAACTTTTTCTTAGTTGTAGCCCCCTTACATGCTTTGACAGGGTTGAACAAGGTGTTTCAGTGAGGAGCCAAACAACATAAAGCCTTCGACACCTTGAAAGAAAATATTAGTACAGCACCAGTACTAGCACTACCAGATCTTCAAAGCCCATTTGAGATTCAAACAGATGCCAATGACTATGCCATGGGAGTAGTGTTGAAACATCTTTGAATTATTTGGGTCATATAGTATGGGGTGGTGAATTGAAGATAGATCCCTCTAAAGTTGCATTCATTATAAACTGGCCTAAACCCAAATTTGCTACAGAAGTGAGAAGCTTCTTAGGAGTAGCACAATATTGGAGAAAGTTCATTTCTAACTTTTCCTTAGTTGTAGCCCCCTTACATGCTTTGACAGGGTTGAACAAGGTGTTTCAGTGAGGAGCCAAACAACAGAAAGCCTTCGACACCTTGAAAGAAAATATTAGTACAGCACCAATACTAGCACTACCAGATCTTCAAAGCCCATTTGAGATTCAAACAGATGCCAATGACTATGCCATGGGAGTAGTGTTGACACATCATGGTAAACCCATATGTTATCATTATCAGACATTTAATTCTGCAGTAGTTAACTATCCAACATATGATAAAGAATTGTATGCATTAGTACAGAGTGTGAAAATGTGGAAACATTACTTAATGGGAAAAGAGATAGTCATACATACTGATCATCTACCACTTCAATATCTACACTCCCAAACTAAGTTGCAACAATCAAGACACTATAGGTGGATGGGTTTTCTACAAAAGTTTCATTTAGTCATTAGATATAAAAAGGGCATACATAATAAAGTTGCAGATATGTTGTCTAGACCTGTTATAAATGCATCCACTATACTTAAGCATAATTCAGTACGGCATGAGAGCTACATTGAACAATATGCTCAAGATATAGATTTCAAAGTTGTATATGCAACTTTAACTCAAGGCAAACGAGTAGAAGAATTGGATTATCACATTAAGGACCAACTCTTGTATCATTGTGGGAAGCTATGCATTCCGCAAACTGAAAGAGTAAAGATAATTCGAGAACACACCTCTAATATCAGGTCACTTTAGTGTAAGTAAAGTGGTTGCAGTGCTACAAAGATTTTTTTATTGGCCAAAAATGAATGAGACAGTTTCTAGATATGTAAGAGGGTGTACCATGTGTGCTAAAAGTAAGCCCAGCAATTGAAAACTAGGCTTGTACACTCCACTACCAGTTCCTTCTCATACTTGGGAAAGTATTTCGATGGACTTTGTTGCAGGACTACCTAAATCTAGGAAAGGTCATGACTATTTATATGTTGTTGTGGATAGGTTCAGCAAAATGTGTATTTTGATACCTTGTAATAAACAGATTACAGCTGAACAAATTGCAAAGCTATTCTTTCAGCATGTATGGGTTCATTTTGGATTACCCACTTCCATTGTATCTGATTGAGACACCTGATTTGTTTGAAAGTTTTGGTCGAGTCTGTGGGAACTGATGGGCACCAAGCTGAAGAAAAGCATAACCTTTCATCCAAAAACAGATGGCCAGATAGAAGTGGTCAATAGGACAGTGATCCAGTTGCTCGGAGGCTATTGCAGCAAGCATCCCAAACTTTGGGATGAACATTTGTGTTATGTGAAACATGCTTACAATGGAGCAAAACATTCTTCTACACAGAGATCTCCTTTTGATACCTATTTTGGTTTCACACCAAGGTCTCCCTTGGATTTTGTCTTTGGTAAAGGCATAGCAGTTGATGGACACAATGATGTGGACAAGGAAACCAAGTTCTTTGAAAAAGTCCAAGAGATTCACTAGGAAGTACAGTAATAGCTGGAAAAGAGCAAAGCCAAATACAAGGTAAGGCATGACAAGCATCAGATGGAGCATAGTTTCCAAGTTGGTGATTAAGTCTGGCTGTATATCAGCAAAGAAAAAATGCAAGGCGAAGGTAAAAAGCTAAAGCCAATAAAGTATGGACCTTTCAAGACACTTGAGAAAACTGGTGAGAATGCTTTTCGCCTTGATTTACTAACTTACATGCACATCTACTCAATCATTAATACAGACAACTTGAGACTATTTGAACCTTCATTAATTGAAGATCCCGAAGAGCAAAGTCAATTGCCTTCTATTAATCATCTGTTACCTTAATATCTCAATGAATTGTAGGAAGACATAGTTCTAGATAGGAAGGTGAGCATGACACATAGGGGAGATGTTGAGTACCTCAGGGTTGGACTGAAGGGTTCAAATCCACGTAGTGCAAAATGGATAGAGATTGGACAAGTGAGATAGTTATATCCTCACTTAGTCAATGCTTGAAAACCAACTTTTGGTGGTCCAAAAGCTTTTTCAGTGGGAAGGCCATGATCCGAATGCGATCCTTAAACATATTTCATGAATATTTCAAATTATGTCAAATCAAATCTTATGAATAACAAGCTTATCAGAAATGACCTCTAGACAATGGCATTTGTGTCCAGCACGGAACAATGAGAACCCTCGGTTAAAGCGCACTGACCATAGGCCGATGGAGACCACGCATGGATGAAAATTGGTAATTGGAAGCATGGATCTAGAAATAAAGGTAGCTTCTGATACGCGATTAGCGCGGGATAAAAACCCTCAGAGAAGGAAATCCCCGAGCACTCGGTCACGAGCGAAAACGGGAAAGCATGTATAAAACATCAGAAGACAGGTCCCACACCCAAAACCAACAGAATATCATGTGCACTTCGAGCGGTAAGTGGGTTTGGCTGAGTTCAGTGCAATGCCATACACCTGGTGAGGCCTGTCCAGTGGATGAGAGAGAAAATTGCTTACATCACATGAGTAATGAGCAAGCAACTTACCTGAACGATATAGACGAAGAGCATAGGATCTGGAGGTTCAATATCAATGGTGGAGAATTAACCCGATGGATGACCAGATTCAATGGGAAAATAGAATGAGGCACATAAATATTTGAGGTTCGGCATGACCGATGAGCTCGTAGGAGAATCAGTTTCAGAGGCAAATCCTGGAGTAACAGAAATAACAACCGTTTGAAGAAAAATAACACTCAGTTCGCAAGGCGACAAGTGGCCACCTCTCTGTGCAGTGTTACACAGCGATGATGATGCAGAGCAAGGAATTCCAACAGATAGAGGTAGGTGATCCAGAGAGCCAGGAAGAGGAAATGAACAGTCAGGGAGCAGATTGGCTTTAAGCCACAAACAAACAAAGAGCAAAGACAGAGACAGAAGAAGAGAGAAAAAAGTGAATTGTAGAGAATAGAGAAGTTGAGCTGACCTGCAGAGCAAAGGCAACATCGAGAAGATAGAACAGAGAGAGTTCGAGAGCCTGTGAACTCCAAAGAAGGCTTGAGAGGTTCAAGCAACTCCTCTGTGTATACTTGTCAGGTATTGCGTACCAAATTAGACTCATACCACTGAGACTAGTCGAGGTTGAGATCCAGTAAGGGGGAGTCTGTGTACTCTAGAGGCTTGGAGGATCCAAGTACCACCCTACTGATCATCATCTATTAATTGAGACTCAAATTGAGCTCCTTATTGTAAAATATCTACTTTAAGACACCATAGAAAAGACCACCACTGAAGACTAGACCTGGAGACGTAGCCCAGGAGGATTGGGTGAACTCCTTATTAAATTTGTTTTGTTTTTGTATTTGCTTACTGTGTTTCTCTTTCTATTTCAAGTGTCTGTGTATTTCACAATCTTATCGATCTGTTGCCTAAAATAACATAGACACACCCCAGCACATGAGTCTGTAATACCTTCATTAATTAACTGTGATAATTCACGAGTTATTTCAGATCATGTAAGTTAATAATTCATAGGTTCTGTAACAGGGTTACAGATAGAGTTCTATAGAATGCGCAGAGAGGAGAGAATGATTCAGAGGAGTCATTAGGGATCTTGGAATCCAGCTGAAGAATCAGAGGAAGCTCTAGAGAGGAAGCGAAGGGAGAATTCACAGAGTTAAGCTCTGAGGAAGCGGAAGAGTGAAAACCTGAAACCCTGAAGAAAACCCCAAAATCGCAGAGGAACCAATGAAAATAGCGTAAAGTCTAAGTAAAAGGGACGAGCGGAGAAGTGAGGCGTTGGCACAGAGTAACCGTTGGATCTCAGTGATCAACGGTCCAGATTAAACAACAGAGGAACCTAAAGGAACTATCAGAACTGACCGATGGAGTAGATCAATGGTCATCGCATGTGAAAGAGCATAAGAGTTAACGCAGTGAAAAGGCAGATTTATAACCTCGAGTGGTATTTCAGGCAGCAAAGCAGTGGTAAGTGGTATCGAGGGCTTGGCTCCGATTCCACTAATCGGAGGACATGTAGCAGCGAAGGAGCGAGGGGAAACTGATTTATCGGGCGGTTAACCCCCGTGTGCATTGTCAACCCAAAGAAAATGTGAACCATCCGATCTACTAAGAGTAGATCAACGACAGAGGTTTAATATGCAAGTTGGTCGATAGGGGATCGAGGTATGGAAGTGACACGTGATAATGCGAAGGGTCGATGGGTGCACAACCGATGAAGTTATGGGTGTGGGTTTATAAAGTTTGAAGTCTCACAGTTCAATCGCATATCTGATGCAAAGGTGGTGTGTATCAGTGTGACCGTGGAGGAGCCGATACATGATTGCGATAAAGGTGGAACCTCAGGAAGCATGTCAAGACCGTACTAAAGTAGAAAGGTTTGTTTTAAGGGAATTTCCTTTCTAATGGTTTATAATAAAATAGCACCGATGGAAGGTCTTTATGTGTTAATTATATATAACCAATGTTAAGAAAGGAAAAGGTTATATATATGTGGTTAAGGGGTAACAAAGCTTATGAGGGTTTGAAAGTCTCAATAGGAAGGGGTTAATGAAATACTTTAATAAAGTCTTAAATGGAGGCTTGAATTTTGATTAAAGTCCCGATAAGTATATATGGCTAGGAGTTAGCCTATGTTGATTAATAGGGGCCTTAACCATTGGAGGATGAAGATTTGACTCCTTGGTGAGTTAAATACCTGGGACAAGTGTGATTATGCATATTACATGCATACTGTGGGTGTAAGAAGGGGAATCCTGACATCAGATATTAACATCATTTGGGATGTCACATTTGCTAGAAGATCCACACTTCGCCTTCTTAGGCTGGGATTCTTCGAGATTGGAAAAAAAATCATTGGAAGAGATTTTATGTTTATTTGCTGCAATCTAGAAATTTTTCTATTTTTCTATTTATCTTTAATATGTGTGCCGTAATCCTCATTAGTCTGAGTTTCTTTGTAATAACTTGCATATTTTGGATATGACGATTATATTTTGGGTACAACCTTCGGGGGCTTAGTTTTACCTCTCTTGATGTGTTTTGTTTTAACCTCATTCTTCTTAGAAGGAGTACCTATACCCTTGTTCCTGCTAGGGGGAAATTGGACAGTTTTGGCTTTAAAGACCTATCCCCTTCTTCAAAAGAAAGATTTGTTTATTTATAATATTAAAGATCATTTTAATACATATCATGATTCAAAGGGATAGAGGAAGGTTTATGAAGCACCAAATCAGGGTGTAAAGAGATTTGAGATTCAAATTTCCCTACAGAACAAGTTTTATTGAAACCATTTCTTACGAGGAAGGACTCCCAGTCCTGCCCCAATTTACCCAATTGATAATTTACTGACATGAGAATGATATTTTGATGAATAAGGGAACAATGTACATTAGAGTGACACTTATGATATGTAGAAGACATTTTAACCAGACTCCTATAGAGGAAATGCAACAAATTAAGTTTATATCCCAATAATATTATGAATAATATGACATGATAGAAGAATACAAGATTGTATCGCCCTTCCGAAGTTATATAAATATGCAAGAACAAAATCATATTTTTTCGTTGGGATTTGATATAAGAGGTTAGCATACCTTTGATTTTGTAAGTGGATGCTATTTTTACAAATAATTTCTTCCTAGGAATGTCTCAGAACCTTTGGTTCTTTGACCAGACTTTTCCATCAACCGACATACGAGTGTTTTATTTTCCCCTGTGAAATCAACATCTCATACCATAACATTATGGCCATCAAATGAAGTGGAAAATGGCTACTGACCATAATCATATCCTTGAAAGAGCTAGAGAAATTCAAACAAGCTTACTACCCGAAAGATCTCGACACGTTCACTGTATACCTCCAATAAATTTGTGCCCATAGTTTCAACTTGGTCCACTCGTGACATGAATGGGCTTTGTAAACTTCCATAATTAGAAAAAGGTCGAAACTACTAGGTCAAGATACAATCGAGAAAGATCTCAAAACCCTTAACCTATAACCATCGATAGATAAAATAATAGAACAGAGTGACGAAGCCAAATGGCTAGTCCAACCAAGAAAACCCTAATCAATCATACAAAGGAAAATAAAATAAAAACCATTCATGGTCATAACAGGCTAAAACACATATAATCATTATATTGGTATACGTGGTAAACATCGACCATACTAGTCCTATACAGCTACCGAAAATGCAATAGTTCCTTGAACTCAAAAAAAGATATTCAAGAGAGTGGAAAAGAAAGCCCAAAAGTCTAAGGTCACAACTTAGCTCCATTAAAATACTAACCATGTTCAAAAAATTGAATAGTAAACTATACATAACCCAAGGTCAACACTAATATTCCAAGAGCGAGAACTTTCCATCATATAAACATTGTTAAAAAAGGAAACCGTCATAAAATGTTGCATACAAACAATAGTCAAAGAAATCATTTACAAGTTAAGTGATAGGCTATAAGTTATAGTTACAAATAAAGTTGCTCGAAATCATAAATCCTATAACAACCTTTTCCTTTTGAAATCATTCAATGGTAGTCCTTTGGTAACACATTTATTTTTGAACCAATGTTAAGGATCCCTAATCCTTTTCCAAATACCCAGCGAAAGTCTATCATCAACAAGAATTACACACTCTATCTTAAGAAAAGGTAATTACATATGGAAACCAAACCAATGTTGGAAAAGTGAAAAGGAAGGAGAAATAGAGA
This sequence comes from Pinus tabuliformis, assembly GCA_031772625.1. Classification (NCBI taxonomy): domain Eukaryota; kingdom Viridiplantae; phylum Streptophyta; class Pinopsida; order Pinales; family Pinaceae; genus Pinus; species Pinus tabuliformis. The sequence goes on along the minus strand of CM062820.1, from coordinate 923,668,562 downwards.
GGGAGGTCATATCATTTGGTAGTGAATGAGAGGGGAGGTGGTTAGCCTACCAACAGGGTGGAATTCGATCTGATTATGTCTTAGGAACTTATGTACTTAGCCAACAACCTATTTTAGTGGGAGTTTTCATTCTCTAATCACATACTCTCTTATTTTCTTGCCTTATACCATTGCTCCAATGCAATCACTAGCAAGAAAAACTTAAAGTTATCCTAGTCTTCTCTGCTCTTCCAAATTAGATTTAGCATTAGTGTTGGTGATGAGTAAGATCAACTCCCCTTGAAACAAATTTAAAGTTTTTAATATTCACTGAAATAGGTGGTATATTCCTGGCCAACCCTAACTAATAAATGTTTATTTACATATTTACATGTTTATTGTCTAGGGCTATTGTTGTTTTGGTTCCCCCATTTGGATTGTTTAAAAATAGACTCTTTTGTTTGATATCAAATCCTAGCACTGTCATTATATAGAGAAGTAGATAGTTCATGAATTATTGGAAGTTATTTAGGTCTTTTTATACATATAGACGATCAAAATGAAAACTCCTTTTATTTGCTTCCAAAACATCACTGCATATTTCAAGCATTATCTGATAACATGTCAAACTCAACTATATAAAAAATTTCGTTGTCATATTCATGTATATATTTATTCTCCTTATATTTGTTATTTATTTTAATGATTTCTTGGATTTTCTCTCCCCTAAAATGGTATTTCTCTAAGATAGACTAAGTCCTTCATTGCTTTCATGAGAAGCTCCCCCTGAGATCATGAAGATTGCATTTTGTCATTGAATTCACAGGTTCTTCCTCTTTCTCCCCTTTCGACACTTTAGTATATTACCTTTTGCTTTTTGCATTTTCTTTTAACTTAATTTTTGGTCTACTTGCAATAGCTTCCATCTTCCGCCTAAATTTCTTTAGGGTATATAGAAACTTACAATCCTTAGCTTGGTGGCCAAGGTTGATACATAAATGGCACCTTATATGACAAAGAAAGGTCAGAAAAGGTTTGTATCTTTTTGAGTCAATTCTACTTTTCTTTAGATACATTTTGCATTCGATAGCTTTCTGTTTAAATCCATTACATAAGTAGCAGTAACGAAAAAAAAAATTATGTATTTGGTGGATAGTTGCCTTCTATGTTTGCTTGATGAAAAATCCATTACATACATTTTTCATTCGGTAGATTTATGTTTAAATTCATTACATGAGTAGAAGTAACCATAAAAATTATTTGTGTATCGGGTGGATGGTTGTGTTCTCTGTTTGCTTGTTTAAAAATAGACTCCTTTGTTTGATATCAAATGTTAGCGCTATCATTATATAGAGAAGTAGATATTTCATGAATTCTTGGAAGTTATTCATGTCTTTTGGTACATCTAGAGGATCAAAACGAAAACTCCTTTTCTCTGCTGCCAAAACCTCACTGCATACTTCAAGAATTATCTGATAACGTGCCAAACACAACTACATAAAAAATGCCTTTGGCATATTTCATGTATGTATTTAGTATCCTTATATTTATTATTTCTTTCAATGAATTATTGGATTTTCTCTCCCCCTAAAATGGTATTTCTCTAAGATATACTAAGTCCTTCATTGCTTCCATGAGAAGCTCCCCCTAAGACTATGAAGACTGCATTTTGTCATTTAATTCACAGGTCGTTCCTTTTTGTTCCCTTTTAACACTTTATTATATTTCCTTTTGTTGTCTTCATTTTCTTTTAACTCAATGTTTGGTCTACATGAAATAGCTTCCATATTCCATCTAGATTTATTCAGGATATATGGAAACTTAGAATCTTTGGCTTTGTGGCCAAGATTGCTACATAAATGGCACCTTATATGAGAAAGAAAAGTCAGAAAAGGTTTGTATATTTTTTAGTCATTTCTACTTTTCTTTACATACACTTTGCATTCAGTATATTTATGTTTAAATCCATTACATAAATAGAAGTAACCATAAAAATTATTTGTGTACCTTGTGGATGGTTGGCTTCTCTGTTTTCTTTCTTGAGGAAGCCTTTTTGTTTTCTTCATGTTCTGTTGATTAGTCATGGTTTTCTCGTCCTTACATTATACTACTACATGTCCAGGTTCATGACAAAAAAATAATTAGATATCTTTAAAGGGAGCAAAGAATCTCCTCTGGGATCTTCCAAATTTTCTCATCTCCCATCCAGAAGAAAGTGGTATTTTTTCAAAGAGAATTTTCTTTGACTCATTCTTTTCATTTTGATTATTCTTCTTGCCTTTGTCTATTTCCTTGTAAATTATGTTGGTTGTCATTTCTCCTACACATATTTTTAGGGTTGCAATGTCATATTTAATGGCATATATTAACAATAATCACTTGATAATAATATTAATATTAATAAGTTAATAATAATATTAACAACTTTATAATATTACTTATATAAACAATTATATATTAATACACCATGAATTAGCAATATAACATTATAACATGTTTTAGTATTATGTTAATTTTATATTATTAGGTTCTAATATTGGGTTTATAATATTGGGGTTTATTATATTAGTTTTTTTAATATTTATAATATAAGGTTTAATATTGACAATGAAACAAATAGAGAGAGCTCTAGCGAATATGGCGGTTTAGGGTTGAGGACAGACCTGCAAAGTTCTCAGCAGCCCTGCCAACATTCTCCAGTAAAACGACAAACCATAAGCGACAAGGAGCAACGCGTGAATCATGAACATCCCTCAGGGGGAGGACATGGTGCCTCCCCCCAATGACAGTGAAAACACTCAAATGCATGAGGAAGATCTCAGGCAAACTGTCTAGGATGAAACAAGAGACGGATTGGATACACAAACTGCTAAGACGATTGACAATGAGACTTCCAAAGTGACATCGGCTACCTGCAAGCCGGTTGCAGCTAAAAGACCAAAGATTGAGTTCCCATGTAACCAAATCAATACTCAAATCCAGTACATGAAGGATCACGCTTTGATTGGGAAATTTATAGGCTTTTGGCCTACAGAGAAAGCTCTGCATGGATGGATCATAGCCAAGTGGAAGCCGAAAGGACACATTACCCTGCAGCTGGGGCCTAAGGGCTTCTTCACGACAATTTTCAACTGTCTAGAAGATCGAAATAGAATTCTTGATGGAGTACCATACTTTTTTAATGCAGCTAGACTGTATATGAGGGATTGGATTGAAAGATTCAATCTAGATAAAGAAGATCTTAGCTGGGAACCAATTTGGATCCACCTCTACTCCCTCCCTCTAGAGTACTAGGATGAAGATTCACTACAAGATATTGGGAATGGTCTAGGGAAATTTATCAAAACTATAGAGGAGACAAAACTCTGAAGATATACCTCCTATGCTCGAATCTCCATCTACATGCATCTAAGCAAGGCTCTTCCAGATGCGATAAGTCTATTCAATGATGATTTTTAATGGGTTCAATCAATAGATTATGAACATATCTCATTTCAATGTAGGAAATGCCATGCCCTTGGTCATCTGTTTCGTGATTGTCCTTTAAATTTGAAGACCTCATCCCCCACCTCTTCCGACAAACCTGACTCAAATGGATTGACCAAAGTCACTAACTGCAGGAAGAATGACAAAAAGCCTATTTCAAACCCTAAGACACCTGTTTCCAACTCGTTAATGCCTTCTACAAGCAATAGTTTTGAAACCCTGGCCCAGCCGGAGATAAATAACCCCGAAATCCCTGCTCACTCAGAGGAGATGCCGAAGACGAAATCACAATCCGTCCCCACTGGCTCAAAGAAGACCACAAAGTCTAAAAAAACCATAGACCTCACCTCATCCTCTCCTAGTATGGTTCCAACATGGAGCACTCAAGGCATGGATGTGGACAACATGTAACCTACAACCAGAGCTGTAACGGAAACAATAGAGGAAAGGAGTGAAACCCAACACATGGAAGAAGAGCCTAAAAGCATAGATATTGGAGATCTGGATATACTTGGCTTAGAACAAGCTTGCAAGACAAAAAACTATGACAAGATTCCAGAAAGACAGCTGGAAAACCTGGAAGTGATCCTTTCCAGAGCACAACAACAAAGAACCCTTGGCATACAGCTTGGAAGTCAATGGGATGGCAAAAACATTACCAAAGACAATAAAAAGAGAGGAAGGAAAATGGATCTCCAACGCACCATTTGCATTGGGGAAATGCTGGTGGAATCCGGAAGATATTCCAAGCTTACAAAGTATTACAACACCCTCCCCAATATTACATCATGAAGCTAACTTCATGGAATATTAGAGGGTTCAACAGCCTCGGGAAATACAGATTGATAAAAAGTATGATTCAGCAGGAGAAACCCCAAATCTTCTTCATGCAAGAAACCAAATGCAACTCTACAACTCTGGACCACACCCTTGTAAAAGCATGGCTAGGTAGAAAAGCAGTCGCAGTGGATGCCTCAGGAGCTTTAGGAGGCCTTGCAATATTTTGGGATGAACAATCCATCATGCGTACTAACATTCAAGCGAGTAAGCACTTCATTCAATCCACATTTCACATAACAGGGACAAACATACATGGTCACTTAACTAATGTCTATGTCCCCCAGGAGGCACAAGATAAACATACTGAATACCCTATCTCTGATCAACACTGACAAAACTCACTCACTTTGGATCGCAGGAGGAGACTTCAATATGATAACAAAACTGGAAGAAAAGAGAGGAGGCAGAAATAAACTGGATAAGGAAAGCATTCACTTAAGAAACTTCATCCAAAACAATTGGCTCATTGATATGCCATTAACAATCGAATCTATACATGGAATAATAAAAGAGTAGGCTCACAACAGATAACCTCTCGATTAGATAGGTTCTTGCTCTCTGACAATGCAATCCATCTGGGTGGGGACATCTCAGCTTCAATTTTGCCCCTCTCAGGCTCATATCATTGGCCAATTTTGCTTCAATGGACAAGACCAGGAAACACCACTCGTCGGCATTTCCACTTTGAAGCTTTCTGGCTATCACATTCATATTTCAACAATCTAATTAATATCATTTCGAACAGCTTCAAACCCTCGGAAGGCTCAAAAGTGTATCAATTCTAGCAAAAACTCAAAAATCTCAAAATCAACATCAAACAATGGAACCACTCTAACTTTGGCAATATCTTTCAGGAAAAAAATGCTCTAGATCAAGACATGAAATGATTACAACAGAGGATCATCACGGAAGGAGGATTAGAGGAACTCTCAAAGTAGGAAAAACACCTCCAAACACAAATATCAGAAAGAGACAAGCAAGAAGAAATACTTTGGAAGCAAAAATCAAGAGTTAGATGGCTTAAGGAGGGCGAAAGAAACACAAAGTTCTTTCATCGCACTACTGTTCAGAGGAGAATGAACAACAACATCACTCATATCCAGAATAGGTAAGGGGAAAGAGTAGAAAAACATGAGGATATAGAACAAGAACTTCTCACCTATTTTAAGCAGGTTCACCAAGAACCACAAATAGACAGGAAGTCGGCCATAGAGAAAATAACGAAGAATATACCAAAAGTTATAACAAAGGAACAAAATCAGCTCCTCCTTAGGCCGATTTCCTTACAGGAGGTGGAACATGTGATGCACCAATTAAAATAAGGAAAAGCGCTTGGCCCCGATGGCTTCACATCCAACTTCTTCTACAACTACTAGGATCTGATTAAAATGGAGGTTTGGTAGGTAGTTAAGGAATCCAGGACTAATCGGTGGATGCTTCCCTCCATGAATGAAACCTTCATCATCTTCATTCCCAAGGAAGCACAATCTCAGACACCTGACAAATTCAGCCCTATGACTCTGCGTAACGTCATTTAAAAAATTGTCTCCAGAGTCATTGCCTTGAGACTCAAACCACTGCTACCATTACTCATATCGCCAAAGAAATTAGGCTATGTGGAAGGACGACAAATCACAGATGGCATCATACTCACTCACGAGATAATTCATTCGTTGAAGCAGTCCAAAAAAGTAAGTATGCTTCTTAAAATAGATCTCTCTAAAGCCTTTGACAGTTTAAGCTGGAAGTATATTCAAAAGATGTTGATTGCCTTTGGTTTCCCACCCCCCGCGTTAGATGGGTCATGAGTATAAAATCAACCTTCTTTTCCATTTCGGACAATGGCATCCCCTCCACCCCTTTCCATCCCTCTAGAGGAATCAAAAAAGGAGACCCCCTATCCCCTTTTCTGTTTGTCATGATGGTGGAAGGGCTTGGTAGAAGCATCAAAGAAGCACTTCATTCCCAGAAATTAAGAGGCCTCTCCTTTCCTAACTCCCCTTCTTTTACCCACAAGCAATTTGTGGATGATAACATGCTATTTGGTCATCCTTCAGTCTAGGAAGCTCTCAAATTAAAATCCCTATTGACTGATTTCTTGGATGCCTCTGGAGCGAGCACAAATAAGGCTAAATCTCAAATTTTCTTTTTTCATACCCCTGTCGACCCAAGCTTCTGTTGCTCATATCCTTGGCTTCCCGATAGCTACTCTCCCATCCAAAGACCTGGGAGATCCTATGACTGATGCAGCTCTGAAACACTCATCTTGGCACTTGTTCTTAGAAAAATTGAAAGCTCGCCTCTCTTCCTGGACACACATATCCCTCAATATGGCCAGCCGCTTAGTCTTAATAAAAGTTGTTTTACAATCTATACCTTTGTATCTCTTTTCTGTCCTAGCAGCGCCAAAATGGGTCTTCAAAGAAATCAAACAACTCCAAAGATACTTTCTGTGGGGCACCTCAGGTCAAAATCGCAAATGGGCTTTGGTAAAATGGGACACAATTTGTCTTCCAAAAATCTCAGGCGGCACAGGGCTTCCCAACCCTTATCACAGTAATGTTGTCATGGGAGTGAACATCTGGTGGAAATGGCTCACGGCACCGCACACTCCCTGGGCTATCCTTTGGACAGTAAAATATGCCAACAACTGACTTGTAGATGATCTAATTTGACTCACCGAAGTTGGCCTAAGATCCTTAATCTAGAATGCTGCTAAGCAACACAAGAACTTAATCCAACAGCACAACTTCTGGGAAGTAAGGGATGGTAAAACTACAAGATTCTGGGAAGATTCTTAGCAGCAGAAACCCAAGCTAAAGGAACTGATCATACCTCACCAAATACCGGATTTGGAAACACAAAAGCTAGATAAGGTCAATCAACACTGGAAGCCTACCATAATGCAGGGATACAGGCAATGGATCAACTCACACCACATCATCAGGAAAGGCATGGAGTCTATTCAACAGATTCTGGGAACAGAAATCTCTAATAGGAAAATTCAATATTCAGATAAGAAGGATGTACTCGGATGGGGCTACAAGGCAAGAGGTATTTTTACCACACATGAGGCTTACAACATAATCATAAGGGATCACTCAATCAAAGACCCTCTTTGGAACAAAGTCTAGGCCCCTAATATTTGGCCAAAAGTTTCTACTTTCCTTTGGTTGCTATGTCAAAATAAAATCTCACTTAGTGCAATCTTCGGAAGAGAAGCTTCCATGGACCCTCCATATGTCCCAACTGCAAGCAAGAGGAAGAAACCACTTTTCACCTGATGAATTCATGCCCATTAGCACATAGTCTCTGGGAAAAGTGAGTTTCTGTTGCCAAAAGGATGGAAGAATCAAAGAGGACATAACCAACACTGTTCGCAATTGGGCATAGAATCCATATAAGAGAAAACTACTAAACTCTTTATGGAAACTCATCCCAGGCCTTCTCACGTGGAACTCTCTATCGATTGAATCTGGTATGACACATATCTGATTCATTCATGCATAATGACATATGCCCATATATGAGACATCCTGCAATTTGGATTTGAATACCTTCTACCTCTTCCCGTTCAGCCAGTTCAATGGCCTCGGAAAAGAATGCATTTGAACAAGGCTTACTCCGTTGAGGGACTTTTAAGCCGTGAGAGTCGTTTAGACAGACTCCAATGGTTGCCTAAAGCAAAGGTGAATCAGATCAATAAGCTCCCCACATAGCTATAGAAGATCACCTTTAGGTTATACCTTACCTTCCTTCGAGCTGCACTAAGAGATTATGCCTCATACTAAAGCATATTCAAAGACCAATCCTCACCCTTGTAAATCCTTTGGAACACTGCTTGTGAAAACCTTAGGGAAACCTTACTGCTTCAAACTTGGCACGAAGAAGACTTTCCCTCCCTACCACAAGAACAAAATATATGGGCCAACTGGAATCTATAGTGGAATCAAGAGTTAATAATCCATGGTAAATCCTCAGCAAAGAGCAAGTTAGCAGACAAATGGCTCCCTCCACCCCAACACATGACACAACTGAACTTCAATGGAGCCTTGAAATGAAATCCAGGCAAAGAAGGATTTGGAGGAATATTCAAAGATCATAAAGGCACACCCCTTCAAACCTTCATAGGTTCAATTGGATGGGATACAAATAACTCAGTAGAATTAGAAGGGTTATGGTAGGGGCTCCTCCTAACTCAAATTCATGGCTTCTTCCCATCATGATTAAAGGTGATTCACAAATCCTAATAAACATGGTGAATAAGATTTTGCAGGGGACTCCATCAAACAAAGTGGGCAACAGCTGGAGACTGGTGGAAAGACTGGAACTCATTGAAATGTGGCTCTCTACCCATAGAGCAGTCAATCTCAAGCACATTCGTTGGGATGGCAATAAAGTGGCTAACCTTTTAGCTATTATCGGAGTGGAAAGTGGAATGGCTCTATATGCAGGCTCGCTAACCACTATAGTCACTAAGCTATAGCTAAATGAATACAATGAATTAGTGAAAAATGAAGTGGCACAGGGAGAAAATGCACACCCAGATGCGGGTGTCAATCAAGACATTAATGGGGATTAGACTGGTAGGCGGCAAGAGGACGAGCCACATGGTCGTCTGCGCTCCCTCCCAAACCAGCCTGAGTCGAATTCATGGCCGCCTGCAAGAGACATTTAATGGGTGCTCAGGCTGAGATCTGCCCATTATGTGCACAGATATGGACTCCCCTCCTCCCCTTCTCCATTGCAATTGTCCGCCCCAAGCTGCTGAACCGTCTTCATCCACTGTCACCAGGAGCCATTGTTGGTTAGTGAGTTTTGTTAACCTTAGCAATGGGCATCACTACTCTCATTCCAAGATTTGCAATTTAATCTCCACCTAGCCTTCCCCTGTTCACCCTCTGCTCAATTCCTCAGCCATCTCTTCCACTAAAAACTCGGCATGGCATTTTACCATGGCTCACATTCGTCGTCGTATGAGAAGCCGAAGAGGTGGAAGTCAGGGTGGTAGCATCCGATCTCTGGAGACGCCGAGCCCTAATTCCGTTTCCCTTTCCCCTTCCCCTGAAATTCCTTACCTTCATAGCTTGGCCTCACGCAGGTATCCTGATACCTGCAGTGGTCGAAAATGCACACAACTTCCAAGAGTTTGTCAAAGAGATTTCATAGTCCACACTGCCAATTTCCCTTTTCCCCCTCACCCACCTCCCCACTCCACCAAATTCCACTTCCGCAGCTCCCTAAATAGACCAGTCATTACTGCCACCATTATCATTGTTTTCTCTGAAGAAACTGAGCTACAGGATGCCCCAATGGGAAGCACTGGAGCGCAGTAACAGGAGGCACGCAGGCCCAGGAATGAACATGATTCTGGTAAGCACGAAATGGATGAGGAAATGGATACTCTACATGGCAAGGCCCTAGGTGGCAGTCTGCATACAATGGGTGGAAGTTCTAGAGACATGCATCCACCGCTTGGTAGCACGATTGTCGCATCAGGTTTGCATGCAGTGGTTGGGAGCTCTCGTGGGCCACATAATGGCGTGTCAGAGGAGGAGGATGACTGGTACCGGTATGCATGCCTCATCAAAGAGGAGCCCACCCTGGACGAGCTGAAGTGACGACGTGTGGTAGCCAGGTGCCACCCATTTGCCAGCTGAGGTCTCCTTTGCTCACTGGCTCTTTTCTCTTATAACTGTTTGGTTGGAACTTCTCTGGGTTTATGATTATTCTGTTGGAATCTCTCTTGTTTTTTTATTTCCTATTTTAAAGACAGATATCCCACATCAGGGTATTTTTGCATTTGTGGACTGGTTTCCCCATCGATGGGATAGTTAAGTTTTCTTCTGATAGACAATGTTTAGCACTGCTGAGGCCCGTGCCTCCTTGTAATCATATTTTGTTACATATTAATAGATTAACTTTACTTAGAAGAAAAAATATAAGGTTTAATATTAGAGTTTATATATATATATATATATAGATATATATATATATATATATATATATATATATATATATCGGTTATTTAACATATAAAGTTTAATATATGGAGTTAATAAAGTTATTACAAAGCTAATAACATTGATGATGTTACATTAATAAGTAGATACATTATTAATAATCTTAATGACATTAATAATATTCATATAATAACTAAATATAATTTAAAATATTTAAATATTAATTAAGACAATAATATATTAATTAAAACATTGATTTATTAATGGTTATTTTATTAATACAATATTTACTTAAATACATATATTATTAATATTTAATTATGACATTAATATAATATTAATACATATGTATAACATTAATACCATTAATATAAATTTTAAATAATATTAATAAGAGTTTAATATAACATTAATGACATATTAATAATATATTAATTTACACATTTATAATGTCTTAACTATAAATAAATCTATACATTAACACATGTTGATTATGGTAGACTATTATTGACATGGTCAACTATAGTCAACATCGACATAATAGTAAAAAATACTCAACATGATTACCATGGTGAACCACATAGTCACACGTAGTCAAACCACATTAGATAAACATAGTGAAACCTTGATAGTCAATGTTTAAATAGTTGACCGTGATCAAACTTGGTTCACCCTATGTCTACAATATTTAACAATAGTCAATGTGATCACATAGTCAAACATAATAAACCTTTCTACAATGGACATGGAAAACCATATTCAACCATGTTCAATTGTAGTCAAACTATCATTAAAAACAGTGAAAACATAGTCAACAATGTTAAACAATAGTCACACATTGACACCCATAGTTTAACTGCAATCAAACATCATCAACTATGATCACCGTGGTTGACTATGATTGACCATAGTTAAGTATGGTAACCATGGTCAACCATTTTCAACCACAATTGACTCTATTTAGTGTTGTTGACAGTTTTCAGCCATGGACAATCATGTTCAACCATAGGAAACTTAAGTCAACCATGGTTAACTATTACTGAGTTTAATATTGTGGTTTATAATATCAGGTTTATAATATAGAGTGTTTTAATATATAGGGTTTATATTAGGTTTTTGTATATAAGGTTTATAATGTTACAATGTCACAAACATTATTGCAATGTTACATTGTCACAATGTTATATTACATTGCAATTTATTAAACATCACAATGCGACATTTCAAAATTAGTTAAGCACATTTTCCGATGTGGTTGACTACATCCTTAATAGTCCAAGTTTAAATAGTTGATAATGATAAAACTTGGTCAACCCTATGTTCACCATACTTAACAAAAGTCAAAAGTCGCTCATAGTTGCCATCTTTTAACGTAACTAAGCCATATCAAGGTTTATAATTACGGTTTATAATATTATGGTTTAATAAAAGTCTAAAGTCACTCATAGTTGTCCCCTGTCAATGTAACTCAGCCATGTTAGGGTTCATAATATTGAGTTTATAATATTTGCGTTCATAATATTGGGGTTTAATATTAGGTTTTGTATTACGGTTTATAATATTCACGTTTATAGTGTTAGATTTATAATATTTTAGTTTATAATATTAGGGTATATAACATTGGGTTTAATGTTAGCATTTATAATATTGGGTTTAATGCGAGGGTTTATAATATTGGATTTTTAATATAGGGTGTTTAATATGTAGGGTTTAATATAAAAAATGTTTAATATTATGGTTTCTAATATTAAGGTTTGATATATAGGGTTTATAATATTGGGTCTATAATATTGGATCTAATATTAGGGTTTATAATGTCGGGTTGATAATATAGTGTGTTAAATATATAAGGTTAATAATATTAGGATTTAATATATAGGGTTTATGAATAAGGCTTATAGCATTAGATTTTAATATTACCATTTATATTAGTGCTCAATATATAGGGTTTATAATTATATTTTATAATATTTGGTTTAATATTAGGGTTATAATATTGAGTTTAATATTTCAGTTTATAGTATTGGGTTTATAATGTGAGGTTTTTAATACTAGGGTTTAATATATAGAGTTTATAATATGTGAGTTTATAAATTTGATTTATAGTATTAGAGTTTAATATTAGGTTTCAAATATTTGGTTTTAATATTAGGGCTTATAACATTAGTATTATTAACCTTAATATTATTAAATAATAGGTACTTTCTAATCATCAATAATATAATTATCAATCAAATTTAAAAATAAAAAATTCTATTCATTCTATGATTAATATTATTAATGATATAATTCTATCCACTCATACCAACCACATTTATTAATGTTGTTGTGCTAGTTTTAGATAAAATGAAATAAAAATATGTAAAAAAAAAAAAATCAATAGTTACATTATCTTCTCATCATGATATGATGTAGTTGAGTTGAAATAATCACAAATTAATTCCACTCATCCATGATTATTTTTTCATTTATACTATGCATTTAGAGTGTGTTACAATGTTGGTTAACACACATTAGATCAAACAAATGTATTTTTATTGTTCTGTAGATAGAATTAGTTCATTTTTCCCTCAAAAATGTTATCATTTGGAATTGTATTTCCTTCACTCACCATTTTAATTAACAAATTTTGTAACTTCCATTGGTTGAAGCAATGAGTTGATATTGATAAATTCTAACTAAATAGAGTAGATACTCTAAAAATAATATCTAATAAAAAACCTTGTCTATAATCACTTAGTGACATTGTGAGTTGCAAACAACATGTCTTGCATTTACTAATTTGATTCCTATAATACTGTTATTGCATCATTGCGTTGGAACTTTCCACATTAGTTGGGAAGGAATTTAGTTATGTTTGGTCATGGGTAATGTATGGCCCTCCCAACATACTCATGGAAGATGGATCTTGGTAGTGTAGCAAGATTCATTCACTAACTACCCCAAAAAAATACAATAAAACCTTGGTGAGTCTAATAACTAGTGAACACTAATTTGTTTTCATATTGTTGTTTGAGATCATATTAAATTTGATTAATGATTGGGGTGTGAGTGAATGATCGATACTCACGAGATGAATACTCATAATAATTAGCATATGTATATTAATAAATATGGTTAATGCGTGTTGATATGTGTACATCATGCACAACCACATTACTAAATGTGGTTGATATACGATAGATGTATATCAACCACATTAATAATTACGAGGTGTATGGTAGAGATTAAATGTTGATTATTATATAATTACAATAATTATATAAGTAATATTAGGTTTTATAAAATTAGGATTAAAATATTGGGTTTTAGTATTTGGTATTAATGATAGGGCTTTCCTATTGAGGTTTTATTATAAGTACATTTTAAGTATTCAGCTAATTGAGCAAGTTTCAATTAACATTGAAACATTAGTTTTTAACCACAATAATTTTTTATATAACCCTAGTTTTATTTTCTTCTAACCCTAGTTATTATTGTAACAAACAATGATCGATAGCTCAGAATACATCATATCATTGGTCAAGAGAAGACCAAAGACCACTTTGTTGACATGTGTGCATGTTAATGTTAACATCATTAAAACCCTAATATTAATATTAATATTAATTATATAATATTATAAACCTAATTATAAATCCAATATTAAACCCTAATATTATAAACCCTCATATTAAACCCAATATTATAAACCCCAATATTATAAAATCCCATATTATAACACTAATATTAAGCCCAATTTTATAAACCCTAATATTAAACCCAATATTAAACCATGATAATAAACCCAATATGTTAGGTCCATATAATAATAGTGTTGCATCCATATTATTATTTTTTTGCCCCATAGTACCCCATATTGTTATTTTCATGCCCCTTATAAACCCACTATTTTTATTGTTGAGCCCTTACACTATTAGTGTTATGCAGACCCTAGTTATATTTTGGCCCTTTAGATACCTATATATACTAAGGAGTTATCGTTATTTGAATCATCCAACAAGTTTTCCATTTTTTATGTGAAGGGAGGTTTCCCCCTCAAAGAGGATTTTTTTTCAAGCCATTGATCTATATTTTCTTCTATTATTGTGATCTTGTTACATATCATTTGGTATCAGAGCTTTAGATCTTAGCGTTTCACTACTTCAATGTGGTTATCTTGAAATTTTCACTATAACTTTTCTTCTATGAGGCTTAACAAGCTGAAATTTCAACCACATGGAGTAAAAATCTCAATGAATATTGTGTAAACATTTTAGAGCTTGTTCGCTATATTTTCTGAGGTATGGTCCCAATAATTTAGGGTTTCTCCATGTTGCATAATTCAATCTAAAACAAATGTTCTTAGAAAAAATGTCATAACTTTTTCTTCATGTATTAGATTTGAATTTCATAAAAAGTGATAGAAATTTCCAATAATGTATATTCTCATGTATAATTTTTAGGGACAAAGGTCAAAATAGTGACATCTGGCATCCCATATAAGATCGTTGTACTGAACTAGTCCATTATTGGGTCATCGTGAGAGATTTGGCATAAAGTTAGCTTGAATAATCCAATATTGGACTGACTTGTGGTGTTGGAAGGAAGTGTTAGAAGGATACTACACGATGAATTTTCAGACCTTGGAGAGTGGAGATTATAGAGATACAATAGTTTCAAGATTAAGCTCCTAAAAGCAAGAAAAAGGTGGGTACTTTTTTAACTTTTATTTGAAAAAATCAGTTTGAAGTGATTCAAAGGGAATATTGAAGCATAGATATCATTATTTCATTCTGAAATTCCATGAAAAAAAATGGATACAACCATCAAGCCAACAGAAAGCTCTAGTATGATGCATGAAGAATAAGAAGAAATGCAAAATGATGTATCAAAATTACAAGACCAAGTGCAATAAATTTCGCTCTCGCAAAGTGTAACCAAACTGAATTGGTGGTGAGTTTTAAGATGGATGGCTTAAAACGGGACATGGATGGTATAAAAGAGACATTTAAGGTTTTATGGATGTTTTAAAACCATAAATGGAAGTTTTGAGTGAAGGTTTAACAAAGTTTCTACAAGAAATGCTTCTTAATGGAGACAACCTATTCCATGAAACTCATGATTGGAACTAAAGGAATGTGAATCACGATTTTAAAGACTCTAAAGTTGGGTTGAAGGCCAATCACATTCCAAAGAACAATATGAGAGTTTGATGCAAAGGATCTAGTAACAGGGATACTACAAATGGAGCAATTCCTTGATCAAGTAGTTCTTTGATCTACAGGATGTGTAACACACACAAAATGTACACATTGAATCTTTATAATTAGAACCCAATCAATTTGTATAGAATATATGGTTTTTTTCTAGTAAAGACCTAGTCACTTGGACAATTGTTACAGGGGAATTGATATAAAATTATGAGGATACAAAAAGAAATAACTTCTTTATCGAAATGATAAATCTCAATCAAAAGGATTTAGTTGGGGAGCACATTGAGGACATTCAAATATTGAATATCAAAGGTAAATGATATTCTAGAGGAGCATATGATTGATGTTTTCTTAGGGACTTTAAAGGATAACATCCAACATGAGGCTCGCCATTGGGAACCTAAGTCATTGGAGAATGCATTCATGGTTGCAAGAAAAGTTGAAAGAAAATTTATGCCAGCAAGGACGTCTACCACTCACAACTATAAGGATGGAAGTGTTCTTGTTCCTAACCTCCAAAAACCTACAAGGTTGACACCACAACAACTAGAGGAAAAAAGAGAAAAACGGATTTGTTAGAGTTGTGATAGAAAATATACTAAAGTTCATAAGTGTGCCGAGAATAAATTATTTTACATAGATTGTCAAGAGTACGAAGAAAAGGAACAAGAAAAACCAAAGAATAATATATACACCAAAAACCAACCCTATGGGTTGAAAAAGAAGAAATGAATTTGACCATATATTGCAATGCATTGGTGCGCATTGCTACTCCTCAAAGTCTCATAATAGAAGAATATATCAATAAGGAAAAGGTAATAGTATTGATTGATTGAGGTAGTACCCATAATTTTATTCATTGTAAGTTAGCCAATAATTTGAATTTCCTTCTATATGAAGAATGAAAGTGTCAAGTGATGGTTACAAATGGAGGAAATAAAAATTTCTGAGGGAGGTGCCATAGTATCAATATAACCGTGGGGGAATATGTATTCAACGTTCCAATTCTTTTCATTCGAATGGGTGGTGCTCATGTTGTATTAGGATACTAATGGCTACATTCTCTAGGGATGATATATTTTAATTTTCAAGAACTTTTCTTGATATTTTTCTATGAAGGAAAGGAAATTAAATTAAGGGGTATAAGAAGGAAGACTAGGAATATAATTAGCCATAATGACATGAAAAATATTTTGAAGAAGGAATAATGAGGGGAAATTATGAAATTGTTGTCACTAGATGTTCAATCATCATAGTCAACCATTCCTCCAAATCTCTAAAGATTCCTTCACAATTATTCTAAGGTATTTCATACTCCCAAAGGTCTCTTTCCTATACGTGATCATGATCATGCTATTCACCTAATTCCTCCCAGTGTTCATCCAAACATCATACCTTATAGATATCCACATGCCAAGAAGAGTGAAATTGAGTGTATGGTTACATAAATACTAGAGGTTATAATTCAACCTAGTCAAATTTATTTCTATTAAAAATTCTCATCATGGCATATGTGTCTAAAGTATAGAGAGATAAAAATTCTCACTATTAAACATAAATTTTCCATTCCTGTCATTGATTTATTGTGGGATGAACTAATGAAAAATTGACTTCACCAACATTGATCTTCATTTGGGATATCATCAAATTAGAATGAAGAAAAAATACATTCGAAAAAAAGAATTTAGAATTGATGGAGGTAATTATAAGTTTGTGTTCATGCCTTTTTTTGTTAATAATGCACCTTCCAAATTTCAAGGATGGATGAATTCCATTTGGAAACCCTTAGAAAAATTGTTTTAGCGTTTTTTTATGATATGCTAATCTACAACAAGTCTTGTAAAGGTCATGTTCGACATGTTGATAGGGTGCTCAAATTATTGGAGGAGAAACAATTATATGAAAAACCCTCTAAATGTTTCTTTAGGGTACAAAAAGTGTATTATTTGGTTAAAATTTTATCTCATGAGGGTGTTAAGGTAAACCCTAAAAAAATTAAATCCATAAAGGAATGGAAAATCCCCACAATATTAAGGAATATTTGAGGATTTCTCGTGTTGACAAAGTATTATCACATTTTTTTAAGAATTATGGGAAAATCGTAGCACCACTAACAACATTACTAAAAAAAGATGCATTTTTTTGGATTAGAGAAGAAACTAAGGCCTTTGAACATCTTAAAGAGGCAATGTATCAGGCTCTAGTCTTAGCTACACCAAACTTCACAAAAAGCTTTATTGTGGAATGTGATGCCTCAGAAAATGACATTGGTGTTGTTTTACTTCCATAAAAAATCTCGTTTCTTTTGAAAGTCACCCAAACAAGGAACACAAACCTCTTTATGAGAATGAAATGTTGTTAATACTACATGCTCTAAAGAAATGGTGCCATTACCTTATGGGAAGACACTTAAGGTAAAACAAAATCATTATAGTCTTAAATAATTCTTCGAACAAAGATTATCTTCAGAAGGATAACAAAAATGGGTCACAAAGATGCTAGGTTATGACTATGAAGTCATACATAGAAAAGGGAAGCAAACTGTTGTCGTGGATGCACTTTCAAGAAGGGATGGGGATGTGGAATCATTTCTTTGTGCCATTTCTATTATCTAAATTGACTGGATAGCTAAATCAAGGGATGAATGAAAGAATGATAAAGAGGTATGGAAACTCATTCAAAAGTTGCAGCAAGATCCTAGTGCATCTGATAGATTTATATGGAAAAATGATTCACTATGGTATAGAGATATCTTATTTCAATGTAAGAACTCCCAACTCAAATAAAATCTCCTTTTGGAATTGCACGCCTCTCCTATAGGAAGGCACTCAAAAACTTACCATAGGACCAAGAATGATATTTATTTGGGATGGCCTTAAATTTTATAGTCAAATGTTTCTCACAAAATGTTTGGTTTTCCAAAAAAATAAAGTTGAGACAATTGAGACCCTAGGTATTTTACAACAATTACCCATTCCATGTAAGGTTTTGGAGGAAGTCACAATGGATTTATTACAAGTTTACGCAAGTCTGAAGGAAAGAGCGTCATCATGGTGGTAATTAGACTTAGCAAGTATGCACACTTTTATGCACTATCTCATCATTTCAAAGCCATCGCAATTGCTACTCCACTTGTGGAAATCGTTCAAAAACTACATGGAAACCAAAAAAATATTGTAAGTTATATTAGATCCCATTTTCACTGGAATTTTTGGACAAAATTATTTTCTTGTATTGGTACTCAATTAGCTCATAGCTCATCTTATCATCCTCAATCTAATGGGAAAACTACGATAATGAACTTTTTTTGGAAGAATATTTTTATTTCTTTGTATATGATAAAAAAACAATGGGTCAAGTGGGTACCTCTAGCAAAATGGTGGTACAATACTTTCTTTCATACCACAATAAAAATAATCCCATTTATGGCACTCTATTGATAACATCCACCATCCATTATATCATATTTGAGAGACAATTTTAATTTTCAAGTAGTGGAAGATCACATCAAGCATTAACAACAAGTTTTCCAAATATTGAAGGATAACTTAAATATGGTGCAGAATCGAATGAAACATGCATATGAGCATTGTACTGAAATATTTTTTTATGTGGGTGGTTGAGTGTTTTTACAGCTACAACCATACAAATAAATGTCCCTCAAGCAAGCCAAGAAGGATAATAAATTATCACCCAAGTACTATGGCCCTTACAAGGCATTGTAAAGGATTGGTACTATGGCATACAAATTGGATTTTCATGCATCCTCACGAGTACACATAGTGTTCCATGTTTCATGCTTAAGGAATTTTATATGTGACAAGTTACAAGTTCAAATATATTTCCAAATCTCACCGAGGAACTAAAATCATATTTGAATGTGAAGGAATCATAGAAACAAGAATCCTAGAGCTACAAAATTGATCAATTTCAAAGTATCTCATAAAGTGGAAGTACTTACATGTTAAAGGTTCCACATGGGAGGATGATTATTTCATACAAAAGCATCGAGAAGTACTAAACCATTGAGAACAACACTTCTTTGAAGGAGAGGGGAATGTTAAGTCCTTATAATACTAGTGTAGCCCCCATATTGTGATTGTTGTGCCCCTTAGAAACTTGCTATTGTTATTGTTGATCCCTTACATTATTAGTGTTATGTAGACCCTAGTTATATTTTAACCCTTTAGACTCCTATATATTCTAAGTAGTTCTTTTCATTTGAATCATCAAAGAATTGTTCCTTTATTTGATGTAAAAAGAGGTTTCCACTTCCAAGAGGCTTATTTTCAAGTTGTTGATCAATTTTTTCTTTTATTTTTGTGAGCTGGTTATATAACACAATATTATAAACTCTAAGATTGTAAAACCCAATATTATAAACCCTAATATTAAACCCAATATTATAAACCATAATATTAAGCCTAATATTATAAGCCCTAGTATTTAACCCTAATTTATAAAAAAAAAATATTATAAACCCAATACTATAAACCTTAATATTAAACTTGATATTATAAATATAATTGTAAGCCCTAATATTAAACACTGTTATAAACCCTAATATTAAAGCAATATTATCAACTGTAATTGTCACATCTCCATTGACTTTAAGAAAGAAAAAAGGTAAATTACTCTTAAGGTTGATTGTATAGAAGGAAATTACTCTTAAGAATATTATCAACCCTCATTGTCACATCCCTGTTGACTTTAAGAACCCTCATTGTCATTTTAATACTTTAAGGAAATTACTCTGAAGAGTATTATCAACCCTCATTGTCACATCTCCATTGACTTTAAGAACCATCATTGTCACTTATTTGTCACATCTCCATTATCAACCCTCATTGTCACATCCCCATTGACTTTAAGAACCCTCATTGTCACTTATTGTCACATCTCCATTATCAACCCTCATTGTCACATCCCCATTGACTTTAAGAACCCTCATTGTCACTCATGGTCACATCTCCATTATCAACCCTCATTGTCACCTCTCCATTGACTTTAAGAAGGAAATTACTCTTAAGGTTAATTGTATAAAATGAAATTACACTTAAGACCCTCATTGTCACATCTCCATTGACTTTAAGAAGGAAATTAGTCTCTATATGTTTTGGACACATCTCCATTGACTTTCAGAAGGATTGTCACATCCCCATTGACTTTAAGAACCCTCATTATCACCTCTCCATTGACTTTAAGAAGGAAATTACTCTTAAGGTTAATTGTATAAAATGAAATTACACTTAAGACCCTCATTGTCAGATCTCCATTGACTTTAAGAAGGAAATTAGTCTCTATATGTGATGGAGACTTTAAGAAGGAAATTAATCTCTATATGTTTTGGACACATCTCCATTGACTTTAAGAAGGAAATTAGTCTCTATATGTTCTGATCTCCATTGACTTTAAACACATCTCCATTGACTTTAAACGTTTTGATCTCCATTGACTTTAAACTTTAAGAAGGAAATTACTGTCGAGTTATATATTTTGATATAACTCAAATCCCAATTACATTTGTATTCAATTATTTGTCTTAATGGCTAATCTTTATGCTTATATGGTAAAGGGTCTACTATATATTTTTTTAACTTACGAAAGCACACGATTTACCACCACAGTCGAGATTCATTATAATTATACAAATTCTAATTATATCAATTAAACCACAACATATGCCCGGCCCATGAGCCCACTTATCCCCATGTAATGAATCGTACTGATCATATATATATATATATATGAATCAATTTAGCTTTCGAGTACTTTTAAATATAGCCATTGGGTTATATGCAATGTGCATATGGGAAATTCTTATTTATACTGCGGGATTTAATTTAGGTCTCGGCAGTATAATGTATCAATGGTTAATTTTCTTTTATTGATATTCATATATCTGGATTACTATTCCTATATCAAACTCGGGTCCCGAGGCTAGTTGTCATGCATTGTGGTGCTTCCCAGCAGAAATATCTCTGACTTAGGAATTCATTTTAATTTAATGGCTGGATGCTTTCGTGACATCCCAGCGGTATTTGAGTCCCTAGGTTAATCTGACGGATGTGATTCGAGGGATTCACTCAAGGTGGTAACCAACCTCAGGGTTTCCCTCGTCTCTGCTCATTTGGATTCTTTTCTGGTCAAAGAAACTCTATTGCTAGGGTTCTCGGGTTTTTACCTCCAACGTTGAGTTCTCTGCAATGGCTTCTAAATTTGTTTTTACTTGGTTTACAGCCATTATTGCTACTCCTTTCTCGGACATCTAATAGTGTCTTCAACTAGAAATTTCGTTGGTGAGTGAAATACTGACTTCTATTATTTCTGGGTATATTTTCATATTTAGCTGTTACCCTCTAACAATTTTTCAAATTGTAATGTTCGTGGTTGCAACAGTAATGGTATTGCCTTGCGACCTAAGTATTCACGTGACCTAATTCCTTTTCAAGCCAAACTAGCCAGTATTAGAACCCTCGTCTGGAATTTATACTTAGTCTTGAGGTGATTAATACAGAATTCACCATACATATCCGATTAGGGTTTTTGAATAGATCTTCTTTAAAACGGTTGAGAACCCCATATGGGTTATAGGAGCGGCTCAAGGCAAGAAAAAGTGAACTTCACGCCGCAAGTAAATTTTACCGTATATTTCTTTTAAAAGAAAGGTTCTCTCCATTATCGTCGGTTCTTGTGTTTCGGCTAAGGAGTTTTCTTTGTAAATTGATTCTGGTTGAAATTTTCTTGCTTATAGGTGACTCTTGTTTGATACAGAGGAAAATGAACTAGCGATTTCTTGTTTGATACAGAGGAAAATGAACTAGCGATAGTTACAACCTTGCATTTGTTGTAAAGTAATTTTTGTTTAATATATTTTTCTCCTCATTTACTCTTACAAGGATAACCTTGGTCGGTCTACCCTTTTTAATCACAAATGAGTTCTTTCAATATGAATACACAATGTCATTTTTGTTTAATGATTCCATGTGGACTATCAATGTGCCATTCTGGATGCAGTTGGTTCTTAGGTTATACAAGTAACTTCTTATTTTATTGGTAAATACATGAAACGTTTATGGTAAATACATGAAACGTTTAGATGCATGACCAACCTAACAGAATTTTCACACTATTTTGCAAATTACTAGACTGTCTTACAACCCCATTATAACACAATTTATATTTACTTTCCTTCTATATCTCACATATGCTTGACTATCTCGACTTATTTATTTATAATTGTACCTTTTATCTTTTATTGATATCTTATCAACTTCACACTACGACACAGTTCTTGAAGATAAAGAAAGTTTGATTATTCTTTTTGGTAGTTAATACACAATTTTTCTGACTATTTATTCATACTCGCAACTTATAGGTAGTTGTATAAAATATTAAACAAAACTCTTTATCTTGTATATTAACCCACTACGTCCGGTCTCGAATACGTTACAGGACCTGTCATGAGATCTGTAAGACTTCTCTGTATCCAAATTAACTAAGGTTGGGGATTCTACCTGATGGATTGGTGTTTCTCACCATTTCTTTTAGGGTCTAACCCACGTTTTTTTTTTCCTTTTTCACATACACGTTCCAGTTAATGAATTTATTAACAAACAAGCATATTTTTTCTCGAAACAGTTAACACAAACTTTGTTAAGAGTATCTGTAACATAACTTGCTGTGTATTTTTTTGTTGTTGTAGTAACTCATTGACCCTTCATTTCTTCTCCTTTTTCCATATGGTTAACAACATTATCCCAGATTTGGTCTTATAATAGTCTTCCATAGACAGAACCACTGCCTAAGCACCTGCACATTCCTTGCTGTGTATTTTTTTTGTTGTAGTAACTCATCGAGCGTTCATTACTTCCCCTTTTTCCATATGGTTAACAACATTATCCCAGATTTGGTGCTATAGTAGTCTTCCATAGACAGAATCACTACCTAAGCACCTGCACATTCCTATTTATCTGGCCACATATTTTCATGTTTCCTCTTTCCTTTTTACAAAAATTGCATTCATACACAATTTCATAATTTTTTCTTACAAATATAGAGAACATGGATAAGAAAAACTTATCTATGGAAAATTCAAAACTATGCAAAGGGGTTTCATGATCCACTCAACCTTAAGTTAGATGCTCACTGCGAGCTTAATCCTTTCTAGTCAGAGAATCATTTTTCTAAACAATTTAGTCAATATAGATTTTTAACCCCAAGCATTGTCCTGCTTTAGTTTGAGAGTTTCACTATTCTTTCTCTCCCACTAGTGTTTTTGGAAACTATTGTCTTTCTCTCCTATAGTAATTCAAATTTGAAAAACTAGACTCATGGCATTTATATCCCGTCATTTACTTCTGGTCCTTGTTTCATCTTCTAGACTAATGGCATTTATCTCCACCCATTTTCTCTAGTTAACACTTTCCATAGTTTTCCTATGTTGTTCAACTATCCTCTCTTTTTGTCCATAAGAATAGGAAATAGGAGGAGCTTTTTCTATTTTGTCATTTCCCCTTGTTGGGTTATAACTAATCCTCCAATTGCATCTCTCATTATTAGGGATTTAGTTCTACATAATATCCCATACATATTCTATAGAATATTGACACAATAAAAAGCAATTCCTTTCTCCATTTAGCAACAAAATGTAAATATTGAAGTTAACCAATTTTTTATACCTTGAACTTTTTATTTATAGTTAAATAATAAATGTCATCACTCATTACCCATGGACTAATATTAAACCTAATATTATTATAAACTCAATATTATAAACCGTGATATTAAAACCAATATTATAATATCATCATGCTTGGCTATTTAAACAATGACTATCAAGGTTGACTTTGCTTCACTATGCTCGCTAATGTGGTTGACTATATTTGACTACTGATATTAATCAATGATAATGACATGAGATTATGTTTGAAAAAAATTAGTGTTGACTATCAAATATAGTTAAACATAGTTGAACATACTTAACAACATTAATAGATGTGGATAACTAATTTTGTAATGCCACAACGCAACATTGAATAAATTGAAATATAATGTAACATTGCAAGAATGATTGTCACAACGCGACATTGGATATATTTTTGTACCATTCCAAAATCACAATGTATCTCATTATTAAAACCCTAATATTAAAATGCAATATTGAAATCATATACTAAAAAAAAAATGGCAAGCATAGGGTTGAGCAAGTTTGATCATGATCAACTATTTAAACAATGAAAGGTTGACTTGATTTGGTTGTGTTATCTCATGCGGATGACTATGCTTGACTATTAATATTAATTAGTAATAATGATAGGAAATTTTGTTTGACTTGAATTGAATGTTGAATGTCGAACAATATTATTATTATTTTTTTAGTCAAACTTATTAACATTAATATTGTTGTTACTAAACTTTTTTAAATCTTAATTGTGACTGGCCAATGATGATATTAGATGACCAAGGTTGACAATGCTTGACTTTGGTGAACCATAGTTGACTATAATTGAATATAATTAAGTTATATTGGATGAGGATGATTATGAGTGAACAAGATTGACTATTTTTAAATATAGTAAACATAGGGTTTACCAAGTTTGATCATAGAAAGCTATTTAAACAATGACTATAAAGGTCGACTCTGCATAACTATATTATAAACCCAGTGTTAAAATAACTAATATTATAAATTTTATATTATAAACCTTTATAACACACTCAATATTATAAGCCCAATATTAAAAACCAAATATAACCCAACATTATAAACTCTCATACTATACACCTAACATTAAAATCTTTAATATTAAACCCAATATTATAAAACATAATATTAAACCTCAATTTTATAAACCCTAATAAAAAATTTAAATTATAAATACAAATATTGTAAAACTATTATTAAAAACTCTAATATTGAACTCTAATATTATAAACCCAATACTATAAACCTCAAATAAACTCATGTACAACCATTTATATCCAACTTTAATTATATATGTCACTAAATATACTCATTATCTTTTGTGATATTTAATATAATATATTCTTAATTTGGAATAAGAAATAAGTGCAACGAGTTTAGAAAAAGTCAAGAAGATGTGTCAAAAATATAACTAGCACAACTACACTTAATTAATTAAATGTGGTTGATATGTGCCGAAAGATTCATTTGTATCTATGACACATACCACACAAATCATTTATAAATATATAATAATAAAAATAATATTAAAAATAGACATAAAACCTTTACTCAAATTTATTTTGAGCATTATTGTTACAGGGAAAAGTGTCTATATAGAACTGCTCTATCCCACTAAGGTGTGACAGCTACCTTAGAAACAAATAGAGAAAAACTACTTTCGTTTTTCCTTTATGAATTATAGATAGAGAGGAACAGCAAGACCAACCTCTGTCTTGCGCTAATCTCCTAATTTGATTCCTCTCTTTTTTGATAGTCTTTAGCTACCTGCTCCCTTGCACGCCCAGCTTCACAAAGTACCTGTAAGATCACAATAACATAGCACGATACAAAGACATGGATCTATAATCATAAACAATCTAGGATCAGATGTAAATTGACCATACAAATGTAGCAAGCATCAATGATACAAGAGCATGGAGGAAAACTTGAACATCTTTTATTGATAAACAAGAAAGAGCCAAGAGGAGTTACAACCAGTTGTTCTGACCCAGCATCAACCTCCCAGCGAAGAAGCCCCTCTTCACCTCAAACAAAGCTTAGATCACCCAACAATCTGATGTTTGTCTCAAGAAACCAACAACAATTCCTTACAATATGGAAAATTCCAGCCTCCGGATCTCTGGGATGAGGGATCCATATATAGATATCTGTAATGGAGATGAGTGAGCTTATGATTTGATTAGTGTCTTCTCTCTGATAGTTCTTGCTTCCACTTGGAGATTGATGATCTCTTACTCATCCTTGGTCGAATTCAGAGAGGCAAGTGTCACAGGAGAAGTTTCTGGAAGCTTCCATTGCCTCTCCACCTCGCAGAATGACACTGCCATTTGTCATTTCTCGCCCATCACACCCCATAGAAGGGATTTTTGAAATGAAATGCACCCACATAGTGTATTTAGGTGAGATGCAATGCACTTGGCCAGTGGAGCAGCTGAAATGATCCTGTTTTGACCAATTCTGAGCAGTTTTTCATGGAGAACTTCTGGGAGAAGCTGTAATCTGTTGACCTTGTTCCTTTAGGGGTTAGAACAACACTTTTAGGGACTTAGGAGCCCTTGGTTTATGGACATTTCATGCTTGGGGTTGTAGGGCCCAAAAATGTCTATAACAGTTGCCCCCTAAAGCATGAGGTCGTTAATCTTTTGATGTCGGGTGAAATGCTTTATTATGAGGATCCGAAGTTCTTTCAAGCTGGGAGGAGACCTGTAATAAGATACAATACAATGCATTTTCTTCATAATATTTTCATGATCTAGCTGAGGCGGGCATTCCCATGCTCAGCTTTATAAATTCATTTTCATGTACATAGGACAGACAATCGTCTGAATGTAGACTGATGATTCTGGTAGAGCCATCATCCCTTTGATTGGATGATTATCTGTGCAGCAATGATGTACATTTGATGTCTTTATTTCCCTGAATATATATTGCAGCCCGGATGGATGAAACTAGATCCGGGGTCTTCAATCTCGTTCGATCTTCACTCGAAGTACAAGTCGATCCATGTGAAGGATGTTCTGGAGTCGAACATGGAAAGACATCGCCTGATTACCAGCCAATGATGTAAGCTGTTAACAGGTGCGAAAGGAATCACCGATAATGATAATGACCCTCAAGGTACTGCAATACAATTCACGTGGTGTGAATAAAGGACTTGGCGTCGAACACCACGCAAAATCTTTCGGTCAAAGGTCATTGATGTAAACCTGTCGCCGGAAGCGAGAAACTTGCCATTGAGGCATGCAAGCTTCAAAGTACTGAATGGGGTGTTCCTAGATCGACCTCTTGGATAATGAGCTGATGTTGACAAGAAGCGATCCGTCACAGGAGGGCCTTAATGAATCCCACATCAATGACACGGAACGGAGCAAATGATTTTAATGGAGGTGAAAACGATCTGGTGATATAAGGTTCAGGGTGGCGGTCATGAAAGAATGGAGTATAAATGTATGGTAGTGGGTGAGACACAGGTGAATTCTCTGAATGACTTCTCTTGAACATATCGACGACACTGATGTGATGGATTGGTAGCATTAACCCCAAATGTGGATGGTATGATGGGACCATGGTGATGTGACCGGTGAATGAAACAATCCAACCCGACTCGGACACGGAGTGGAAGTGTCATGTTCAAGAGCGACTTGCTACCAACAAAGTTTCTTCAAGTTTTCTTCCCAATTTTCCCCAGTCATTGCTGACCAGTAACTCTTTATTTTTGTCAAGCTTGAGGAGGATATCATATGCTTGTTCTATAATTTTCCCTTCGGGCAAACCCATCGCTATGTTTTAACGAGCCTAGTGATAGTGAAACTCGTTCTCGTCTATAGACAAGTTTGTCGCTATTACACTTTTAACGAGTTTAACGACAAAGATAACTCGGTCCTTTTCAATTTTAGAGAGTCTGAAAAGGAACGTAAAGGTAACTCCCAAATTCCTTTTTCGTCATCTAATCCCTTAAGTCCGAAAAAGTATAAAACAATACAGAAGGGATGAATTTTCGATAGTTTTAATGAGCCGAACAAAACCAGTGCTCGATCTTTTTGTGTAATAATCTCTCAGGTCCAAAAATATTAAAATTTAGAGGAGAGATAGCACCTCCGGTCCCTTTAATGAGCTGGAGAGGCCAATGGCTCGGCAATCCTTTCATATTTTACGAGTCAGTTGAAAAGAGCTTAAAGGAGACTCGTCTTTTGAGGAACGAGTGATAAAATGGGTAGCAACTGATTCCAGGTAAGGTTTGGAATTTTCCAATCGTGGCAGTGTTACAAGGATGGCTAGTGAGATCACTCTTCACAGCTGTTCCTCAAAATGGGTAAACAATCAAATGGAGGTGAATGATCGGCCAATGCAAAAGTGAAGGTGATGGTGAAAACAAGGTTTTAATGGCTGAAGTACTACATTCACGATGGTTATTTACCGGTGAATAGTTCATTTTTTAATGAGCTTAAATGCGGGGGGAAACATTTTCTCATGTCTTATGTTTATTTTTTAACGAGCTTGAACTATGTGTTAAAACTGCTCGATTGAATGGTCTCTTTTTGACTTTACCATAAATAGCTTTATTCTTTCAAAGATTATATTGTATTTTCAAATGCTTCATCAAACTAGTCAGAAATGAACAATATATGCTTGAAAAACGAGTTATAACACTAATATTTTACTTTGAACTACGTAAAAAGTAATGAAAAAGTGTTTTTACCTCTCATTTTACCATTTCATTTGAACTTTGGTTTGTTGGAGCTTTGGAGGTGCTTTTCCCCTTTGATTTTCATCAGCTGATTTCGGGAGATTCTGTGGACGATTCTCGGCGCTGTTTGGACCAGGTAGGAGCCAAACTTGAGCTCTTTCATTTCATGCTTTCCATTTTACATTCTGAGCTTGATTCCTGGTTTTTCTGAGCCTCTGGGGTTTGAAAAACTCGTTCTGCCTTCAGCGCACCCTCTGTGTATCGAAAGGTGCGTTGGATGTTGGCCTATCTAATGGCCATCTGACATGCAACGCACCCAGAGCACTACTATAGGTGCGATGGGCGCAAAGAAGGAATTTTATGCACAGTTTTTTGATGGAAACTTTACCTGTTTCTTACCAAAATGAGGATCTGACTCTTCTCTTGTTTGTTTTTCAGAGATCTTTGGAGTAAGATGACTATTACATGGCGAGAACGTGAGCATGAAGAAGAGGACATGCTTGCCCTACATGATCCCGTTATAGTAAACGCACTGCGGAACTGTGGCTTGCTGAAGTTTTTCCGCATTTCTAGCATGAGACAACAGATCAACTTACTGCAGTATTTGCTCGATGCTTGGGATCCTACCAACCAGGTGTTCTAGATCAGGGGCAAATCTATCCCCTTGACTGTAGTAGACATCTATTTCTTGACTGGCTTGTCGAGGCGGGGTGCCCCCATCTCTTTATCGGGTTTGGCCCGACGAGGTGACTCTGTGAGAGATTATGTTCGCCGGTATTGCAGAGAGGGATCTCAACCGAGTAAGGACGACAAGATCATCATTCATGATGTCACTAACAGGTCCCTCAGGACTGTTCTGTTTACTTTTGGTAGGATGGCTGGTGGTACGGCTCTTCATGTAGCCAACCGATCTTATATGTAGTATGCCTTGGAATGCCTCCAACCAAAGCTGTTCAACTGGTGCGACGCAGTACTTCTTGTGATGAAAGAACAGTTGACCAAGATAAAGAGCGGGAGGTTGAAGAACTTTGTGTATGGTTCTATTTTGACCGCCTTTGCCTTGGAGAAGATACCACTGATGTAGCCGCAGTATATTGCACTCGATTTACCTTCACCTACTGAACCACGTATGCAGAGATGGGTTGACCATATGCCTAGGCATGCTGGTCAATCTCAGATTTCATTTTCTGATACTTTCTTCAGGTGGTTTTATCGTCAGGAGATGGTTTATTCTGAGTATCCATATGCTGGCATGGACTTCCGGGGCGATCCAGATTTAGTACTGCCAGATGGCAAACAGTGGGGCGCCATTGGTAAATCCTTTGACCATATTCCTGTTTATCGTTTTTTATTTATAATGTCCTTGTGCTTTATTCTATCAAGACTTTAATCATACTCATGTGTACATGCAGATGTTGGTCCTATTCGGCCCGTAGCATGCCTGAGAGTGCCAGCTGCCGCCCCAGCAGGAGAGGCTGTTGGAAGGGCTATCCTTCGTGACCTCGATGTGGCCGAGACTCTCACAACATTAAAAGAGCAGGTTGAGGGCCTCACTCTTGGTATTCCAGATGTGAGGACTGACAAGCTGCCCTTGAGGTTGCAGTGGCATACTACTGGTGTGCCAAGACGATGGACTCGTCTCTTACGCATGATCGCACAGGCTATGACTTGCTATCACGAGCATCATTAGACTAGGGTGCCCCCTAGCATTTTGAGTTTTTGGTCAATTGACCGATTTTTTCTTGGTTACAGAACATTATGTGTAAACCATAAATAGTTATATATATTTTTGATTTTCGGGGTTTTATTTTGGTTAAGTTACATAATCCAAATGCAAACATTGATGGTATGTTTCTTTTTATAAATGTTGCAAATGTCTATCTAACACATAATTTGCCAATGAGTCAGTTAATGTGTTTAAGTCTTTGGAAATATGTTGATATTGAATAAAATCAAATTGTCTTTCCAAAATCTTAACCCTCAGGAACATGTGATAAATAGCTAGATTTCGGACAGAATAGATACCAATGAGTTGTAGTATTACAAGTTGTGAGTCTACCCTGACAATAAGTGGGCATATACCATGTGTGATGGAATCAGAGAGAAGTTCTATCAACGCACTATATTCAGCGATTTTATTTGTTGATCGACCAATACATACCCCTCTGAAACTTACTAACTCGCCACTTGGATCAGAAATGGCCCAGGCTGCGGAAGATAGGTTCCGCGAACTACGACTTGCTCCGTCGGCATATCCAACACATGACTCCAATAGGTTTGACATCTGCATCAAATGTAAAAAGTGGATTACATGACCAAAATAAACACTTTATCGAAAACAAAAACATAACAATAGCATACAAGTTACCATTACGTATAGTAACGCTTGAGATACAACCCATTACGAGGTTGCGCCAGTGGAATTTCGTCATAATCCATTAACTCATAGGCTCCTTTTGCTAACACTCGTTTAACAATATAGGGGCCCATCCATAAAGACTTGAATTTACCTGCTCACAATTTATCGGATTCTTGGTCATAAAGCAAGACCAAGTCACCTTCTGAGAAGACACGGGGTTTGACACTTTTGTCGAATTGCGCTTTGACTCATTTCTTATGGGCTTCGTTAGCCAAAGTGGCATCACGACGGGTTTCATCCAATTGGATTAGTTCCAAGAAACGAGCTTCTTCTTCTGAAGTTCCGGGGAGGAGATCAATTGCGAGTTTGATAGATGAGATTTTGCACTGGATTGGTAAGACTGCTTCGAGGCCATATACCAGTTGGAAAGGTGTACACCCGGTTGCATTCCTTACCAATGTTCGGTAAGCCCACAAAGCTGAGTACAGGATTAGGTGCCATCTTCCTTTGTGAACTCCAATCATCCTTTGCAGCATGCGCTTCAGGACTTTGTTGATTGCTTCAACTTGTCCGTTGGCTTGCGGATAATATGGAATAGAGCTGTTGTGAGACAACCCTAGTTTGGCAGCTAATTCAACCATCATGTGATTGCGAAAATGCGATCCATGATCTGTGACTATAGCTTGTGGTACGTTGAATCTGGTGACTACATGATTGAAAAAGAAGAGGGCAGTTGTTTCACCAGTATTATCTAATGTAGGCATCGCCTCGGCCCATTTGGTAAAACAGTCAACTACGACTATGACATACCCATGCCCCCCAGTCGAGGTGGGGTTACATGTCATGAAATCAATGCCCCATTTGGCAAATGGCCCAACAGCAACTATTGGTTGCAGAGGTGCGGGTGGTCTTCTGGTGTTGCTATCGAAAATTTGACAAGCATGGCACCTTCTGACTGCGGTTATGCAATCTTTGAACATTGTTGGCCAGAAGTATCCTGCTCGTAAGATTTTTTGCGCTGTAGCATAACCGGATCGATGCCCCCCACACGTGCCCGAATGGCAATCATTTAGGACTTTTTTGACCTCCTCATGCGTGAGGCACCTTCTCAGAACTGTATCGATACCACGACAGTAAAGTGTATCACCGACGATCATGTAGTCTTTTGCTTGGTATCAGATACGTTTTTGTTCGGAGTGGGAGGTGTTTGGCCTATATTTTTGGGTTTGGAGATAAATTATTATTTCTCCATACCATTCATTGCTTGAAGATATCAGAAACAAACTTTCGTCCATGATTGTTTCTTCGGATGTTTCATCGTTGGACGATGATGGGAGATCACATAATAATTCTACGAAAACCAGAGCTTTCTTTGACTTGGATTTTACAAATTCCAGATCAAACTCTTGTAGGATTGCTATCCATTTTGAATATTTTCCCCCCAGCAACTGTCGCGACAATATATAAGTGATGGGGTTGCAATCTGACCGAATGGTAGTTTTTCAAAAGAGGACATAGTGTCGAAATCTCTGTATCGCTTGAACAGCTGCGAGCGCTAGCTTTTCAATATAAGAATATTTGCTTTCTGTATCATTTAAGTTTTTACTTAAATAATATATAGGATGTTCAATTCCATTGACTTCTTGAACTAAAACCATGGCGATGGTCGTATCCGCTGTAGCCAGATATAGGTTAAAATCTTTTTGATAATCAGAAGCGTACGTTAATGATGCTTTCATTAGGGACTCTTTTAAAGCATCAAAGGAAGCTTGTGCAACCTGATCCTAGACAAAGGGTACTCCCTTTTTCAAAAGACGCGTATAACCTTTAGCAAGTTCGGCGTAATTTGGAATGAACCTCCTCAGGAAGTTTGCTTTCCCTTGGAGTTTCTAAATTGCAAATTCGAAGGTGGAGGCAAATTTAAGATTGCCTAGACCTTACATGGGTCGAGACGAATCCCGCCCTTTGAGACTACAAAACCATGCAAATGACCAGAACTGACGCAAAATACACATTTGTGTGGATTGAGTCGTATCTTGTAGTGTCGACAACGTAGAAATATCACTCTTAAGTGCTGTGGGTGATCAGTCCGCTTTTGCGAATGAGCTGGAAGGTCGTCGAGGTATGGTTGAACGATGTTTTTGATGTCATGGAAGGCATAATTCATTGCCCTTTGAAACGTCACCCCTGCGTTCTTTAAGCCAAAGGGTAATTTTCGATATGCGAATGTGACCCATGGACAAATAAATGCAGTCTTTGACTGGTCCTGTGGGCGGATATTTATTTGATTATACCCGGAGAATCCATCCATGAATGAAAAGATTTCGCATCCGGCGCATTTAATTATCTGGTCGATGAAGGGTGCAGGGTAGTTGTCTTTTGGACAAGCTTGATTTACATCCCTATAATCGACGCACATTCTAATTGTTCCTTGTTTTTTCATGACAAGGACAATATTCGATACCCAATCGATTAGAGGAACCGCGTAAATGAAACCAGCATGGAGAAGTTTCTCAACTTCTGCCTTAAT
This sequence comes from Pinus tabuliformis, assembly GCA_031772625.1. Taxonomy (NCBI): domain Eukaryota; kingdom Viridiplantae; phylum Streptophyta; class Pinopsida; order Pinales; family Pinaceae; genus Pinus; species Pinus tabuliformis. The sequence goes on along the minus strand of CM062820.1, from coordinate 923,634,813 downwards.
GGCAGCGGCTTTCTTTGGGTGCACCTGCCGTAGCCGTTGTCGTACTGGTTTGAAATTTGGATACATCTTAATTTCGTGTTCAACGATACTCGATTCAATGCCTGGCATTTCACTATATGACCAAGCAAAGACATCTCTGAATTCGCGAAAAAGAGCGTCATATATTTCCAGTTCTGAAGGAGAACAACATTTGTCAACATAAATATTCTCTACAGCATATGTTTTCGTCGAGATATTTATGTCGATAGTCTCTTCAATGTTGGACAAGTTTCGCTCGGAATCCACCGTGTTTACAGTATTTGATAGAAAATCAAAAACTGAAGGATGATAAAGGTCATCAGAAGTATCTTCTCCACAATCCGGAAGAAGGGAACGATGGTGGGAATCATTCCATGGTGCCCCTTCCATTACCATTGATTGGACAATTCCTTCTTCGGTGACATGCACTCACGACCAAGGATCTGAAGGGGTACCATATTCTTTAGACCTATCTATCCAAACACTTGATGAGCGTTGATTTGGGTTTGCCTCCCATGCTAGGAACATTGATTGCTACAATATTTCCATTGGGGTTGGTGGAAAAACCATTGCATGATCCATGTCGATATCGTTTTCTGAGGTCTTTTTAGAAGATATCATATTGCAGGTTTCTACAGACACTACTTCCGCCAGGTTGATTGGAGGTGGAAGGGCGAAAGTTCCCATTAATATAGGATCTTTTAGTAGGCCTACTCTGATATTTTGAAGCGAATGGGGGCTTCCATGGATCGTAGGAATGCTTCCGTAACTTGAGAACCATTGGGTAGGAAGTTTTGTTGATCGACGATTGTAATCCCTCCTTGAAAGGGAAATGCAATCTTCCTAAAATAGGTCGACCCAACAGTAGCCATGGCATATATCCATGGTCTTCCTAGTAGGATGTTGTAATCAAGATTTCCATCGATTACTTCAACATCTATTTCTACTGTTTTCCATCCTAGTTCAACTTTCAAGTTACTTAGAATACCATATGGGGTATATGTCCTTTCGTCGAATGCTTTTAGTGTCGTCGAAGATCGCGACAAGGTTGGAGATCCTAAATTTTTCCAGCAACTCATCGACATAATGCATGTAGATGCCCCCTCATCAATAATTGTTCGATGAACAGTTTTGTTGAGGCCTTTCACTTGAACAAGGAAAGCTAGTTGAGCTGGTAATTGAGGATCGCATCCTTTATGATCGAAGGATACAAGATTGGAATCCTTTGGGTCTATCCCACCAATGGCTGATAATAAAGCCTGCTTTTGGGATGGGCAATTTTGTAGTACTTCAAGAGTCGACATAGCGGATGGCGATTGGGCCAAATCTTCCACTATATTATAATGTTGTGCCACTCTAGCGCGGGGATTAAACGTCCACTTGTGTACTACTCCCTTCGGCGGTTTTATTGTCAATTCAGGAATGATGGGCGGTGCAACTTCTGTCGAAGTCGTTGTCGAACTCCTAGGTTGATCTTTATCCTTGTTGTTCGACAGCTGTGGATTCCCTGTCGATATAAAAGCATCATTTTCCTGTTTTGAAACCGAAAACATTATCACTTGAGATGGGGAAGCATTTCCACTTTCAACCAGATTTGTTCCTGGATTTGGAAACGGATCAGTTAACACTGCAGAGGTTTTTGAATTCTTGAAGAATTTTTTAAGCTCAGCTCTGTGTGGACAATTTGCGGTCCAATGATCCTCATCCCATATAAAGCATGGATTTTTTAGTTTCCTATCTCCAGGAGGGTTTGCAAAATATTTTTCAGGTGATGATTCTTCCTGTTTCTTCTTCTTCCCTTTGCCTTTCTTCTTGCCCCCTGGTTGTTTGGTTTCTTTGCCTTTGTCCGTCGATACGACATTTACTTCCGAGGTAAGAAGTTCATCTTTTGCATTTTGACTTGAAATCTTACGGGCCCTTTTGGATGTAGCCTTTGTCGATTTCGTGTCTGTTGTGCCAATCACGCCATCGCCGGCATGAGAGTCATTGTTTGATTTAGGAGGAGGAGGAACTGAGAATTCCGGTCTAGGGGCGTCAGGTATTTTATCGTAGAGCGTGTCAGACTGAGCGTAAATCAACTCCAAATATTGCGCACGAGCGATAACTTGCTCTTCTGTTACGACCCCCCCTTTGCCACATCTTCCGTGATGGAAGGTAGTAATGACTTGATAAACCATTCAGCTAAGAGCTAATCGGGAACATACGTTTTTACCATTCTACGACGACGTCGCCACTCATGTATATGATCAGATATGTGAGTGGCTGTCGTCTGTTTGAAGTTGGTGAGGAGTTCCGTTCCTGTTTTGTACCTTATTGGTAATTGAAAATGGGTTAAAAAGGTTGTGGCTAAGGTACTGAAGTTGTCGTATGAAGCTCTAGGCAATTCGATGTACCATTTTGCCGCTGGACCAGTTAACGTCCTCTTAAAAAGGTGAAGCCTTATCGAATCATCGTTTAGGGTGTTTGATGAACACCATAGATGAAAGGTCATCACATGATTCGATGGATCTTCACCCGGATTTCCATTAAATTTAGGAATATCTGATGGAAGCTTATGCGGAATCAGTAGCCACCAAGGGGCATAAGGGATTGGATCGTTTGCTAACCGATTTAAATCAGGTAACTCTAAAGTTGCCACAAAGGGTAACTGCTGATTTAGGTTAGGTGAAGCATACCCAGGATAAGATGGGATTGCCTGAGCAGTTGGTCTTTGCATACCGGAATAATGCATTTGATGTTGGTAACTTTGGTAAGGTTGGTGGGCATGACCATTGTAAAATGGTTGATTTTGACCGTTTTGAATATACGACTGTCCACTATTTGCAAAGATTTGTTGCTCAGAACCTTGGTATACTTGTTGGAATTGCGGTTGTTGGTATTGTACTAGCCATGGTTGTGAAGCCATGTGTTGTTGCCCGATACTAACAGTTTGACCAAGATGAGGGGTAATTGTACCCATCTGAACCTGTGTCATTCCACCAGTCGGCGATTGTGGTTGAGTCACAGGGTCAAGGGGCTGTTGCATTACAACCTGAGAAACCTGAGGTTAGCATACAATAGGCAACGCTTGAACTTGCGACACCGTCACAATAGCTGGTGTAGTTGGTATATTTGACATAGGTAAGCATTGTTGCATCGAATATACAACTCTTGGTTGTTGAGGTAGTATCGGTACCCAACCGCTTGAGGTAATTCCAGTATAACCCGAATGTTGTTGTGAACTCCCGTATGGATATCCTCCTGGAGGGGATAATGAAAGGGTATACTGCCCCCCATATGGTGGTAATCCAGAACTCAAGGGAATGGTTTGCCCTTGAGGGCCGGACTGCCCAAATTGACCTCCAAATGGATCAATTTGTTGAGACTCAACATAAGAGTTCCCGGATATTATTCTAGATGAACAAACAGGAACAAACCATACTGTCGAAATGGCCCCTGAGTGGGCTCCTTCTAGCGATTGAGAGCTAGTTTGGAAAGATGGTATACCGGCGAACATTGTTGGAGTGATAGCAGGGGGTTCTGCCGTCGCTGTGTTAGACGACACAGTCCTAGATGTTGACGGTTGTTCAGACATTTCTAGTCTATCCAAAAGATTACCTAGTGATTCTACAGGAGCTTCCACTGGCGGTAGACTAACTTCTGATGAAGAAGGATATAGAGTGATCCCGACTCCAAATTGCAATGGAGTACTAGTTGGAGGATCTTCCATAATCTCTTCTATGGCAATCAGACCAGGTGGAAGGGGAAGACCGTCAGGTCCGTAGAACATTTTTGGTGTCGAAGAAGGTATGGAATCGGCAGCGACAAATGTTTGAAGAACAAGACTCTCCGAACTGGTTGTAAATGGAACTGGTTCGGTAACACAAGTGTTTACTCTCAGACTAGGATCAGTACTAATATCCTTTTGTGGATGCTGAACTTCTTCTGTGGAGGCAGGGATTCCAGAAATGTTTGGAGTAACCGGAGTCTCTAATGTTGTTGGAACACTTTTTCTAACTTTAACAGGAGATTTGGAACCAGTTAAACAAGTTCGCTTTGTTCGTACTATCTTCGATTCCGGAGACAAAGTCGGTTGACTCGTAAGCCTCCACAAACGACGAGGTTTCAATTGACTTTCTTCCACGATTGCGGATTACTTGATCAAGTAAAATAAAGGGGAAGTTTGTTTCCGAATTAAATGAATTTCATACGCTTTGACACAACTTGTTTTTTCAATTCTTAAGAGTCGAGAAAAAACAAAGGATGACTCTAGTCTCCTTCGATTTTTAATGAGCCTGAAGTGACAAGTGCTCAGATGGACCTTTTCTGTTAAGGAGTCCGAAAAGGAATGAAAGGGACTGCTCTGGAAATCTAGGTAGAGGGATTACCAAACCAATCGCAAAACTGCAGAATACTTTTTACGGTACGGCAGTCAATCTTCCCAAATGCTGTGTTCAGTGCATTGTGATTTATAGGGCGGCAGGCACGGCTTCCTATGGAGAAAGGATTAAGCCTATTGCGGTCTCCCAAAATATTCTCGACGGTACGTGGGAGCACAAGTCCGTACTGGCACTTATCGTCTCAAAGTGGAGGAATCACCCAACCATCAGTGAGAACAACAGTTACCAGGCTTTACGATGCCGAAATACGTCTCTAGCCTAGACTTCTAAATGTTGTGCATTAATTTCCAAAGCATTGTTAGATTCATTGAATTTATTTTAAGTTGATCTTGTTTATGAAGTTTGCCTTTCAGGTTCACCGCAAGATGTAGATGTAATTCCTAAAATACAATCTAAGATGATAAACAAACCTTTTATCTTCTTTGTGCAATGAAAATCCTAGCTACTAAGGAAAAGAAAGACAAAATCTTTTCACAAAGAGCAAAGAGCACACTCTAAATGCACTTTCCTAAATCAAGCCAATCAGACTGTCTATATGCAAATGCATGTATTTGTTTTTGACTTTCTTAGTATATGAATACTAAAAAGAAAGTTGATGCACAAATATGAATTTCTTTTCAAGCGAAAAATATCAACAAGTTTCTTTTCGAAATAAAAAATGGAGACGATCACAACACCTTATAATTTTGAAATGAATACTTGTTCTTGACACTAGAAAATTACAAATTCAGACCAAAAACAACAGTAGCAGGATAATCGACCATCACCAGCAATCAAACTCTTTCTTATGATTGAAATCGACACTTGCGACAATTTCGAATCAAAGGACGACAGTACAATTACGCTACTTTTGCAAAGGATAACTGAAAATGACTCAACAAACACACAAAAACATCTACAGTTATTTTGTACAAAGGAGGTGGAATAATAGCAAGGAAAAGGGGTTTCAAATAGACATATACTGATCACACGCAGCAAAATTCAGGAATAGAACTGGAAAGAATGAATCACAGAAACCAAAACTACACAGAGCCTAGTCTGATCAGCGCACCTGTAACACAGAGAATTTGAAATGCAGCGCACCTTGTCCACTCAGGAAGTGCACTGAAGTTCAGATTCTCTGAACAATACCTACGCTGGGCTAGAAATGAGACTCTGTTTGGGTTCTGGGTCACAGTTTGTAGTTCAGTTCTTGGGTTTTGGCCGAGCAAAAAGTAATCAGTAACGCAACAATCAGGGGTAGATCTAAGGAGGATCTAAGATCTATCACAAGGGCAATCAGATAGTTTGTGAATCAGTTGTTTAAATCATAAACATATACAGTAGATGGATTGAAGTAGCATTTATCTACTTTGCATTTGTTATGGCAAATGCAGGTCGAATGCTACTTGTAAGTTTATGAAACAGACAACAAAGAATGATAAAAAAACAAACTAATTCTTCCCGAGCGGAGTTGCCATTTTGTTACAGGGAAAAGTGTCTATATAGAACTGCTCTATCCGACTAAGGTGTGACAACTGCCTTAGAAACAAACAGAGAAAAACTACTTTCGTTTTTCCTTTATGAATTATAGATAGAGAGGAACAGAAAGACCAACCTCTATCTTGCGCTAATCTCCTGATTTGATTCCTCTCTTCTTTGATAGTCTTTAGCTACCTGCTCCCTTGCACGCCCAGCTTCACAAAGTACCTATAAGATCACAGTAGCATAGCACTATACAAAGACATGGATCTATAATCATAAACAATCTAGGATCATATGTAAATTGACCATACAAATGTAGCAAGCATCAATGACACAAGAGCATGGAGGAAAACTTGAATAGCTTTTATTGATAAACAAGAAAGAGCCAAGAGGAGTTACAACCAGTTGTTCTGACCCAGCATCAACCTCCCAGCAAAGAAGCCCCTCTTCACCTCAAACAAAGCTTAGATCACCCAACAATCTGATGTTTGTCTCAAGAAACCAACAGCAATTCCTTACAATATGCAAAATTCCAGCCTCCGGATCTCTGGGATGAGGGATCCATATATAGATATCTGTAATGGAGATGATTCAGCTTATGATTTGATTAGTGTCTTCTCTCTGATAGTTCTTTCTTCCACTTGGAGATTGATGATCTCTTACTCATCATTGGTCGAATTCAGAGAGGCAAGTGTCACAGGAGAAGTTTCTGGAAGCTTCCATTGCCTCTCCACCTCGCGGAATGACACTGCCATTTGTCATTTCTCACCCATCACACCCCATAGAAGGGATTTTTGAAATGCAACACACCCGCACAGTGTATTTAGGTGAGATGCAACGCACTTGGCCAGTGGAGTAGCTGAAATGATCTTGTTTTGACCAATTCTGAGCAGTTTTTCATGGAGAACTTTTGGGAGAAGCTGTAATTTGTTGACCTTGTTCCTTTAGGGGTTATAACAACACTTTTAGGGAGTAAGGAGCCCTTGGTTTATGGACATTTCATGCTTGTGGTTGTAGGGCCCGAAAATGTCTATAACATTATGAATTTGGAGTAAGAAATAATTGCAGTGAGTTTAGCAGAATTTAAGAAGATGTATCAAAATTATAACTAGAAAGAAAGGACCTTTTTAAGGACTAATCATATAACTCTACTATAACAATTATACCAGCGCTATGTGATAAGAGTGACCATTCTGAATTTGGAGTAAGAGTGATAAGAGTGACCATTCTGAATTTGGAATAAGAAATAAGTGTGGTGAGTTTAGAAAAAGTCAAGAAGATGTGTCAAAAATATAACTAGTAAAACTACCCTTAATTAATTAAATGTGGTTGATATATGCTGAAAGATTCATTTGTATCTACCACATGTGTTTGTTAAGTTGCACGTGCTGCAAAAAAAATTCAAAATTTAAAGATTAGAGAGCTAAAGTATGTGGATGAGCACATGACCTATGTCAAAAATATGTCCCATCAACTAAGGAAGAATGGTGAAAAACTTTCAAATCAAATGGTGGGTACAGAAAGATTTGGTAACCTTACCTAAAAAATTTGATGTAGTGCTAGTATCCATTGAAGACTCTAAAGAATTGACACACCTCTATGAGTGGATAAGTTGTTAGGATCATCATTATCCCATGAATCTTAGATAAAGGAAGCATCTTTTGAGGAGTGGCTTGCAAAGCTCGAGTATGATCGAGATGGAAGTGAGTATGGAAAAACTACCATAACTACATCATAAGGTGAAATATGAAACATAAAGAAAATAATCACTTTTGTTTAACCTATTTTAGTAGGAAAAGAGAAAATGAAAGAAAAACAATATTTTGTCTTTGATGTTACTTAGGTCAAGAGAATAGTTCAAATAGCAATAATAGATACAAAATAACAACACATGAAGATGACACTAAATATGATGGCATATTCAACAAGAAGATCAAACTAAAGTTGAAGCTACAAAACAAGAAAATCTATGTAGAGCATAGAGTTTGGAGCAAAAAGAAAAAAAAATGCTTGCTTAGAGATGAGGTGTAGAAGTAAAACCAATTTTTTACTTGATCTCAAGTAACGTATACCAACATGCATTAGTGGTTATAATTAAAGGGGGAACGTTGGAGATAATTACTCTTACACTCAGTAAACTTCCATTATTTGACATAGAGTCTAAATTTAGTAAGTGTCAGTAATTCATGTGTTAGCTAATATTAACACATCTATTCTTAGTGGTTTTGAGTATACTTAATTATATAGCTTCAAGGAATGGAATCAATGTGATTTACTAGGGATATCTCATACCATTGTGTTATCAACACTTGACATACAGTCTAAATTTCGGAAGTGTCACAGATTGACGTGTTAGGTAAGATTAACACATCTATTCTTAGTGTTATTAAGTATATTTCTATGAATTGAATCAATGAGAGTGTTATTTGCACTTGACATAGGGTCTAAATTTAGGAAGTGTCATCGAGTGGTTTTGAGTATGTTTAATTATATAGCTTCAAGGAATTGAATTAATATGATTTACTCAACAATAGCTCTTAACATTATGTTAATATGGTTTGTTAGGATATTGCGACACATAGGAAATAGTTAAGTACAACTTGGTCTAGTATAGAGTTAGGTATAGAGTTAGGTAAAGTGTGTTTCTTTACTATGTACATTTTGTAACTTACAATCCGACGGTCACGATATGTAGTGATCCGACGGTTCATTCTCTCATCGATATTATTGACACTTGATCCATGGTTTAACACGTGATTGGTCCATGATCTCTATTTAAAGAGCATGGAGGGCCATTTGTTGGTTAACCGTTCATGAGAGAAGCTTATGTAAATTTTCATTCGTTTATTAATAAATTGCCTGAAGTGGCCGCGTTGGCTCAGGCCGTGGACTGTTTCCCTCTTTGAGGGTTTTAACCACGTCAAAATACTGGTGTATTGTTCTGTGATCTGTTTGTGAGCGGTGTACTTTGGTGTTCTATCTGGGGAACTTACCCTGTAAATTCCTACATGGTATCAGAACTATTTAAGGGCCGCGTCTGTTGGTGATCCAAATCTGAAGCCGGTAGAATTGCATCTGACAACCGTTTCCTAGATCTACTGTTTCTGGTTGCTTTTGGGCCGAGATGACGACTCTGTTGTGTTGGGAGCATCTGTTCCGGTGAGGAACCCCTTTCGTTTCACGCGAAAAGGTTTCCGGTAGCCCTAGCTACGCCATTTTTAAGATCTGGAGGTATACGATGTTTATTTGTAGTTTACAGTTATTTTCTCTCTCTTTATTTCGATTTTCGGTTTATTTACCTTTTTTATTACCGGATATATACCTTTCATTTCTACGTATGCTCTTTGCCCTGCAACTCTGTGCGATCTGGGCAAATCAGAAACAGAAAGGAAGGATTTTTCTCATGTGTATGCTCTTTTCCACTGCGCCTTAGTGTGATCTCAGAAAATCAAAAACATTGAGGAAAATATTTAGTTTCCGGCTAAAGCTAACTTCGAGCCGCAAGGTTCGTTTTTGAAAATATTTAGTTTCCGGTTAAAGCTAACTTCGAGCCGCAAGGTTTGTTTTTTTTTTTTTTGTATGTCCGTGTTGGGTTTTCTGTTTTTTGTTTTGTAGGGAAAAAGAGCCTTCTCAAAGCAAGCACGCAACCCAAAGGATCAACCCCCCTCTCTCTCTCTCTCTCTCTCTCTCTAATTTTTTGTATAACTCACCTGGTCCAAAGCTAATTTATGAGAGTAGGGGTCTTGGGTTCAAGTCTCCATTTTGTGGGGGCGGATTTTTCATTTCCGCACATTCTCGCACTTCGTTGGCGACTTCATCAAATTATCTTCAAAAAGCCATAACTTCTTCATCCGGAAGCCATTTTCAGAACCATTTTTTTTGAAACAGCCTAATTTTTCGAGATCTTTCCATTGAAGCACTTAGTTTTAGCAACTATAGCTTCAGGTTTTTTTAAATGGAAAGTCCATGCCAAGTTATTTTTGACAGCACCAACTACTTCCAATGCTGGTCCTACATTGTGAATTTACTTAGAAGTAAAGGTATTTACAGAATAGCCACAGGCCAAGAGACCAAACCGAAGGATGAAGACAAGGCAGCTAAATGGGAAAATAGACAAGAACAAGCATGTGGGTTGATAGGGATGTCTATTTCTCTAGATCTTAGATTCGATATTGCAGAACTTGATACTCCTGACGAAGCAATGAAGCAGATTACTAATGTCTTTGGAATTAAAAATGAACTTAAAGCCCATCAACTTGAAAATGAATTGCTTACATTGGACCCCAATAATTTTTCTTGCATTGAAGATTTTTTGTCCAAGTTCAAGACCCTTAGACTTTTCTTGGAAGGTGTTAAGGTTAAGAAAGAAGATAGTAGCCTTATCTACTCCATTCTTACTATGTTGGGACCAGCCTATTCTGTGTTTTTTTCCACCTTCCATTCTACAATAGAAGCCTTCATTTCTCAAGGACAAACCTACAAGTCCCCTACCTTTGATTCCTTTTGTGATTCTTTAATAAGAGAACAAGAAAAACTCCTACACCTTGGTCTTTTTCATCTTGGAAACTCTTCTAAGAAAGCATTAGTCACCCAGCAGCAACCAAATCCAAAGAATCCGAAGAAGTTGTATCCTAAAAAGAATGGTCCTAAACCAAACAAGGGTCCTAAGCAATTTCAGCCTAAAAATGAAAAATCATTTCAACAAAATGATAAGACAAATAAAAACAAAGGGAAGAAGACTGATAGACATTGCAACTTTTGTAATTGAGATGGCCACTTAGAATCCAAATGCTTTAAGAAGATGGAAGCCTTGGAAGCAGCAATGAAGAAGCATAACATCCATTTGGAGCAATCTTCAACTTCAACTTCATCTTCAGGAATGGCACTTTCTGCATGTGGTTGTCAAGCATCTCGGTCTGGCTATGCACTAAATGTATCTTCTTCTTCTCATTCTCATGAGTGGCTCATTGATTTTGTAGCTTCTTATCACATGGCCAAAAACAAAGCCATGTTTTCTTTAAATGATTGTAACACCAAAAATATATATGTTGGTGATGATAGATCTCTTAGTGTTGTAGGAACTGGAACTGTTCATCTAGACAATGGTTAGTTTAATGAAGTATTATGTGTTCCAACCTTATCCTGCAACCTTATATCTGTATATCAGATAACTCATTCAGGTGAAGTTAAAATCGTTGAATTTTCACCTCACGATGTTGTAATTAAGGACCTAAGAGATCCTAGAAAGATTTTAGCTACTGGCATTGCTGATGATTCTACAAGGTTGTATAAGTTTCACAACTTTGGGTCATCAAATCTTCCCTCATTATTTGTTGCTCATAATGATGAAGTGAGCAAACTTTGGCATGAGAGATTTGGTCACTTAAACTATCGCTCTCTTCATAATCTATGTAAAGAAAATATGGTGACAGGTCTTCCAATGGTATCTTGCAGAGATGGTGTTTGTTCCGGATGTGTACTCAGAAAACATCATCGGGACAGTTTTGAAAAACGTGCCTCTTGGCACGCCTCAACCCCTTTACAACTCGTGCATAGTGATTTATGTGGTCCACTACCAGTTGCTTCATTCTCTGGCTACAAGTATTTCTTAACTTTCATTGATGATTTCTCCAGACGCACTTGGGTATACTTCTTAAAACTCAAGAGTGAAGTATTTAACATGTTCTTGGCATTTAAGGCCTTTGTTGAAAAACAATCTAGACATCAAATTCTTAAGCTAAGATCTGAGAATGGCGGAGAATATGTTAAAAACACATTCACCAACTTTTGCACTGAGAATGGAATTCAAATGCAACATACTGTTCCATATACTCCACAAAAAAATGGTGTAGCTGAAAGGAAGAATCGCACCTTAAAGGAAATGGCTAATTGTATGCTTCAATCTAAAGGACTTAGTCTTAATTATTGGGCAGAAGCAATTAACTGAGCAAATTACATAATAAATCGCACTCCCACCAAGGTTTTAAAGAATATCAGTCCAGAAGAAGCATGGAGCTCAATCAAACCAGATGTAAGTCACTTTTGTGTTTTTGGAAGTGAAGCATGGGCCCATATTCCAGATGAGAAACATAAAGCTTTAGAACCTAAGACTGAAAAATGTATTTTTGTTGAATATTCTGAAGATGTCAAAGGATATAGACTTATTCCACTTAAGTCCAAAAATGTTATCATTAGAAGATATGTAAAGTTTGCTGAAAATATATCGACCTGCGAGCCTAGTTCAGCGGATGTGCCACCTCTCCCTATCTCTTCTACTTTTGAAAATATTTCTTCTTTAGATGATGAAAGCAAGGATGAAACTCCTCCCCCACCTTCTCAGGATCCTCCTTGTTCTTTCTCTTGCTGCTTCTTTCAAATGGGAAGTCCACCAGATGGATGTTAAATCCGCCTTCTTACATGGGGACTTGCATGAAGAAATCTATATGGAACAACCTATTGGCTTTATACAAACAGACTCCAACCTTGTATGTCGGCTTAAGAAATCCCTTTATGGTCTCAAGCAAGCTCCTCGAGCTTGGTATGCCAAAATGGTTAACTTTCTTTCAGAATCTGGCTTCTCTAGGTGTCATTCTGACAATACTGTCTACACCAAAAAAGTGGGCAAGTCCCTTATCATTCTTATTCTTTATGTTGATGATCTTATCCTGACTCATAGTGATTCCAACCTTATAAACCATGTGAAGTCTAGCCTTAAAAGGAAGTTTGAAATGACAGACTTAGGACACTTACATTATTTTCTCGGTCTTCAAGTCTTGCAATCCAAGGAAGGTATTTCCCTTTCTCAGTCCAAGTATGCATGTGATATTCTACACCATTTTCACATGGAAGACTGTAAGCTAGCCTCTTCTCCCTTTCAGTCTAGAGTCAAACTTTCAATCACTTGTAGTTCTCCTGAAATTGATGCTACCTTATACCATCAACTTGTAGGAAAACTTTTGTATCTAACCCATACTCGTCCTAACCTTTCCTTTGATGTTGGCCTTGTTGCTCGGTTTATTCAAAACCCACGTGAAAGTCATCGGAAAGCAGCTAAAAGAATACTTCGTTATGTTCGAGGTATAGTTCAGTTTGGGATTCATTATAGTGCCGAAGCAACTCCTCTATTGGTTGGTTTCACTGATTCTGATTGGGCTGGTGACCCTGATGATCGGAAGTCTACTGCAGGTTATGTGTTCACTCTTGGTTCAGGACCTATTACATGGGCTTGCAAGAAACAAGGTGCCATTTCTCTTTCTTCAGCAGAAGCAGAGTATCATGGTGCCGTAGAAGCTAGTGAGGAAGCCTTGTGGCTTCGTCAGATCCTGTCAGAGTTCGGCTTTCAGCAGCACCATCCGACTACACTTTGGTGTGATAATCAAAGTGCCATTCAGCTATGCAAAGATCCAGTCCAACATTAGCGCAGAAAACACATTGAATTATAGATGCACTTCATCAGAAAGCTCATTCATGACCATGTTATTGAAGTGCAATATTGTTCAACAGATGATCAAGTTGCAGACATCTTTACAAAGGCTCTCACAGAGGTGAAGTTCACTAAACTTCGATTTATGGTTGGAGTTCAGGAAGTTGTCACTAAGGGGGGATAGGCTCTAGTGCCTCCTTCCTTTTCCTATTGAGTCATATTTGTAAATCCTTCAATCCTATCCCAAGTTGTTCTTAAGGGGGGATGTTAGGATATTCCGACACATAGGAAATAGTTAAGTACAACTTGGTCTAGTATAGAGTTAGGTAAAGCGTTTCTTTACTATGTACATTTTGTAACTTATAATCCGACGGTCACGATATGTAGTGATCCAACGGTTCATTCTCTCGTCGATATTACCGACACTTGATCCGTGGCTTAACACCCGATTGGTCCATGATCTCTATTTAAAGAGCATGGAGGGTCATTTGTAGGTTAACCGTTCATGAGAGAAGCTTATGTAAATTTTCATTCTTTTATTAATAAATTGCCTGAAGTGGCCGCGTTGGCTCAGGCCGTGCACTGTTTCCCTCTTTGAGGGTTTTAACCACGTCAAAGTACTGGTGTATTGATCTATGATCTGTTTGTGGGCGGTGTCCTTTGGTGTTCTGTCTGAGGAACTTACCGTGTAAATTTCTACATGGTTTTACCCTAAATCCATATACAAGTTTATTATGTGAAAAACTTACAACATTTAAATTATATAAATTTCACAATTCAAATTTAGAATCCCAATAAATTCCTACATAATTTTATAAAAAAATAAAAACAAAATTATGACCAAAAACAACAAAAATAAAATTTCAAAAATTTAAATTACAACTATACTATCAAATATAATAAGTTTTCCTAAATTTGGTTTATATTAATGAGAAAGTCATAATTATAAAAACAAAATTGAATTTATATTAATAATAAAATCTAATTATTAAAGGAAGTGTGCTTAATCACTTGTTGACATAACGCCCTTAGAAGACTAATACAACTATACTTTGACATATCATAATAGAAGACTAATACAACTATACTTTGACATATCATAAATTTTCATGAATTCAATTTATACTATAATAAAGGCGTGATAATAAAAACTAAAATAGATATGAGAGGGAAAACTATCCTGGACGTGTCAAGTTAAAAATCCTAGGTTGTCATAACTCAGCAACAATTGAAAAACTAAATATTCTCAGAAAATCAATTAGGTGATGACAACATCCATGAGGGGAATCCCTTGTGCAATATGAAGGAATCTTTCACAACAAAATAAGTTTTTAAATAGAATGGACAGGTCAGACGGATAATGATATTTCCGATTATTGTAGCTCCGTCTTACTGTAATGGCAAATGTATGGCGAAGGTTTATCATTTAACATATTCTAAAATACCAAACGAATATATATATATATATATCTGACCCTTCAACGTAGAAGGAAAAAAAAATGGTCTAGCTATTATTGCAGGGCGAAAGTCGAGAGGGTGTGTAGAAATTAAGGGATGATGAATATTACCAACAGCGATTCGAAGGCCAAGGGTGTCGGCAGCTCAGCTTCAACTCAGTTACCCATTGCTTCGCTGGTGTCGTTGGGAATCATGTCTCTTCTCGCAATCTTGATTTTGTTAGCTATATTTCGATGGCTACGCCCTGTCCTTTTCCGAATGACTGTTATTGAGTTTAATGTTGCAGGCATCGCCTGGGGTATAAATACAAACCTTGACTCAGTCAGTGTCATGCAAAGAAGCGTGGCGGAGGGCGCCAACCGGCGCAACCGCCGAGCAACGTTGGAAACATGTCCCAAGACAATATACTCCGGGAAACTACTTGAGGACTTTCGATCGTCTGCGTCCAAAGTGCAGCATGAGGAAATAATTATGTGTTCCTGCGCGATTTGCCTTGATGCTTACCAGGAGTCGGTGGACGTTCTACGGCTGCTGCCGGAGTGCGGTCGTATGTTCCATGTGGCTTGCATTGACCAATGGCTGGCACTTAGCGCAACATGCCCCATCTGCAGGCAGTCGCTTGAAGTCATCCATTCCACATGATTCTCCTGCAGCAACGTTATATAGTCATAAAAACTATTTACAAGATAGTAAGGTCGAATGTATAAGCATATCATTATCATCATTTTTCTATTAATTACGTTCAGTTAAGGCCTATGCCAATTTCATCAATTTTTTTTTATTCGGTTTAGTTAACCTCCATGCCAATTTCAATGTGCAGAAAAATATGATATTATCAAAATTGTATGAATTTCAATACGTGCTGGAAATTTGGAGCTAATTAGAAACTAATACGCAAACCTAAACCTAAACGTCACCGACCCGATCCACAACTTGACCTGATCCACAACTTGACCATAAACTTGTATATGGATTTAGGGTAAAACCATGTAGGAATTTACACGGTAAGTTCCTCAGACAGAACACCAAACCAAAGGACACCGCTCACAAACAGATCATAGATCAATACACCAGTACTTTGACGTGGTTAAAACCCTCAAAGAGGGAAACAGTGCACGGCCTGAGCCAACGCGGCCACTTCAGGCAATTTATTAATAAAAGAATGAAAATTTACATAAGCTTCTCTCATGAACGGTTAACCTACAAATGACCCTCCATGCTCCTTAAATAGAGATCATGGACCAATCGGGTGTTAAGCCACGGATCAAGTGTCGGTAATATCGACGAGAGAATGAACCGTTGGATCACTACATATCGTGACCGTCGGATTATAAGTTACAAAATGTACATAGTAAAGAAACGCTTTACATAACTCTATACTAGACCAAGTTGTACTTAACTATTTCCTATGTGTCGGAATATCCTAACATGCCCCCTTAAGAACAACTTGGGATAGGATTGAAGGATTTACAAATATGACTCAATAGGAAAAGGAAGGAGGCACTAGAGCCTATCCCCCCTTAGTGACAACTTCCTGAACTCCAACCATAAATCGAAGTTTAGTGAACTTCACCTCTGTGAGAGCCTTTGTAAAGATGTCTGCAACTTGATCATCTGTTGAACAATATTGCACTTCAAGAACATGGTCATGAATGAGCTTTCTGATGAAGTGCATCTGCAGTTCAATGTGTTTTCTGCGCTAATGTTGGACTGGATCTTTGCATAGCTGAATGGCACTTTGATTATCACACCAAAGTGTAGTCGGATGCTGCTGCTGAAAGCCAAACTCTGACAGGATCTGACGAAGCCACAAGGCTTCCTCACTAGCTTCTACGGCACCATGATACTCTGCTTCTGCTGAAGAAAGAGAAATGGCACCTTGTTTCTTGCAAGCCCATGTAATAGGTCCTGAACCAAGAGTGAACACATAACCTGCAGTAGACTTCCGATCATCAGGGTCACCAGCCCAATCAGAATCATTGAAACCAACCAATAGAGGAGTTGCTTCGGCACTATAATGAATCCCAAACTGAACTGTACCTCGAACATAACGAAGTATTCTTTTAGCTGCTTTCCGATGACTTTCACGTGGGTTTTGAATAAACCAAGCAACAAGGCCAACATCAAAGGAAATGTTAGGACGAGTATGGGTTAGATACAAAAGTTTTCCTACAAGTTGATGGTATAAGGTAGCATCAATTTCAGGAGAACTACAAGTGATTGAAAGTTTGACTCTAGACTGAAAGGGAGAAGAGGCTAGCTTACAGTCTTCCATGTGAAAATGGTGTAGAATATCACAGGCATACTTGGACTGAGAAAGGGAAATACCTTCCTTGGATTGCAAGACTTGAAGACCGAGAAAATAATGTAAGTGTCCTAAGTCTGTCATTTCAAACTTCTTTTTAAGGCTAGACTTCACATGGTTTATAAGGTTGGAATCACTATGAGTCAGGATAAGATCATCAACATAAAGAATAAGAATGATAAGGGACTTGCCCACTTTTTTGGTGTAGACAGTATTGTCAGAATGACACCTAGAGAAGCCAGATTCTGAAAGAAAGTTATCCATTTTGGCATACCAAGCTCGAGGAGCTTGCTTGAGACCATAAAGGGATTTCTTAAGCCGACATACAAAGTTGGAGTCTGTTTGTATAAAGCCAATAGGTTGTTCCATATAGATTTCTTCATGCAAGTCCCCATGCAAGAAGGCGGATTTAACATCCATCTGATGGACTTCCCATTTGAAAGAAGCAGCAAGAGAAAGAACAAGGAGGATCCTGAGAATGTGGGGGAGGAGTTTCATCCTTGCTTTCATCATCTAAAGAAGAAATATTTTCAAAAGTAGAAGAGATAGGGAGAGGTGGCACATCCGCTGAACTAGGCTCGCAGGTCGATATATTTTCAGCAAACTTTACATCTCTTCTAATGATAACATTTTTGGACTTAAGTGGAATAAGTCTATATCCTTTGACATCTTCAGAATATCCAACAAAAATACATTTTTCACTCTTAGGTTCTAAAGCTTTATGTTTCTCATCTGGAATATGGGCCCATGCTTCACTTCCAAAAACACGAAAGTGACTTACATCTGGTTTGATTGAGCTCCATGCTTCTTCTGGACTGATATTCTTTAAAACCTTGGTGGGAGTGCGATTTATTATGTAATTTGCACAGTTAATTGCTTCTGCCCAATAATTAAGACTAAGTCCTTTAGATTGAAGCATACAATTAGCCATTTCCTTTAAGGTGTGATTCTTCCTTTCAGCTACACCATTTTGTTGTGGAGTATATGGAACAGTATGTTGCATTTGAATTCCATTCTCAGTGCAAAAGTTGATGAATGTGTTTTTAACATATTCTCCGCCATTCTCAGATCTTAGCTTAAGAATTTGATGTCTAGATTGTTTTTCAACAAAGGCCTTAAATGCCAAGAACATGTTAAATACTTCACTCTTGAGTTTTAAAAAGTATACCCAAGTGCGTCTGGAGAAATCATCAATGAAAGTTAAGAAATACTTGTAGCCAGAGAATGAAGCAACTGGTAGTGGACCACATAAATCACTATGCACGAGTTGTAAAGGGGTTGAGGCGTGCCAAGAGGCACGTTTTTCAAAACTGTCCCGATGATGTTTTCTGAGTACACATCCGGAACAAACACCATCTCTGCAAGATACCATTGGAAGACCTGTCACCATATTTTCTTTACATAGATTATGAAGAGAGCGATAGTTTAAGTGACCAAATCTCTCATGCCAAAGTTTGCTCACTTCATCATTATGAGCAACAAATAATGAGGGAAGATTTGATGACCCAAAGTTGTGAAACTTATACAACCTTGTAGAATCATCAGCAATGCCAGTAGCTAAAATCTGTCTAGGATCTCTTAGGTCCTTAATTACAACATCGTGAGGTGAAAATTCAATGATTTTAACTTCACCTGAATGAGTTATCTGATATACAGATATAAGGTTGCAGGATAAGGTTGGAACACATAATACTTCATTAAACTAACCATTGTCTAGATGAACAGTTCCAGTTCCTACAACACGAAGAGATCTATCATCACCAACATATATATTTTTGGTGTTACAATCATTTAAAGAAAACATGGCTTTGTTTTTGGCCATGTGATAAGAAGCTACAGAATCAATGAGCCACTCATGAGAATGAGAAGAAGAAGATACATTTAGTGCATAGCCAGACCGAGATGCTTGACAACCACATGCAGAAAGTGCCATTCCTGAAGATGAAGTTGAAGTTGAAGATTGCTCCAAATGGATGTTATGCTTCTTCATTGCTGCTTCCAAGGCTTCCATCTTCTTAAAGCATTTGGATTCTAAGTGGCCATCTCGATTACAAAAGTTGCAATGTCTATCAGTCTTCTTCCCTTTGTTTTTATTTGTCTTATCATTTTGTTGAAATGATTTTTCATTTTTAGGCTGAAATTGCTTAGGACCCTTGTTTGGTTTAGGACCATTCTTTTTAGGATAATGTGTGAGCGGTGTCCTTTGGTGTTCTGTCTGAGGAACTTACCGTGTAAATTCCTACATGGTTTTAACCTAAATCCATATACAAGTTTATTATGTGAAAAACTTACAACATTTAAATTATATAAATTTCACAATTCAAATTTAGAATCCCAATAAATTCCTACATAATTTTATAAAAAAATAAAAACAAAATTATGACCCAAAAACAACAAAAATAAAATTTCAAAAATTTAAATTACAACTATACTATCAAATATAATAAGTTTTCCTAAATTTGGTTTATATTAATGAGAAAGTCATAATTATAAAAACAAAATTGAATTTATATTAATAATAAAAACTAATTATTAAAGGAAGTGTGCCTAATCACTTGTTGACATAACGCCCTTAGAAGACTAATACAACTATACTTTGACATATCATAATAGAAGACTAATACAACTATACTTTGACATATCATAAATTTTCATGAATTCAATTTATATTATAATAAAGGCGTGATAATAAAAACTAAAATAGATATGAGAGGGAAAACTATCCTGGACGTGTCAAGTTAAAAATCCTAGGTTGTCATAACTCAGCAACAATTGAAAAACTAAATATTCTCAGAAAATCAATTAGGTGATGACAACATCCATGAGGGGAATCCCTTCTGCAATATGAAGGAATCTTTCACAACAAAATAAGTTTTTAAATAGAATGGACAGGTCAGACGGATAATGATATTTCCGATTATTGTAGCTCCGTCTTACTGTAATGGCAAATGTATGGCGAAGGTTTATCATTTAACATATTCTAAAATACCAAACGAATATATATATATATATATATATCTCTCTCTGACCCTTCAACGTAGAAGGAAAAAAAAAAGGTCTAGCTATTATTGCAGGGCGAAAGTCGAGAGGGTGTGTAGAAATTAAGGGATGATGAATATTACCAACAGCGATTCGAAGGCCAAGGGTGTCGGCAGCTCAGCTTCAACTCAGTTACCCATTGCTTCGCTGGTGTCGTTGGGAATCATGTCTCTTCTCGCAATCTTGATTTTGTTAGCTATATTTCGATGGCTACGCCCTGTCCTTTTCCGAATGACTGTTATTGAGTTTAATGTTGCAGGCATCGCCTGGGGTATAAATACAAACCTTGACTCAGTCAGTGTCATGCAAAGAAGCGTGGCGGAGGGCGCCAACCGGGGCAACCGCCGAGCAACGTTGGAAACACGTCCCAAGACAATATACTCCGGGAAACTACTTGAGGACTTTCGATCGTCTGCGTCCAAAGTGCAGCATGAGGAAATAATTATGTGTTCCTGCGCGATTTGCCTTGATGCTTACCAGGAGTCGGTGGACGTTCTACGGCTGCTGCCGGAGTGCGGTCGTATGTTCCATGTGGCTTGCATTGACCAATGGCTGGCACTTAGCGCAACATGTCCCATCTGTAGGCAGTCGCTTGAAGTCATCCATTCCACATGATTCTCCTGCAGCAACGTTATATAGTCATAAAAACTATTTACAAGATAGTAAGGTCGAATGTATAAGCATATCATTATCATCATTTTTCTATTAATTACGTTCAGTTAAGGCCTATGCCAATTTCATCAATTTTTTTTTATTCGGTTTAGTTAACCTCCATGCCAATTTCAATGTGCAGAAAAATATGATATTATCAAAATTGTATGAATTTCAATACGTGCTGGAAATTTGGAGCTAATTAGAAACTAATACGCAAACCTAAACCTAAACGTCACCGACCCGATCCACAACTTGACCTTCATCTGAGTTGCCAAACTACGGCCTCGCCTGCTTCCCGACCTGCGACCTTCACTGTCGACTCACCCTACGGCCCTCGCTACCTACGACTAACCTAATTTGTGTTCACCATATCTCGGCTTCATGCTTCAGCTCAAGAGTCTGTCTGCACTTCGCCCTCCATTTCAGATCTTCAAGTTAGCTTGCACCTCTTAGCTCACATGCACACTTGAGGAATTGCATTGATCTTTCTCCCACCATTCCTCCCCTTGGTTTATATGGCGTTCATCCCTTTAGTTGGGGCTTCGACTCACCAAGCTGACCCACCGTTTGGTTGAACGACCCCTCCATTATGTCGGCCCATGGTGTGGGTGCCCATACATGGGACCACCTCCATATAAACTCGCCAGCTCTCCACACTTAGCCGTTTTCACAATCCGCCTTCGTTTGGTTGCACCTTGGCTCGTTTCTTTCATTCAGCCATCTCGACGCACCATGCGGACGCGCTCTCAACTTGCCGCTCCCAGTTCATCTCTTGCCCATCGTGCACCCACTCTGACTGTTCGCAGCAATGATTCGTGGGCCATACATCCTCCCCCAGCTCAAGTCATTGTCGTCCTCGACAATACCATTATATGACATCGCAAAGTGTCACTAGCTCCAACATCCAAAATGTTTATGCTGCCCACCTCTGCTCCATCATCACACAAACCATAAAGGCTCATATCTGCATGAATCGGAAAGTCTCCTCAATCCATGATCGTCATCTACCTCCGTCACAATCTCCACCTGCTGCCCCACGCTCGAAGGTTGACCTCTCCAACTCAAACTACATGCTCACTGCAACATCTCATGTCGACCCCATAATGTATCGTCATCGTGTGAACTACTGCCATGATACTCCAACACAATGCTAACACATCTCTGTACACTGCTCGAGCCGTATGATTTGAACTAGTCGGGTGATTAGTCCAACTATCACGCTCAAACCATGAGAATGTACATCCTCATGTCATCATGAGTCGTTTCTCTTAGCACCCTGGCACAACATCAAATCAATCAAGAATCCATCACTATCAAAACATAAGCCATGCCTGGGTCCATGAAGTAGTCCCCATCTCATCGGCAACATACTGTCCATGATTTTGGTGTCAATGTGTTACATGTCTATCAGTCTTATCTATCCCAACATCATCATCCATATATGTGTAAAATCCATCTCCTCAAAATGAAGAGATCCTCTCATAAAACTGACTCTCAATGTGCCACATCTAGGTCCATGAAGCAATCTCCATCATATTTGTAATGTGCCATCCCTCAAGTATTCCAAAGAAACAAGTATACACTTGTCTCATCATGCATGTGTTTCCCATAATCATAGACCAATCACCTATCATGTATCAAAATGATTAAGTCTTGGCTCAACCTATGCTCAAGTGTTGCCACCGAGGCATAATCATTGCTGCAACTCTATCACTCCAAAGTGTCTCACATCAATCGTCCACATCAAGTCACTCTCTCAAGTACACCCTATAAATGTATTCAAAAGTATGCACCCCATACTACATCAAATTCACTCACCTCAACTCCTCAATGCATCAGATCCTCCATGTCCACTATAATATGAAGTCTCCAAAAGTTACAACCTCATGTCATCATGAGCTCCATGAGTCATCTCCAACCAACATCCTAGAAAACATACATGTCTCAGCCCAAAGGTCTCTGCAAGATGCCTCAACTCTCCATGTAGTAGGAATGCTCCATAGTCTACTCACAAATCCACCAAGTACATGGCCTTGTTGTACCCAAGTGCACAACATCCCCATCGACTCATAAGTAAAATATCCCCATGTCACATCAGCAAATCCACCTGCACAACATTCCCTCCTTGGCTTTCCTCATTAGATGACCATAAATGATACCTCTACAAGTGCTCCTGCATAATGTTCCTGCATAGGACTGTCATGCTTCATCTCTCCAAGTCGATGTCCATGACTCAAGTTTCCCATGTTGTCCAGCTATGTAGACCCATCACAACATCTGTCATCTTTATCCAAGTATGCAATCTGGTCTAGTGTCCATAGTCACCCAAACCATATCATCAAGTTATATGAGTCTCTTCCACCATACCTCAACCACTAAAGGTTCCACCAAGACTGCTTCTTGGTCTCGGCCATGAGAATTCCACCCAATTATCATCAAACAAATTGTGTTCCCTTCTCCAATATGTCCATGAGTCATGTCGGACACTTACCCAATTCTCCATATGGCTAAATCATGACCCATTCCTCCACAATGATCATCACGTTCCTCCCTTTTCACAGGTATTCGCACCTTCTGCGATAAGGTCACAAATAGCCCTAACAAGCTCTACAACAGTCAATGGTCTTGACTTTTCCATACAACGTCTCATCTTAGACATCCATGGTAAGATCTTCCACTGCATTGGAAAACTAAGTTTTCCCTTCCCTGCATATGGCCCACTTACCAAAAGCTCCAACGAAACATAAGTATAAGTAGTACTTACTTCATCATGAGGCTCCTCCATGTGAGTATCCTCATCCAACAATTTTTGCAAAGTGCATGATCCTCGTCCAACTTGAACAATTTCAAGTTCCTCCTCCATCATTGTCATGTCTGCAACATCCTTAAACATCACTACTTCTTCTTTTTCATCATCACAATCTGCAGCTACATCCTGCTCCATTACCCAACCAAGTCGAAGAAGTTTGCCTTCAACATTTCTTTCCAAGACTTCAAGTTCATCTCGAATTTGTGGGTTCTCTTCTTTCATCTACTTCAACCTGTGCAAAGTCAACAAGAACCTACCTTGGCAATCTTCCAAACCTTCCATGTATTGTCGTTCAACTTGGCCCCAAGCACGAAGCTTCACCTCTGCTAAACCTATCACGAAGTGTAACACTTCCTTCGGTAAGCCTCGTTTGACTAAATCAAGCTCTGATACCATTTGTCACGCCCCTAGCCTAGTGGTAGTCTTTTAACCGCACGAAGGGGGGTGCAGCACCACCATCTGTTTTCCTTTTAACAATACTCACAAGTGTGGACTACGCCTACTTTCTATACTTAGTTCATTTTTCAACTTTCTAGGTATAACATTCACATACACAGCGGAAACACTCAATTAGTCATCTACATCATTATTACCATTTACACATATGCACAACGGATGTTTAACGAGAGGGGAAACTCCATGAAATATGAGTATGCCCGATGATAATAACAAAGGGAAACCCCAAGTTTCCTCCTTATAATTTCTATAACGACCATGCAACTTTGCCGTTCAGCCCATGCCCGTCTTTTGGCTAACTTCATGTAGTGCTACCTAGTCATGTCGCCCACCTAGCACACACTTGCAACTCATCCCTACCGTGCCACCAACTCACTACACTCACCTCCAACTTGTCGAACCGTAGCACCGGGCACTCCACCTATTCACTGGCTCGTTATGCCCACAGCCGTGTCACCCGACTCACGGGTTGCCAAACTCGCAGATTGCCCAACTCATCCTCGGGCACACCCACCCATTGCCATTTACACCGCCCAACACTATGACTTGTGGTTGCCTCAACTCACCGTGCCAACCACCTGTGTGCGATCTCCCCGCCTCATCGCACCAGCCACCTAGCTCACGCCCTTCGCTGGTTTGACCAGCCCGGGTGCCCTCACCGAACCAAGTGCACCCACCCTGCATTCTAGCTTGTCTGCCTACCCACTCCAGCAGCTCACTGCACCTCGTGTGCGCTCGCCTGGTGACCTGACCCACAACTCAACCTTCGCCTGACTTGCCGAACTGCGGCCTTACCCACTGCCCGACCTGTGGCCTTAACCATCGGCTCGCCCTATGGCCTTTGCTACCTACAACTCACCCGATTTGCGTTCACCATATCTCGGCTCCGTGCTTTGGCCCAAGAGTCTGCCTGCACTTTGCCCTTCGTTTCAGACCTCCAAGTTAGCTTGCACCTCTTAGCTCGCATGAACACTTGAAGAATTGCATTGATGTTTCTCCCACCATTCCTTTGCTTGGTTTGTATGGCGTTCGTCCCTTCGATTGGGGCTTCTACTCACCAAGCCGACCCACCATTTGGTTGAACCGCCCCTCCCTCACAACAACCCATGGTGTGGGCGCCCATACATGGGACCACCCTCAATATAAACTCGCTAACTCTCCACACTTAGCCAGTTTCGTAATCGGCCTTCGTGCGGTCAGACCTTGCCTCGTTTCCTTTGTTCGGCTAGCTCATTGCACTATGCAGGCGCGCCCTTAACTCCTTGGTTCAACCACCCATCTCATTGCTTGCCTGTCGTGCGCCCATCTTGACTCTCCGCATCACAACAATGACTCATGGGCCTTACAAGCGGTGTGACAACCACATAAACATTTATTAGGGTTTTCATATTTTCTTTCCCAATCTTCCTCTTTTACATGGTCCTCTACTGGAGGTTGCTTCGAGTCCTTTCATATATTTTCCTACCTTTCCCGTTCCTCTATTTCCTCTCTGTCCCACTTCTTTTGCTTCCTTTGCCATCCCTTTCACCTTCTAACTTAATTTCTTTTTTCTTTGTTGTTCTGGGCTGTTCACCTTTTCCTGGGCTGGACCACTATATGAGTTCCAATAATTCAGAATTCGCTGCACTCTCGTAGTTTTATTACTTAAAACATAAACCAGTGAAAATTCTTTATGAGTGAGAATTATTTTAAACAAAGTATACGTAGGCTTCTCTGGCCCGAGCTTTTCCAATCACTCCGAGCTTGGAGAATTGCACTGCCCTTATTTAACACCCGAATTTGCCCCTTCCTCCTCATGAAAATTGACACTTATATTCTGCACTTCGTGACAGTGGTTCTCAGTTGAATTATGAAGAACCCATTGATCCAGGTGGATTTTGGTGGCCACCAACCTATCCCATTTGGACCCCCACAACTGTCTCTTTTAGTTTTTCAATTTCCATAATTGTAGCACAATTTACTATTTTTAGTAGTTTTTCAGGTCCTGAACTTCCGGAGCCATTTTGAGGCCCTAAATGACGTTTTTTGGGAAATCTGGGATCCACATGGGTCCATGGACGCATGTTTTTCTTCCCAAAGTTGTAGTGCTTGGATAGATCTTTCTAACGAGCTATTGTACGTGTCAAATGAAGATCAGGTGCCAAAGTTATGACCCCAAGAAGTTGATTTACCAACTTGCCCAAAATGGGGCCCAAAATTTGGCGTTTCATCTTCTAGGGTTAGGTTTTGGGATGTTAAGGGTTTTCCATTATTTATCAACAATAAATAGGCCTTCGAGCCTCATTGTAACACAATTTAGAGGCATGTAGCCAACACATCTCTTCTCAGAGATAAGCTACCATCGCCTTAGCTGGTTCATTTGCATTACTATTTGTAAGCATATTTCAGTATTTTACATTAATGAAATGAAGTATTATTTCCGCTGCATCTCTGTGTTTATGGTTATCTCTGTAATTTGTAACATTCCTATTTAAATCCAAACCACCCATTTTCCCAATTCCCATGAGGTCTCTTGGTTTCTTCTCCCTACTAAAGTTTCTTCCCCCACCCTACTTATCCCCACCCCAACTGATGGGATAAGGCTTTTTAGGATGAACTTTGGTGCAATCATCCCTATTATGGGTTCCATTAGATGGGCATGACTGAGATTTTCGCCTTATTGTTTCCCTATCGCAATTGCTACCCCTATAGCTACCTTTGAACCCATGCCCTTCAGCAAGGTCTGGGCTCGGCTCGAGACGAACAATACGGAGCCTTGCTGCTAGATCTAAGAGGGAAACTGACCCCCCACCCATGACTGTGACTCCTTCCCTCCCAAGCCACAGACACCGGTACAACAGGTTTCAGTCTACTTCCATTATGAAAACCCCAAAGGGCATCCTAGCGGTCTACAGTCCCTTGTGACCTTTTTCCCCGAAGACCCATTACACAGTTCCCGAACCCCCTCAGTCCAATGATATTCCAGGAAGTATCACTCCACGTTAATGGGCTAAAGCCCATCATGGAACAAGTCTCTACTCTTGCTGAGTTCTGAGGTGCCATAGCCGTTAACTAGTAATCCTCTGTGAAAAACATTTTTACTAGGCATTCTAGATAACATGCCAAATCTTGCCGACAAAAACTGGTTGTAGCTCGACATTCGAGAGCTCACTTCCACCACCTTCTATAGCACGTCCTACCTTCGCCCTCAACATGAAAATGCCCCCACTCCTACCTGTCTTACCTTTTTGTTTCTCTTTCCAACTTCCTTGCGTGTTGTCTGAAGGACACTCCATGTGCCTTCGTCTTCATTCTACCGCTCCTTCCTTCATTCGGTTTACTCGGGATGGGGTTTCCCTCACATTGCCATAATTTCCTTTCATAACTCCACTCATTCCTCTTGATGCTCCTGTCATGTACTTATTCCTTTCATCCTCCCACTTGCCATCTTCTCTTTCCTACCCACTTCTGCAGTGACACCAGGTCGTTGTCTCTCACCTCCAGCCTCGTCCACATCTCTCTTTTCCTTGCCTACTGCCCCATTTCCCTATACTATCTGTTGCCCCATCTGTGCTCGAGGCCTCGCAGTGTCCACTTCCACCTCTGCCCTTCGAGTGCACTGAGTGTTTGCTCTCACCTTGGCCCCCATTGATCCAAATGGATGCTAGAAAACCCTCTAAGTCTTCAAAGTATTATAAAGATCAAAACTATCGCAAAAGAAGAACTCTTAAAAATAGTGGATAACACTATTGGAAGGTGAAAACATGATTAAAATAGTGAAATAAGGCCTATTGGAGGCTTAAAACAACTTTGCATAGGAGCAGTCGGATCTAGCTAATCAACGGTCCAAATCTGATCGACATATCAAAATCGGCGATGGCAGGCGGAGGCTATCGGAGGTGACCATATAAATGTTGCAATAGCGATTAGTGGGGTCAACGAGGACCATCAATCAAGCGCGCAGATCCACGACCCAAGTTAACTTGTGATATCGCAATCGGCGATTACACAGGAGCATCTACAAACGGCCCGCAGGTCTATGCGATATGCGATTGCGATCAATCGCATCACAGTATCACATTGAAGATATGAAAAGGAGCGGGGCCGATAAGAACTATGACTGCGATAGCCAAACCGGATAAAATTATGAACGATATTTGGTATATTTTGAGATCCAGAAAACAGGGTTTTCCTTTGTATTTCGTGTCTTCGTTTAATAAACGAAATACAAAGGATAAAGTGCCGATGTGTTGAAACCAGACCTGAAAGGGTTTATTAATGATGTTGTATATTATTTCAAGTTCGATATAAGCCATTTTGCGGGATTTCCATGTTTTAATGTATTTTTCAAATGCAAAGGGAAATCACAAAACAAAAGGGATTTTAGGCGAGGCGTCAGAGACAGAAAACCACCCTTTTTGGGCGATTAACTCCCGTATGCATGAGCCGCCCAAAATGAACCTCAATCGTTGGATATAGATCTATCATATTGATGGTAGAGATGTGATAAGCGATATAAAGGAAGACTCAATAGGAGTTATAAGGCGGACTTTATAGTATTTCAAATCCAATAAATGGCAGATTGGAAAAATTTCACAGTTTTATGTGTATTTCTCTGTGTAAATAGAGAACGACCATTTTTGGGATTTCAAAGGCATCGATGGTCCATTCCGTTACAGAATATGTGGCCACCATCCCTGAAGGCGTTTAACAATGATTTTTAGCGCTCAGAGGGAGATTCGAGTGGACAGAGGCCAAGAGCCAGAGAGCCTGAGAAGGGGAAACGAACAGACAACATCGATTGGCTTTAAAGCCAGAGAAGACAGAGGACGGAGACAAGCAGTGCTGAGACAGAGAGAAAACAGAGACAGAGAGTCAATGAGGAGAGTCTGTGTACTTAGAAAGACTTGGGGGATCCAAGTAAAGCCTTGTTGTTTTGTATCTGTTGTGTGAGACTCAAATTGAGCTCACTTTTGTAAAACTATGTTTTCGAAGTCATAATAGAGAGGTCACCATTGAAGGCTGGACTAGGAGATGTATCCTAGGAGTTTTGGGTGAACTCCATATTAAACTTGCTATGTTTATGTGTTTTTATCCATTATGTTCATTAACTAATTCATTTTCTATGTATTTCATAATCTTATCGATCCATTGCACAAAGTAACATAGGCAAATCCATGCACAAGTCTGTAATACCTTAATAATTGTCTAAGATCTTCATTATTAGATCAAGTGGTATCAGAGCTTTAGGTTTGCTAAGGTTAGACAAGCTTGTGATGGATTGTTGAATGCTAACTAGGTCAAAGCTCAAATTAGGAGAACAAGAACTGGTTGAGGCTAACCTAGAAATTGGAAGAGTCTATCCTCAGGGGAAAATGGTAGAAGAGATCCCCTTGGAATCAGAATCTCAATTCATGGATAGTTTCATGACCATGAGAGCAATGGTAGAAGAGATGTATCTAGAATTTAAGAGGGTCGAGGTGAAAGTACTTCAACCTCCAAACAAGACAAAGGAACAAAGGAACCTCTTCTAGATGGCCATTCAGATGGCAAAGGGAAAAGGGAAGAGCCTCCTCCATCAACACCTCCTTCTAGCCCTGAAAATAAAAAGAAGAAAGCATCTTTGATTAAATTAGATGTAAAATTTGATTTTCCAATATATGATGGAGAATTAAATGCAGAAAAGCTAGATAACTGGATTAGGCAGATTGATGTATATTGCGGGGTGCAAAACATCGATTCAAAAAGGAGAAAGATTCGGCTCACCAGCCTTTGCCTTGGAGGAACTGCCCGAGTGTGGTGGGAAGACAGGACATAAGTTGATTTGAAGAAGCATGGTCAAATTCTTTCTACCTGGAGTGAATTTGTTTCTTCCATTAAAAAAAAATTCTATCCACTAGCTTATATGCGGCAAGCCATGATGAGTTGGCAAACTGTTCGTCAATTAAAGGGGAAAAATGTGCAAAGCCATACCTAGGAAATTAGAAAAAGAGCTTTAATTCTAGGCATTTCTATAGACTCACCTGAAACTTTGTTGAAGTATATAGGTGGTCTGCATAGCTATTTGAGGCACACCATTCTCATGTTTAACCCTACTAGCATAGATGAGGTATCAGTTCAGGCTACACATCTGGAGGCTAGAGGAAAGAATGTCAACCCAGAGATTGGGGGATGATCAAAACCCACTACAAGCAAGAACAAGGAAAAGAAGAAGCAAAAATGGAAGGAGAGGAAGACAAACACTATACAAAAAGACAAACCTTCATGCACTCACTGAAATAAGGATGGACATGATGATGAACACTGCTGGTCTTTGCATCTAGAGTTGAAACCCAAGAAATTCGGTGGTAAGAAGAAGAAGACTATTGCTGTTATTCAGAAAAATTTGGGGTTAGACTGAGGTGATGAAACAACCGTCATAGGCACAGGTATAAAAGGTAAAAATTCTGAAGCATCTACTAGTAATTCTGCACAATCTATAGATAATGAAGAAAATGAGAGGAAAATACATGAGCTTTTTCATATTAGAGTTATTTCCAAGCATCAAAAGATTGATAATTTATTTGATAGTGGTTGACAAGTAAACTTGATTTTTGAAACAATTGTAAAGAAGTTGGGCATACTAACAACACCTCACAAGAAGTCGTATCCATTAGGTTGGGTATGTGATAAAGCAAAGTGATGAGCCCCAATTTTGGTACAATTTGGGCTCATTTTGGCCTATTCTACTTGCTCAAACCATTCATTTCTTTATTGCTTATGCATGCATTTCTTAGTTTATTCATGTTGTTTGTAGGAAGAAGGGTAGGCACTCTCTCTACGTGACTGATGCATTTTGATTCCAGGTTTTGGCATTAAAAGGGAGCAAAAGACAACGAAAAAGGAGTTAAGGAGACAATGAGGTGGCACTGCGGGTTTTGGGAGAGGATGTCCACGGTTCTAGGGACATCCCTCGTGATTCCCATCAAGAACTCCGAGCTCTAATCCATCTCCCCTCCGAGCTTAAAAAACGGCCAGCTGTTCTACAGGAACAACAGTTATAAACTGCTCTATAGGAACAACAATTATGACCATCCTACAGGATCAGCAGTTAAACTCTAGTTGGACAGCCGAGCTCCTAAAATGTAGGACACTTGTTGGATCATCGTTTTTGTATAAGTATGAAGGCTTTAGCCTTAGATAGGTTGTTGAAACTCTCGTATTGCTATTGTAATTTTGGAGCACAGTTCAGTTTTCGTTCCTTTTTGTAAGCCAATTTGGCATGATATCAGTTATGAATAAAGAAGGCAGTTTGTGATCTAGTTCTGAGTTTTTCTCAAGGAGACTATAGCTCTCAGGTTAGGGCCCAACCTGAGAGCCATAGATCCCCTCTGCTGTAGTGTTGTTTCCATTTCATTTCAGCACTGTGAGCTTTCCATTTACACATGCAATTCGAATTACAGGTTGTTAAGTTGGTCTTTCACATGAGTTAGATAGGATTTGCTTATGGTGAGTTTGTTTGCAGTTGTTTAGTGTAGCAGAGGATAGATATAGTCCATTGGAGCTCCAACAAAAAGGTTGTTCAGGCTCACTGCCATCTCATCTGGGATCGGAGTGAAGTCCATGATTAACCACCAAAAATACGCATTTCTCTATTCCATGATTGCTGCCAACACAGTCACGTTAAGTTAGTTGCTTCTACATGATTCACACCTGCACCACACTTCCTTACCACAGCTTCATGCACGTTCTCTTTCACGTTTAGATTGCTGCTCATCCAATTTACAAGCACACATAGTTTAGGTTGATGCATTTTTGGTCAAGTGACAGTCATAAGCATTTGTTTCACTTACACTGCTCTCTCTCGTTCCATCACTTTGTCCTCCATCCTGATCACGCATGCAGACATCTCTTTGACCCCCGCTCTGCTCTGTTATCTCCCAAAGTCTTTCACTCCTCACGTACTTCCATTCTCTAGCCCTTTCATTGACCTAGCCCTCTATCTTCCAACCTACTCCTTACATTCACTCCCTATCCTATTCCTCCACTTCTACAGCCATCACCAGCCTCATTCCTACCTTACACATCTTCCCCTACCATTCCATTACTCCTCCATCACTCCAAACACTCACGGTAGGTCATCCTGTAGCCATTTGTAGACATCCTGTAGAAAACAGAGTATCTTGTAGGATCCTCCACAGCCATCCTGTAGGAGGCCACTCTCTCGGTTGCTGAGCATCTGAATGCGAGGAACCTCTGTGGATGGATGCTAAGGATCCCTGTGGACCTCTCTTAGCTTCCCCAACCTATCCCACGCTTTCCTTCCTTCTCCATCCCATCTGCACAACCAAACCCTAGTTAGCACAAGATCACCATCATCCCACACACTTAACAGAAAATACAAAAACATAACTTTCATGATGCAAGTAGTTTAGAACGATGCATTTTCATTTATCAGAGGTAGTGACAGCATTGGTAGAAGCTTCATTCACATTTCTTGCATTGTAGATGTTAGACTAGTTAAATTAGGGTTTCCTAGGTTTACATGCTTTGATTTGCTTTCAGTTCATTTTTGTTAGGTAAAGTAGCTTTCCTTTGAGATTAGCTTTCGTCCATCGATTAGCAAGCTTCTTCTGAGAGCCTATAGAAGTTGGCTTGAGCCCTAGCGGACTTGTGCCAGCTGACCAAGTGACAGCTGCGACAAGAGCTAGTACTTGTGCATATAGCACCGTCGCTTCCAAGTTTGTACGAACTACCGGGTTGATAAAATGAGAGACAGGAAGCCCCAGGAGTTGTAGCATTATTGCTACAATACTGGAGCTCACCATCTTTTTGGCGCCGTTGCCGGGGAAGCGTCAGAGTATTAGTAATTGTTGCTTTTCTTCTACTTCCATACTCTTACTTCTGCTCAGTAGTTTACTTCATTTCCCTTTTTGCAAAAGTAGCTTAGCATTTCTTGCTTTCCTAGATTAGCATTTCCTGCTTTCCTAGATTAATATTTCTTGCTTTCCTAGATTAATATTTCCTGCTTTCCTAGATTAATATTTCTTGCTTTCCTAGATTAGCATTTCCTGCTTTCCTAGATTAATATTTCTTGCTTTCCTAGATTAGCTTTCCAATTTTGCAATTTCATTTGAGCAATATAGTTAGTTGTAGATCACTTTGTTTCAGTTTTGCAGGTACCAAAGAAAAAAAGAAAAGCACTCAAAACAAAAGAAAGAAAAGTCCTTTCCATTTCATGCCTCGTAGGAACCGTGATAGATCAGGAAAATTCCTACCAAACACCCCCACCACATCACTGAGTCACCCTTCACTCTTCTTTGGTGACCGTGACCCAGAGGAACCTATAGGTGAACATCCGAAGATATACCAAGACCCTATAGAAGAAGAAGAGTTAGAGACCACTCCATCTGTAGCCATGGCTGATAATAGGAGAGAAGATGAGAGAATAGAAGGAGCTTTCCCCATCCGAGAGGCCAATGGAGAGATGAAAATGAAAAACATTAGCCCCTCTGCTTTGCCTCACTTCCATGGACTGACCACTGAGGATCCTGATACCTTCTTGTTTGAGTTTGATGTCCTTTGTAGAACTTATGACTATACTGAAGATGAGCAAAAGCTGAAGCTTTTCCCTTCTACTCTTAAGGATGCAGCCCTACGCTGGTTCATGGGATTACTTGGGAATAGCATAGCTACTTGGGCTCAGATGCAGCAAGCCTTCAATACCAAGTATAGGGATTATTGTAGGTCCAAGGAAACTAAGGGAGAGATATTTCGAATGACCATGGGGAATGATGAGTCTTTAGAGGATTATGAGGAGAGGTTCCAACTTAGCTATAAACGGGCCAGGTGCACACTTGACCCTGAATCCCTCAAGTTGGTTCTACTCCGAGGAGTCCCTGAAGATCTCTTAGACACCCTTGACATGTTAGCTGGGGGGGACATTTACCAACTGCCTTATGAGGACATCAAGACTGTGTTCCGAAATCATTCTAGGGCAGCTAGGAAAAGAGGTAGAGGAAATCTCCTCTCCACTAGTGTCCCTTTCTCCAAACATGAGTTTACAAACCAACTAGAAGATCTTAAGAGTGAGGTGAGACAGACCATTGCCATGCAGCTAGACACATTCAGGATCCAGCAGAAGAAAGAAGAAGCTGAGAGAGCCTTGGCTATCTTCTGTCCTAGGTGCACCAGAAGACACCCTAAGAACGAATGTCCATTGGATTCGGTTGAAGTGTGTTTCGTTTGTGAGGAGGACCACCCAACAAATCAGTGTCCAACCTTACCTGGATTTAAAGCTATGTACCAAGGGACTGAAGCCCCCACTGAACCTCTCTACTTCATCAACCAACGGAGGCCTCCAGGATCTAGACCTTATCAGCAGGGGATGCAAGGGGCATCTCAAGCTTATTACAACCCCAACCAACCGACTCCTATGCCTTCCTGGGGTCCCCCTGCTCATCCTTCTTGGTCCATGCCTCCTCCATGGTCTTATCCACCTCAGTATCCTACTCAACCTCCCTCTCATCCATATCACTCACATACCCAGTCGCAGCCTCAATGGAGTGCTCCTCAGTCGGGGTGGAGGCCCCAATATAACACTCCTCCTGCCATTTTGCCTCCACCACCAGTTCAACCTCAGCCTTTACCTCCTGCTCCTCCTAGGCAACCTCAGATGCCTGCTCAACCGAACCCGAACCCCAACAATAGACAGGCTCAGCAGGTATATACTGGGGAGACCTCATGCCCTACCTATGCTGTGGAGATCCAGGAGATCAATCTTAGATCTGGAAAGACTCTTCCAGATCGCCAACCTCCTCTCCCAGAGGATGAGGAAAACCATCAGGAGAGTGAACCAAAGCCTATTCCACCCTTTCCTGAGAGACTAACAGCCACCACACAACCTAACCCCGAAGAAGATGAGCTTTTGGGTGAGCTCAAGCAGTTGTGTGTAAAAATCCCACTTCTCCAAGCCATCAAGGATGTGCCTATATATAACAAGCTGGTTAAGGAGAAGTGTTTCAAACACCCAGGCAGACGGAAGAAAGATGCCTCAACTATCAATGTCATAGGACAACTGTCTGACCTTATGCTAGGACAAGTCATCTGCCCAAAGTACCTAGATCCTGGAAGCCCTGTAGTAGATGTTCACATCAATGGCACCATTATCCCCCACACCTTGATTGATCTGGGGGCAGCCATCAATGTGATGACCAGAGATACCATGCTTAAACTCAATCTTCAGGGTTCCTTGAGGAAGACCTCGACAGTACTGCAATTAGCAGATCGCTCCACCGTGACTCCCGAAGGGATTGTGGAGGATGTCTTGGTCTCTATTGATTCTTGGGAATACCCTGCAGACTTCCTGGTTCTGCAACCAAAGGCCAAGCTTACTAGGTATCCTCTCATCTTGGGAAGGCCTTGGTTAGCTACTGCAGATGCTTACATAAGTTGTCGGGCAGGAAACATGACCATCAAGAATGGTCCCATGTCCAAGCAGCTAGTCCTATACCCTCCTGCCCAACCTTCTTTAGAGAATGATTTACCACTCTGGTTGGAAGAAGGAGAAGAAGACGAGGTGTATTCAACACCTTTGTGTACCATAGAAACCAATAGAAGAAACCCTCCTACCGAGGATGATCTGATTGAGACCCTGATCCAGAATCCACCTTCCAGTGCACTATCTTTAGAGAGGTTGGTGGAGGATGCCCAAGCTAGCACCTCAGTGGACCTTTG
The DNA here is from genome assembly GCA_031772625.1 of Pinus tabuliformis. Lineage (NCBI taxonomy): Eukaryota > Viridiplantae > Streptophyta > Pinopsida > Pinales > Pinaceae > Pinus > Pinus tabuliformis. The sequence goes on along the minus strand of CM062820.1, from coordinate 923,599,114 downwards.
TACAACCGGCCCTGTCACTCCCAGAGTCAAAAGTGTGGAGTTTGGCCCTGAGAGAGCATTAAAGATCAGCTCCTCCCTATCTCCTTCCCAGGAGAAGGAGTTGTGTAGTCTATTGGCCAGCCACCTAGATGCTTTTGCTTGGAGCTATAAGGAGATGAAAGGAGTCCATCCCTCGGTCTGTACCCATCATATATACATCAAAGAGGATTGTAAACCAGTTAGGCAACCCCAGAGGAGAATGAATCCAACCCTTAAGGACATTGTCAAGGAAGAGCTGCAAAAACTGTTGGATGCCGGATTCATCTACCCCATCTCAGATAGTGAATGGGTGTCCCCTCTAGTGTTGGTTCCCAAGAAGAATGGGAAGTGGAGGATCTGTGTAGATTACCGTGAGCTGAACAAAGCTACCAAGAAAGACCATTTCCCCCTACCCTTCATAGATCAAGTGTTGGATGGACTGGCAGGAAAGAAGTTCTTCTCTTTCCTGGATGGGTTTAGCGGGTACAATCAAATCCAAATCAGCCCGGAAGACCAAGATAAGACCACCTTCACCTGTCCTTGGGGTACCTTTGCCTACAGAGTCCTTCCCTTTGGGCTATGCAGTGCTCCTGCTACTTTTCAGAGAGCTGTCTTGAGCATCTTCTCAGAGTTGGTCCATGATGCAGTGGAAATATACATGGATGACTTTACCCCTTATGGGGCCAACTTCCAGGAAGCATTGTCCAACTTGGGAAAGGTCCTAACCAAGTGCACTGAGATGAACTTGTCCCTTAGTCCTGAAAAATGTGAATTCCTAATGACTGAGGGGACCGTGCTAGGCCATACTATTTCTTCCCAAGGATTGCAGGTGGATCCCAAAAAAATTTCTCTCATCAAGAGGGTTCCACCTCCTCAAAAAGTAAGGGATGTCCGGAGTTTCTTGGGATTAGCAGGATACTACCGGAGATTCATTAAGGACTTCAGCAAGTTAGCCTCGCCATTGTTTGGTCTGTTGGCAAAAGATGTGGAGTTTAAGTGGACTGACGATTGTCAGAAGAGTTTGAATGAGATAAAGGACAAGTTGGTGTCAGCACCAATCTTGAGAGGTCCAAACTGGGCCCTACCTTTCCACATCCACACTGATGCCTCAAACAAAGCCATAGGTGCAGCCTTAGGACAAGTTGAGGAAAAACTTCCATATGCCATTTACTTCGTTAGCAAAAACTTGTCCAAAGCCGAGCTGAACTACACTGTAACCGAGAAGGAATTCTTAGCTGTGGTCCATGCACTGAACAAGTTCCGACATTATATTACCGGTTACCAGACTTTTGTACATACTGACCATGCTGCTATTAGATACTTGATGAATAAACCAGATGTGAATGCTCGTATTATTAGATGGTTACTTTTATTGCAGCAGTTTGATCTAACCATTGTTGATAAACCAGGGAGAGAAAATGTTGTTGCTGACTTCTTGTCTAGATTGGATTTGTCTGCAGATGAAGATGGGACGGTGGATGACCAGATGCCTGATGAGCATCTGTTTGCTATATCAGTACTCTCTCCATGGTTTGCGGATATAGCAAACTACCTTGTTTCAGCTTAGTTCCCTCCGCACCTCTCTTCAAAAGAGAAGAGCAAAATCATCAGAAAGAGTGCCTCATTTACATGGATTGGGGGCAACCTGTTCAAGCTTGGCCCCGATCAGATCTTAAGGCGTTGTGTAAGGGAAGAGGAAGTCTTTGACATCCTCCTCACCTGTCACGATGGGCCTTGTGGAGGACACTTTGCAGCAAAGAGAACTGCCTTCAAGATTCTGCAGGCAGGCTACTATTGGCCCACACTGCATCAAGATGTCAGAAGATATGTCAGCCAGTGCGACCAATGCCAAAGAATGGGGAAACCGACCCAAAGGGATGAGATGCCTCTCCAACCTCAAGTGACTCTTGAGCCATTCGAGAAGTGGGGCATGGACTTTGTCAGTCCAATCAATCCCTCTTCGAGGCAGAGATCCTACATCATTGTGTGTACTGACTACTTGACAAAGTGGGCAGAGACCAAAGCCATCAAAGCAGCAACAGAAGAAAAAGTGGCCGAGTTCTTGAGAGAGAACATCTTCTATAAGTTTGGCTATCCAAGGGAGCTGGTCACCGATCAAGGGAGCCAGTTCACCTCCCACTTGGTTGAAGATCTCCTAGCTCATCACAAGATCAAGCATAGAACCTCCACTCCCTATCATCCTCAAGCAAATGGGCAGGTGGAGGTCACCAATAGAGCATTAGAGGGGATCTTGACCAAAGTGGTGAGCAGTAGCAGAAAGGACTGGGCAGATCGCCTGGTTGAAGCCACCTGGGCTTACAACACCACTTGGAAGACCACCACCGGCTTCACACCTTATGAGCTGGTCTATGGGAAGAAAGCTTTGCTATCCATTGAGTTTGAGTATAACACTTTGAGGATGGCAGCTCAGCTGGACTTAGATCTCAGCCATGCACAGGAAGAAAGGTTGTTGCAGCTGAATGGACTGGATGAGCACCGCATGCAGGCCCTCCTTCACTCAGAAGTGGTTCAACTTCAGAGGAAGGTGTGGCATGACCAACATCTCCATGACAAGCAATTTCAGCCGGGAGATTGGGCTTTGTTGTATGACTCCAGATTCAAAGATTTCAAGGGGAAGTTGAGAACCAGATGGCTAGGACCATATGTAGTGGAGCAGTGCCATGACAATGGATCTGTCCTCATTCGAACCATTGATGAGGAAGCCATTCCCATGCTTATCAATGGGCACCGATTGAAGATCTACAGGAAGCCTCCCTCAAGACAAGAGTTTATCAGCACTATGGAGAAATCTGTTTTGGTCATAGAGAAGGGTTCTGCCTCCATTTTGGGCATACCCTGAAGAAAAAAGAAAAAAAAAAGAAAAAAAAAGAAAGAAAAAAGAAAAAATAATAAAGATCCTTGGGTGAAAACCTCTCTGAGGCGCCCAAGGCAGGCAGTAGGGGTGAAAACCTCATTGAGGCGCTCCTATTGTCTTTCAGAAAAAAAAAAAAGGAGAAAGTTTAAAAAAAAAAAAGAAAAAAAAAAGGAGAAGATCCCTGAGTGAAAACCTCTCTGAGGCGCTCAGGGCAGGTAGCAAGGGTGAAAACCTCTTTGGGGCGCCCCTGCTATTTTTTCAAAAAAAAAAAAGAAAAAAAAAAAAAAAAAAAACAATAAGCACAATACAAGTTTTGCATGCAGATGTTCTATGGAGGAGAAGAAGCCTCTCCACTCCAAGCTAGGGGCCTTCATCATGCTATCAAAGGATGTCATCAACACCTCCTCCAAGAATAACAATGTTTTTCAAGGTATGTGCAATTTTCATCATGATTTGGATCTTCTACAGGAAGATACAGTTCTACAGGAAGAGACAGTCTTCCTACAGGAAGACGCGGATCTTCTATAGGAAAGTGCAAAATTTCTACAGGAAGCTCTGTGTTCTACAGGAAACTTCCTGTAGAAGGTTGCGACGGCCGAAATGTGTTTTAAATGAAGATCTAGCGACTGAGGAATGGATTGAATGCATGCATGCCACTGATGGCACCTCTGAACATTGCTATTATCTTGCTCCACCATCCTCGTCGCCATGCAACCAAGATCCCTGCAGCAGCACAACAAAGCAATGAGTTCTCGTGAAAAAAAACATCTGTCAAAGAAAAACCAAGCACCGAGAGCCATACCACATCCACGTTATGCATCACAAGCACTGGGATCGTGATCGAGAAGCCAGAACCGCCAGCATGCAGCATGCACCCAAGGAGGTGAGACTGTTGCAAGGCTCCCACGGGAACCCTGTAGCAGTCAAACCTGTAGGAGTGGATGCCATTCATCGGCCAGCCATCTGCAAGCAAAACGCGGGTGCATGCAACCAGAACATCCACCACAGCGCCAGCATCCCATGACCACGAGCCTCCGGACTGTGTAAGCCACATGCAGCAGGTAGATCCGTCGACCAAAAACCTGAAAATCATATGCAGACGCGCGCAGGTAAGTGTTCTAATCCTTCTCTCCATCAAATCGCATGGATATTACTTTGATTTGTTTTGCATGGCATAAAGGTGAATGGTTGAGCGGCCGTAAGGCCAGTTGACTGGCCACATCGGCTAGTGAAGGGATAGTAGGATGATGAGGTGGCAGCCACAACAAAGGACACACGCAGCACGCACGTGAAGATCAGTCCCGTCAACCGTGAAACGAGTTTAACCGAAAAGGGCGGCGGCAGATCTGTGGGAATGAATGCAGCAGCAAGCGAATGTGCAGGCGGATGATGGGTGACGTCACCCAACGGTCCGGCGGGGACAGCTCACCCCCCGCGCCACGAGCTGCGCCGATTCAAAATCTAATCGGCTCGATTGAGCGTGTATATCCATCAACCTCACTTCAAAACTCGAGTAGTTCCTTTGATTACCTCTGCATGTTGATACGCCAAGCTCTCGGCTACCTGAACGCTGGTAAGGCACCTCTCGACCGCTGTTCAACTATAGCTCCCCCCGAAGTCTGCGCACTGCTCCTACAGGAACAGTTTCTACAGGAACGCAGTCCTACAGGAAGCAGTATCTACAGGAAAGCAGTCTCTACAGGAAGGTGAAGTCTTCACGTAAAAAAAAAAAAAAAAAAAGGTGGCGGAAAAGAGGTAACCCTGAAACTCCTTCCGCAATTGGTTTTCAAAGGTGGCAAGTTCATTATTCGCAGTCTGGTCATAAAAGATATTGGATTACCGTGCCTACACTATCGCTTCTACAGGATAGCAGTATAATTAGACTGTGGTTTTGTGAATTCATTGCATGCTCTGTCTATAAGACCGAATTTCCTTTGTATCTACCGCCTTTGGTCAAAACCACTGTGTTCGTCATGCCTGGTGGGTTTATCAGGCGAGAACCCACAGATTCCGCCAAATTAAGGAGAAACCCAGCAGTGGTTGAGCTCTTCACCAGAGCACAATGGATGCCTTTTTGTGATAAGCTACAAGGCTACGATGATGAAGTAGCCGAGGAATTCTTGCAGGCCTTGAAGCCTAAATCCCTGACACTGGCCACGGTAAGCTTCCGAGGCCTCAGCCTCCAACTCACCCCAGAGCACATAAGTCGAGTCACGGAACTGCCCATGGGTCTGCCGTGGGATAAAGAAGAGCGGAAGCAGAGCCAGCAAGCAAAGAAGGAGTTCTTCCCGCCTGAAGAATCATTCACAGAGGACAAAAATGGGGTGAAAAGGACAAGCCTGTTGCCACCGTGGGACGAAGTCAGTTTGCAAATTATGAAATATATCACCTGTGAGGGTCGTTACAGCATCATATATGCGTATCACTTCAGGCTGCTCAATGAACTAAGACACCAGATTGACCTCCCTGCAGCACAGAGGCTGAGCATTCCTTACTTTTTACTGCAGTCCTTGATAGAGTGCTCTACAAAGCTCAAGGACGGAATCCCTGATCAGATAGCCCATCATGGGCTGATAAAATTGCTTGTGGAGGATGCTCTCCACTCATATAAAGTCCCCCTCGCATGGGAATCATTTAGGAACTTAACAAGAGAAGGGGACATAAAAATGTTGCTTGAAGAAACGGGGTCCTCTAGCGGTGAAGAAGAAGAGCCCGTAGCCAAGAGTAAGAAAGGGAAAAGCAAAAAGGTCCCGACTCCAACACAGAAGAAAGAACGAAAAGAGAAGGAGGAGGGAAAGGATGACAGAGCAAAAGAAGACACCCCCATCCTGTCAGCAAGGGAACAGAGGTTGAAAAGCAGGGCAGTCAAAACTGAGGTAGTCCCTGCCAGCCCAAGCACCTCGTCAGCTCCTGCAGGCAAAGCCAAAAGCAAAATTCATGCAGCCAGCAAAGAAAAGGTGGCGGAAGTTGCATCTACAGGAATGCAAGCACAGGCTTCTACATGAAGGCCGAAAACACAAGAACAGGCTTCTACAGGAAGCCTGAAAACAAAGACAAAGGCTTCTACAGGAAGCCTGAAGATCAGTAAGGAGCAGGCTTCTACAGGAAGCCCAAGAGCAACAACCAAGGGTCTTTCACAGGAAGCCCGAAATCTAAAAAGGAGAGGCCCTCTACAAGGAGCTCCGAGAGAGCAAATCGCAAGAAAGAGAAGGCTGGCATTCTTGAGAAAGAGGCAGCAGTGGCACTGGCTAGCCTCAGCACACCTCCAAAACCGAAAGAGAAAAGGGAGAGGGAGACCCCTCTACCACTTGAAGTCAGGAGGAGCAAGAGGATGACCACGGGCAAGCCACAGCCTCCACCCAGCAGCCAAACCACTTCAGGGGATGTCCCTACTTCACCCAGTCCAAGGACCCCCTCTAAAACATCAGCCACCCCAGAAAAGGGGAGCCCAAAAATAACCTCCTGGACTCGAAAGATAGGCCAGTCGCCTTCCGAAGCCCGACTCAAGGAAATGGAAAAGGGGAAGGAAGCATCACCTTCATCACCACCAGGGGCAGAGAAGGCAGGGCCATCAAAAGCAGAAAAGAAAGAGCCTGTTCCGGTCCCGAGTCCTCAGCCAAGGACGAGAAGCAGGAGCAAGGTTGCTCAAGGATGAGCAAATGGTTCAGCTGGGGGGTGATGATGAGCCCCAATTTTGGTACAATTTGGGCTCATTTTGGCCTATTCTACTTGCTCAAACCATTCATTTTTTATTGCTTATGCATGCATTTCTTAGTTTATTCATGTTGTTTGTAGGAAGAAGGGTAGGCACTCTCTCTACGTGACTGATGCATTTTGATTCCAGGTTTTGGCATTAAAAGGGAGCAAAAGACAACGAAAAAGGAGTTAAGGAGACAATGAGGTGGCACTGCGGGTTTTGGGAGAGGATGTCCACGGTTCTAGGGACATCCCTCGTGATTCCCATCAAGAACTCCGAGCTCTAATCCATCTCCCCTCCGAGCTTAAAAAACGGCCAGCTGTTCTACAGGAACAACAGTTATAAACTGCTCTATAGGAACAGCAATTATGACCATCCTACAGGATCAACAGTTAAACTCTAGTTGGACAGCCGAGCTCCTAAAATGTAGGACACTTGTTGGATCATCGTTTTTGTATAAGTATGAAGGCTTTAGCCTTAGATAGGTTGTTGAAACTCTCGTATTGCTATTGTAATTTTGGAGCACAGTTCATTTTTCGTTCCTTTTTGTAAGCCAATTTGGCGTGATATCAGTTATGAATAAAGAAGGCAGTTTGTGATCAAGTTCTGAGTTTTTCTCAAGGAGACTATAGCTCTCAGGTTAGGGCCCAACCTGAGAGCCATAGATCCCCTCTGCTGTAGTGTTGTTTCCATTTCATTTCAGCACTGTGAGCTTTCCATTTACACATGCAATTCGAATTACAGGTTGTTAAGTTGGTCTTTCACATGAGTTAGATAGGATTTTCTTATGGTGAGTTTGTTTGCAGTTGTTTAGTGTAGCAGAGGATAGATATAGTCCATTGGAGCTCCAACAAAAAGGTTGTTCAGGCTCACTGCCGTCTCATCTGGGATTGGAGTGAAGTCCATGATTAACCACCAAAAATAGGCATTTCTCTATTCCATGATTGCTTCCAACACAGTCACGTTAAGTTAGCTGCTTCTACATGATTCACACCTGCACCACACTTCCTTACCACAACTTCATGCACGTTCTCTTTCACGTTTAGATTGCTGCTCATCGAATTTACAAGCACACGTAGTTTAGGTTGATGCATTTTTGGTTAAGTGACAGTCATAAGCATTTGTTTCACTTACACTGCTCTCTCTCGTTCCATCACTTTGTCCTCCATCCTGATCACGCATGCAGACATCTCTTTGACCCCTGCTCCGCTCTGTTATCTCCCAAAGTCTTTCACTCCTCACGTACTTCCATTCTCTAGCCCTTTCATTGACCTAGCCCTCTATCTTCCAACCTACTCCTTACATTCACTCCCTATCCTATTCCTCCACTTCTACAGCCATCACCAGCCTCATTCCTACCTTACACATCTTCCCCTACCATTCCATTACTCCTCCATCACTCCAAACACTCACGGTAGGTCATCCTGTAGCCATTTGTAGACATCCTGTAGAAAACAGAGTATCCTGTAGGATCCTCCATAGCCATCCTGTAGGAGGCCACTCTCTCGGTTGCTGAGCATCTAAATGTGAGGAACCTCTGTGGATGGATGCTAAGGATCCCTAGGGACCTCTCTTAGCTTCCCCAACCTATCCCACGCTTTCCTTCCTTCTCCATCCCATCTGCACAACCAAACCCTAGTTAGCACAAGATCACCATCATCCCACACACTTAACAGAAAATACAAAAACATAACTTTCATGATGCAAGTAGTTTAGGACGATGCATTTTCATTTATCAGAGGTAGTGACAACATTGGTAGAAGCTTCATTCACATTTCTTGCATTGTAGAGGTTAGACTAGTTAAATTAGGGTTTCCTAGGTTTACATGCTTTGATTTGCTTTCAGTTCATTTTTGTCAGGTAAAGTAGCTTTCCTTTGAGATTAGCTTTCGTCCATCGATTAGCAAGCTTCTTCTGAGAGCCTATAGAAGTTGGCTTGAGCCCTAGCGGACTTGTGCCAGCTGACCAAGTGACAGCTGTGACAAGAGCTAGTACTTGTGCATATAGCACCGTCGCTTCCAAGTTTGTACGAACTACCGGGTTGATAAAATGAGAGACAGGAAGCCCCAGGAGTTGTAGCATTATTGCTACAATACTGGAGCTCACCATCTTTTTGGCGTCGTTGCCGGGGAAGCGTCAGAGTATTAGTAATTGTTGCTTTTCTTCTACTTCCATACTCTTACTTCTGCTCAGTAGTTTACTTCATTTCCCTTTTTGCAAAAGTAGCTTAGCATTTCTTGCTTTCCTAGATTAGCATTTCCTGCTTTCCTAGATTAATATTTCTTGCTTTCCTAGATTAATATTTCCTGCTTTCCTAGATTAATATTTCCTGCTTTCCTAGATTAATATTTCTTGCTTTCCTAGATTAGCATTTCCTGCTTTCCTAGATTGATATTTCTTGCTTTCCTAGATTAGCTTTCCAATTTTGCAATTTCATTTGAGCAATATAGTTAGTTGTAGATAACTTTGTTTCAGTTTTGCAGGTACCAAAGAAAGAAACAAAAGCACTCAAAACAAAAGAAAGAAAAGTCCTTTCCATTTCATGCCTCGTAGGAACTGTGATAGATCAAGCAAATTCCTACCAAACACCCCCACCACATCACTGAGTCACCCTTCACTCTTCTTTGGTGACCGTGACCCAGAGGAACCTATAGGTGAACATCCGAAGATATACCAAGACCCTATAGAAGAAGAAGAGTTAGAGACCACTCCATCTGTAGCCATGGCTGATAATAGGAGAGAAGATGAGAGAATAGAAGGAGCTTTCCCCATCCGAGAGGCCAATGGAGAGATGAAAATGAAAAACATTAGCCCCTCTGCTTTGCCTCACTTCCATGGACTGACCACTGAGGATCCTGATACCTTCTTGTTTGAGTTTGCTGTCCTTTGTAGAACTTATGACTATACTGAAGATGAGCAAAAGCTGAAGCTTTTCCCTTCTACTCTTAAGGATGCAGCCCTACGCTGGTTCATGGGATTACCTGGGAATAGCATAGCTACTTGGGCTCAGATGCAGCAAGCCTTCAATACCAAGTATAGGGATTATTGCAGGTCCAAGGAATCTAAGGGAGAGATCTTTCGAATGACCATGGGGAATGATGAGTCTTTAGAGGATTATGAGGAGAGGTTCCAACTTAGCTATAAACGGGCCAGGTGCACACTTGACCCTAAATCCCTCAAGTTGGTTCTACTCCGAGGAGTCCCTGAAGATCTCTTAGACACCCTTCACATGTGAGCTGGGGGGGACATTTACCAACTGCCTTATGAGGACATCAAGACTGTGTTCCGAAATCATTCTAGGGCAGTTAGGAAAAGAGGTAGAGGAAATCTCCTCTCCACTGGTGTCCCTTTCTCCAAACATGAGTTTACAAACCAACTAGAAGATCTTAAGAGTGAGGTGAGACAGACCATTGCCATGCAGCTGGACACATTCAGGATCCAGCAGAAGAAAGAAGAAGCTGAGAGATCCTTGGCTATCTTCTGTCCTAGGTGCACCAGAAGACACCCTAAGAACGAATGTCCATTGCATTTGGTTGAAGTGTGTTTCATTTGTGAGGAGACCACCCAACAAATCAGTGTCCAACCTTACCTGGATTTAAAGCTATGTACCAAGGGACTGAAGCCCCCACTGAACCTCTCTACTTCATCAACCAACGGAGGCCTCCAGGATCTAGACCTTATCAGCAGGGGATGCAAGGGGCATCTCAAGCTTATTACAACCCCAACCAATCGACTCCTATGCCTTCCTGGGGTCCCCCTGCTCATCCTTCTTGGTCCATGCCTCCTCCATGGTCTTATCCACCTCAGTATCCTACTCAACCTCCCTCTCATCCATATCACTCACATACCCAGTCGCAGCCTCAATGGAGTGCTCCTCAGTCGGGGTGGAGGCCCCAATACAACACTCCTCCTGCCATTTTGCCTCCACCACCAGTTCAACCTCAGCCTTTACCTCCTGCTCCTCCTAGGCAACCTCAGATGCCTGCTCAACCGAACCCGAACCCCAACAATAGACAGGCTCAGCAGGTATATACTGGGGAGACCTCATGCCCTACCTATGCTGTGGAGATCTAGGAGATCAATCTTAGATCTGGAAAGACTCTTCCAGATCGCCAACCTCCTCCCCCAGAGGATGAGGAAAACCATCAGGAGAGTGAACCAAAGCCTATTCCACCCTTTCCTGAGAGACTAACAGCCACCACACAACCTAACCCCGAAGAAGATGAGCTTTTGGGTGAGCTCAAGCAGTTGTGTGTAAAAATCCCACTTCTCCAAGCCATCAAGGATGTGCCTATATATAACAAGCTGGTTAAGGAGAAGTGTTTCAAACACCCAGGCAGACGGAAGAAAGATGCCTCAACTATCAATGTCATAGGACAACTGTCTGACCTTATGCTAGGACAAGTCATCTGCCCAAAGTACCTAGATCCTGGAAGCCCTGTAGTAGATGTTCACATCAATGGCACCATTATCCCCCACACCTTGATTGATCTGGGGGCAGCCATCAATGTGATGACCAGAGATACCATGCTTAAACTCAATCTTCAGGGTTCCTTGAGGAAGACCTCGACAGTACTGCAATTAGCAGATCGCTCCACCGTGACTCCCGAAGGGATTGTGGAGGATGTCTTGGTCTCTATTGATTCTTGGGAATACCCTGCAGACTTCCTGGTTCTGCAACCAAAGGCCAAGCTTACTGGGTATCCTCTCATCTTGGGAAGGCCTTGGTTAGCTACTGCAGATGCTTACATAAGTTGTCGGGCAGGAAACATGACCATCAAGAATGGTCCCATGTCCAAGCAGCTAGTCCTATACCCTCCTGCCCAACCTTCTTTAGAGCATGATTTACCACTCTGGTTGGAAGAAGGAGAAGAAGACGAGGTGTATTCAGCACCTCTGTGTACCATAGAAACCAATAGAAGAAACCCTCCTACCGAGGATGATCTGATTGAGACCCTGATCCAGAATCCACCTTCCAGTGCACTATCTTTAGAGAGGTTGGTGGAGGATGCCCAAGCTAGCACCTCAGTGGACCTTTGTACAACTGGCCCTGTCACTCCCAGAGTCAAAAGTGTGGAGTTTGGCCCTGAGAGAGCATTAAAGATCAGCTCCTCCCTATCTCCTTCCCAGGAGAAGGAGTTGTGTAGTATATTGGCCAGCCACCTAGATGCTTTTGCTTGGAGCTATAAGGAGATGAAAGGAGTCCATCCCTCAGTCTGTACCCATCATATATACATCAAAGAGGATTGTAAACCAGTTAGGCAACCCCAGAGGAGAATGAATCCAGCCCTTAAGGACATTGTCAAGGAAGAGCTGCAAAAACTGTTGGATGCCGGATTCATCTACCCCATCTCAGATAGTGAATGGGTGTCCCCTCTAGTGTTGGTTGCCAAGAAGAATGGGAAGTGGAGGATCTGTGTAGATTACCGTGAGCTGAACAAAGCTAGCAAGAAAGACCATTTCCCCCTACCCTTCATAGATCAAGTGTTGGATGGACTGGCAGGAAAGAAGTTCTTCTTAGATCAGTTAAAGGAAGCTATTTATTAAATTCCAATCTAGACTTCCATAGTGGATATCATTAGGTCAGAGTTGTAGAACAAGATGCATGGAAGACTGCTTTCAAAACAAAGCAGGGATTGTATGAGTGGCTGGTTATGCCTTCTGGCTTAACTAATGCTCCTGCTACTTTCATGAGAATAATGAATGATGTACTCAGACCTTTTCTTGATGATTTTGTTATTGTATATCTGGATGACATTCTTATATTTAGCAAAACATGGGAAGAACATTTAAAGCGTGTTAAGCAGACACTAGATGTTTTGAAAAGAGAAAAACTTTATGTTGAACTCTCGAAATGTGAATTTGGAAAAACATATTTGAATTATTTGGGTCATATAGTAGGGGGTGGTGAATTGAAGATAGATCCCTCTAAAGTTGCAGTCATTATAAACTGGCCTAAACCCAAATCTGCTACAGAAGTGAGAAGCTTCTTAGGAGTAGCACAATATTGGAGAAAGTTCATTTCTAACTTTTCCTTAATTGTAGCTCCCTTACATGCTTTGACAGGATTGAACAAGGTGTTTCAGTGGGGAGGCAAATACCAGAAATGCTTCAACACCTTGAAAGAAAAGATTAGTCGAGCACCAGTACTAGCACTGCCAAATCTTCAAAGACCATTTGAGATTCAAACAGATGCCAGTGGCTATGCCATGGGAGCAGTGTTGATACAGCATGGTAAACCCATATGTTATCATTCCGAGACATTTAATTCTGTAGTAGTTAACTATCCAACATATGATAAAGAATTGTATGCATTAGTACAGAGTGTGAAAAAGTGGAAACATTACTTAATGGGCAAAGAGACAGTCATACATACTGATCATCAACCACTTCAATATCTACACTCCCAAACTAAGTTGCAACAATCAAGACACTATAGGTGGATGGGTTTTCTACAACAGTTTCATTTAGTCATCAGATATAAAAAGGGCATACACAATAAAGTTGCAGATATGTTGTCTAGACCTATTATAAATGCATCCACTATACTTAAGCATAATTTAGTACTGCATGAGAGCTACATTGAACAATATGCTCAAGATATGGATTTCAAAGATGTATATGCAACTTTAAGTCAAGGCAAATGAATAGAAGAATTGGATTATCACATTAAGGACCAACTCTTGTATCATTGTAGGAAGCTATGCATTTCACAAACTGAAAGAGTAAATATAATTCGAGACAAACACACTTCTCTAATATTAGGTCACTTGGGTGTAAGTAAAACGATTTCATCGCTGCAAAGATTTTGTTATTGGCCAAAAATGAATGAGACAATTTCTAGATATGTAAGAGGGTTTACCATGTGTGCTAAAAGCAAACCCAACAATAGAAAACTAGGCTTGTACACTCCACTGCCAATTCCTTCTCATCCTTGGGAAAGTATTTCCATGGACATTGTTGGAGGACTACCTAAATCTAGGAAAGGTCATGACTATTTATATGTTTTTGTGGATAGGTTTAGCAAAATGTGTATTTTGATACCATGTAATAAACAGATTACAACTGAACAAACTGCAAAGCTGTTCTTTGAGGATGTATGGGTCCATTTTGAATTACCCAATTCCATTGTATCTGATCGAGACACCCAATTTGTTGGGAATTTTTGGTTGAGTCTGTGGGAACTGATGGACACCAAACTGAAGAAAAGCATAGCCTTTCATCCACAAACAGATGTCCAGATAGAAGTGGTGAATAGGACAGTGATCCAGTTGCTCTGAGGCTATTGTAGCAAGCATCCCAAACTTTGGGTAAACATTTGTGTTATGTGCAACATGCTTACAATGGAGCAAAACATTCTTCTACACAGAGATCTCCTTTTGAGACCTATTTTGGTTTCACACGAAGGTCTCCCATGGATTTTGTCTTTGGTAAAGACATAGTAGTTGAAGGACACAATGATGTGGACAAGGCAACCAAGTTCATTGAACAAATCCAAGAGATTCACCAGGAAGTACAAGAACAACTGGAAAAGAGCCAAGCCAAATACAAGGCAAGGCATGACAAGCATCGGATGGAGCATAGTTTCCAAGTTGGTGATTAAGTCTGGTTGTATATCAGCAAAGACAAAATGCAAGGTGAAGGTAAAAAGCTAAAGCCAATAAACTATGGACGTTTCAAGATACTTGAGAAAACTGGTGAGAATGCTTTTTGCCTTGATTTACCAGCTTACATGCACATCTACTCAATCGTTAATGCAGATAGCTTGAGACTATTTGAACCTTCATTAATTGAAGATCCCAAAGAGCAAAGTCAATTGCCTTCTATTAATCATCTGTTACCTGAATATCTCATTGAATTGTAGGAAGACATGGTTCTAGATAGGAAGGTGAGGACGACATGTAGGGGAGATGTTGAGTACCTAAGGATTGGACTCAAGGGTTCAAATCCAAGCAGTGAAAAATGGATAGAGATTGGACAAGTGAGACAGTTATATCCTCACTTAGTCAATGCTTGAAAACCAACTTTTGGTGGTCCAAAAGCTTTTTCAATGGGAAGGCCGTGATCCGAATGGGATCCTTAAACATATTTCATGACTGTTTCAAATTATGTCAAATCAAATCTTATGAATAAAAAGCTTATCAGAAATGTCCTATGGACAATGGCAATTGTGGCTAGCACAGAACAATGAGAACCCTCGGTCAAAGCGCATTGACCGTTGGCCGATGGAGACTGCGCATGGACGCAAATTGGTAATCGGAAGCATGGATCCAGAAACAGAGGCAGTTTCTGATACGTGAGTAGCACAAGACAAAAACCCTTAGAGAAGGAAAGCCTCAAGCACTCAGTCACGAAGGAAAATAGGAAATCATGCAAAAAACGTCAGAAGACAGGTTCCACACCAAAAACTAGTAGGATATCACGTGCACTTCGAGCGGTAAGCAGGTTTGGCCAAGTTCAGCGCAATGCCATACACCAGGTGATGTGTGTCCAGCGGATGAGAGAGAAAACCACTTACATCACGTGAGTAATGATCAAGCAACTTACCTGTGCAATATAGACAGATACTGTAGGATCTGGAGGCTCCAGATCAATGGTGGAGAATTAACCTAATGGATGACGGGATTCAATGGGAAAATAGACTGAGGCACATAAATATTTGAGGTTCAGCATGACCGATGAGCTGGCAAGAGAATCAGTTTCGCAGGAAAATCCCGGAGTAACAGAAATAACAACTGTTTGAAGAAAACTAACACTCAGTTCGTAAGGCGACAAGTGCCCACCTCTCTATGAAGCATTACATAGCGATGATGATGCAGAGCAGGGAATTCCAATAGGTAGAGGTAGGTGATCTAGAGAGCTAGGAAGAAGAAATGAACATTCAGGGAGCAGATTGGCTTTGAGCCACAAATAGACAAAGAGTAGAGACAAAGACAAAAGAAGAGAGAAAAAAGTGAATTGCAGAGAACAGAGAAGTTGAGCTAACCTGTAGAGCAAAGGCAACGTCGAGCAGACAAAATAGAGAGAGTCTAAGAGCCTGTGAACTCCAGAGAAGGCTTGAGAGGTTCAAGCAACTCCTCTGTGTAGACCTGTCAGATATTGAGTACAAAATTGGACTCATACCACTGAGACTAGTAGAGGTTGAGATCCAGTAAGGGGGAGTTTGTGTACTCTAGAGGCTTGGAGTATCCAAGTACCACCCTACTGATCATCATCTATTAAGTGAGACTCAAATTGAGCTCCTTATTGTAAAATCTCTGCTTTAACACACAATAGAAAAGGCCACCACTGAAGGCTGGACCAGGAGATGTAGCCCGGGAGGATTGGGTGAACTCATTAAATTTGTTGTGTTTTTATATTTGCTTACTGTGTTTCTCTTTCTATTTCAAGTGTTTGCGTATTTCGCAATCTTATTGATCTGTTGCCTAAAATAACATAGACACACCACAACACATGAGTCTGTAATACCTTATTTAATTAACTGAGATCATTCATGAGTGATTTCAGATCATGTAAGTTAATAATTCATAGGTTCCGTAACAGGATTATAGATAGAGTTCTATAGAATGCGTAAAGAGGAGAGAATGATTCAGAGGAGTCAATAGGAATCTTGGAATCCAGATGAAGAATTAGAGGAAGCTCTAGAGAGGAAGCAAAGGGAGAATTCACGGAGTTAAGCTCTGAGGAAGCGGAAGAGTGAAAACCTGAAACCCTGAAGAAAACCCCAAAATCGCAGAGGAACCAATGAAAATAGCATAAAGTCTAAGTAAAAGGGACGAGTGGAGAAGTGAGGTGTTGGCACAGAGTAACCATTGGATCTCAGTGATTAACGGTCCAGTTTAAACAACAGAGGAACCTAAATGAACTATCAGAATTGACTGATGGAGTAGATCAACGATCATCACAGGTGAAAGAGTGCAAGAGTTAACCCAGTCAAAAGGCGGATTCATAACCTCAAGTGGTATTTCGGGCAGGAAAGTAGTGGTAAATGGTATCGAGGGCTTGGCTCCGATTCCACTAATCGGAGGACATGTAGCAGCGAAGGAGCGAGGGGAAACTAATTTATCAGGCGATTAACCCCCATGTGTGTTGTCAACCCAAAGCAAATGTGAACCATCGGATCTACTAAGAGTAGATCAATGATGGAGGTTTAATATGCAAGTTGGTCGATCGGGGATCGAGGTATGGAAGTGACACGCGATAATGCAAAGGGTCGATGGGTGCACAATCGATGAAGTTATGAGCGTGGGTTTATAAAGTTTGAAGTTCGACAGTTCAATTGCATATTTGATGCAAAGGTGGTGTGTATTAGTGTGACTGCGGAGGAGCCGATACCTGATTGTGATAAAGGTGGAACCTCGGGAAGCATGTCAAGACCATACTAAAGCAGAAAGGTTTGTTTTGTGGGAATTTCCTTTGTAATGGTTTATAAGGAAATAGCGCCGATGGAAGATATTTACGTGTTAATTATATATAACCAATGTTAAGAAAGGAAAAGGTTATATATGTGTGGTTAAGGGATAACGAAGGTTATTAGGGTTTTAAAGTCACAGTAGGAAGGGGTTAATGAAAGACTTTAATAAAGTCTTAAATGGAGGCTTGAATTTTGATTAAAGTCCCGATAAGTATATATGGCTAGGAGTTAGCCTATGTTGATTAATAGGGGCCTTAACCATTGGAGGGTGAAGATTTGACTCCTTGGTGAGTTAAATACCTGGGACAAGTGTGATTATGCATATTACATGCATACTATGGGTGTAAGCAGGGGAATCCTGACATCAGATATTAACATCATTTGGGATGTCACATTTGCTAGAAGATCCTCACTTGGCCTTCTTAGGCTGGGATTCTTCGATTTTGGAAAAAAAATCATTGGAAGAGAGTTTATGTTTATTTGCTGCAATCTAGAAATTTTTCTATTTAGTAATTTATCTTTAATATGTGTGTCGTAATCCTCATTAGTCTGATGTTCTTTGTAATCACTTGCATATTTTGGATATGACGATTATATTTTGGGTACAACCTTCGAGGGCTTAGTTTTACCTCTCTTGATGTGTTTTGTTTTAACCTCATTCTTCTTAGAAGGAGTACCTATACCCTTGTTCCTGCTAGGGGGAAATTGGACAGTTTTGGCTTTAAAGACTTGTCCCCTTCTTCAAAAGAAAGATTTGTTTCTTTATAATATTAAAGATCATTTTAATACATATCATGATTCAAAGGGATATAGGAAGGTTTATCAAGCACCAAATCAGGGTGTAAAGAGATTTGAGATTCAAATTTCCCTATAGAACAAGTTTTATTGAAACCATTTCTTACGAGAAAGGACTCCTAGTCCTGCCCCAATGTACCCAATTGATATTTTACTGACATGAGAATGATATTGTGATGAATAAGGGAACAATGTACATTAGAGTGACACTTATGATATGTAGAAGACATTTTAACCAGATTCCTATAAAGGAAATGCAACAAATTAAGTTTATATCCCAATAATATTATGAATAATATGACATGATAGAAGAATACAAGATTGTATCGCCCTTCACAAGTTATATAAATATTTAGGAACAAAATCATATTTTTTCATTGGGATTTGATATAAGAGGTTAGCATACCTTTGATTTTGTAAGTGGATGCTACTTTTACAAATAATTCCTTCCTAGGAATGTCTCGGAACCTTTGGTTCTTTGACCAGACTTTGCCATCAACCGACAGACGAGTGTTTTATTTTCCCCCGTGAAATAAACATCTCATACCCTAACAATATGGCCATAAAATGAAGTGGAAAATGGCTACACCATAATTATATCCCTGAAAGACCTAGAGAAATTCAAACAATCTTACTACCTGAAAGAGCTCAACACATTCACTGTATGCCTCCAATAAATTTGTGCCCATAGTTTCAACTTGGTCCACTCATGACATGAATGGGTTTTGTAAACTTCCATAATTAGACAAAGGCTAAAACTACCAGGTCAAGATACAATCGAGAAAGATCTCAAAACCCTTAACCTATAATCATTGATAAAGAAAATAATAGAATAGAGGACAAAGCCAAATGGCTAGTCCGACCAAGAAAAACCTAATCAATCATACAAAGGAAAATAAAATAAAAACCATTCATGGTCATAACAGGCTAAAACACATATAATTATTATATTGGTATATGTGGAAAACTTCGACCATACTAGTCCTATACAACTACTGAAAATGAAATAGTTCCTTGAACTCAAAAATAGATATTCAAGAGAGTTTGGAAAAGAAAGCCCAAAAGTCTAAGGTCACAACTTAGCTCCATTAAAATACTAACCATGTTCAAAAAATTGAATAGTAAACTATACATAACCCAAGGTCAACACTAATATTCCAAGCGTGAGAACTTTCCATCATATAAACGTTGTTAAAAAGGGAAACAGTCATAAAATGTTGCATACAAACAATAGTCAAAGAAATCATTTACAAGTTAAGGGATAGGATATAAGTTATAGTTACAAATTAAGTTGCTTGAAATCATAAATTCTATAACAACCTTTTCCTTTTGAAATCATTCAATGGTAGTCCTTTGGTAACACATTTATTTTTGAACCAATGTTAAGGATCCCTAATCCTTTTCCAAATACCGAGCGAAAGTCTATGAACAATGATCATAGAAAAGAGATGTAAAATTGTATCAAATCATCAAGGTGAATTACACACTTTATCTTAAGCAAAGGTAATTACATATGGAAACCAAACCAATGTTGGAAAAGTGAAAAGAAAGGAGAAATAGAGAGGGGGGTCATATCATTTGGTAGTGAATGAGAGCGGAGGTGGTTAGCCTACCAATAGGGTGGAATTCGATCTGATTATGTCCTGGGAACTTATAATACTTAGCCAAAAACCTATTTTCATGGGAATTTTCATTCTCTGACGACATACTTTCTTATTTTCTTGCCTTGTATCATTGCTCCAATGCAATCACTAGCAAGGAAAACTGAAAGTTATCCTAGTCTTATCTGCTCTTCCAAATTAGATTTAGCATTAGTGTTGGTGATGAGTAAGATCAACTCCCCTTGAAACAAATTTAAATTTTTTAATATCCACTAAAATAGGTGGTATATTCTTGGCCAACCCTAACTATTAAATGTTTATTTACATATTTACATGTTTATTGTCTAGGGCTATTTTTGTTTTGGTTCCTCCATTTGGATTGTTTAAAAATAGACTCCTTTGTTTGATATCAAATCCTAGCACTATCATTGTATAGAGAAGTAGTTAGTTCATGAATGATTGGAAGTTATTCAAGTCTTTTTATACATATAGAGGATCAAAATGAAAACTCCTTTTATTTGCTTCCAAAACATCACTGCATATTTCAAGCATTATCTGATAACATGTCAAACTCAACTATATAAAAAATGTCATTGTCATATTCATGTATATTTTATTCTCCTTATATTTGTTATTTATCTTAATGATTTCTTGGATTTTCTCTCCCCTAAAATGGTATTTCTCTAAGATAGACTAAGTCCTTCATTGCTTTCATGAGAAGCTCCCCCTGAGACCATGAATATTGCATTTTGTCATTGAATTCATAGGTTCTTCCTCCTTCTCCCCTTTCGACACTTTAGTATATTACCTTTTGTTGTATGCATTTTCTTTTAACTTAATTTTTTGTTCTACTTGCAATAGCTTCCATTTTCCACCTAGATTTCTTTAGGGTATATGGAAACTTGCAATCCTTAGCTTTGTGGCCAAGGTTGATACATAAGTTGCACCTTATATGACAAAGAAAGGTTGGAAAAGGTTTTTATCTTTTTGAGTCAATTCTAATTTTCTTTCGATACATTTTGCATTTGATAGCTTTCTGTTTAAATCCATTACATAAGTAGCAGTAATGAAAAAAAAAAAATTTGTGTATTTGGTGGATAGTTTTCTTCTATGTTTGCTTGATGAAAAATCTGTTACATACATTTTTCATTCGGTAGATTTATGTTTAAATTCATTACATAAGTAGAAGTAACGATAAAAATTATTTGTGTACCTGGTGGATGGTTGTGTTCTATATTTTCTTGTTTAAAAATAGACTCCTTTGTTTGATATCAAATGTTAGTGCTATCATTATATAGAGAAGTAGATATTCCATGAATTCTTGGAAGTTATTCATGTGTTTGTGTACATCTAGAGAATCAAAACGAAAACTCCTTTTTTCTGTTTCCAAAACCTCACTACATCAAGAATTATCTGATAACATGCCAAACAAAACTATATAAAAAATGCCTTTGTCATATTTCATGTATGTATTTAGTATCCTTATATTTATTATTTCTTTCAATGAATTATTGGATTTTCTCTCCCCCTAAAATGGTATTTCTCTAAGATATACTAAGTCCTTCATTGCTTCCATGAGAAGCTCCCCCTAGACCATGAAGACTACATTTTGTCATTGAATTCACAGGTTGTTCCTTTTTGTTCCCTTTTAACACTTTATTATATTTCCTTTTGTTGTCTTCATTTCCTTTTAACTCAATGTTTAGTCTACATGAAATAGCTTCCATATTCCATATAGATTTATTTAGGATATATGGAAACTTAGAATTTTTGGCTTTGTGGCCAAGATTGCTACATAAATGTCACCTTATATGACAACGAAATGTCGGAAAAGGTTTGTATATTTTTTAGTCATTTCTACTTTTCTTTACATACACTTTGCATTCAGTAGATTTATGTTTAAATCCATTACATAAATAGAAGTAACCATAAAAATTATTTGTGTACCTCGTGGATGGTTGTATTCTCTGTTTTCTTTCTTGGGGAAGCCTTTTTGTTTTCTTCATCTTCTGTTGATTAGTCATGGTTTTCTTGTTCTTACATTCTACTACTACATGTCCAGGTTCATGACAAAAAAATAATTAGATATCTTTAAAGGGAGAAAAGAATCTCCTTTGGGATCTTCCAAATTTTCTCAGTTCCTGTCCAGAAGAAAGTTGTATTTTTTCAAAGAGCATTTTCTTTCACTCATTCCTTTCATTTTGATTATTCTTCTTGCCTTTGTCTATTTCATTGTTAATTATGTTGCTTGTCATTTCTCCTACATATATTTTTAGGGTTGTAATGTCATATTTAATGGCATATATTAACAATAATCACTTGATAATAATATTAATATTAATGAGTTAATAATAATATTAATAACTTAATAATAATATTAACAACTTAATAATATTACTTATATAAATAATTATATATTAATACACCATGAATTAGCAATATAACATTATAACATGTTTTAATATTATGTTAAGTTTATATTATTAGATTCTAATATTGGGTTTATAATATTGGGGTTTATTATATTAGTTTTTTTAATAATTATAATATAAGGTTTAATACTGACAATGAAACAAACAAAGAGAGCTCTGGCGAATATGGCAGTTTAGGGTTGAGGACAGACTTGCATAGTTCTTAGCAGCCCTGCCAACACTTTCCAGTAAAACAACAAACCATAAGTGACAAGGAGCGGTGCGCGAATCATGAACATCCATCAGGGGGAGGACATGGTGCCTCCCCCTAATGATAGTGAAAACACTCAAATGCAAGAGGAAGATCTCAGGAAAATTGTTCAGGATGAAACAAGAGATAGATCAGATACACAAACTACCAAGATAGTTGACAATGAGACTTCCAAAGTGACATCAGCTACCTACAAGCTGGTTGCAGCTGAAAGACCAAAGATTGAGCTCCCAAGTAACCAGATCAATACTCAAATCTAGTACATGAAGGATCATGCTTTGATTGGGAAATTTATAGGCTTTTGGCCTACAGAGAAAGCTCTGCATGGATGGATCACAACCAAGTGGAAGCTGAAAGGACACGTTACCGTGCACCTGGGGCCTAAGGGCTTCTTCACGACAATTTTCAACTGTCTAGAAGAACGAAATAGAGTCCTTGATGGAGGACAATACTTTTTTAATGTAGCTAAACTGTATATGACGGATTGGATTGAAACATTCAATCTAGATAAAGAAGATCTTAGCTGGGAACCAATTTGGATCTACCTTTACTCCCTCTCGCTAGAGTACTAGGATGAAGATTCGCTACAAGATATTGGGAATGGTCTAGGGGAATTTATAAAAACTGCAGAGGAGACAAAACTCCAAAGATATACCTCCTATGACCAAATCTATGTCTATATGCATATAAGAAAGGCTCTTTCAGATGCGGTAAGTCTATTCAATGATGATTTTTAATGGGTTCAATCAATAGATTATGAACATGTCTCATTTCAATGCAGGAAATGCCATGCCCTTGGCCATCTTTTTCGTGACTGTCCTTTAAATCTGAAGACCTCATCCCCCACCTCTTCTGACAAACCTGACTCGGATGGATTGACCAAAGTCACTAACCACAGGAAGAATGACAAAAAACCTATTTCAAACCCTAAGACACCTGTTGCCAACTCCTTAATGCCTTCTACAAGCAATAGTTTTGAAACCCTGGCCCAACCGGAGATAAATAACCCCAAAATCCCTGCTCACTCAGAGGAGATGCCCAAGACGAAAGCACAATCCATCCCCATTGGCTCAAAGAAGACCCCGAAGTCTAAAAAAACCATAAACCTCACCTCATCCTCTCCTAGTATGGTTCCAGCATGGAACACTCAGGGCATGGATGTGGACAACATGTAACCCACAACCAGAGCTGTAACGGAAACAATAGAGGAAAGGAGTGAAACCCAAAACATGGAAGAAGAGCTTGAAAGCATAGATATTGGAGATCTCGATATACTTGGCTTAGAACAAGAATGCAAGACAAAAAACTATGAAAAAATTCCATAAATATAGCTGGAAAACCTGGAAATGATCCTATCCACAACACAACAGCAAAGAACCCTTGGTATACAGCCTCGAAGTCAATGGGATGGCAAAAACATTACCAAAGACAATAAAAAGAGAGGAAGGAAAATGAATCTCCAACGCACTATTTTCATTGGGGAAATGTTGGTGGAATCCGAAAGATATTCCAAGCTTACAAAGTATTATAACACCCTCCCCAATATGACATCATGAAGCTAACTTCATGGAATATTAGAGGGCTCAATAGCCCTGGGAAATACAGATTGATAAAAAATATGATTCAGCAGGAGAAACCCCAAATCTTCTTCATGCAAGAAACCAAATGCAATTCTAAAACTCTGGACCACACCCTTGCAAAAGCATGGCTAGGTAGAAAAGAAGTCGCAGTGGATGCCTCAGGATCTTTAGGAGGCCTTGCAATAATCTGGGATGAACAAGCCATCATGCTTACTAACATTCATGCGAGTAAGCACTTCATTCAAGCTACATTTCACATAATAGGGACAAACATACATGGTCACTTAACTAATGTCTACTTCCCCCAGGAGGCAATGCACAAGATAAACATACTGAATACCCTATCTCTGATCAATGCTAACAGAACTCACTCACTTTGGATCGCAGGAGGAGACTTCAATATGATAACAAAACTGGAAGAAAAGAGAGGAGGCAGAAATAAACTGGATAAGGAAAGCATTCACTTAAAAAAATTCATCCAAAACAATTGGCTCATTGATATGCCATTTAACAATGGAATCTATACATGGTATAATAAAAGAGTAGGTTCACAACAGATAGCCTCTCGATTGGATAGATTCTTGGTCTCCAACAATGCAATCCATTTGGGCAGGGACATCTCAGCTTCAATTTTGCCCCTCTCAGGCTCAGATCATTAGCCAATTTCGCTTCAATGGACAAGACCAAGAAACACCACTCGTTGGCCTTTCCATTTTGAAGCTTTCTGGCTGTTGCATTCAGATTTCAAGAATCTAATTAATATCGTCTGGTACAACTTCAAACCCCCGGAAGGCTATAAAATGTATCAATTCCAGAAAAAACTCAAAAATCTCAAAATCAACATCAAATAATGGAACCACTCTACCTTTGGCAATATCTTCCAGGAACAAAATGCTCTAGATCAAGACATGAAAAGATTACAACAGAGGATCATCATGGAAGGAAGATTAGAGGAACTCTCAAAGCAGGAAAAACACCTTCAAACACAAATATCAGAAAGAGACAAGCAAGAAGAAATACTCTGGAAGCAAAAATCAAGAGTTAGATGGCTTAAGGAGGGCGAAATAAACACAAAGTTCTTTCATCACACTATTGTTCAGAGGAGAATGAACAACAACATCACTCATATCCAGAATAGGTAAGGGGAAAGAGTAGAAAAACATGAGGATATAGAACAAGAACTTCTCACCTACTTTAAGCAGGTTCACCAAGAACCACAAATAGACAGGAAGTCGGCCATAGAGAAGATAACCAAGAATATACAAAAATTTATAACAGAGGAATACAATCAGCTCCTCCTTGGGTTGATTTCCTTACAGGAGGTGAAACATGTGATGCGCCAATTAAAAGAAGGAAAAGTGCTTGGCCTCGATGGCTTCACATCCAACTTCTTCCACAACTACTAGGATCTAATTAAAATGGAGGTTTGGCAGGTAGTTGAGGAATCCAGGACTAATCGGTGGATGCTTCCCTCTATGAATGCAACCTTTATCAACTTCATTCCAAAGGAAGCACAATCTTAGACACCTGACAAATTCAGGCCTATCACTCTGTGTAAAGTCATTTACAAAATTGTCTCCAAAGTCATTGCCTCGAGACTCAAACCATTGCTACCATTACTCATATCACCAGAGCAATCAGGCTATGTGGAAGGACGACAAATCACGGATGGAATCATACTCACTCACGAGATCATTCATTCCTTGAAGCAATCCAAAAAAGCAAGTATGCTTCTTAAAATAGGTCCCTCTAAAGCCTTTGACAGTTTAAGCTGGAAGTATATTCAAAAGATGTTGATTGCCTTTGGTTTCTCCCCCCCCCGGGTTAGATGGGTCATGAGTATAACCTCAACCTTATTTTCCATTTCGATCAATGGCATCCCCTCCACCCCTTTTCATCCCTCCAGAGGAATCAAACAAGGAGACCCCCTATCCCCTTTTCTATTTGTCATGATGGTGGAAGGACTTGGTAGAAGCATCAAAGAAGCACTTCATTCCCAGTAATTAAGAGGCCTCTCCTTTCCTAACTCCCCTGCTTTTACCGACAAGAAATTTGTGGCTGATAACATGCTATTTGGCCATCCTTCAGTCCAGGAATCTCTCAAATTAAAATCCTTGTTGACTGATTTCTCGGATGCCTCTGGAGCGAGCATAAATAAGGCTAAATCTCAAATTTTCTTTTTTCATACCCCTGTCGTTACCCAAGCTTCTATTGCTCGTATCCTTGGCTTCCTGATAGCTGCTCTCCCATCCAAATACCTGGGAGCTCTTATGACTAATACAACTCTGAAACACTCATATTAGCACCTGCTCTTGGAAAAATTGAAAGCTCGCCTCTCTTCCTAGACACACATATCCCTCAATATGGCCAGCCGCTTAGTCCTAATTAAAGTTGTTTTACAATCTATGCCTTTATATCTCTTTTCTGTCCTGGCAGTGTCAAAATGGGTCCTCAAAGAAATCAAACGCCTCGAAAGATCCTTTCTGTGGGGCACCTTAGGTCAAAATCGCAAATGGGCTTTGGTAAAATGGGACACAGTTTGTCTTCCAAAAATATCAGGCAGCACAGGGCTTCCCGACCCTTATCACAGTAATGTTGTCATGGGAGCACGCATCTGGTGGAAATGGCTCACGGTGCCACACACTCCCTGGGCTATCCTTTGGACAGCAAAATATGCCAACAACTAACCTGTAGATGATCTAATTCGACTCACCGAAGTTGGCCTAGGATCCTTAATCTGGAATGCTGCTAAGCAACACAAGAACTTAATCTAGTAGCACAGCTTCTGGGAAGTAAGGGATGGTAAAACTGCAAGGTTATGGGAAGATTCTTAGCAGCAGAAACCTAAGCTAAAGGAACTGATCAATCCTCACAAAATACCGGATTGGGAAATGCAAAAGCTAGATAAGGTCAATCAACACTGGAAGCCTACCATAATGCAAGGATACAAGCAATGGATCAACTCAAACCACATCATCTGGTAAGGCATGGAGTCCGTTCAACAGATTCTTGGAATAAAAATCTCTAATAGGAAAATTTGATATTCAGATTAGAAGGATGTACTCAAATGGGGCTATGAGGCAAGAGGTATTTTTACCACACATGAGGCTTACAACATAATCATCAGGGATCACTCAATCAAAGATCCTCTTTGGAACAAAGTCTGGGCCCCTAATATTTGGCCAAAAGTTTCTACTTTCCTTTGGTTGCTATGTCAAAATAAAATCCTCACTTGGGAAAATCTTCGGAAGAGAAGCTTCGATGGACCCTCCATATGTCCCAACTGTAAGCAAGAGGAAGAAATCACTTTTCACCTCATGAATTCATGCCCATTAGCACAAAGTCTCTGGGAAAAAGTGAGTTTCTGTTGCCAAAAGTATGGAAGAATCAAAGAGGACATAAGCAAAACTGTTCACAATTGGGCACAGAATCCATATAAGAGCAAACTACTAAACTCTTTATGGAAACTCATCCCAGGCCTTCTCACGTGGACAATATGGAAAGAGAGAAATCGTCGCATCTTCAAGGACCAATCCTCACCCTTAGAAATCCTCTGGAACACTATTTGTCAAAACCTTAGGGAAACCTTACTACTTCAAACTTGGCACGAAGAAGACTTTCCCTCCCTACAACAAAAACAAAATATATGGGCCAACTGGAATTGACGGTGGAATCAAGAGTTAATAATCCATGGTAAATCCTGAACAAAGAGCAAGTTACCAGACAAATGGCTCCCTCCACCCCAACACATGACACCACTGAACTTCGATGGAGCCTCGAAAGGCAATCCAGGCAAAGAAGGATTTGGAGGAATATTTAGAGATCATAAAGACGCACCCCTTCAAACCTTCATAGGTTCAATTGGATGGGATACAAATAAATTAGTAGAATTAGAAGGGTTATGGAAGGGGCTCCTCCTAGCTCAAATTCATGGCTTCTTCCCACTAATGATTGGAGGTGATTCAGAAATCCTAATAAACATGGTGAATAAGATTCTGCAGGGGACTCCATCAAACAAAGTGGGCAATAGTTGGAGACTGGCAAAAAGATTGGAACTCATTGAAATGTGGCTCTCTACCCACAAAGCAGTCAATCTCAAGCACATTCGTTAGGATGGCAATAAAGTGGCTGACCTTTTAGCTAATATCAGAGTGGAAAATGGAATGGCTCTATATGCAGACTCGCTAACCACTATAGCCACTGAGCTCCAGCTAAAGGAATGCAATGAATTAGTGAAAAATGAAATGGCATGGGGAGAAAATGCACACCTGGATGCGGGTGTCAATCAAGACATTAATGGGGATTAGACTGGTAGGTGGCAAGAGGGCTGTCTCCGCTCCCTCCCAAGCCAGCCTGATCCCAATTCATGGCTGCGTGCAAGAGACATTTAATGGGTGCTCGGGCTGAGATCTGCCCATTATGTGCACAGATATGGACTCCCCGCCTCCCCTGCTCCATTGCAATTGTCTACCACAAGCTGCTGAACCCTGTTCACCCACTGTCACCAAGAGTTGTTGTCGGTTAGTGAGTTGTGTTGACCTTAGCAATGGGCATCACTACTCTCATTCCAGGCTTTGCAATTTGACCTCCACCCAGCCTTCCCCTGTTCACCCTCTACTCAATTCCTTAGCCATCGGTTCCACTAAAAATTTGGCCAGGCATTCTGCCATGGCTCGCATTCGTCATCGTATGAGAAGTCGAAGAGGTGGAAGTTGAGGTGGTAGTGTCCACTCTTCGGAGATATGGAGCCCTGATTCTGTTTCCCCTTCCCCTTCCCCTGAAATTCCTTACCTTCATAGCTTGGTCTCAAGCAGGTATCCTGATACCCGCAGTGGTCAGGGACGCACACAACTTCCAAGAGTCTGCCGAAGAGATGTCGCAGTCCACACTACCAATTTCCCTTTGCCCCCTCACCCAGCTCCCCACTCCACCCAATTCCGCTTCTGCAGCTCCCTAAACAAACCAGTCATTACTACCACCATTACCATTGTTTTCTCTGAAGAAACTGAGCCGTAGGATGCCCCGTCGGGAAGGACTGGAGCACAGCAATAAGAGGCATGCAGGCCCAAGAATGAACATGATTCTAGTAAGCACGCAATGGACAAGGAAATGGAAACTCTGCATGGCAAGGCCCTAGGTGGCAGTCTACATACAATGGGTGGAAGTTCTAGAGACATGCATCCACCACATGGTAGCACGATTGCCACATCAGGTCTGCATGCAGTTGTTGGCAGCTTTGGTGGCGTCCAAGCTGCTCATGGGCCACACAGTGGCATGTCAGAGGAGGAGGATGACTGGTACCAGTATGCATGCCTCATCAAAGAGGAGCCCACCCCAGACGAGCTCAAGTGACGATGCATGGCAGCCAGGAGCCACCCATTTGCCAGCTGAGGTCTCCTTTGTTGACTGGCTCTTTTCTCTTATAACTATTCAGTTGGAACTTCTATAGGTTTATGATTATTCTATTGGAATCTCTCTTGTTTTGTTATTTCCTATTTTAAAGACAAATATCCCACATCTAGTTATTTTTGCCTTTGCGGACTGGTTTCCCCATCGATGGGGCAGTTAAGTTTTCTTCTGATAGACAATGTTTAGCACTGGTGAGGCACATGCGTCCTTGTAATCATATTTTGTTACATATTAATAGATTAACCTTACTTAGAAGAAAAAAAAATATAAGGTTTAATATTAGAGTTTATATATATATATATATATCGGGTATTTAACATATAAAGTTTAATATATGGAGTTAATAAAGTTATTACAATATTAATAACATTGATGATGTTACATTAATAAGTAGATACATTATTAATAATCTTAATGACATTAATAATATTCATATAATAACTAAATATAGTTTTCTAAATTTAAATATAATTTAAAATATTTAAATATTAATTAAGACAATAATATATTAATTAAAACATTGATTTATTAATGGTTATTTTATTAATACAATATTTATTTAAATACATATATTATTAATATTTAATTATGACATTAATATAATATTAAGACACATGTATAACATTAATACCATTAATATAAAATTTAAATAATATTAATAAGAGATTAATATAACATTAATGACATATTAATAATATATTAATGTATAGATTTATAATGTCTTAAAAATAAATAAATCTATACATTAACACATGTTGATTATGGTGGACTATTATTGACATGGTCAACTATAGTCAACATCGGCATAATAGTAAAAAATACTCAACATGATTACCATGGTGAACCACATAGTCACACGTAGTCAAACCACATTAGATAAACATAGTGAAACCTTGATAGCCAATGTTTAAATAGTTGACCGTGATCAAACATGGTTCACCCTATGTCTACAATATTTAACAATAGTCAACGTGATCACATAGTCAAACATAGTAAACCTTTCTACAATAGACATGGAAAACCATATTCAACCATGTTCAATTGTAGTCAAACTATCATTAAAAACAGTGAAAACATAGTCAACAATGTTAAACTATAGTCACACATTGACACCCATAGTTTAACCACAATCAAACATCATCAACTATGATCACCATGGTTGACTATGATTGACCATAGTTAAGTATGGTAACATGGTCAACCATTGTCAACCACAATTGACTTTATTTAGTGTTGTTGACTGTTTTTAGCCATGGACAATCATGTTCAACCATAGGAAACTTAAGTCAACCATGGTTAACTATTACTGAGTTTAATATTGTGGTTTATAATATCAGGTTTATAATATAGAGTGTTTTAATATATAGGGTTTATATTAGGTTTTTTTATATAAGGTTTATAATGTTACAATGTGACAAACATTATTGCAATGTTACATTGTCCCAATGTTATATTACACTGCAATTTATCAAACATCACAATGTGACATTTCAAAATTAGTTAAGCACATTTTCTGATGTGGTTGACTACATCCTTAATAGTCGAAGTTTAAATAGTTGACAATGATAAAACTTGGTCAACCCTATGTTCACCATACTTAACAAAAGTCAAAAGTCACTCATAGTTGTCATCTTTTAAGGTAACTCGGCCATATTAAGGTTTATAATTAGGGTTTATAATATTGTGGTTTAACAAAAGTCTAAAGTCACTCATAGTTGTCCCTTGTCAATGTAACTCAACCATATTAGGGTTCATAATATTGAGTTTATAATATTTGCGTTCATAATATTGGGGTTTAATATTAGGTTTTGTATTACGGTTTATAATATTCAGATTTATAGTGTTAGGTTTATAATATT
Organism: Pinus tabuliformis; assembly: GCA_031772625.1. NCBI lineage: Eukaryota > Viridiplantae > Streptophyta > Pinopsida > Pinales > Pinaceae > Pinus > Pinus tabuliformis. The sequence goes on along the minus strand of CM062820.1, from coordinate 923,568,184 downwards.
TTAGTTTATAATATTAGGGTATATAACATTGGGTTTAATGTTAGCATTTATAATATTGGGTTTAATATTAGGGTTTATAGTATTGAGTTTATAATATAAGGTTTTTAATATTAAGGTTAATATATGGGGTTTAAATAATAGGCTTTATAATAAACATTTATAATATTGGGTTTAATGCTAGGGTTTATAATATTGGAATTTTAATATAGGGTGTTTAATATGTATGGCTTAATATATAAAATGTTTAATATTATGGTTTCTAATATTAAGGTTTGATATATAGGGTTTATAATATTGGGTCTATAATATTGGATCTAATATTAGGATTTATAATATCGCGTTGATAATATAGTGCGTCAAATATATAAGGTTAATAATATTAGGATTTAATATATAGGGTTGATGAATAAGGCTTATAGCATTAGAGTTTAATATTACCATTTATATTAGTGCTCAATATATAGGGTTTATAATTATATTTTATAATATTGGGTTTAATATTAGGGTTATAATATTGAGTTTAGTATTTCAGTTTATAGTATTGGGTTTATAATGTGAGGTTTCTAATATTAGGGTTTAATATATAGAGTTTATAGTACGTGAGTTTATAAATTTGATTTATAGTATTAGAGTTTAATATTAGGTTTCAAATATTTGGTTTTAATATTAGGGCTTATAAAATTAATATTATTAACCTTAATATTATTAAATAATAGGTACTTTCTGATCATCAATAATATAATTATCAATCTAATTTAAAAATAAAAAATTCTATTCACTCTATGATTAATATTATTAATGATATACTTCTATCCACTCATACCAACCACATTTATTAATGTTGTTGTGCTAGTTTTAGATAAAATGAAATAAAAATATGTAAAAAAAAATCAATAGTTACATTATCTTCTCATGATGATATGATGTAGTTGAGTTGAAATAATCACAAATTAATTCCACTCATCCATGTTTATTTTTGCATTTATACTATGCATTTAGAGTGTGTTACAATGTTGGGTGACACACATTAGATCAAGAAAATGTATTTTTATTGTTCTGTACATCGAATTAGTTCATTTTTCCCTAAAAAATGTTATCATTTGGGATTGTATTTCCTTCACTCACCATTTTAATTAACAAATTTTGTAACTTCCATTGGTTGAAGCAATGAGTTGATATTGATAAATTCTAACTAAATAGAGCAAATACTCTAAAAATAATATCTAATAAAAACCCTTGTCTATAATCACTTAGTGACATTGTGAGTTGCAGACAATATGTCTTGCACTTACTAATTTGATTCCTATAATATTGTTACTGCATGATTGAGTTGGAACTTTCCACACTAGTTGGGAATGAATTTAGTTATGTTCGGTCATGGGTAATGTATGGCACTCCCAACATAATCATGGAATATGGATCTTGGTAGTGTAGCAAGATTCATTCACTAACTACCCCAAAAAAATACAATAAAACCTTGGTGAGTCTAATAACTAGTGAACACTAATTTGTTTTCATATTGTTGTTTGAGATCATATTGGATGTGATTAATGATTAGGGTGTGAGTGAATGATCTATACTCACGAGATGAATACTCATAATAATTAGCATATGTATATTAATAAATATGGTTAATATGTGTTGATATGTGTACATCAAGCACATGCACAACCACATTATTAAATGTGGTTGATATACAATAGATGTATATCAACCACATTAATAATTATGAGGTGTATGGTAGAGATTTAATATTGATTATTATATAATTACAATAATTATATAAGTAGTATTAGGTTTTATAAAATTAAGATTAAAATATTGGGTTTTAGTATTTGGTATTAATAATAGGGCTTTTCTATGGAGGTTTTATTATAAGTATATTTTAAGTATTCAGTTAACTGAGCAAGTTTCAATTAACATTGAAACATTAGCTTTTAACCATAATTTTTTTTTATATAACCCTAGTTTTATTTTCTTCTAACCCTAGTTATTATTGTAACAAACAGTGATCGATAGCTCAGTGATACATCATATCATTGGTCAAGAGAAGACCAAAGACCACTTTGTTGACATGTGTGCATGTTAATGTTAACATCATTAAAAACCTAATATTAATATTAATATTAATTATATAATCTTATAAACCTAATTATAAATCGAATATTAAACCCTAATATTATAAACCCTCATATTAAACCCAATATTATAAACCCCAATATTATAAAATCCAATATTATAACCCTAATATTAAGCCCAATTTTATAAACCATAATATTAAACCCAATATTAAACCATGACAATAAACCCAATATGTTAGGTCCATATAATAATAGTGTCGCATCCATATTATTATTTTTTTGCCCCATAGTACCCCATATTGTTATTTTTGTGCCCCTTATAAACCCACTATTTTTATTGTTGAGCCCTTACACTATTAGTGTTATGCAAAACCTAGTTATATTTTGGCCCTTTAGACACTTATATATACTAAGGAGTTATTGTTATTTGAATCATCCAACAAGTTTTCCATTTTTTTATGTGAAGCGAGGTTTCCTCCTCGAAGAGGATTTTTTTCAAGCCATTGATCTATATTTTTTTCTATTGTTGTGACCTTGTTACATATCATTTGGTATCAAAGCTTTAGATCTTAGCGTTTCACTACTTCAAAGTGGTTATCTTGAAATTTTCACTATAACTTTGCTTCTATGAGGCTTAACAAGTTGAAATTTCAACCACATGGAGTAAAAATTGTTGGAAATAATACTGAGAGGGGGGTTGAATCAGTATTATCAAGTCAAATATTCCTTTTTCAAAATCAAATGATATACACTACTTCAATTAACTAAACCCGTGTATATACACAACTATGCAGAAGGAAACCCGCGTATACAATGCAAACTTTTAATTTACTTTATCTTTATGATGTTGATTGTTAATCTGTGTTTGAGAATCAAATAACCAGTAACCAGAAATAGTGAAGCAGAGAAGAAAGACAATCACACACAAGAACACAGGATATAAGGTGGAAACCCAATGCGGGTGAAAACCACCTATTGCAATTCGTCTCAATCTTCTCTTTAATTAGAAACTTCTTTTTACAATTGTACTAGTGCAATCCTTTACCAGTACGCAGGCTGCAACCTGCAGAGAGCTACAACCCTCTCTCATTTTCCAGCTTCTCCTAGAAGGGAGCTACAACCCCCTTACCTCTTGCACTAGCCAAGATACTAGTACGTAGGTGCTGGCCTACAGAAGGCTACAACCTTCTCCTTCTTTCAGGGACCACATTTCATAAATTTTCAGACCGGATCCACAAATAACATCAATCAAACATCAAGAATTTTTGCATCAACCAATCACCTTTTAACCAATCAAAACTGAATCAAAATAAACACTTCTCTGACGACCGTACCCAGATCACAGTAACAGTAACCACACACCAAATATGAACCCAGAACACTGTAGCAATAAACCGAAGCAGCTAGATCACAACTCAAAATAAATACGCTACTTCAATAACCTAAAACCTGCGTGCATATGCTTCTGCGTATGGAACAACCTGTGTATACGTTGTTTTCATTCACTGAACCAGCGTGTATATGCACCTTCGCTTCACTGAACTTGCGTACAGATCTATAAAGCATAATTCACTCTTTCAGATATTCAAACACTAATTAACCCAGATTATCAGACTTATAGATCAAGCAAGCGCCACATATAGCAGATCAAAATCATACAAAGATACTATCATTCAAGCTTAAAGATTATGACCCATCAATAGATCTTATCCTTCTCTTTGTGCTAAGGTTCCTCCTTCATTCAGACCCAGATCTGCGCCATAACCCAAATACCAGTATTCCAGATCTAGCACTTTATCAGATATTCAATAATAATTCTGATGATCTTTTGCCACATGATCTCCTTCCTCTTTTATAGTTTTAGACCTTCCAGAATACCACGGTCCAAAACCATAATAAACCAATACCACGGACTCAATACCTGGGATCAACATTTCTAACGAGGTACCATGGTCCAAAACCATAGGTTCAAGTACCAAGGACTAACTACCACAGACCAAAGGTAAGTTCTCCAACATATACGCGCTTTTCCTTGCATGAAAGTGAGTGTAGACGCATACGCGTATTTGAAACGTCTAACCGCGTGTATACGCATCTTCGTCTAGATGAACCTGCGTATATGACATTTCCTTCATTCTTAAAGCCTGAACTGGGATCCGTTACCAAAGAGTGTTGCCATCAAGGACAACACCTGTGCCATAGCTCCAAACCTGTGCCATAATGCCAACAATCTCCCCCTTTGGACTTGATGGCAACCCAAAATCCTCAAAGTCATTCTCCCCCTTTGTCATCGAGGGCAAAGGGTTGTGCTCCCCCTGAGTACATGCTAAAATTTCTGCCCTATTGTGCTAACCATGCTGCCCCTGACTATAGGCAAGATCTGGAAAAGATGTTCTTCAAGAAGAACCATGACTTATACATCATAAAAGACCTTCCTATCACCAAAAGATTCAATACATACATCCATCACCCAACCAAGTGGGGATACATCAGAAATTTACATATGACAACCAAGTTCATTACATGTTCATCCCAGGCATAGTGGGGAAACCAAAATAGGCCGTTACATGACCTGGACAACAGAAAAGAGATACCACAAAAGAGATACATGACATAGAGACGAAATATCTAGAACAAGACTCAATAACTGATAGCAGCAGCATCTGTCAATCACCATTTAGATCAGCAACCAATATTTCCTTCTGTTGTCCCTCTGCCTCTACTCCACCTGAAACCAACAACAACTATGAACTAGAACCAAAAGCTTCTAATATAATGCCAACAATGCATTATTAGAATATTATCTGCTCCCCCTGAACGAGTGTCGGATGGTCTCTGTCAGACCCATATCAGAATATCTTCAACCAGAGCCTGTCCCTACTGATATCCATCAAACCTCCATATACGCGATTGTCTCTACACAAACCGGCATATGTATGCGGATCCTCCTCAGGCAACTCGTGTACACCCATTTTTCTCTAAAACAGACAAGTTTTAACAGCAAGATGATGCATCAACTACTCCCAGCTTCTGTCTGAGGTGTTCAAATGTCTCCCTGGGCAGTGGTTTGGTGAGAATATCAGCAACTTGTTCCTTAGAAGGAACATACTCCAATTTGACCTTTTGTTCCAACACTTATTCCTGGAGAAAGTGATACTTGATCGGTATGTGATTGGTCTTTGAATGCATGACTGGGTTCTTTGAAATGTTGATTACACTTGTATTATCACATAAGATGGAGATAGGTGGCATACAAGTGATTTGAAAGTTCTGCAAGGTTTGCATCATCCAAAGAAGTTGAGTGCAACAAGATGCAGCAGCCACATATTCCGCTTCAGCTGTAGATAAAGCAATCGAACTCTGTTTCTTGCTGAACCAAGATACTAATCTGGAACCGATAAAGAATGCACCACCACTTGTGCTCTTCCTGTCATCCATGTTTCCAGCCCAATCTGCATCTGTATAAGCATGAAGAGTGAGATCTGTATCTCTAGGATACCATAAGACATAGTTTTGAGTTCCTTGAAGATACTTGAAAATTCTCTTCACTGCCTGAAGATGAGTTTCCTTTGGATTTGCCTGAAATCTTCCAACTATTCCCACTGCATGCATGATGTCTAGTCGGGTACCTGTCAAATAAAGCAGACTTCCAATCATAGATCTATAGGTTGGTTGATGTACTGCTGCTGATTCATCATTTGCACTGAGACTGCATCCTGTAACCATAGGGGTACATACTGGTTTTGAATCTTCCATGCCATACTTCTTCAGAATCTGCTTGAGGTACTTGGTTTGAGACAAGAAGATACCGCCTTCATTTTGTTGGATTTGCAATCCAAGAAAGTATGTCAGTTCTCCAAGTAAGGACATTTCAAATTCTTTCTGCATCACCAAGGCAAAGCTTTGACTCATAGCTTCTTCATTGTTGCCAAAGATAATATCATCTACATACACAACAAGTATTAGGAATTTGTCATTTTCAATTTTTATGTAGAGATTGCTATCTGCTGATCCTTTTGAAAAACCTTGTTGATGAAGATATTTGTCCAAACAGTAGTACCAAGCCCTTGGAGCCTGTTTAAGACCATAGAGAGCCTTTTTTAGTCTGCATACAAGATTTGGATCATTCCCAAGAATGAAACCATCTGGTTGCTCAATGTAAACTTCTTCTTCTATGTCTCCATTCAGAAAGGTTGATTTCACATCCATTTGAAATACTATGAACTTCTGAAAGCTTGAGAGAGCAAGAAAAATTCGGATGGCCTCAAGTCTAGCAACGAGAGCAAAAGTTTCTTCAAAGTCTATTCCTTCTTGTTGAGCATACCCTTTACACACAAGTCTGGCCTTGTTTCTGATTAATTCTCCATTTTCATTCAACTTATTTTTAAAGATCCATTTTCTCCCTATGACATTTTTATCTTTTGGTCTAGGAACCAACTCCCAAGTGTTGTTCTTTTCAATCTGCTCAAGCTCTTCATCCATTGCCTTGACCCAACATTCATCTTTGCATGCCTCTTTTACATTTTGTGGCTCAGTGGAGGAGAGCAAAGCCAAATAGCTTGAGGCTTCTGCAATTGTTCTTCTTGTTTGTATATGTGCCTCTTTCTGCCCCAAAATTTGAGATTCTAGATGATTCTTCTGAACATACCTCGATGGAGTCCTCTCTTCTATCCTTATCTGTTCCTCTGGTGCCTCTTGAGGTTCTTCTTCATTATCAGTCTAATTTGGAGAGTAGTCTTCATCCTCTTCGATATTTTCATAATTTAGTTTCCTAGGAATATATCCTTTTTCATCAACCACTACATCAATGCTGTCAACAATTCTTCCAAGTCTTTTATTGTAACACTTATATGCTTTGCTATGGGGAGAATAACCAAGGAGAATGCCTTCATTTGCTCTAGGTTCAAGTTTGCCAAGCTGTTCATCATTATTCTTAATATAGCATTTGCTTCCAAAAATTTTGAAATGCTTTACCGAAGGAGTCTCACCATACCAGAGCTCATGAGGAGTTTGAGTGTTGTTCACTTAGACATTTGTTTTGTTGAGAATAACAACTGTAGCAAATGCAGCTTCACCCCAGAAGGTTGTGGGAGTTCCAGACTCATCAAGCATAGCATGAGCCATTTGTTGGACTGTTCTGTTCATCCTTTCCACCACTCCATTTTTCTGAGGAGTCCTAGCTATAGAGAATTCCCTTCTTATTCCATGTTCTTCACAGAAATTGAAAAATTCATTAGAGGTAAACTCCCCACCTCTGTCGGACCTAAGGCACTTAATTTTGTGATCTGATTCGTTTTCAGCCAAGGCTTTGAAGGATTTGAATTTTTCGAATGCTTCATCTTTGTGCTTCATAAGTCCTAACCAAACCATCCTGGAGAAGTCGTCAATGAATAATATTAAGTATTCTTCTCCTCGAGGTGACCTTGTCCTAAATGGACCACGTACATCTGTATGAACTAGCTCAAGAGGCCTGCTAGCTGATCCTTCCTTCTCAGGGAAGTTAGTTCTGGTTTGCTTACCAAACTGACATGATTTGCATATTGTATTGTTTGGAATTTTGATATCTGGAAGACCACGAACTGCCTGGTATTTGCATGCTCTCCTTATTTGTGAAAAGCTTAGATGCCCCAACCTTCGGTGCCATAACCAGTGTTCATCATCCTTGCTCAAATAGCATTATTGTTGTCCTTCTTCAAATATGTATAGATTATTTGGAGTTCTTCTACCTTTGATCACTGTTTTTCCTGTATCAAGATCACGAACACTACATCCATTTGATCAAAATATTACCTCGGTTCCTTGATTGCACATCTGACTGACACTCAGTAGATTATGTTTCAAGCCATCAACATACAAAACATTTCTAGCTTTGACCTTTTCTTTCAACTGAGCAGTGCCTCTTCCTTTTATGACTGCAGGGGTATCATTTCCAAAAGAAACTTTCTTTCCCTTTTCTAAAACACTATATGATTCAAGTTTTTCATTATCACCTGTCGTATGCTTCGAACATCCACTGTCGATGTACCATAAATTTTCCTGTCCTTCTGCATAAAAAGCTATCCTACATCTTTCTGGTTGCAGTTCCTTCTTTCTCCATGTTCTGGCACTTGAGGTTTTTTCCTTCTGAGTTTTCTTCCAAAACCTGCTCCTGCATTCAGAATCTTCATGATCGAAGTTATTACAAATCGAACATTCAATTTCATTTTCAAGGGCGGAAAAGTTGTTATAGGTCCTTTTTGTGATTCCAGTCATACTTCTTTGTTTTTGAGCTTCTCTAGTCATGATTTTCTTATAAGCAACACATTGAGCTACTTTGTGACCAAAGTTATGGCAAGAGAAACATTGGCCATTGAAGAAACTTCTGTGATTATCAAATCTACTAGCCAAATGATTGTAGTTTTGATTGTCATCCATTCTTGAAGCAAATTGACAAGTGTTTACTTGTGGCTAGTTGTAGCTTTTTTTCACCCTTAAGATGCATTGCCCCTGATTTACCTAGTGGTCTTTGTTTATTCTTGATGTACTTCGTCCATGTTTTACCTGGTGATCTCCATTGGGATTTTTCTCATTCCTCCCTGCTGCATCAACATAACTCTTTGAGGTGGATGCTTGAGATGCTTCTCCATTATACCCCAAACCTGTCTTGATTAGTGGAGAACATTGTACATTGATAATCTCATCCAGAGTTTCAGATCCTTTAAAAAATTTAAGATTAAGAGCCTTTGTTTTCTCAATTTCTTTTCTAAGGCCAACAATTTCACATTCTAACTTCTCAAGAATTTTTTCTAGAGTATCAATGATCATATTATTTTCTTCTAAACATGTTTTGAGTCTAGAAATCTCTTCATAAAAACCATCTACATCTATAGCATCCATGTAATCATCATCTTAAAAAGCCATTAAATTTTTATAATCATTACCTCGTTCATCTTCGTCACTGTTTGATAGGCCATCACTGTCTTCATGAGTGTAGTAACTTTTCTTAGTTGCATTCTGTTTCTTGTTCCATCTAACAGGTTCCTTCCCTTTGTCAACCTTATCCTTATGAGGACATTTGGCAGCATAGTGACTGACTCTTCCACAAGCAAAGCATTTGAAAGGTAACTTACCTCGAAATCTTCCGCCCCCCGTTGAAGGTTTTTGACAAAATTTGATTCTTCTTCCTCTTCTGATGCATGTCCTGGCTCATAGTAGTCTCCTTTGCCTGAAGCCTTAAAAATTGCTTCTCTCCTGTCTAATGGTCCTCCTTTCCTCATTTCATAAGTAGTTAGAATCCCGTGTAGTTGTGACATCGTAAGGTTTCAAAGATTCTCCTTTTCTTCTATTGCAGAAACTTTAGATTCAAACCTAGGGGACAAATATCTTAGAACGTTTTTAACCACAATAGCCTCTTTTATTTCTTCACCCAAGTTTTTCATACAATTAACAATCTCATCTACACGAAGGAAATAGTTAGCCACACTTTCATCATTGTGCATTCTGAGATTTTCATACTGAATCCTGAGGGTTTGAAGTTTTGCTCATTTTACCGGTTCATCTCCTTCATAGCTCAGAACAATATTGTCCCATATCTCTTTTGCGGATTTAAACTGCATTACCTTGACAAATTCTGATTGAGATAGGTATTGTAATAGAGTATTGACCACCTTTGCATTTGTTTCATATTTCTTCTTCTCAGCCGGATATATAGGAGTTGCTGATGGAAAAGTATACCCTATATCTATGATATCCCGGACTTATGTACCAAGAGATTCAAGATAGGCAGTAACTATTACCTTCCAATATACGAAGTTTGTCCCATAAAAAATCGGTGGCCTGATTGATGCTTCCCTCTCGTAGTTGCTCATGATGAAAGATCTTCCTTCAAGCGATCAAGCTTCTTCTGAAGAACCTGCTCTGATACCAATTGTTGGAAACAATACTGAGAGGGGGGGTGAATCAGTATTATCAAGTCAAATATTCGATTTTCAAAATCAAATGATATACGCTACTTCAGTTAATTAAACCCGCGTATATACGCAACTATGCAGAAGGAAACCCACGTATACAATGCAAACTTTTAATTTACTTTATCTTTCTGATGTTGATTGTTAATCTGTGTTTGAGAATCAAATAACCAGTAACCAGAAATAGTAAAGCAGAGCAGAAAGACAATCGCACACAAGAACACAAGATTTAAGGTGGAAACCCAATGTGGGTGAAAACCACCTCCTGCAATTTGTCTCTATCTTCTCTTTAATTAGAAACTTCTTTTTACAATTGTACTAGTGCAGTCCTTTACCAGTACGCAGGCTACAACCTGCAGAGAGCTACAACCCTCTCTCGTTTTCCAACTTCTTCTGGAAGGGAGCTACAACCCCCTTAGCTCTTGCACTAGCTAAGATACTATTACGTAGGTGCTGGCCTACAAAAGGCTACAACCTTCTCTTTCTTTCAGGGACCACGTTTCATAAATTTTCAGACTGGATCCACAAATAACATCAATCAAACATCAAGAATTTCTGCATCAACCAATCACCTTTTCATGAATCAAAATTGAATCAAAATAAACACTTCTCTGACAATTGTACCCAGATCACAGTAATAGTAACCACACACCAAATCTGAACCTATAACAGTGCAGCAATAAACAGAAGCAGCTAGATCACAACTCAAAATATATACTCTACTTCAATAACCTGAAACCTGCGTGCATATGCTTCTGCGTATGGAACAACCTGCGTATACGTTGTTTTCATTCACTGAAGCAGCGTGTATACGTGCCTTCACTTCACTGAACCTACGTACAGATCTATAAAGGATAATTTGCTCTTTCAGATATTCAAACACTAACTAACCCAGATTATCAGGCTTATAGATCAAGCAAGCGCCACATATAGCAGATCAAAATCATACAAAGATACTATCATTCAAGCTTAAAGATTATGACCCATCAATAGAGCTTATCCTTCTCTTTGCGCTAAGGTTCCTCCTTCATTCAGATCCAGATCTGCACCATAACCCAAATACCAGTATTCCAGATCTAGCATTTTATCAGATATTCAATAATAATTCCGATGATCTTTTGCCACATGATCTCCTTCCTCTTTTATAGTTTTAGGCCTTCCACAATACCACGGTCCAAAACCATAATAAACCAATACCACGGACCCAATACCTGGGATCAACACTTCTGACGAGGTACCATGGTCCAAAACCATAGGTTCAAGTACCAAGGACTAACTACCACGGACCAAAGGTAAGTTCTCCAACATATACACGATTTTCCTTGCATGAAAGTGTGTGTAGACGCATACGCGTATTTAAAACATGTAACCCGCGTGTATACGCATCTTCGTGTAGATGAACCTGCGTATATGACAATTCCTTCATTCTGAAAACTTGAACTGGGATCTGTTACCAAAGAGAGTTGCCATCAAGGACAACACCTGTGCCATAGCTCCAAACCTGTACCATAATGCAAAAAAAAATCTCAATGAATATTGTGTAAACATTTTAGAGCTTGATTCGCTATATTTTCTGAGGTATGGTCCCAATAATTTAGGGTTTCTCCGTGTTGCAGAATTCAGTCTAAAACAAATGTTCTTAGAAAAATGTCATAACTTTTTCTTAATGTATTAGATTTGAATTTCATAAAAAGTGATAGAAATTTCCAATAATGTAGATTCTCATGTATAATTTTAGGATCGAAGGTCGAAATAGTGAGATTTGGCATCCCATATAAGTTCGTTGTACTGAACCAGTCCATAATCGGGTCATCATGAGAGATTTGGCATAAAGTTAGCTTGAATAATCCAATATTGGACTGACTTGTGGTGTTGGAAGGAAGTCTTAGAAGGATACAACAGGATGAATGTTCAGACCTTGGAGAGTGGAGATTATAGAGATACAATAGTTTCAAGATTAAGCTCCTAAAAGCAAGAAAAAGGTGAGTATTTTTTTAAATTTTATTTGAAAAAATCAGCTTGAAGTGATTCAAAGGGAATATTGAAGCATAGATATCATTATTTCATTCTAGAATTCCATGAAAAAGAATGGACACACCCAACAAGCCAATAGAAAGCTCTAGTATGATGCATGAAGAATAAGAAGAAATGCAAAATGATATATCAAAATTACAAGACAAAGTGCAATAAATTTCAAAGTAACCAAAAATAAATTGGTGGTGAATTTTAAGATGGATGGCTTAAAAGGGGACATGGATGGTATAAAAGATACATGTAATGTTATATGGATGTTTTAAAACCATAAATGGAATTTTTTAACGAAGGTTTAACAAAGTTGCTACAAGAAATGCTTCTTAATGGAGACAAGCTATTCCATGAAACTCATGATTGGAACTAAAGGAATGTAAATCACGATTTTAAAGACTCTAAAATTGGGTTGAAGACCAATCGCATTCCAAAGAACGATATGAGAGTTTGATGGAAAGGATCTAGTAACATGGATACTACAGATGGATTAGTTCTTTGATCTACAGGATGGGTGACACACACAAAATGTACACATTGAATCTTTATATTTAGAACCCAATCGATTTGTATAGAATATATGGTTTTTTTCTAGTAAAGAACTAGTCACTTGGACAATTGTTACAGAGGAATTGATATAAAATTATAAGGATACAAAAAGAAATAACTTCTTTATCGAAATGATAAATCTCAAGCAAAAGGATTCAGTTGGGGAGCACATTGAGGACTTTCAAATATTGAATATCAAAGGTAAATGATATTCTATAGGAGCATATGATTGATGTTTTCTTGGGGACTTTAAAGGATAACATCCAATATGAGGCTTACCATTGGGAACCTAAGTCATTGGAGAATGCATTCATGGTGGCAAGAAGAGTTGAATGAAAAATTATGCTAGCAAGGACGTCTACCACTCACAACTATAAGGATAGAAGTGTTCTTGTTCCTAACCACCCAAAACCTACAAGGTTGACACCACAACAACTAGAGGAAAAAAGAGCAAAAGGGATTTGTTAGAGTTGTGATAGAAAATATACTAAAGTTCATAAGTGTGCCGAGAATAAATTATTTTACATATATTGTGAAGAGTACAAAGAAGAGGAACAAGAAAAACCAAAAGAATAATATATACACAAAAAACCAACCCTACGGGTTGAAAAAGAAGAAATGAATTTGACCATATATTGCAATGCATTGGTGCGCATTGCTACTCCTCAAAGTCTCACGATATAAGGATATATCAATAAGGAAAAGGTAATAGTATTCATTGATTGAGGTAGTACCCATAATTTTATTCATTGTAAGTTAGCCAATAATTTGAATTTCCTTCTATATGAAGAATGAAAGTGTCAAGTGATGGTTACACATGGAGGAAATATAAATTTCTGAGGGAGGTGCCATAATATCAATATAACCATGGGGGAGTATGTATTCAACATTCCAATTCTTTTCATTTAAATGGCTGGTGCTCATGTTGTATTAGGATACTAATGGTTACATTCTCTAGGGATGACATATTTTAATTTTCAAGAACTTTTCTTGATATTTTTCTATGAAGGAAAGGAAATTAAATTAAGGGGTATCAGAAGGAAGAATAGGAATATAATTAGCCATAATGACATGAAAAATCTTTTGAAGAAGGAATAATGAGGGGAAATTATGAAATTGTTCTCACTAGATGTTCAATCATCATAGTCAATCATTTCTCCAGATCTTTAAAGATTCCTTCACAATCATTCTAAGGTATTTCATACTCCCAAAGGTCCTTTCCTATTCATGATCATGATCATTCTATTCACCTAATTCCTCCCAGTGTTCGTCCAAACATCATACCTTACAGATATCCACATGCCAAGAAGAGTGAAATTGAGTGTATGGTTACAAAAATACTAGAGGCAGGTATAATTCAACCTAGTCAAAGTTATTTCTATTAAAAATTCTCATCATGGCATATGTGTCTAGAGTATAGAGAGATAAAATTTCTCACTATTAAAGATAAATTTGTCATTCCTATCATTGATTTATTGTGGGATGAACTAATGAAAAATTTACTTCACCAACATTGATCTTCATTTGGGATATCATCAAATTAGAATGAATAAAAAAGACATTCCAAAAAAAGAATTTAGAATTGATGAAGGTAATTATAAGTTTTTGGTCATGCCTTTTTGTTTTACTAATGCACCTTCCACATTTCAAGGATGGATGAATTCCATTTGGAAACCCTTAGAAAAAAAAAATTGTGTTTTTTTATGATATGCTAATCTACAACAAGTATTGGAAAGGTCATGTTCGACATGTTGATAGGGTGATCAAATTATTGGAGGAGAAACAATTATATGAAAAACCCTCTAAATGTTTCTTTAGGGTACAAAAAGTGTATTATTTGGTTAAAATTTTATCTGATGAGGGTGTTAAGGTAAACCTAAAAAAATTAAATCCATAAAGGAATGGAAAATCCCCACAATATTAAGGAATATTTGAGGATTTCTCGTGTTGACAAAGTATTATTGCATTTTTTTAAGAATTATGGGAAAATTGTAGCACCACTAACAACATTACTAAAAAAGGATGCATTTTTTTGTACTAGAGAAGAAACTAAGGCCTTTGAACATCTTAAAGAGGAAATGTATCAGGCTCTAGTCTTAGCTACACCAAAATTCACAAAAAGCTTTATTGTGGAATGTGATGCCTCAGAAAATGGCATTGGTGTTGTTTTACTTCCATAACAAATCTCATTTCTTTTGAAAGTCACCCAAACAAGGAACACAAACCTCTTTATGAGAAGGAAATGTTGTTAATACTACATGCTCTAAAGAAACATCGCCATTACCTTATGGGAAGACACTTAAGGTAAAACAAAATCATTATAGTCTTAAATACTTCTTCGAACAAAGATTATCTTTATAAGAACAACAAAAATGGGTCACAAAGATGTTGGGTTGTGACTATGAAATCATACATATAAAAGGGAAGCAAACTGTTGTTGTGGATGCACTTTCAAGAAGGGATGGGGATGTGGAATCATTTCTTTGTGCCATTTCTATTATCTAAATTGATTGGATAGCTAAATCAAGGGATGAATGGAAGAATGATAAAGAGTTATGGAAACTCATTCAAAAGTTGCAGCAAGATCCTAGTGCATCTGATACATTTATATGGAAAAATGATTCAGTATGGTACAAAGATATCTTATATCTATGTAAGAAATCCAAACTCAAATAAAATCTCCTTTTGGAATTGCACACCTCTCCTATAGGACGGCACTCAAAAACTTACCATAGGGTCAAGAAGGATATTTATTTGGGATGGCCTTAAATTTTATATTCAAATGTTTCTCGCAAAATGTTTGGTTTTACAAAAAAATAAAGTTGAGACAATTGAGACCCTAGGTATTTTACAACAATTATCCATTCCATGTAAGGTCTTGGAGGAAGTCTCAATGGATTTATTACAAGTTTATACAAGTTTGAAGGAAAGAGCGTCATCATGGTGGTAATTAGACTTACCAAGTATGCACACTTTTGTGCACTATCTCATCATTTCAAAGCCATCACAATTGCTACTACATTTGTGGAAATAGTTCAGAAAATACATGGAAACCAAAAAGATATTGTAAGTTATATTAGATCCCATTTTCACTGGAATTTTTGGACAAAATTATTTTCTTGTATTGGTACTCAATTAGCTCATAGCTTATCTTATCATCCTCAATCTAATGGGAAAACTAAGATAATGAACTTTTTTTTGGAAGAATATTTGTATTTCTTTGTATATGATAACAAACAATGGGTCAAGTGGGTACCTCTTGCAAAATGGTGGTACAATACTTTCTTACATACCACAATAAAAATCATCCCATTTATGGCACTTTATTGATAGCATCCACCATCCACTATATCATATTTGAGAGACAATTCTAATTTTCAAGTAGTGGAAGATCACATCGAGCATTAACAATAAGTTTTCCAAATATTGAAGGATAACTTAAATATGGCGTAGACTCAAATGAAACATGCATATCAGCGTCGTACTGAAATATTTTTTATGTGGGTAGTTGAGCGTTTTTATAGCTACAACCATACAAACAAATGTCCCTCAAGCAAGCCAAGAAGGATAATAAATTATCACCCAAGTACTATGGCCCTTACAAGGCATTGTAAAGGATTGGTACGATGGCACACAAATTGAATTTTCATGCATCCTCATGAGTACACATAGTGTTCCATGTTTCATGCTTAAGGAATTTTATATGTGACAAGTTACAAGTTCAAATATATTTCCAAATCTCACTGAGGAGGTAAAATCATATTGGAATGTGAAGGAATAATAGAAACAAGAATCCTAGAGCTACAAAATTGATCAATTTCAAAGTATCTCATAAAGTGGAAACACTTACATGTTAAAGGTTCCACATGGGAGGATGATTATTTCATACAAAAGCATCGAGAAGTACTGAACCATTGAGAACAACACTTTTTTGAAGGAGAGCGGAGTGTTAAGTCCTTATAATACTAGTGTAGCCCCCATATTGTGATTGTTGTGCCCCTTAGAAACTTGCTATTGTTATTTTTGATCCCTTACATTATTAGTGTTATGTAGGCCCTAATTATATTTTGACCCTTTAGACTCCTATATATTCTAAGTAGATCTTTTCATTTGAATCATCAAACAATTGTTCCTTTATTTGATGTTAAAAGAGGTTTCCACCTCCAAGAGGCTTATTTTCAAGTCGTTGATCAATTTTTTCTTTTGCTTTTGTGAGCTGGTTATATAACACAATATTATAAACTCTAAGATTGTAAAACCCAATATTATAAACCCTAATATTCAACCCAATATTATAAACCATAAGCCCAATATTATAAGCCCTAATATTTAAGCCTAATTTATAAAACAAATATTATAAACCCAATACTATAAACCTTAATATTAAACACTATTATAAACCCTAATATTAAAGCAATATTATCAACTGTAATTGTCACATCTCCATTGACTTTAAGAATGAAAAGAAGTAAATTACTCTTAAGAATATTATCAACCCTCATTGTCACAAATCCATTGACTTTAAGAAAGAAATTACTTTTAAGGTTATATGTTTTGATGCCTATGTTACTAGTAAGACAATAATAAGAAAATACAGGAAATCCCAATTAGATTTGTATTCACTTGATTTCCTTAATGGCTAATGTTTATGCTTATATGGGAAAGGGGTCTCATATATATTTTTTTAATACTTTAAGGAAATTACTCTTAAGAATATTATCAACCCTCATTGTGACATCTCCATTATCAACTCTCATTGTCACATCCCATTGACTTTAAGAACCCTCATTGTCACTCATTGTCACATCTCCATTATCAACCCTCATTGTCACATCCCCATTGACTTTAAGAACCCTCATTGTCACCTCTCCATTGACTTTAAGAAGGAAATTACTTTTAAGGTTAATTGTATAAAATGAAATTACACTTAAGACCCTCATTGTCACATCTCCATTGACTTTAAGAAGGAAATTAGTCTTTATATGTTTTTGTATAAAATGAAATTACACTTAAGACCCTCATTATCACATCTCCATTGACTTTGAGAAGGAAATTAGTCTCTATATGTTTTGGACACATCTCCACATTGACTTTAAACTTTTATGAAATTACACTTAAGACCCTCATTATCACATCTCCATTGGCTTTAAGAAGAAAATTAGTCTCTATATGTTTTGGACACATCTCCATTGACTTTAAGAAGGAAATTAGTCTCTATATGTTTTGATCTCCATTGACTTTAAACGTTTTGATCTCCATTGACTTTAAACTTTAAGAAGGAAATTACTATCAAGATATATGTTTCGATATAACTCAAATCCCAATTAGATATGTATTCAATTATTTGTCTTAATGGCTAATCTTTATGCTTATATGGTAAAGGGTCTCATATATATTTTTTTAAGTTATGAAAGCACACGATTTACCACCACAGTCGAGATTCATTATAATTATACAAATTCTAATTATATCAATTAAACCACAACATATGCTTGGCCCATGAGCCCACTTATCCCCATGTAATGAATCGTACTCATCATATATATATATGCATTAATTTAGCTTTCGATTATTTTTAAATATAGCCATTGGGTTATATGCAATTTGCATATGGGAAATTCTTATTTATGCCGCGGGATTTAATTTAGGTCTCGGCAGTATAATGTATCAATGGTTAATTTTCTTTTATTGAGATTCATATATCTGGATTACTATTCCTATATCAAATTCTCTCGAAGCTAGTTGTCATGCATTGTGGTGCTTCGAAGCAGAAATATCTCTGACTTAGGAATTCATTTTAATTTAATGGTTGGATGCTTTCGTGACATCCCAGCGGTATTTGTGTCCCTAGGTTAATCTGACGGATGTGATTCGAGGGATTCACTCAAGGTGGTAACCAACCTCAGGGTTTCCCTTGTCTCTGCTCATTTGCATTCTTTTCTGGTCAAAGAAACTCTATTGCTAGGGTTTCTCGGGTTTTTACCTCCAACGTTGAGTTCTCTGCAATGGCTTCTAAATTTGTTTTTGTTAGAATTTCTACAAATTCAGCAATGATTCTGCATGCGGAATAAACTCAAAGAATCATTAAACCTTATTGCCCAGGGATACGAGTTACCTCCAGCCATCGGTGATGTATTGATGCAGGCCACAGTCCACAAGCTTCTCCTTCAGCACTCCAGCTTCTGTCCAAGCAAAAGAACACAAAATTCTGAAGGCACTTCCGAGCTCTGCTATCTCAGCTAGATGGTGTAGACCTGAAGGGGGTTGAGATTGGAGCTTGGGGACCAAACATATGAACATATAGCTAAGCTTCCATCAAGCTTCTAAATGCTATGTGTTAGAAAAACCACAAATCAAGGTAGAGATGAGATCAAAGTAATGGACCACTTTAGTAGCTCCCAATTATTAATTTAGTAATTGCAGTTGATTTTCTTAACTTAAGGAAACTACTGCAGTTGGTTTCCATAAGTTAAGAAAAGCTGCAACTCCATAAATCAAGGTAGCTTTTGTGTTAAATTAATGGAGTTTAACATTCTCCCACTTGGTCCATACTTCCAAACTTAATGTCTCAACTTAAAAACCATTGATAATCTGTATTAAGTAATAGATACATGAATCATGGCGATAAGTCCTCTAATGACGAGTATTACCTTTCATGTATTACTATGCATTTATTCTTATTATAATTTATGTGGCAACAATTTCTTAATGAATAAACCCTATGTTTATTCTTGGTCCTTCTTAAATGAATTTTCTCAAATCAACTTACGGTGCACATAATATGAGAAAAAACATCACAATAATTAAGAATTTCATTAACATTGTCCATACAATGAAAAAACTGCATAATGGAACCAAGTCCCATATTCAATACATGATCCTTGAAATTAACTGTGGCATGCCCTTAATCAAAGGATCATTGATCATTAACTCAGTGCTGACGTGCTCAATGACCACTTTATTTTCTTTAACACGTTCCCTTATAGCTAAAAACTTAATGTCGATGTGTTTATTTCGACTCCCACTTTTTTAGCCATAAAACCAACAGCTGAATTATCACAATATATTCTCAATGGCTTAGATATAGAATCCATAATTCTAAGCCCAGAAATGAAATTCTTAAGCCATACACCATGTAAAGCAGCCTCAAACAGGATATCCATAAGCATGTAGTCTTTGGTCCCTTGAAGGTACCTCATTACTTTCTTTGCAGCTCTCTAGTGGTCTAAACCTGGATCACTCTGACATCGTCCCAACATTCCCAATGGGAGCTACACTTGGTGAACAATCCTTCATCCTGAATCTCTCTAAAATTTTATTAATATAGGTTCCCTGTGACAGACCCAAGTTGCCTCGAAATCTGTCTCTATGGATCTTAATGCCAATGACATAAGATGCCTCACCCATATCATTCATATCAAAACTTTTAGAGAGGAATTGTCTCACCTCATGTAGCAAACCCTTATCATTGGTTGCTAGCAAAAGGTCATCCACATATAAAACAAGAAAACAAATTTTACTCCCACTAACCTTCATGTATATACATTGATCCATAATGTTTTCTACAAAACCAAAAGAAGAAATTACACTATGGAATTTTCAAATACCATTGGCGGGATGCTTGTTTTAAACCATACAATGACTTCTTGAGCTTGCAAACCAATTGCTCACCATGACTAGAGGGGAATCAATAAAGATGTGTTATTCATGAAGAAGTGTTATCAATCATTAATGAAGAAGTGTTATTAATCATCATCTTTTAGTGCCAGTGTGAACATGCATTGAATCATATGTGAACATGCATTGAATCATATGTGACATTGTTTTGTAATTAATGCAGTAAAGACCTTTAGACAAAATACCATTCCCAACATAATCAGATTTATAGAATGGACTGAAAGATTTTTCTGAAAAGTTTAAGGAATATCCAAAAGGTACAAGCCTTGAAACTGAGATCAAGTTTCTAAAAAACTTGGAACATAAAAGGTCTTTTCTAACTCCAAAACAAAACCACTACTTAAAGCTAAATAACATGTTCCTATAGCTTCCACATGCGAGCCCATCTTGTTTCCTGATAAGATGCTTTGCTCACTTCCCACTGGCTTCCTTAGGTTCTGTAAACCCTTTGTCTGCAAGCCATTTCTGATATTTGGGGCATTCCTTCTTTATGTGTCCCTTCTTCTTACAGAAAAAACACTTGGAAACCTTCTTGATATCGGCTTGGGGAAGTGCTTTACCTTTCCCTTTCCGATTGGCTTGAGATTTGCCCTTTCCACGCGTTGCCATCATTGCACTCTCTCCCAGTTCCATCACCAGTCTCTGTTCCTCTTGAACACACATGGTCATGAGTTCATTAATTGACCATTTATCCTTATGTGTGTTGTATGAGATTTTGAAAGGTCCGTATTGGTGCGGAAGGGTGTTCAGGATGTAGTGCACTAGGAAGGACTCCGATATTTCAACCTCGAGTTTCTTCAATTGAGCCACAGTGTCCCTTATCTGCATGATGTGCTCGCGCACACCTTTCACACTGGTGAGCCTCAGGGATGAGAACTTCATGATTAGGGTGCTTGCTAGTGCCTTGTCTGAAGAGACAAATTGTTCATCAATGGCCTTCAACAAGTCTCGGACCTTGTCATGCTGATCAACGGAACCTCGAATACCACCTGAAATTTTAGTCTTAATGAACATCATGCTTAGACGATTGGATCGCTCCCATCGTTCATAAAGCGCGACGTCCGCTGCAGTGATGGTATTAGTGAGTGCCGATGGTTCATCTTTCCTAATAGCATAATCTATGTCCATCCACCCTAAATGAAGGAGAATCCTCTCCTTCCAAATCTTGTAGTTATCTCCCTTAAGTTCAGGAATGTCACAACGAATTTCAGAGAAATTTGCAGGTTGTACTGCTGCATCAAAAGGATCACATGCTTATGTTAAATTGAGGCTTAATAACTTTCATGTTTTACCAATGTAAATCATGCAAAAAAGAATTGAATCAAATGACATGAAAATTGCCTGTGGGCTAAATTTTCAATTCAAACAGACTCAATAAAACTTTTATGAACTTTTATGTTTTACCAATGTAAAACATGCTAAAAAAAGAATTGAATCAAATGACATGAAAATTGCCTGTGGGCTAAATTTTCAATTCAAACAGATTCAATAAAACTTTATGATAAAACTTATTAATTCATAACTCCTGTGGGTAGGTTATGAAATTTTATCCTAATTAATCACATAAATATAATAAAAATTCTTGTGGGATAAAATTTATTATATTCAGTGTAATTAATTACAATTTAATGTCTAAATAATCTTTATGTGATCTTGCCAATCAATATATAATTTTATTTAATTAAAGATGTTGTGGCTACTCTCTAATTAATTAAAATTACATGGATCACTAGACATTAATTTTGTTTCATAAACAAAACTTAACCAGAGAGAAAAATAATGTTTACTGAAAGGAGTAAGTCAAAATGACATTTTAATAAACTCCATATAACTGTAATAATTCTCCAGCAAATTCAAAAGCAGGTTAAAGCAGTCAGTATTACCAAAATGACTACAAATTGATTGTTCAATTTATAAACTTAACCCGGAGATTGACTCACAAAATTAATTTTCAACAATGCTAAATCTGAACTTCATGCGAACTGAATGCCCAAATGAGAAATAAACCATTTCTTATTTCTCTTTAATTACAAATGTTCATAAATGTAAGTTCAATGTAATGTAATCAATTTACTTTGCATTTTGCATTGTTGATTTTATATAGTTTATCCAAATTAAATAAAAATAACATATACCATAACAAACTTTAACATACATATATACCATAACAAACTTTAAAATACATATAAACCGTTATGGTATATAATCAAAGGGTAATACCATGTGTTATAAACAAAATCCAACGTTAAACAAATACGTGGCATGGTATATGATATAACCATATTATATGGTTTGTTACCTCCACCCAAAATTATCAAATAACATAAAATGATCCTAAAAAATGCAATAATTTATTAAGAATTGGAATTATAGCAAATGATTTTGGACGGCAACATCAATATCAACACATGGATGAAAGAGCGGAGCAGTATATAACCCAATAGTTTACTCTCGTCCAGTGGTTCTCAACATATTTTGACCGGGTTTTTCTTTAACATCTCACAAATTGAGTGTGTCAACATAGGTTGGTCTAGGCTCTACTTCACTATCCAGGTCTCAGTGGCATTGCTGGTAAGACCAATTTGAAATATCAAAGCCAATGTTCCCCGTGTCAAGCAATCATGTTAACTTCGGAACTTGGAATCAAAGGCAAATAATTCCCCACGTAGATTACCCGTCAAACCGAGATTAGCGGTCCTTCCGGCAATCCATTAACACGGGTATCCAGATCAAATGATCCTACATATAATAGCGGTATAAACTTCTTTCATATATTCTTTATACCCCACATTCTATGTTAATTGTTTCGGTACAAATAATCCCGCATATAGATTAGCGGTCCAAGGTATGCTAGCAGAGTTATGTTAACTGGGAAACTCGATCATTTACCTTAAGACCCTGGGTATTAATGTAATACCAAAAAATTAATAAGCCAAGCTATACCCATGTATAGCTCATACAAGAAATTACCATAAAGGGACTTCTGTAGGCTAGACCATAATTCCTTATTGTATTAGGCAACAAAACAATAATGGATTATTTGTAAACTCTCTTTCAGGTATTCTGCTAATCACATTGCAGGACATTTTCAATATTTAATAAAACCAAGTTCCATAAATCGAATCAAGCAAGCAATCACCACAATTCATGTAGAAAGTTTGACAAAATTCCTATTAAAAAATTTGCGAGAAAGTAAGCGATTTATATAAAACCAATGATTCGAATATAAATAGCATGCAACTGATCTGGAACAAAATAGAAGAAGAGTAATTTTGTGATTATAAAAAAAGTGATCGCCTTGCAAACCTCAGAAAACCCCAGAGGGTTCGAATGAAAGCTAGCCCAGCATGGAGACGACCATGTGATATTGGCTGGAAACCAATAGAAGCGGAGATAAATCTAGATTACTAACCAAATCGGTGGCAGGAACGGGAAACTGCAGTAAGGCGAGCAAGATCCATAGGCTCATCCAGGTAACTGAATATTCGGCCTGCCAAGCCCGAGTCCAGACGGTCTAACAGACTTGGGGTATCTTCTTCCGTGGATGAAGCAGAATTCTCTACAATCTCCATGGCCACGAACAAACAGACTCGGAAAACAACCCTTATAACCCCATGGACAATAACGATACGAAAGCCACCAATAAATTCCGACATTGATTATCCAGAGAAGGGGACAAAATCAAAATTATATGAAAAACCCATCCATATAATACACTAATGGCCGCCGCCAATAAAATCGAGAAAATGAAAATATAGCAAGCCCTGTCGAAATTTCGATCTAGAAACGAAATTACGAACCGAAAAATGTGAAGCAAAACAGGGTACTCTTGAAGCCATTATTTATAAGTAAATCTCACACCAAGACAGAGGTAAAACTAGGCTCTGATACCAACTGTTAGAATTTCTACAAATTCAGCAATGATTCTGCATGCGGAATAAACTCAAAGAATCATTAAACCTTATTGCCCAGGGATACGAGTTACCTCCAGCCATCGGTGATGTATTGATGCAGGCCACAGTCCACAAGCTTCTCCTTCAGCACTCCAGCTTCTGTCCAAGCAAAAGAACACAAAATTTTGAAGGCACTTCCGAGCTCTGCTATCTCAGCTAGATGGTGTAGAACTGAAGGGGGTCGAGATTGGAGCTTGGGGACCAAACAGATGAACATATAGCTAAGCTTCCATCAAGCTTCTAAATGCTATGTGTTAGAAAAACCACAAATCAAGGTAGAGATGAGATCAAAGTAATGGACCACTTTAGTAGCTCCCAATTATTAATTTAGTAATTGCAGTTGATTTTCTTAACTTAAGGAAACTACTGCAGTTGGTTTCCATAAGTTAAGAAAAGTTGCAACTCCATAAATCAAGGTAGCTTTTGTGTTAAATTAATGGAGCTTAACAGTTTTTACTTGGTTTACAGCCATTATTGCTACTCCTTTCTCGGACATCTAATAGTGTCTTCAACTAGAAATTTCGTTTGTGAGTGAAATACTGACTTCTATTATTTCTTGGTATATTTTCATATTTAGCTGTTACCCTCTAACAACTTTTCCAATTGTAATGTTCGTGGTTGCAACAGTAATGGTATTGCCTTGCGACCTAAGTATTCACATGACCTAATTCCTTTTCAACGTAAACTAGCCAGTATTAGAACCCTCGTCTGGAATTTACACTTAGTCTTGAAGTGATTAATACAGAATTCACCATACATATCCGATTAGGGTTTTTCAATAGATCTTCTTTAAAACGGTTGAGAATCCCATATGGGTTTTAGGAGCGGCTCAAGGGAAGAAAAAGTGCACTTCACCGTTTATTTCTTTTAAAAGAAAGGTTCTCTCCATTATCGTCGGTTCTTGTGTACCGGTCTCGAATACCTTACAGGACCTGTCATGAGATCTGTAAGACTTCTCTGTATCCAAATTAACTAAGGTTGGGGATTCTACCTGATGGATTGGTGTTTCTCACCATTTCTTTTAGGGTCTAACGCACGTATTTTTTTTCCTTTTCACATACACGTTCCAGTTAATGAATTTATTAACAAACAAGCATATTTTTTCTCGAAACAGTTAACACAAACTTTGTTAAGAGTATCTGTAACATAACTTGCTGTGTATTTTTTTGTTGTTGTAGTAACTCATTGACCCTTCATTACTTCCCCTTTCTCCATATGGTTAACAAAATTATCCCAGATTTGGTCTTATAATAGTCTTCCATAGACAGAACCACTACCTAAGCACCTGCACATTCCTTGCTGTGTATTTTTTTTTGTTGTAGTAACTCATCGACCCTTCATTACTTCCCCTTTTCCATATGGTTAACAACATTATCCCAGATTTGGTGTTATAATAGTCTTCCATAGACAGAATCACTATCTAAGCACCTGCACATTCCTATTTATCTGGCCACATATTTTCATGTTTCCTTTTTCCTTTTATGTGGGTCATTTACAAAAATTTCATTCATACACAATTTCATAATTTTTTCTTACAAATATAGAGAACATGGATAACAAAAACTTATCTATTGAAAATTCGAAAATATGCAAAGGGGTTTCATGATCCACTCAACCTTAAGTTAGATGCTCACTGGGAGCTTAATCCTTTCTAGTCAAAGAATCAGTTTTCTAAACAATTTAGTCAATATAGATTTTTAAGCGCAAGCATTGTAGTGCTTTAGTTTGAGAGTTTCACTATTCTTTCTCTCCCACTAGTGTTTTTGGGAAACTATTGTCTTTCTCTCCTCTAGTAATTGAAATTTGAAAAACTAGACTCATGGCATTTATATCCTGTCATTTACTTCTGGTCCTTGTTTCATCTTCTAGACTAATGGCATTTACCTCCACCCATTTTCTCTAGTTAACACTTTCCATTGTTTTCTTATGTTGTTCAACTATCCTCTCTTTTTGTCCATAAGAATAGGAAATAGGAGGAGTTTTTTCTATTTTGTCATTTCCCTTTGTTGGGGTATAACTAATTCTCTAATTGCATCTCTCATTATTAGGGATTTAGTTCTACATAATATCCCATACATATTCTCAAGAATATTGACACAATAAAAAGCAATTCCTTTTTCCATTTAGCAACAAAATGTAAATATTGAAGTTAACCAATTTTTTAGACCTTGAACTTTTTATTTATAGTTAAATAATAAATGTCATCAATGATTACCCATGGACTAATATTAAACCTAATATTAGAAGCACTATATTATAAACTCAATATTATAAACCTTGATATTAAAACCAATATTATAATATCAGTATGCTTGGCTATTTAAACAATGACTATCAAGGTTGACTTTGCTTCACTATGTTCGCTAATGTGGTTGACTATATTTGACTACTGATATTAATGAATGATAATGGCATGAGATTATGTTTGAAAAAAATTAGTGTTGACTATCAAATATAGTCAAACATAGTTGAACATACTTAACAACATTAATAGATGTGGATAACTAATTTTGTAATGCCACAACGCACATTGAATAAATTGAAATATAATGTAACATTGCAAGAATGATTTTTGTACCATTCCAAAATCACAATGTGTCTCATTATTAAAACCCTAATATTAAAATGCAATATTGAAATCATATACCAAAAAATAAAATATGGCAAGCATAGGGTTGAGCATGTTTGATCATGATCAACTATTTAAACAATGACTGTAAAGGTTGACTTGATTTGGTTGTGTTACCTCATGCGGATGACTATGCTTGACTATTAATATTAATTAATAATGATGATAGGAAATTTTGTTTGACTTGAATTGAGTGTTGAATGTCGAACAATATTATTATTATTTTTTTTAGTCAAACTTATTAACATTAATATTGTTGTTACTAAACTTTTTTAAATCTTAATTGTGACTGGCCAATGATGATATTAGATGACCAAGGTTGACAATGTTTGACTTTGGTGAACCATAGTTCACTATAACTGAATATGATTAGGTTATATTGGATGAGGATGATTATGAGTGAACAATATTGACTATTTTTAAATATAGTAAACATAGGGTTTACCAAGTTTGATCATAGAAAGCTATTTAAACAATGACTATAAAGGTTGACTTTGCTTAACTATATTATAAACCCAGTGTTAAAATAACTAATATTATAAATTCTATACTATAAACCTTTACAACAAAATCAATATTATAAGCCCCAATATTAAAAACCAAATATAACCCAACATTATAAACTCTCATACTATACACCTAACATTAAAATCTTTAATATTAAACCCAATATTATAAATCCTAATATTAAACCTCAATTTTATAAACCCTAATAAAAAATTTAAATTATAAATACAAATATTATAAAACTATTATTAAAAACTCTAATATTATAAACCCAATACTATAAACCTCAAATAAACTCATGTACAACCATTTATATCCAACTTTAATTATATATGTCACTAAATATACTCATTATCTTTTGTGATATTTAATATAAAATATTCTTAATTTGGAATAAGAAATAAGTGCGGTGAGTTTAGAAAAAGAAAGTCAAGAAGATGTGTCAAAAATATAACTAGCACAGCTACACTTAATTAATTAAATGTGGTTGATATACGCCGAAAGATTCATTTGTATCTATCACACATACCACACAAATCATTTATAAATATATAATAATAAAAATAATATTAAAAATAAACATAAAACCTTTACTCAACTTTATTTTGAGCATTATGAATTTGGAGTAAGAAATAATTGCAGAAGAAGATGTATCAAAATTATAACTTGAAAGAAAGGACCCTTTTAAGGACTAATCATATAACTCTACTATAACAATTATACCAGTGCTATGTGATAAGAGTGACCATTTTGAATTTGGAGTAAGAGTGATAAGAGTGACCATTCTGAATTTGGAATAAGAAATAAGTGTGGTGAGTTTAGAAATTGTTAAGAAGATGTGTCAAAAATATAACTAGTACAACTACACTTAATTAATTAAATCTGGTTGATATATGCTGAATGATTCATTTGTATCTACCACATGTGTTAGTTAAGTTGCACATGCTATAAAAAAAAAATCAAAATTTAAAGATTAGAGAGCTAAAGTATGTGGATGAGCACATAACCTAAGTTAAAAACATGTCCAATCAACTAAGGAAGAATGGTGAAAAAATTTCAAATCAAATGGTGGGTAGAGAAAGATTTGGTAACCTTACCTAAAAAATTTGATGTAATGGTAGTATCCATTGAAGACTCTAAAGAATTGACACACCTCTATGAGTGGATAAGTTGTTAGGATCATCCTTATCCCATGAATCTTAGATAAAGGAAGCATCTTTTGTGGAGTGGCTTGCAAAGCCCAAGTATGACCGAGATGGAAGTGAGTATGGAAAAACTACCATAACTATATCATAAGATGAAATATGAAACATAAAGAAAATAATCACTTTTGTTTAACCTATTTCGGTAGGAAAAGAGAAAATGAAAGAAAAACAATATTTTGTCTTTGATGTTACTTAGGTCAAGAGAACAGTTCAAATAGCAGTAATAGATACAAAATAACAACACATGAAGATGACACTAAAGATGATGGCATATTCAACAAGAAGATCAAAGTAAAGTTGAACCTACAAAACAGGAAAATCTATGTAGAGTATAGACTTTGGAGCAAAAAGAAAAAAAATGCTTGCTTAGAGATGAGGTGTAGAAGTAAAACCAATTTTGACTTGATCTCAAGTAACGTATACCAACAGGCATTAGTGGTTATAATTAAAGGGGGAACGTTGGAGATAATTACTCTTACACTCAGTAAACTTTCAGTATTTGACATAGAGTCTAAATTTAGGAAGTGTCAGTAATTCATGTGTTAGCTAATATTAACACATCTATTCTTAGTGGTTTTGAGTATACTTAATTATATAGCTTCAAGGAATGGAATCAATGTGATTTACTAGGGATATCTCATACCATTGTGTTATCAACACTTGACATACAGTCTAAATTTAGGAAGTGTGACAGATTGATGTGTTAGTCAAGATTAACACATCTATTCTTAGTGGTATTGAGTATATTTCCGTGAATTGAATCAATGAGTGTTATTTGCACTTGACATAGGGTCTAAATTTAGGAAGTGTCATCGAGTGGTTTTGAGTATGTTTAATTATATAGCCTCAAGGAATTGAATTAATATAATTTACTCAACAATAGCTCTTACCATTGTGTTAATATGGTTTTACCCTAAATACGTATACAATTTTATTATGTGAAAAACTTAAAACATTTAGATTATATAAATTTCACAATTCAAATTTATACATAATTTTATAAAAAAATAAAAACAAAATTAGGACCCCAAAAAAAAAAAAAAAAATTTCAAACATTTAAATTACAACTCTACTATCAAATATAATAATTTTTCCTAAATTTGGTTTATATTAATGAGAAAGTCATAATTACAAAAACAAAATTGAATTTATATTAATAATAAAAACTAATTATTAAAGGAAGTGTGCCTAATCACTTGTTGACATAATCCCCCTAGAAGACTAATACAACTATACTTTGACATATCATAAATAATAAAGTCGTGATAATAAAAACTAAAATAAATATTAGAGGGAAAACTATCCTGGACGTGTCAAGTTAAAAATGCTAGGTTGTCAATAACTCAGCAACAATTGAAAAACTAAATATTCTCAGAAAATCAATTAGGTGATGACAACATCCATGAGGGGAATCCCTTCTTCAATATGAAGGAATCTTTCACAAGAAAATAAGTTTTTAAATAGAATGGACAGGTCAGACGGATAATGATATTTCCGATTATTGTAGCTCCGTCTTACTGTAATGGCAAATGTATGGCGAAGGTTTATCATTTAACATATTCGAAAATACCAAACGAATATATATATATATATATATATATATATATATATATGACCCTTCAACGTAGAAGGAAAAAAAGAAGGTCTAGCTATTATTGCAGGGCGAAAGTCGAGAGGGTGTGTAGAAATTAAGGGATGATGAATATTACCAACAGCGATTCGAAGGCCAAGGGTGTCGGCAGCTCAGCTTCAACTCAGATACCCATTGCTTCGCTGGTGTCGTTGGGAATCATGTCCCTTCTCGCAATCTTGATTTTGTTAGCTATATTTCGGTGGCTACGCCCTGTCCTTTTCGGAATGACTGTTATTGAGTTTAATGTTGCAGGTTTCGCCTGGGGTATTGACTCAGTCAGTGTCATGCAAAGAAGCGTGGCGGAGGGCGCCAACCGGGGCAACCGCCGAGCAACGTTGGAAACATGTCCCAAGACAATATACTCCGGGAAACTACCTGAGGACTTTCGATCGTCTGCGTCCAAAGTGCAGCATGAGGAAATAATTATGTGTTCCTGCGCGATTTGCCTTGATGATTACCAGGAGTCGGTGGACGTTCTACGGCTGCTGCCGGAGTGCGGTCATATGTTCCATGTGGCTTGCATTGACCAATGGCTGGCACTTAGCGCAACATGTCCCATCTGCAGGCAGTCGCTTGAAGTCATCCATTCCACATGATTCTCCTGCAGCAACGTTATATGGTCATAAAAACTATTTACAAGATAGTAAGGTCGAATGTATAAGCATATCATTATCATCATTTTTCTATTAATTACGTTCAGTTAAGGCCTATGCCAATTTCATCAATTTTTTTTTATTCGGTTTAGTTAACCTCCATGCCAATTTCAATGTGCAGAAAAATATGATATTATCAAAATTGTATGAATTTCAATACGTGTTGGAAATTTGGAGCTAATTAGAAACTAATACGCAAACCTAAACCTAAACGTCACCAATGTTTTATATTATCATGATTTTTTTTTGGGTTAGTTTGGTAGAATTTTTTTCTATTAATATTTTTTTGAATATAAGTATATTTTTATAAAAAATTGCAGGTGGCCTCAATCTGCAGGCCTGCCAGCACGAAACTAGGTCTGTTGGTCACTTGTCTGCATCTAATGCCATCCAAAATTTCAATAGAGTTTTCATGACCATCAATACTACATTGGTAGTTTTATGTACTATAAAATTCAAGTTAAAACAGTGAATACTAGCTGGCATATAAACAAAATTCTATTTAAAGACTTGCTTCATTCATCTCATGAGCCCATTGGGGCTGGGGCTTTCACGCTAGATCCCTGGATTTCGCTTCTCTTCATGTCTTGTATGCTCTGTTCAATCCTGTTCACCGTGAGGCTGTTTCGGTACAGTTGCCAGCTAGTCTGGCCTCCTCTCATTCCTCTCGTTCCTAATATAATGTCATTTCTTGGGCCAGTGCATTGTTCATGACCTAGTATTGTTGAATTGTTTGTCGGAACAACATTTGAGGTCCTTTGAAGTCCTCTGGTGTTCATGGGGTCCTTAACCATGGTTTCCCATTTTTCTGTCTCGATTTCCACTTTCTAAGTATAATATTCACATAGTCATCTTCATCATTATTACCATTTACACATATGCACAGTGGATGTTTAATGGGAGGGTCAACTCTCTGAAATATGAGTCTCCCCGATGATAATAACAATGTTATACAAAATATACAAATTACAGTCTTTGCACGGAAACCCTATGTTTCATCCTTACAATTTTTGTCACAACTATGCAACTTCGTCGTTCAGCTCATGCCCATCGTTCGGCCGCCTTCGCACAACACAGCCCAGTCGTGTCGCCCACTCGGCGCACATCGGTAGCTCAGCCACACCGTGCCACCAACTCACCGCACTCACCTCCAACTCATTGCACTGTCGCACTGGGCGCTCCACCCGTTCATTGGCTCGTCGTGCCCATGACCATGTCACCTAACTCACTGGCCGCCCAACTCATGGGTTGCCCAGCTCGTACTTGGGCGCACCTACCCGCTCGCCGTTTATACCGTCCAACACTATGACTCGCGGTTGCCTCAACTCACCGTGCCAACCACCCATGTGCGGTGTTGCCGACTCGTCGCACCAACCGCCCAGCTCGCAGCCTTTGCCCATTCGACCGACCCGGGTACCCTCACCGAACTCGCCTCACCCGGCCGAGTTACCAAGTGCGCCCACCCAGTGGTCTAGCTCGTATGTCAACCCATTATGCCAGCTCGTCGCACCTTGTGTGCGCTCGCCCACCGACCCGACCCACAACTTGACCTTCACCTGACTTGCCAAAATACGGCCTCGCCTGCTGCCCAACCTGTGGCCTTCACTGTCGACTCACCCTGCGGCCTTCGCTACCTACGACTCACCTGATTTGTGTTCACCATATCTCGGCTCCGTGCTTCAGCTCAAGAGTCTGTCTGCACTTCTCCCTCCATTTCAGATCTTCAAGTTAGCTCGCACCTCTTAGCTCACATGCACACTTGAAGAATTGCGTTGATATTTCTCCCACCATTCCTCCCCTTGGTTTATATGGTGTTCATCCCTTTAGTTGGGGCTTCGACTCACCAAGCTGACCCACCATTTGGTTGAACCACCCCTCCCTTATGTCGGCCCATGGTGTGGGCGCCCATACATGGGACCACCTCCATATAAACTTGCCAACTCTCCACACCTAGCCATTTTCACAATTGGCCTTCGTGCGGTTGCACCTTGGCTCGTTTCCTTCATTCAGCCATCTCGTCGCACCATGCGGGCGCGCCCTCAACTCGCCGATTGAACCTCCTAGTTCATCGCTTTCCCATTGTGCACCCACGCCGACTCTTCGCATCGCAACAATGATTCGTGGGCCTTACATCCTCCCCCACCTCAAGTCATTGTCATCCTCAATAATACCATTATATGACATCGCAAAGTGTCACTAGCTCCAACATCCAAAATGTCTATGCTACCCACCTCTGCTCCGTCATCACACAAACCATAAAGACTCATATCTACATGAATCAGAAAGTCTCCTCAATCCATGATCGCCAACCACCTCCGTCACAATCTCCACACACTGCCCCACCCTGGAAGGTTGACCTCTCCAACTCAAGCTACATACTCACTGCAACATCTCGTGTCGACCCCATCATGTATCGTCATCGTGTGAATTGCTACCATGATACTCCAACACAATGCTAACACATCTCTGTACACTGCTCGAGCCCTATGATTTGAACTAGTCGGGTGATTAGTCCAACTATCACGCTCAAACCACGAGAATGTACATCCTCATGCCATCATGAGTCATTTCTCTCAGCACCCTGACACAACATCAACTCGATCAAGAATCCATCTCCATCTCTATCAAAACATAAGCCATGCCTAGGTCCATGAAGTAGTCCCCATCTCATCGGCAACATACTGTCCATGATGTTGGTGTCAATGTGTTACATGTCAATCAGTCTCATCTATCCCAACATCATCATCCATATATGTGTAAAATCCATCTCCTAAAAATGAAGAGATCCTCTCATCAAACCGACTCTCAATGTGCCACATCCAGGTCCATGAAGCAATCTCCATCATATCTGTAATGTGCCATCCCTCAAGTCTTCTAAATAAACAAGTATACACTTTTCTCATCATGCATGTGTTTCCCATAATCATAGACCAATCACCTCTCATGTATCAAAGTGGTTAAGTCTTGGCTCAACCTATGCCCAAGCAGTGCCACCGAGGCATCATCATTGCTGCAACTCCATCACTCCAAAGTGTCTCACATCGATCCTCCACATCAATTCGCTTTCTCAAGTACACCCTATAAATGTATTCAAAAGTATGCACCCCATACTACATCGAGTTCACTAACCTCAACTCCTCAATGCATCAGATCTTCCAAGTCCACTATAATATGAAGTCTCCAAAAGTTACAACCTCATGTCATCATGAGCTCCATGAGTCATCTCCAACCAACATCCTAGCAAGCATACATGTCTCGGCCCAAAGGTCTCTGCAAGATGCCTCAACTCTCCATGTAGTAGGAATGCTCCATAGTCTACTCACAAATCCACCAAGTCCATGGCCTTGTTGTACCCAAGTGCACAACATCCCCATCAGCTCATAAGTAAAATATCCCCATGTCACATCAGCAAATCCACCTGCACGACATTCCCTCCTTAGCATTCCTCATTAGATGACCATAAATGATACCTCTACAAGTGCTCCTGCATAATGTCCCTGCATAGGACTGTCATGCTTCATCTCTCCAACTCGATGTCCATGACTCAAGTTTCCCATGTTGTCCAGCTAAGTAGACCCATCACAACATCGGTCATCTTTATCCAAGTGTGCAATCTGGTCTAGTGTCCATAGTCACCCAAACCATATCATCAAGTTATATTAGTCTCTTCCACCATGGCTCCCCCACTAAAGGTTCCACCAAGATTGCCTCTTGGTCTCGGCCATGAGAAGTCCACCCAAGTATCATCAAACAAAGTGTGTTCCCTTCTCCAATATGTCCATGAGTCATGTCGGGCACTTACCCAATTCTCCATATGGCTAAAGCATGACCCATTCCTCTACAATGATCATCATGTTCCTCCCTTTTCACGGGTATTCACACCTTCTGCGATAAGGTCACAAATAGCCCTAACAAGCTCTACAACAGTCAGTGGTCCTCACTTTTCCATACAAGGTCTCATCTTAGACATCCATGGTAAGATCTTCCACTGCATCGGCAAACTAAATTTTCCCTTCCTGCATATGGCCCACTTGCCAAAAGCTCCAATGAAACACAAGTATAAGTAGTACTTACTTCATCATGAGGCTCCTCCATGTGAGTATCCTCATCCATCAATTTTTGCAAACTGCATGATCCTGGTCCAACTTGAACAATTCCAAGTTCTTCCTCCATCATTATCATGTCTGCAACATCCTCAAACATCACAACTTCTTCTTTTTCATCATCGCAATCTGCAGCTACATCCTACTCCATTACCCAACCAATTCGAAGAAGTTTGCCTTCAACATTTCTTTCCAAGACTTCAAGTTCATCTCGAATTTGTGGGTTCTCTTCTTTCATCCTCTTCAACCTGTACAAGGTCAGCAAGAACCTACCTTGGCAATCTTCCAAACCTTCCATGTCTTGTCATTCAGCTTGGCCCAAGTATGAAGCTTGACCTCTGCTAAACGTATCACGAAGTGTAACACTTCCTTCGGTAAGCCTCGTTCAACTGAATCAAGATCTGATACCATTTGTCACGCCCCTACCCTAGCGGTAGTCTTTCAATTGCACGAAAGGGGGTGTGGCACCACCATCTGTTTTCCTTTTAACAATACTCACAAGTGTGGACTACGCCTACTTTCTATACTTAGTTCATTTTTCAACTTTCTAGGTATAACATTCACATACACAGTGGACACATTCAATTAGTCATCTACATCATTATTACCATTTACACATATGCACAACGGATGTTTAACGAGAGGGGAACTCCTTGAAATATGAGTATGCCTGATGATAATAACAAAGGGGAGCCCCAAGTTTCCTCCTTATAATTTCTGTAACAACCGTGCAACTTCGCCATTTAGCCCATGCTCGTCCTTTGGCTAACTTCATGTAGTGCTACCTGGTCATGTCGCCCACCTAGCACACACTTGTAACTCATCCCTACCATGCCACCAACTCACTGCACTCACCTCCAACTTGTCGAACCGTCGCACCGGGAACTCCACCTATTCACCGGCTCGTCATGCCCACAGCCATGTCACCCGACTCGCGGGTTGCCAAACTCATGGATTACCCAGCTTGTCCTCGGGCACACCCACCCATCGCCATTTACACTGCCCAACACTATGACTCGCGATTGCCTCAACTCACTGTGCCAACCACCCGTGTGCGGTCTCCCCGACTCATCGCACCAACCACCTAGCTCATGCCCTTCGCTGGTTTGACCAGCCCAGACGCCCTCACTAAACTAGCCTCACCCGACCGAGTTACCAAGTGCACCCACCCTACATTCTAGCTTGTCTACCTGCCCGCTCCAGCAGCTCATCGCACCTCGTGTGCGCTCGCTTGGTGACCTGACCCACAACTCGACCTTCGCCTCACTTGCTGAACTGCGGCCTTACCCACTGCCTGACCTGTGGCCTTGACCGTCGACTCGCCCTATGGCCTTCGCTACCTACGGCTCACCCGATTTGCGTTCACCATATCTCAGCTCCATGCCCAAGAGTCTGCTTGCACTTTTCCCTTTGTTTCAGACCTCCAAGTTAGCTCGCACCTCTTAGCTCACATGAACACTTAAAGAATTGCGTTGATGTTTCTCCCACCTTTCCTTTGCTTGGTTTGTATGGCGTTCATCCCTTTGGTTGGGGCTTCGACTCACCAAGTCGACCAACCATTTGGTTGAATTGCCCCTCCCTCACGACAGCCCATGGTGTGGGTGCCCATACATGGGACCACCCTCCATATAAACTCGCCAACTCTCCACACTTAGCCAATTTCGTAATCGACCTTCGTGTGGTCGCACGTTGGCTAGTTTCCTTTGTTCGGCCAGCTCATCGCACTATGCAGGCGCGCCCTCAACTCGTTGGTTCAACCGCCCAGCTCATTGCTCGCTCGTCGTGCACCCACCTTGACTCTCACATCGCAACAACGACTCGTGGGCCTTACAAGCGGTGTGACAACCACGCAGACATTTATTAGGGTTTGCATATTTTCTTTCCCAGTCTTCCTCTTTTACATGGTCCTCTACTGGAGGTTGCTTCCAGTCCTTTCATATTTTTTTCCTGCCTTTCCCATTCCTCCATTTCCTCTCTTTCCCACTTCTTTTTCTTCCTTTGCCATCCCTTTCACCTTCTAACTTAATTTATTTTTTCTCAGTTGTTTCGGGCTGTTCACCTTTTCCTGGGATGGAGCACTATATGAGTTCCAATACTTCAGGATTCGCTGCACTCTGGTAGTTTTATTACTTAAAACATAAACCGCTGAAAATTCTTTATGAGTGAGAATTATTTTAAACAAAGTATACATAGGCTTTTCTGACTCGAGCTTCTCCAATCGCTCCAAGCTTGGAGAATTGCACTGCCCTTATTTAACACCCGAATTCCCCCCTTCCTCCTCATGAAAATTGACACTTATGTTCTTCACTTCGTGACAGTGGCTCTCAGTTGAATTATGAAGAACCCATTGATCCAGGTGGATTTTGGTGGCCACCCACCTATCTCATTTGGACCCCCACAACTGTCTCTTTCAGTTTTTCAATTTCCGTAATTGTAGCACAATTTACTATTTTTACTAGTTTTTCAGGTCTTGAACTTCCGAAGCCATTTTGAGGCCCTAAATGACGTTTTTTGGGAAATCTGGGAGCAACATGGGTCCATGGATGCATCGTGCGCTTCTGAAAGTTGTAGTGCTCGGATATATCTTTCTAACGAGCTATTGTACGTGTCAAACGAAGATTGGGTGCCAAAGTTACGACCCCAAGAAGTTGATGTACCAACTTACCCAAAACGCGGCCCAAAATTTGGCATTTCATCTTCTAGGGTTAGGTTTTGGGATGTTAAGGGTTTTCCATTATTTCTCAACAATAAATAGGCCTTCGAGCCTCATTGTAACACAGTTTAGAGGCATGTAGCCACCACATCTCTTCTCAGAGATAAGTTACCATTGCCTTAGCTGGTTCATTTCCATTACTATTTGTAAGCATATTTCAATATTTTACATTAATGAAATGAAGTATTATTTCCACTGCATCTCTGTGTTTATGGTTATCTTTGTAATTTGTAACATTCCTGTCTAAATCCGGACCACCCATTTTCCCAATTCCCATGAGGTCTCTTGGTTTCTTCTCCCTATTGAAGTTTCTTCCCCCACCCTACTTATCCCCACCCCAACTGATGGGATAAGGCTTTTCAAGATGAACTTTGGTGCAATCATCCCTATTATGGTTTCCATTAGATGGGCATGATTGAGATTTTCGCCTTACTGTTTCCCTATCACAATTGCTATCCCTACAGCTACATTTGAACCCATGGCCTTCAGCCAGGTCTGGGCTCGGCTCGAGACGGACAATATAGAGCCTTGCTGCCAGATCTAAGAGGGAAACTGACCCCCCACCCATGACTGTGACTCCTTCCCTCCCAAGCCACAGACACCGGTGCAACAGGTTTCAGTCTACTTCCATTATGGAAACCCTAAAGGGTAGCCTAGCGGTCTACAGTGCCTTGTGACCTTTCTCCCCGAAGACCCATTACATAGTTCCCAAACCCCCTCACCCAAATGATATTCTAGGAAGTATCACTCCACGTTAATGGGCTAAAGCCTAGCAAGGAACAAGTCTCTACTCTTGCTGAGTTCTGAGATGCCATAGCTGTTAACTAGTAATCCTTTGTGAAAAACATTTTTACTAGGCATTCTAGATAACATGCCAAATATTGCCGATGAAAAATGGTTGCAGCTTGACATTCGAGAGCCCACTTCCACCACCTTCTATAGCACGTCCTGCCTTCTCCCTCAACATGAAAATGCCACCACTCCTACCTATCTTACCTTTCTGTTTCTTTGTCCAACTTCCTTGCGTGCTGTCTGAAGGAAACTCCATGTGCCTTCGTCTTCATTCTGTCACCCCTTCCTTCATTCGACTTACTTAGGATGGGGTTTCCCTCACATTGCCATAATTGCCTTTCATAACTCCACTCGTTCCTCTCCTACCTGTCTTACCTTTTTGTTTCTTTGTCCAACTTCCTCGCGTGTTGTATAAAGGACACTCCATGTGCCTTCGTCTTCATTCTGCTGCCCCTTCCTTCATTCAATTTACTCGGGATGGGGTTTCCCTCACATTGCCATAATTTCCTTTCATAACTCCACTCATTCCTCTGGCTACTCCTGTCATGGACTTATTCCTTTCGTCCTCCCACTTGCCATCTGCTCCTGCCTACCCGCTTCTGCAGTGACACCGGGTCGCTGTCTCTCACCTCCACCCTCCTCCACATCTCTCTTTTCCTTGCCTACTGCCCCATTGCCCTGTACTATCTGTTTCCCCATCTGTGCTCGAGGCCTCGCACTATCCACTTCCACCTCTGCCCTTCGAGCACACTAAGTGTTTGCTCTCACCTCGGCCCCCATTGATCCAAATGGATCCTAGAAAACCCTCTAAGTCTTCAAAGTATTCTAAAGATCAAAACTATCGCAAAATAAGAACTCTTAGAAATAGTGGATAACACTATTGGAAGGCAAAAACATGATTAAAATAGTGAAATAAGGCCTATCGGAGGCTTAAAACAACTTTGCACAGGAGCAGTCGGATCTAGCTAATCAACGGTCCAAATCCGATCGACATATCAAAATCAACGATGGCAGGGGGGGGCTATCGGAGGTGACCATATAAATTTTTTGATAGCGATTAGTGGGATCAAAGAGGACCATCGATCAAGCGCGCAAATCCACGACCCAAGTTAACTTGCGATATCGCAATCGGCGATTACAGAGGAGCGTTTACAAACGGCCC
The DNA here is from genome assembly GCA_031772625.1 of Pinus tabuliformis. Classification (NCBI taxonomy): domain Eukaryota; kingdom Viridiplantae; phylum Streptophyta; class Pinopsida; order Pinales; family Pinaceae; genus Pinus; species Pinus tabuliformis. The sequence continues at coordinate 923,528,556 of CM062820.1, read as the reverse complement.
GCGGGTCTATGCGATATGCGATTGCGATCAATCGCATCACAATATCGCATTGAAGATATGCAAAGGAGGGGCCGATAAGAACTATGACTGCGATAGCCAAACCGGATAAAATTATGAACAATATTTGGTATATTTTGAGATCCAGAAAATAGGGTTTTCCTTTGTATTTCATGTTTTCGTTAAGTAAACGAAATACAAAGGATAAAGTGCCGCTGTGATGAAATCGGACCTGAAAGGGTTTATTAATGATGTTGTATATTATTTCAAGTTCGATATGAGCCATTTTGCGAGATTTTCATGTTTTAATGTATTTTTCAAATGCAAAGGGAAATCACAAAACAAAAGGGATTTCAGGGCAGGCGTCAGAGAGAGAAAACCACCCTTTTCGAGCGATTAACTCCCGTACAGATGAGCCACCCAAAATGAACCTCAATCGTTGGATCTAGATCTCTCAGATTGATGGTGGAGATGCGATAAGCGATATAAAGGCAGAATCGATAGGAGTTATAAGGAGGAATTTATAGTATTTCAAATCCAATAAACGGTAGATTTGCAGATTTTCACAATTTTATGTGTATTTCTTTGTGTAAATAGAGAACAACCATTTTTGGGATTTCAAAGGCATCTATGGTCCATTCCGTTACAGAACAGATGGCCACCATCCCTGAAGGTGTTTAGAAATGATTGCTAACGCTCAAAGGGAGATTCGGGTGGACAAAGGCCAAGAGCCAGAGAGCCCGAGAAGGGGAACGAACAGACAACGCTGATTGGCTTTAAAGCCAGAGAAGACAGACGATAGAGACAAGCAGTGCTGAGACAGAGAGCAAATAGAGACAGAGAGTCAGTGAGGAGAGTTTGTGTACTCAGAAAGACTTGGGGGATCCAAGTAAAGCCTTGTCGTTTTGTATCTATTGTGTGAGACTCAAATTGAGCTCACTTTTGTAAAACTCTATTTTCGAAGACATAATAGAGAGGTCAGCATTGAAGGCTGGGCTAGGAGATGTAGCCTAGGAGTTTTGGGTGAACTCCATATTAAACTTGCTATGTTTATGTGTTTTTATCTATTATGTTCATTAACTGACTCATTGTTTATGTATTTCATAATCTTAAAGATCCATTGCACAAAGAAACATAGGCAAATCCATGCACGAGTCTGTAATACCTTAATAATTGTTTAAGATCTTCATTATTAGATCAAGTGGTATTAGAGCTTTAGGTTTGCTAAGGTTAGACAAGCTTGTGATGGATTTTTGAATGCTAACTAGGTCAAAGCTCAAATTAGGAGAATGAGAAGTGGTTGAGGCTAACCCAAAAATTGGAAGAGTCTATCCTCGGGGGAAAATGGCAGAAGAGATCCCCTTGGAATTAGAATCTCAATTCATGGATAGTTTCATTACCATGAGAGCCATGGTAGAAGAGATGTATTGGGAATTTAAGAGGGGTCGACGTGAAAGTACTTCAACCTCCAAACAAGACAAAGAAACAAAGGAACCTCTTCTAGATGGCCATTCAGATGGCAAAGGGAAAAGGGAAGAGCCTCCTCCATCAACACCTCCTTCTAGCCCTGAAAATAAAAAAGAAGAAAGCATCTTTGATTAAATTAGATGTAAAATTTGATTTTCCAATATATGATGGAGAATTAAATGGAGAAAAGCTAGATAACTGGATTAAACAGATTGATGTATATTGCGGGGTGTAGAACATCGATTCAAAAAGGAGAAAGATTCGGCTCACCAGCCTTTGCCTTGGAGGAACTGCCCTAGTGTGGTGGCAAGACAGGACACAAGCTGATTTGAAGAAGCATGGTAAAATTCTTTCTACCTAGAGTGAATTTGTTTCTGCCATTAAAAAACAATTCTATCCACTAGCTTATATGCAGCAAGCAATGATGAGTTGGAAAACTCTTCGTCAATTAAAGGGGAAAAGTGTGTAAAGCCGTACCTAAGAAATTAGAAAAAGAGCTTTAATTCTAGGCATTTCTGTAGACTCACCTGAAATTTTGTCGAAGTATATAGGTGGTTTGCATAGCTATTCGAGGCACACCATTCTCATGTTTAACCCTACTAGCATAGATGAGGTATCAGTTCAGGCTACACATCTGGAGGCTAGAGGCAAGAATGTGAACCCAGAGATTGGGGGATGATCAAAAACCACTGCAAGCAAGAACAAGGAAAAGAAGAAGCAAAAATGGAAGCGGAGGAAGACAAACACCATACAGAAAGACAAACCTTCATGCAATCACTGAAAGAATGATGGACATGATGATGAACACTGCTGGTCTTTGCATCTAGAGCTGAAACCCAAGAAATTCCATGGTAAGAAGAAGAAGACTGTTGCTGCTATTCAGAAAAATTTGGGGTCAGACTAAGGTGATGAAACAACCGCCACAGCCACAGGTATAAAAGGTAAAAATTTTGAAGCATCTATTAGTAATTCTGCACAATCTATAGATAATGAAGAAAATGAGAGGAAAAGACATGAGCTTTTTCATGTTAGAGTTATTTCCAAGCATCAAAAGATTGATAATTTATTTGATAGTGGTTCACAAGTAAACTTGATTTCTGAAACAATTGTAAAGAAGTTAGGCTTACTAACAACACCTCACAAGAAGCCATATCCATTAGGTTGGGTATGTGATAAAGCAAAGCTACAAGTGACTAGACAATGTAAACTTAGGTTTGCTATTGGGTCAAATTTTGTAGATGAGGTTGAGTTAGATATAGTTCCCCTGGATATATGTGGTATTGTTTTAGGAAGTGCTTACTTGTATGATAGAAAGCCATTTTCTATAGAACTAAAAATAAGTATCAACTCACAAAAGATGTAATAGAATATATTGTAAGAGCTCATGAGTTCAAAAATAACTACACTCTCATAAACTTAGGGCTGATGAAAAGAATTGTAAATTCATGCAAGAAATTTTTACTAATGGTTGTATAGGAAAAGACCCCTGATAAAACCAATGCATTTGAAGGCTGTGATGCTAAACAGAAAGTTGAGTTAGATAAATTTGTTTTAGAATATGATATCCTATTTCAAGAACCTAAAGGTCTGTCACCCAAAAGGGAAATAGTACATGATATTCATTTGCAGCAAGATGCTCCATTGCCTAACATCATAATGTATAGGTTATCTGCTTTAGAGAATGCAGAGATCAAGAAGCAGGTACAAGAGTTGCTCGATAAAGGGTTCATAATGCTAAGCACATCACCATGTGGATCTCCAAATGTGTTGACGAGAGAGAAATATGGCTCGTGGAGGATGTGCATTGATTATAGAGCACTGAATAAAATAACGATCGAGAATCGTTATCCTCTTCCTCGCAGTGATGATCTATTAGATCATCTGAAAGAAACTGTTTACTTTTCCAGGTTGGATTTGCGTAGTGGCTATCATCGAGTCAGAGTAGTAGAACAAGATGCATGGAAGACTGCTTTCAAAACAAAGCAAGGGTTGTATGAATGGCTGGTTATGCCTTTTGACTTAACTAATGTTCTTGCCACTTTCATGAGAGTTATGAATGATGTACTCCAACCTTTTATTGATGATTTTGTAATAGTATATTTAGATGACATTCTTGTTTTCAGTAAAACATGGAAAGAACATTCGAAGCATGTAAAGCAAACTTGAGATGTTTTGAAAAGAGAAAATCTCTACGTTACATTATCAAAATGTGAATTTCGCAAAACATCTTTAAATTATTTGGGTCATATATTAGGAGGTGGTGAATTGAAGATAAATCCCTCTAAGGTCGAAATCATTGTGAACTAGTCTAAACCCAAATCTGCTACAGAAGTTAGGAGCTTCCTAGGAGCAGTGCAATATTGGAGAAAGTTTATTGCTAACTTTTCCTTGATTGTAGCTCCCTTACATGCTTTAACACGATTGAACAAGGTGTTTCAGTGGGGAGGCAAACAGTAGAAAGCCTTCGACGCCTCGAAAGAAAAAATTAGTACAACACCAGTACTAGCATTGCGAGATCTTCAAAGACCATTCGAGATTGAAACAGATGTCAGTGACTATTTCATGGGAGCAGTGTTGATGCAACACGGTAAAACCATATGTTATCATTCTGAGACATTTAATTATGCAGTAGTTAATTATCCCACATATGATAAAGAATTGTATGCATTAGTGCAGAGTGTGAAAAAGTGGAAACATTACCTATTAAGCAAAGAAACAATTATACATACAGATCATCAACCACTTCAATATTTTCACTCACAAACTAAATTGCAACAATCAAGACACTATAAGTGGATGGGTTTTCTAAAACAATTTCATTTTGTCATTAGATATAAGAAAGGCATACACAATAAGGTTGTAGATATGTTATCAAGCCCAATCATAAATGCATATACTATACTTGAGCATAACTCAGTATTGCATGAAAGATACATTGAACAATATGCTCAAGATGTAGATTTTAAAGATGTATATGCAACTTTGATTCAGGGAAAACAAGTAGAAGAATTGGATTATCATGTTAAGGACCAACTCTTACATCATTTTGGAAAGTTATGCATTCCTCAAACTGAAAGAGTTAACATAATCCGAGAAGCACATACTTCTCTAATATCATGTCATTTTGGTGTAAGTAAAACAGTTGCATAGTTGCAAAGGTTTTGTTATTGGCCAAAAATGAATGAAATAGTTTCTAGATATATTAAAGGGTGTACCATGTGTGCTAAAATCTAACCCAGCAATAGAAAACTCAGCTTGTACACTCCACTTCCATTTCCTTCTCATCCTTGGGAAAGTGTTTCCATGGACTTTGTTGGGGAATTGCCAAAATCTAGAAAAGGTTATGATTACTTATATGTTATTGTGGACAGGTTCAGCAAAATGTGTATTTTAATACCTTGTAATAAGCAGATTACAACTGAACAAACAACAAAGTTGTTCTTTCAGCATGTATGGGTTCATTTTGGGTTACCCACTTCCATTGTATCTGATCAAGATTCCTGATTTGTTGGGAAGTTTTGGTCAAGTCTATGGGAGTTAATGGACATTAGATTGAAGAAGAGCACAACATTTCATCCATAAACAGATGGTCAAATAGAGGTGGTCAACAGGACAGTAATCCAGTTGCTCATGGGCTATTGCAGCAAGCATCCCAAGATTTGGATGAACATTTATGTTATGTGCAACATACTTACAACCATGCTAAACACTCTTCTACACAAAGATCTCCTTTTGAGACTTGTTTTGGTTTTACACCAAGGTATCCCTTGGATTTTCTCTTTAGTAAAGACATATCAGTTAATGGACACAGTGATGTGGACAAAGCAACCAAGTTCATTGAACAGATCCAAGAAATTCACTAGGCAGTGCAGGAACAACTGGAAAGAAGCTCGGACAAGTACAAGGCAAGGCATGATAAGCATTGAATTGAGCATAGCTTTCAAGTTGGTGATCAAGTCTGGCTGTACATCAGTAAAGATAGAATGCAAGGTGAAGGTAAAAAGCTAAAGCCAATAAGGTATGGGCCTTTCAAGATACTTGAGAAAATTGGTGAAAATGCTTTTCACCTTGATCTGCCAGCTTACATGCACATCTATTTAGTGGTTAATGCAGAGAACTTGAGACTGTTTGAACCTTCATTGATTGAAGATCCTGAAGAGCAAAGTCAGTTACCTTCTATTGATGATCTGTTTCCTGAATATCTCAATGAGTTGCAGGAAGATACAGTTCTGGACAGGAAGGTGAAAACTACACGCAGAGGGGATGTTAAGTACCTTAGAATCAGACTCAAGGGTTCAAAACCAAGCAATGCAGGATGGATAGAATTTAGACAAGTGAGGAAGCTATATCCTCACTTGATTGATGCTTAAAAACCAACTTTTGGTGGTCCAAAAGCTCTTTCAGTGGGAAGGTGTGATCCAAATGGATCCTAGAAAACCTTCTAAGTCTTCAAAGTCTTCTAAAGATCAAAACTATCACAAAAGAAGAACTCTTAGAAATAGCGATAACACTATCGGAAGGCAAAAACATGAAGAAAACAGTGAAATAAGGCCTATTAGAGGCTTAAAACAACTTTGCACAGGAGCCATTGGATTTGGCTAATAATTATTATATTTTAAAATTTTAAAATATTTTTATTCTTTTTTTTTAATTTAATTTATTTTGATATAATTTATCAACCAGATTTAATATATTTTGATTTTTAATATTATAAAATATTTATATTATATTTTAATATTTTAATTTTTTTTAAATTTAAATATTTTATATTTTTTTATTTATATAAATAAATTTAGTATTATTTGAATTTTAATATTTGTGATTCATATTATGAATATTGGAAAAAAATTAAGTAATAATCACATTAAGAGCATTTAATCCAGGAGTTTAGAATCATTTGAAGAATTAGATCATAGTAAGAGATTAAATAGAAATAAAAATATAAAAATTCAGAATATAACAGTTAGTTAATTCTGACTAAATATTATTAAATAATAATTTCATATAATAAATTTAATCATTAGAAAATAATACTCTTCGAACAAGAAAATGAAAATGGCATGGATTTAATCATCTAAATTTACAATTTTAATTTAAAAAAAAAAACACAAAAAATATATATGATGTATTATTAATGGAATATAAGTTTTTGCTTTCTACCGTTTGGTCCATATTTTGTTGCGTTTTTATAAGGCATTTGCATCGTACTACAACGTTGAGTGACGTACACTGTGCTTTAAAGGATCTATGCCCTGTAACATGAGGGAACACCCCACGCATCCGGTGAGTGCTGTGCTACCAATCATGAATCTGCGTTATGCCTAGAAAATTCTAGATATGATGCTTCTAAGGTTAAAAGGTATTCGTAGAGAAGGGTATGGACGAGAACTAGAAACAATGAAAATAATAATAATAATATTGATAAAGGTAATAAGTATAAATATTAATTAATATGGGGTTATTATTATAAATATTTATAAATATAAAAAAATTTATTTTTTTTATAAATAAAAATATATGGATAAATATAATAAATATTACCATTAATAATATTAATATTCATGTTACTAATGTAATATTATACATTAGTTTAATTAAAATATAATAAAATAATGTTGAGTGTAATATAGAGTTTTAGTATGAAATACAAAGAAAATAATGTGGTATTTTCGAATAAGTGTAAACATTTAAATGTTGGTTCAATTAACGATAAAAAGTTAAAAAAAAAATAAAAAAATAATCAATTTGTTACATTGTATTTTTGTTTTATCAATAATTTTATGAACAATTTTTTTGATAAAAGAAAATCATAATATAAATATGACATTAAAATATATAATATATAAATAGTGAACCCATTTTTCCAATAAATGAAAATAATGATTCCATAACCATATTTTAATTTAATTAATGAGCACATTAAAGTTTAATACTTAAAATAAACTTACAATATAACAAGACTCTTAGCCATGAATCTTCACTCTCACTTTATCATGGATATTATTAATTTGTAAATAGGTTTGTTATAGTACTATGACCAATTTCATGGCTTCTCAATACAACATGTTCCATAAGGCATTTCACAATCAAAATATTTTATAAATATTTTATTTTAATTTAATTTTATAACTTAAAAGTAAAAAGGTTATAATTACTTTTGAGATATATTTACATCCTCTATCCTTACTAATAGAAAACTATTTTGTGGATATTCCATAAAAATTAAGCCAATATTTTAATAAAATTAAAAATGAGAATAGTTTTTCTTTTTGTGGTTCACAGACCCAATAGTTCAGTGACTACTACATCCATCGAATATGTGGACCCAAGAGATCAGTGACTTCTACATCCATGGAATATTTGTACTAGGTAGATCCACATGAAGAATCACTTCCTTCCTACTCAACCACGATGCCTCACCATGAGGGTGTTGTGAGAATTGAACGCATGACCTCTTAGTAGCAAAGGTGTTTTAATGACATAAACTCGACCAATTGAGATAACCCTTGGGGATGAGAATACTTATAAATATAAAGATGTGAAATTTATATAATATAAATAATATTATTAAGAGCCAACGTAGATCCAACTTAACTAAGGACCTATCAAGCAATGACAGGGATCAAATCTCTCGAGGTGCAAACCTTTCGTCAAGTTTTGCACTCAACAATAAGTTTGCATCTTTAGAGATTTGATCCCTCACTTCTTGGTAGATCTGGAGTTAAGATGATATTTTAGCATCAATAGTGTTTACCACCTTTAACATAATATATAATGTTAAATGTGTTTATGAGGCATGTTTAACATTAATGTTAATATTTATTGCTAAACTATAGATGACTATGGTTGACGATGTGGGCTATGGTTAAATTTTTGAGCTAATTACATTCTTAGATCAAATGGAAGTGAATAGAAAATTGTTTATTGTCGAAATGTGACATTACAAAATTAATATCACATCGTGGTTGGGAAAATAAAATTACACAAATATGCAATGAAAAAATAAATTTCATGCCACATTGTGTTTAAAAAAATATATTTGTCACATGTTGACATTACAAAGCTAATAATATAATGTGATTGTATAAAAAAATCGTGTGAAATTTCTGTTAAAACAAATACTTGGAGAATGCCACAAAAAAATCTAGCATCACATTGTGAAAAATGAACTAACATGACAAACCCACCAATGTCACATTATAACAAACACATATTTATCTAATATTGCCTAGGCGTATCATACGCCTAGGTTTCCTTGACTTCCACGAGTGTGTAAAATCCACAGTGAGTCTCAAGTCTTTTTTCCACCAGAGAACCAAGAGGATAGTAGGTGAATTGTCGGAGGAGGAGCTATGTTATGAAACCAGTGAAAGAAAAGATAGAAAAGATAGATCAACGCCTTAGAATTCAGCCTCTTCGAGGGGGCAACCTCCTTTACATTACATAAATGAACAATTCTTGGATGATTCAAATGACAAAACCTCCTTTCTATATATAGGAGTCTAAGGAGTCACAATATAATCCAGCCGAACTAACAATAATAATATAAAGCCACAAAAATAACAATAGAGGGATTCTATGGGGCACAGAAATAACAATATGGGGGTAATAGGGGCACAACAATATAAATAAGGGGTATAACTACAATAGTAATGGGGTAATCACTAGTATTATAGGGACCCAACATGCCCCTCTCCTTCAAAAAAGTGTTGTCCTCAACGCTTGAGTAGTTCTGGATACTTCTGCATAAAATTCTCATCCTCCCATGTGGAATCTTCAGCGGATAAGTTCTTCCACTTGATAAGATACTCTGAAATTGATCGATTTCGTAGCTGTCGAGTTCTTGTTTCTGTGACTGCTTCCGGTTCCAATATAATTTTTCCTTCCTCGTCAAGTTCTGGCAATATTGTTTGAACTGGGAGCTTGTCGCCTATAACCTTCTTTAAACATGAAACATGGAAAACTGGGTGCAATCGAGAAGCTGCAGGAAGCTCCAATTTGTATGCCATAGTACCAATCTTTTGCAACACCTTGTACGGACCATAATACTTTGGTGATAATTTATTATCCTTCTTAGCTTGCTTTAGGGACATTTGCTTATATGGTTGTAGCCGTAGGAATACCCAATCACCTACATCAAAACTTCTTTCACTGCGATGTTGATCTGCCTGTTGTTTCATTCTATTTTGTGCCAACACGAGGTTATCCTTTAAGAGTTGGAGGACTTGTTGTTGATGTTCGATGTGATGTTCCACTGCCTGAACCTTAGAATTTTCTCTTAAATATGATGTGATGGATGGTGGTTGATACCCATAAAGTGCCATAAATGGGGTCATTTTTGTTGCTGTATGGAAGGAAGTGTTATACCACCATTCAGCCAGAGGCAACCATTTGACCCATTGTGTCTGTTTATCAGATACAAAGCAACGAAGATATCCTTCCAAACATTTGTTTACTATCTCAGTTTGCCCATCAGATTGAGGATGATAAGATGAGCTATGAGCTAACTGAGTACCAAGACAAGAAAATAATTCTGTCCAAAAATTTCCAGTGAAAATGGGATCTCTGTCACTTACAATAATCTTTGGGTTTCCATGTAGCTTTTGAATTGTTTCCATAAATGCAGTAGAAACTGTACTGGCTTTAAATGGATGTGATAATGCACAAAAGTGTGCATACTTGGTAAGTCTGTCAACTACCACCATGATGACACTCTTTCCCTCAGACTTGGGTAAACCTGTGATAAAATCCATTGAAACCTCCTCCCAACGTTGGCTTGGAATGGATAAAGGTTGTAATAGACCCGGTGTCTTAATTGTTTCAACTTTATTTTGTTGGCAAACCAAACATTCCGCCACAAACTTTTGAATATCTGATTTAAGGCCATCCCAAAAAAATTCCTTCTTAACCCTGTGGTAAGTTTTTAAAAATCCTGAGTGCCCTCCTAAGGGAGAAGTGTGCAATTCCATAAGAATCTTTTGTTTTAGCTGGGAATTCTTACAGAGGTATAAGCGATCTTTGTACCATAACGAATCATTTTTCCAGCTAAATGTATCAGACGTACTGGAATCTTGTTGTAGCTTTCGAATAAGTGCCCACACTTCTTCGTCATTCTTCCATTCCTCCCTTGCTTCGTTTATCCAATCTGGTTGGATAATAGAAATGGCGCACAACAATGCTTCCACATCCTCATCCTTTCTTGAGAGTGCATCTGCCACCACATTTTGCTTCCCTTTTTTGTAGATGATTTCAAAGTCATAACCCAACATCTTTGTGACCCACTTTTGTTGCTCTTCAGAGGATAATCTTTGTTCTAAAAAGTATTTAAGGCTATCATGATCCGTTTTTACCTTGAAGTGTCTTCCCATTAGGTAGGGTCGCCATTTCTTAAGTGCATGGAGTATTGCCAACATTTCCTTCTCATAAATAGCTTTGCTTAAAAACTTTCCCTTGATTGGACGACTTTCAAAAGCAATGGGTCTTTCATCTTGCATTAGAACAACACCAATTCCATTTCCTGAAGCATCACATTCCACAATAAAGGTTTTTGTGAAGTCCGGTGTAGCTAAGACCGGTGCTTGGCACATTGCCTCTTTAAGATGTTCAAAGGCCTTTGTTGCTTCCGGAGTCCATGAAAATGCATCTTTCTTCAATAATGTTGTTAGAGGTGCTGCTATTCTCCCATAATTCTTAACAAACTTGCGATAATACCCTGTCAACCCAAGAAATCCTCGCAGATGCTTTATGGATGTGGGGATTTTCCATTCCTTAATGGCTTTAATTTTGCTAGGGTCTACCTTAACTCCTTCATGAGATACAATATGACCCAAATATTCCACCTCCTGGACTCCAAAGAAACATTTGGATCTTTTTGCATATAATTGTTTCTCCTCCAATAGTTGTAGCACCTATCAACATGTTCAACATGATCCTTCCAAGACTTGCTGTAGATTAGTATATCATCAAAAAATACTAACACAAATTTTCTAAGGAATGGTTTGAAAATTGAATTCATCAAACCTTGAAATGTTGAAGGTGCATTGGTAAGGCCAAAAGGCATGACCAAAAATTCATAATGACCCTCATGAGTTCTAAATGCCGTTTTCGGAATGTCTTCAATCTTCATTCTGATTTGATGATATCCCGAACGAAGATCCAACTTGGTGAAGTAAATTGATCCATGCAATTCATCCAGTAATTCATCAATGACAGGAATGGGGAACTTATCTTTAATAGTGAGCTTGTTGAGCTCCCTATAATCCGGACACATGCGCCATGATCCATCCTTGTGCACCAATACTACTGGAGCAGAGAAAGAACTTTGACTTGGTTGAATTATACCAGCCTCTAGCATTTCTGCAACCATACGTTCAATTTCACTTTTTTGGACATAGGGATATCTGTACGGCCTGATGTTTGGAGGAACACTTCCTGGAATCAGATGAATAGCATGATCATGATCACGCATAGGTGGGAGACCTTTGGGAGTCTCAAATACCTTGGAATGATTGTCCAAGACTTTTTGGAGATCTGGAGAAATAGATGATTCCGATGTGGAAACATCTAGCGAACATAATTGTGCAATTACACCTCTTTGCTCCTTTTTTAGAAGCTTTGTCATACCATTAGAGCTGATTATCTTTCCTGGTTTCCCTGCAATACCCCTTAATTCAACTTCCTTTCCTTCCGTAGAAAATTTGATGAAAAGTTCTTGAAAATTAAAAGCTATTGTACCCAAGGATTGTAGCCATTGGACTCCTAGTACAACATCAGCACCTCCCATTGGAATGGAAAGCATTGGGCTAGTCAATACATATTCTCCCATGGATAGCTTGATATTATGGCACTTTCCAGAGCAATTTATTGTTCCTCCATTTGCAATCATCACTTGACACTCTGGTGCTGGATATAGGAAGCAATTCAATTCTTTTGCTACCCTACAATGAATAAAATTGTGGGTGCTTCCTGAATCAATCAACACTATTACCTTTTTCTTCTTGATTTGTCCTTCTATCTTGATGGTTTGAGGAGTGGTAATTCCCGCCAATGCATTACAAGATATGGTCGGATTTATTTGTTCTTCATCTAGGCTTTGTTCCTGGAGTATATCTTCTTCTTTTGACCTTTCTTGCTCCTTTTCTTCTTCCTCTTCACAATCTATGTAGAATAATTTCTTCTCAGCACACTTATGACCTTTAGTGTATTTGCTATCACAACTGTAACAAAGCCCTTTTGCTCTTTTTTCTTCCAATTGTTGTGGTGTCAACCTTATAGGTTGTGGAAGACTAGGGGCAACAACACTTCCGTCTTTATAGTTGTGAGTGGTATGCTTCCTGGTTGCCATAATTTTGCTTTCCATTTTTCTTGCTAACCTGAATGCCTTCTCTAATGAATCAGGTTCCCAAAGGCGAACATCATGTTGGATATTATCCTTTAAAGACCCTATGAACACATCAATCCTATGCTCCTCTGGAATATCTTTTACCCTTATGTTCAATTTTTGGAACTCCTCAATGTGCTCCATTATTGAACCCTTTTGTTTGAGACTTATCAATTGGCTAAAAAAAGTGTTGCTTTTTGTATCTTCATAATGTGCTATCAATTCTTCCGTAAAAATTGCCCAAGTGATAAATTTTTTACGAGAGCAAAGCCATTGATACCATACAAACTGATTTGGTTCCAAATATACAGTTGCCATACGTACCTTTTGTGTGTTTTGCACATTATTGAGATCGAAGAATTGCTCCATCTGTAATATCCATGTGGCGGGATCCTTGCCATCAAACTTCCTCATATCGATTTTTGGAATATGGTGGGTCTTCGATCCAACATTAGAGTCTATGGAATCATGATTAACATTTCTTTTGTTCACATCATGAGTTTCCTTTACAACCTTTTCACCATTAGTAAGTATTTCTTGTAGAAAATTTGTCAAATCTGTCTTCAAATCTGCCATGTCTGTCTTCAAATCTGCCATATCTCTCTTCAAATCTGTCTTCGAATCATCCATCTTAGATTCCATGCCCTTTAACTTAGATTCCACACCATTTATCTTAGATTCCACGCCATTTATCTTAGATTCCATGCCATTTATCTTATCTTCTATTAGCTTTTGTGAGCGTGACATTTGTTGCACTTGTTCTTGTAATTTTGATATATCATGTAGCATTTCTTCCTCTTCTTCATGAGTCATGCTAGAGCTTTCAGGTTCCTTACTAGGTGTTTGCATTTTCTTTCCTCGGGCATCAGTTACCGATAATAATGCTTTACTATGCCCTTTGAATTCCGTTAAACCAAGCTTACGCAAAAATTTTAAAAAAACTACACACCTTTTTTCACTTTGTAGAAGCCTGATATTGAATCTGATGTATCTCTGTAATTTCAGATCATCCAGTTCTGAAATTGCGACCTATAGTAGCCTTTTGCGTCCTCTTTCCAATGCCACAAGTCTGACCCAAATTGGATTCTCCAAGGAAGAGTTATGTGAAATCTCCCACAGTGACTTGCTTCTAGACTAGTTCAGTAGAGCGAACTTGTACGACGTGCCACGAGTCACTGTTTCAACCTTTGGATCTGAAACTACAATCCGTCCTCTTTCTGTACCTTCTTACGAAATTTCAATCCGATCCCCAGAGAGAAATTTATGACGATTTTCCCCAAGTTACTTGTTTTGAATGTAATTCAGGAGTCTGCAAAAAGAACAACTTCCTCAGATCATATCTTCGTAAATATTGTGCTAAAAGCTCTGAAATTCAGACCCAAGGTTCAACGCGATTTCTTCTCAAATGGGTTTTTTTGTGACTTCTGAAATGTCACAGAAAAAAGTTATAGCGAAAATTCCACGATGACCTGTTTGGAGCAGCGAAACCCTAGAATCCAAAGCTCTGATACCAAATGTTATGAAACCAGCTCAAGAAAAGATAGAAAAGATAGATCAACGCCTTAGAATTCAGCCTCTTCGAGGGGGCAACCTCCTTTACATTACATAAATGAACAATTCTTGGATGATTCAAATGACAAAACCTCCTTTCTATATATAGGAGTCTAAGGAGTCACAATATAATCCAGTCGACCTAACAATAATAATATAAAGCCACAAAAATAACAATAGAGGGATTCTATGGGGCACATAAATAACAAAATGGGGGTAATAGGGGCACAACAATATAAATAAGGGGTATAACTACAATAGTAATGGGGTAATCACTAGTATTATAGGGACCCAACAAGCTAGAACTAAATACCCACATTCAGTTCTAAGTTCCTTTTCCATTGGCGGACTAAGATGACAGTAGGTCAGCCATCCCATGAGGAGTCATCACTAAGGGCTTAGTGGCCCTTTAGTTAGAGCCTTTAATTTTTTTCAGTAGAGGACTATCACTTAAGGTACTCCAATCATTTGTAATATAGGAGTTGACTCTCTGATGGAAACCAAAGTGATACAAGCCTTAATGTTGTCTTCTGTTAGACTTCCCTAGGTAGATAGATAAATCCTTGTCTTAGTAGGTTTTTTTGATTCCATTCTCTCCATAGATTATGTAGTGTCTCTATGTATATGACTTGAGATTGAAAACATAAATGTTGAGTAGTATTTTTGTTAATTACCACACAACATTTTGTCTTCATTATCGGGGAGGTGTTAGAGGGGTAAAACCTTAGTGACCTCAATTTTTTTCGATTGAATTCCCTAGAATTTTAGAATCGGAAGAGAATGGAAGGGAAGATGAGAGGTAAGAACCTATGCTACCACATCAAGTGTGCTTCATAATACCTTGTCGTTTTGGTCACATAGTGTGGTTTGATTCAAGCAAACATAGTTCTATTGATACTACTTAATTTTCTTCTTTACATTTCCTACAACTATGTTTCCTTTTTAATTTTGGCTTTATTTTTATCAGCAAAAGCAGATATGTTGATGTTCATGACTCATAATCATCAAGATCCAACATGATAGTTTGCTTATTTACCATGTTCTTTTTGAAATTTTTCCTTTTTTACATAGGCATGACTAGGGGCAAGGGTCCCAAACCTAAAGCTAGGGGTAAAGTTAAATATGATATGTTTGAAATCCCTTTCTCTAATGTTGGGTGGGTTGTAGGTAAATTGTCTAAGTAGACTACGAAAATTGAGGCTATAAGATTGCACTTAGATTCTAAAGAGAGTATTTATGGAGTATCCTATAAGAGACAAGACTACAAATCCCACTGTTGACTCTCCTTCTGTAGCTGATCTAGTAGGGAGGACAAGTCCAAATGTAGGAATTAATCAACTTCTCTTACCACTCCAAGAGACTAAATATAACATGTTTATAAACAACAAGAAGGTGGATGAGGAGGATTTGGTTAATAATGGAAATAATGAGGTTCAGGGAGAGAATAATGCAGAAGAGGAAATCACTTTTACATTCCCTAATGTGGACCCCAATTCCATAGTACTCATGAAGAATTCTCTATCAATCCTCCCGCACTTTATTATAAGACTTGTGAGGAACCTAATGCGTTTCTATTCAAGTTTGAAATTTTATGTAGGAGCTATGGTTACTCATTTGATGCCTAGACGTTTTAGTTTTTCCTTGCCATCCTTAAGGATTTAGCCTCCCCTTGGTTCATGGCCTTGGGGGGAATACCATAGAAACATGGGATGAGATGAGGAGAGTATTCCTTAAAGAATACCAAGAACATTGCAAGGCCCATGATCTGATGGAATAAATTTTAGAAATTATGAAATAAGAGGATGAGAGCCTTGAGGAATACCATGGTATTTTTTGTATAATCTCTAGTGGTCCAAACATCATAAATTACATCATGAAACTATCAGAAGTATTTTTTAAGGGGTCTTCTTTAATGAATCCATTAATGTGCTAAATATGTTAGGACATGAAGATGTTTCCCAATTTCCTTTTAACAAAATTTATAAGTTTTGTAGGAGGTACTCTTACAGCCAAGAAAACCCTAGAAGATGAGTTAGGGTATCCTCCCTAAGAATGCCAAATTTATGATTTGTGGTATTACTAAAAAAAAACTAGGACATCTGTTACAAAGTTTCAAAATTTATTTACTTCAAATTTTGAATTTACAATTAGATGTATTACAGTTTAAAAAGGGGAGAGGGGAAGAACATGCAGCGCTCTCTACATTTTGTCCAATATCTAGACAAAATACCCATTGTGAGAGTTTCTAATGGATGTCACTAATGTATGTGATTTTTGTCCATGGGATCATTTCATGAAGCATTGTCAATCACTACCTAGATTCAAGGAAATTTACCAAAGGGAAAATCATGCATCTAAATAACCATATGAAATATGAACAAAGAAAACTTGGTAACTAATAATCTTAGGTATACAATGTGATCCCACAAAATAATTGTTAATTTTCCTTGTCAATGGAATTATTTTCATTATTCGAATTAATTCATGCCATGGTAGGGATAATCTCATCAAATTGGCCAGAGCCACCCTTCACAGCAAGGGTGGAGAAGGCCTCATTATGGAAATATGTCAAATTTTCACTACTTGATGCCACAACAACAGTTAGTCCCTATACCTTTCCCATTATTTCCTCAAATATAGCCACCCTAACCTGCTACTTTGCCTCAAAAACTATAACCTCCACTGTCATAATTTCCACCTACTTAGCACCCTATACTACATAGTCTCCTACTTAACTCTTACACACACTAACAATAAAGAAACTCCAAATATTTTTAATGTTGAGGTGAAGCCCTTTCCTATGTATTAGATCATGCTAGCTGAGGTGGATGACTTTCCAGTGAGATCGAGAACTTTGTTGGAAAAATTAAATAATCCCTTTATCATTGAGAACAAAACAAAGGAGGAATCTCCTAATTCCTTACAAAATGATGTTGCGGTAAAGCCTACTTCCCAAAATTCAAAACCCTTTCCATGTTCAAGCTCATCTCCCTATCCTTAGAGGCTAGCTATGGAGAAATATGACGTATCCCTTAAATACAACCTAGTTTCTAAGCTCAGGAAGATTTCTATTAAAGTTCCCTTGTTTTTGGACATAAAAGAGATTTATATTTACACCAAAGCCATTAGTGAAATATGCATAAAGAAACTAGGGAGGGAAATAGTAGAACCATAAACCATTCATGTTTTTTGGAAAGACAATTGAATTGATGAGAAGACGACTCTTAGTAGAGAAGTACGTAGATGTTGGAAATCTAGTTGTCTCTATCAACATTAATGAAACTCTTTCCCCTAATTTCCTAAATGATATTGGGGCTGCAATCAAAATTATGACCAGACAGACCATGGAGAAACTACGGTTATTTCATCTCCATCCTACACCCACTATTTTGGAGCTTGAATATAGATCAAAAAATAGACCAAAGGGTTTTTTGGATGATTTGATAGTTTCCTTAAACTCCTGATAATACCATGCATACTCTATAGTTTTACAACCTAAGAATATTATAGGGGGAATCCCTTTATTCTATGGCGACCATGGTTTTCCATGGCTAATGCTGCTATTGGTTGCCACTATGATGACATGCTTATCTCACATGGGTAGTCAAGAAAGAAATTCACCTTATATCATCCTTCTAGATCCACTTAGGAACATCAAAATACTTTAAGGCTTAAAGAGGTTAGCAGTTATGAAGATACTAAGTCTATTTATATTATTGATCATATTATTTAATTTTAAAATTATAATGAAGATAGTCAAGCTCATGATGTCCTTGATTTCTTATAGAATTATAATTTATTTAACTATGTTTTTATCTCAAGATTTCGAGAAAGTTGTGGTCTTAATGCCTCATCACTACTATAGAATTTGGCGATAGTTGTTGATGTTCATTAATTTGTTAATACCCTTTTTGAGCTTAGTCTTGGAAAACCTTTACATGCAAATTCCCAAACCAAACAATATAAAAAACAGAAACTAATTAAAATGCTTCAAAAGCATATTGGTGTCTTTTCCTATAGTTATTAGGTTATGAAAGCCATTCCCCTAAAACATGGACTCATCATATTTACATTTAGGAGGAAGACCTTTCTAATAACCCTAAAGGCGAATTAACAACATATACTCAAGGACATTATCAAAGAAGAAGTTAAAAAAACTCCTCGATGAAAAATTCATCTACCCTATCTCTGATAGTTGATGGTTCTCTGCCCTTTTAGGCTTCATGAAAAGGAATGGTAGGTGGCACATTTGTGTAGATTAAAGAAAACTTAACAATGCCATCCTCAAGGAATACATACCCCTCCCATTTACAGATCAAATACTAAACACATTGGCTAGTAAAAAGTAATTTTCCTTCTTCGATGTCTTTAGAAGATATAACCAAATATATATTGCACCTAAAGATCAAGAGAAAACTACCTTTACGAGCCCCTAAGGAAAATATGGTTATAGGGTGCTCCCATTTTAGTTGTATAACACCCCTGATACTTTTTAGTTGGTGGTTCTACCCATTTTCTCTCATATTGAGTGTGTTTAGATTCATAGAAAACTTTTATACATATGGTAACTCTTTTCAAGAATCCCTAGAGAATTTGGAAAAAATGTTGGTAATATGTCAAGAGGCAAATGTTTCTTTCAGTAACATTAAATGATGTATGATGTTTAATGTAGGAATAGTGCTTGGTCATCTTATCTCTATTGCAGGTATATAATTTGATCCTACTAAGGTCATGGTTATTATGCATTTACCAGTACCAAAATCACAAGAGGAGTTGAAGAGATTTCTAGGTCATGTCACCTACTATAGGAGACTTATCAAATATTTTGCGAGGATATCTCCTCCTTTATTTCATTTTCTTTCTAAGGATACTAATTTTTCCTAGACTGATTATTACCAGCATGATTTTTAGGAGTTCAAATAAAAAATCACTCAGAAACCTATTTTGAGGGGACCTAATTGGTCCCTCCCATTTCATATCTCTACAGATTCCTCAGAGATAATTATTGGTGAAAGTTTGGGACAACATGGATTTCAGTATTCCTATGACATCTATTTTTCTAGTAAAAATATTACACCTACTAAATTAAATTATAAGGTAAAAGAGAAATAATTTTTAGTTGTAATTTATGATATTAATAAATTTAGACATTATGTTACATGATATGAGGTATTTGTGCATATAGATCATTATGAAATTAAGTACTTGATGAATAAACTAGAAATTAATGGATGAGTAAGTAAATGGTATTATTAGAAGAGCTAAATATTACTATTTTCGGTAGGTCTGTTTTTACAAATATCGTAGCTGATTTTCTTTCCAGAGTAAATAATCTAGTTCAAATAATTCATGTGGACAATACTTTTCTTGATGAGCACCTATTTGATATTTATATTAATCTCCATGGTTTGCATTCATAGCTACCTATTTGGTTACTTGAAAAGCACCACTACATCTCTCTATTAGATAAAACTAGAAAATCGTCAAGTCTAGTGCCTTTTATTCTTGGGTTTAGGAAGAACTCTTCTACACTAGTCCTTATTTGGTTATATGAAGATATATGCAAGAAGAGGATGTGTTTGAAAATTTGAAGGATACATGTGATGAACCATTTGGAGGCCACTTTGCTAACAAGAGTATTTCTTACAAGGTATTTCATTCAGACTATTATTGGCCTTCCCTCTTTTGGGATGCTAGGAAATATGTATGTAGATGTGACATTCTATAACAAATGGGTCAACCAATACATGCTAATGAAATCCTTTTATACCCCAAGAAACTTCTGGAGCTCTTTGAAAAGTGGGCCATTGATTTTGTGTGATTGATTACTCCAATATGATAAAAGAAAAGGTATATTCTAGTCCGCACTAATTAACTAACTAAAGGGATAGAATTCAAAGAAATTTATTTTTTCTATTGAAAAACAATTGTAGAATTTTTATTTGATGACATATTTATGCGATTTGTGTTCCTAGGTAAAATGTTATACATAAGAGGACATATTTTACCGCAATAATTATGAAGGACATCACCTAAGAATACAAAATTAATTATTTAACCACCCCCTCTCACATTTACTCAATTTCACTGGCCTGTTAGGGTAAACATGAGATGAAGAGTTACTATAGCATAACATGACTTGACCTCCAAGCTTCAGTTATGAAAGTGGGGCTGACAACTGACAACTCACAAACATTTATCAAGGCTTATAAGACACTTAGGGTCTAAAGGACCACCCAAGGTGACTAAACCATAAGTTGGGGCTACTTTTCTCTGACTTAACAACCCAACCACATGCATAAGCATGCAATGGCATGGTTATAGTGCTTCAACTGCACACATGACACTATTTCCATGTGGTTATAGCCCAACATTTCTATATTACAGGGTATGATCCTGATATCTAAGCCAAATTTCTAGACTAGCCTCCAAACCATTGCCCAAAAATATCTCATACTTTCCCAAATCATTATTGACATAATGAAGAATCCAAAAATTCAAACTTGGATCCATAACTTGACCTACACTTCCTAGAACACAATATACATTCGTCAAACACATGGAAAACATGTAAGCTACAAGTCATGAATACATATCAGATCATAAAACTATGAAATTCACGTTAGAATCATTAAGAAGGATCTATTCTATGTCCACATAGTTGAACAAATACTTATTAGTTCTACATTCACCAATCAATCATTAATTAATGATTCATGACAAGATCTATAAATGGTTGACATCATATAACTAGCATATAAACAAAAAATAACCAGGATAGAGATAATGGCAACACAGCCATAATATCACTGACATAATCACTACAAATGCTCGTATATCATAATAGGAAAATGTATCATATTAAGATATGAAAATACCAACCAAGTGAGGGACTTCCACGTACCACTTGACCATAGATTGGGTTGAAGAAAATCTATCTTCTAGTAAATCACCCCTATAGCATATTCAAGAATGAATATGGTATCTTATGAAATAAACCAAGCACAACCAAACTAGTGCTTCCAATGGCGAAACCACCTCAACCCTTAATCATAGTGATCCCTCCTCCATAATCAGAGAATAGTAACACCAACCAAATTGGTTTCTACCCAAGTTGTCTAGGGATCCAGGAAATGGTAACTCAACCCAAAGCCTTTGAGGGCTCCAGAGTGTTTTTCTAACCTGACTTCAGGGACCAGTAACATGACCTACCAAGGGCCCCAGAGAGTTTGTCCCAACATAGGCTCGAGGACTAGTAACTCAACCCAAGATGTTCTAGGGCTTATATAATGTTTGTTCCAACCCACAACCATAAGGAATCATGAGCACCAATCAAAAAACAATGTAGTGGAAAATCCCACAACACCATGGCTATCCAGGAAATGGCAAGGCAAGGCTAAAAACATTGCCAATCGAGGCAATCCTCCATGCCAATGAAAACACATAACCATATAATCACATCCATATACCCTGCATCCAAAAATTGCTAAGGAAAACACACATTCAACCTATTACTTAAAAATCAATCTTGTTGTAGCTATTGATCCAACCATTTGCTTGTACTTTCCTTCTTTTCTTTACCTTCATTCTTCAAAACCAATGCATGCTAAAGTGCTCCAAGAATGTTCCAATATTTCTCTATGTGTGCAAGAGTATGAGAGAATAGAAGAATAGAAGAGAGCTCCAAAAAATAAACTGACAAAAAGATAAACCATGAAAAGCTATGAACTAATCCTCAAAAGCCTTTTTATCATTGAGGTCTATATTTTCTACATTTGCCCTTAATTTTCATTTAATTTACCTCAAGCATATATTTTCCAATTCACCTTTCTTTGCTCATATTTTCCTTTATTTTATAAATAAAATGTCAATTATTGCCACTTTCCTTTGCGAATTTCCATAGAAATTAATTAATCACCAGTGATACAAATCACCATATTTTTCCCAACATTCCACTTGGAATATGTGTCCCATTACCTTGGTCTTATTTTATTGACATGGAAAATCAAGTAGGGGTTGTTACAAACCCCTCCCTCTTGGGGGGAACTTTACTTGGTGTTTAATGAAACCTATAAACAAGAAAAACACATGCTTCCTGATGAGCCTCAATATTACAACAAGAATTCTACAAATCCCAAGGCTACCAAATTTAATTATCAACCGGGGGTTCATACAAACTTAAGAGGTATCGATGCTATATGTGCAACATACAATGTGCCCATCCTTTGTTGTTATGATGTAATGGAGTGAATGTAATGAAATCAAATCCTAAACTAATTGCATAAGTTCAAATGTTACTTTGAAAATAAATCAATCCTAGGCAAGAACAACAATTTGTAATGGAAATCCTAAGGCCATGAATTCAAATAAATAGGCCTAATCTACTTTTTAAAAATCCATTTCCTAATTGGTGTTTATTTTTCCTCAATGATGGATTTATAGCCTAGGGGTCACGATCCAACCCTAAGGGACAAAAACCAAGATTTTTGAGAAATTTTGGTCAAGTATATACGTGATAGAAGAGTGCTATAGGAAGCTTGAGGTGCTCCTACAAGAAGTTATAAGTTTTCTACAGGAAGTTACAAGATTTTCTATAGGAAGATATAATTCACCGAATGACCCAGAAAAAAATCTAAACGGGGTGGGATAATTATTTTTTATTGAATAGGATGTCTGATATCTCCATTCCAAGTGGAATCACTCAAAAATACCTCTGTTAACACATGCTAAAAAATAACACAAAATTACTAGTCTAAAATCTAGAAATCCGAGAACTAGTGAACTAGTTAATCTATCAAATGCCTAACCTAATCAAGTGAAAATGAAATGGGGTAATTTTTTTTTATTAAATTAATTTTTTTTTATGATATAATTCAAGTGGAATAAACTCAAATAAAGCTCATTAGCATGTTATAAAAAATATCTGAAAATTACTACTATTTGCCACAATGGACTTCTAGAAATTTAAATTTCGGAATAAGAAAACTAATCCAAGTAGCTCGATGATTACTATGGCCTTCAAAATTTGTTACAAGGATGAAATAATACGTGTGATCCAGAAAAGATACTTAATTTAACCATTTAACCCAATCCTATGACAAGAAATCATCAATACTAAATGAAAAAATAGAAAAAAACAAGAACGAGAGATGTATGTGAATAAGAAGTGAAAACAAGAGATGTAAATTATAGAAAAGGGCTATGAGGATCCTAGGATGGACAATACCAAGGAAAATGAGGCTCCTATGAAGGATACCAAGATTTAGAAGCTGAAAATGGTACCACACTTCATTATTTCCATCAATGCAATTACATCCATGCAAGAAATGAAAGTGGAGCTACAAAAATACAAGTGTTCTCCACATGAACACTAAGAAAAAACAACCCCTAGAGGAAAATTCGAATTGGTACTAATAAAAATTGATTAGGAAGTATTATCTTTGAATGGAGGAAGCTTTCCCCTCCAAAATCCCTCAAATAGTGGATTTGGTTTCCCACACTAGGAATTTTCATTAAATGAGAGGGAACACATTCCTAGATTTTCTCAATCTTTGGACTCCAAAATTTGTGTATGATTTCATGATATGTTGTTGATTTATTATACAATATTGATCCTCTTGTAGTAGTGAAAATGTCCCTAAATGATCTCCTCTTCCAAGTCTTGATAATCTTCCCAATATTCTCACAATATTCCACATAAATAAATAATATTAGGCACACATATGCAATTATCCATAAACCTTCGTAATGAACATAATAAAGTTAAAAATACGTTATCTGATGCAAAAATATAGGTTTAATGTGTTGAAGGACGGTTAGATGGGTTTTAATTTTTGTCTAATTTTGAGGCCCATCATACCCCCCTGCTAAAAGTGTTGCTCATCCTCTGAGCAACTCAATGACCTCATTGTGCCTCCTTCATGGCCCTGGTGGCCTCCTTGATTTGTTTTATAGTTTTCCAACACTTTTCTGTAACAACTTTCTTCCTTCCTGTAGAAAATTTCCACCTTCCTATAGTAGAGAATATTCTTCTTTTATTTGTTTATTCATGCCTACCTTGGTTCTTGGCTTCTTCTGAGAGGCCTGGGGCTCCTTTATTTCAGATTGGAGGGAGTTTATCTCTTCAGTTTGTTCTTATTCTCCTTCTATCCTTTGTTCTAATTTTTTAGGCACTTTATCTTATGTTTCAAAATTTTATTTTTCTTTTCCACTCTGTGCTTCTTTTGTAGATCCACCTCTGAGTATCTCTTTAAGTCTATAAGATATTCTCTATCCATGTCAAAAACAATTTTCCATATGTTCTCAAGGTTTGTGCAAGGCAACCCTACTGCAAATTATTAATTTTAGAGCATTCAACATTTCAGCTTATGGTAAGAGGAGGAGTGCTTCCTGTTGATGAGTCAGGTGAAGAACGCTATGCCAATTTCAAAAATAGTTTATTCACCCATCATAATTCTCATCCTCACAAGAAAACTCCACACTTAAATTTTTTATGGCTCTGCTACCAAATTTTTAGTGCAGGAATTTTGCAAAAATTCCTAGAATTTCTGTTTGTGAGAGGTGATAGATCAAGTAATTACCCCTTCCTTGTGGACTCGTTCAAATTTCTAGGGTGTTTTTCCCAATGATTCTCAAGATAGGGCCCATTTTTTCTTGTAGCAACAGATTGTCTCATGGAGCAACCCTATTTTTTCCTATAGCAGCTCCATTTCCTCCTATAGAAAAGTAGTTTGTGCCTTGTGATGCTTAGTTATGGTTTCTATATTGGTTGGCCTCCTCACAGATGTCAAAATTTTCTTCCCTTTGATTAAATCCTCCACCCATTTCTCCTAGTTCTCCTTCTTGGGGTTTTATGTTTTTCTTGTTCCTTTGTATATATTCTCTTCCCCTCAGGGTATTTGACTGTTGACTATTGTGAGAACATTATTTTATATGGTGGATATGAAGTGGAGGGAGGGCTTAGAGTGCTTTGGTGACTTGACCTCTGCACAAATTTCCTCTTTCAAGCGTTGTCCCCACTCCTTGTAATCATCCCCATTTTTAATTTGGATTTTATGTGTCGCATGAACGATGAGTTAGCTACACTTAACTAGTTGAGTTTGGTTGACACTACTGACCCATCCTTAACTTATAAAACCTCATCTCTCATGCATTGACAACAAATTTCTAGCTATAATACACTCAAGAGAAGAGGTGAAGAATATTAAATACATGTACCTACGTGATGTTGAGTTGTTGCAGATGCGTGCATGTTATTGTGCAGATTCATATCATGATGGGTTGAAGAAGAGGTATGCATGCTACTACTAATTTGATGATCAATTCATGCTTCTTTCGAGGTGCTAATTTTATTTGCTTTCTTATGCACAAGTCTTCATAGCTTTTTGATTGTTTGACTGGTAAGAGTATTGTGTATTTCTTCTAAATTGGATTGCTCCTTCACTGATGATGTAACTATGTGTGTGTCGGTGTTTCTCTAAGGAATGGGTTGCATCTAGTGGTGGTGTGATTTTCTGAGGGTGATGAGTCCCTTCTTGGGTGCAGACATTGCTCCGTCATGCCTCCTGTTGGTGGGGAGAAAAAAAATATCATATATTTCTTTTGACTGCACAAGCTACGAAAGTAATGAGCCTCAATATTTCAACAATGATTCTGTAATGCCCAAGTCTACTAACTTTAATTATCAACCTAGGGTTTGTACAAACTTAGAAGGTATATTCACTATATGTGCAACATACAATGTGTCCTTCCTTTATTGTCATGATGTAATGGAGTGAATGTAATGAAATAAAATCATAAATTAATTGCACAAATGGAAATTTTGTAATTGAAATCCTAAGACCATGACTTCAAATAAATAGGCATAATCTACTTTTTAAAAACGCATGTCCTAATTGGTGTTTATTCTTCTTCAATCATGGATTTAGAGCCTATGGGTCATGGTTCAACACTAAGGGACAAAAACCAATATTTTTGAGAAAATTTGAACTAGTATATACGTTCTGGAAGAGTGCTATAGGAAGTTACAGGTGCTACTACAAGAAGTTACAGGTTTGCTACAAGAAGTTACAAATTTTCTACAAGAAGATATAACTCACCTAATGACCAAGGAAATAAAATCCAAATTGGATGGGATAATTTTTTTTAGTGAATATGATGTCTTAGGTCTCCATTATAGGTGGAATCACTCAAAAATACCCATGTTAACACATGCTATGAAATAGCAGAAAATTACTAGTCTAAAATCTAGACATTCAAGAACAAGTGAGCTAGTTAATCTATCAAATTCCTATCCTAATTAAGTGAAAATCAAATGGGGTAGTTTTTTTAATTAAATTTAATGTTATTATGATATAATTAAATGGAATAAACTCAATTTAAGCTCATTAATATGTCCTAAAAAATAGCATAAAATTATTGCTATTTTCCACAAGGGACTTCCAAAAATTTAGATTTGGGAATAAGTAAACTAATCCAAGTAGCTCAATGATTACTATGACCTTACCAAGTTTTTCCAAGGATTAAATAATGATTTTTGACCTACAAAAGAAATTAATTCAACCATTTAACCCAATCCTATAGCAAGAAATCATCAATACTAAATGCAAAAATAGAAAAAAAAACAAGAACAAGAGATGCATGTGAATAAGAAGTGAAAAATAGAAAAGTAAATTATAATAAAGGGTGACAAGGGGTCTTCACTCAATGAACCTCTGACATATCACATGCATTCATGGCATATTAAACAATACCCTTAATTTGACTACATATTGGAAAATACCCCTTAAAATCACATTATTTAATCCCTACCAATATGAACCCAATATACCTTCCTAATTAAAAAACCCCTACTTTCAGTAGATATTGTAGGTATCCATTTTTTCATTAACATTATTTATACCCCTTTATATTTTTTCATTAACTTTAGGCTCCATTTCGTATACCTGCCAATATAAAAACCCTCTACCCCCTATATATCCCCCATTATATTATGTCATTTTTTCTTCAATAAATATCCCCCAATATGAACCCATGTGCTATGGTATTTCTCCCCCAATGAAGGCCCCGTGAAGGGTGCTACGGCTCATGGGAGGGCCAAGCCCAAGGAAACTCAGATTCCTATGAAGGATACCAAGATTTAGAAGCTGAAAATTGTACAAAAGTTCAATATTTCCATCAATGCAATTACATCCCTGTAAGAAATGAAAGTGGTGCTACAAAAATACAAGTGTTCTCCACAAGAAAGATAAGAAAAAACAACGCCTAGAGGAAAATTCTATTTGGTAATTATACAAAATTATTTGGAAGACTTATCCCTCAAAGGAGGAATCTTTCCCCTCCAAAATCCCTCAAATAGTGGATCTAATTCCCCACATTAGGAGTCTACATTAAATGAGAGGGAAGACATTCCTAGATTTTATCAATCATTGGAGCTCCAGAATTTGCGCATGATTTTATGATACCTTGTTGATTTATTTCCAATATTGATCCTCCTATAGTAGGGAGCAAGCCCCTAAATGATCTCCTCCTCCAAATTTTCATAATCTGCCTAATATTCTCACAATAAGCAACAAAAATAAATAATATTAGGCACAAATATCAAATTATCCATAAAACTTCCTAATGAACATATTAAAGTTAAAAATACATTATCTAATGTAAAAACATAGGTTTAATGTGATGAAGCATGGCCAGACGGGCCTTAATTTATGTCTAATTTTTAGGCCCATCACTACCCATGGAGATTTATAGAACAACTCGATGCAACATTTACATCATATCATATGACCATCATAACATGAAAACCATACCACTTATTGGAGCTTTATAACCTAACTTGATGAGGTATTTACAGCATACATAAGTATATACATATAACATCCACAACATTAAACACATATACCAGCATACATCGACTCAACTGATGAATAAGGAAGGATACATAGCCCGCACAAGATCAACCATCTCCCACGTAGCTTCATCGGGTCCAAAGTTCTTCCATTGCACTTTAACCTGCTCGATTTCTCTATTCCATAGCATGAGTTGTTTCCACTACAATATGCACTGAAATTCTAGTTGGAATTCTCCCTTTGGTTCCACCTGCAATACACACTAGTTAATGACATGATCAACATCCTTCACATCTCTTTTAAGAAATGAAACATGGAAAACATCATGGAATTTCACTTCCAGAGGCATTTCAAGTCGGTAAGCCATTGTTCCAATCCTCTCAAGCATTTCGAAAGGCCCACAATATTGAGGCGCCAAATTGGCACATGACCTAATCCTCAAGGAGCTCCTCTTGCGCTTGATGCATAAGAACACATGCTCTCCAACCTAAAACTCCTTAAATACCTTATGCTGATCTACATACAATTCTTCTTGTCTTTTGTTTCATTTACATTCTTCCTGATAACCTACATTTCATGTTACATCTCTGCCAACATGTTTGGTCCAATCAGTACCATGTTCACTGGATCACTCTAACTAATTGGAGTATTATAGCTCCACCCATAAAGTGTCTCAAACACACTCATCTTTAGGGAATCCTAATAACCATTATTATATGAAAATTATACGAGTGGAAGATACTTCTCTCA
The DNA here is from genome assembly GCA_031772625.1 of Pinus tabuliformis. Taxonomy (NCBI): domain Eukaryota; kingdom Viridiplantae; phylum Streptophyta; class Pinopsida; order Pinales; family Pinaceae; genus Pinus; species Pinus tabuliformis. Next base: position 923,499,561 of record CM062820.1, on the reverse strand, counting down.
CTTCCTCTGTTGATGAATTACATTCATTCTGAAAATGTCCTTAAGAATCATGTTAACCGTCTCTATATGTCCATTTTTCTATGGATGATAAGTTGCACTAAAGGCTAAATCTATCCCCAGACCTGCAAACAACTTCTTCCAAAAACTCGAAGTGAACTTGGCATCTATGTCTCACACAATCTTCTTAGGAATACCATGCAACTTAACTATCTATCTGATAAAAATATGAGCTATGTCACTAGCTTAGTTCATAGTCTTAACTATAATGAAATGATATACCTTGGTCAACCTATCGACCATAACCATAATAGAATCTTGTTGCCTAAATGTCCTTGACAAACTTGTAATGAAGTACGTGGAAATAACCTCCCATTTCCACTAGGGAATTAGAATTGACTACAATAAACCACCTGGATGCTTACACTTTACTTTTACTTGCTGAAAATCCAAACATTTTGCGACATACTTAGCCACCTCATTCTTCAATTTCAGCCAGCAATAGAACTTCTTAACCATTTTCAATGTATTTTGATATCCTGGGTGACCTGAATATAGCTTGACATGAAATTCCCTCAATATAATCTTCTTGATCTCATTATTTTTTGGCACATAGATCCTATCCCTAAATATGACCATACCTTCAGGAATGAGATGATAATCCACATCCTAATCACATATACCCTGCTATTGTAACCTATGCTTAAACGACTAGTACCTGTCATCCTATTGTCCTTCCTACAAGATCCACTCTTACAAGTTTGTCCAATAGAACTCACTATTACAATATGATTCACATGTACTCTTCTACTAAGAGCATATGAAACCATGTTTTGCTTTGCATTAGTGTACTTGATCTTAAAGTCAAACTCACTAAGGGTAGCCAACAATCTAGCTTGTTTGGCATTCAGATTAGGTTGGTAACAAAAGTACTTTAGTCCACTATAATCACACATCAAAATGAACCTACTACCAAGAAGATAGTGTCTCCACATCTTCAATACATGAATGAAAGCTATTGATTTGAGATCATGAGTCAAATAGTTATGCTCATGCTCATTCAATTTTATTGACACATAGCATACCACCTATCCTTCCTACATTAGGACTCCACCAAGTCATCTGCTATAAGAATCTATACATACCATAAACTCTTTGTCTAGATCTACAATATTCAAGACCAGAGACTTTATAACCAGATTATTCAACTACTCAAAACTAGTTGGACACTCTGTAGTACATACAGCTTTATTTCCTTTTCTCTGAAATGATGTAACATGATAGGAAATCCCTAAAAAGATCTTGATGAAGCTCCTATAATAGCCTACTAGTCCCATGAATGATATGACCTCATCAACATTCGTAGGAGCTACCCATTCCATGATAACTTTGATATTTTATAGATCCATTGTTATACCTTCCTTCGAAACAACATGCCCTGAGTAATTAACTTCTATGTAAAATAAAATGCACTTTCTAAGACTGGAATACAACTTATCCTCTCTTAGTAATCTTAACACTACTGCTATATGTTCTGCATGCTCTTCCTTGTTCCTAGAATATATCAATATGTCATCAATGAATACTATCACAAACTTGTTGAGATAAGGACACAACAAAGTATTCATGAAACACATGAAAGTAGCTAGAGAATTAGTAACATCAAAAGGAACTACTACAAAACCATAATGCCCATAACTAGTATGAAAAGTGTGTTTTTAGTTGTCCTTTTCTTTGATGCATACATGATGATATCTTGATCTCAAGTCAATCATTGAAAAAACTTCTTCTCCCTTCAACTAATCAAATAAGTCATCAATCCATGATAAAGGGTACCTATTGTTGATCATCACCTGATTTCAATTATGGTAATGAATGCACAACCTCATAGTTAAATCCTTCTTCTTCACAAATAATATTGGTACACCCCATGGTGACACACTTGGCCTAACGTATCCATTATCGATCGTTTCCTTAATCTGCAACTTTAATTCCACCAAATATGAAATGCCCATGTTGTACATTGCCTTAGATGTTGTGTTTCTCCCAACATAAGTCCAATAGAAAATTTCACTTCCCTATGAGGTAGTAAATCTAAAATCTCTTCAGGGAATACATCCTGAAACTGTTACAAAATTGGACACCTTTTCAAGACTTCAACATCCTCAACATCCTTCCCTTTGTCACGGGAAATATGAACTACAAACAATACACATCCTTTCTTACAACTAAGATTTTACTGCATAGTTGTAATTGTTCTCATTAATGTATGCTTCTTGCTACGTTGCAATACACTCTTCTCTTTGTCATCATCCAAACACTTAATAGCCATATCATAGAAATATACCTTGGTCCTATGAATGTATAGCCAATCTAAACCCAACAACATACTACATGATCCAAACATAAGCACATTTATATGTGATGATGTAGACATATCATTGAGCTCAAATGCACAAGATCTCACCCAATGATCAACTCTTTTCTTGGTACCTGTATCCAACTCCACCATCCAAGCCTCTACATACACTTCTTTATTGAAGCAACACTTATCCACCAGGTCGGGACAGACATAACTATACTTAGATCCATAGTCAATGAAAATAGAAACAACTAGATCCCAAAGCTTACCTTCCATCTCAAAAATATAAGGCGAATGATCAACTTTCCTATTATCCAATGATGCATAAATCCAAGGAATGATATTTCCAACATCCCCAGCCATTTGTGCTTCCTGAGAAATATAAATCTACAGTGTTCCATGCTGATGTTGTGGAGAATCTCTCCTACGATGTTCCTGACAACAAGTCCACCACTACAAAGACTTCCTTCCTCCCCCCTTGTTCTGCTCCTCAGAATGACATCTATGTCCTCCATCAACTCCATTGAATTTATTGTATGGTGTTGCATTCTGCTTATTACTTGCAATTTGTGGTCTTCCATAATTATTATCCCATTTTCCCTTAGTCATATCATTATCTTTCCAACACTGCTTAGACTCAGTATTACACTTCGATTGCTCATAAGAGTGCTTCAACTTTCTGATGGTTGCATCTAGCGATATAGGCTTAGAAAAATGAATGATGTCCTTGAATGATACTAACAACCCAATAATGAATCTCTGAATCTTTTCTTTCTCCTCCTTAAGACAAGGCACATATCTGAACAGATCCAAGAATCTGCTAGTATACTCCTCATTAGTCATAGATCCCATCTTCAACTCATACAACTCCTTTTCCTTATCATCATAGTATCTTTTAGATAAATACTTCCTCAACAAAGTCACTGATCAAACAAGAACTATTACCTCGACACAAGAACTCTAGCTAGAAAACCCAAAAGAACATGAAAAAACAACCTGAAAATGAAAAGTGTTGATGCCAGAATAACATTTTTATTTTTTTGGGTGTAAATTTTCAAAAATGGATGTTAAAGCCAATAAAATCCATTTTTTTGTGAAAGAAACACCTTGAAAATGAAAGGCGATAATGCCAGAATAACGTCTTTCTTTCCTTCTTTTTTTTTATTTTCAGGGTAAACTTTCAACATTTTTTAATAATGAAGTTAAAGATTAAATATGGCCACTCCGAAAAACCTTAAAATTCCAACTATTTTCATGCATGCCATTAAAGATAATATATAACGTCTCTAAAAAGTCTTAAAATTCCAACGATTTTCAGGCATGGTATTAAAGATGAAATATAATGTTTCTGAAAGATTCCAATGATTTTCAAGCATGGCATTAAGGATAAAATATCACATCGAAGAAAAACCTTAAAATTTTAACAATTTTTAGACATGGTGTTAAAGAAAAAATACTTGTAACTATTTTCAACCATAACATTAAAGATAAAATATCATGACTTAGAAAAAACTTAAAATTTTGACAAATTTTCAACTATGGAATTAAAACCAAAGATAATGACTGCAAAAAACCTTAATCTTTCAACATATTTCAACCATAACAATATGGAAAAATTTTGACTAAAAAAACTTTAAAAATGAACACGTGAATGAACGAGTCATTATACCAAGAGTAATTTCTCTTTTAAATGTTCAAACTATAGTGATTTTAAAATCTTACCCTAATACAACTTGACAAATTGCTACAAAAATTAAAAATAAATCATCAGATTAACAAGCGGTGTATGTAACCCGGATGCGGGTGCCACGCCGCATATGAATGACCCGCCAGATGTTCAACATGGGTGGTCTTAGGTACAGAAGAGGCCTTAAATGCTCCACGCCGCCCTGGATGGCAAGCGTGAGAGCTGAAGGGAGAGGGGACGGTAATTCATTACCGATACTGCGCGACTTAAACGGTTTCAGATGGAAGTTAAGGCACTCCAACCCCGAGGCAATCCAGAGCAGATTAAGTATGGATGGAGAAGGGAATGTTTTGCAATGTTTCAGGATCGATTTGGGGATTCAGGCCTCAGTTTGTCAGGCATTCAAGCGCTGGTTCACGAGCTCTCTGGGGCATTTGCAGGTAGATACAGGGCTGCAAGGGAGGATAAGAGCGGATTCACATCCCTCATATCCCTCTCCACAGCACTGTCACGTTCATTGGTCTTCAAGAAGGGAATGGCGCCAAGACAGAGGCTCATTAGCCGTCGAGGCACTGGAAGGGAAGGCACTTCTCGTCCCTTGGATGCTAATCCGCCTCTATGTTGATGTCGTTGTTCATGCCACCAGTCAGCAGGTGCACACCCCATTCGGCCGTCCCAATTCATGGATACAAGATCACCGGACTCAAACTCTGCTCCGCTACCTGCGTTCGGAACGACGGTCTTCACTGTCAGATGTGCGCAATGTCATTCCAACATCAACGCTCATGTTTCGGTCCTCTTCATGGAGGAACCGAAAGAGGAGGTGGGAGGATTACCCAGCGCCCAAATTCATCATGCTGAATGTTCCAGAGTTGCTGAGGAAAGAGCAGAGACACCACCTGGAACGAATGTTGTGCAACCTTCGTCTCAGCCAGCGCCAGCTTCAGGCAAAGCCAAAGTCGATTGGGGACCTCCACCGGAAGGCGAGTACTGGATTTATGAAGAGGACCCAGAGGACGAGGATTCGGTTGAATAGGCGCCGGCTCCACCATGCTTCGGCCCTCCAACAACTCTCAGGTTCTTGTTGTGAACTGCTACTCTTGTTACCTGTGCTTAATTACGCTGTAAATGTCATGGTTTGGCCTCCTAATTTTGTTACTCTATGTTCGAATGCGCCCGCGCGAAGAATACTGCTGAAGTACTCCTCTCTCTCTCCTTGGCCCCTGCGCGGGATTTATAATTTTGTTTTTTCTGTGATGCAAAAGCTTACAGCCCCTGCGTGGGTTGCTAGTTTCAGTCATGGCGCCCTTGCATGGGTTAGTGGTCAAAAGGGTGTTGCCCCTGCGTGGGCGTTTAGTAGTTTTTGGAAGACCCCTGAAAATGAAGTTTTCTGTAAGCACTATCAAACCAGAGGACCAGCCCTGGCCCCTGGGGACATGTAATCCTGGATGTAACTGTTTCAGCTTGTAAATAATATCAGTAGAATAGTTTTAACGATAAAAAAAAAAAAAAAACAAGCGGTGTATGTAAACTTCACCCATTGTAATGAAAACTTAAAGGTCAACCATGAAATTGACACATTGTGGGGCAAACTCGATCCATTATAATGAAAACCTTTTAATCAATTATCAAATTGACACATAATGAGATCAAGTTGCTAGTCGATCATTAACACGAACAAAAAAAAAACAAAAAAAAATAAAATTAAATAAACATACACACACACACACACACACACATATATATATATGAAAATTACAAAATAGAACAAATATTAAAACATTAGATATATATTTATAATACAAAATAGAACAAATATTAAAACATTGAAAAAATAAAAGCATGACATTAAAAATGTAAAAATAAAAATAAAATTAACATATAGAATATTTAAAAAAAACATATTTTAAGAAAAAAATAAAAGAAATTAATGCAAAGGAATAGAAAAATTAATAAATATATAATTTATAATGATCGGATAATTAACAAACAAACAAACAAACAAATAAAAGAAAAAAAAAAAATCAAAAAACACAATAAAAACAATTAAAAATAAATAAAATAAATAATTAAAAAATCCATTTAGAAAAAGGAAAAACAAATAGTAGCCCTATGAGCCTTGGGTGGCTCAAGTCGATTTTAGGAATTGACCTAGCTCAACCAAGGCTCGAGCAGCTCCGTGCCTGCTCAAGCCCGAAGTCCCATGGCCCTAGGAGGCCAAGTCGATTCTAGGAATTGACTTGGCTACCTACAACCAAGTGGCCTCACCACTGCGCGAGAGGGGAGTTGTGTGCAACTCCCTGATCATGTAGGCCCGAGGCCTTGCAAGCCCTACGCGGGCTAGGTCGATTTCGTCTTGGCTCATGCAGGGCTCGCGGGTCCTTAGGCTTGGGTGAGAGGGGTGTTGTGTACCACTCCCCGTCCACCTAGCCTTGAGGCTCCACGAACCCTTGGCGGGGAAGGCCGATTCTTGGAATTGACATTGCCCCCCTAAGGCCCAAGGGACATGATTTTTTTAATTTTTTTTAAATGTTTTTTTTTTCTTTTTTTTTTTTAAATTTAACTTATTATTATTAGTTTTCTTATAATACTTTTTAATTTATTTTGTTCAATGTTTTTTTATTTTAATGTTTTTTTCAATTTATATATTTTTTAATGTTTTTTTTTTTTTTTCTAAAAATAATTGTTTCAATTTTATTTTTTTATGTTTTTTTATTTTATTTTCTGTATGTTTTTTATTTTGAATGTTTTTTTTTAATTTAATTGTATTTTTTTAGATTTCTTATTTTTTATTTTGTATTTTTAAGGATTTTTTTTTTTTTTAATATTGTATATTTTATTTTGTTTTTACTTTAAATCTGATCTAGATCACTTTTTGTTGGATTTTTTTGTTTGTTTGTTTGTTTGTAAATATCATTATCTTTGAATATAAAATTCATAAAAGTTTCATAAATTTGTTATCTTTCAACTTTTCTTATTTAACATGTCATTTTTAGCACAAAGGTCCTGAAATACATATTTTTTAATTATATTTATATTCAAAATTTGTATTTTTTTGTCAAATGTTTAAAATTATTATTTTTAGTGACAATTAAAAATCCTAAGCTCAAAATATTAATGTTATTATATTTTTTTTAACTTTACAAAACAAATTAAAAATTTTATTACAATAAAATATTGCAAAGAAAAAAAAACTGCATGCTTGGAAAACCATTAAAAGATAAAAATCTTAGGACAAAAAACAAGAAGAGGAATAAGACAACTTAAAAAATTGTTTTTTAATCAACATTTAAAAAAAAATTGTGCATACTTAGGACAAGAATATTTTAAGTGTCATAAATATGCCTTAAAAAAAGGTTGATGCTTTTCAAAATCCGCATGAAAATCACAAACATTAAAAAGAAATTATTCACACTTAATACGTTAGGAAATTTAAAGTGCAAAAATAAGTCCTCTAAAAAAAGAGGTTGATAGTACATCAACACTTTTCAAATTAGCATGAAAATCACTAACATTTAAAAAAAAAATGGTCATACTTGATACATAAAAAAAAATTAAGCTGTCAAAAATATGCTAAAAAAATTGTTTTCAGAATCAACACTTTACAAAATTAGATAATTTTTTTGGTACCTTAAAAAAATGGGTAATCGGTAAATTTCTCATTTGATCAATAATTATGCTCTTCTTGAAAAGTCTCTCGAACTCAGTCCAAGTTAGCTCCTCTTCTTGAACGCCTCTGACATTCTTCACATCTTCGCACCAAATGTTTGATTTTCCTTTAAGACTAAAATTAGCTATCCGTATTATCCCTTCCATCTAATTATAGCGCAAAATCTCAAATCATTATTGACATAATGGAAAAGCTAAACATTCAAACTCGGATCAATAAGTTGACCTAGACTACCTAGAACATACTAAACATTTCTTCAAACACATAGAAAGCATGTAAGCTACAAGTCATGAATGCATATTTGATCATAAAAGTCTAAGATTCACCTAAGAATCATAAAGAAGGCTCTATGCCCTCTCCATATAGTTGAAATAACACTTGTTAGTCCATATATTCATCAATCAATCGATGACTAATGATTCATGACAAGAACCATAGATGGTACACATCATATAACTAACATATAACCAGAAGATAACCAACATAGAGATCATGATAACTTAGCAATAATATCGCCAACATACTCACTACAAATAGTCATAGATCACAATAGGAAAATCACTCATATTAATTTATGAGAATCCCAACCAATCCAGGGACTTCCACATACCACCCAACCATAGGTTGTGCTAAAACAAATCTCTCTTCCATCCAATCACCCTAACACCATATTCCAAGCATGAATGTGTGATATTATGGAATAAACAAAACAAAAGCAAACCAATGCTTCCGGAGGCCAAACCACCTCAACCCGTAACCACAATGATTGCACCTCCACAATCAGAAATCGCTAAAACTAGCCAGATCGTTCTCTACCCAAGTTGTCTAGGGCTCCAGGAACTAGTAACTCAACCCACAACCTTCCAGGGCTCCAAAATGTTTGCGCAACCTCTCTAAAGGGACTAGTAACTCAAGCCACCAAGAGCTCCATAGAATTTGTCCCAACCTAGGCTCTAGGACTAGTAACTCAACCCAAGTTGTTCAAGGGATTCCACACGGGGGATTCACTGGGGGAGCAATACAATACCACATGCATTCATATTGCGGGATATATATTGAGGAAAAAATAGCATAATGTATTGGGGGAATATATAGGGGGTAAGGGTTTTTTATATTAATGGATACAAAAAATGTAGTTCAAAGTTAATGAAAAAATATAAAGGGGTGTAAAAATGTTCATGAAAAAATGGATACCTACAATATATAGTGAAAGTAGGGTTTTTTAAATTACGAAGGTTTATTGGGTTCATATTGGTAGGGGGTTAATAATGTGATTTTTAGAGGTATTTTCCAATATTTAGTCAAATTAGGGGTATTGTTTAGTATGCCACGAATGCACGTGATATGTCAAAGGTTTACTGAATGAAGCCCCCACGGGATTCCAAATCATTTCTTCCAACCCACAACCATAAGGAATTATGAGCACCAATCAGAAAAAAATCAAGTGAAAAAACCCACAGCACCATTGCTATCTAGGAAATGGCAAGGAAAGGCTAAAACCAGTATCATTCTAGGCAATCCTCCATGCTAATGAAAACACATAACTAGATAATCACATGCATATACCATGCATCCAAAAATTGGCAAGGAAAAAACACATGAAACCTATTACCTGCAAAGCAATATAGCTATAGTTGTTGATCCAACCATTTCCTTGCATTTTATTTCTTTCCTTTACCTTCTTTCTCCACATGGAATGTATGCCAAAGTGATCCAAGAATTATCCAAGATTTCTCTAAGTGTGCAAGAGTTTGTGAGAATAGAAAAATAGAAGAGAACTCCCAATACTTAACTAACAAAAATCTAAACCAACAAAAGCTGTGAACTAATCCTCATAAGCCTTTTTATCATTGAGGCCTTTATTTTCTTCATTTTTCCTATATTTTCCTTCAATTTTCCTCTCAAGCAAATCTATGTCCCTTCACCTTCCTTTTCTCCTATTTTTCTTTATTTCATAGAAAATGCCAATTATTTCCACTTTTCCTTTGCAAATTTCTATATCAATTAATTAATCACTAGTGATACCCATCACTATGTTTGTCCTAACATTCAGCTTTGAATATGTGTCCCATGACCTTGGTCTTATTTTTATTTACCTGCGAAATCAACCGTGGGTTGCTATAATCAAGTAAAAAAAATACTCACCATAGCATCCACAAGCTAATGTCTAGCTGCAGTCCACTAATAAGGTTCTTAAAGCCATTTTAACAAATATTTTACAAATGCATCATAAATATTGGGTGGCTCAGCTTCAGAAGGACTTGTGGGCATACAAAATTATCTCAAGGGAAACTACCAAAAACACTCCACATGAGTTGGTGTACAACAATGAAGTCATTGATGAGGCTCATCATTGGGTAAATATATGGACCTTAATACACCTCCAAGCTTATTAAAATCAACTCTTCTCATAATTCCTTACATGTTTTATATATATTTTTCTTAAAGAGATGAGTAAAACTAAGATGTTATGTCTAGTGGTCTAATATGCATTGGTTGCAGGTTTTTGGGAGTAAATTATGGCAATTATGGCTAAATAAGTTGTAGGAACTCGAATGAGACAAGAGGGAGAGATTATAGGAGATGGATCTTCCTCATTAAATCCTCACTCATTCGAAGATCCCTCTATCAAATCACACTAGCTTGGACTTGTAGGCATCCAAGTCATGAGGATCATTGGCAGCCGAGCCAGTGATAGTTAAGAAACAACTTATCTTAAGATTGGGAGCCAAGCCTCCCTAGATTTAAGGAAGTTGTTGGAAACTTCAGATTTATAAATAAGGAGGCCTAGAGCCTCATTAGGATTCATACTTTTTAGGGAAGATAGCTAAACACTTTCGAGTTGAAGGATTCTGACAAAACACTATTATGTATTTTTTGATATGATAATGAAATGAGCATTTCCTTGATCTAGCACTGAGTTGAATCATAGGGATGAAGCTCTTGGGTTAGGGCCCAACCCTAGCATCAAAGGTTCCCCTTACTATACATGTATGCTTAGGTTATTTCTATAGATTACTTGTTGAATTGATTTTCGCATTATTACATTACAAGTATTGATGAATTATATAAGTTTTCTTCCATTTGTACATAGCTTTAACAATAGCTTTAGAGAGATAAAGAAATACTAAAAACGCTGATAATAGGTGGATCTTGCCTCATTCTTCCCTTCAGGGACCATGGTTTGAGGAAAAACCCTCATTCAACCAAAAAAAGAATGGAATTTTGGTTTCTTATGAAATTTAGGGTTTTTCTGCTAGCTAGGTCAGCATCTTTCCATCTTCAAAGATAGGTTGCAATTTTCATTTATGGTATCTTTAGATTTGTATTAGATTTCATGGTTTGTTCACAATAGGTTGGAAAATAAATGATGAAATTCTATTTTTCTTATGTCATTGGAAACCTTTCTTGTTTTGACATGATTTATGGGTAAATGCAAACAATGATGTGTATATTGCAGGAGTTTCAATATTGTAGGAAGACCTAATATTAGTAGTCTCATCCTAACCTCACCCATACATGATCACTAAAAGCCACTAATTCCATAATCCAAGTTATCATTTCATAAGGAAAATTTTCCATGCTCGTTGAGGAAATCCAACCATCATACAACTTTGGTTTGAGTTCTAAGGGAGTCCTAACCACTTCCTTGCCTTAATACTTTCATCACTCACCTTTCCTAAGCCCTATACCACTGTCCCAATCACACCTTATGCTTTTGGCCTGTTCCTATAGAAATACAGGGGATCTAGTAGGTGCCTGTAGGATGACCTATAGTGGCCTGTTTTGAGCCCGATTTGTGAGAAATTCATCACGAAAGATAGGAGAAGACCCTCTCTTGCCTCCCAAGCCTTCTGACCCATGAAAACCATCTCTATCCAAACCTAACCCACCTGCCATACAATAAAAAAGAATTAGCATTCATGTTTCACGAAAAAGACAAAAAGAAAAACGTTGTTATGCTTATTCATATGCATAGCAATTAAGTGATTGATTATATCAGATTGCATGCTTAGGTTAGTTAGGGTTTCACTTGTGTTAGATTATAATTCTTCTGAAGAAAGGTATCTTAACAAATAGCTAGATGAGTGGTGTGTTTTAAGCATCTATTTCAGTCTTTCTTTACTGTAGTAATAGAATTTCAATTCTCTCAATTAGGGTAAAATTCTCCTTTTTCAATTGATAATCAAACTTATCCTGAATCAATAGAAGTTTGGTTTGAGAAACCCTAGTGGTCTATGGTCTAGATCAACAGTGACAAAAGAGTGGACCCATTACATATACTTGTGTATACAACACTATCACCTCCAAGTTTGTACAAACCCCAGGTTGATGAAGTAAAGTTGGTAGCCCTAGGAGTTGTAGGATTGTTGTTGTAATATTGGTGCTCATCAGTCATTTCTCTTATTGAATTTCATGTAAATACTTATAGAATTGTAGTCCAGTGAGGCTTGGAGCTTTCAAGGGAACAAGGACAATGACTTCTACAACTGAGTGAACTGGATGAGATGAGGATTTATGTTGTTCAACAAATCATTCTCATCTAGTAGTAGAGAAGTAGGGGGAATGATAATATTATCAAGAAGAAGTATATGTATTTAGGTGATTAGTCCCTCCTCTTTGATTTAGAATTTAAGTAGTTTAAGGAGAAATTGCATGCACATTGGTGAAATCCATATGAGGTTGTAGATGTCTTCGATAGCGGAGATGTGAAGATCAAAACCATTGATATGCATGGTACCTCCTTCCTGGTTAATGGACAAAGGCTCAAACTTTATCAATGACCCACTACCAGAGAGAAGTTCATTCAAGAAATATTGTAGGAGCTTGAATTAGAAATGGTAGGCAAGGAAATTACGAGTTGACTAAGGACTTGTCTTGATCTATTTCCTTTTCTTTGGAGAAAAGGAAAAAGAAAAATCATAGGAAGAATAAAAGTAAAGATAAAAATAAGGATGAATTGTGAAAAACATCTTGTTGGAATAATTAAACAAGAGATCTTCTTGAAAATTAGGTAACTGACAGGTAGATTCTCCCATAACAACTTAATAAAATGGATGTGCTAACTAATATTTAAGCAACTTGGTTTATTTCTAAAAAGAGGTCAACCTTCTATGTTTAGACTTGGTGGCATAAAAATAGATCTCTAATAGGATTCATCACCACTTTGCAGGATGGTCATTATTCTTATAGTTTTTGATCTAATAATATTTATCATTCTTTCATATCCATCCTTTCCATCCTTTTCTTCATCTTCATTTTCACCATCATCTTCACCATGATTTTCAGTATCATCATTCTCATCATCCCCCCATTGTCATTATTTCCAACATTCTCATTTTCATTTTCATTTTCATTCTTTCCCTCACCATCCATTGCTTTATTTTCATTATCTTCAAAATCATCCTTGTTCCTTTCAATATTGTATGAGTAGCATCATCAACATTTACTTCATTAGTATTAGCTTTGGTACCTCGAGAAGTGGCATCCATGGCACCAACAAAGAGTTTATGACAACATGTAAGAAATAACTATCTTACATATGAAGGTTGGATCTTTTTTGTTCTTTCTAGCATCTTCATTATTTCATCCTTTGTACCTTGAATGACCTAGTGTGAAATTACTCAATATGCATTGTTCAGATGTGTCCAAAAGTAGTTGGAGTAGCCTTTTTAGTTTCTTTGATTTTAAAGTTTATCTATATAAGTTGCAAGATTTGTTTGGAGGTTGGAGGAATACCTACAGGTGTTGATTTCTTAAAATTTTTAAACCTAAAATAAGAAGACATTATAACACATGCTTGACTTCACAGACGCATCTACAAATCGTCCTTTTTTATCATCTTTACCATGGTTCAAGTTCAAGATGATTATCTTGTTCCATATTATGGTTCTTATCTAGGTTATTATAGTAGCAATATAAGAAAAACCAAGGTTAGTACTAGATTCTAAGCAAGATCTTTAATTGTGAGATAACTAAGGAAACACTTATCTTATAAAAGGTTTATAATGTATTTCAAAAATACAATATTTTTGGTAACATTAACCCACGAACCTTATTCATGACTTTTCCACTTGTTGTAATTATTGAACTAAGTGCTTGGTTTTTATAAAATGATAGTTCTTCATCACCATTCTTGAAATTATAGCTCAATTACTTCTTCATTTCACACCATCATTAATCAGTGATTTTTTTCATTCTATATTTATCTGATCACTTTAATTCATGACTTTCTCAACATGTTATTTTATTCTATTTCTACAACTATTGTATGACCTCACCCCTTGTATCACTTCACTACATAGCCATTTCAAATTCCTAGACTATTTCCCCTATTTAGGAGTAAGGGTTTTGAGAGATCAAACCCTCTACATCATCCATATCAGAAAATTGGACCGTTAGATCAAACAGGAGTTGTGGAAATTGAATGAGTTGGAGGGTTTCCCAAAGAACAATGACAATGATCTTGATATTTCCACTTCAAAGATGCATACAAAATCACCTTTTAAAGAGAATGCAACCATAATATGTATATACATAAACAAAGTGGAAATAAACAACAACCCTGAGAAGAAAAGACACAACAGGTTGATAACAAAGTTCACCCAGCATGGGCTACGTCTTTGGGATCTACTTAATGTGGGGAGGCATCTCTCATTAATCTTCAGCAAAAATAAAATTACATGTATGTGTAAAAGATACCGTAAACATCCACTTTCGGGTATGGAATGAAAATTCACACCTCTCCTAAAGAAATGGACCATAACATTGAATTCCTGGTGGAAAATCATGAAAAATAATTGTAAACTCGATCCCTTTCTGCTTCAATCAAAATATGGACTGCTGGGAATCTCAAAGTTTCCCCAAAGATTCCTTCTCATTGGTTGACTGGAATTATGCTACTTAGATGAAAAATATGACTTCGCCAATGTAGTCCTTACGAAAAACTGAGTAAATGATTATAAAGTTGGCCTGGTTCTAAAAATGTCAAAATTTGCCCTTAGGGAATCTTTTATATTCCTCATGATTCCAAAAAGATTCTTCTTTGATTTCACTAAATATCTTCAGCTCAGATCATAAATCTGACTTCACCACTGCTCTCCTTATGAAAAATAGAGTAAAATGAGTATAAATTCAGCCCAATTCTGAAACTGGAATTTTTTTTCCCTTAGGGAATCTTTTGGATTCCTCATCATTCCACAAATATTCCTCTATACAAGTTGACCAAAGATCTAATGCTCAGATGAAAATATGTCTTTACGACTATGCCCCTTGTGAAACACTATGTAAAATGAGTATAAAGTCGGTCTAGTTCTGAAACTATCAAAATTTGGCCCTTAAGGAATCTTTTAGATTCCTTTCATATTCCCCTTCATCAGGGTTCCACTCCTCGACTTTCATCTCTACTCAGTGTTCCACCTATGCATGGGGTTTTGTGCCCCTATTCCCTTGTGGGAAATATGACTTTAAATAAAAAAACTTGGTGTTAATTTTTAAGCCAGTCTCCTAGCATAATAGTCAAAAATGTTAATTTATTGGGCTCATGGCCAATTTTGATATTTTTTTTGTTGTCTTCTATTTTTATTTTTAAAAAGTATGGAAAAACGCATTGGCCGAAATTTTGGGGTCTCCAGAAAAATTAAGTAGGTGACAATTTTTCCAGTTCCGTCCGCCAGAAACCCTCACCACAATGTGCCAAATTGTTGTCTTGGTAATTTCTGTCAAATCTAGTGCCTTTGCTAGATTTAGCCAGGCTTGCAAATTTAGGTGGCAATTCGCTAACTTTAGCCAAGGGGCCTAGTTGACCAAAACTTTGACTTGCCATAATTTTTGCATACGATGTCGAATTGAGGTTTCACTTGTGTCATTAGAAATATTGTGACGAACTATCTGATCTATCCTTGGTTTCATGGTAATCCAAGAACTTTGATTTTTGAGCCTTTCCTAAGCCCTCTTTGATCATTGAGTGTTTTGGGAGCCTCCTAGATCATTCTTCCCCACTGAGGAGCTTTTGTTCCTACAAGGGCATGAACATAATCTGCAATCTGTTGTGTTCCCTTGTCTACATAGCAAGTGCCTTGACAGACCACACTTCCTTCTCTTTAACCTTTGTTCTTCGGAGACATAAGTGATGAGTCGACCCCTGCATCATCTGCAAACCTGTCGTACAATATTTGCGAACTACGTGTTCAATTACATGACCAATCATGACCCAAGCATTTCCATTTTGCCAAGTGTTATATGACACACTCTTTGGTCAAGTGTACATCACAATAGAAACCAACACCTGGCTATCAATAAAAGGAGGCCAAAACATCATTATGTTTCTTTCATAAGTGATGGGAAAGACATCATCACTTTTACAAACATTTCACATAATATCATTTACAATAATATGATAAGCTACTATATCTAATAAAACCATCTCTCACTCAACAAAGTGAATGGGTCATCTCCATGTGGTTGATTCGCTTGTTGAACATCTTCACCAATTGATTTCTTCATAGGTGCTTTCTGGGCATAGAGTATTTGAGATGTGGCTCTCTGGTGTCCATCCTCGTTGCAGTAACTACAATGACTATTTATCCTCCAAACTTTCCCGATCTTCATGGAAAACTTATTCTCAGTGTGTCGCTGATAAGTGCTCGTGGAATCCTCACTATCACTAGAAGGTTATGAAGTGATTTCATCATCTACCATTGGCTGGTCACTTGCTATCTTTGAGCTATCCCTAAACTCCTTTTTGACATATCCAATTCCTACATAGCGAGGAATTCCTCCACTTAGATGGGATTCACAATTCATTGGCAATTAATGATGAGGCCCTCTCCTTGATACACTATTTTCTTCAGCAATTTTGATCCAATTCATGTAGTGTGTCTCTCCAAAGCAGCAAAATCATCATCATAAAAAGAACATTAAATTGAAGAATCTCTTTTTACCTCAGTCTTTTTATTCTACAACTTTTCCAAGGCCTCCTCCTTAGCTTGTAGTTGATGATACAACATCTGTTTTTACTCCTCTGTTTTTTACAAGAGTCTCCTTAGTTCTGCATTCTCCACCTAAATGCTTTGGTTGATCTTCGAGTTCTTGGAGCCATACAGTCTTTGGTTCCCTTCTCTCCTTTGCCACAATGTCTGCTAAAATATTTATCTCATCGTCTGAAGCGGAATGTAAGTCAATAGGTCCACCTTCTGCAATCCCAGGCACTACAATCTTCATCTCATCACCTCAGCCTGATCCCAAGTCAGTTGTCCAACCCTTGCAAATCATATGGTTATGATCTTCTCATTATCCTTTGAGTCATATTCTTGGCCTTGTTGCACAGTTGCAGCTATCTTTTTCTTCTCTTTTCTGTTGTTCCTCCTATGCCTCAATTATGGATGAAATTTCCAACAATGCTCCTAATTATGCCCTCATTTCTCACAATAAGTACAAGAAGGATTTTCTTCTCTTCACTTAGCTACTACTGCCCTCTTTGGGCAGTCATCTTGTTGATGCTTCCCCTTGCATTCAAGATGTATGGTCTTCACACAAGATTCATCAAGAGTTTTAGGTTCAAATAATGACAATGAATGACTCAAATAACCATGCAATGAGCCAATATATTTCATCAACATTTCAGGAGAGTCTAATGGAACATTAATTTCTAATGCTTGTTTCCTAAACGCCTTTGTAAAATTTTGAACATTTTGACCTTTATTTTGTTTCAAAGTGTCCATTCCATCATGGCATTATGTCGGTAACGCAATGGGTAAAATTGTCTTCTTAAAGCAGAAACGGACTCAGACCAATATGAAAGAAGATTACGACTACTCTTACCACCTTTCTACATTTTTCCTTCCCACTAGATAGTAGTAGTGCCACTTAATTGAAGGGATGTTAGCTAGATGTTGGAATCATCCTCTTTGATTCATTGTATGCAACAATACACTTCAACCTGTTTGATCCAAATATCTAGATTTTCTACATTAGATTCTCCACTAAACATAGATAGATCAAACTTGACATTTAGCTTGAAAAAGGGTTTCTTATGAGTTTTACTACCTCTAGAATGACGAGAAGAGGAAGAAAATTAAATTTTACTCGAGGATGCAGAGGGAGAGGGACCTTCTCCTCCACCTTCATGATTTACCAAGGCATGATAATCTAGTTCGTCTTCTCTTGATTCATTGTTTTATCATATTTTGCAACAATTTTCCCACTTTTTCTACCATGGTGTAGAAGGCCTTGCGATAATTTCGATTTTCGTTCAACCGAGCATCTTTGTCTGCCATTTTCCTTCTTCATACTGCACACCATGAGACTGGATCAAAGGACTTAAGTTTTCCTTCACGTCTTTGGAGCTTTCCCCTAGTTATCATACACTTTCAATTCACATCAACAAAATACCTACTCTCATACTAAACTTGATCTGAATCTTTCCACTTAAAAATGCATACATAATCTCATTTTAAAGAGCATGTAAGCATACGATGAATATACATAAACAAAGAAGAAATAAACAAAAACCATGAGAAGCAAAGAAACAATAGGTTGATAATGGAGTTCACCCATTTTTGGCTCTCCTCAATGTGGGGAGGCCTCTATCATTGATCTTCATCAAGAATCAAATTATATACATGTACAAAAGACACCTTATAACTCCACTTCCAGGCTGATGGCCTAAAAATGGAACCCTCTGGTGAAGAAATGGACTACAACATTGAATTCCTCGTAGAAAGTCATAAAAAATGACTGTAAACGTGACCCCTTTTGTTTCAGTCAAAATTTGGACCTTCGGGAATCTCAAAGATTCCTTCTCACTAATTGCCTAGAATTATACTACTCAGATGACAAACATGACTTCACCATTGTGCTCCTTACGAAAAACTAAGTAAAATGAGTATAAAGTGGATATTGTTCTGAAACTATCAAAATTTTCCCCTCAGGGAATCTTTTAGATTCCTCATGATTCCACAAAGGTTCCTCTCTACAAGTTGATTGAATAGATGTTTCTTAGATGATAAGTATGACTTCACCATTGCGCTCCTTGTGAAAAACTAAGTAAAATGAATATAAAGTCAGTGTGGTTCTGAAACTATCAAAATTTGTCCCTTAAGGGAATCTTTTAGATTTCTCATGATTCCACAAAGACTATTCTCTGTAAGTTGACTGAACATCTTCTACTCAGATGACAAATACGAAGTCACCATTGTGCTCCTTGCAAAAAATGAGTAAAATGACTATAAATTCAGCCTAGTTATGAAACTACCAAAATTTGGCCCTTAGGGAATATTTTATATTCCTTACATAATCCCATATGTCAAGGTTCTGCTCCTTGGTCTCTATGCCCACTCAGGTTTCCACCTCTGTATTGGGTTCCGTGCCCTTGTTCCCTTGTGGAAAATATGAGTTAAAATAATAAAAAGTTGTCGTTAATTTTTAATCCCACCTTCCTAGAAAAATGGTTTGCAGTATTAATTTGTTGGGTTGTATGCCAATTTTATTTTATTTTTTGTTATTTTTTTATTTTTAAAAAATATGAACAAAATTCATTGGCCAAAATTTCGGGGACACTGGAAAAATTAAGTAGGTGACAATTTTTCCAATTCTAGTTGCCAGAAACCATTGTCACAAAGTGCCAAATTGTTGCCTCATTAATTTCCGCCAGATTTAGTGGCTCCACCATATTTAGTTGGGCTTCCAAATTTAGTTGGCACTCTGCTAACTTTAGCCAAGGGGCCTAGTTGACCAAAGCTAAGTGGCCATAATGTTTGCATACGATCTTGGATTGAAGTTCTATTTGTGCCTTTGGAAATCTTGTGACGATCTCTTCTATATGAATTTGATTTCATGGTAATCAATGAACTTTGATCTTTAAGCCTTTCCTAAGCCTTATTTCATCATTGAGTGTTTCGAGAACCATCTGGATCAAAGAATGGGTTGATACTAGAGACTACAAGTTGGATTCCCTTCGTCATGTGCTTTCATGGTTTTCATACTACAATATCTTAGACCTTTGTTGAAGGGATTGACAGAAGAGTTGCATGGGTCAGTAATTTAGTAATAGTTGTTACAAAGGATTCCATAGCTCAATCCATTGGCCTCTCGTAGGAGGGAGAAAATTTATTTAAGAACATAAAGGTAAAGCAAGGGGCATGGATTAAGTTCATTGTTAAATATGAGCTTGAACCACACTGGAGGAAAGGAGTCGGTGACACTACATTATGGAAAAATGGTGCAATTTTTTGTGTCTTGCGAAAATTAGTTACATGTGAGGGTCGATATGCCATCAACTTCCTTTATTACATTATATTTTTTATACATTTTGAATGTAACAAGCTTATTAATTTCCCTTCTTTCCTCTATAGAATTATAGGTTGCATGGTTGAAGGGGTACAATGAAATTTTCCAACACAAGTTAGGTATGGATTGTATCATTATGGTCTTATTAAGATGTTAATCAATGAGGAATCAAAGAAGAGGGAGACCACATGGGAAAATATTATGTCTACAAACCAACTTGGAAACCCTTGTGTGGTTACTATGTTAAAGGCAAAATTTCTCAAAGAAGCCCCGGTAGAAAAGAAACAAGGACATGTCCATGTTGAGGGCTAAGAACAAAAGGGCACTATGGAAGAAGCCCTGGAATTGGGTGTTACAAAGTCTGAGAAATAGAAAGTGTAAAAGTCTCAATCTTTCATTCCCACAAGGAAAATTATGAGGAGTGTGGTAAAAAAGAAAACAAGTACCCTATCCTCTCCTAAACCCTACATATCATTCATGAATCACCTTAGCAACTTTCCCTAGTGAATAATTTACTAGAGTCATCTACTTCCCATTCAATTAATGAATTTTTCCATGTCCAAGAGTCTTTCATTCTAGAGACATGTCATATTCCTGCTAAGGATCAAAGCTCTATTGGTGTTATAACTCCTAAAGAGAAATCTATAGATTTTTCTAAAGCTTTGCTAAATCTTACAATGAAAAACTGATATTCTATCTAGAAGAAGAATTTTGTGTCTAAGTAGGCCTAGGTGAACTCACCAGTCTATATAGTTACTACCTCTACAAACCTTCTTGTTCAAGACTTTGAATATGCATATGAAATCTAGGATCCTTTATATTGTGAATCTTAGGTAAAGGAGAAAGTTAAGAAAATAAAAAAAAATGAAGCAGAAGATTAGAGAATAGAAAATTCTTGACAAACATGTGAAGACTGAAAAAGCCACACTATAAGCTAGAAACAAAGAACTTAGAGAAGAAATTTAGAAGCTTTCAGGGGAGAACAAGAAACATGCTAGGATGGCTAGGAATGCCATATGAAAAATTTCTACCTATAGGTTCATAATGCAAAAAAAAATTTTGAAGGACATGCAAAAGATGAACAAGACTTGTGTTAACATCAATATTGGAAAGTGAAAAGCACAGCCCCAATTTAGTCAAATGTTTTGTACCCTATACAAAACTATCTGAGAGAATCAGTGGAATCATATACAGTTTTGTCTTTTTGGGTGAGGAAACATAGAATCTTAGTGTTGGGGGAGATTTTTGGGGTTATAAATAGAAGACATTTTTCTACTAAAGCATCCCTCCTAGTATTCTCTATACCCTTCTTTTGCAACCCCATGCTCCCTTTTCGTATGCAATAATGGATTATTACACTAAACTAGACAATCTAAAAGGTCATGAGGAAAATATTTAAATTATGCCAGAAAAAAATTTGTTTGAGTGCATTGATAAAGATTGATTATTTTTCAAGGCTTATTAATGAAATTTTGTAGGTCCTACAACCCTTGAAGGGTCCTACAACTAAGTTTTAGGAGGAATAGTGTATACAAATTCCAATGATCGCACAACAAATGGGCCCTTGAAGTGTGGCACTTGTACACCTTGTCACTTGAATGTGAACAATGGTCACAACCTGCACACCCTATGATCACCTCATTTCGAAATCCTCTCGACAACATCTAAGACTCAAAGATCATTTGGTCGAGTGTTATGATAGATCATTCTAGTTTACTCTAGTTTTAGGCAACATTATTATCATCCCAATATGAGATTTGAGGTGGCTGATATTCCCTTTCTTTTTGTTATGTATCAAGATCAATCATGGCTTTATTTAGTTTTAACATGAATTATAAACTATTAGTGATAAGTCTAACACTAGGCATGAGATAGGTTAGTAGTCATATTACTCGAACGTTTTTTTGTTTAATTTTGCAAAACCACTCACCATGACCATTGGGTTAGATATTGTTGGATGAATTTATTTAAGGACTATGGATTTCATAGTACACATGATGATGCCCAAGTCTTACAACATGTTGTTTTATGCTCTCTTTGTGATTTAACCTATCATGAAGGAAACACTATTGGTTGGATTGGGCCCATCAACTCAGTGCATTTCCTTCTTGTATCATTCTCATTTTAATGCTTATATATGTTTGTTTTTAGTGTAGATATGAAACTTGTATTTGTTTCAAGTAGTGTTTAAATGTGTTTCAAACATTAAGGATTGAATAATCAATATATTTTTGTGTTAGTTTTATCAGATTTCTTTTTCTTTGGAAATATTGAATATGAAGGTCAAATGTGTGTATACCTAGACCAATTTGTATACGATCTAGGGATCTAAATCAAATTTAAAGGAAATAACATTTACAATTGAGAATACAACATTTTGATGATTTACTATAGATCTTGGATTATGGTTTACCATAAAAGTACGATCATAGTTGTTTCAAGATTGTTAACCTTTGACTAATAACATGATACATGTTATTTGAATCATTTCAACTTGCATGCATCAATTGACAATACAATGGTTACCTTAGACAAATATGTGTATTTTATTTTATTTCAATTAGTTAAAAAATCTATCTTGGGTTCCTCTATTTTGTTGAATGTATGAATAAAGAAAATCCATGAATGGTATTGCGAAATGTATTTAAATTGAAGCTCTTTGTGCATTAATGCTTGTGGGTGATATGAGAAGTGTGTATAGGATTTATTTAATGCTATTAGTTATCTTAGTTTTAGATTTGTATATTTTTGTAAATATTCATATGATTTCTTATCAGTGTTAATTATGAGATCTAAACTTCCAAGTGTTGTTTATGCTTTGTTTCTCATTCTTTTAAAAGCAATCTATGTGAGATATTCTTTATAGTTTGTGGAACTCATTTAGAGCTGTGATTTGAAGTATTTTTTTTTTTAATTTAAACATATGTTATTATGTTAAATTTAAAAAAAGATGAGTCCTTAATCATGGTATGACCCTAGGGGAAGCTTAAGACTAGCCACCTCTTCCTTTTATAAGTGTGTGACTAACAACATTTCCTGGTTAAGTAGGAGCTACTTGATAGAGCATAGGTTTCTTATCATGAGTGTGTAAAATCCATAGAGTCTCAAGTCATTTTTCCTGTGGAGAACTGAGAGGGAAATAGGCCAAACGACCTATGAGTAGCCAACATTGAGAACCCATATTGAGTCCTACGTCTTCTATCCATTGGAGAACTGAGAGGATTGTAGGTCAATTGTGCCAAGAGGAGTCAACATTGACGACTCAATGGTCCTTTAGTTAGAGAATTTAATTTTTTTAGTAGATAATTGTCACATAAGGTACATTGATCATTTGCAATCCAATAGTTGACTCTATGATGGAAACCAAATTGATAGAAGCCTCGATTTTATCTTATGTGAGACTTTATTTGATAGATAGATAGATCCTTAGCTTAATAGGTCTCTGTGGTTCCCACCTCTACATAGATTATGTCATGTCTCTAAGCCTATGACTCTATATTGACAAAGTAAATTTTGAGTAATACTTTTGTCAATTATACCATCAAAAAAGTTGACCATGGTCAACCATGCTAGAATAATGATTAACGATAGTCATATATAGTTGGACGTTGACAATAGTCAACAATGGGAAAGTAAACTCAGTGATGGGAAAATACACTCAACATGGTCAAACATGGATAATAAGTTCAACAATATTCAAACCATATCAACTATATTCAACCATGTTCATTATGGCCATACATACTTAGTCAACAATGGCCAACCATGTTTGGCCATGGTTTAAGAGGTCAATATTTTCATCCTTTAGAAAACTATAAACATCCATATAAATCATGGTCGGCCATGATGAATTTGTTTAAAGGATGCTTGGCCATAGTCAATGTGATCAACATAATCAATGATGGTATGTTATGTTCAACCATATCTCACATCGTCAATTTTCAACATTAATCTTACATTGTTAGATTAATGCCACATAAATACATTATTATATTTATGGTTGACCATGGTAAACCATGGTAAAAAAATGGTTAACCATAGTCATCTATAGTTATACATTGACAACCATGTTCACTCAGAGTAAAACCTAGGTGACCATACTCAATTATGGTAAAATAAGCTCAGTGCGGGGAAACATGTTGAACATGGTAAAAAAATACAATAAGTACAACCATAGTGAAACCATCTCAACAATATTCAATCATGGTCACCATGGCTATACATGCTTTACCTGGTCAGCCATGGCCAACCATGTTTGACCATGGTTTAAGAGGTCAACATTTTCATTCATAATCAACTATAAACATCCACAGGCAACATGGTCAACCATGATGAACTTGTTTACTGGATGCTTGGACATGGTTAACATGGTCAATACAATCAACCATGGTCATCCATGTTCAACAATAGCCAACATAGCTAATTGTCAACATTAGTATTGCATTTTTAAATTTATGCCACATAAATGCTTTATTATTTTTATGATTGACAATGGTAAAATATGGTAAATAAATGAATAACCATATTGATTCAACTATAGTCAACTATGGTCACCATGGCCATACATACATTACTTGGTTAATCATGGCCAACCATTTTTTACCATGGTTGGAGAGGCCAACATTTTATTTCATTATCAACTATAAACATCCATAGACAACGTGGTCAACCATAATGAACTTGTTTAAAGGATTCTTGGGAATGGTTAATGTGGCCAAAATAATAACCACGGTTAGTAATGTTTAACCATAACACATATGGCCAATTGTAAACATTAATGCTATGTTTTTAGATTAGTGCCACATAAATACATTATGATATTTATGTTTTACGATGGCCAACCATTATAAAAAAAGATTAACCATTGTAATCTATAGCTATATGTCGAAAAGCATGTTCACTCACAGTAAAGCATAGGTTTCCATAGTCAAAAATTGTAAAATAAGCTCAGTGATATGCAAAGATTCTCAACATTGTCAAACATGGACAGCAAGGTCAACTATTGTCAAACCATATCAACTATAGTTAACCATGGTCACCAAGGTCATGCATAATTTACTTGGTCAATCATGGCCAACCATACATGACCATTATTTTAGAGGTCAACATTTTCATCCATTATCAACTATAAACATCCTTTGACTACATGGTCAACCATTATGAACTTTTTTAAAGGATGCTTGAACATGGTTAACATGGCTAACATAACTGATCGTGCTCATTCACGTTCAACAATGGCCCACATGGTCAATTGTCAACATTAATGTTAAATTGTTTGATTAATGGCACATAAATAAAATGTTATATTTATTGTTAATGATGGTCAACATTAATGTAACATTACTATAACAATGTAATAATGGCCAAGCATAATATTTCTTCTTAATCCCCAATCAACCATGGTACTCATTGTTAATCATGGTCAACTGAGGTCAACCACATTTTACCTTGACAAATAGTGGTCAACCTTATTCAACCATGGTCAAACCTATTGACCCATTTCAACCATTAATGGAAACATTTTTCTAACATTAATGTAACATTAACACTATCATCAATCTAACATTACCCATTATGAAGCATGGTTGACAATGGTTAACCATGGTCAATATTAATATAACATTATAACAATGGTCAACATTAATGTAAGATTATTAGATTAATGTGACATTAATACATTGTTACATTAATGGTTGACCATGGTCAACCATTATCAACCTTGGTCACCTTTGTTTAACCTTAGTCAACCTAATCAAACCTCTTTAACAACAATCTATATCATCAACATTTTTAAGCCATGGTCAACCATGGCCAATGAATCCACCCCCCACACATTGGTTGTCAACTAGCACAACCACATTAGTAAATGTGGTTGATATATGATGATCGATGATGTCCACTAGCGTATATGAGGGCCACATTTACTAATGTAGTTGAGCTAGTTATTATATGAAAATTGTTTCATTACTTTGGTGCATACTCACATTATTATCATGATAGATTATCGTTATCAACAAAAGGAACACAATTTTTTGGATTTACATCTACACTATATTAGTAAAATCATATAAATTATATAATTAGTAAATGTTCGTAAGTATTAAAACATTTACTTCTTGATATATTTTATGCTGACAAAATTAAAAGAAATTATAAAATTTACTAATTCTAACTTAATTTTAAATTATTATTATTGTTGTTAATTATAAAAATAATTAATATATTAGTTAAACACATGTACATAAATATATATACATTTAAAAAAACTTATAGCAATATTTTTAATTATGGAGATTCACTCTCACTTCAACATGATGATTGTGTTGTTGCTGCTACAACACATTCCAAAAATTTCACTACCTTTAGATTTTGGAACCTTCTTCACTATCATATCTAGTGTCATCTTGATTTTCAAGTTTCATATTGTGTCATTCTCTATGTTTTAAGTGTTCTTGAATGTTATCAAGTGTCTTCACATTGATTATAACATCTCTAGTGCATTTCATGGTGATAACATATTTATTGTTGTACAACAACAATTTTTTGTCATAGTTGCACACACTTCACATGTTCTACTTGGGGAATGCGTGTAAATTTATTTTTTGATGTAAACTTATCATTTTTCAAGCTTCTCTAATTGTTCGCGATGAGTTGGTATGTGTTTCAAATGGGTTTATGTATAAACTCATCTTGTTCAAACATCACCCTATACTCTAGACTTAGACAAATTTTTGTTGCAAAATGAACCTGTCGAGGTTAGGAGTACAAAAATTCACTCACAAGCCTTCAATGGAAATCCTTCATTGTTTCGAAGTGTGCCATGCACCCTCCAATAGCACAAATTGTACTCCTTAAGCCCTTTCCCCTTCCATGTTTTGAATTATACCCCTTTGAGAAATTGAATCTTCCTTTAGCCCACTCCTTTGACCTGAAGGAATGTGCCCTCCTTGAGTGCATGAGCATAGCTTGAAAGCCTTAAGCTTCACCCTTCTGCCTTCCAGGATGCACCATGCAACCTCCTAACCCTTTGAGCACATGAGCATACTACAAAGGAACGATGTTTTACCCTTTAGCCTTCAGGCTTGTGCCATGCATCCTCCTGGGCATCTTAAGCGCATGAGGACACCTTGAAGGCTTGAATCCTTCATTATTTAGCCTTCAAGAGTTTTCCTTTCACCCTCCTTCTCTCCCTTGAAATCACAACACAGTTAGGAAGCCTAAAGAATTCCTCTTAATCCTTTGGACTTGCGCCATGTTCCCTACCTTGATTACCTCTTCCTCTTGAACACATGAGCACATGTTGAAGCCCTGAAGCCTCCCCCCTTCACCTTGTTAACCTCTCAAAGTGCACCCTTTCAGCTAGAAGCTCTACTTTCTCTTTCTAAATCACACTATTAAGACATGGATATAAAATACACATTGAACATGTTAGAAATAGAAAATCTACATGAAACATGTCAGAATAAGAGCTTTTCATGCTAATGGTTGCTTGTCATTAGTGATTACAAATACCTGTAGATCGGGTTCATCATTGCAAGCATGAATTGAGAAGATAGGATAAATAAGGAAAACAAAGGAAGCATCAAATAAAAAAGAACACATTCAATCTTGATGATCACATACCTTTAAGACTCCATTAGATCAAAGACCCTTTGGAGGGTGAAGACATCAACAATTGAAGCTGCATGAAGAATGAAGACACGAGTGGCATACATGTCACAATTTAGGAAGGTCCATGTCATCAATAACTATTAGTCCTATTCATCAAACATAGTGACATGTCATGTCTTCATCACGTGATGATGTGGAAGTTATGATGTAATTTTGTAATCATTGTAAAGAAAAATAAGTGGAAGTCCAAGAGTCATGTATGGACAAAAGAGTCATGGATGTTCAAAAGGAATGTAATACCAAAATTCATATGTAATTCTAGAAGTCATTTGGAAGGCCAAAGGTTCTACAAGTCCAAATGTCATTAGGAGTTGGAAAGTTAAGAGTCACGGGGATGTGAAATGTCATGCCTCAAGTTATAAATGGATCCTCATTTCTCATCTAAAGGAATTTTAACCTTGTCTTCTCCCACAAAGAATTATAGAGACAAAGTTAGTACTTTTGGGGAGAAATTACTCGCTCTAAAGCTCCCCCATTGGAGCTAGTGATGTTGATTGTATTTATGTATCTTGGAACTTTTTCTTAATACTCAAAGCCTTCCAAGACAACACATTTTCACACATGGATTGTGAATGTTTCTAAGGGTATTTTTTGGATGTTTATGATTCATGTTTATTTCAAAAGTACTATAGTAATTGAACTATTTTGGTGGCATCAGCGTTTAACTTATTAGAAGTGTGTTGTAATGTTTATAATGATCATCGCATGTATGCGAACTGTTTCGCTTGATGTTAGACAAGTCTTTCTCATCCATGTGTGACTCCACTAGGGTAGTACTATTATTTCTCTCTTATATGATCAATTTATTTTCATTTTTTCACTAAGAGAATCTTGATACATCAACAATAGAAAATTCACAAGGCATAGCTAGTTGCTAATTCAAAAGAACATTTATGCCTCTCTCTCTTGCTAACAACTAAATACAAGGAATATATTTAAGTAAATAATATTTGGGTCATATTGTGGATGGGACTCCTACACCAAATAGTGTGAGGTCTAATTGGGACCTTTTATCGGGGAGATCCCCTGTATGTTAGCAACATATAGCATTTTCAACATTCATGCACTAGAAGGAGGGAAACCACCTTTTTATAATTGACCACTCCATAGATCCTAACCATTCATCTTCTAGAGAAGGTAGCAAAAGTTCGAGTACCATTCCAACTCCTATTTATGAAGTAGGAGGGTCTTCTTACCCTAGCTTGGAGTTGACATACAAGGTTACCTACAACCAAATATAGGCACTTCGACCTTTAACCCGTCGATTTTCAAAGGAAATCAATTTTCTTCCAATTGTAAAAAAATACCATGTTACCCAAATAATAAAGAAACAACTTGTACTGGTATATTAGTTTCTATAGTGGAAGATTTGGTTTTTTTCACTCTTGAAGAGTTAGTAGAATCCTCCAAAGTTATAATGCAACAAGATCGACTTCCACCATTAACGAAGGGTACGAAGATAAAAATTTCCTTTCTGACAACATTTTTGATAGTATAAATGGTGAAGGAGAAGTCTCCTCAGATTCAAAGAAGAAGGAGGAACCCATAAATGAACACATGGCTGACCAAGAATTGGATTGGATAGCCCAAGTGCCTCTCGGTGTTCAAGAAAATCTCCATAAGATATCTATACATCCGAAAAATTTTCTATCAAATTTTGATCCAGATAAGAAGAGAGAGGCAAAATATATTTATGATTTCTACATGCATCTACGAATGATGGAGGTAAGATGCGATGATGTTGCTTACAAAATGTTTTTTTTTATGTTAGAAGGTACAGAAACAACATGGTACCACAGTCTTCATGTCAATACAATCCATAGTTGGAGGGAGTTTAAGAAGCTATTTCTACATAAATTTGTTGGTGACAAGACTCCTGTCATGTTATTGAAAGAGCTCAAAAACAATAACATGGGGGAAAAGGAGAATACAAAATATTTAAATCAGAATTTTAATCGCATATTTAAAAAGCTTCCCTGAGGCACAAAGCTGCATGATTCAATTATTTTTATTATTACACAGCTATCATGCCCACTAACATTTCCTCATTTGTTAAAGGAGCTGTAAAGAAAACATTGGCTTTAAAAGCAATCATTGTTGAGAAAAACTTGTTATTATTGGATTTATTAATAATGACAATGAAATAAAAGACTCCAAGGAAACTGGTAAGAACTCTCAACCTTCATCAATTCACGCTAAATAAAATGAATCATCAAATATTGAAATCTTGAATAGGGCAATAAAAGAAATTTCTAATGAAATTTCAAAATTGAAGAGAGGTTCAAGAGAGACTTATACTAGTAGAAAGCCTCCCAAGTCTTTCTCGTTTCGAAGGAATAATGATAACAATAATAAAAACAATTAGCCTACCAAGTCTGCCCCGAGCTTGAATGTTGTGCTAAATATATAAAATATGGGTATGGAAAACTATTTCTCTTTCCATCAGGAATATCATTCAAAAAATAAAAGACCACAATAGGACCACAACAATAATTCTCTGGCTGTACACATTGCAAATTCCTTATTACCAGATGAGTAGTCAGAACAAACAGAAGAAACATAAGAACCTACATCAGCTAAAGAAATTATTGGTATTGGACATGCAGTGAATGCTTTTAATTATGTTGTTAATGTTGATAAGAAAATTGTTGAAGCATAACCACAAAATGAAGCCCTTCCCTCAGAAGGAAAATGGTAGGTATATTTAAAGGAGTGAAGGGCCCATTTTTTAACAGGAGGTGACAAGATAGAAACTGAAGGAACACAAATTGAGAATGGTCTCAGCGCCTAGGAAATCCTGCTCAAAATGCTTAAGGAAATTCTAGATATGAAACTAATTCTAAGATCACTTCCTCCAGCAATAAGAGTAATTCTATCGCTCTGGAAGTGTAAAAAATGGAAACTCATGTAGACACTTCAACACTACCTTCTAAAGGTGAAACAATTGAGTATAACATCATTCAATATTTGAAGAGAGATGGAGCCAATTAAAATAGCATGCCAACATGAACTACTAGTCCAAGCCTTTTCACAACCTTTGTCAGGTGATAAATCTTCTTCCTCTCATAAGGTGTCTGAAAAGTCTTCTGGTTCCCTTGAATTTGTAGTTAATAATGTAACATTATAATCAAACAGTCTGTGCCCTCTGTTTTTATTTACTTTTGAATTTTTTAACGACAATGTCCATAATTGCTTAGTCGATTCCAGTGCATCTATGAATGTAATTCCATTATCTGTTGCCAAGAAAATAAATGCTAAATGGGACAAAACCAATGCACAAATTATTCAATTGGACAGATCTCTCGTCTAAGCTATTCGTGAACTCAGAAATGTTCTTATCTTATTATCATTTGATCAATGAGTTCACAAATGTATAAATATTGTAATTGTGGAAATCCCCAAAGCCTATGGCATACTCCTCTATAGAGGTTGGTCTAGAAAACTACAACGGTATTTTTCTCTAGATTGGTCACATTTATCACTTCCATACAAGGGAAAGAATAATGATATTCGAGTGGAAAGTGAACCATACACGAAACACACTGTGACACCACATGAGGGCCATAATGAGCATGTTTCCTTGATTTAATCTGTAGAAATTGTTTCCTTAAAGCCGAGCTCGAGCATTATAAAGAAAAACCATGAACCACCGCACCATTTACACAGTTAGAGATCCTTTCTCATTCTCGAGCTTGTCCAAATGAATCGTGTAATATAGATGTACATAGTAACACTAATAATGGTGTAAGAAGCAACTTGGTAGCTAATAAAATTTGGATTTTATACTTTGATGGTTCAAAGAATCAATATGGCTCTAGATCTGGTTGCATACTTATAGACCCATGTAACAAGAAGCATGTCCTTTCATTCCATTTGTAGTTCAAGTGTAAAAATAATACTATCAAATATTAAGCACTCATACTTGGATTGAAGAAAGTCATCAATCTGAAGGTATAATTTCTCAGGGTAATTGGTGACTCAGAGGTGGTCACTCATCAAGTACAGGATACTATGCACTGTGTTTCACTGAATCTTGAAAACTACTAGCAAGAGGTATGGCGCTTAATTAATCATTTTAAATATTTTAATATTATTTATGTTCCTAGGATTAGAAATCGTGCAATAGAAGCCTTAGAAAATGTTGGCACTAGGATGTCTCCATTGAAAAATGGTTTTTGTATTGAAATTATATTTAAACAATTTGTGTCTAATAACATCACTAATTAACATGTTTTCAATGATGACCAACATATCCTACACTTTGTGGCTAGTGCAGATGTAATCAAAGATGCTTCCATAGAAGAGGATGAGAATGATAAGGCTTTGCAGGAGGCATATAGTGTAATGAAAAGAAACATTATGTCTAAGGGTATGGTGTCCCAAGAAAATTTCTATGAGCTGCAAAAATGATTTAGAGGACCGATCAATACAAAGACTTAGATTTCAAAGTTAGCATTTGAAAAAATCAATCTAGGAACACAAGAAGATCTGAAATCTATGAACCTTGGTACTTGTTTCTCTCCACATGAATGAAAAGTTTTTATCTTCTTATTCAAATAGTACCATGATGTATTTTCATGAACATATGATGAATTAAAGACTTATGACACTCGTATTATCCATCACGTCATTCCCATAAAAGAAGGGGTAAAACATTTCCAGCAGAAACTAAGGAAATTCCATCCAACAATGGAACCCCTCATCTAGAAAGAAACGAGAAAATTGTTGGATGCTTAGATCACTTTCAAATTCATTAAATCCACTTCGATTTCAAATTTGGTCCCAATCAGAAAGAAGTCTAGTGAAATAAGGCTATCCGTAGATTTCTACAATCTCAATCAAGCATCTGATAGACATAATTATCCAGTGCCATCAATGAAACAAATCCTGTAGATAATATATGGATCTAAGATGTCTTCTCTACTAGATGGTTTATTTGGTTACAATTAAGTGATATTAGTGGAACCTGATCAATTGAAGATTACCTCCAAGACTAAATTGGGAACATTTTCTTTCAAGAGAATTCCATTTGGGTTTATCAACACCGATGCTACCTTTTAACAAGTGATGGACATCACTTTCTCTGGACTTCTTGGTCAAAGTGTAGTTTTTTCTGGATGATGTTACTATGTTTTCCAAAAGAAGTTTAGATTATGTGCATCATTTGAAACATATATTTGAGTTTTGCCGAAAATATTGGATTTCTCTCAATCCCAAGAAAAGTCTCTTCGGTGTGTGAGAAGGGACTCTCTTAGGGATCATCATTACAAAGAGTGGAATTAAATTCAATCACAAGAGGCTCAAAGACATTATGCAAATCCCATTCTCAGTGAATAAGAAGGTTATGTAGTATTTCCTAGGAAAAATCAATTTATTGAGAAAATTCATCTCTAATTATGCTGATATAGTAAAGCCTATACAAGAGATGATTAAGAGATATGCAACATACAAATGGGATGACTGGGAAAAGGAAAAATTTTCTCAAATAAAGTAGGCTATTTCTTATGCACCTGTGTTATTCATTCCATACTATGGAAAATATTTTTGGCTCTATGCCCTTGCTTCATATGCATCTATTATGAATGTATTCACTCCAAAGGATATTGAAGGTAATGAGTGTCCTATTTCTTTTATGATTGCTAGTATACAGGGGATGAAATTAAATTATCCTACCATCTATAAACAAGCATATGTTGTATACAAGGCAATTATGTATTTCAGGCCCTATCTTTTGAGATCTCACACAATAATTTTGTGCCACATCTAATAGTAAGAACACTCTTCGTACAACAGGAGTTAGGTGAGAAGAGTGAAAACTTGATGACCTGATTATAAGAATATGATCTGGAATTCAAACCACTGCATACCATAAAGGTTCATGGCCTATGCAAACTAGAACTCAAAGCAATAGATGCTACCAAGCAAGACATTTCAAGTTGGGAGCAGGAGATTGGATTATTTCCGCTGCATCTTTGTGTATATGGTTATCTCTGTAATTTTTTGCGTTCCTGTTTAAATCCAGATCAGAGATAGAAATGTAAAATATTGAACATGTTCCTCATTCCACGTCTACAACACCATGGTAATTTGAATGACAAAAATTTATAGAGAATGGAACCTTGTCCACGCACTTATCAAATAAACAAAAGATGAAAATTCATTTAAAATATCTATCCTACTAGCTAGTTCATGGATTTATTTTAAGAAAGCACCACAATGGTGTCCTGTTAAGATGCCTTGAGCCACATGATTAAGAGAATGTACTCAAATACTTGCATAATGGAATGGCAGGTGGTTACTTTTCATGTGACACTACATGACATAAACTTATGAGGGTTTGTTATTATTTTCCTACTATATTCAAATATTCTCACGCTTATGTCTGCAAGTGCCCAAATCATCATAAATGTGATGATCACAATCATAGGTCAGTCACCCCGCTACTACCAGTAGAAGTTGAGGAACCTTCCCAACAATAGGGCCTTGATGTCATTGGAGAAATATTTCCCCACTCGTCAAAGAAACACAAATATATTCTGACAACGACAAACTAGTTCACTTAGCGGTTAGAATTAGTTCCCTTGAGACAAGTAAATGACTACGAAGTCATCCAATTTTTGTGACAAAACATTAGAACTAGGTTTGGCATTCCAACATCACTTGTCTTTGATAATGCGACTTACTTTTCAAAATTGAAACTTTATGAATTTGGATTAGAAAATTGGATTATTTTAAAGCATGCATCTAATTATTACCCATAGGAAAATGGTTAGAATGAATCAACAAATAAAATCCTTATCTGCATAATCAAGAAAACAATCTTCTCTGAGAAAAGCAACAGGCATAACACTTGTACGAATGCATTATGGGTTCAAAGTGTAACTACTAAACCTTCCCTTAATACCTCGTCATACATTTTGGGTTATGGTAAAGAAGTTATCTTACCCTCGAACCTATATCTCCCAGCCCTACAACTCTCACAAGAGTCACAAGGTAGACCTTTCCTTCTGGTTCAGAGAAGAATAGACACTTTACTCAAAATTGAGGAAGAAAGGCTCAAATCCAAAGAGAGATTTATTTTCTACCAAAAATGTGTAAATTGATGGTTTGATAAGAATTCCATATGGGAAAATAACTCTGATGTGGGTGACCTAGTATTGAAGTGGGATAAACCCCATGAAGAGAAAGGAAAACACTTGAAGTTCCAAATTTTTTGGATTGGACCATTCATTGTCGAAGAAAATCTCGTTAATAATACATTCAAGCTAAGATCCTTAGACAGGAGGATTGACCCCCTTCCTATAAATGGCCGAGATCTAAAGCATTATTTTCAATAGCATCCACAACCTACACTTCTTATATATTTTTTTCTTTTCTTTTTCTTTTTATTTTTATCTCTATTGGTTGTATAGGTATTGAGTTAGTTGTTTGTTTTCATTTCATGTTTATTGGTCATTGTACCTAAATAAGACCCTGTGTAAAAAGTGCATGGCTCAAAAGGAATTTGTGGTGGAATAAAAGAGAAGTGTGATAACCACAACACTTGGCTATTTGTTTATTCTCCTATTTTTGGGAAAATTCCATAGGTTGAGCTAAGTATGGATGGAAAATACAATAGACCCAAAAGGAGAACCTTGAGGGAACCTATTAGATTTGTGCCTATGATAGTATCTAAAGTACTAAACTTGGTGTAAATCTAGTTGTGTTTTAATGGTTGTCCAATCAAGTAGAGAAAGGATAAGGGGAAAATCTAAAGTGAGCAAACCTATATCACAGGTCTTAAAATACTTCTCTGAAGGGGAAACCTCCTCTTCTATAATTAATTTAGGATCCCTATTCAGTCGTTGAAAATAATAAGTGCAAATGCACAGTTCTATTAAATCAGTAAATAAAGGGTGAAAGAAGAGAAAGGCTTCCTGCGCAAGGAGGTGAAGAAAGCGACTTTATCAGGGTATTGTTTAGGCTCACAGACAGTGAAGCAATGTTTATTCTCCTAAAGTGACTCCTTTGGGGTACTATCAACGCCTGTTAGTGTTTTCGGGAAAACTAGTGTCTTTTTGATCTGCTAGTCCCACTAGGATTGGCAGCCATCCTAGAAACAAACAATCAAAGCAATTTGTGATTTCCTCTATGTATGATAGATAAGAGAGAAGCAAAGGGACCAACCTGGATCTTCCGCTTGACTCCTTGCTTGATTTCTCTCCCCCTTAATAGAGCTTGAAACTCTTCTCCTACTTATCGCACTTAGAGAATACCTATCAAAACAAAGTAACAAAACACCATCAAAGCATCTCAATCTATTATATCATAAAAAATGCAGAATTAGAAATACATTGAACATACAATAGCATTCACAAAGAACAAGATTTACATATACATGATTGTATAGAGGAAAACTCAAAGAACTTTAATAAAATAGAAGGGATAATTACAACCTAGCTTTCTGATCTAGCATCATCCTCCCAGCATCAAAGCCCTCTTCACCTCATCAAAAGCAAGATCACCCAACAATACAATGCTCTTTCTCAGATACAAACTATCAACACTTCCTTACAAACTATAGAATTCCAGCCTTTAGATCTCTTAGATGAGGGATCAATTTATAAATGTCTACAAGGGTGTGAGGCATCTCTGGGTTTTTGATTAGTGTCATTCCACTTGTTGCTCTTGATTCCACTTGGAGATTTCTTGGATCTCCTACTCATCCTTGGGAAAATTCAGAGAGGCAAGTGTCATAGGACAAGTTTCCAGAAGATTCCATGAGCATCCACTTAGCAAATTGCCTTAGGCATTTGTCCATTCTCGCTCATCGCACCCCACAGAAGACCTCTTCAGTATGCATAGCGCCTGGCTAGTGTAGAAGTCAGTATGCATTGCACCCTGACAGTGGAGTAGTCAGTATGGTCCAGTTTTGGCTAGTTATGAGTGGTTTCTCAGGTGGAACTTTTGGGGAATGATGTAATCAGTTGACCATGATCCTTTAGGGTATGAAACAACACTTTCAGGGGTTAAAGAGCCCTTGGTTTATTGACATATAAGATTGCAGTTGCAGTGCCCAAATATGTCTATAACAGTTGCACCCTAAAGCATGAAGTCGTAAATCTTTTGATGTCTGGTGAAATGCTTTATCATGAGGATCCGAGGTATTCAAACTGGAAGGTGACCTGTATAGGATACATACAATACATCATCATCATATTATTTTCATGATCTAGTTGAGGCAGGCATTCCCATGCTCAACTTTATAAATTCATTTTCATGTACATAGAACAGACAATCGTCTGTAGTTGCTGACTCGTGATTCTTTACATGTAGAGTCATCATCCCTAGCTCAGATGATCATCTTTGTAGCTTTTGTGTACATTTGTTGTATTCATATTCCTGAATATATCGCATCTCGGATGGATGAAACTAGATCCGGGGTCTTAAAACTCGTTCAATATTCGCCTGATGTACAAGTCAATCCATGTGAAAAGATGTCCTGAAGTCGAACATGGAAAGACATTGCCGGATTACCAGCCAATAATGTAAGTTGTTAATAGGCGCGAGAGGAATCACCGATAATGATAGTGACCCTGAAGGTACTACAGTACAATTCATGTGGTGTGAATATATGATCCGATGTCGAACACCACATAAAATCTTTTGATCAAAGGCAATTGATGTAAACCTATCGCCGGAAGTGAGAAACTTGCCATTGAGGCATGCAAGCTTCAAAGTACTAAAAGGGTTGTTTCTAAGTCAACTTCTTGGATAATGAGGTGATGTCGACAAGAAGTGACCCATCGTAGGAGGGCCTTAATGTATCCCACATCTACGACATGAAATGAAGAAAATGATTTTCTGGAGGCGAAAATGATATGATGATACAAGGTTCAGGAATGGCGGTCATGAAAAATGGAGGGTGAGGGTATTGCAGTGGATGAGGCATTAACTGGATGGTGAATTCTCTAAATGACTTCTCTTGAACATATTGGCGACACTAAGAGGATTGGTAGCGTTAACCCCAAAAGATGGATGGTATGGTGGACTAATGGTCATATGACTGGTGAACGGAATAACCGAACCCGACACAATCATGGTGATGGAGTGAAAGTATCATGTCTAAGAGCGACCCGCTACAAATAAAATTCTTCAAGTTTTCTTCCCTTTTTGCCCACTCATTTCTGACCAGTACCTCTTTATTTTTGTCAACCTTGAGGTGGATAACATATGCTTGTTCTATAATTTTCCCTTCGGACAAACCTATCGCTATGTTTTAGCGAGCCTAGTGACAGTGAAACTCGTTCTTATCTGGGTGGACAAGTTTGTTGCTATTGTTTTATTGAGTTTAATGAGAAAGATAAATCGGTCCTTTTCATGTTTAGAGAGTTTTAAAAGGGATGAAAAGGAAACTCCAGCAGTTCTTTTTCATAGCATAATCCCTTAAGTCCAAAAAATATTAATGTAATACAAAAGGGATGACTTTTCAAATCACTTTAGCGAGCTGAAAAAAAGACAAGCGCTCAATCTTTTTCATGAGATGATCCCTCAGGTCTGAAAAATATTAAAATATATAGGGGGGATGGTGCTTCCAATCACTTTAGCAATCTAGAGAGACCAATAGCTCAACAATATTTTCATATTTAGCGAGTCTGAAAAGAGTTTAAAGGAGACTCGTTTTTTAGGAACGAGTGGCGTTTCAGGGTAGCAACTAGTTCCGGGTAAGCTTGGAACTTCTCAAAACATTGTGATGTGAAGAGGGTGGCTAACATGACCAATCTTTGTAGTTGTTTCTAAAAATGGTAAACAATCAAGTGGAAGCATATGATCGGCCAAAAGAATGGAGGTGATGGTAGGAACACAACCACGGCTCAAAAGGCTGATAGCAAGGAAATCACAAAGGTTATTTACCAAAGGTGCGTTCATTTTTTAATGAGCTTGAACTCTGGGGGAACATATTTTTAGTTGGAAAGTTTATTTTTTAACAAGCTTGAACCTTGTGGAAACATTGCTTATAGGTGGGTTTATTTTTTAACGAGCTTGAACCTTGCAGAAACATTGCTTATTTTCCTTTTTATGTAAGCTAGGAATGACCAAACTAAAAAGCTAAAAAAACTATTAAAGCTAAGGAACTACTGAGGTTAGGTAGGATGGTTTCATTCGCAGAACGGTTCAAACACTTCCTTTTCTTCATCTGTGGCGCAGACAAAGGTGAATGGTGGATCAGACCAATCACCTAACCTAAGAAGTTGAAAAAATAAAAAGCTAAAAAGCTAAAAAAAGTAAAAAGCTAAAAATGAAATTGGTCGTTTTTCGCTTTCATAAAAAGGTTTGCATGCCCCCAGGCATCAAGAAAAAGAGAGTCTCTATTAACCATATGGGAATTACTATGGTTAAGCAAGATTGTTTTTGTTAGCAGTTAGACAAAAACACTTCCTTGGCTTTGTCTGCCAATTAGACAAAGGTGAGTGGTGTGCCAGACTAATCACTTAACTTACTGGGACATTCATATGGTAGGATGGTTTTGTCAACGGTTAGACAAAACACTTCCTTGGCTTCATCCACAAAGTGGACAAAAGTGAATGGTATCGGATGACACTTCCAATCACATAACCTACAGGGAAACCTATCTTCTTAGTTGGGTTCGTCTGCCAAATGGACAAGGGTGCATGCCCCCTAAGCTTCGTTACATTCACCGGACTATTCGTGTTAATTAGGTGGATGGAATGAAGGTTGAAAAGACAATCTCGATGCAAAAGGACCATTTAGGGATGATGTTTTACTTGGAGATGTGTTTGAACCGGGAAATGAAGGTTGGTCAATAGTGACAATTTTGCCTTCATGTGGGAAACACATAACTCGAAAGAGTGTTGAAACAATAGCTTCCATGTTGTAAACATAGTCACGTCCGAGGAGTAGATTGTAATCTAATGGTCCTTGGACTACCATCACGTTCAAGTGAATGGTTTTCTTTCTCAAAGTTATCGGTAACTTAGAAAGGATCCCTAACTTAGAAAGGATCCCTAAGGCTGAGGAAACCAAAATCCAAGGCAACATCAAACCACTTAGCCTCGTAGCTAGCCCTACGAGGACAGGAGAGGGCTCTCTCCAATCTATCTCAGCAAAAAGTTTTCTAAAAGGGGCTGAGATGACTTTAAAAGAAACTGATTTTAGGCTAGTAAATTGATAAAAAGGGGTTTTTAATAAAATGATGGGGTTTTTCTGGGTTGCATGGGGCAAAGAAACAGCTTGAACAGAGAAATGTAATCAAAAACACAGATTGTCTCCTGAGGCAAGGTAGGCAAGAAAGTTTAACATCAAATTGAGATTAAATGGAATGGCAAGACTGTTGAGGAGCTGATAAGGGCATAGAGGATGAATCCTTGTCAAACAGAATATGAACAAAGTTAAAGGCAGAGCATACAAATTATGAATTCTACCTTAACAATTCATTTGTTCAATTGGAAATTATCATGAAATGAAATGAACACATAACAGGCTATACATGAAACAAAGGAGGACACAAATGTTAAATCTCATACCACAGGAATCTCAGAAGCCAGAGTTGTGTATTTTCATTAAAATCTCTGTCAATCAGCTGTATAATGAAACTCTCTGTTCTCCTCCAGCTCTCAGAACTCTCTCTCACCTCTCCAAAAATCTCTTACAAATGATTTTTTAATACATTAAATAAACTATTCTAGGAGAAAACAGATCGACCCAAAAACAGGGGCGCTGTTCAACTAAAGCCATGAAGATAGAAAAGAATCCTCCATCTGCTCTTAAAGATAGAAAAGCCTTCCATTATTCCAGCGTGAAGACAGAAATAGGCAATCGAACCTTTGAATGCCACTTTGCAACTGCTCTCAAATTTCTGGAGATACGCTTTGCCACTTTACAGAAATTGCTAAAATATGGGTCAAACTCCCACATATGCTCTTTTAGATGAATCAAATGTGCACATATTGCAATGACTGCCACCTAGGAAACGCCATTTTCTTATATCATTTTTTACAATTC
Organism: Pinus tabuliformis; assembly: GCA_031772625.1. Classification (NCBI taxonomy): domain Eukaryota; kingdom Viridiplantae; phylum Streptophyta; class Pinopsida; order Pinales; family Pinaceae; genus Pinus; species Pinus tabuliformis. Next base: position 923,458,884 of record CM062820.1, on the reverse strand, counting down.
CTGCTCGTTGACAAGGATATCCATTTGGATTTCCTTTCCAAAATCTGTATTCTTTAACCAAACAAGACTGGATATGGTCATCCAAAAGAAATTGTAAGAAACCAACAAACTTTTGAGCAAGAAAATGGTATGCAAAATTCACATTTGTACTTATAATGCCTATTCCATGTGTTCGAATAGAGTTGGCGACATGCTTTACACCAACTGTAATCAAGTTTTTCCGGTTTGGGGCATTAGAAACTATGAATACCTGTGTATTCAGATTATAAGTATGTGAAGCCACAAATATATGAATATTATGCATTATTTCAAGTAGATCAACACCCTGCTCCAACTTCTGACCAGGTAAATGAATATCATCTAATTCCAACCCATATTTCTGTTCTGCACGGTGTCTCATCTCAGAATATGTCTTCCAGTCATGAGGAGCCATGGCAGCATGATTGTAGAAAGCTGCATTCAAATAGTTCTCAACACCAGATTTTATATGGATATACGTGGATGATATTCTGAATGGTTTCAACTGTAAATACCAGGATAAATCACGCAAGCCTGTCTTTGTAGGATTCACATTAACTAATCCTTTCAGATGCACATGCGAACGAAGATCAGTTTCAATGTCCCTGCAGAGAGGTTCTATGATTTCATTTGCTAGAGACTTCTCGATCTCCATTTCGTATGAATCCAAAGATGAAACATTAATCTTGCTGACTTTAAGCAACCTCAATTCATCACAGAATGTATTGACTAAATACTGCAGCCATAGAGCTCTGTTTTCTTGAGCCTACACCATAGAAAACCATGTGGACATCTTTTCTCTTCTCCAATAAAGGAAGCTGCCATTTGTCACAGCTCCTACCACAGTATCGTACTCAGCAATAAGGGCCAATTTGGACATTAGTTTTCTGACTCTGGAATGATCAGTCTCGAGGTGTCCACTGGTGCCATTTATGACATCCACAGCAAGATGAAAGACAACTTGCCTTGTGTCGCTCCTTGTAGCATCTTCAATGCAAGATCTACCGCGGCAAGAGAATCAATCGCCTTCTGCTTCCTTCAAAGAAAACATCTGATGAAATGTTGAGATCGCTTCCCATCTTCGCCGCATACTCTTCAAAATTTTCAAGATTTTGTACCTTTTGGTGTTATCCTTGTTTGAGAATTTCCAAGTCTTTCAAAGCCTCTTCTATATGTGCCCAAAAGTATGAGTCCTGAGGAAGAGCTCGATAGAACCAACACTAACCAAAACAAAAACACGAACCTCCTTCTTTTGGCCAATTCTAAGGACACGATCCTCTGCCTGCTGATCCATTTGAGGATTCCAATCACTATCAGATAATATCACAGTATCAACAGTTTGTAAGTTGAGACCAAGCCTCACCAGCCCGGGTGCTCAAAGAAACATGAAGTATGGTGCATTTGGCTCATTAAACTTCTGAAGTAAAACCCCCCTTCTTCTGTAGGTTGAGGTGTTAAAGATATTTTGGAATACGATGGAACGGTAAAGTTCTGCCCTATAACAACATTGAAAGATAAGATGACACCAGGTTATAGTACAACGCCTTCCTTAACAACAGCCCCATCACAAACAATATCATATCTTAGAGTTGCATTGTCATTGACGGTCACATTATTCCAAATGTAACTACCTCGTATATGAACATTTCAACCAATAATGCACCCCTGCCCTATAACAGAGTCTGTAATATTGCAACAATCACCAATGCTTGTACCTTCTCCAAGAAAGGTTGTTCCACCAATTATTGCAGAGCATGATTGCCTCACACCTGCTACTTTGTAAATTCCTTGGGAGTCTAGTCTTATTGGAGGACCGTTTTTTGAAAATGGGATATCTGTGGGATATGTCCATCGATGAAGAATATCTTTGCTTACAGCACTTCTAAAATTGTCAATTCGTGCAGCATACTCTGAATAAATCTCGTATGTGAATATTTTATAACCCATTACTTCATCACTAAGCAATCCTTTAACAAAGTCACGCCTGAGCTGTTGATAGTCAAAATTATCGGTAAAGAGAAGGAGCACTTCTGGAGAGCAGATATCAATGAAGCAATCCTGATGATCGTTATACAGCCGGACAACTGACCTATCTATGACAATTGATTGATCAAGAATTATATTCCCTGAAAACTGGTGTGCTTTACCATAATCTTTCTTGTCTTCATAATATAGAAGTTGTTTGGGATTTCCAGTGAGACCTCTCCAAATCGCTTGTAACTTGCTTTGCCTCTGATTGCTGATGATGTTTTGTTTTCTTCTATTTGTGCTTTTGCAAAGATAGGAGCTGAGGAAGCTGCTGCCTTTTGAAGAGCTGGAGAATTTGATACATATTCTAAAAAACACATTTAATGATTTCTTCTTCAAAACAGGGTTTTGAAGAAGAATCAATCTCACACTGACATACAAGACGGAGTCTAACATTGGCTCCACTAGGGATGGCAACTGCCGCTTCTTGGAGGTGCCAAGAACCGCAGAACTTTGGGAGAGCAGACAGTGCCTCCATCCATTGGGCAATGGAGTCCATTATTTCAACAAATCGACACAACTGTAGACTCAACTTATTAACTGGAAACTGACTGAATTGATTGAAAGACTGACTCGGCAAACTTCAAACTAAACTGTAATGAAACTGGAACAAAATGCTGCCTTTTGGCTGCTTATTTATTTACAAAATCTACCCTACTTTGCTGTAAAAAACAATAGATCAGGTAATACTGAAATGCCAGATCAACCATTCAAGTAAACCTGAGAATGATGCCGCTCGAGAATGCTTCCACCAGGACACAGATGTAATTGTTGGCAGCCCTTCATGCACGTAATGAGCCTGGTCACGTAAAAGACAGCCTGATCTATCAATCAAACTGAAAAACGTGTCCATGTATGTTGCCATTGGATCGTGGAAGCCGGACTCTGTTGGCTGCCCCAACTCTGCAATACATACCTCCAGCTGCACACTGTCAATGTAAACCTCTGTAGGCAATTATATGTTTATTTGTTGCGAAGGAGGAAGGATTTCCAAGGACTTTTTAGGGTCTTGGAAATCATATGACTAGATTTTCTCATCTAAACATTGAATCTCCTTTTCGATTCTTTCAACAACTAACTCACAAAATCTAGTTTTGAAACAAGGGAACTTTGGAGATTTCAAACATTGAAGCAAGGCACTGAAAAGATCTTCATCAAATTCAGAATCTGCTAACTCATTTCTTACTTCTTCTACAGCTTCACACAGGGCAGGGTTTGCCACATACCCCACCATTGCGTAAATGGATCAGCGAGCACTGGACTGTCTGGATCGAATTGGAGTCGCCAGGTGAATGGTTCAGCCTGCATATGTGTCTGACTGTTGTCCACCATCAGCATCAGATCTGCAATTTGATTTCGTGTACTGGGACAAGACAATCAACAAGTCGAATGTCCTCCCCAGTATGGTCGCCAATATGTTAGCGCTTGAATTTGGCCTCAGGCTGAGGAAAACAAAAGCCAAGGCAACATCAAACCACTTAGCCTTGTAGCTAACCCTACGAGGACAGGAGAGGGCTCTCTCCAGTCTATCTCAACAAAAAGTTTTCTAAAAAGGGCTGAGATGACTTTAAAAGAAACTGATTTTAGGCTAGTAAATTGATAAAAAGGGGTTTTTAATAAAATGATGGGGTTTTTCTGGGCTGCATGGGGCAAAGAAACAGCTTGAACAGAGAAATGTAATCAAAAACACAGTTTGTCTCCTGAGGCAAGGTAGGCAAGAAAGTTTAACATCAAATTGAGATTAAATGGAATGGAAAGACTGCTGAGGAGCTGATAAGGGCATAGAGGATGAATCCTTGTCAAACAGAATATGAACAAACTTAAAGGCAGAGCATACAAATTATGAATTCTACCTTAACACTTCATTTGTTCAATTGGAAATGATCATGAAATGAAATGAACACATAACAGGCTATACATGAAACAAAGGAGGACACAAATGTTAAATCTCATACCACAGGAATCTCATAAGCCAGAGCTGTGTATTTTCATTAAAATCTCTGTCAATCAGCTGTACAATGAAACTCTCTGTTCTCCTCCAGCTCTCAGAACTCTCTCTCACCTCTCCAAAAATCTCTTACAAATGATTTTTTAATACATTAAATAAACTATTCTAGGAGAAAACAGATCGACCCAAAAACAGGGGCGCTGTTCAACTAAAGCCATGAAGATAGAAAAGAATCCTCCATCTGCTCTTAAAGATAGAAAAGCCTTGCATTATTCGAGCGTGAAGACAGAAATAGGCAATCGAACCTTTGAATGCCACTTTGCAACTGCTCTCAAATTTCTGGAGATACGCTTTGCCACTTTACAGAAATTGCTAAAATATGGGTCAAACTCCCACATATGCTCTTTTAGATGAATCAAATGCGCACATATTGCAATGACTGCCACCTAGGAAACGCCATTTTCTTATATCATTTTTTACAGTTCCTGCTCATTGATAAGGATATCCATTTGGATTTCCTTTCCAAAATCTGTATTCTTTAACCAAACAAGACTGGATATGGTCATCCAAAAGAAACTGTGAGAAACCAACAAACTTTTGAGCAAGAAAATGGTATGAAAAATTCACATTTGTACTTATAATGCCTATTCCATGTGTTCGAATAGAGTTGGCGACATGCTTTACACCAACTGTAATCAAGTTTTTCCGGTTTGGGGCATTAGAAACTATGAATACCTGTGTATTTAGATTATAAGTATGTGAAGCCACAAATATATGAATATTATGCATTATTTCAAGTAGATCAACACCCTGCTCCAACTTCTGACCAGGTAAATGAATATCATCTAATTCCAGCCCATATTTCTGTTTTGCACAGTGTCTCATCTCAGAATATGTCTTCCAGTCATGAGGAGCCATGGCAGCATGATTGTAGAAAGCTGCATTCAAATAGTTCTCAACACGAGATTTTATATGGATATACTTGGATGATATTCTGAATGGTTTCAACTGTAAATACCAGGATAAATCACGCAAGCCTGTCTTTCTAGGATTCACATTAACTGATCCTTTCAGATGCACATGCGGACGAAGATCAGTTTCAATGTCCCTGCAGAGAGGTTCTATGATTTCATTTGCTAGAGACTTCTCGATCTCCATTTCATATGAATCCAAAGATGAAACATTAATCTTGCTGACTTTAAGCAACCTCAATTCATCACAGAATGTATTGACTAAATACTGCAGCCATAGAGCTCTATTTTCTTGAGCCTACAGCATAGAAAACCATGTGGACATATTTTCTCTTCTCCAATAAAGGAAGCTATCGTTTGTCAGAGCTCCTACCACAGTATCATACTCAGCAATAAGGGCTAATTTGGACATCAGTTTTCTGACTCTGGAATGATCAGTCTCGAGGTGTCCACTGGTGCCATTTATGACATCCACAGCAAGATGAAAGACAACTTGCCTTGTGTCGCTCCTTGTAGCATCTTCAATGCAAGATCTACCGCGGCAAGAGAATCAATCGCCTTCTGCTTCCTTCGAAGAAAACATCTGATGAAATGCTGAGATCGCTTCCCATCTTCACCACATACTCTTCAAAATTTTCAAGATTTTGTACCTTTTGGTGTTATCCTTGTTTGAGACTTTCCAGGTCTTTCAAAGCCTCTTCTATATGTGCCCAAAAGTATGAGTCCCGAGGGAGAGCTCGATAGAACCAACACTAACCAAAACAAAAACACAAACCTCCTTCTTTTGGCCAATTCTATGGACACAATCCTCTGCCTGCTGATCCATTTGAGGATTCCAATCACTATCAGATAATATCACAATGTCAGCAGTTTGTAGATTGAGACCAAGCCTCACCAGCCCGGGTGCTCAAAGAAACATGAAGTATGGTGCATCTGGCTCATTAAACTTCTGAAGTAAAACCCCCCGTTCTTCTGTAGGCTGAGGTGTTAAAGATATTTTGGAATACGATGGAACGGTAAAGTTCTGCCCAATAACAACATTGAAAGATAAGATGACACCAGGTTCTAGTACAGCGCCTTCCTTAACAACAGCCCCATCACAAACAATAGCATATCTTAGAGTTGCATTGTCATGGATGGTCACATTATTCCAAATGTAACTACCTCGTATATGAACATTTCAACCAATAATGCACCCCTGCCCTATAACAGAGTCTGTAATATTGCAACAATCACCAATGCTTGTACCTTCTCCAAGAAAGGTTGTTCCACCAATTATTGCAGAGCATGATTGCCTCACACCTGCTACTTTGTAAATTCCTTGGGAGTCTAGTCTTATTGGAGGACCGTTTTTTGAAAATGGGATATTTGTGGGATATGTCCATCGATGAAGAATATCTTTGCTTACAGCACTTCTAAAATTGTCAATTCGTGCAGCATACTCTAAATAAATCTCGTATGTAAATATTTTATAACCCATTACTTCATCACTAAGCAATCCTTTAACAAAGTTACACCTGAGTTGTTGATAGTCAAAATTATCGGTAAAAAGAAGGAGCACTTCTGGAGAGCAGATATCAATGAAGCAATCCTGATGATCGTTATACAGCCGGACAACTGACCTATCTATGACAATTGATTGATCAAGAATTATATTCCCTGAAAACTGGTGTGGTTTACAATAATCTTTCTTGTCTTCATAATATAGAAGTTGTTTGGGATTTCCAGTGAGACCTCTCCAAATCGCTTGTAACTTGCTTTGCCTCTAATTGCTAATGATGTTTTTTTTTCTTCTGTTTGTGCTTTTGCAAATATAGGAGCTAAGGAAGCTGCTGCCTTTTGAAGAGCTAGAGAATTTGATACATATTCTAAAAAACACATTTAATGATTTCTTCTTCAAAACAGGGTTTTGAAGAAGAATCAATCTCACACTGACATACAAGACAGAGTCTAACAGTTCCTTTGTTAAAGCCTGACAAATTTTGTGTAACAGGCATAAGCGATGGTGAACCAAGCGCTTTCCAAGCAGTTGAGGAAAGGATACTCACTAAAGCCCCTTCATCTACGATAGTGCTAGACATGATCATTTTCTAAACTTGTACTATGATCCAGAATGGTACATTAGAAGGAAGGTGAGATCTTGCTAGTCAATTCCAATCAAAGGAAGTAACCAAACTACTTAGAGGGGGTACCAAATAAACGGTTGAATTAACCCCTTGAGTAGCGGGAATTGGGGGATTCTCTTCTTGTTGTGAAGGAATGGTCGGATTTCCCGCAAGTTCATCGGACTCTGAAGTAACAAAAAGAATTTGAGCAGTATCGTTCTCACTCTCTTTGGGAATGGTATCATCTGAAGGTGGACCTTCCGAAGGTAAAACTAGGTTGACTGCCATCTCGACCTATTGACTTTGGTCTGATATGGACTCAGATGGTTCACTTCCAACAATAGGTGTTTCAACCGACGATTGAGTTATATCAGTCGAATTTTCAACTAGTAGAGGACTTGGTGAGAGCTTCTGGTATCCAGATGGAAGTCGTTGTGGTGAAGCAGAACAGTTACGCAAGATTCTTTTGGCCTCATCCAAAAAAGGACAATGAGGAAGGTGATGGTCCCCTTCACATAATCGACATGAAATTTTGACCTTTCCTTTCTGTCCATGAACTTCATTTTCACTACTTGATGGTGTGCTGTCAACATGATCACTAGAGGTTGATGTGATCCGGATTTAAACAGGAACACAATAAAATACAGAGATAACCCTAAAGACAAATATGCAGCGGAAATAATACTTCATTTCATTACTATAAAATACTGAAATATGCTTACAAATAGAAATGGAAATAACCCAGCTAGGGCGATGGTAGCTTATCTCTGAGAAGAGATGTGTCAGCTACAAGCCTCTGAACTATTCTCCAAAAATTGTGTTACAATGAGGCTTGAGGGCCTATTTATTGTTAACAAACAATAGAAAACCCTTCACATTCCAAAACCTAACCCTAGAAGATGAAATGCCAAATTGTGGGCCCCGTTTTTGGGTAGGTTGGTACATCAACTTCCCGGGGTCGCGAATTGGTCGTACTATCTATGTTGACGTGCATGATAGCCTGTTGGAAAGATCTCTCTGAGGACTACGACGGAAAAGATGATTTTTAGACAAAAAAAATCGCTGGCGGTGGATTTCCCAAAAAAACGTCGTTTAGGGCCTCAAAATGGCTCCGGAAGTTTAGGACCCGAAAAACTGCTAAAAATAGTAAACTGTGCTATAATTAAGGAAACAGAAAAACTGAAAGAGATAGTTGTGGGGGTCCAAATGGGATAGGTGGATGGCCACCAACATCCACCTGGATCATTCATCCCCCCTTAGGAAGCAACGGTCCCCATTGCATTGAGTTCCTCCTTGAGATGAGGAAGCTTCTGCAGAGCTGGGTCTCTGGTGAGCTATTCTGCAATCTCTGATGTGTCCAAAAATGGTGGGGAGCATGGTCGACAATGGTCCACATTGAACACTCGATGCAAGCGAAGGAATGGAGGAATGCTGTGCTTCAAAGCATTGTTTCCCGTAGCCTTGTTACTGGTGTAAGGACCATGTCGAAGTGGTCTAAGTTTCTGATGGGTTCTGGTAAGGTGCTCCCTCTGCAAATGTAACCAAACTTTGTCGCCCACCTAAAACTTGTGTGGTACCCCTCTGGGTAAGGAGAAGTTGTTCTTCTGCTCTGTCATGACTGTATCCCTCTGTTGTTGCTGCTGTGTGGAGGAACCCTTCGCAGGGGTCATGGATGTAGCAATGATCTTCCCCTTACTTTGGGAGCGAACCAGACAGAAAATAAATTTCCTAGTCTGTGAGATGAGCCTGCTTCCTTTCTTACCAGTGATCAAAGAGGTGGCGGTAGGTGGGGCTACCTCCGGTATCCTGTATAATGAATTATCCAAGGAAATGATGACAGCGCGAGGCCTTGACTCATACACAGCATGTCGCCTCCATAAGTATGGCTGGCCTAATAGTACATCACAAACATCCAGAGGTGTAACATCACACAATACCTTGTCTGTGAAGGGCTTGATGCTGTAGGGAAGGCGACACTGCTGGTGAACTTTGAGATCTCGTCCTTCGTGAAGCCAACCGATACTGTACGGCTGTGGGTGTGGTGTAGTTGGTAGGCCCAACCACTTCACGACCTCTACTGAAATGAGGTTCTTTTGGCTGCCATTGTCGACAATGAATTGCAGCGGCGAACCCTTCACCCACATCTATGAGTGGAAAAGACGTTCCCCCTCCTCTAGATCTTCAGGCTCATTTTTCTGGATCTTGGCAGTAGCAATAGTGGCACTGCGATCCACATCAATGATCTGCTTCCCTTTGTCATTCCCCTTGTCGGGTTCTGACTCAGAGTTGGAACATGCATCTGATTCAGAAGCCTTCAACTCGGCCACGAGCGACTGCTTGGTCCGACACTCACTTGTGTTATGAGTGGGACTCTTGTGGAACTCACACCACTTTCCTGTGTCCTTCTTCGGCTTCGTGGTGTTGTTATTTTCTTGTGGCTTCGACGGGTTGTCTTAGGTCACCCCGCCTTGGCTTTGTCCTTTGGGCTTTGGATTTGCAGATCCAAAGTCTCGCTTCTTCTGTTTGAACTTTTGCTCGATTTTGACAGCGTATCGGTATGCTGTGTCGAGTGAGGAGATGTTCAAGAACTCCATCTCTTCCTGGATGTATTTGTGTAGGCAGCCGCGATATTTGAGTACCAGATGCAGCTCAAAATCTTTGATACCCAATTTTGTGTGAAGGGTATGGAAAATGTTTGTGAACTCCGGCACATCTTGGTCTCGTCCCTGCCGCAGTGTGGTCCATTTGGTGTATTTGTCCTCATAGCTTTTGACAGGGTAGTACTGCTCCTTGATGGCATCCCGGAAGTCATTCCAAGTGGGGGCGGCTGAAAACAGTGAGCCTGTACTTTCATCCTTCTGTTCGCAGTAGGTTTCCCACCGGTCCTTGACATGGGGGGCTGCTTTGAGAAGAGCGAAAAAAATCTTTTCCCGACTTGAAAATTCATGAACAGAAAAATACCCATCGAGCAGATCTAACCATTTATCTACGACATCTGCACCTATTTGACCCTCGAAGATGGACATTTCAAAATTAACTTGTACCTTAAATGGTGTGGCATTTCCAGAGTAGCTGTTGGAAGCCGATGCGTCGCCTCTAGGTAGCCGCTGAAGGATTTGGGCAAAGCTGTCCATCATCGCGTTCCTTTGTCGCTCGAGGGCTTCTTCAAGCAATATTTTGATAGGATCTCTTGCCTTCTCATTTTTCTTCTCATCCACCATGGGAGGTTGTCAAGATTTGTGAGGCTGGTCTTGCAAAGGTTCGACCAGTTCCAGACCTAACTCCTTATATCCCGACCTTGTTGGGGACATGCAAAGAAAAACAGAGAAAAAGCAGACCGCTCTGATACCACTAATTCGGATTTAAATAGGAACGCAATAAAATACAGAGATAACCATAAAGACAAATATGCAGCGGAAATAATACTTCATTTCATTACTCTAAAATACTGAAATATGCTTACAAATAGAAATGGAAATAACCCAACTAGGGCGATGGTAGCTTATCTCTGAGAAGAGATGTGTCGGCTACATGCCTTTGAACTGTTCTCCAAAACCTGTGTTTCAATGAGGCTCGAGGGCCTATTTATTGTTGAGAAACAATGGAAAACCCTTCACATTCCAAAACCTAACCCTAGAAGATGAAAAGCCAAATTGTGGGCCCCGTTTTTGGGTAAGTTGGTACATCAACTTCCCGGGGTCGTGAATTGGTCGTACTATCTCCGTTTGACGCGCATGATAGCCCGTTGGAAAGATATCTCCGAGGACTATGACAGAAAAGACGATTTCTAGTCAGAAAAATCATTGCGGTGGATTTCCCAAAAAAACGTCGTTTAGGGCCTCAAAATGGCTCCGGAAGTTTAGGACCCGAAAAACTGCTAAAAATAGTAAACTGTGCTATAATTAAGGAAACAGAAAAACTGAAAGAGGCAGTTGTGGGGGTCCAAATGGGATAGGTGGGTGGCCACCAAAATCCACCTGGATCATGATGACACCGGATAGTGTGAATGGGGAGACCATTCTCTCAAGATTCGTGGAAGGTAAGGACAATCTCAATGTAAAATGGTTTCATTTGCAAATTACGCAAGGATATCTGGGAGATTTGGTGTGTTGATTTTCACCAAATGATTCATGGTTTCCCCCTTGCATAACTGACTTCTTTTTCTTCTTCTCCTTCCCTTTCTTCTTCTTATATGCTACTTGGTTACTAGTGTCACTATTTTCACCAAGTGAAGAGGAAGAAGGGGAGGGAGAAACAAACGAAGAGGAAGGTGAAGGGTCAACTTCAGTATCAACTTGATGTTGATTCGATTGTTGAGGAATCATGGTATTTTGAATGACAGAGGTTGAGAACAACCATACTGGTAGGCCAATAGTCATACCTGGCAGAGACAATGTGGCCATATGAGGAGCACCAATATTTCCCCAAGAAGTAAAGGGACTACGATTCCCCACGAGAGGGATTCCTTGATTGGTGGACTCCATTATCTCAACCTAATATCAACGAAGGAAATAGGGATGTTATTCCCAATTTAATAAATTTTAATGACACTTTGACACAACTTTGATTTTTCAATTTTTAAGAGTCGAGAAAAAGCTAAAGATGACTCTAGTTGCCTTTAATTTTTAATGAGCCTAAAGTGACAAGTGCTCAAATGGACCTTTTCTTTTAAGGAGTTGAAAAGGAAGGAAAGTGATTACTCTGGAAATCTAGATAGAGGGATTACCAAACCAATTGAGAAACTGCAAAATACACCTTGGTGATAGATTAAAGAGAAATTACCAAGGACTTGTGTACGGCAGTCAATCTTCTCGAATGTTGTGTTCAGTGCATTGTGATCGATATGACGACAGACACGGCTTCCTATGGATAAAGGATATAAGCCTATTGTGGTCTCCCAATATATACTTGATGGTACGGGGAGCACAAGTTTGTGCTATCACTTGTCGTATCAAAGAGGAGGAATCACCCAACCCTCAATGAAATGATAGTTACTAGATTTTATGATGCCAGAACACGTCTCTAGCTTAGACCTCTAGATGTGTTGTGTTAGGTTCCAAAGAATTGTTAAGTTCATTGAAATTTATTTTAGAGTTTATCTTGTTTAGAAGTTTTCCTTTCAAAGGTTCACCGCATGATGTAGATGTAAAATTCCTAAAAATGCAATCTACAATGATAAACAATCTTTGTTTATTTTTAGCAATGAAAATTCTAGCTACTAATGAAAGAAGATTATGATTCTTTCAAACAAAAAGCAAACAGCACACACTAAATGCACTTTCCCTAAATCATTTTTTGCACACAGTCTAAATGCAAATGCAAATGCATGTATTTGTTTTTTGTTCCCCTTAATGTGAAAAATGCCAAAAAGGAAATCTAAGTATAGATATGAAATATTTTCTTCAAAGCGGCATTCTGACAATTTCTTTTTCAAAATGAAAGGAAGACTTAAACGACACTTTTCAATTTCGAATATAAGATGCTTTTGACACTTCAAATATCAACAAATCAAATCAAATACATGACAAAAAGTTCAATCGACTATCTAGAGAAGGAAGACTTTACGACACTCCTCTTTTTGACAGAAAACGACAGTTACGACACTTTTGTTCCAAAACGACAGATCGATTTAAGTAAATTTTCGACAAAATATTGCAAATGATGGAAAAAAACATAAAAAAATTTACTAATCCTAATCAATGGAGGTTGAACTATGTAAATCAAGGAGGCTTCAGCAATGATATATTGTTCATAAGTAGTAAAACAACTAAACAGAGCTGAAAACAAGGACAAAAAACCCAAATTTCAAGGAGAGAAATAGGATTACTCAGTCATCGCACATGTGCTTCACTGAAATAGGGATGCATCTCACTTGCTACACTCGGGAAGTGTGATGCATACTAGCTTCCAATGACAGATAGTACGATGGGCCAGGGAGTGCAACTGAGGTGGGTTTTGGCTCAAATTTGCAGCTGATTTCAGTGATTTAAGTTGAGCTATTATGGATAGTAAAGAACAAAGTACAGGGGTATGATCTTGAGAGGTTATTTAGCTACCAAAAGAGCATATAGAATTCTTGTAAGTTAGATGTTCAAATCATAAACTAAACCTGAGATTGATTGAAGTAGCATTCATCTACTTTGCAATTTCAGAGCAAGAGCAGTTTGAAGGCTATCTGGCTAACTTCAGGCTTTGTCTATATTTTATAAAACAAACAATCAACAACAAACAAACAAACTATTTGCTCCCTAGCAGAGTCACCATTTTGTTTCCATGAAAACTAGTGTCTTTTCGACCTGCTAGTCCTACTAGGATTGGTAGCTATCCTAGAAACAAACAATCAAAGCAATTTGCGATTTCCTCTATGTATGATAGATAAGCGAGAAGTAAAGGGGCCAACTTGGATCTTCTGCTTGACTCCTTGCTTGATTTCTCTCCCCCTTGATAGAGCTTGCAACTCCTCTCCTACTTATCCCGCTTAGAGAATACTTGTAGAAACAAAGTAACAAAACACCATCAAAGCATCTCGATTTATTATATCATAAAAAGTGCAGAATCAGAAGTACATTGAACATACAATAGCATTCAAAAATAAAAAAATGTACAAATACATGATTGTATGGAAGAAAACTCAAAGAACTTTATTAAAATAGAAGGGAGAATTACAACCCATCTGTTTGATCCAGCATCATCCTCCCAACATCAAAGCCCTCTTCACCTCATTAAAAGCAAGATCACCCAATAATACAATGCTCTTTCTCAGATACAAACTATCAGCACTTCCTTACAAATTACAGAATTCTACCCTTTAGATCTCTCAGATGAGGGATCCATTTATAGATGTTTGCAAGGGTGTGAGTCATCTCTGGGTTTTTTATTAGTGTCATTCCACTTGTTTTTCTTGGTTCCACTAGGAGATTTCTTGTATCTCCTACTCATCCCTAGGCGAATTCAGAGAGGCAAGTGTCATAGGAGAAGTTTCTAGAAGATTCCATGAGCATCCACTTAGAAAACTATCTCGTACATTTGTCCATTCTCGCTCATCGCACCCCACAGAAGGCCTCTTTAGTATGCATCACACCTGGCTAGTGTAGAAGTCAGTATGCATCGCACCCTGACAGTGGAGCAGTTAGTATGGTCCAGTTTTGGCCAGTTCTGAGTGGTTTTTCAGGTGGAACTTTTGGGGAATGATGTAATCAGTTGACCATGATCCTTTAGGGTATGAAACAACACTTTTAGGGGTTTAAAAGCCCTTGGTTTACTGACATATAAGATTGGGGTTGCAGTGCCCAAATATGTCTATAACAGTTAGTAGTGGAGCAACACTAGAGATGAAAAATCATACTCTGAATATCATAAACATGTTGCGCACATTACCATTTCATGGATTGAAACAATTGTGATATGGTGTATGTTTGTGTGTTCAACCAAGTAGAAGAAAGTGACATACTATGTGTATAACCGGGTCGAAAAGGGGAAAACAAGGAAATATTATTCATGATTCAATGCTTCCCAACAGTCTAACCCTTTAATCAAAATCTATTCCTAGACAAAGAAGCTGAATCTCGCCTATTATGTCACAAAGTGTTGTTACTACTACAACACCCTCCAAAATTTTCACTATTTTCAAATTTTGGAGCCTTATTTACAATAATATCTAGTGTCACCTTGATCTTCAAGTGTATTGTTGTGTCATTCTATATGTTTCAAGTCTTCCTGAATGTTCTCATGTGTCTCTGCATTGATTAAAACATCTCTAGTCCATTTCATGGCATCTTTATTGTTGTAAAATAACACCTTCTGGTGGAAATTGCACAAACATGACATGTTCTACTTTCGGAATGCATGTAAAATGGTTTTTTGATGTATACTTATCATTGTTCAATATTTTCTAAGTTTCCTTGATGAGTTGGTATGTGTCGTACATGGGTTTATGTCTAAACGCATCATGTTCACCCATCGCCCTATACCCTAGACTTAGAAGAATTTCGGCTGCAAAATGGATCTGCCGAGGTTAGGAGCACAAAATCACACTCTAAATCCTTGAGTAGAAAACCTTTATTGTTCAAAAGTGCACCATGCATCCTCCAAGGGTGCAAATTTCACTCCTTAAGCCATTTCCCCTTCCTTGTCCCAAATTGTGTCCCTTTGAGAAACTAAGTCTTCCTTGAGCGCATTCCTTTGACCCAAACAAATGCGCCCTCCTTAAGAACATGAGCACAACCTAAATGCCTTAAGCTTCATCCTTCATCCTTCCACAATGCACCATGTTCCCTCCTAACCCTTTGAGTGCATGAGTGCACCCTGAAGGCAAGAAGCTTCACCTATCAACCTTCAGACTTGCGCCATGCGCCCTCCTAGGCCTCTTGAGCACATGAGCACACCCTAAAGGCATGAAGGCTTCATCCCTCAACCTTCAAGAGTGTTCCCTATGCCATAATTCTCTCCCTTGAGCAAACAACATACTTGGGAAGTATGAATCCTTCCCCTTCATCCTTCTGGCTTTCTTCATGTGCCCTGCCTTGATTGCCTCTTCCTCCTAAACACATGAGTGAATAAGCTCTTAAGCCTCCACCCTTCATCCCTTCAACCTTTTAGAGTGCGTCCTTACACCTAGAAGCTCCCCTTTCTCTTTCAAAAGTTCACTATTAAGAAATGAACATAAAATCTACATGAAACATCTTAGAATAGGAGATATTCAGGCTAATGGTTGCTTCTCATGAGTGATTGCAGGTATAGGTATTTTAGGAACATCATGGAAAGTGTGCATGAAGAAGATCCAGAAAAAAAAGAAGAAAAAAAAGGGAATCATAAAAGAACAGAAAACACATTTAAATATTTATGATCGAAGCACCCTGAAAACTGCATTAGGTCAAAGACCCTTTACAGGGTGAAGACATGAATGATCGAAGTTGCATGAAGAATGAAGACGCAAGTGGTAACAATATCACCACTCAAGAAAGTCCATGTGATAAATCACTATTAGTCCCAGTCATCAAAGATAGTGACATGTAATGTCTTCATCACATGATGATGTGTAACTTATGATGTAATGTTGTAATCATTATAAAGACAAATAAGTGGAACTCAAAGAGTCATGTATGGAAAAAAGAGTCATGGAAGTCCAAAATGCATGTAATAGAAAAAGTTATATGTAATTACAAAAGTCATTTGTAAGTCCAAAGGTTGTAGAAGCCCAAAGTTCATTAGGAGATGGAAAGTAAAGAGTGACGGGGATGTGAAATTTCATGCCTCAATTTATAAAAGGATCATGATTTCTCATGTAAAGGAGTTTTAACCTTATCTTGTCCCAAAGGGATTAAAGAGATGAAGTTAGTACTTTTGAGTATAAAGTAGTGTCTCTAACACTCTACTATTGGAGCTAGTGATGTTCATTATATTTATGTATCTTGGAAATTTTTCTTAATACTCGAAGCCTTCCGGGCCAACAAATTTTCACACATGGATTGTGAATGTTTCTAAGACTATTCTTTGGATGTTTATAACTAATGTTTATTTCACATGTATTCGAGTAATTTAACTATTTCAGTGACTTCGGTGCTTAAATTATTGGGTGTGATGTAATGTTTATAATGATCCTTGCATCCATGTGAGCTATTTCGCTTGATGTTAGAGAAGTATTTCTCATCCATGTGTGCCTCCATTAGGGTAGTACTATTACTTCTCTCTTAGAGGCTCACCTTATTTTACCCTTTGCAGTAAGAGAACCTTGATACATTTACAATTGAAGATTCAAAAGGCACACCCCCTTGCTCATTCAAAAGCACATTTATGCTTCTCTCTCTTGCTAACAACTAAATCCAAGGCATATATTTAAGTAAGCAACAATCCAGCCAAATTTTTGATAGGACTCCTACACCAAACGTTGTGAGGTCTAATTGGGACCTTACATTGAGGAGGTCCCCTATATGTTGGTGGCATACAACACTGTCAACAAATTTTTAATTGTTAAATAGGTTTTGTTACAATATCATGAAACAATACAATGATTTACTAATAATTCTAAGTTTAAAAAAAAAATAACTACTTTTGAAATAAATTTTAATCTTTGATATGTGACTTACAACAAAATAGTCTAAAATCTAAATCTCTACTATCTATCTTTCAATTATTAATTATTATAAATAAAATGAATACAAATATTGATGATGATGAGGGTGGTTAACGTCCACTGAGACCAAATTGGTCCATTGGACCTACAATTTTCTTAGTTTCTAATTATCTAGCTCCTCATCTTTCTTGGCGAGATTGGTTCTGTAGCTTTCTTTTTTTTCTCTACAGTCTTCCAACTTCCTTTATCTTGCATCTCCTTCTTCTCTTCTTGTTCTTGGGACATTGGTGTCTTAGCTTCGTGATCTATTGTGTTCGTCCTTTTGAAGATAGTCAGAGAAGAAGTTTGGTCTAGGAGTTCTGCATTACTATTAAATGAAGATTTATTTTGTGTGGTATTCGAATCCTCATAGCTATTGAGTTGTTGTGCGGGGCTTTCTCCCAGCTTGTCTTGAGAGTTGTTTCTTTCTTCCCTGATTTCTTGTGATTTTGAGTTTTCTCTAGAGTATTCTTCTTTGATGACAGTGTAGTGTTATTTTTGTGCTCCTTCCCACCATGTAGATCTGTGGTGGTTTTTTCTAGCATAATTTTTCTGGGAGGCTTTTGGGAAATTTTTGGCTACATGGCCTGTCTCAAAGTAGGATCGAAATCTGAAGAGGACACTTTCATAATCGAGTTTCTGGTTCCACACATAGTCTTTACGTGTTAGGTTTATTTCCATTGGGAATTCGACGCTGAAGACCATTTCCACACAAATGTGTGCATAGGTGGTTCTGGCATATTCCTCTATTTCTGGGCACCTGTAGTAAAATTTCCCAATTTCATTTCCAATGGATTTTAGTGAGGAGAGATTCCAGAGATACAAGGGTAGGCTTGGCAAAATCATCCAAACTGGTGCTGAGGTTATCACTGCTGTAGAGGGATCGAATGATGGGTTCTATGGCTTCATGAATAGGCCTGATTTTCCCAAAACCAAGGGCCAGAATCTAGAATACATTGTCTGCTTTTAGGATTTTCAAAATCTACTATCAAGAAACCCCTAGCATAGGGGTAGATATTAATTTCATCAGAAGTGACAGGCTTCCATACCTCCGAGATCCAATTGTGGAGATCTGTAAGCCATGGCCAAAAACCATTGAATTGGCAAATTAGGGCACTTTTGGAAAAATTCAAAGCCTCATCGAGTGAGGCCTGGACTACCTGGACAGTTGGAGATGGGGCTTCACTGACAATATGGGCAGGAGCTTGCCCTCCAGAAGTCAATGAGCCAACAACTGCTTTTAGGAAGTTGAGAGCCATATTTTACTTGCCCGTAGACTCTAGCCGCAGAGAAATAAGGCAGAAGATAAGATTAGATCTAGCTTAGCTGCAGAAGATTAGATCTAGAACCTAGCCGCCTAGATCTAGATCTAGTCGTAGAAGATTAGTTCAAGAACCCAAAATGTGCAAACAAACTTATTCACTCAAAATTTCAGATGCCGGCGACTAACCAGATCTCACCTAAACAGCGAGTGATTTCAGATGCCGGTGACTAACCAGATCTCACCTAAACAGCGAGTGATTTCAGATGCCGGTGACTAACCAGATCTCACCTAAACAGCGAGTGTGGATCAGAATTATTAAGAACTAGATGCGCACTTGATGGATCGGGGATGCCCACAAGCCGTTCATGGACGATGGAGAAGCTATATCACGCAGGCTCTGCAGGACCATCCGATTTCCTGCAACGCACTATCGCAATACGTGTTCTGGAAATTCCGCAGGCTCACACTGCGAATAGAGAATCAAACCCAGATCATAAAATGAAATTTAAGATCGTAGAGAAGTTGTCAGATGGCTGGTATGCAGACGACTAAACGAGGTCTCCGCGACTTGGTTTCGGAACTTAGTGCACCCTGCACATCATCTTAATATTATATATAGTATATTTATATTAATAATAATCAAATTATATTAATAATAATTATTAAGGGAAAGTGTACGCATCATTTGTTACATAACACAACAAGCTAACATGGATGTGTCAAATTTAAATTTCTAGGTTGTCACAACTCAGTAGCAATTGAAAATTTAAATACTCTCAGGAAATCAATTAGGTGGTGAAAATTTCCATGAGAGAATCGCTTCAGCAATGCGAAGGAAAAATATTGTTTTTAAATAGAATGGACATATCGGGCTGCTATGATATTTATGATTGTTGTAGGTTTATCTTTAAACCAAATCTATGGCCAACTTTTATGATTAAACATTTTCTAAAATTCATAATGATATGCAGATTACAATATTCATAAATGGCTTTGTGACTGTCTAATGGAGAATAGCAAAATTTTAACTTTGGCACTTCTTGTAGAGCCTGAATCAAAGAAAAAGTCTAGAGAGTGTATAGAAATTAATCAATGATGAATATTAGTAACCACGATTCAAAGGTCATGGGTGTGAAAAACTCAAATTCAACTCACATGCTCCAAGCTTTGTTGGTGGTTTTGGGACTCATGTTTTTCCTCTCAGTCTTGATTTTGTTAGTTGTATTTTTATGGCTATGCCCTTTCCTTTTTGGATTGATAGTTAGTCAGTTTAATGTTGCAGGAATGGCCTGGTGTATAAATACAAACACTGACCCACTCGTTGTTATGCAAATATCCATGGAGGAGGGCATCAGCTGGGGCATCCACTGAGTAATATAGGAAGCATGTCCCAATATGACATCCTCTGGGAAGCTACTTGAGGACTTTCAATCACCCACATCTAAAGAGAAGCATGACGCTAAAAGGAAAATACCTTCTAACAAAGGTTATAACGAAGGTTTATAGTGCTATAAAATTGGAAAAAACTATCAAAAAAACCTCTTACTTTTTTTTTCTGAATTTGTAATCGGTCGAATATTTTATGATATTGAGTTATCACGGGGTCTTTCTATACTTAAATGAGAATTTCTGTAGGTATATTTTATTCATTTTGTTTTCCACACCCAATAAAGAAATGATAACTTCCTCTATCATTACTTACAGGTGTTTTTCTTTACTCTTTTAACTTATGGTGAAAGGTGAAATTATCTCAATTATAAATATTATATATATACGTTTCCAAGGGTGGGACTATACCCTTACCTCGACATTAATTTCAATGTATATTGTATTTGAAGTTTGAGTTTAGCACTTGCTATATTTCATGACTGGGACTGTATAATGTTTGTGTCCTTTTTAATCAAGGTATATGACTCCCCTATATTCTATGAGCTGTCTTCTCTGTAAAATACCCTTTGCTTGGTTTATATATTTTTACGAGCTATGGTAGACATTTTCACCCCATGTTCATTACCATTGTCGTTTATCATAATTGTTTTCATTTCATTTAATCCCTATCCTAGGGTAAGTACTTTAGAACTTAGTCACTTCACCTTTTTCGAAGCATAACATAGTGTTCATAACATATTAGAATATACTCTTATGTATACTTTAATTGTTTGATAATAATGTGACTAAAATAGAACAGTTTGGCGTTAATATTTTGGATTTTTCCTATCTCCAATGAATTTACTAAGTACGTACAAAATCTCGTAATTCGAGAGCAAGGTTGTTTATTTATGTTTTTGGAATTTGGGGTTCGAACCACCGATAACCACGTTTACCTTGTCGATGCGAACTTAACATGGGTTGTCATCCCAGCTTAGTTGGATGGCAAGGCTCTCATCTACATATCGAACGATAGGGAATGGGTTTTCAAAACCGAACATCACAGTTTCACATGGCTACTCCCTCATTTAGTTTTTTATTTTCTTAGAGCTCAGTGGGTCTACATAATACTGTTGAGAGATACTAGGAGGTCAGCATCTCGAATTTGCCCGGGGTAGTGGAAATATCTACTTTTCTGCTATGATATATTTCCCATATAGAGAAATTGGTGATAACTTGCCGATATTCTAGGTTGCGGTATTTATTTATTTTTAAAATTATTTTAATTCTTTTTTCTGGAATTCATCTTTTGGGTTTGCATATGGTCATTATTTTTTTCGACTGCTACCATTGCTTACTAACGCACTGGTACACAATTTTATTGGTTTCCATAATTCACCATTGTTGCCTATCTCATCTTGGTCATTCTAAAGTTCCACTACCATGAAAGAAGAATTGTGTACAATTAATGTCTTATTTTTTAGAAAATAGTAATTCTCGGACACTTATGGTACCCTGAATTCATCGCACCATTACCAAGTACATTCTACCTTTACTCCCTGTGTCAATTTATTAATTTGTTGTCAATTTATTTTTCCACATTAAACGGTACCATTTTTCCCTGAATCAATATGGTATAGCTACTGCATAATCATTACATTTGTGGGTTGCTCACGTGTCCTTCGGATTTTTCTTATCTTCCCCTTGGTTTCTCAATCCTTTTGTTGCAGTTCTTGCCTCGACATTTCCAATATGTTCATGAAGGAGACCAACACTGCTTGGTCAAGGATGTTTAGGTAAGTCAGCATCAAGTCCCTGTTCTCGCTTTCCTTTTACTTTGAATTTTATCCTTGTGTGTTTTTTTTTTTCTACAGCTATGTATACATATATTTCTTCGGGCTCACCCTTCATAGAACGCAACTTGGACAATCGTTAACCATTACCTATATTGTTAAAGGTCAGCCTTTGCTGGACCTCCATGTTCTCCTTATTCATTTCGAGAGCCCTGAGTTTAGGACTTGGTTTATCTCAAGACGTTCTTCTTTTGGTTTTAGAACCACTCCCCTTCTACAAAGGATTAAGTGATTTTGTAGCAAAGATTGCATATGATCGAGTTTTTTTTTTTTTTTTTCCATAAAAGGATCTACACTCTATTCAGGGCTTCTTATGCCCTACGTGTTGTACTAATTTTTTTTTATTATGATTATACACTGACTGGCAGATCCTATATTGCTTTTCGTTTTGCATATAAATAATACTCTCCAAAAGTGAGAGTAGGTAATCTGAATGCACTACATCAGTTTTTTCATTATTATAGATTTTTCCCCAATTGGGGTTACATGGTTATAAGGATTGTCTTTTCTCTCTGCGCATGTTATTAAGCCCAATATGTATTAGAACGTGGTTATAGTTATCAGAGAATTCATTCCTCTCTCTTATGGCTTTATGAAATTATTAAGTTTCTATTGTGAAAAATTAATGTTATTTGTATGTAAGTACTCTTCGTCATTTTCGCTGCTCAGAACATTTTGCAGTATCAGTCCTATCTGTCTTATTTCCAGGATGAGACGATCTGTCTTATCTCCAGGATGAGACGGCCATATTATGTATCAGATCTTTATATTAATATAATCCATGATGCTTTTCTCTCTGAAAAAAAAGTACTCTTGGTGATTTTCGCTGCTTTCCTGGAAATGCGTATTTAGCATCGAATGAGAGGTAATCTTTAAGAAAATTAATTTATACTTTCTCCAAATACCTATTACATTGCATATAGGACCAGTAGGAAAAAATTTCATCGTTTGCAATGATTCTGATTGTAATCGAGATATCTAATGTATAAGGCGATACTGTAACATTCGCTCTGTAAATTCTAGTCTTAAATCTTTTAAATTTATTAGCTATGGACGGAATTTTCCAATAAAATTATGCTAAAGTGAAAAAACTGAGGTGATTTACTTCCAAATTTTATTTTCTTTATTTCTGGATCATTTGGCTAGAAACGACTTTTCCTTCCGAGTGAGTTATGTGTACACAATTTGTTGCTTTAGTTTTCCTACTAAGTTCAGTTTCATTTTCAATCTTATGGTTGTTGGCTAAAGTCGAATTGGCCCAATTTGATTGAGTTAGTGTGGACATCAAATCAATGAATTCACCCAATGTTCCTACAATTTTAACAAAGCAAGGTTGTGTTGAATATATAAAAAGGGATGCAATCCATCTGGGTAAAGGATGTTTATCAGAGCTTGATCAAGCAAAAACAGTCTTCACGCAGTTTTATTTTCCCTCCTGTATTATGGAAAGTGAGGTGCCCATCCAAAATGGTTTTTTTCTCGTGGTTACTATTTCCCAACAAAAATCTGTCATGGGGAACTTAAGAAAGAGGGGATGGCAGGGTCCAGGCTATTGCCCCATCTGTGGATCTGCAGAGGAAGATAACTATCACTTATGCATAAGCTGTTTGGGTACTCAAAAACTATGGTCATCTCTGGAGAATTGTTTCGGCATTTAGCATTTGTCTCATGCTTCTATAAAGGACGCTTTCATCTGGTACAGTGAGCAAATAGAGTCATGGAGGACAATGTTCATCATCTCTGTATGGAGCATTTGGAAATGGTGCAATAACTTCATATTCAAAGGTAAAAGCCCCCCCCTCCTGGATATCCTTCTTAACATTTATTCTCTTTATGAAGCTGTCCCTCTCTCCGCCCCCAAGCATAAGAAACAGGTTGGCATCGATCCTGCTATGGAAATCTCATCTATGCCGAGGGCGTGTTTTGATGGCGCCGAGCAAAAGGGATCATGTGGCTGTGGTTTTCATATTATAGTAGATAAGGACACAAAATATTTAATGTCATGGAACGGGGGAAGAGGCACCAACAATATGGCCGAGGCAATGGCCCTTGCTGGCCTGTTATACTTCTGTCTCTTCCTTAATCTTCAGGGTGTTTCTATCTACGGAGATTCAAAAATCATGGTGGAATATGTCAAAGGAAATAATTCCATCTCCAGTCCTCACCTCATTGGTTGGCTAGACAGGATAAAGTTCTACTGGAATCTTCTAAAGGATGGCTCAATCCAACACATCTACAGGGATAAAAACGGGCAGGCAGATGCTCTATCGAGAAACGGTCTTCTTGAGGCTCTTGGTTTTTGGCATCTTCAGATCTCTGTTGAAAGGGATATCTTCTTCGTACAGGATTTTTATCCTTCTAACTATTAATTTCTTGCTTGCAGATCTTTTGGTCCTTTTAGTTTTTGTTTTTTCCAGCTTTATATATCCACAGCTCCGTAGTCTTATGATGCGGTTTATCTCCATAGGAACATATCTCAACGTAGTATTTTTTTGTGTGTGGCGTTATTGCTGTGGCTGATCTCAAAGTCTTATGATGCGGTTTATCCCCACAGGAACTTATCTCAATGTTTTTTATCTTTATGTGGCTGTTTTGTGGCCGATTGTAATTGGCTGATACTTTATTTTGCTTCCTGGCTACAGTCTTCTTCAGATGGTGGGAGCTCGGTCTTTTTGGCCCTGTATCCCCAGTATTTTGACTATGGTTTTATATGCTGATCCTGAAAATCCTTCCGGGGTCATATGCTATGTTTTTTCAATATGTATATGTGGCTTTTTTATATATCTTATATAAATACAATAGAGCTTTTTCGTCCTGAAAAAAATATTTTCCTCTAGCTATTCCATTTACTTTGTTTTTCTATTTATACGTTACCTTGAAAAAGAATCTTATTTCACCCTACATCACCGTATTATAGGATTTTGTATGCATTTATCTCTGTCTATAGTATAGTTTGTTGCATATCACTAATCTCTCGGAAACTTTACTATAACAGTTCACAAATTTACACAGTTGCCACCTACCATATATTGTTCTCTAATTATATTACCACCATTTAGGTATAATTGCCCGTAAGGTTAATACTAAAATATATATTCAAATATTGTCTACTATTATACCAAGCATAAATAAATTAACCATAAATAGATTACCTAATCATAATAGATGTTGCCTACAAGTACGCCATTCCAAAAAGAAATAAACATAAACAAATGTACTAACTGCTAAAAAATGCACTTGGGAAGAAACACTATGCTCCCAACCATGAAATGATCCACCAGTTCCCCAGATATGAGATAAGTTTCCAAAGGAATAAAAAACCCCTTTGATCCCTTGAATATATATTTGTATAGATTTTATTTGGTAGCTGATTTTTCCTTAGCAACGGGTCTACAAATCCACTTGCCTAGGATTTATTCTAGTTTTCTTTTTTTTTTTAAGATATATTTTCTCTCTCGCTATCCTTTACTCCACCCATACACAGAATTTTTCTCTAGCTAAGTGATATAATGGATATTTATCTCGTATCTTATTAAATCTTATCTAGTGTCTCCTTGTGATTTTTAGGAGCCTTACTTATGGAAGCTTTATCTCAATCTCATCGAACAATGAGATACTTTTTTTTTGCAAGAATCTCTTAACTCTAGTGCCTCATTCCCGTGTAGTTCCAACCATTTTATTTATTAGTAAAATTTACTTATTACATCATACTAAATTTAACAATTCATGGCCTTTCTATCATCAAGTCCAACATAACTCAGTCTAAATAAAGAAAACATTATTACAGAAACAGAGGGGTATTATATCTTCCCCCCCTTTATTTACGTTGTCCATGCTGTCCATTTCCCATTTTATTCCATCTTAAATAGTGTTGGATAGGTCTGTCACATGTCATCCTCCCGTTCCCATGTGGCCTTTGCAAGGGTAAAGTGCTTCCACTACACTTTAACCCGAACAATGACTTGATTTTAGAGCAAGATCTCTTTCCAATCCAATATACAGAGTGACTCTACCAGGAAGTCTCATTCTAGTTCCAAATATATCAAATTCGAATTGTCATGTACATATTTCTTTAGTAAAGATATGTGAAAAAAAATTTGTGCTTTAATATGTCTGGAAAATGCCATCTGATATGCTACCAGTTCGACTCTATCCAAAATCTCAAAAGGCCCACAAAATCGTGGTGCAATTTTTGTATAGATTCCAGTTCTTAAGGTACTTTTTCTTAGTTTCACAATTAAATAAACATGCTCTCCAATATCGAATTACTTACGAGGTCTCTTCCTATCGAAATATATTTTATTTCTATCTTGTGCAATTTTTATGTTTTGTCTAACTTTTTGTACCACCTGTTCTTTTTTTCGCAACACCTATGGCCCTAATATTAGCCTATATTTAGGGTCACCCCATTTAAGAGGTGTGTAGAATTTTCTACCATAAAATGCTTCAAAGGGATTCATTTTTAATGAAGCTTGGTAACTATTGTTGTTAGAAATTTTTTCTAAGTGTAAAAAATCCTCCCACTTAGTAGATCAGTCCATGACATACATGCTTAGAATGTTGTCCAGAATCTGATTAGTTATCTATATATTCCCATTGGTTTGGGGGTGGTATGCAGTGGTAGAGTTTAGTTGTGTCTCCATGCCCCCAAATAAGGCTCTCCAAAATCTGGAAGTGAACTTTTCATCCCTATCAGAAACTATCATCTTCAGTACTCCATATAATCGGAAAATCTCTTTCATAAAAAAATTGGCAATCTATGTTGTTCCATAAGTAGACTATACCGGTAGGAAATGTGATGGCTTGCTTAATATTTCCACTACAACCATAATGGAGTCATGTTGTTGCTTAGTCTTTGGAAATCCTGTAATAAAATCCATTGAAATTACTTCCCATTTCCATTCATCAATGGGCAGTGGGTTTAACAATTCAACAGGATGTTGGTGCTCCACCTTTACTTGGTGACATTCTAAACCTTTTGACAAGTATTTTTCCACCTCTTTTTCCATGTTCAGCTAGAAATTTTTTTTCCTTAATATTGTTACTATGTTTTTATATCCAGGATGTACGACATATGGTTTATAATGATATTAATATAATATAAAATTTTTTAAAGCACTCATAGTGGGGACATATAATCTATTTATGTAGATTAACAATTTTTTAGAGTTCTCTACATAACCTGGAATTTCTATTCGCTGCATCTTTTGTTGAATTTCCATGCATTTATGGTCTTCTGAAATGGAATTTTTAGTATGTGCTAATAATGCTAACAGATACCCCCATTACATTGTGTTCATGTCTTACTACTGCATCTACAATTTTATTTTATTTTCCTTTTATGTATTTACTGTCAAAATCGAATACACTGAGGAAATCTAGCTACCTAGATTTTCTAACATTAAGATTGGTTGGCTGAAAAATATTTTAGGCTAATATGATCTACTACCAAGTTAATTTTTTTTCCTAATAGTTAATGCCTCCAGATTTTTAAACCATTCATTACAACAACCATCTCTAAATCATTTACCACATAGTTCTCTTCATGTGTTTTCAACTTCCTAGACTCATAAGCTACTATTGAATTTTCCTGCATCAAAACATCCCCTAACCCTTCCAAACAACCATCCATGCAAACAAAAAATTATTTATTTAGATATACAATTTGAAAAATAGAAGCCACTATATGTAAGTGTTTAAATTTATCAAATATTTCCTCACATTTGGTTATCCACTAGAATTTTATTCCCTTATTATAGAAGGATGTAATAAGGTAAGGAAGTTTACAGAATCCTTCTATAAATATTCAGTAGTATAATTTAATTCCCATGAATGAGGGGATAATTGACACATCTTTTGGTATGGGACAATTCAAAATATCCCTAACCTTCTCAGGGTCAACAAATAGCCCCTTTGAAATAATGTGACCCAAATATTATATTTTGTTCTTATAATACTCGCATTTTCTAAGCTTAGCATATAACTAATTTTCCCTTAAAGTTAACAGAACTAATATCCGATGTTTCGTGTGCTCCTCTTCATTCTTGGAATATGCGAAAATGTCATCTACGAATACCAACAAAAAATTTTCAAGATACTTGTTAGGGACATTGTTCATTAAGCACATAAAGGTTGTTGGTGCATTAGTAAGACCAAATGATAACACTACAAATTCGCAGTGACCATATCTCGTCCGAAAAGTTTTCTTATAAATGTAAGCATCCCTTATTCTTAACTGGTAATACCCACTCCTTAAATCCATTTTTGAAAATATACTTGTCCCCCTCACTTGATTGAATAGATCATCAATACAGGGAAGTATTGGATATTTATTTCTTATAGTTAACTTATTTAATTGTTGATAGTTGATGCACATTCGAAGTGTGCCATCTTTTTTCTTGACAAATAACATAGGAGCCCCCCACGGTGATACATTGGGGCTAATGTAGCCCTTATATAATAACTCATGTAGCTACATTTTTAGTTCTAATAACTTTGGTGTACTCATTCTATAAGGAGCTCTAGATACCGCGGTTGCACCTAGTACTAGCTCAAAGGAGAAATCTATGTATCTTCAATGAGGTAAACCTAGAATTCCCTCCGGAAAGACATCCAAAAATTCCTTATTTATTGGAAGTGTCTCTAAATTTTACTTTTCTATTGGCTCTGTACTATCTTCCACATTCACCATATATAACTAACACCCTTTTCTTGCACTCTTTTTGAGTTGTAAAGCTGATATTGGTCTAACTAATATATACATTGTTATTGCTTTAAATAAATGGGGTTTCTCGCCTTGAATCAAACAGTTTGATGTTTTCTCTAAACAGTTTATAACAACTCCTTGTTTCTCCAACCAATCCATTCCTATCAGTACATGATAGTACTCTAATTGTTAATTTTCAGAATTTTCTATGTTGTATCAATTACTTTAGCCCAATTCAAAACTTCAATCAACAATATTGCCAATTACAATTAGTTTTTCCATTCATCAATAGTAATTGAGGATATGACAATGAATGCAATGAAAAAGAAGACAATCAACACATCAACAAGAGGCACCATATTTGGGAAAAGACCAGGGAAAAACCTAACTAGGGGGGAAACCCTTTGAAATTATTTTTTATTAGATTATCATAAAATGTTCAACAGAGAATACAATGAGCCCAATACAATATCATCAGAAATACAACCCAACTTCTTCAAAAGCTAGTTTACAATGGCAGAATATATCAAAGACAACTTTATTTAGACTTCAAACAACTTCAGAAAACTTTGAATGATGGTCAACTATAGTCAAACCCCTTGACGGTCACTTCAGGTTAGAACACAAGTGTATGTATCTCCTAGATGATACCTTGGCCTTAACATGCATGCATTTTTTGACAATATTTCCCTATATTGTGCATGTGTCTCGAACATAAACCCTAATTTTTGTATGAAATTTGGACCCCTATGATGTGCACCAGTATTGCAACAAGAATGCTGCAACTCCTAGGGCTACCAACTTTACTTTATCAACCTTGGGTTCATACAAACTTGGAGGTGTAAGTGTTGTATACAAAAGCAAAAGTGATGGTTCTGCCTTTTGTCACTGTTTAATTGTCAATAGACCACTAGGGTTTTTCAAGCCAGACTTCTGTGGATTCATAAGGAGCTTGATTACTCATGAGGGAAAGATAAGTCTACTCTAAGAGAAATCTTGTCTACAGTAGTAAGGAAAAATATTGAAATCCAATGCTAAAACACACCATTTCCTACCTAACTGCTAAGAGACTATGTTTCAGAAGGAATGCTAGATTAACATGGACGAAATT
Source organism: Pinus tabuliformis (assembly GCA_031772625.1). NCBI lineage: Eukaryota > Viridiplantae > Streptophyta > Pinopsida > Pinales > Pinaceae > Pinus > Pinus tabuliformis. Next base: position 923,429,401 of record CM062820.1, on the reverse strand, counting down.
CAACTATCTTGAGCATGTGAATTCAAAGCATCAACATTCTACTACTATGCATGTAAATAGCTATGACAAAACTATTTTTCTTTTTATATTTTTATGGAAAAACAAGTGAAAGCTAATCTCTTTTGGTGATGTGGCAGGTGGCTTAGGGATGCTGGTGGATGGTTGGGAGGTTTGGGAGACCTTTAGGTGACCTTGTGTGGATTTCTAGAGGTTTTCCCTCAATTTGGCCTCAAAACAAGCCACTACAGGAAAACCTACAAGATGTCCTAAAAACCTACAGGATTCCCTGTATTTCTACAAGATACAACCGAGAGAAAAATGATGGGTGTTGAAGGTGATGGAAGGCTTAGGGAAGGTGGTTGGTGGATGGAATGGAGTGAGAAAATGCCTAGGATCACTCAAAACTCAAAACCAAGGTTGGGAGATGGTTGGATTTGCTCAACATGCTTGGAGAAGTTTCCTTGAAGAATGATGAAATTGGTGAGGGTCTTAGTGAAAGTGAGGAATGATCATGGATGGATGAAGTTGGAAGGAGGTTGCTTGTTATGAAATCTTTCTCTACTTATGAAACACCTGCACTGCATCAAACAATGATATTTGCCCAAAAATCATGTAAACAAGAAGAATTTCAATGAGCTAGAAAAACAAAGTTTAATGGCTTAGTTGTCTACTTCATGCATGAAGAAAATTCGCAGAATAAGATGAAGTCATTGATGAGATCTACTGCAAGATTGAAGATGGAAGAAATGATGGCTAGTTCCTAGACTTGCAAAATGATCAAATGTTGGCTTTGTTAGTGTCGGTATCTTCATCCCTCAATCAGTGATCAAAATTCTCTTGTTGCATGCATTTTTAGGTGTCTCATCTGATCAGCTGCATTCCATTAGGGTCATGGATCATCTGATGGTAGTGGCATATTATCAATTTTCCCTCATGGTCTTTACCTGCTAGCCTATTTTCACAAATTTAGGTCATTTACAATCATTTTCTCTCTTTACATTTACAAAAGCCATTTTTAGGGTTTCAGGTCTCATTAGGTCTAGGGTTTGTCATTTTAGTCCTGGAAAAGCTCAATAATGGTTAGCAGGCACATGAGGAAGTCAAATAAGGTCTCAACATCAAAAAATTCAATAATCACCAAACAGAGTTTTTATTTTTTATGTATAAAATTTCATGTAATTTTAATTTTCCCATATGTAATAAGTTAAAAAATGTAGCCCTGGGTCACCTTGCCAAACTCTTGCACTCCAGCTCCTACAAAAGAGACAATAAATTCAAAGCATTAGTCCATCAAATGTCAAAAAGAGAGCCAAACTGCAAAATAGAGTTTTTAAAAGATAAAGTAAAAGGAAAACATTAGAAAGTGGGTTTTCTAAAGGCAAAAATTAAAGTCAAAAGGGTATATAAAGTGTTTTTCACGTTAAAGACTTCATTTGTGCCTAAAGTGAGAGTGAACAAGAGCAAGTCGCATTTTTAAGGTGAAGGGGAGAAATCATAGCAAAAGTTGTGTAACACTTCCTGGTGTGGTACACCTGGGTAGAGGCACGGCACACCTGATCGGCGCAGCTCACAGAGCATAGAATTCACATACAAACTTCAATGGGCACGGTGCACCTGTTGAGCGCGGCACACCTGTGTGTTGGCACGGTGTTGTGGGGAAAAATGCCTATGCAGGACGATCCTATCCACCTAAGGTGTGACAATGCCTTAGCAACAAACACAGACAGCTATTCTAGTATTCTTCCTTTATGAATTAATAATGAAGAGAGATGGATGGACTAACCGGTGTCTTCTGTTTGTCCCTCGATCCAGTTTCCCTTCTCTTTGAGAGTTCCCAGCTACTTGCCTTCTCGCTCGCCCAGCTTCAAGAGGTTTCTGCAAGATCACAAGAAGAGAACACTACACAAGACATGGATTCATATTCATAACTAGTTCAGGATTAGAAATAAACTAAACATAATAATGCAATCATACATCAAAGATACACCAGTATATAGGAGAAACCAAGATAGCTTTATTGATGAATAACAAGGTTCAGGAAGAGATACAACCCAGAGGGCTCCAATCCAGCATCTCCTTCCCAGCAAATGGAATTCCTATCTTCACCCCCTTCAAAGCATTAAGCACCCAATGATTCCAATCTCAAACCAACAGCAATTCTTTGCAATAACAAAATTCCCGCCTCAAGATCTCATGGAGGAGAGATCCATATATAGATGTTTGGAGAGAGGATGAGTCAACTTGAGATCTGACTAGTGTCCTCTCCCTCTTTCAGTTCTTGATTCCACTTGGAGGTTCTTGCTTCCACTTGGAGATTAGGAACCTCTTACTCATCACCAGTCGAATTCACTGAGGCAAGTGTCATTGAGGAAGATTCTGGAAGCTTCCTGGGCCTTGACACCTCTTGGAATGAACTTGCCATTTGGCAAATCTCGCTCAACACACCCTGGTAGTGCTTCTACCTACGTTGCAGTGCAGGTAGCTAGTGTTAGCTTTGACATTCAGCGCAGATAGCTAGTGTAGCCACTGAATTGATCCTGAATTGACTTGTTTTTGAGCAGTTTCTGGTGGAGAACTTCTGTGAATTGCTGTGGTTTGTTAGCCATGTTCCTCTAGGGGTAGGAACAACATGTTTAGGGGCTATGGATCCCTTAGATTATGGACATTTCATGCTTATAGCTGTAAGGAAAAAAAAATGTCTATAACAGTTTCCCCCTAAAGTATGAGGCCATTTATCGGGTGAAATGCTTTATCAGGGGGATCCGAAGTTCATCCAATGTTGGGAGGAGACCTGTAATAAGATATAATACAATACAATATTTTTCATACTGCTTTCATGATCTAGCTGAGGCGGGCATTCCCATGCTCAGCTTTATAAATTCATTTTTCTGTACATAGAACAGACAATCGTCTGATGGTAGACTGATAATTTTGATGAAATTATCATCCTTTGAGTAGGATGATTATCTGCTGCAATGATGTACATGTCAATGTCTTTATCTTTTCTGAATATATATCGCAGCCCGGATGGATGAAACTAGATCCGGGGTCTTCAAACTCGTTCGATCTTCACTCTAAGTACAAGTCGATCCATGTGAGAAATGTTCTGAAGTCGAACATGGAAAGACATCGCTTGATTACCGATCAATGAGGTAAACCGTTAACAAGCGCGAGAGGAATCACCGATAATGATAATGACCCTCAAGGTACTGTAGTACAATTCACGTGGTGTGAATAAAGGATTTGGCGTCGAACACCACGCAAAATATTTCGGTCGAAGGTCATTGGTGTATACCTATCGCCGGAAGTGAGAAACTTGCCATTGAGGCATGCAAGCTTCAAAGTACTGAAGGGGTTGTTCCTAGATCAACTTCTTGGATAATGAGCTGATGTCGACAAGAAGCGATCCGTCAAAGGAGGGCCTTAATGAATCCCACATCAATGACACAGAACGGAGCTAATGATTTTGATGGAGGTGAAAACGATCTGTGATATATGATTCAGGGTGGCGGTCATGAAAGGATGAAGGATAATGTACGGCAGTGGATGGGACACGGTTGACTTTTCTGAACGACTTCTCTTGAACATATGGCGACACTGATGCGATGGATTGGTAGCATTACCCCAAATATGGATGGTATGGCGAGACCATGGATGTGACCGATGAATGAAACAACCCAACCTGATTGTGGTACGGAGGAAAAGTGTCATGTTCAAGAGCGACTTGCTACCATCAAAGTTTTCTTGAGTTTCTACCAATTTTTCCCCAGTCATTGCTGACCAGTACCTCTTTATTTTTGTCAAGCTTGAGGAGGATAACATATGCTTGTTCTATAACCTGCCCTTCGGGCAAGCCCATCGCTATGTTTTAACGAGCCTAGCGATAGTGAAACCCGTTCTCGTCTAAAGACAAGTTTGTCGCTATTTAATGCATTTAACGAGTCTAACGACAAAGATAACTCGGTCCTTTTCATTTTTAGAGAGTCTGAAAAGGTACATAAAGTTAACTCCAAAAGTCCTTTTTCGTCATCTAATCCCTTAGGTCCGAAAAAGTATAAAACAATACAGAAGGGATGAGTTTTTGATAGTTTTAACGAGCCGAATAAAACAAGCGCTCGATCTTTTTGTGCAATAATCCCTCAGGTCCAGAAAGATTAAAATCTAGAGGAGGGATAGCACTTCCTGTCCCTTTAATGAGTTGGAAGGCCAAGGACTCGGCAATCTTTTCATATTTTACGAGTCAGATGAAAAGAGCTTAAAGAAGACTCATCTTTTGAGGAACGAGTGATGAAACAGGTTAGTAGCTGATTCCAGGTACAGGTTGGAATTTTCCAATCACGGCAGTGTCACAAGGATGGCCAGTGAAATCACTCTTCGCAGTTGTTCCTCAAAATGGGTAAACAAACATATGGAGGTGAACGATCGGTCAATGGAAAAGTGGAGGTGACGGTGCAAACACGACCAAGGCTTTAATGGCTGATGATATTACACTCACAGTGGTTATTTACCGGGATAGTTCATTTTTTAACGAGCTTAAACGCGGGGGGAAACATTTGCTCGATCTTATGTTTATTTTTTAACGAGCATGAACTGTGTGCTAAAACTGCTCGATCTTGCGTTTATTTTTTAACGAGCATGAACTGTGTGCTAAAACTGCTCGAATCTTGCGTTTATTTTTTAACGAGCATGAACTGTGTGCTAAAACTGCTCGATTACCCAATCATATGATAAGAATGTCTCATTAAGATTCTATTTTTTATGGAGCTTCATCTTACAAAGCTATGCCCCGCATCCTTTCTTTATGCAAGTTAGGAAACGACTAACCCAAAAAACAGATAAATAACCGCTCTTTGCTTGCACTCCAAAAGGTTTGCATGCCCCCAGGTATAAAGTACGATTTCAAGGTTACCTCTACTTCTTTTCCGTCAAAAAATTTGTTTTAACGAGAGAGGCTTACCTCTTTCAGGTTACCCAAAGATTGTCTCGTTAATCTTTCAAACAAAACACTTCCTCGGCAATGTCTACCGAAATAGAAAAAGGTGAGCGACGATGCCCGCCAACTCACATAACTTTGACAAAAGAATCTTATTCTAGAATAACCCTCTTCCAGCATGGGCGGGGTACAGACTAGTCATATTCTCCCACGGAAACCTACCCTATACCCAAAGTTTTCCTGCCAAAGCAGACCAGGACGCATGCCCCCTGGGTTCTAGTCATATCCTCCTGGATTACTCGCGCTCATCAGGAGGACGGACCATGGGTTGAGACATTTCTTGCGTGAAGAGACCATTTAGGGATGGTATATGACTATTTGCGATGCGTGATCCGGGAAATGAAAGTTGGTCCACGAGCTTGACCACTCTTTCTTCATGCAGAAAACACATTACTCTAAAGAGTGAGGAGACGATGGCTTCCATGCAATATATATAGTCTCGTCCAAGGAGTAGGTTATAATCCAAGGGTCCTTGAACGACCATCACGTTCATTTGAACGGTCTTCCCTTTCAATGTTATCGGCACATTGGGGAGGATCCCTAAAGGTCGACTGGTTCCTTTATCAAAGCCTGATAGATTTCTCATTTCAGGCAAAAGCGCTGGCGAACCAAGCGCTTTCCAAGCAATAGAGGAAAGGATACTCACAGATGCCCCCTCATCAATGATAGTGCCAACCATTACCATTCTGTATATTTGAACGATAATTCTGAATGGTATGCTTGCTGGCAAATGGGGTCTGCCTAGTTGGTTCCAGTCGAAGGACACAACTAGGTTGCTTGGTGGTGGGACCGAATAGACGGCCGGGTATGACTCTGGCGAAGTTCCTTCCTGCGATAAAGGAATGGGAAAATTGCCCCCTTGTTCGTCGGAGTCTGTGTTGATGAAGAGAATTTGGATGGTGTCGTCTTTATTCTCTTCTGTGATGATATCATTCGAGGATAGAGCCTCTAAAGGCAAAACCGGGTCAACTGCCGCCTCAACCTTTTGACTTTCGTCAGGTATGGATTCAGACGGTTCATCCTCAATGATAGGTGCTTCGGCTGACCACCTAGGCGGGCCAGCCGGGTTCTCAACTAGTGAAGGACTTGGCAGGAGTTTTTGATATCCAGGAGGAAGTTGCGCTCGTAAAATCGGGCGATCTTCCAAAACTCTTTTAGCCTCGTCTAAGAAGGGACAACGGTGGATGGCATAGTCGCCTTCACACAGTTTGCAGGGAAATCTAGCTTTCCATCTCTGTCCTGGGACTTCACTTTCACTAGTTGACGGTGAGCTGTCAACATGGCTATCAGAGGTTGACGCCACCGAATTGTGCAAACGGGGAGACCAGTCCCTTAGTATCCGAGGGATGCAGGGACAATCTCTGTGGAAGTGGTCTCCCTTGCATATGACACATGGCGATTTAGGCCTGGTCAGTGCTGTGTGTGGATTTTTGTCAGACGACACTTGTTTGCCCCCAGTCGCTTTTGGCTCCTTCTTCTTCTTCTCTTTCTTCTTCTTTTCCTTCTTCTCCTTAGGAACTTGGTTTTTTGTCTTACCAGTTCCGTCAAGCGAAGAGGAAGGAGGAGAGGAAGAGTTAGATGAAGTAGAAGGCTGGTGGGCAACTCTGGTCTGGTCTAACTGTTGACTCGACTGTTCAGGAATAGTGGTGTTCTGAACGACATTGGTTGAAAAGAGCTAGACCGACAAGCCAATTGTCAGTCCTGGAAGCGACAATGTGGCCATATGGGGCGCACCAACATCTCCCCAAGAGGAGAAGGGACTAGGATTTCCACCAAGGGGAATTCCTTGGTTGGCGTGCTCCATTTTCTCAACCTAAAGATCAACTTAGGAATAAGGGGTGATTGTTCCGTTTAAAATAAATTTTAACGACGCTTTAGACACAACTTGCTTTTTCAATTTTAAAGAGTCGAGAAAAAGCTAAATATGACTCTAGTCTCCTTCGATGTTTTAACGAGCCCGAAGTGACAAATGCTCGGATGGACTTTTTCTGTTATAGAGTCTGAAAAAGGCCAAAAGGAACTGCTCTGGAGTTCTAGTTAGAGGGTGTGCCAAACTTTTCGCAAAACCGCAGAATACTTTTTAGGGTACGGGCGGACGATCTTCCTGAATGCTATGTTCAGTGCATTGCGATCAGTAGGGCAGCCGACACGGCTTCCTAAGGATAAAGGTTTTATGCCTATAGGGGTCTCCCAATATGTACGCGACGGTACGTGGGAGCACAATCCGTACTGGCGCTATCGTCCCTCTGGAGGAATCACCCACCATCAACAAGATCGACAATCACCAGGCTTTATGACGCCAGAACACGTCTCTAGCCTAGACCTCTATGTTGTGCGTTATGTTGCAAAGCGTTGTTAAGTTCATTCAATTTATTTTAGGTTGATATTTTTAGAAGTTTGCCTTTTGAGGTTAACCACGAGATGTATGATACAATTCCTAAATGCAGTCTAAAGATGATAAGCAAGCTTTATATATCTTTTCAACTTTGAAAATCCTAGCTACAAAGGGAAAAGAAAGACACCATCTTTTCTCAAAGAGCAATCAGCACACTCTAATGCACTTTTCCTACATCAAACATGAAAACTATCAAGATGCAAATGCACAATGCAGGTGTTTGTTTTCCGCTTTCTTAGTATTGATGCCTACAAAGAAAGCTTTTTGTACAACTTTGAATTCACTTTTAAATGACAAGTACAAACAAGTTTACTTTTTCGAAATCAGAGAGGGTAGAAGAGATTACAACACTTAACGATTTTCGAAATGAATACTTGTTTCGACACTTAAAAGAGACAAACGCAAACCAATAAGCAAGAGTAAATGTATAATCAACTGCAAACAGCCAATGAACTTTCTTCTAAGATCACAATCAACAGATCTGAATCAAGGGCTACAGGATGACTATTTCACTCATGCAAAGGAAAACTGTAAATGACGCCACAAACAAATAAAAACACTCACAGTATTTTTGTACAAAAGGAGGCGGAATTTAAGCAGAGAAAAGGAGTTATCAGACTGGTACCTATGCTGGTTACAGGCTGCAAAAATCAGAGATCAAAACAAGGAAAAACAGAGCAGAGAACCCCAGCTGCACAAGGCCTAACTGGATCAGTGCAACCTCAACATAGGGGTTTTGACATTCAGCGCAGGTAGCCTTCACGGGACCTGCGTTGAAATGCAGAACCTCTTCACAGGGGTCGCGCTGAAGGAGAAACAAGACTTTCTCACTGGGTTCTGGGTCACAGATTGCTGATTAATCTACTGTTTCAGGCCAAATAAAAGCAACAAGCAAGGTGCAATCAAAGGAATGCTTTGAGGGAGTACTAAGATCTATCACAAAGGATCATCAAATCATTTGTGAGTCCATTGTTCAGATCATAGACAAATCTAGTGATTGGATCAAAGCAGCAACTGTCTACTTTGCGTCTGAGAATAGCAGACGCAGTTCGAATGTTGCTGTTAAGTCTATGAAACAAACAATGATGGAAACACAAATAAAATGACTAAACAGATCTCCCCAACGGAGTCGCCAATTTGTTGTGGGGAAAAATGCCTATGCAGGACAATCCTATCCACCTAAGGTGTGACAGTGCCTTAGCAACAAACAGAGACAACTATTCTAGTATTCTTCCTTTATGAATTAAGAATGAAGAGAGATGGATGGACTAACCAGTGTCTTCCGTTTGTCCCTCGATCCAGTTTCCCTTCTCTTTGAGAGTTCCCAGCTACTTGCCTTCTCGCTCACCCAGCTTCAAGAGGTTTCTGCAAGATCACAAGAAGAGAACACTACACAAGACATGGATTCATATTCATAACTAGTTCAGGATTAGAAATTAACTAAACATACTAATGCAATCATACATCAAAGATACACCAGTATATAGGAGAAACCAAGATAGCTTTATTGATGAATAACAAGGTTAAGGAAGAGATACAACCCAGAGGGCTCCAATCCAGCATCTCCTTCCCAACAAATGGAATTCCTATCTTCACCCCCTTCAAAGCATTAAGCACCCAATGGTTCCAATCTCAAACCAACAGCAATTCTTTGCAATAACGAAATTCCCGCCTCCAGATCTCATGGAGGAGAGATCCATATATAGATGTTTGGAGAGAGGATGAGTCAACTTGAGATCTTACTAGTGTCCTCTCCCTCTGTCAGTTCTTGATTCCACTTGGAGGTTCTTGCTTCCACTTGGAGATTAGGAACCTCTTACTCATCACCAGTCGAATTCACTGAGGCAAGTGTCATTGAGGAAGATTCTGGAAGCTTCCTGGGCCTTGACACCTCTTGGAATGAACTTGCCATTTGGAAAATCTCGCTCAACGCACCCTGGTAGTGCTTCTACCTGCGTTGCAGTGCAGGTAGCCAGTGTTAGCTTTGACATTCAGTGCAGACAGCTAGTGTAGCCACTGAATTGATCCTGAATTGACTTTTTTTTGAGTAGTTTCTGGTGGAGAACTTCTGTGAATTGCTGTGGTTTGTTAGCCTTGTTCCTCTATGGGTAGGAACAACATGTTTAGGGACTTTGGATCCCTTAGATTATGGACATTTCATGCTTATAGCTGTAAGGCACAAAAATGTCTATAACACACGACGCACCGGTCCTCCAAGCCTTAATTTCATCCAAATGATCTTGCCAAGCTCAAAAATCTTGCAAACTTCATTACACAAGTGAAACATTCCACTTTGCCATTGCAAGGGTTTTAGTCCTCATTGATGGTGTGTAAATAGGTGAAAAGACAAACCCTAACTACTGCACAGTTGCACTACAAAAACTATCTAGGGTTTATAAAATTCTCATTCTTGCTATTTATTCCCCTACATCATTTTCACATTCCTCACACTAAAATTTCCCTCATTTTGTCCTACCCCCCTATCCCCAAAACCCTAATACCTAACAAATTCCCACTATTCCCCAAACCCTAATCTGCATTCCCAAACCCTATCACTCCCTAAAAACCCTACAGCCAGCATCAAATCTTCCACTCATCAGTCCCATTCATCAAATAGCAGTCACCTATTCTCGTTTTAAAATCTCTTCATACTCATCATTTTACACCAAATAGTGGCAAATATGGAAACAAAGTCAGCTTATGAAAGGGATAAGGAAACTATAAGTGATTCCTCCCAAGAAATTCATGCACCAAGAAAACCACAGAAGGGAGGAAAACACATCCGGGAGGAGCCCGCTACACTCACAAAGCTATTGGCTTGTCCTCTTGCAGTAACATGTTTCAAACATCAGTCTTGCTACCAGTTTTGTGAGATGGTGGAAAGAGTGAAATACCACCATGAGCTTGCTAAACTATTTGTCCTTTATCTTCACAATGGTCAAGCCAATTTAGCAGGTGTTACCTTCACTTTGACACCTGAAACTATAGCTGAAGCAACAAGTATTCCTAATGTGGGTGAACAGTGGAACAAAGGATAGCTGGTGGACAAAGAGCATTATGAGCCTTATATCAAGGCTAGTTATCGTAAGTAAATCAGTAGGGTCTTCCCTTTCAGATACTTACATGAAACATATTCTCCACTCATGAAGTTCATTATCAAATACTTCAACTATGAAGGGAGATTTTCTCGCTTGTACATCTATCATGTTAGACTATTGATGCATTTCACTAGGGTGAGGATTGTGAACCTCCCCTATTTCATATGAAGAAATATTGAGAAAATGACCACACTAGTGCAAAGAAAACCTCCTCATCAATAATACAACAATATATATCACTTTGCATTGATCAAGATTGTGGTTTTGCATCAGCTGAGTTTGCTGAATGTTTCATGAGATGATTTCACTTCACATGAGGTTTTCAAAAGCCCTCAAATGACCTCATTAGTATTTCAAGAGGGCGGAGGGCCTTCAAATCAGCAAGAAGTGCATGAGACTCAAATTACCAGTGTGCCAGTATTTGTCACTTATCAAAAATGCACAAGGCGATTATTTATAGCTGCCAAATGAGTACTATCTCCACCTGGGGTGGAAGGGGTCTTGTTTCCTTCATCAGACCATAGGAATATGCTATCTTCACCTAGGGTGAAAGGGGCTTTGCCTTTTTCTTCAGCAAATCAGGTACAGGACAAAGGGAAACAACCATTGCATGATGAAGGGCCTTCTGAAGGTCAGGAGAAAGATTTCATTTTGATTCAGGATGAGGATACTGATTTGGGCTCCCAAAGCTCAGAACTCAAGGAGATCATCAAAGAACAAGAAGTTGACATTCATGACTTATCTCTTAACCTTGAAAGAGCTAAGTGGATCATAAAATACCTTGAGCAAAGGAACAAGCAGTTGGAGGACAAGAAGACAATCATGGAGCTGCAAAACATAAGAGAAAATAAGCAAGCAACAAAGAGGAGGAAGTTAAGTTAACACCGCTTGAGTAAGAGGTTGATGCTGACCAGGAATATTGGCTAGAGAGGGAAAATATGCACTTGGAGAAGCTGCTCGAGAAAGCCATCAAGGAGAAAATGATGTTGAGGCACATGGCTTTTCATTATTTGGCAAGAAACAAGATTTGCAAAGCGAGAATAAGGATCCTAAAAGCCAAGTTGAGGAAGACTTTGAGGAGCAACAAAGAGCAAGATAAAGTCAAGATCTTGGTTGAAGCTTCCTTGGCCTAGCATAGTACTTGATGCAAGTCACTCATGACAAATTTCAAGAAATTTGGCACACTTTTTGACAATTTTGGAGGTAAAAGCAGGTTTTTCTCACTGGTGTGTAGCACCACCTGGTCCTCGCTTTTTCTAGGGATCTCCTCTAGAGGAAAACTCTACAATTTTGGATTTATTGTGAAAAATAATGCATACCTAGAAATTACAAGAAAGTTTGGTCAAGTTTTGGGCTTCCAAAAGGGTCAAAAACACCTCAAAAATGCCCTCTTTGCCACTTTTTGGCCACATAGGAAGTAGTGTTGGGAGAACTGATTTTTGGAGGGGCAAATGGACACCAAATTCAAAAATTCCACCTGTTCTAGAAAGTAGACAGACCTACCTTTCCAATTAGCCCACTTGAAGCAAATTTGGTGAAGGTTAAAGACTCCAAAATCAGCTGCAAAAAAGCACTATACACAGGAAAAGTGGCGCTACACACAAGATGGAAAAGTGCCATTTTTGCCAAAAATATCTGTTTTTCGCCTAGTTTTTTTGAGTTCGGATTTTTCTCTCTCATGGTAAAAATCATGATGTAAATTGATGGAATTTGATGCAAAAATGATGAAAACTCACTCATGGAGGTAGATACATCATGTATCTGTGATTTTGAACTGAATGAATCAGTTTCCTAGGTTTTAGAGGCAAGTTGTTCCACTGCCTACTTTTCAGTTCTTAGTTTAGATCTTGTTGAAAGAGCTCTTAAACTCATAAATTCGACCCCTAAAGGCTAGAATGAGTTGTTTTTTGCCTATATAGAGTACCTTTTCAGTCATTTGTAAAGGTTGGACTCTTGTGAATGCTTTGAGCATTATTATACATTCATCTCTATAGTTTGGTAAGGAAATAGACCAGGGTTTGCAACATTTTCTGGGATTCTTGTGGCAAGGTGACTTAGTATTGTTTTTCCTTATGTAATTCAAGTTTACATGTGTTTATGTATGGCATCATCTCTCTCTTTTCAGCTTAACTAATTCAATCAAGGATAAAGGTAGAAATCATTGATGTTGCAGTGCTCTACCTAGGGTTTGTTTAGCTATTCATGTTTTCAATTGTTCGAAGAGGATTATTGATATTTTCATGCCCTCTCCAACTCCTCACCAGTATTAATACTATCCATTTCACTCAATTCAAAGTACTAAAGCATTTGCCTACCTCGCCCCATAGAAACCTCTACAATACTAAGTTCATTCCCCGGACCCAAATCTGCCTTTCACATTTGAGCCAGCAAACCAACATAAAATTCAATCAAACTCCTTTGAGCATATACCTAGCCCAAAATTAGTCTTCACATCAGTCATCTCAAGCTTTATTGGCCATATTTTTTTGAGATTTACAATGAGAGTGCCCGCTCCCGACCTGGTAGGGCGAGCTACTAGGTTAAGCATGGTTTGAAGTTACCTTAGACCTACCTTTCTCATCCTGAGGTAGATTTAGGCCATAACAGGCTTAAGCACATGAAACTCTAAATTCTATAAGAAAGTAGAATTCTGTCTTTTTGGGGCTACATGGGGGTCCTTTCCTCAAATCATGATCCCTGAAGGAAGAAGTGAGGCCAAGACACCTATTGATAGCTTTTTGATGCTCCTTTAATCCCTTCTAACCTACCGCTAAATTATATCACAAATGGAAGCAAACTAATAACCAAACTAATCAAATCTACACTACTTGCAATGAAACACTTCCAAGGAAAATTTAACCATGAATCTATGAAATTAATCTAAGCATACAGATACAAGAAGGGGATCCTTTTCTGCTAGTTTTGGGCCCTAACCCAAGAGCTTCAACCCTCTGAGTTAACTTAGTACTAGATCATGAAAAAGCTTATTCTCATTATCAAAACAGAAAATTACATAGCAATGTCTTCCACAAGCCTGGAGCTGAAAAATAAGTAGTGCTTTTACAACAAAATTTTGAATCCTAATGAGGCTCTAGGCCTCTTGATTTATACAATTGAAGTCTCCAACGACTTCCTTAAATCGAGAGAGGGTCAATTCCCAAACTTGAGATGAGCTAACTCTTTGACTATCACTTCCTTGGCTGCCTTTTAATCTTCATGACTTGGCTGCTTGTATTTTGAGCTAGTGTGAGTGATGGAGGAATATTCAAATGAGAGAGGTGTAAATGAGGAGGATCTACATACTACAATCTCTCTTGCTTGTCTGATTCGAGTTTCAACTTTTAATCTTGCAAAAATTCCTCGATTTTCTCTCACAAACGTGCATTTAATGCACATTAGTCCACTAGGCATAATATCTCACTTTGACTCATCTCATAAACCAAAATATAATCAAAACATGTAATAAGTTGTGATAAGATTTGATTTAACCAATCTAGGAGGTGAATTAAGGTCCACATAGTTACCCAATTATGAGTCTCATCATCACCCTGTACTAAAAGTGTTGCTCATCCTTTGAGCAACTCAATCAATATCCATATCTTTCAGAGTCCTGGTGGCTTCTTTGACATCCCATGCTTTTGCTGTGGGTTCTTTTTCTTGTGCATATAATCTTTCCTTCCTTTCTATCTCCTCCCATAGCTTTCTTTATTCCTCTTCCTTCCTTCCTTCCAACATCCCCAAGAGCAGTGGTGGACTGATCCTTAAGCCTATCCATTTAACTTTGAGCCTTTTGATGGTTTTCTTGTACATGGGTGTCCTATTTAGTGCCTCTCTCATTCTTTGAGAGAATGGTACTCTCTAATTTTCAAACTGTATGGAAGAGTATTCCATCTCCTTTGGCAAGATTTCATGTTGTCATCCCCTAACATCCTGAACATATCCTCAAAATGTGTAATTTATTGCTCTTGGGAAGCAAGATACCTGGGTGCAAGTTGAGGATCATTTGCAATTAAATTATGTGTGTTGATGCTAGCCATTGGGTTTGACTGCCCAACTCGTATCATGAGAGGCTATTTTTGATCCCTTGCCAATATCTTCTTCATTTCTATGGCCCTTGCTTCCTCATGGTTCATCGATGGTGCTAAGGCCATTAACTGTAAATCCCATAATTTTACATTAGGGTCCCATACATTTAGATTTGTCAAGGCCATGTTATGCAAGTAGAACTCAAACATCTTAGGCCTATCCTCCAATGTGCTTTGATCACAAAGATCAATGAACTGTTTATAATCTTGGAATGGAATAGTTCTTCTCTATGCTAGGGTCTTAATTTGGAACTGAAGCCATTGTTCCTTAAGGTATAATGCATAGGACTTAGCTGGCATCCTGCATTGGACTGTCTCTAATGATAGACTGGCCATGGTTGCAAATTGGTTGTCTTTTTCTTGTAGTTGTCCTTTCAACCATTCATTTTTTGCCTCTAACTGATTTTTCATTATGGCTTCTCTATCTCTCAGGTTTCTTAGTTCCCTACCCATCTCTTTGAGCTTTTCCTCCATGTGACCTATGTCCTCTACTCCGTTTGACTTAGCAATCTGCATGCATATATGTGTTATGGCTCTTTCCTTCTCAAGCTCAAAGAACAGTGGGATGCAAATTGTTTGTGGAATGACCTTGCCCCCTTCAATAAATCTGTAGTAGGAATCAAGGTTTGGTTGAGGGCTAGGTTCCCTTAGGTCTGGGTCCTCCTTCTTTGGTTCTTGCTGCATACTTCCTTCCTTATCCAATTTTTGAGTTTCCTATAGGTTTAGTAGAGTTTCCTGTAGGACTGCATCTGCTTCCTGTAGGTCCTGCTGTGTATCCTATAGGATGTGTTTTCCCTTGGATGAAGCAGATCTAGTTACAGGCCTTCTCTCATAAGTGATAGGATAATTAGGGGAGGTTTTTGCTGAGGATCCTTCTCCTTGAGTTTTAATAAGAGAGGCCATATTTTCCTACTATTTAGGTGAGTCTTCAATAATAATGGGAACCTTGGTGGGATTTTGAGGTTTCCCCTGCCTTATCCTTGTACTCTTTCTTGTTTTGAAGTATAATGGGGTTTGTCTCTATCTTTTGCCTTTTTGTTTGATAGGGGTGCTAAGGGCAGTGAGGGAATTTGTTGCCTCTCTCTCGGTGGGATATGGAGACACCTTCGGTGACTCCTCCTTGTCTTCTTCCTCCTATTTTCCATTCCCCTTTTCATCTTTGTCTTTCTCCTCTTCTTCACCTTGTTCATCAGTTTCCTCCTTGGCATCTTCCTCTGTTTCTTCACCACTTCCCTTCTCTTTATCTTCCTCTTCTTCCTCACATATTTCCTATTCATCCCTCTCTAGATCCTCATATGTTTCAATTTCCTCTTCATCCCTTTCAATGGTAGTAGGGCTTTTGCCATATGTGAGGGATTTTATATCCTCCTCTGTCTGTATGTCTTGGAAATTTTCCCATGGGATAGGAATTCTAAGGTTGTGGAGGGAATCTTCTATGATGAGTCTAATTAACCCATGATGGACCATCTGTTGGTAGTTTCCCTCCTTTACTTTAATGCTCATATATATTAGGGATTGAAGAAGGAAGTAGGGTATGCTGATCCTTTGGTGAGGAGGTGTGTTTGCTCCAAACCTCAATTCTCCAAGAAGCCTAAAGTGGTATGCATATATCACACTATACCTACCTTCACATGATATGTATTTGATAATGTCATAGCTTATTTCATTCTAGGGGTATGGTAAGCTTGCTCTTCCCACACCATTTTTGTCTTCCATGGCCCCCTCTCCCTCTATAAAGAATTTCTTCTTTGCAATTTCACTATTTCCCTTGTCTTCCTTTCTCCAAGGCACTCCTAAGGGAAGTGTGGTAATTTTTCTTATGCGTTTAGGGGTGAGCTCTATGGAGAGGCCTCCTACCACAACAATTCCATGGGTCCTAGTCAATGGAATGAAGGAGAGAGAAAAATCCTTGGCCACTTCATCATCATACCCCCTCAATTTCTAAAAGTACCCCATCCAAATATGCATTGTGAATATTTCTAGCATAGGAGGGTGTTGGTGAATCCTCACAGTGTTGATGGGCCCCTTCTATTAAACCCCCTATCATTTTTCCTGGTGAATGGAGGAGAAGAGATATATGATACAATATTAAAATTAAGGAATAAATGGGACTGAAATTTCTGTGGATACAATTCCCTTACATAGCTATCAATTTCAATCAAAATAGAATATTTTTTTTCCTTTCACTTGGAGAAATGGGAGGAAATGTAGAGCCTACCTCCTTACAATGTCTGATGTAGCTAACCCTAGTGTTTCCTCCTTTGAAATTATTCTCTGCCAATATTGTAGACTGCCTAACTATATCTTGTAGGATTCCTATGGCATCCTGTATGATTTCCTATAGGATCCTGTAGGAGGTCCCACGTAGGAAAAAAAATGAAGTTGCCCTCTCCTTTAGGTTTCTCGAAGGTCGAGAGAAACTTTGCTAAATTGAGCCTCGAGAAGATGAATGCATGAATGCATGGCGATCAATGTTTATTTCCTCTTATGGTCGAGTTGAATGAGGTGGCGTGCTGGCAACCAAAGTACGAACTTCTATTTTTTTGGTCATTGGTACCCACTACCACCTCATCATTCCCCTCACCTCGTAATCAAATCCCACTTTTGGCATCCATAGTCTCAACTGCTTCTAAACTCATTCTCTTTTTCTTTGACTTGACTGCTGCCACATGTGTGAGGACTAATTGTTTTGTCCTTGTTGACTAAATGAAGGTGGCCAGGTTAACTAGCCACCTTTCGCTCATAAACCAACTCATCCATAATCTTTACATATTTTGATTACATTATGAAAATGAGAGAGTGAAGCAAGATACTTACCTATGGTGACAATACCTTGTTGCAGTTTGTTGAAGAACCAAGGTGTTTTCTGTATGTTGGTTGCATGTTATTTCTCCCTCTCTTTTTTTATATATTTCCCTTTGATGATTTACTTGATGTGCAGGTACTTTGTGTTAAGGGTGATGATGTTTCTGCTGCTCTAGAGGAGCTCCTTCTGCCTATGGATCTCCATGCTTGAAACTTGCTACAACATTATGATTTCTATTTGGTGGGATAGGCTGCTATAAGATTTCCTACAGGATGTCCTGTAGTTACCTCTCCATCAAAATTGCTAATCGATTTCCACTACTTGGACCTGAGGATGATGAACATGGATAGACAGGAGGTCTATGGGTGTGTGAATAATGAAAAAATAACCTTCAGATGTTGTTCTCCTTGCTCTTTGTTTCATTTTTTCTGTGTTTTTTTTCTTGAAAAATGCAAAAAAAACAAAATGAAAACTAATTTTTTCAATGATGAATGCAGGTGTGATCAAGGTGGAGAGTGGTATGGTAATGAGATGATGATGTAGGAGTTTATTTTTTAACATGGGCAGGTCATTTCCTTTCCCTAGGGTTTCTTCCTTTAGGATTCCCAAGACACTGTAATTCCTACAGGATCATCCTGTAGGTTTTTAGGGGATCTTGTAGGTTTACAGGGAATCCTGTAGAAAACAAAAAACCCTTGCAAACTAAGTCAAATGAGTGAAAAAATCAAAGGAATGGTGGAAAGGATGATGAATGGAGAAATAAAAATATGAGTTGAATATGTCACTTTTGATTCTCCATTGCTACTTTTATCATCCTCCTGCTGACCTGCAAAACACATTTTCATATTTTTCTTCGCCCCCACCGCCGCCCCCAACCCCCACACCCCCCCCCCCCCCCGTTTTTTTGAAAACAACTAGTCTGCCTCTAAGAGGTTTTCATCCTACCTGCTTTCCCTAGCCGCCACAAGAGAGGTTTTCACCCAGAGATATTTTTATTCCCCCCATTGTTTCCTTTTTTTTTTTTTTAACGAAACCATTGCACCGCCTTAAGAGGTTTTTAACCCAATAGTGGGACTCAGGTGCCTCATGGATGTTTTCACCTGAGTCTCCTTATTTTTTTTTCTCTTTTTTGTTTTTTGTTTTGAGTGAGTTGATGAGGCAGGAGTTGGGACTTGCTCCACCACCATCACTATTTTGTCGATACCATCTATGAACTCTTGCTTTGACAATGGCCTTTTGTAAAATTTCAATCTATGCCCATTAACAAGAAAAGGAATGGCCTCTGCATCTACGGTTTTGATCTGCACTGAACCATTATAAAGACATATCTCTATAACATAAGGCCCTAACCATCTATTCCTTAACATGCCCTTAAAGTCTTTATATCTGGAATAATATAACAAATCCAAATCACCTTCTTGAAATTTCTTATCCCTGATGTTCTTATCATGCCAGATCTTCCTTTGAATTTGAGTTACCTTTGTGTGTAGGAGGGCCTGCATTCTGAACTCATCTAAGCCATTCAACTGGACGAATATCTCTTTTTGTGCACTGTTGAGATCTAGATCTAGTTGAGCTTCCATCCTCAATGTATTATACTCACATTCAATGGACATCAGGGCCCTCTTCCAATAGACCAAATCATAGGGTGTGAATCTAGTGGTGGTCTTCTAGGTGGTATTATAGGCCCAGGTGGCCTCAACTAGTTTATTCTCCCAATATTTCATGCTTCTACTAACTACTTTGGTTAGAATTGCCTCCAACGCTCTGTTGGTGACCTCCACTTGCTCATTAGCTTGTGGGTGATAGGGAGTGGAGGTTCTATGCTTAATCTTGTGTTGGCTTAACAAGTCTTCAATCATGTTGGAGGTAAATTGGCTGCCTTGATCAGTGACTAGTTCTCTAAAGTACCCAAACTTCTAGAATACATTCTCCCTTAAGAACTCAACCACCTTCTCGTCTATTTTTTCCTTGATTGCCTTGGATTCAACCCACTTAGCCAAATAGTCGGTGCATACAATGATATACTTCTTTTGCTTGGAAGGAGGGCCAATAGGCCCAATGAAATCCATGTCCCACTTGTCAAATGGCTCGAAGGTGACTTGAGTTTGTTGACGCATTTCATCCTTTGGAGTAGGCTTTCCCATCCTTTGGCATTGATCACACTGACTAGTATATCTTTTCACATCCTGATGAATAGTGGGCCAATAATAACCATCTTGTAACACCTTGAATGTTGTCCTCTTTGCTGCAAAGTGACCCTCACAAGGTCCATCATGACAGGTAAGAAGGATGTCAAATACTTCCTCCTCCCCCACACATGTTCTCAAAATTTGATCTGGGCCTAGTCTAAAGAGGTTGCCCCCATTCCAAGTGAATGCGACACTCTTCCTCAAAATCTTTCTTTTCTCTTTGGAAGACAAGTTCGGTGGGAACTGTGCAGATAGCAAATAGTTTGCTATGTCAGCAAACCATGGAGAGAGAACTGAAATGGTGAATAAGTGTTCATCTGGTAATTTATCATCAACCATCCTTCCTCACCTGCAGCCAAAGTTAATCTGGAAAAGAAATTTGCAACAACATTTTCCTTTCCAAGCTTATCAACAATAGTTAGACCAAATTGCTTTAATAAAATTAACCATCTAATAATTTGGGCATTCACATCAGGTTTATTCATTAAATATTTGATTGCAGCATGGTCAGTATGTACAAATGTTTGATAACCTGTAATGTAATGCCTAAATATGTTCAATGAATGCACAACAATGAGGAGCTCCTTTTCAGTCACTGTGTAGTTCAGTTCAACCTTTGACAGCTTCTTACTTATAAAGTAGATAGCATAAGGAAAATTTTCATCTATCTGGCCTACACTTGCTCCTATGGTTTTGTGTGAGGCATCAGCATGTATATGAAAATGAAGGGCTCAATTTTGGCCTCAGAGAATTGGTGCAATGGTTAACTTTTCCCTCAGGGTGTCTAGGGCCTCTTAACAACTTTTTGACCATACTCTTTGGCCAACAACCCAAATAAAGGAGAAGCTAACCTACTGAAGTCTTTTATAAACCTTCGATAGTATCCAGCTAATCTTAGGAAACTTCTAACATCTCTCTTCTTTTGCAAAGATGGGACCCCTTGGATGATAGCTATTTTGTTTGGGTCCACCTATAGTCCTTGCTGAGATATTGAATGACCTAGCACAATCCCTTCAGTCATCTTGAACTCACATTTTTTGAGACTAAGGGATAGGTTCATTTCAATACATTTATTCGAAACCTTACCTAAGTTGGACAGAACCTCCTAGAAATCACATCCATAAGGTGTAAAATCGTCCATATAGATCTCTACTACATCACGTACTAACTCGACAAAGATACTGAAGACTGCTCTCTGGAAAGTGGCAGGAACATTGCATAGGCCAAAAGGAAGAACCCTATAGGAGAAAGTACCCCATGGACAAGTGAAGGTGGTTTTATCCTCATCTTTCAGGTTAATATGGATTTCATTGTACCCACTAAATCCATCTAGGAAAGAGAAAAACTTTTTCCCTGCCAGGCCATCCAGTACGTAGTCGATGAAGGGTAGAGGGAAATGGTCCTTCTTTGTTGCTTTGTTTAACTCTGTATAATCGACACAAATCCTCCACTTACCATTTTTCTTTGGGACCAACACCAAAGGAGAGACCCACTCACTGTCGGAGATGGGGTAGATGAATCTTGAATCTAGCAACTTTTGCAGTTCTTCTTTGACTATATCATTGAGAGTTGGATTCATCCTCCTTTGGGGTTGCCGGATTGGTTTGCAACCCTCTTTGATATAAATGTGGTGATTACACACTGAGGGGTGCACTCCCTTCATTTCCTTGTAACTCCAAGCAAAGGCATCCAAGCATTCCTTTAGGAGGTTTCACAAATTTTCTTCTTGGTGAACAGAAAGAGATGGGTTGATTTTCAAGGTTCTCTCAGGGCCAAATTCTATGGTTTTGACATGGATAGGGGTGGAATCAGATAAGCATAGATCAATTTGATGGTTGTTCTAGGTTTCCTTTAATACTTCTTCTAAGGACAATGTACTCTCATTTAGACTTTGGAGTATGTGCTCAATCAAATCATCTTCATCTAGTTGTCCCCCTTCCATGGTTGTTTCTGAGGTATAGAGTTGGGTGGAATAAACTTCATCTTCTTCTTCGTCTTCCAACCATAAAGGTAAGTCATGTTCTAGAGATAGTTGGGAAGGAGGATATAGGACTAACTACATGGGCATATGCCCATTCTTGGTAGTCATATTCCCAGCCCTGCAACTAATGTAGGCATCGACAGTGGCTAGCCAGGGTCTCCCAAGGATGAGAGGGTAACCAGTAAGCTTGGCCTTAGGATAGAGAACTAGGAAATATGCTGGGTATTCCCAAGATTCAATGGATACCATCACATCCTCCACAATCCCCTCAGGGGTCACTATGGGGCAGTCTATAAGTTGCAGGACCATTCTGGTCTTTCTCAATGAACCTCGGAGGTTGAGCTTGAGCATGGTTGTTGGATTGTGTTATATTCTTTCCACGTAGTCAACAAGGGGTTTGAGGCGCACTCATAACCCCACTTTATGGGGTCCGGGGCAGCGCCCTGGAAAATTTTGGTTTTGGACCCTATGTTAGGATGGGCGGACCCACCTATGGTTTTGTGCATGACTTTCGCACATGTTTTTGGATGTGATGGTTTTCGATCCATGGTATTGGATGCAATGGTTTTCGGTCCATGGTATTGGATGCTTTGGCATGTATAAATATGTATTATAACATTGAAAGGAACATAATGAAAAATCAGGCTCGTAGTCCCGGTTTTGGGATCCAGGGGAAATCTCTGTGTATATGCGTTTTATGTGTTATGCTCTCGCATTGTTTATTTTCTATGTTTTAGAATTCACATGCAGGTAATTTCATTACTGGGTTAAAACCTACATTTGGTATCAGAGTAGATTTGGCTTCAAGGGGATGCCTTTGTTGTTGAGGGGTTTCGCTTGGGTCTGTGGTAGACCCTATTCAGTGGGAGATCTGCGAGATCAATTCTGGTGGTGAAAGAAGATGGCGAGTAGTGGAAAGATAGAGATCGAGAAATTTAATGGTCAGAGTTTTGAGTTGTGGAAACTCAAGATGGAGGATCTGTTGGTGGATAAATATCAGTGGATTGCGGTAGATATGGGTACTAAACCAATAGGAGTGTCCGATGAAGAATGGAAGAAGTTGGATTGGAAGGCAAAGAGCACAATACGATTGTGTGTCTCAGATTCAGTATTGCTGAATGTATTAGGGGAAGCTACGATGAAGGCTTTGTGGGACAAGTTAGGGACTTTGTACCAATCTAAGTCTTTGGTGAATAAACTGTTCCTGCAGAAAAAGTTGTATAACTTGAGGATGAAAGATGGAGACTCAATGACAAAGCATCTGAATGCATTTAATACTGTGGTAAGTCAGTTAGCATTTGTTGATATTAAAATTTCAGATGAAGATAAGTGCATCAGTTTGTTGTGTTCTCTACTAGATTCGTGGGATAGTCTGGTTATTGCAATAGCTAGCAATGTAACTACCTTGCCGTTTGATGAAATAGTCTCATCCTTGCTGATGGAGGAGATGAGACGGAAAATTATGGAGAGCCAGAATGGTGATGCCTTGTCTATACGAGGATGGTCCTAGAATAGAAACAAAAATAAGTCATTGAGTGAGAAATCTAAATTTAAAGGGAGATCTAAATCTCCAAGAAAACCTATAAAGGTTGTGTGCTGGAAATGTAGAAAGGAAGGCCACTTTAAAAGGGACTGTAAATCTAAATCTCCTAAATAAGGAAAGGGATCTGATGCGTCTCCTTCTACAGAGGTGAAAACCACCTCAAATGAAGGTGAGGACGTGTACTTGGCTTCTTCAAGTACACATGTAGATCATGAGGCATGGTTGATTGATTCAAGTGCATCCTTTCACTTCACTCGCCATAGAGAGTAGTTCTCTGAGTATGAGAAATATGATGGTGGTGATGTCTTCTTGGGGGATGATAGGAAGGCTAGAATCATTGGTCGCGGAAAAGTAAAGTTGAAGTTGCAAAGTGGAAGGGTTAGAACACTTGTAGGTGTTCTACATATTCCTGCATTAGCTAGAAATCTAATTTCTATAAGCAAGCTAGATGATGCAGGTGTAAAAATAGTGTTCAAGAAGGATACCTGCAAAATGGTTCGGGGAGCACTGGTATTGATGTGGGGAGTTCGGATTGGAACTCTGTACAAGATGCAAGGTAGCATTGTTATTGATGGGTGCAATAGTTCTATGGTTCCTGAAAGTGGAGCAGAAAATATAATGGTCTCTGGAGAGAAGACCATGCTGTGGCATCAAAGGCTTGGACATATTGGAGAGAAGGGCCTTCGAATACTTCATGGTAAAGGTATGGTAGAAGGTATGAGTAATAGCTCTCTGTATTTTGATTTATGTGAAAATTGTGTATATGGGAAGCAGAATCGGGTGAGTTTCCCCTCTGGTGGTAAGAGGGTGAAACAGATATTAGAGCTTGTGCACAGTGATGTGTTTGGACCTATGAAGGTTCCATCACTAGGTAAGTCTGTGTACTATGTATCATTTATAGATGACTTCTCAAGGAATACATGGATATATTTCCTTAAGAAGAAATTTGAAGTCTTTGACAGGTTTAAAGAATTTAAGGCTCTGGTGGAAAACCAGACAGAGAAGAAGATAAAGGTGCTGAGGATAGATAATGGTGGAGAGTTTTGCAACAAGGAAATTGAAGAATTTTGTAAGAAGTGTGGTATATCACGATAGAAGACTACTCCATATACACCTCAACAAAATGGAGTTGCAGAAAGAATGAACAAGACATTGATGGAAAGGGCAAGAAGCATGCTCAGTGATGCCGGGTTAGGATAGGAATTCTGGACAGAGGCGGTGGATACTGCATGTTACCTGGTCAACAGGTCACCTTCATCAATGTTGGAGGATAAGACTCCACAAGAGGTATGGACTGGTAAGAAACCCTCTCTTTCACATCTAAGGGTATTTGGATGTGATGCATATGTACATGTTCCAAAGGTGAAATGAACCAAGTAGGATAGTAAATCTGAAAAGTGCATCTTTATTGGGTATAAGGATGGTTTAAAGGGTTATAAGCTTTGGAACCTAGTAACAAGGAACGTTGTGTATAGCCGAGATGTGGTGTTCAGAGAGGTGAAAGATGTTATTAAACATGAAGTCCAACCAAAGGAACCTGTGAAAATAGAGTTTGAGCTAAACGAGGAATAATCAGACTCTACAATAGAGGGGGAATTAGAAGATGAAGAGCCACAAACTCCGGCAGTGAGAAGATCATTTCAAGAAAGAAGGCAGACAGAAAGGTATAGTCCATCTGCTTTCTATTCAAATTTTTCTTTGTCTATCACTGATGATGATCCTAGAACTATGAAGGAAGCAGTGGATTCAGAGGATGGAAAACTTTGGAAAGAGGCCATGGTTGATGAAATGGCATCTTTGCACAAAAATGAGGCTTGGGATCTAGTGGCGTTGCCGGCTGGAAGGAAACCCATTGGCAACGAATGGGTGTTGAAGAAGAAGACAAATGTAGAAGGAAAGGTGGAGAAATACAAATCTCAGTTGGTAGCAAAAGTTATTCCTAGGTGCCAGGAATTGATTTTGGTGATATTTTTTCTCCTGTTGCCAAGGTAAATTCTATTAGGTTACTTTTATCTGTTGCTACTGCTTTTTATTTTGATGTAGAACAGATGGATGTGAAGACAACATTTCTTCACGGGGATCTGGAAGAGGAAATATACATGAAGCAACCTGAAGGCTTTGCGGTGAAGGGTAAGAAAGAATTGGTATGTAAGTTAAAGAAGTCTTTGTATGGGTTAAAACAGTCACCAAGGATGTGGTATCAGAAATTTGATACATTTATACAGGGACATGGCTTCACTAGAAGCAAAGCAGATCACTGTGTGTATTTTAAATTAATTGGTGCCTGTGTTATTTATCTGGTCTTGTATGTGGACGATATGTTGCTCGTTGCAAATGACAAAGAAATTATTCAGGATTTGAAGTCCCAATTGTCCTCCAAATTCGACATGAAAGATCTTGGTCCTGCAAACTATATTTTGGGCATGGAAATTAAAAGAGATTGGGCAAAGAGGAAGCTCTGGTTAAACCAAAGGAAGTATGTCGAGACAATACTGTAGAGGTTTAATATGCAAGATAGTAAATCGACGAAGGTTCCTATTCCTGTAGGTGTAAGGTTATCTGCTGAACAATGTCCCAAGGCACAAGAAGAGGAAGAGGACATGTCCCGTGTTCCATATGCAAGTGCAGTCAGTAGGCTGATGTATGCAATGTTATGTACTAGACCAGACATTGCACATGCAATGGGAGTATTGAGCAGGTTTATGTCAAAACCGGGAAAGGAGCATTGGAGAGCAATGAAGTGGGTTTTCAGGTATTTGCGTGGCACTAGTGATTATGGTTTGTGCTACCAAGGAAGACCAGGATTGGATAGAGTGTTGGATATTCATGGTTTTGTTGATGTAGACTGGGCTGGAGATCTGGATCAGATAAGATCTAAAAGTGGGTATGTGTTTAACCTATTTGGAGGTGCAGTCAGTTGGATGAGTGAGAAACAATCTGTAGTGGCACTATCAACTACAGAGGCAGAATACATGACAGCCACTAATGCAAGCAAGGAAGTAGTTTGGTTGTAGAGATTGTGTTCAAGTATGGGGTTAGTACAAGAAGCTATAAGGATAGACTGTGATAGTCAAAGTGTAATTTTCTTGGCAAAGAACCCTGCATATCATTCAAAGACAAAGCACATTGATGTTCAGTATCACTTTGTGAGGGATATGATAGAAGACGAAAGGGTGTTGCTAGTAAAGGTGGACAGTTTGAGGAATACTACAGATGCATTGAAAAAATCTTTGAACTCTGAGAAGTTCTCTTGGTGTAGAGAGACAATGGGCATTTCAGTGCTAGGAAAATGACTAAGCTCTCTTGTGGCCCCCTGTGGAAAGGAAATAACAAGTGGGAGAATGTTCGGTTTTGTTGGGTTTTGTTATATTCTTTCTGTTAGAGTCGGTCTTGTCAGTCCTCCGTCGGAGATCAAAGCTCTTTCTGCATTTCATTTTTAGGTGTCTCGCTCCATTCACTCAGCTGCATTCCGCTAGGGGCATGCCATAATCTGATGGAAGGGTCTTGTTAGTCATTACCCCTCATGCTTTGTACCTGCTGGCTCAGGTCTGTTCATCAAAGTTCATTAAATGACAGTCAATATTTGGTCTTCTGATGAGGCCAAAAAACATTTCAGTCATAGGTCTAGGGTTTCATAAGTTGTGTTTTCAAAGTACCCAATAATGCCAGCAGACCAGAGGGAGGTTCAACAAGTTTCATCTCCAGATTTTCGTCATCCATAATGCTCAAGGGTGATTCCTCTTCAAAACTCCGTTTTGAAGAGGAAATCATCAAATTAATGTTTATAATAAATATGTAAATTTCTCCACCATGAAGTACTTCAAAAGCAGATTCTGATCATCCTGTGCCAAATGCCATGTCCGCTACCCCTGCAAAAAATTGCCAAAAATTTCATCATTCTAGTCAAAAATCCAAAAAGGGAATGTGAAATACAGAGTTGCATTAAATTTTGGAAAAAGTGTCAAAACAAAACATTGCAAAAGTGGGTTTTGAAGAAACAAAAATCAAAACCACGTCTCCATGTCTTTATATAGATTTTCTCATAAGGATCAAGGTCATTTTAAATGCCAAGGTCAGAGAGAAGCACTCCGAAGTGAATTGGGTGAGCCAGCGCATGTTTTGGGTCAAGTTGGAGGTGTCTTGACAGGCACGGTGCATACAGTAGGTGGCGCGTCACACTGGGCTAGTGTTACGCATTGGGCGCGATCCTTCAGTGCAATTTTTAACAGGCGTGGCGCACTGGTAGCGTGCGACGCATACAGTCTAACACCCAAAAAACGCCCAAAATTCCTCCAAATCACCATTGAATTGCTTGGACATGCCAGGTAGGGTCGAAATCTTGGTGGTGCATCCATTTTTGTGTGTTGTGTGATGGTGGTCTTTTTGAAAAGTGCGCAACAAGAAATGCTTGTTGAGAATGCAACAAGATGATGGAACTTAGTGGAAAGGAGTCGCCTTCACTAAATGGGCCCGCAGGTAAATTATGGTGCAAAGTCTATTTTTGGATCACAGCAGGAGTGATCACAGCAGGGGTGATCACAGCAGGAGTGATCACAGCAGGAGCGATCAGACTCTATTTTTAGATTGCTAGTCAAAAATAGAAAAGTCAAATATTATTGTCTCATAATAATATTTAGACTATAAACTTTATCTTATCCTCTTGGAGCACTTCAATTTGAGCTACAGATGTGGCACATGTAGCTGACAGAAGGAAATACGTTTTTCTTATGTGTTAGTTGATCTATTGCATGCAGGACATCAATTAGAACTCATGTGGTTGAGTTCTGTGGAGTTGGATGACCAGTTAATGGAGTTGTGTTCAGTTTGACTTAATTGAACTAGTTGTATTTAGTCTAACTGATCAATAGACTAAGTGATGAGTTGTGTGAATTAGTTATTAATTAATTCACTAATTATTAAATCATAATGCAACTGAAGAACACATCAGTTAACTTAGTGAATGTACAGTTCAGTGGAGACAGGTGTTAGAGGTTGAGATTGCTATCAGTTGTGCATGAGATTGTGCACATGCATGGGATTGAGTTATGCCAATGATCTCTGTGTAGTATGAGCCAATACGAAGTGAAATATAGCTTGTGCTCACGTGATTTACAATGTGGATGATTTTCACAAGGTAAATAGGAGTTTGGATCAACCATTCTCATTCATTCTCAGTAGGTATTGTGCAGTGGAGGCATGCAAGCAGCGGAGAAGATTTGGAGATCAGATCTGAGCTATATTGTGTGTAACAGGTGGAGATAGTGCTGATTACTTGTGAGGAGTATTGTACTACGTATTGTTACATGTTCTCAATCAATATAATATACAGATAGTTGGGGTTTTTAGCGAGATGCTTTCCCCGGGAAAATACTGTGTTGATATGTGTGATTGATGTTTCTATGTGTGCATGTTATTGTTTCTGCTTCTGCAAATTGATGATCAATGTAGAGGAGGTTATGTATTATGCATGTATTCCACAATAGTGTATAATCGGGATAATCTCTGTTGAATATGTGTTTATTATTCAAATTTCTACATGGTATCAGAGCGAGCTGATTTGTAGAAGAAGTTCTACATGATATCAGTGTTGTATTGATCATCAGATCTATTATTCAGGAAGTGTTTACATTTTATTTCTTCAAGCAAAGTCTGTGATCGGGCCAGGTAGCCTCCGGATTTATCCTTCTTTTGGAAGGTGAGATATCCAGTGAATGCCCATACAGTCAATCTCTGTATGAGAAATACTTTGTTCTCACGAATTTTAGATCGGAAGCGTTGAGTTTTGAGCTGGTGGAATTCGAATTTTATTCCAAAGTAAGAGCGAAACTCAGAAACATTAAGTGTGAGAATGGAGATAGTATGCCCCAGTATCTCACGAAGTTCACCCAATGCCGGGATGAGCTGGGAAGTGTGGGGTTGACTGTCGGATGAGGATGGTGAGTCTAGCACCCCTTGACCTTCCTAAGAGTTGGCATAGCTACCAGGACTCGGTGAATGGAAGCGAGAAACTGCCAAATTCGGAAAGAACATGGTCGGATTTGATGTAGGAGGAGATTAGACATTGCACCAGAGACAGTTCTTCATCTATGCATGATGAGGAGAATTGTGCCTTAGCGAGTAAGGCGAAGAAGGGGAAGGGGAAGGTTTCTCTTTCCGAATCCAGTTCTTCCAATGATGGGAAGAAGGTTGACAAGTCGAAGGTGAGATGCTTTCGTTGTCATGAGTTGGGCCATTATGCTACTAATTTCCCAAAGAAGAGGTCCCAGAAGGGATCCGGGGAAGGATCTGAAGGTGAGGCAGCCTCACTTGCTTCACAATTTGAGTTGGATTTCACACTCTTCGCATGTATGGTTTCATCCATGGTGGGAAGTGGTTGGTTTCTTGACAGTGGAGCTTCTTTCCACATGACCGGTGATAAAAGTTTGTTCAGTAATTTGGAAGAGAAAGATCTCTAGATACTCATAGGGATGGGTAATGATGAGAAGTATAGTGTCTCAGGTGTAGGCACGGTTATTTTTCAGAGGGAACATGGAGCTCGCCTTACCTTGACCGATGTCAAGTATGTACCAGGACTGAAGAGAAACTTGGTGTCGATCGCGATGCTGGAGGACAGAGGCTATGATGTAGTCTGCAGTAAGGGAAAGGTTTTCCTTAGACACATCATCACTAGACAAGTGAAGCAGATTGGTTCACGGGTCAAGAACATGTATGCTCTTAAGGTTCAAGATGCATGCAAAGCCTTCAGCAGAGAGGAAACTGATGGAGACTTGGTGGTTGAGAGGGAGCGTATATTACCTCTCAACATGCAGAGCCAGAAGAAGTCTCAGACAATTGTGGAGGAGCCACAATTGGTGCAGCAGCTTCAGGAAGTTGTGGAGCAGCCACAACAAGGAAAGCTGAGAGGAGATCGAGTAGAGACATCTACTCATTCAGAGACCTCCAGTAGGGGGAAACTTCGAGCCAGGTGGACTGAGGGATCGCATGTAGCCATACCTCTAGGTAGGAGGTGGGGTGATGTGGATTGATTGTCCCAAGGAGGAGGGGCAAGATGCTTGAGGTACCCAACCTCTTGGATGAGACCTTGCTACGGGAGCCCCAATGTGTAGTAGCAGGAACTGACTGATTGGGTAGAGACAGATGCGCATGGAGCGGCAGAGAGAGCGACAGTGTAGGGAATCCCAGGACAGCGCATAGCATGTAGGCTATAGCAATGCGAGAGGCACAAGTGTTTTGCACAGTGCTAGGTAGCACAGAGAGGTGTGCAATGGTGCGAGATGCATGGAGATGTTGTAGTAGCGTAGATGGCAGAGAGGGAGCACTTGTCAGCAGCAGGTAGAGCTTCAGCATCAGAGTATGTTCCTAGCCCAACAAAGTGGTCAGTTGGGAGTGTTTTTGTTCCAATTGTTGTTGGAGCAAAGTGGATCGGGCAGATGTGTTTCATGCAGAACATTCCAGAGTTTCAGGATCGGGTTTGAGAGGAAGCCTTTCTTATTGAGAGGGAGTGTTTAAAAGTATGCAACAAGAAATGCTTGTTGAGAATGCAACAAGATGATGGAGCTTAGTGGAAAGGAGTCGCCTCCACTAAATGGGCCCATAGGCAAATTATTGCGCAAAGTCTATTTTTGGATCACAGCAGGAGTGATCACAGCACGGGTGATCACTGCAGGAGCGATCACAGCAGGAGTGATCAAAGCCTATTTTTAGACTGCTAGTCAAAAATAGAAAAGTCAAATATTATTGTCTCATAATAATATTTAGACTATAAACTTTATCTTATCCTCTTGGAGCATTTCAGTTTGAGCTACAAATGTGGCACATGCAGCTGACAGAAGGAAATACGTTTTTCTTATGTGTTAGTTGATCTATTGCATGCAGGACATCAGTTAGAACTCATGTGGTTGAGTTTTGTGGAGTTGGATGAGCAGTTAATGGAGTTGTGTTCAGTTTGACTTAGTTGAACTAGTTGTATTTAGTCTAACTGATCAATAGACTAAGTGATGAGTTGTGTGAATTAGTTATTAATTAATTCACTAATTATTAACTCATAATGCAACTGAAGAATACATCAGTTAACTCAGTGCATGTATAGTTCAGTGGAGACAGGTGTTAGAGGTTGAGATTGCTATCAGTTGTGCATGAGATTGTGCACATGCATGGGATTGAGTTATGCCAATGATCTCTCCGTAGTGTGGGCCAATACGAAGTGAAATATAGCTTGTGCTCATGTGATTTACAGTGTGGGTGATTTTCACAAGGTAAATAGGAGTTTGGATCAGCCATTCTCATTCATTTTCAACAGGTATTGTGCAGTGGAGGCAGACAAGTAGCGGAGGAGATTTCGAGATCAGATCTAAGCTGTATTGTGTGTAACAGGTGGAGATAGTGCTGATTACTTGTGAGGAGTATTTTACTATGTATTGTTACATGTTCTCAATCAATATAATATACAGATAGTTTGGGTTTTTAGCGAGATGCTTTGCCCAGGAAAATACTGTGTTGATATGTGTGATTGATGCTTCTATGTGCACATGTTATTGTTTCTGCTTCTGCAAATTGATGATCAACATATAGGAGGTTATGTATTATGCATGTATTCCGCAATAGTGTATAATCAGGATAATCTCTGTTGAATATGTGTTTATTATTCAAAATTTCTACAGGTTTATGGTTCCAAATGTTTGAAACAAAATCTCCAAACCCTATCTATAAAAATCCTTATGTCAATTGTTGTTAAGGGTTGCAAATTCATCATTTTGTTACCAAGGTTCCCCTTCCATCCCATCTGTCCCTTTTTCCTTCATTCGCTTTTTCCTTATACCATATCCCTTTGAATGTCATTGCTCCCTATCCCCTAAAATTACTAAACCATTATCCCCAATTCCCTTACACCCATTGCCCAATGTAAAAACCCCAAACCCTACCCTATGCAAAGTTCCCAAACCCTCCTACACTGCCCTAAATAAAATCTATCCTAATACTCCTAATCCCTTCATATTTTCCCTCCCTAAGAGTCCCTTGTTACATTGCTCCCTTGGTGACAGATCTCAAACATATTACAACAGCAGTCCAGCACAGTCTTGCAACCAGCATTCATTTCTCCAAGCAGTTTTCACAACATCAATTATGTCATCTGATCATTCATTCGACTATGAGGTGAAAACTCAGAGTGACTCACCCACGGAAGAACGTGCACCTCGGAGGCATCATAAAAGTGGCAGACATGTTATAGGAGAATTGACTACCCTCACAGAATTGCAGGCCTGCCCTCTTGCCGTCTCTTTTTTCCAGTTCAGTCATGCCATGAGTTTTGTGAAAAGGTTGCAAATGTTCAATTTCACCATGATTTGGCTCACCTATTTGTTCTACATTTACATGGTGCTCAAGTTACTTTGGTCGGTGTTACTTTCACACTTATACCGGGCTCTATTTCATTAGCTACCGGCATGCCTAATATTGGAGAGCCATGGAACAAGGGACAAAAAGTTGACCGATAACATTATGAGCCATATGTTAAACCTGGTTTCTTGAGGCAGATTAAGAGGGTGTTTCCCTTCTGATATCTTAAAGATGAATATGCCCCTCTAATGAAGTTAACTATGAAGTATTTAAGTTGTGAAGGCCGTTTCTCCCGGTTATATGCTTATCACATCAGGTTGCTCATGCATTTCACCTGGGTACACATGATGAACATCCCATATTTCATATGCCGAAACATAGAGAGGATGACCGCCCTTATGCAACACAAGACCCCTGAGTAGCAGTTCAACAGCATTTGTCATTTTGCTCTCATCAAGATTTTGGTGATGCATCAGCTTAATTTACAGGGTATCACTGGGGATGATTTCATCTCTCGTGACTTATTCCAAGCTTCACAGGGAACTTAAGAGACTAGATTTGAGACAGGGGGACCTTCTCATCAGTATGAGCACCATGAGACTGCTAGTGTGCCGGTATTCATCACATATTAGAGGGGTGCTAAACATTTGTTTGCAGTAGCAAAACGAGTGTTATCTCCACCCGAGGTGGAAGGGACCTCGCTTCCGACATCAACACTACAGGTAAAGGATAGAGGTAAGGAGCCAATGCATGATGAGGGTCCTCAGATGAACGAGAGACCGACTTCATTCTCCTTCATGATGATGATACATATACGGATATGGAAAGTGCACAACTTAAAGAGATCATCTAGGAGTAGCAAACAGAGATCCCAGCCTTATCCCTTGACTTGGAGAGAGCTAAATGGAATATGAAATACTTGGAGCAGAGGAAAAAACAACATGAGGATTGGCAAGCTGAGATAGAGTTGCAACTGATCAAGGAAAACCGGCAACACATCATGGTAGCACAACACAGACCTATGGAGCAAAGAGATTAGGATCGGGAGTATGTTTTAGAGAAAGTGAACATTCACTTGGAGAAGCTGTTGGAGAAGGCTAATAGGGAAAAGGCAATGGTGAGGCGCATGAATTACCATTACATGGCCCGAAACTTGAGCTCCAAAGCGAGAATCAGGAGCCTAAAGGCGAAAATGAGGAAGGCGACAAAAAGATAAAAGAGGCAAAAAGAGCAAGATCGGCTCTGAATCTTGGCCAAGGCCTCTTTGGTCCAGCATGACATGTGACGGAGAAGGTACAGCCCAAATTTCAAGAAATTTGGAGCACATTTTTGCATTTTGAAACTTTTTGCACAAAAAACAGGGTTTTTCTCCCTGTGCGCCGCGTCACGTGGCGCACGGTTTTGATAGGGAGCTCCAAATGAAAAAAAATTTATATTTTTAGATTTTCCATGGAAAATCACGACTGTTAGTGCATGGCCATGAAGTTTGGGCAATTTTTGAGTCCTTAGGAGGTCAAAAACACCCAAAAAATGACCTCTCTGCCCCTATTTTGACACACAGGAAGTAATCTTGCGAGATTGCAGTTTTGGAGGGGAAAATGACATCCAAATTGAAAAATTTCACTTGGGTTGGAAAGTAGACAGATAGGGCTTTCCAACAAGCACACTTGGGCTCAATTTGGACTTTAGGAAAAGTGCCTCAAAACCACCTCCAAAGTGGCACTATGCATACATATTTTGGCACAGCGCACAGAGATCCAAAGGCCAAATCACTTCCACTCTGCAAGAATTCAATTTGTTTCAGTGTGATTTTCTCCAAGTAAGTTTTTCAAAGCCTGTTCAATGATTTTTGGCTATGGTACTGTATTTTAGAAGCAAAGACAGTTGAATGTGAATATTGGCGCATGGGTGAGTTACACGAAAATTGCTGGTGGGCCTGTTCATTAACAAATATATTTTGAATCAGTGATCGGAGAATCCACAGTTTTAACATCTTTATACCAACGTTTCAAATCCCAAGTGGGATCCATCATCAGGGTTGAAGAATGATGATACAAGAAGAGGAAAAGACTTTAATAAATACTAATGAGGAGGAAGAATAAGAGAGAACAAAGAGTCGGCTTGAATTTTTATTTATTTTATATATTTTTATTTTTATATTTTTAATTACATTTTTATTTTTATTTTTATTTTATTGATATTATAAATAATTAATTTTTATAATAAATAAATAATTAATATAAATAACATTATTTGTTATACATATTATTATAAATAATTACTATTTCCTAAATTTTTTTTTTATTAATTATAATACATAATTAATAATAATCATATTTCCTTGTTTTTTCATATTAATTATTATATTTATAATTAAGAAATTAATTAATCAAATTAAATTAATATGAAACTATAACAAAGAAAACAATTATTATATAAATAATTAATTAATATTGAATAATAAATAATTAATTATTATTATTGAATATTAATAATTAAATATAATAATAATTAATTAATTAATTAATATACTACTTAATATATTAATATAATTATTAAATAAAGAAAATAATTCAAATCATATTAGTAAATTTAGGTGATTAGGATTAAGGTTGATTAATATAATAATAACTAATTAATATGATTAAGTCAAATTAACTAATAAACAAATTAATAATTATTATTAATTAATTTTATAGCTAACTAATATAATAATTCCAATCTTAAAAGATGTAATAGATAATAATTAAATTAGATAATATAAACATAATAATGAAATGTTATTAATTAAATATTCCAATATAATGATGATTAAAATATTATAGAATATTATAATAGTTAATTAATTAATTGATTAATTAATGAACTAAATAAAATTGTAAAATTGTAAAAGGTGCATATTATTTAAAAGCCATGTTATTAAACTGATATTTGTGATTCAAACAGCCAAAAGGAAGGCAAACAGTCACCCCAGAAGATCTATTCTACATTTTTTTTTTTATTGGTCATCAGAGATTTGAAATGTAACGCTGCTCCCGTTACTGATGGTTGGCTTTTGATTTCCGCTTGTAATGATTAAACAATCCCTCAACTTTGGGTCGATCCACTTTCTCATAGAAAAGATTATTTATTGTATTGAAAGTCATTTGTAAGGGGTTGCAATTTCTGGGAATAGCGTGGAGAAAAAAACCAGCATTTTCATTGTACAATTTTTTGGCTAGGAGATTAATAGAATGATACAGCTCTAATTCAGGAGATCCCTGTGGTATGGGTTTAGCAATGTGTTTCTTCTCTGTTTCATATGTATCTTGTTATGTTTACAATTCATTCATGATCATTTCCATTTGAATGTTTTTTTAGTGAGAAAGGTAGAATCCATTTTATTGCTCTTCCTTCGAAAAGCATTCATGTTCTATGTGTTTTCTTCTGTCTGAAAAGGATTCATCACATATTCCCTTTTCAGCTCCCTCAACAAACCTCCCACTCCATATTATTTAAATCGGATTGCTAAGCTTCCTGCCTATCTTGCCTCACGAACTATTTTGTGTCTTTGATTTCATTGCCCAGCTCATGCGGTCCTTTGGTCCCACACAGCCCAGAAAATTCAGTCATTCAAGAAATTGCGTCTTTTCCATATCTATTTACTAGCCTAAAATCAGTATTCATTTTAAAGTCATCTCAAACCATATTGTTTATTCTTCACTGAGCGTGACCCGGAGAGAGCCCTCTCTTATTCTGGTAGGGTTAGCTACCACACTGAGCGTGGTTTGTAGTTACTGAATTTTGCCTTCCTTCAGCCTAAGGCAGATTTAGGCGCTAACACTTTCCATGTAGTTAACAGGGGGTCTTAGGTGCACTTGTAACCCCACTTTATGGGGTCCGGGGCAGCACCCTGGAAAATTTTGGTTTTTGACCCTATGTTAGGATGGGCGGACCCACCTATGGTTTTGTGCATGATTTTCGCACATGTTTTTGGACGCAATGGTTTTTGGTCCATGGTATTGGATGGAATGGTTTTCGGTCCATGGTATTGGATACTTTGACATGTATAAATATGTATTATAACATTGAAAGGAACATAATGAAAAATCAAGCTGGTAGTCTTGGTTTTGGGATCTAGGGGAAAATGTCTGTGTATATGTGTTTTAGAATTTGTATGCAGGTAATTTTTGTATGGGGTTAAAACCTACAATGGTGTCCTTAGTCATCACATTAATGGCAGCCCCAAGATCAATCAGAGAGTGTGGGACAATGGTTCCATTGATGTGCACATCTACTATAGGGCTTCCACAGTCCAAATACTTCGGATAGATTACCTGCCCGAGCATTAAGTCGAACAGTTGTCTGATGACATTAATGGTAGGGGCATCTCTTCTTCGCCTCTCTGGATGTTTGACGCACTTCTCCTTGATCTACTTTTTGTAAATATGTATATCTTTTATAGCTTGGAGAATTGGAATTTTGACTCAGAGGTTTTCCAATTCTCCTATAAATTCAGTCTCTTCTATGGTAGACTTGAGTGGTTGGGTTAATCTCTCAAGAAAGGGTGGTGGATTTAGTTTCGGCATGCTTTCCTCTCTTTCTTCGTGAACCTCACTAGGTGGAGGTAGAGGTTGGTTGTTTGGGAGTACCCTCCTAGCTCACAGGATGATTTCCTGAATCTCCACGGCGTAAGCAGGATAGGATGTCTCTCCACTATATACTTGCTCTGCCTATCTGTCGTTTGAGTTCAGATTTGGTTGGGCATGCATATGGGGTTGTTTAGGTGGAGCATGGTGTAAAAGTTGTGGTTGAGGAGGTGGTGAAGGAAATAAAGCTAGAGAATTGTTGTATGGGGGCCTCCACCCCTAGGACGGTGCATTCCACTAATGTTGTGGCAGAGCATATGGTTGAAATGACTGGTTGGTTGGTTTGGAATGATACTAAGGTGAAAAGGACCAACAAGGAGGTGTAGACCAGGAAGGATGAGCGGGGGAGGGCTGAAGAAGGTATGGATGTGACCTAGCTGGGGTTGTAATATGCATGGGATGTCCCTTGCATGCCCTACTAGTATGGCCTAGGCCCATGAGGTATCCTTTGATTTATGTAGTAGAGCTGCTTAGTTACCCATTTACCTCCTTTATATACAACTTTTAGTCTAGGGAGAGAAGGGCACTTGTCTATGGAGTGGCCTTCTTCATAGAATGAGAAGATTTCAATAGAATTCAATAGGCATTCATTCTTAGGATGCCTCCTAGTGCATCTAGGGCAAGAAATGGCTAAAGCTCTCTCTTCTTCCTCTTGTTTTCTCTTAATGTGTATAGTGTCCATCTGTAGGGAAAGGGTTTGCAGCATCTCACTCTTCAAATCCTCCAGCATGTTTCCAATTTTATCCTTGATGGATGTATTGGAGAAGGATGGGTTGACCATAGGTTGACTACCACTACCGTATTTCCTAGCTGCCCTAGAATGGTTTCTAAAGACAATCTTGATATCCTCATAAAGTAACTAGTAGATGTCCCCTATTGCTAACAAGTTTAGGTTATCCAAAAGATATTCCCTTACTCCTTTAAGCAGGACTAGCTTTAGTGACTCAGGGTCAAGTGTACACCTGGCCCTTTTGTAGCTAAGCTAGAATCTTTCTTCATAATCTTCTAGGGATTCATCATGCCCTAAGGTCCTCTTATAAATTTCCTCTTTAGTGTCCTTAGACCTACAGTAGTATCGATACTTGTTTTTGAAGGCTTGTTGCATTTGAGCCCGATTTTTGATGTTATCCCATGGTAAAGCCATGAACCAGTGCAAAGATGCATCCTTGAGAGTGGATGGAAATAGTTTCAACTTCTGCTCATCATTGGCGTAGTCATAGGTTCGGCATATGACAACAAATTCAAACAAGAAAGTGTCTGGATCTTCTGAGTTCATGCCATGGAAATGAGGACAGGAAGAGGGGCTTATATTCTTCATATTAGTATCCGCATTGGTTTCCCTGATGGGGAAGGCACCCTCAACTCTTTCTCTATTCCCTCTGTCATTTCTATTTTCAGCCATTGGATTAGTAGGAATGGGTTCTTCTTCTTCTTCTTCCCCTATAGGTTCCTCAAATATTTCAGGTTTCTCACCTAAGGGATCCTCCAATTCACAGCTGTTGAAGAAGGGGGAAGGTTGGATGTTTGAAGCAGTGGGGGTATTTGGCAACCTAAGTTGTCCCTATTATTATGAGGCATGAAAAAAACAATTTTGTTTTCTTTTGAGTCTTTTCAAACTTTTAAAGTGATTAGAGAATTGAAATTGTAGACTGAATGAAAACTAACTAATTGCATGAAATATTACTTGCAGAATGGAAAGGAAAGCAAAGAATGTAGAACGAAAAACAGAGCAACTAAATTACTCTTGCAAAAACAAAACTACTAGTAGAATATCAGAAACAAGAAATGGAAGAAATAAATCAGTAATCACATATTACTCAGACACCTACCTGGAAACGGTGCCAAAAAGTGATGTGAACCAGTATTGTAGCAAGAATGCTGCAACTGCTGGGGCTACTAACTTTAATTTATCAACCCAGGGTTCGTACAAACATGGAGGTGTAATTATTGTATACACAAGTAAAAGTGATGGTTCTGCCTTTTGTCACTATTCAACTCGCAAGAGACCACTAGGGTTTTTCAAGCCAGACTTCTATGGATTCAGAAGAAGCTTGATTACTGATGAGGGAAAGATAAATCTACTCTAAGAGAAATCGTGTCTACTATAGTAAAGAGTGAAATCCAATGCTAAAACACACCATTTCCTACCTAACTGCTAAGAGACTATGTTTCAGAAGGAATGCTAGATTAACATGGATGAAATTCAACTATATTAAGCATGTGAATTCAAAGAATCAATATTATACTACTGTGCATGTAAATAGCTACGACAAATTTGTTTTTTCATTTTATCTTTTTATGTAATAACAAGTGAAAGATAATCTCTTTTGGTGATATGGAAAGTGGCTTAGGGATGCTGGCGGATGGTTTGGATGTTTGAGAGACCTTTAGGTGACTTTGTGTGGCTTTCTAGAGGTTTTTACTCATTTCTGCCTCAAAACAGGCCACTATAGGAAAACCTACAGGATGTCCTAAAAACGTACAGGATTCCCTGTATTTCTACAAGATACAACTGTGAGCAAAATAATGTGTGATGAAGGTGATGTAAGGCTTAGGGAAGGTTTTTGGTGGATGTAATGGAGTGATAAAATGCCTAGGATCACTCAGAACTCAAAACCAGGGTTGGGAGATGGTTGGATTTTCTCAACATGCTTGCAGAAATTTCCTTGAAGAATGATGAAATTGGTGAGGGTCTTAGTGAAAGTGAGGAATTATCATGGATGGATGAAGTTGGAAGGAGGTTTCTTGTTATGAAATATTTCTCTACTTTTCAAACACCTGAACTGCATCAAACAATGATATTTGCCCAAAAATCACGTAAACAAGAAGAATTTCAATGAGCTAGAAAAACGTAGTTTAATGAGCTAGTTGTCTACTTCATGCACGAGGAAAATTTGCAGAATAAGATGAAGTCATTGATGATATCTACTGTATGACTGAAAATGGAACAAATGATGGCTAATTCCTACACTTCCAAAGTGATCAAATGTTGTCTTAAGCACAAGAAACTCTAAATTCTATGAGAAAGTAGAATTATGTCTTTTTGAGGCTGCATGGGGGTCCTTTCCTCAAATCATCATCCCTGAAGGAAGAAGTGAGGCCAAGACACCTACTAAAAACTTTTTGATGCTTCTTTTATCCCTTCTAACCTACTACTGAAGTAAAGCACAAATGGAAGCAAAATAATAACCAAACTAATCAAATCTACACTACTTGCAATGAAACACTTCCAAGGACAATTTAACCATGAATCTATGAAATTAATCTAAGCATACAGATACAAGAAGAGGAGCCTTTTCTACTAGGGTTGGTCCCTAACCCAAGAGTTTCAGCCCTTTGAGTTAACTCAGTACTGGATCAAGAAAAATCTCATTCTCATTATCAAAACAGAAAATTACATAGCAATGTCTTCCACAAGTCTGGAGCTCAAAATAACTAGTGTGTTTACAAAAAAAATTTGAATCCTAATGAGGCTCTAGGCATCTTTATTTATACAACTAAAGTCTCCAACTAATTTCTTAAATCTAGGGAGGCTCGGATCCTAAACCAAGATGAACTAACTCTTTGACTATCACTTTCTCAACTGACTTTTGTTCTTAATGACATGGCTGCTTGTACTATGGGCTAGTGTGATTGATTGAAGAATATTTGAATGACATAGGAGTAAATGAGGAGGATTTACCTCCTATAATCTCTCTTCCTTGTCCCATTCAATATTTAGCTTTTAATCTTGTTAGCTACCTATACCAATAGGTTTCATATTTCATGATTGGCAAAGAAAGTTCCAAATATGCTCTGCTTTGATGATGCAAAGATCCCATATTTCCAAGAGAAGACAATGTGTGTATATAGTTTGATGTGGACTCAATTTTGATGGATGGTCCAACAGCCTAATCTGGATCATGCCATGTTTCAATTTTCTGTTGTAGAATAGAGAAAGAAGTCTGTCCAAACTGTTTAATCTTGGCAGACCAGTAGCTTAGGTAGAGAATTAAGGTTCCCAACTGCTTAATCTGGGACCTTGGAAGCAATAAGGGTAATTCTAGATAGAAAATCAAAAGAAAAGGCCAAGAGAAAAGAAAATGCAAATAAGGGTCTGCAAGTATAAATGCACCCTCCAAGAAGAAACAAAAAATGCTAGGCAAGTAGATGGGTAGGCACATGGGGTTGCAGAAACGTCATTCCTTACAGTTGAATGTGT
Organism: Pinus tabuliformis; assembly: GCA_031772625.1. Classification (NCBI taxonomy): domain Eukaryota; kingdom Viridiplantae; phylum Streptophyta; class Pinopsida; order Pinales; family Pinaceae; genus Pinus; species Pinus tabuliformis. Next base: position 923,388,143 of record CM062820.1, on the reverse strand, counting down.
GCTAACCTATTCACAAAGGAAAATCAATGGATTGAGAAGGTCTTCTTCTCCATTTAATTGCAACAAAGCAAAGGAGCATGTCTAACTTCACATTTTCCCCTTTCACCTTCATTACTAACATCCCTTCATCAGTTGTGTTCATAAAAGAATTTGAGGTTTTATACTGGTTCTTATTCCTTCAAAAGCCACATTTCTTGTCTAAAAATCTTTTCATTTTGATCTACTCCCTAAGCTAAGTTATCTTCACATAAACTTAGTGATTTCACTCCTCATTCACCTCTTCCATCCATATTAACCCCTAACTTCTATTATCTAAATCCCCTATGTTACCCTTTCCCTACTATTATAACACTATGGTGTATAAACCCCAAGCATTGTATAAATATCCCTCCCCTTGGCATTATAGCCATATGTTCACTGTTAGGGATTAAATTGGCATCTGGTCAGTTTACGAACCCTAAACTTTTCCCCTTTTCCCCCTTCTGAAGCCATTTGACCCATTAAACCCTTCATTGGCTAAGAAACCTTGTGAAAAAACCCCTTTTTACCCATAACCCGCTTCATTTGCAAAAAACATACAAAAACCCACTTTTTCCCGTTTACCCAAAGTCTTAGCGCTATGCGCATTTTTGTAAAAACATTGAAAAAACCATATGAATCACCAAATTCCCAAAGGTCCCGCCGGGAGCAAATTTCAAAAGAAATATTATTTTAATCCCGCCCGCATCCGTATCGTCCGGCCAGCTCAACGATCTGTCGACCGTCGGATCAGGCCCTTTTCATCCGACGACCCTTGTGCATATCGGATCGGCCCCGACGTCCGAAAGATACCTTCCGATATCTGTCAGAGGGTGACGTCAGGCCTCTGCCACGCATCACCCCCACATCGTATCGAAGGTACCTCTGACAATTCCGCTTCCGTATGGAAGGCGGTGCGATATGAAACCGCTAACCACTTCCGGTTTCGGTTAATCCGCCCTGCCTACGTCACTGCCAGCATCACTGCTACGTCAGCGCCGCATCGGTACGCCCCGTCCGCCATTGCTCCACCTGTCTGCCACCTCACCACCCCCGTGGACCTCTCTTATGTTGCCACCTCACCCGATGACGTCATGCTGACATCATCCAACCTTGACCCCACCTGATGACATCATGCTGACGTCATCCAAAAAGGCGCCAATGTTCCAAAAAATCCATATTTTGGCCAAAATTTCGCGTTTTTTGCACTTTTTGCCAAAAACGCTGTTGTTTTCTCTGCATGGTTTTTACGTCCAACCGTGCACCAACCTGCTGAACTCGACCTGGAGACCGCTGGCGCGCCATTTCCACCTGCATTCATGTCCATTGTTCTCTGTATACCAGGTATTTATCCTTGTGAATCCCTCCTGCACCTCGTTTCGTCTGTAAATTGCCAAGAAAGCTTAAAACACTGAGAAACTTATAATTCACCAGCAAATCCCCTGTGCCTAGTCCCCATTTACACTCTAAGGTCGAAATTCACCGATTGAGCCTTGTTTGCCTGAGTTTTTACCAATAACTGCATTCTGTTCGCGCAATCGCGAAATGGTAACCCAAACTGTACCAATTTGCTGAGAAAAAGAGTTTAAGACCAGACATTTGTCTTATCCATACTTTAAGCAGTATTTCAATTGCTGCAATTGACCATTTATCCTCTGTCCCTCAGTAATTTACCTTTCTGTTCAAAGAAAACTCTTTAGTGTTGCTCTGCACAGTAACACCAGTTTATAAACAACAGAAATCCTAAAAGTAACCATGGATCCACCAGTAGCTCCTGTAGCATTGAACATTGCTCCTCTAAATGCCCCTAAGAGACAATTGGAGTGGCAGCCTCTAGCAGACCTGGATTATCAGATAGCAGAAGAAATGCTAATGCACAGCAAGTACCATATTCATTTGTTGAATGAGTTGAGGATTAAACATGAGGCTGGAACAGATGTATTGGGCATTTGGGATTCTTTCCTCCCTCTATTTAAACTCCCTCAGGTCAACCAGTTTCCTGACCTAATCCACCTATGTGCTGAATCCTACGACGCCACTCAGAGGGCTGTGATTGACCCTTCAGGCTCAGTTGTCTTCTATGTCACCCCTGAAGCCATCAGAGAGATGCTCCATTTCAAAACTGAGAAGAAATTGGTCCCTTTATCACTGGCTGATCTGATAAAGCAAGGAGCCAAATTGACAGATGCCCAGATCACCAAACTAAATCAGTTGTACATAGGGTCTGACACTGTGAAGTACCCTCCCATCTCTCATGTTTACCTCAACCAATTGGGCAGGGACCTTGTAGATATGATCAGTCCCATTCTGGGCTATAATTCTATTGAGTTTGTTGATGAGACTGTACTGGTGATGATGCTCATGTTTGCCCCTGGCAAGTCTCCAATCTGCTATGACTATGCCACCTACATATCTAACAAAATACATGAGCAATTGATGAACTTACCAAGAGAAAGGGTGTTCAGATACACCTCCTACATCTACCACTTGATTTTGTATTATCAACATGAGAAGTTCCACTTTGCTATCAAAAGAGTGGATGCACAAGGAAATCCAAGGTCAGTGGTGTATTGGTCCTCTGCCTTCCACTGCAGATCTGTTTCTCCATACACTTATTGTGAATTTATAGACCTCCTCATCCACCCAGCCATGTCTCTAATGATGAGCTCACCTCCTCCAAGACTAACTGATGAGATGCAGAGGATTCTTCAGTTGTCCAAGGCATACAGCATCGGGGATTGGTATTATTACCAACACCACACAGTCATCAGAATATATGGGTGTGAGCTGCCCCCATACAGATTGCCCAGATACGTGCCTATGAGATTATTTGCCCTGGAATACTTCAGGCAATTTGGGAATGCTGATGTGCTGCACTTTTCAGGCAGAGGCAAGAAAGCACAGCTCAAGGTGAGACACCAATTAGGCCACTTCATCTACAACAAAAGGGAGGAAGGTTGGAGAGAAGCCGACAGCATGTTAGGATCCCTTGGCCTACAGACCAGCTTCCTTTGGAAACCTTATGACCCCAATCACTTCATAACTTTAAGGAGGTTCAAATATAGGCTGTCAAGTTATGACCATGTAAGGTTGCCTCACATAGAAAAATATGCAAATCAAGTAAAATGGAGGAGGGGAACCTTAGAGGAGGCTGCTACACAAGAAGAATTAAATCAAAGAGCAGTTAGAAATATCCAAAAGATGGCTGACTTGGAGCTTTGTGCACAGGTGTTTACTCTTCCAAGCAAACAAGTGGGAGCAGCTGCATCTTCCTCCACAACAAATCAGCAAGCGGTTAAAGCTACTGAGCAAACCTCAAGCAAAGGCAAAGAAAAGATGATGGAACCAAAACAGCCGCCTCATGAGGAGGCAAAGCAGCAACAACAACAGGTACAACAACAACAAGAGGGGCAGCAAGAGAAAGAGCAGCCATTACAGCAAGAAAAGGCAGCTGAAGCCCCAATTTCCACTGAGCAGCAGGCTCAGGACACGGTGCCTCCTAGGCCAGAAACGACAGTGGAGGCCTCAGTCCTCCAAACCCCACAAAAGGAAGACATAAGCAGAAAGAGGGACAGAGAGACTCCCCTAACCACATCAATAAGTCATGGGGAGAAAAGGCACAGAATGAATCCCCTTTCAGAGGAAGAAATGCCTATAGGGCAATCGTTAGGCATGGGCCCACCAAGTCTGGAGGCCTCAGTAAGTTCCTTCCAGCAGGAAGAAGAGAGGATAGTGGGAGGAGAAGTCAGTTCCTCAAGCCAGCAGAGAGAAGGTGAACTGAGCATCAAACAGCTGTTCATTGACATAAAAAGGAGGAATGAGCCAATAAAAATACAGCTATATAATCATTTGCTGAAAATGGCTCCCACTAACCAGCAAAGACTGATGTCTGCATATGATGTTAGTGAAGGCAAAATGATCATGAGTCACTTTATGCCAACTGCATTACAATCACAGTCCCCTTCAGACTACTTGAGGACCAATCTTGAGGTCCTTGCCAAGGACATCCACCCAATGGACAAAATTGAATTGCATAAGCAAACGGGTGAGATGGTGTATGCCTCCTTGGCAGACAAGACATTGGATAACTACAGGATAGAAAATAGCCTAAATAATACAGCTGCCCAACTTGAGTTGGAGAGAGCATCCTCTCAAGCAAAGGACAACAGGATCAGGTCCTTAGAAGATATAATCATAGAGATTGGGCATGATCCCAAGGACATCAAGGGCATACAAGAAATATTGAAATTGAGGGATGCAGTCATGGCAGCTTTGAGGAAAAAGATCAAAATCTAGCAACTATTCACCCTCAAACAGATGAAGTTGCCCAGCTGAGACATGATCAAGATGCCACAACTTTGCTGGTGTCTTTATATAAACAGCTAATCCAAACTCAAGAAAAGCTGGGAGAATCAGAGGCAGCACAGGCAGCATTGCAAGCATCATTATAGCAAAAGGAAGGAGGTCAAACATCTCACCCTCCTCCTGAAATAATTAACCTTGAGGAAGCTCCTCCAGCTACTGCTCCCCTTGCTCAACAAACAGATCAGGCAGCACCTTCTACCTCAGCACCAGCACCAACAACAGAGCAGGCCCCAAGCCTAGACATGCAAAAGCTGAGAGATGAGATTCAGGCCCTGGAAGCCCAAATGACAGAACTAAAGGAGGCCAGGGAGAATTTAGCCAAGGTAAATGAAAGATATGACAAATCCAAGCAGACTGTGGCAGAAAAGGGCAGGGAAGTAAAAGCCCTCAAAGACAGGATAAAGGAGCTGGAGAAGGAGCTCACACTGGATAAAGTGACAGCTGAGCTCAAGACAGTCTTATGGGCTTACATTGGCCAATTCATCACTGACCAATGGCAATATATTGAAACAATTCATGAGCAGTTGGAGCTCATTGCAAAAGCACAGAGGGAAATCCAGAGATCAATAGCATCTCTAGGCAATATGCCTGAGGTTGCCAATAGAATGATCAATGTGCTTAACAACAGAACAAGTGCTCAGTTAGCAACTATGGGAATCTCCAATAGGAATGAGACTATTTTATTAGTAAAGAGGGTCCTAACACTAAGAAACCTGGTGCAGACACTAGAGAGAAGGACCCAGGACATGCAGACAGAGGTCAACAGATTCATGGACAAATTTGTGGCATTGCAAAATAGAGGTCTCCCTGGCTTACTGAACAGCTCAGGACGGCTACTTACACATGAGCAGTATGCCAATAGGGTCAACACATTTGCCTCAAATCAGATCGCTGAAAGGCCCAACACCTCAGAGGAAACAGGGCCAGCTACAGGACAAACTCTCTACAACAGGGTAGAGAATTTATTCTTTATAATGAATGAAATTAAACACCTGTTTGAAGTGCCTCCCAATTTCTATAAATACACAGAGGCAGATGAGACTTTGGATGCAATTCTTAGACATCAACTGCCCACACAGGAATGGTGGACTAAGGCAATACAGATGATCTTATAGACCAGGAAGCCATTCACTAAGTTTTTTCATCAAAAAATACAAGTTGGCATGCACAAGAAAACTTAGTAAAATCAGCATGCATGAAAAGGGAAGGGCTGAGCCAACTCAGCAGATCATATTCGGCCAACAAAAGCAATATTGACAGCTAACAGGTAACAGGGCCGAAAAGCTACAGCATAACAGCCATAAAGGCACATTTCCAGCATTAAAGCAGAACGTCCAGACCGACTAAGTGGCCTCCAAGGGTCAAAGTATCTCCTGACAGATATAAAGGGCATTCATTTTGTATTAATAGCAGCAGTAACTGCTTTTCTGATATTTTGTAAAAGTTGGTAACGTATTTAATTATCAGATAACTCAGCGATTCAGATATTTTGGAACTGATTGTATAAATTCCCCCTCGCATAAGCTTGCAGGGGTTGTTGATTTCCTCTTGAAGAGATCCTATGCTGTAATTTATTGAGAGTTTAATAAAAGAAGTGATGGAATCTCTCAAGTTCTGAGCTGTTTGAATGCGTTCATGGTGTTTGTTAAAGGTTGCAGGATCCCTGTGCATCTCACAATACAATAAGTCTTCTGTAACTCTCTTCGTTATGTGTTTCAGTCTTTTACAATCCATACATGTTTCTAAGTTCTAGTATTTAGCAGCAAAGAAAAAGAATAGCTTCAGGATTTATTCATGAAATACCCTGAGCTCAATCTATGTTGTTAATGAATGTTTTCTTCAGTTATAATCTTGATAAGTGTAATTCTTAATTGCTGCACTTTCAGAATATATCTTTCACAGTGACCCTTGTTTCAAGAATTCAAGTTTGCTCCTGCGCATTATACTTCACTTTCACACCACTAGCTTAGTGGAAAATTCTTAATTGCTTTCCATTGGCTAACCATACATCATCACCACAGTTTTAAGTTTGTTTGTTGGAATACCCAATAGGCCCTGCAGTCTGAACACTCCCACTTAAGCATTTCAAACAATTCACAGCTCTAGACTCCATTGCCCAATGAATTACAACTGTCTGAACACTACATCTTAGGTATTGAAAGATATCATTCAACCAAAATTCAAACCAAACCCTCACTTCATAACTAGCCTAAAATCCTCACAAAACAGAGATAAATCTTAAAGAGAGAGCCCTCTCTGATTACAGTTTGGCTAGAGACTATAATTCAAAGCTTGGTTAGTAGTTACCCCGGCCGTATTCCCTTGGGAGTCATAGGGAACAACCTGGGTGTTAACATAATTGGCGACTCCACTGGGGACTCCTTAGGATTTTATAGTTGCTATATATCCCCTAAAGCTGCTTCAGTCAAATCTTCATGATAGCTTTGAGACATATACAGCCATTCCAAAATCTAGTCTAGTCCTTGTAGATATAAAATTTTCCTGAAAATACTCAAAAAACAAGTTCAGAAGCTGGCTCCCAAGAAGAATCCACGGTACACAAGGTCAAATCCGGACCCCAACCCACCCACTATTTTTGAAAATCCTAACACAATCCCTAAGATTGTTAGGAAGCAGCAAGGGCCAGATAAGCTTGCTGACTTAAGTCTAGAGACAGTTCACCCTAACCCCATTTCCACTCCAATCAAGGTTCTTTTTCGGTCTACCACCAACTCCCCAAGTTCACCATCCACATCTCAAAGCCCTCATTTTACACCTCCATCCACTGCACATATTCCCTTGACCAACACTCTAGTCTCCACCTTTCCCACCACCCCTGTTGTACCAGTCATTCATGCTATCCCAGTTATCCCTGTCAACCCAATAAATCCTGCAAATATGGCTAACAGATATGCTCCCCTGCAGTTACCTACCAATGCTCCAGCTCTACCTCAGGACTATCAATCCAAGATCTCATATTTTGACTCCACTGGCCCTTTCACAGCAATTCAGCATGCCAGGAGGATGCAAGACCACTTTGAGAACTATGAAATTGATGATGACAGTGTGAGAATGAGAGTCTTTGTTCAGAGCCTCACAGGGGATGTAAGAACTTGGTTTAGATCACTGGCTACAAATACCATAACAACCCCTGATGACCTTTATCAAGCTTTTACTAATAGATGGGAGAAGAAGAAAGATCCCCTGCACATACTTGGTGAATATGACACAATCAGACGAGGTCCTCAAGAGACCGTGTTGGAGTATTGTGCAAGATTTAACAATGTGTATAATGCAATACCACAGAATTTAAGACCTCCCCCTGATCTGGCCTTGTACAAATTTCCTGATGGTTTTGACCCTGATATGGCATATCAATTAAAAGAAAGGGCACCTGAAACCCTTGAAGAAGCCCAAAAGGTTGCTGTCACAGTAGAGGCTAACCTGATTGCTAAAAGAAACAGGGCAAGATTGGAAAAGAGAACCACCTTCAAAGATGAACCCTCAGCCTTTGATCAAAAATTGGATGCAATACTCACTGGTATGAAGAGGTTGGGGGATAGAGTAGAATCAGTTGAGAGAAAATCATCATGGGATGCACCACAAAATAACCCTAACAGGAATCCAAACTTTAGGAGAAATCAAAACCCAAACGTTGGCAAGACCGGTTCTGACCCAGACATAAGACCCCTTTCCAGGAAAACTATACTGAGGCATCCACTTCGGATGAACAAACAGATGACACCCACATTAACCTGATGGGCCTGAATGATGAGCAGCAAGTTTTTCTAAGTCAAGAGGATCATAAAGATGATGACATTCAGCAATTCCAAACCAAGTCAGGTGAGTCATTTGACTTCAAACAAGGCTATGACACAGCTGTTTATGAAGTTCATAAACAATACAAACTAAGAAGTAGAACTGTAAATATAACACAGCCTGAAAAAACAAAGGACAGGCTGCAGCCTAAAAGAGCCATAGTCACAGAACCAATTAACACAACTGATTCACTTACAAAGGAGGTAACCGTTGAAGAAGTTACTGAACAACTTCCCTCAACACAACAGCCATTGGCTGCATCATCTTTGCAGCCTAATCCAAGTGACCTTCCTCAAGAGATGAATGAAAGGCACAAACCCCAAGATCAAGACAAGGATCAAGAAGAAAACTTACTAAACAAAGAAAAGGTTGTCACCCACAACACTAAGGTTCAATCTGAGAGACCCTTTGACTTGGAAGCTGAAATTGGCAAACTAAAGGTAGCCATCCCTCTCTCAAAACTAGCCAAGCATGACATCTACAAACAACAAATCAAGAAGTCCCTCCAACTTACTCACAATAAAGACAATGTCAATGTGTTGGATGATACCCCAGAACTGTTGTTCGGTCCAGAGGTTGATGGAAAGACAGCAGTCACAGGGATCTTACCTTTTTATGTCAGTTTACATGTTCATGATAAGATACTACACAATGCAATGTTTGACTCAGGTGCCTCTCATAACCTGATGCCGAAATCAGTCATGGAAAGGTTGAATCTAGATATTACAAGACCATATAAGGACCTATTCTCATTTGACTCCAGCCAAGTTAAGTGTTTAGGCTTGATAAAAGACTTATGTGTATCCCTTGTCCAATATCCAAATAAAACAATCTTAATGGATGTTGTAGTTGCTGATATCCCACCCAAATATGGGATGCTGTTATCAAGATCATGGGGGGCTAAACTCCAAGGTTCCCTGCAACTAGACATGTCATATGCCACTATATTTGTCTTTGGGCAACCAAAAAGACTATATAGAGAAACACTTATGAAATACATGGTCAGCAGTGAAGAAAAACCTCAAAATTTTCCCATATATGCTGTTCATTCTAATATAGACTCATATATTCTTTTCAATGACAATTCAGGTCTTACAAATAAGGATGTTGAAACCAAAACATATGAACAAGATCAGGACATTAATGAGCAAGCTGCTGCCCAAGAAATCAGGCTACTTCAATCAAGTGATCAGACTGTCCTAGAAGACAAACCAGGTGAAAAACCAGAACTTCAACTTATGATCCCAGATCATAGACAAGTTATTAAATCACCCCTAGAAAAAGAGAACCTATGGTTTCTAGAATTTGATGGGTCAGTTAACAAGTTAGGGGCAGGAGCAGGGGTTTGGATACATAATAAACAAAATAGTCATGCAGAGGGCCGAGCCTATAGGTTAAACTTCAGATGCACCAACAATATGGCAGAATATGAAGCCCTCTTGCTAGGCCTTAAGCTAGTAAAATCCTTACAAGCCATAAAAGTTTAAATTATGGGAGATTCAGACTTGATTATCCAACAGGTAAAGGGAAATTTTGTTACTAATGATAAAAGACTGAGATCTTATAGATCTGCTGCTGCAGAACTACTACAGTCCTTCACTGAATTTCAAATCACCAAGATTCCCAGGACCCATAACCTGCATGCTCATAGTTTGGCCACATTTGCAAGCACCTGCAAGTTACCTTTTGAGCCCCATCATTGCTTTATAGCTGAGGTAAAACACAAACCTTCTGTCCCAATCAATGTCAAAGACTGGCAAGTATTTGAAGATGATGCACAAATAAATAATTTCTTGACCTTGCAACAAGAATTTGTAGGACTAAATATTGACACTGAAAGAGCAAGTCAATCACAAATACTTGAAAGAGCAAGTCAATCACAAATACCTGATCAACAGAATCTTAAGCCAATATCACCTAAAAAAGCTAACCAAATCCTACATCCAACAATTTTCAACAAAGACAACATACTAGAACTTGAACAAAACAGTTGTGAAGAGATAGCTGATGATGAAGCCGAAGTTATACAATTGAAAGACAATTTTCTTCCAACAGGCTTAGCTCCATTAGAAGACATTTTCGACTCCAATGATGTTCCCAGCAAACCAAAAATCCAGCCCCTCAACACTGCCATAGAAGAGTGTAACATTGGGACTGCTGAACAACCCAAAATAATAAAACTGTCTGCTTCATTACCTCCTGATCAAAAGCCTAAATACATTGACCTCTTCAAGGAGTTCCACGATGTCTTTGCATGGAGTTATGAGGATTTAAAATCCTATGACACCTCTGTAATTCAACACACTATCCCTCTCAAGCCAGATCAAAAACCCTTTAAGCAAAAATTGAGGAGAATCAATCCTATGCTTCTCCCAGCAATGGAACAAGAGGTACAAAAAATGTTTAAGGCTGGCATCATAGCACCAATCAGATTTTCTGATTGGATTTCAAACTTAGTCCCTACAAGAAAGAAAACTGGTGAAATAAGGCTCTGTGTTGATCTAAGGAACTTAAATCAAGTGTCCTTGAAAGATAACTACCCCTTACCCAATATGGATCACATCTTGCAGAGAGTAGTGGGGGCCTCAAGAATTTCTCTACTTGATGGATTCTCAGGTTTCAACCAGATCCTAGTTCACCCTGATGATCAGGACAAAACAGCATTTACAACCCCTTGGGGAACCTTCAAATATGTGAAAATGCCTTTTGGATTGAAAAATGCAGGGGCTACCTTTCAAAGAGCAATGGATATTGCTTTTGCCAAAGAGATCCATGATTTCCTTGTGGTCTACTTAGATGACCTTACACCATTTTCAAAATCTGACCCTGAACATCTGAAACATCTAAGGCAGATATTCATAACTTGTAGGAAATATGGAATTTCCTTAAATCCCAAGAAATCCCTGTTTGGTTTGGAAGAAGGTAAATTGTTGGGTCACATCATTTCAAAGGATGGCATTAGGATCGACCCAGACAGAATCCAGGCCATCTTACAAATGCCTCATCCAAGAAATGTAAAGGAATTACAAGCCTTTCTGGGTAACATCAACTTCCTAAGGAGATTTATCCCAAATTTGGCTGAATTAAGCAGATTACTCAATAACATGCTAAAAAACGATTCAAAAGTAAAATGGATAGTAGAAGCAAATCAAGCTTTTGAAGGTATCAAACTAGCCCTCACCCAAACCCCAGTCTTAACCAACCCTCAATTTGATAGGGAATTTATCATATTTTCCTTTGCTCCCCAACAATTGCTGCTGTCTTATTACAGAAAGATGACCAAGGAAATGAAAAACCCATTTCTTTTTTTAGTAGAGCTCTTAGAGATGCACCCCTGAAATACCAGATCATGGAAAAGCAAGCATATGCTTTGGTCAAAGCTATTAAAGACTTTAGGATCTACATCCTATACTCCCATGTTATAGGCTATGTACCAAGCCCAATTGTGAAAGACATACTTACTCAAGAGAACTTAGAGGGCAGAAGAGGAAAATGGATTGCCAACATTTTAGAATTTGACATTGAAATAAAACCTACAAAACTGATAAAAGGGCAAGGTTTGGCCAAATTAATGTCTGAAACAAATTTCCAAGCCTTGGACATCAACCAGCTGGACAGTGAACCGGAGCTGGCGACTCCAAAGATCAATGTAGCCTTTGAACAATCCCCTTGGTACTCTGATATATGTTATGTATTGCAAAACCTGTGTGCTCCACCAGGATTGTCCAGAACTAAGTGTAGGTTCCTAAAAATGAAAGCTTCAAGATTTTGTGTCATGGATGGCAATTTGCTTTGGAAAAACCATGAAGGTATACTGTTAAACTGCCTGATTGAAAATGAAGCTAACAATATCACCAAAGAATTTCATGCAGGTGACTGTGGTGGACACTTGTATTGGAAGTCCACTGTGGATAAGATACTGAGGGCTGGTTACTATTGGCCCACTGTTTTCTCTGATGTCAAAAAGTTTACCACTTCATGTCATAAATGCCAAGTGTTTGAGGGAAAGAAAAAATTACTGCCACTGCCTTTGAGGCCTATTGTAATAGAGAGACCTTTTCAACAATGGGGCTTGGATTTCATTGGGGAAATTCACCCTTCATCTTCAGGCCAACATAGATGGATTCTAACAGCTACAGACTACTTTACTAAGTGGATTGTAGATGTTCCATGCAGACAAGCAAATGATTCCACAATCATGCAGTTCCTTGAGACTAATATTCTCTCTAGATTTGGTTGTCCTGATAAGATAATAACAGACAATGCTGCTGCTTTCAGATCTAAGAAGATGGTGAATTTCTGCCACAGATTTCACATAACCTTGGGCCATTCTACTGCATATTATCCCCAAGGAAATGGCCTTGCTGAATCATCAAATAAAAGCCTTGTAAACATCATAAAGAAGGTGCTGGAAGAAAATAAGAAGAATTGGCACAAGAAGCTGGTCAATGCCTTATGGGCAGATAGACTAACAACCAAGAGATCAATTGGGGTCAGCCCATATGAGTTAGTTTATGGATTAGAAGCCAAGTTTCCTTCAGCACTGGGAATCCCTGTCATGAAATTACTTTAAGAAAGTCAAGCTGAACCAAATGATATGCAAAGAAGGATCAATCAAATAATATGTTTGCAACAAACTAGAGACCAAGTTTACAGCAGAGTCCAAGTTTTACAAGAAAAGTTAAAGAAAGCCTTTGACAGAAGGACCAAGGCAGAAGATTTTAATGTTGGAGACAAAGTCCTTAAGTGGGATTCAAGAAGAGAAGATAAAGGAAAACATGGAAAATTTGATTCCCTTTGGAGAGGACCATTTGCTGTTCAAGCAGTACAAGGAAAAAATACTTATTTCCTTAAAGGTCTTAAAGAAACTGATTTGGATGAAGGTCTTGTGAATGGCAGGATGTTGAAGCACTATTTTGACTACTATCCATAAGTGCAGCCTGAGTTTCCCTTGTACATAATCAGGTGTATATATTACTTTCTGTTAAAATGTAAAAATGCAGTTTCTCAAGTTTATTTGGTTCTCAGCAAAAGGCAAATAAGTTCAGAGATTTACCAAGATGGGAAGAGCACAATTTTGGCATTTCAAAGCAGCATACTTCAAGTTTTGGTAAAAGCAGTCAAGGGCCAAGGCATTCTGACCTGCTGTTCTTGGTCTTTCAAATGGAAAAACCATCCCCATGTGGAGCCACTGTTAGCTACCTATACCAATAGGTTTCATATTTCATGATTGGCAAAGAAAGTTCCAAATATGCTCTGCTTTGATGATGCAAAGATCCCATATTTCCAAGAGAAGACAATGTGTGTATATAGCTTGATGTGGACTCAATTTTGATGGATGGTCCAACAGCCTAATCTGGATCATGCCATGTTTCAATTTTCTGTTGTAGAATAGAGAAAGAAGTCTGTCCAAACTGTTTAATCTTGGCAGACCAGTAGCTTAGGTAGAGAATTAAGGTTCCCAACTGCTTAATCTGGGACCTTGGAAGCAATAAGGGTAATTCTAGATAGAAAATCAAAAGAAAAAGCCAAGAGAAAAGAAAATGCAAATAAGGGTCTGCAAGTCTAAATGCACCCTCCAAGAAGAAACAAAAAATGCTAGGCAAGTAGATGGGTAGGCAGATGGGGTTGCAAAAATGTCATTCCTTACAGTTGAATGTGTGCTAACCTATTCACAAAGGAAAATCAATGGATTCAGAAGGTCTTCTTCTCCATTTAATTGCAGCAAAGCAAAGGAGCATGTCTAACTTCACATTTTCCCCTTTCACCTTCATTACTAACATCCCTTCATCAGTTGTGTTCATAAAAGAATTTGAGGTTTTATACTGGTTCTTATTCCTTCAAAAGCCACATTTCGTGTCTAAAAATCTTTTCATTTTGATCTACTCCCTAAGCTAAGTTATCTTCACATAAACTTAGTGATTTCACTCCTCATTCACCTCTTCCATCCATATTAACCTCTAACTTCTATTATCTAAATCCCCTATGTTACCCTTTCCCTACTATTATAACACTATGGTGTATAAACCCGAAGCATTGTATAAATATCCCTCCCCTTGGCATTATAGCCATATGTTCACTGTTATGGATTAAATTGGCATCTGGTAAGTTTACGAACCCTAAACTTTACCCATTTTCCCCCTTCTGAAGCCATTTGACCCATTAAACCCTTCATTGGCTAAGAAACCTTGTGAAAAAACCCCTTTTTACCCATAACCCGCTTCATTTGCAAAAAACATACAAAAACCCACTTTTTCCCGTTTACCCAAAGTCTTAGCGCTATGCGCATTTTTGTAAAAACATTGAAAAAACCATATGAATGGCCAAATTCCCAAAGGTCCCACCGGGCGCAAATTTCAAAAGAAATATTATTTTAATCCCGCCCGCATCCGAATCGTCCGGCCAGCTCAACGATCCGTCGACCGTCGGATCGGGCCCTTTTCATCCAACGGCCCTCGTGCATATCGGACCGGCCCCGACGTCCGAAAGATACCTTCCGATATCTGTCAGAGGGTGACGTCAGGCCTCTGCCACGCGTCACCCCCACATCGTATCGGAGGTACCTCTGACAATTCCGCTTCCGTATGGAAGGCAGTGCGATATGAAACCGCTAACCACCTCCGGTTTCGGTTAATCCGCCCTGCCTACGTCACTACCAGCATCACTGCTACGTCAGCGCCACGTCGGTACGCCCCGTCCGCCATTACTCCACCTGTCTACCACCTCACCGCCCCCATGGACCTCTCTTATGCCGCCACGTCACCAGATGACGTCATGCTGACGTCATCCAACCTTGACCCCACCTGATGACGTCATGCTGACGTCATCCAAAAAGGCGCCAATGTTCCAAAAAATCCATATTTTGGCCAAAATTTCGCGTTTTTTGCACTTTTTGCCAAAAACGCTGTTGTTTTCTCTGCATGGTTTTTACGTCCAACCGTGCACCAACCTGCTCAACTCGACCTGGAGACCGCTGGCGCGCCATTTCCACCTGCATTCATGTCCATTGTTCTCTGTATACCAGGTATTTATCCTTGTGAATCCCTCCTGCACCTGGTTTCGTCTGTAAATTGCCAAGAAAGCTTAAAACACTGAGAAACTTATAATTCACTGGCAAATCCCCTGTGCCTAGTCCCCATTTACACTCTAAGGTCGAAATTCACCGGTTGAGCCTTGTTTGCCCGAGTTTTTACCAATAACTGCATTCTGTTCGCGCAATCGCGAAATGGTAACCCAAACTGTACCAATTTGCTGAGAAAAAGAGTTTAAGACCAGACATTTGTCTTATCCATACTTTAAGCAGTATTTCAATTGCTGCAATTGACCATTTATCCTCTGTCCCTCAGTAATTTACCTTTCTGTTCAAAGAAAACTCTTTAGTGTTGCTCTGCACAGTAACACCAGTTTATAAACAACAGAAATCCTAAAAGTAACCATGGATCCACCAGTAGCTCCTGTAGCATTGAACATTGCTCCTCTAAATGCCCCTCAGAGACAATTGGAGTGGTAACCTCTAGCAGAGCTGGATTATCAGATAGCAGAAGAAATGCTAATGCACAACAAGTATCATATTCATTTGTTGAATGAGTTGAGGATTAAACATGAGGCTGGGACAGATGTATTGGGCATTTGGGATTCTTTCCTCCCTCTATTTAAACTCCCTCAGGTCAACCAGTTTCCTGACCTAATCAACCTATGTGCTGAATCCTACGACGCCACTCAGAGGGCTGTGATTGACCCTTCACGCTCAGTTGTCTTCTATGTCACCCCTGAAGCCATCAGAGAGATGTTCCATTTCAAAACTGAGAAGAAATTGGTCCCTTTATCACTGGCTGATCTGATAAAGCAAGGAGCCAAATTGACAGATGCCCAGATCACCAAACTAAATCAGTTGTACATAGGGTCTGACACTGTGAAGTACCCTCCCATCTCTCATGTTTACCTCAACCAATTGGGTAGGGACCTTGTAGATATGATCAGTCCCATTCTGGGCTATAATTCTATTGAGTTTGTTGATGAGACTGTACTGGTGATGATGCTCATGTTTGCCCCTGGCAAGTCTCCAATCTGCGATGACTATGCCACCTACATATCTGACAAAATAAATGAGCAATTGATGAACTTACCAAGAGAAAGGGTGTTCAGATACACCTCCTACATCTACCACTTGATTTTGTATTATCAACATGAGAAGTTCCACTTTGCTATCAAAAGAGTGGATGCACAAGGAAATCCAAGGTCAGTGGTGTATTGGTCCTCTACCTTCCACTGCAGATCTGTTTCTCCATACACTTATTGTGAATTTATAGACCTCTTCATCCACCCAGCCATGTCTCTAATGATGAGCTCAC
Source organism: Pinus tabuliformis (assembly GCA_031772625.1). Lineage (NCBI taxonomy): Eukaryota > Viridiplantae > Streptophyta > Pinopsida > Pinales > Pinaceae > Pinus > Pinus tabuliformis. Next base: position 923,371,590 of record CM062820.1, on the reverse strand, counting down.
CTCCTCCAAGACTAACTGATGAGATGCAGAGGATTCTTCAGTTGTCCAAGGCATACAACATCGGGGATTGGTATTATTACCAACACCACATAGTCATCAGAATATATGGGTGTGAGCTGCCCCCATACAGATTGCCCAGATATGTGCCTATGAGATTATTTGCCCTGGAATACTTCAGGCAATTTGGGAATGCTGATGTGCTGCACTTTTCAGGCAGAGGCAAGAAAGCATAGCTCAAGGTGAGAAACCAATTAGGCCACTTCATCTACAACAAAAGGGAGGAAGGTTGGCAAGAAGCCAACAGCATGTTAGGATCCCTTGGCCTACAGACCAGTTTCCTTTGGAAACCTTATGACCCCAATCACTTCATAACTTTAAGGAGGGTCAAATATAGGCTGTCAAGTTATGACCATGTAAGGTTGCCTCACATAGAAAAATATGCAAATCAAGTAAAATGGAGGAGGGGAACCTTAGAGGAGGCTGCTACACAAGAAGAATTAAATCAAAGAGCAGTTAGAAATATCCAAAAGATGGCTGACTTGGAGCTTTGTGCACAGGTGTTTACTCTTCCAAGCAAACAAGTGGGAGCAGCTGCATCTTCCTCCACAGCAAATCAGCAAGCGGTTAAAGCTACTGAGCAAACCTCAAGCAAAGGCAAAGAAAAGATGATGGAACCAAAACAACCACCTCATGAGGAGGCACAACAACAAAAACAACAGGTACAACAGCAACAAGAGGGGCAGCAAGAGAAAGAGCAGCCATTACAGCAAGAAAAGGCAGCTGAAGCCCCAATTTCCACTGAGCAGCAGGCTCAGGACACGGTGCCTCCTAGGCCAGAAACGACAGTGGAGGCCTCAGTCCTCCAAACCCCACAAAAGGAAGACATAAGCAGAAAGAGGGACAGAGAGACTCCCCTAACCACATCAATAAGTCATGGGGAGAAAAGGCACAGAATGAATCCCCTTTCAGAGGAAGAAATGCCTATAGGGCAATCGTTAGGCATGGGCGCACCAAGTCTGGAGGCCTCAGCAAGTTCCTTCCAGCAGGAACAAGAGAGGATAGTGGGAGGAGAAGTCAGCTCCTCAAGCCAGCAGAGAGAAGGTGAACTGAGCATCAAACAACAATTCATTGACATAAAAAGGAGGAATGAACCAATAAAAATACAGCTATATAATCATTTGCTGAAAATGGCTCCCACTAACCAGCAAATACTTATGTCTGCATATGATGTTAGTGAAGGCAAAATGATCATGAGTCACTTTATGCCAACTGCATTACAACCACAGTCCCCTTCAGACTACTTGAGGACCAATCTTGAGGTCCTTTCCAAGGACATCCGCCCAATGGATAGAATTGAATTGCATAAGCAAACGGGTGAGATGGTGTATGCCTCCTTGGCAGACAAGACATTGGATAACTACAGGCTAGAAAATAGCCTAAATAATACAGCTGCCCAACTTGAGTTGGAGAGAGCATCCTCTCAAGCAAAGGACAACAGGATCAGGTCCTTAGAAGATATAATCATAGAGATTGGGCATGATCCCAAGGACATCAAGGGCATACAAGAAATATTGAAATTGAGGGATGTAGACATGGCAGCTTTGAGGAAAAAGATCAAAATCCCAGCAACTATTCACCCTCAAACAGATGAAGTTGCCCAGCTGAGACATGATCAAGATGCCACAGCTTTGCTGGTGTCTTTATATAAACAGCTAATCCAGACTCAAGAAAAGCTGGGAGAATCAGAGCCTGCACAGGCAGCATTGCAAGCATCATTACAACAAAAGGAAGGAGGTCAAACATCTCAGCCTCCTCCTAAAATAATTAACCTTGAGGAAGCTCCTCCAACTACTGCTCCCCTCGCTCAACAAACAGATCAGGCAGCACCTTCTACCTCAGCACCAGCACCAACAACAGAGCAGGCCCCAAGCCTGGACATGCAAAAGCTGAGAGATGAGATTCAGGCCCTGGAAGCCCAAATGACAGAACTAAAGGAGGCCAGGGAGAATTTAGCCAAGGTAAATGAAAGATATGACAAATCCAAGCAGACTGTGGCAGAAAAGGGCAGGGAAGTAAAAGCCCTCAAAGACAGGATAAAGGAGCTGGAGAAGGAGCTCACACTGGATAAAGTGACAGCTGAGCTCAAGACAGTCTTATGGGCTTACATTGGCCAATCCATCACTGACCAATGGCAATATATTGAAACAATTCATGAGCAGTTGGAGCTCATTGCAAAAGCACAGAGGGAAATCCAGAGATCAAGGGCATCTCTAGGCAATATGCCTGAGGTTGCCAATAGAATGATCAATGTGCTTAACAACAGAACAAGTGCTCAGTTAGCAACTATGGGAATCTCCAATAGGACTGAGACTATTTTATTAGTAAAGAGGGTCCTAACACTAAGAAACCTGGTGCAGACACTAGAGAGAAGGACCCAGGACATGCAGACAGAGATCAACAGATTCATGGACAAATTTGTGGCATTACAAAACAGAGGTCTCCCTGGCTTACTGAACAGCTCAGGATGGCTACTTACACATGAGCAGTATGCCAAGCGGGTCAACACATTCGCCTCAAATCAGATCGCTGAAAGGCCCAGCACCTCAGAGGAAACAGGGCCAGCTACAGGACAAAGTCTCTACAACAGGGTAGAGAATTTATTCTTTATAATGAATGAAATTAAACACCTGTTTGAAGTGCCTCCCAATTTCTATAAATACACAGAGGCAGATGAGACTTTGGATGCAATTCTTAGACATCAACTGCCCACACAGGAATGGTTGACTAAGGCAATACAGATGATCTTATAGACCAGGAAGCCATTCACTAAGTTTTTTCATCAAAAAATACAAGTTGGCATGCACAGGAAAACTTAGTAAAATCAACATGCATGAAAAGGGAAGGGCTGAGCCAACTCAGCAGATCATATTCGGCCAACAAAAGAAATATTGAGAGCTAACAGGTAACAGGGCCGAAAAGCTACAGCACAACATCCATAAAGGCACATTTCCAGCATTAAAGCAGAACCTCCAGACCGACTAAGTGGCCTCCAAGGGTCAAAGTATCTCCTGACAGATATAAAGGGCATTCATTTTGTATTAATAGCAGCAGTAACTGCTTTTCTGATATTTTGTAAAAGTTGGTAACATATTTAATTATCAGATAACTCAGCGGTTTAGATATTTTGGAACCGATTGTATAAACTCCCCCTCGCATAAGCTTGCAGGGGTTGCTGATTTCCTCTTGAAGAGATCCTATGCTGTAATTTATTCAGAGTTTAATAAAAGAAGTGATGGAATCTCTCAAGTTCTAAGCTGTTTGAATGCGTTCATGGTGTTTGTTAAAGGTTTCAGGATCCCTGTGCATCTCACAATATATAAGTCTTCTGTAACTCTCTTCGTTATGTGTTTCAGTCTTTTACAATCCATACATGTTTCTAAGTTCTAGTATTTAGCAGTAAAGAAAAAGAATAGCTTCAGGATTTATTCATGAAATACCCTGAGCTCAATCTATGTTGTTAATGAATGTTTTCTTCAGTTATAATCTTGATAAATGTAATTCTTAATTGCTGCACTTTCAGAATATATCTTTCACAGTGACCCTTGTTTCAAGAATTCAAGTTTGCTCCTGCGCATTATACTTCACTTTCACACCACTAGCTTAGTGGAAAATTCTTAATTGCTTTCCATTGGCTAACCATACATCATCACCACAGTTTTAAGTTTGTTTGTTGGAATACCCAATAGGCCCTGCAGTCCGAACACTCCCACTTAAGCATTTCAAACAATTCACAGCTCTAGACTCCATTGCCCAATGAATTACAACTGTCTGAACACTACATCTCAGGTATTGAAAGATATCATTCAACCAAAATTCAAACCAAACCCTCACTTCATAACTAGCCTAAAATCCTCACAAAACAGAGATAAATCTTAAAGAGAGAGCCCTCTCTGATTACAGTTTGGCTAGAGATTGTAATTCAAAGCTTGGTTAGTAGTTACCCCGGCCGTATTCCCTTGGGAGTCATAGGGAACAACCTGGGTGTTAACAAATCTTGCCAAAATTCCCTTATTTTCTCTCACAAACCCGCATTTAATACACATTAGTCCACTAAGCATAATATCTCACTTTGACTCATATCATTAACCAAATATAATCAAAACATGTAATAAATTGTGAGAAGAGTTGATTTGACTAAGCTAGGAGGTGAATTAAGGTCCATATAGTTACCCAATGATAAGGCTCATCACCTTGTACGACCTTTCCTCCGTCGATATTGTCAAAACAAATTAGATTAAGAGAAGAATATGATTTGATGTGATGATATCAAAATGAGCTTCTAGGTCACTTGTGTTTATAGTCTTGCAAGGATGTACAACAATGTCCATTTGATGTTGAGGTTGACCTGTCCAAGTGTCCATGAGAGTGAAGCCCACCTGATCCAATATCCATGAGTGGGTGCACAAAATCAAAAACCAAATTATGCTTATCTGAACAAGGTGATATTTAGGTCAATTTTTGTCTTCTCAAAATAATTAACTCAATTTCATCATCATCTCCTTCAAATGAATAGTCCAAAGTGGAATTTGACTGTAGTTTCATATTTTTATCACTCCCTCTCAACTAGGGAGAATTCCACCTATAAAACTCGCCCATCAATCAATGTATCATCCTTTCATCATGTTCACGAATATGCTCAACTCTTTCTTCTGAAATATTCTCAAATCTAAAAAATAAGAATCATGGGGAGAAAAAGGTACCACCCTCTATCAACATGGTACAGCCAGGAATATTTATCAGCAGGATACTACCAAAAAATATGTCATCAGGCTACTACTCGTAAATATGTCATGGGGGAGCTACAACTCAACCCATATCGAGGAATAGGTGATGTAGGGGAGCTACTACTTAAACCATCATATTTCCTACCAATATTCCCAACAATGACCCTTAAGAGTCATGTGGTAGAACACATGCATCATAATCCTAGGTGGGAAAACTACTCGGCTTACCAAAGGTAAGGATCTCATGACCCCAAGCCTCCTCACCTATCGGCCAAACGAGTAGGGATAATCCTAACAAGCCCATCTTACGAGTATGATGCCAACTAGGGTATACTTTGTGAAGACCAATATAGGGTCAGCTACTACTCCAACCCTATGGCTAGTAGATTGGGTGATACCCTATTGTCCAAAGTTCCCTCAACCCCAGGATCCATCTATCTCAATTCCTCACCCTAGAAGCTCACATAAGGGAGAAGAGGATGTCTTAGTGTCCTTGAGTAGTGCCCCTTATCAGGAGTGGTCACATCCAACAGTCCAAGCTGCTCTCTAATGACGAAGAACTTCCGTTTTAGCAAAGCCTTGGTGATATTATATGTAATATTTTCATCTCTCAATATGTGATGGAGTTGAATGGCTCCTATTTGCACCATGTCTTGAATGAAGTGATATTGAATCTCTATGTGTTTGGACTTGATATGAAACACAAGATTATTTTCTAGATAGATCCCACTCTTGTTGTCATAATATAGAACTATATTTCCTAGGACCTGCTCAAATAGCTCTCCAAAGAGGTTCCTCAACCAAAAGACTTCACAACAAGCCATGCTAGTGGCAATATACTATGCCTCAATGGTGCTCTGCTTCCTAATCCAACATATCATGGCAGATCCAAGACTAAAACAACATCATCACATACTTTTCTTGTCGATAACATTTCCTGCCTTGTCAGCATCAGTGTATCCATGAAGTTGGACATCTCCAACAGAGTATATTAGAGGAAGTGTAATCTTCCCCTACAAATATCTCAAAATGTGTTTAGAAGTGGTCCAATGTGCATGGGGAGGCTCAGTCATGAATTGAATCAACATGTTCACTGCATAGCATATGTTCGGATCAATGTTCATAAGGAACATCAGAGCCCCAATCAACTTTCTATACTCAGATGGCTTTGCCAAATCAGGCCCTACAACTTCTCCACATCACTTCTTAAATTTCATTTCCATTGATATGTGTAGCGACTTACATTTTATCATTCCAAATATTTCCAAAAACTTCACAACATATTTTCCTTGTGAAAGGAAAATATCACTGAGGCTTTGCCACACCTCAAGGCCTAGAAAATGGTGCATGATTCTAAGGTCCTTCAGCTAAAATTTAGAGGATATGTCCCTCTTACACTCGATCATCAGAGGTTCACTACATGTCAAGAATAGATTGTTAACATATAAAACCAAAATCAACATCATACCTTGGACTACCTTGAAATAGAGGTTGGGATCAGCATTTCTTCTTGTGAATCCCAAATTCACCAACTAAATGTCTATGCGGGCATACCATGCTCTTGGGTCTTGCTTCAAACCATACAATAGATTCTTTAATATACAAACATGTGTCTTTCAATACTCTACTTCAAATCCTCGTTGCTGCTCAACATATACTTCTTATTCTAAAATGCCATGGAGGAATGATGTCTTTACATCCATTTGATGAAGGGTCCATCCTTGACTTGTGGCAAGGGAAACTACAAATGAATAACTGTATATCGAGCCATAGGTGTAAATATATCATCATAATATTCTCCCTCTTTCTGGGATGATCGTCAAGCCACGAACCTCACCTTGTATTTTTCAATAGTTCCATCAATTCCATGTTTGATATTGAATATCCACTTCGAAGTTACCATGGATTTCCCCTTTGGTCTTAGCACAACATCTCATACATGTTTCTTAATAATATATTCATAATCCCCATGCATATCATCTTTCAAAACTTGTTCTTTTATGACTTCTTTGAAGCTGGAAGATTCAATTTGAATCATAGTGCTCCATGCTGCAACGTATCCCTGGTACCTACATGGCTTCTTCCTTTCTCTAAATGATCTTTGGATGGGAACATGATTATCAACATCCTAAACAGTGTCATGGATTTAAAGTGGTCTCTTCCTACTAGGATTATTACTAGGAGCAAAATCTAAGGGTTCCATGGGATCATCGACAATATCAGTCTTGGCTTTGAGCATGGACAAGACATCCAAGATGTCAATATCACCATTCTTCTTGGGAGGAGGAGGCGAAGGAATGTCTCTTTCTTTTACAAGAGTGGAATCTTAATTTAATTTAAAATCCCTACTAATTTCAAACTTCCTTTGACAAGGAATATACATTGTAAATTCTTTAGAATGTTCACAATACCCAAGAAACGTACCTTTTCATCCTATAGCTTCTACTTTGTTCCTTTTTTCCTTTGGCACATGGAAATACATAGGACATCCAAATATATGGAGATGAATAACATCGGGTGTCACACCTATGAATACTCCTTCGAGAGTTTTTTTTCCAAAGATTGATGAGGCACCCTATTTTGAACATATACGACAACATGTGAAGCTTTGGCCTAAAGAATTTTACGCAAATTTTGATCATGGAGCGTCACTTGAGTGGCTTCTACTATAGACTTGTTCTTCCTTTCAACTATACCTTCTTTTTGGAGTATATGGTACACTTGTTTCCTTCTTCACACCTTCATTTTTGTAAAAGTAAATTAATTCATGTGACATGTATTCTCCACCATTATCAAACTTGAATATTTTGATCTTCTTCCGTATTTGATTTTGAACCAATTCTTTGAACTCCTTAAATGTTTCAAAGGCTTCATCCTTATGCTTCAAATAGTATATCCATGTCTTCCTTGAAAAGTAAACAATGAATGTGATGTAGTAGAGATATCCACTAATAGAGTACACGAGCATCGGTCCACATATGTCAAAATGAATGACATGGAGGATGTCAGTGGTCTTTTTTTCACTAGAGGTGAATGGTTCCCTTGCCATTTTTCCACTAGCCCATCCCAAACATACTCCATCATGTTGAGCTTGAACCTTTTGAATCCCTAAGACCAAGTTCTCCAATTTTGGAAGAGCATCATAATGAACATGAGCCAAACGTCGGTGCCATAATTCACTTAGCTGATTTGTATTATGAACCAAGGCTAGTAGTGGTCTTCCAATGACCCTCTAGAGTCCTTAATATGTTGTTCCCAAAATGAATACATCTCTCATAATTGATCCAAAAATCCAAGTAAGAACCTTTCCTTTGATGAAAGAAACCCTCATCCCCTTGTTTTCCAAAGAGGATATTGATACCAAATTTGTCTTTCACCGAGGCGCATACATTTCATCATGTAGTACAATAGATTCCCTTGAATTGAAATGAATTTTTATGGATCCAAAACCTTTAACGAGATGAGTGGAGTTGTCTCCAATAATGATTTTCAAATTTTACTCCCTCTTTACAAAATTAGAGAGAACTTACTTGTAACAAGAGAAGTGATGAGTGGCCCCACTATCAACCAACCAACTATCCCATGAATCTAGAGGATATGAACTAGTAAGGACAAAAATAAGAATATATTCAGATTGATTTGCAACATTACTTTCATACCTGGGGAATTTTCACTTCTTTTGTGGGTGATGCTCTTCTTCATGGTCACTTGGAGCATCTATTCTTATTATTTCATTTCTTCCATTGTGGTCAAACCTTTGATCATATCTCCTTCTTTGATCATTGAACCTATTTTTGTTGGTTCTAGTATTATAACATGGTCCATTGTTATTCTCAGGGAAATCTCGAGCATAATTCCCTTTCTTATGAAAATTGTAGCATTCAAATTTTTACATATTCCTTTCTTCCACCAAGATTTTGAGGAGCAGGATTTCTTGAGTTTCATGGTCCTGCTTTCCATTTCTTCTTATTATTTCCATAGTGATGTATGTAGTGGTTTATCCTTCTTCATGCTTTTGAATTCTTCCTCTTTCTATCATCCTTGACTCTTCTTGAGTGATATTTCCAATAATTTCATCAAATAAAGGGAAGACATTTGTGTTGCTTATAGTAGTGATGAATGTTTCCCAAATAGGAGGGAGACCTCCTAGAGTCACGACCACCAGTTCCATTCGAGGCACAACTTCTCCAACTCTTTGCAATTGATGTCTAATATGAGAGATTCTCATTATGTAGGATTGTATGGACTCTCCTGTTTTCATCTTGATGTCCTTGAGTTGATCTTTCAAGGTGAGGATTTCATTCAAATTTTTTTACCTCATACATGCCAGCTACCTTATCATATATGTATTTATACCTTCTCAAGTTTCCAACATATGTAATTAGATTATCTTGTAATCCATCAACTATAATTTGTTTTACTTTCAACTCATCTTTATTATTCTTGTTGTTGGAAGTAGCATATGCATTCTCTGGAGGCTCAGGTACCTTTCCATGAATGTAGACCAAAACATCATTTTTATCAGCTATGATATCCAACATAGCTTTCCATGCAACAAAATTAGATGAGTCACCTAGCTTCTCATCACTCTTGATGTAGGAAGTCATCTTAACCTTAACTAGATAAGTTCTTTCAACTTTCCAAATATGAGTGCTTCAAGGCATGTCTCCTTCTGGGCTTGTCCTTCACCTTAGCTCAGATACCATGTTAATTTTTAGATTGTTCTATGTTGTATCAATTACTTAGCCTAATTCCAAACTTCAATTAGCAATATTTCCAATTAGAATAAGTATTTCCATTCATCAACACTAATTGACTATAGAATAATGAATTTAATGACAAATAAGATGATCAACACATCAACAACAGACACTAGATTTTTTCTAAGACTAGGGAAAAAACCCACTAGGGGGAAATCCTTTCAAATTCTTATTTTATTAGATTGTCATAAAATGTTCAACAAAGAGTACAATGAGCCCAATACAGTATCATCAGTAATACAACCCAATAACTTCAAAAACTAGTTCACAATGGCAAAATATATCAGAGACAACGTGATTTGGGCTTCAGATAGCTTCAGAAACTTTGAATGATGTTAAACTATAGTCAAATCCTAGACGCTCCATTCGGGTTAGCATGTGAGTCTCCGTAGCTCCTAGACACTACCTTGGCCTTAGCATGCATTCATCTGTGGAAGAGATTTCTATATGTTGTGCATGAATCTAAAAAAAAACCCTAATTTTTGTGCGAAATTTAGATCTATGAATTTAGACCCTTGTATGAGATTTCCCCTATTCATCTTGTCAAAAAAAATTAGATAGTAGAGAAGAAGATACTTTGATGTGATGATGTCCAAATGAGCTTGTCGGACACTTGTATTTATAGGCTTGTAGGGGTGTCCAACAATGTCCATTTGATGTTGAGGCCAACCTGTCCAAGTGTGCATGAGAGTGAAGCCGACCTGATACAATATCTATGAGCAGGTGTAGAAAATAAAAAAATAAAAACTTTTTCTTGTCCAAACAAGGTGAGCTTTAGGTCAATTTTTGTCCTCTCAAAAAGAGTAACTCAATGCCATCATCGTATCCATCAAATGAGTAGTCCAAAGTAGAATTTTACCATAGTTTCATAATTTTAATAGTAAGGGAAGGATATTTAAATTTACTTATGTGGGTAACCATTTAAGTTGATGGGGCGTTGTCTTACATAGTTGGTTACCTTTATTTTTGTGCAGTTGCTAACTATACCAACCATGAAGTTTTAAATCTTTCATGTTTTAATTTACATGCTTCTGCTAGCCCGGGACTAACGTAACTTAAACTAGACCCTTGATCAATTAAAATAGAAACATATTGGTTTTAAATGGTACCTTCAATCTCAATCATGGTATATTGATGCTCAACTTGTTTTCCCTCTAGTGCAACACTTATCCTAGGAATGCTTCTCGCAATGTCATTAACAATTTTTTCTTCGTGAACAACTTGAACATTTTGAATGGATCTAGGATTATGTGGGAAATCTCTCAATAGGTGTGGTTCACCATACCCCCAACACTTGAACAGATCTCTCTATTTGACCCCACTGATATTTGTATTGTTTAGATCCATGGGATTTGAACCAGTTTTAGAGTGTGTTGGCTTATTCAAATTTCCCTTAATAAACTTCTTCCACTAATGGTCCTTTCAAAAATTCTTGAGATAATAAAGTTTCCGTATTTTTGTCCCCATTGCAATTTTTTATGTATTTATTTTTCTATATTTTTAAGCCTTCACCCCTATTGTTGAAATTTTGGTAGCACAATCTTTCTTTCCTTACTGCCTCATCCATTGTCTTAGGATTTTCGAACTCAATCCTTTCTTTGTAATGGGATGGTAAGCATTTCAAAAATAATTGTAGCTTGGATTTATCCTCTTTAATATAAGGTACATACTGCAACAAATTGGTAAATTTATCCACAAACACGTCCATTCTCAACTGCCCCAATCTTAGTTCATGAAACCCCTTAGCTCTATCATCATAATACCATTCATTTAGATATTGAGACTTGAACTACCTTTGGAATTCCTCCCAGGACACTATCTTCTCCTCTAAGGTATGTACATTTTTGGCCTTCTCCCAACAGAGATAAGATTTCCCTTGCAGTTGGTAAATGGACAATATAGATTTTAAATTGCTCTCATACTCATACACTTGGAAATATTTTGTTATATTGAGGAGCCAAGCCTCTGCATCCTCTTCCTTCTCTCCATCAAAAGTAGGAGGTTTTATTTTCTTAAACTCCCCTTGTAGTTCCACCTTCTTCTTTCTTTTTTGGTTTCTTGGATAAGTCTTGTCTGAATCACCTCCACTTTCAAACTTCTTTGATTCCATCTCCACACTCTTCCTTTTCGGTGCTCCCAACTCTATTATTGTATGACTAGACTTTTCAGTCATCTCTTTCATCATTCTTTCCTTCTCTTCACTAGATTTTAGGAGGCGCTCGTTGTTGTTTTTTAGGTGAGTCAATTCTTTTTGAAAACATCTAATAATATCCATAAATTGGGATGTTGTTGGTGTACTTCTATTCCCCAAATCTATATATAACTCCTCTCCTTCTGTTGCTAGTGGAGGAGCATCCTCTGCGATTCTGTTTCCACCATCTTCACTTGAGTGCCTTATTAACAACACCAAATTTTATCATCATATATGCTTTATATTTCTACACATACTTCTTTTCGACATGATGGTTCCCTCCAAGCCCCATATTGAAACTAAGGCTCTGATACCATCTGTCACATACCTCATTTATACCATAATATTTTTTTTATTTTTAGTTTTCTTTCTAAATTTGAAATTTCGTTGAATCTTTTATGATATTGAGTTATCATGTAGTTGAAGGAGTCTTTCGGTACTTAGATGTGAAGTTGTGTTGGTAAATTTTGTTCATTTTGTTTTCCACACCCAATAAAGAAATGATAGCCTCCTCTATCATTGCCTCCATGTAATTTTATTTACTCTTTAACTTAAGGTGAAAGGTCAAATTATGTCAATTATAAACATTATATATACACTCTCAACAGTGGGACTATATCCTTACCTAGAAATTAATTTCAATGTATATTGTATCTAAAGTTTGCATTTAGCACTTGCTATATTTCATGATTGGGATTGTATAATGTTTGCGTCCTTTTTAATCGAGGTACATGATTCCCCTATCTTCTATGAGGTGTTTGCTAGGTAAAATACCCCTTGCTTGGTTTATATATCTTCATGAGATAAGGGAGACTATTTCACCCCATCTTCATTACCATTGTCCTTTATCATATTTTTTTTTCATTTCATTTAATCTCTATCCTAGGGTAAATACCTTGGAACTTAGCCACTTTACCGTTTTCGATGCATAACATAGTGTTCACATCATATTATAATATACCCTTATGTACACTTTAATTTTTTGACAATAATATGACTAAAATAACACAGTCTAGAATTAATATTTTGGTTTTTTCCTACCTCCAATGAATTTACTGAATATGTGCGAAATAACGTAATTCAAGAGCAAGGTGGTTTATTTATATTTTTTGAATTTTGGGTTTGAACCACTGATAGCCATGTTTACCTTGTCCATGTGAACTTCACATGGGTTGTCAGCCAAGCTCAGTTGGACGGAAAGGATCTTCTCTACAGATCGAATGGTAGGGGGTGGTTTTTTAAACCCTAACATCATGGTTTCACATGGCTACTACCTCATTCGATTTTCTTTTCTCTTAGAGCTCAGTGGATCTACAGAATACTATTGAGCAATACCAGGAGGCCAATGTCTGGAATTTGCTTCGAGTCGTGGCAATATCTACTTTCCTATGAGGTATTTCCCATATAGTGATACTAGTCATAACTTTCCCATATTTTGGGTTGTGGTATTTTTTTTCCTAGAATTCCTCTTTTGAGTTTGCATATGGTCATTTTTTTTTACTGCTACAACTGATAATTAACGCACTGATATAGAATTCTATTTGTTTCCATAATTCATCATTATCACCTCTCTCGTCTTGGTCATTCTAAAGTGTCTCTACCATGAAAGAAATTTCCTGTACAACTAAGGTCCTATTTCCTTGGAAAACAACAATGATCTGACACTTATGGTACCTTGAATTCATTGCACCATTATGAGGTACATTATACCTTTACTCCTTGTGTCAATTTATTAATATGGTGTAATTTTTTTCCACAGTTCACTATACCATTTCTCGCTGAATTGATACGGTATAGATACTACATAATTATTATGTTGGCAGCTCGCTCATGCGTCCTTTGGAATTTTCTTATCTTCCCTTTGGTTTCTCAACCTTTTTGTTGCAACTCTTGCTTCGACATTTTGAGAATGTTCGTGAAGGAAACCATTGCTGCAAACTATGCTCTATCAAGGATGTTCAGGTAAGTCGAATTCAAGTTCCTATTTCGGCTTCCTTTTTACTCTGAATTTTATCCTTCCTTATGTTTCTTTTTATTTCTCTATAGGTATGTATAGATATATTTATTTTTGTCTCTACCTCTCATAGAAAACAACTTGCACAACCGCTAACCATTAACTATACAGTTACAGTTCGGTCTTTGTTGGACCTCCATGTTCTTATTATTCGTTTCAAGAGCCCTGAGCTCAGTGCTTGGTTTATCTTGAGAGTTTCTTATGTTGTTTCTTGAACCACTCCCCTTCTACAAGGGATTAAGTGGCTTGGAAAGAAATACTGCATAGGACCATTTTTTTTGTTTTGTTTTTATGTTCTCCTTCACAAAACGACCCACGCGCTATTCAGGCCTTGCTACACCCTACATGATGTACTAATTTTTTTATTAGTATGATTAAACATTGAGTGGGAAATTCTCTAGGGATTTTCATTCTTCATATAAACAAAACTCTCCAAAAATGGGAGAAGATAATTTGAATGCACTATATATGATTTTTTTATTCTAGATTTTTCCCCAATTGGGGTTACATGGTTGTAAGGATTGTCTTTTCTCTCTACGCATGTTATTAAGCACAGTACGTATTACAACGCCGTTATAGTTATCAGATAATTCATGCCTCTCTCTTATGGCTATATGAAATTTTCTTGTTATTTGTATGTAAGTACTCTTAGTCATTTTCACTACATTCCTGGAAATATGAATTTATCATTGACTGAAGTAATATTTAAGAAAAGCAATATATACTTTCTTAAAATATCTATTACACCGATTATAGGACCATTAGGAAAATTTGTTTTCATTTGCAATGATTTTGGTTGTAATCCAGATATCTAATGTATAAGGTGATATTGTTAGATTCACTCTGAAAATTCCATTCTTAAATCTTTTAAATTTATTTGCTATGGATGGAATTTTCTAGTAAAATTATGATAAAGTGAAAACGCTGAGGTCGTTTAATTCACAAATTTTTTTCTTTTATTTTAGATAATCTGTCTAGAAACTAATTTTCCTTCTGAGTGAGTTCTGTTTCCGGGTAGACAGCTTCTTGTTTTAGTTTTCCTACTAAGTTCAGTTCGATTTTCAATCTTATCATTAATGGCTAAAGTTGATTTGGCCCAATTTGATTTAGTTAGTGTGGGCATCACATCAATGAATTCACAATGTTCCCACACTTTTAACAAAACAAGATCATGTTGAATATATAAAAAAGTTCAATTCCTCTGAGCATAGCTCGACACTATTATCCTCTAGTTGTTCCCTTTACTTTGTTTTTATCTTTACATGCTACCTTGAAAAAGAATCTTATTTCACCCTACATAATCTTATTTCACCCTACATCACCGTATTACAGGATTTCGTATGCATTTCTCTCTAGTGATACTATAGTTTGATGCATACTCCTAATCTCTAAAAGAAAAATTACTATAGTAGTTCACACGTTTACACAGCTGTCAGCCACACTATATTTTTCTCTAATTATATTACTACCATTTAGGTACAATTTTCCATAAGGTTAATACTAAAATATATATTCAAATATTGTCTAGTAATATACCAAGTATAAATAAATTAATCACAAACATATTACCTAACCGTAATAGACGTTGTCTACAAGTACGCCATTCCAAAAGGAAATAAACATAAATAAATGTTCTAACCGTAGTCACTATTGAAAACTATACTTGTGAAGAACATTATCCTCCCAACCATGAACTCATGCACGAGTTTCGCCTGAGCTACAATAAGTTGACAAAGGGATCAATAACCCATGTGATCCCTTGATTATGTATTTTTATTTATTTTCTTCCATAGCATATTTTTCCTTAGTGCATCCCACTTTTCTGGGTCCACCAATCCACTTGCTTAGGCTTTCTTCCTATTCCCTTTTTCTTCAAAGCTCGCTTTTCTCTCCCACGATGCTTTATTCTACCCATACTTATTTTTATCAAGCTAAATGATTTAATGGATATTTATCTCCTATCTCTTTAAATCAAATCTAATGTCTCTTAGGAATTTTTAGGAGCCTTACTTACAGAATATTTATCTTGATCTCATCCATCAATGGGATTTTTTTTGGCAAGAATCTCTTAACTCTAGTGTCCCCTTACCAAGTAGTTCCAACCATTTTATTTATTAACAAAATTTACTTATTACATCATACAAACTGTAATCATTTATGGCCTTTTATCCATCAAGTCCAACGTAACTCAGTCTAAATAAAGAAAACATTATTACAAAAATAGAGGGGTATTAAGCAAACAACAATGGTGCTTGAAGAATTCAATGCCCCAGTGCTTATGTTTTTTCGAAAGCCTTGATGCTGTAAATTTCAAAAAAGGCATCATCAATGCCAAAAATCTTGCCATAATGGTGCTTTTAGATAAAATAATGCATAGGTGAATGTTTATCTTACAGGCACATCAGTATCTTGAATAAGATTTTCTCCTTTTCAGAAACATTGATTTGTGAAAGCGCAATTGTTGTGATTTTTTAAGTATGGTATTCATAAAAAAATAAACATATTTCTTATAACAATATTCATATAAATTAAATTTTGATTAGTGCATTTGTATATGATATTTTGCTTAATTTGTTATGTCATCATATTTCACATCACTTCATTATAATATTTAATTAATGGTGTAACATTTCACAGTCACATTGGACAACACTAGAATAAATTAAAATGTATTTTATTATATATGAATAAGAGGCTATTTATCATACAAAAAGGGATATTTATTGGTAACCCCTTGTCTTTCAATTGGGGCACTATGTCCATTACATTAAACAAATTGTCTATTTTTCACAGATAATTGTTTCAAAAAATACAACAACTTGCATTGATATCCAAATATATCATCATTCTTTGTTAGAACTATTGTTAGTGCTCAAGCTACTTCCATGACTCAGGTTATTTGAATAATTTATTTTTTTATTGCATCAGTTATTTTTGTCTTCTTGATCATGTTCCATCTAGAAACATAAAGACAAAGTGTAATGAATGTATCTACATTGGTGAGAATAATGAAAATTGAAATAAATAATATACATCAATGTAAATTGAATAGAAACGTACCATAACAAGTAGTGTGTTAGGGTCCCACCCTAACCCCCTTATTTATGTAGTGGGATCGAGTCATAGTAAAGAGTCAATAAAGCCCATATTAATAACTGTAGGTGGTTAACCCGCAATTAATGACGGGACCACAGTTAGTTGCAAATGGGCCATGTTATTAGATAGATGGTATTAATAAAACCCATGGCATTGATCCATGGTATTGCATGTATGAGTCATATATAAAGGATAGAGACTCCCTGCGAGGAACATCGTGTCTTATTTTTGTATTGAGCTCTGCTCTATTTGAGGTTGCCCCCTCGAAGAGGCTAGTGAACATTGCTTTCTGAATAATAAAATATTTGGATGTTGTCTCTCACTATTCTATGTTCTGGGTATCTTTCTTCATATATTCTATATTTGGGTATCTTTTTGCAGGTTAAGAGCATAACATAGTGACTCATGAACTATACAAATGGCTTCAAAACCAAGCCTCATGCCTTGTTTCAACAACTCTTCTATTGGCATAGTCCCATACTTTGTTTTTTGCAAGTTTTATACCCCATTATAAATCATATATTTAATATAAATGATTTATTTCTACTAATTATAAACTCGTAGAAGTAAAACAACATAGATACTTACAAATTTCATAATTAATTTTTGATATGCCAACATATACTCACAACCCATATTTAACCCAATGTCCATTAATTCTTCTGATGGCTCTTCTTTTTATGTTAGCACCTATTTGAAGCAATTTAGAGATGGTTGTGTAAAACAACTTAAAATATACAAAAAATAAACCTTGATTTGTTATAGGGAAATATTAACAATTACTCACAAACTTTGATATTAAAAATATTCGTCCTTGTTGTCCTATTTTATATGTTGAATGAGTTCCATTTTGTTTTCTTTTCTCGAAGAAAATACTCAAAAAATAATATTTAATGCTAAATATATTATTTATATGTGCAAAATCAATGATTACATTGGGGAAAATTGTAGGGGCTAATAATATTCGTAGGTGGGCTAATTTTCCATTTTTTTTTCCAAAAAATAATATTCGCAGTTTTTTCTAAAAATGATTTGCCCAAATTTTTTAGAAAAGAAATATTTTATCTTAAAATTTGCCAAAATGTTATATAGTTTGATATAAAAACATTATAAATATAAATATTTTTACAAAAAAATATCACTAAACATTTCACAAATTGCATATTAGGGACTAGTAATATTCACCATGGTTTATAAATTTTAAGAGAAATTTCCATCCTTAAACTTTTCCCTGGATTACATATATTTGAAACACGTTGTTGTTGAGATGGCTCCTCCTCTAATGCAATTATGTCCATTCCTTTTACCATCTCCTTGTATACTTTTTTGGACATTCCTACTGGTGTGTTTCACATATTAGCTCGTCGATCCTTTGGGATTTTCATAATCTTCCTGAAAAAGTAATAAACTATTTTTATATTGATACATGAAAACTAAATATAACAAAATTGATCTTAATAAATGAAGGGTGTGAAGTAATGTATACATGTAATTCTAGAAAATCATTTTAATTAGGAATATTACCTTCTGAGTGATTCTTTTTTGTTGTTTTACATTTCTACTATTGCAAGTCTATACATTCAATATTCCACTATATCCCTCATAGTTTTGTAAAGAAAATTCCCCCATTTTGATTAACTTCGAGAAACACTCCAAATGAGTAGAGGAGCTTCGTTGTTTCTCCCTGTAGAACATTAAAAATATATGAAGTAATAGATTTCTTAAAATATGCTATCTAATATTATCAAGTATATTATTAATGAAAAAAAACTCATATTGAATCTTTATTTTCATTCACCTAATTCATCCTTCTACAATTTCTCTATCAGGCTTCTATGCTCTTTTGCACTTAGATTAGAAATAATATTATCATCCTTCCTCGTTTTGTGGCTCTGCATGACACACACTAACCAATACATATTAATTAAATTTACATATAGTTCAAACATATTAATTTGTTAAAGAATTTACAAAGAACTTGTCTTTTCTGCGATTTTGGATATGTTATCATTGTGCAAATCAATATTTTTGTTACTTCACAACTTCTCAAACATCTTTTTTATCAATATATAATTTATCCCATCCAATACATAAGCTAATAAAGATATTTTATATAAAAATTAAAAAAATTTCAGCCAAAAAATGTTCTAGTAATCAATACGGTCTTTTACATATATGCCTCAATGTATTTGACCTATTAAATGGACCAGAATATTGTTCAACACTAACAATGAGAATTATTATTTTTAAATAACTTTAAATTATGATCAGGGAAAATTTTAAGAACCCCCCCTAAATTTATAAATATAATAAATGGGCGAATCTCCATGGTATATAGGAAAAATGAAAGGCGATTTTATCAATAATATAATATGTATATATAATTTTTTGGCGAATCTCTCACCAGGCATGGCGAATATTTTACTCAATTATAAAATCTTGTAAGATCTTGGTCTATTCTTTTGCCAAACTGCAAAGATGAATGTACAATAATGCTCAAAGCATTCACAAGAGTCCAACCTTTACAAATGACTGAAAAAATACTAGATATAGGCAACAAACAACTCATGCTAGGCTTTAGGGGTCGAATTCATGAGTTTAGGAGCTGTTTCAACAAAATCTAAACTAAGAACTGAAAAGTAGGTAGTGGAACAGCTTGTCTCTAAAACCTAGTGTTGTGGCCAGCAAACACCCCCTTCTTATTTAGTGTTATTCCTAATACTAAATAAGTGGGGGCCCTTATTCAAAATTTTAAGAAAGCAATTAGTGCTTGGAATTCCTTTTTCAATAAAACTTACCATCATAAACTTAGGAAAATACCCTTAAAAAATCTAAAAAACCTAAGTTTTGTGAAAAAGTAGAACCTTTCCTTAAGAAAAATCGCATCGCAAAAAGGATAACGGGATACCTCATTACAAACAAGAGTCTAATATTGCGATATCGCGGTGCGAAACTACAAATTAGGAAAACATTTATCACATCGCATGCATCAAAGACCGCTTACGTTGAAAAACCTCAAACCGCTGATATGCGATGGCGCATATCGCAAATCGCATTTCGCAGAAAATAGATTAACAAATATTTTCATATGCCACGCTCCTGTGACATTGCGATATTCCGATAAAGCAGCAAAGATATAATGCGATAATGTGATAAAGCAACATTACGATATAGCGATAAGCGATATTGCGATGTTGTGATTATTGCGATGTTGCGATTATGCGATGTTGCGATCTGTGATATTGCGAAGAAAATCACAAAATCGCTTCATCGCAGATCTTTCGGGCTCATTGTTCAAAAAAGTATTTTCCATAAACCAAGACCTGGTTATATGCTTTAATGCTAATTAATGAGTTAGTTGCCAGTCATTAATGGGATATGGTTTCGTTCTTACCGAAGATTCATTTCACGTAAGGTGGTTTATTTTATATGTCTTCGGCATTTAAAACTTTCCCGTCACCTTTCCTTATCATTATTCTCACTTCACTTGTAAATTGCAGGAACGGTGAACAGAGAACGATAAAAAGAAGTACACAGGATACCATGGGAAATAAAGGCAAAGCCCTGAGCTCTAAAGAAAAGGAAATGGCACCCTTGTATACAGACACTGCCTGTAACAGAGACACTGGTATTGCTACCTGGGAAGGCATGTATAATCTACTCGAAGAAGAGAATCCAAGAGTAATGGAGGTTGAGGCTACTGCAGGCTCACATAGTTCTTTTGAGGCATCCATTACAGAGCTAGCTTGTTCGTTCTTACATAGAATAGCGGCGAGGCCCAAAATTCTTCCATTCACAGACATGATTAAATGGATACTGGACAACGTTGATATCAGACATAGGCAATTTAAAACTCATGGTCAAGAGCCTACGAAATCATTATTTTTTCAAAATTCGAGCTTTATATCCATTAAAAGAAAACGCGCAAATGGCAAAAGATGCACCAAGGAAGCCTAGATCAAGAAATGGAGGTAGTTTCTGATGGATGGGAAAAACTTCTTGAAAAGGAAAATCTCTAATTTCCCAGTCACCTGTAAGCCCAGAAATTTGTAAGAAAGCAACGCTAGAGATAAAAAGTAAAACTTGAATCCTAAAACCAGTGGTATTTGTCAGAAATATCTTCAAAAGGGTATCTACCTAAAGTACAGCAACTACAAGCAGACTGGAGACAGAAGGCTTTAAAAGAAAAGGTAGAATTAATCCAAAGGTTAACTAAGTTGAATTGGGATTCTTACTAGATGTACTTGGTAAAACCACACATCCAGTGCATGAATCTCAAGTGTATCATCAATTCTGCCAAGAAGATGGCACCAGCTCTTGCTGATTCTGTTTTCTCAGCACAACTAAAATTGGAAGTCAGCCAGCCAACTCTTCTCAAGAAAATGCTGAACGCGTGCGATTTCAAGGAGCAGATACAGAAATAATTAGTTAGTACTTTTAATTTTAGATTCAATTTTACTTTTAATTTTGTTTTCCTTTTGCCTAAAATGAGGACAGTCATTTAAACCACATCCTACATTTTTGTAATAAGTTATTTTTAGGTTTAGTTAGTAGTATTTAAAACCTTCTCATGCATTTAGAGAAGGGTCTTGTAATTTATCAAAAACTTATCCCTAGAACATGCACTTTTGTACCCTCTGAGGAGGTTTTGATGAATGAATGGAACAAGATTTATTGATATCTGCATTTAATATCTACTACTGATGTTGCACTTTTGTACTCTTACTGGATGTTGGATTAATAAGAGATAAATCGTTATCGCTTGAAGCTCATGAGTAGGACTAGTTATAAATGGTACTTTTATCTCTTAACTATTTCTGCCTTTTTGTTAAAAGTGATATTCATGTTCAGATGTTTATATATTGATGTGTGAATGCTTGAGTTATCATTTGGCACTTTTGTATGGTGATAGCTATTTATTTATGCTTAGTGTATGAGTAGCTTATTATGCGATATGTTTTTCAAAACTGTTTCGTCTAACTTTTTATACGAAGTGGTTCATCTTTATTGAATTCTTTTCTCATAACAGTTGAATGATCTTTATTACCAATTGTTATCTGAAATCATTTTAGATCGCATAACAGAAGGATTACACCCCAGGTTAGTGTAGATTTAGATATTTCTGTTTATTAGAATACAATTTGCATGTTATTAGATTAGAGTTAGAATTAGAGCATCTCATTTAGGAACTTTTAGAAAGGGAAATATTAATTCTTCACACACACACACACACATAAATTGGGAAACTGGTCCCATATCCCCAGTCGGACCCACTACACCAAACGGAAAAGGAGCTTCTAACCAAGGTCAGGACCGAGTGGGTATCCCCCTTGTTGTAGACCTGATTTTCAAGGCTTTAGCATATTTGGCGCTAGAAGGAGGGCCCCGAACTGTGAATGGAAAGTAAGTCTAAATTTAAATACCATTCTGAGAGTAAATCACCCTCACCATCTCCCCCGACTTCTCCATCGCATTTAGAATCTTTAAATCCAGAGCCAGAAGTCGTAGGAGCAACAATCGCTGCTACCAACCCTGAAATTTCAGAACAATCTACTATTGAACCTCCTGAAATTGAATCTTTGATTCATAAACTTCAGTGATTTTCTATATATCCTCAAAAATCTGATAAATCTCAAGTCAGCGTGACTTCACAATATAACCCTACCCATCCTCTTACCAGATTAAAGAGCGAAAAGTTTGGTGTATATCCAATGGAGTTACATCTACCTACAAGGAAGAGGGCAAGGAAATCTTCTAAAGGTTCTGATAGCAAGACTCTTCCATCATCATCATCCATGTCAACCTCTTCACCTTGAAGTCAACCATCCACTCCTCCACTTCATATCATTGTCCATCAGTCCACCGGTACTCCCACATCTCCTTCTCGATCATCTGGAGTCGTAATATCCTCATCTTCTCAATTGCAGGGATCATCTTCTGCACTTTCCTTTGTTAGTAGTTCAGTGATGGCCCAATCTCCATGGAATAACCTAGGGGTAGTCTTAATGCCTGCACCCTTGAGTCAGCTACCGGCCCATCCTGAAAAATGGCTGCCTAAGTTTAACCCTGAGGCATGCATGCTAGCGAAAGAACATATAAATAAATTTATGCTATCCATAAATCTCAATGGAGTTACCAACGAAGATGCTGTTGTTCGACTTTTTCCTTATACTCTGCAAGGAACAGCCGAATCATGGTATTTCTCATTACCGTCTGGATCTATTACTAGTTGGGAGATTTTCCAAGAACAATTCCTGACTAAGTTCGGTGATGACAGGTCTACGACAAAATTAATCAACGACCTATCTAACCTTAGGGCCGAGTCAAAAGAACCTATCAAAGATTTCAATCTACGTTTCAATAAAATTTTAAACAAAATTCCCACTGCTTCCAAGCCTAGCGAAGAAGTGCGAAGTGAATGGTACATCACTGCTTTACCATCAAACATAGCAATATTTGTTGATAGGGCTAACAAAACAACTTTAGTTGAAAATATGAAAGAAGCAATAGCAGTAGAGAAATGTATTATAGCCTTAGAAAAGAAAAATGTGATAGAAGAACGAAAATCCAAGAAGGTTACTTTCAAGGAAGATCCCAAGAAAAAACAATCGAAAGATCCATTCGATTTAGAAGGATTGCAAAAAGTTTTGAAGACCATGTCTAACGAGATGGTCAACATTAAGAAACAAGTGGCAGAAACTTCTTCTAAAAAGCCATACAGACCTTTTAAAAGAAACCCTTCGACCGATTCCAAACCCCCTAATGTTATTACAAGTGTTGAATCTGAAGAAGAAGAAGAGGAAATTGCTACTGAGGAACATACCAATGAAGAAGAAGTTGTAGAGTTACAAGGTATGTGGGATTTCATCTTCCCAGAAGAAGAGGATCAAGAGGCATCCCCGGTTAGTACTCGCAGGAGAAATCAACTTGATCCTCCTCAACCTACACCTAAGCCAAAGAGTGCAAGCTCGATGACTAAGGATAAAGTCGCAGCCAAGAAAACTACAACTAAAGTGACTCAAACCAACCCAGTCCAAACAGACCCATCAACTAAAACACTGATCGTTTCGGATGAAATGGAGTATAATATCATAGAAGACATGAAAAAGACTAGGGCCAATATCACTTTTTACGAATTGATCAAGTTAAAACACTGGCAAAAGATACTTTTGAAAGAATTACATGCTATACCAATTGCACCTTTCCCCACCGCTGTAATATCTCAAGCTTCCCATGATATGGGAAGACCTCCAACTAATGCGATTAATAAAGTTGATCCAAATGATATCACCTTAATTGGAGGAAGATCGAGATCCCATACTCCCCCATTTCTTCTTACTTATGAAATTTTAAATAAAAAATTGCATAATTGCTTTGTGGATTCTGGAGATTCATCGAATATTTTACCAAAGTGAATATGTGCAAAATTGAAAGTTCAACCACAAAAATTATCTATGCACATAGTTCAATTAGATTGATCGCAAGTCAAAGTGATTGGCGAATTAAATTAGGTTACCATAAGGCTGTCATCCAACCCAAAGGTATGTCAAGTTATCGACATTTTAGTTGCTGATATTTCGGAATTTTATGGCTTCATTCTTAGCAGAGATTGGTTATAAAAACTCCATGGATACTTCGCAACTGACTGGTTGTACATGTGGCTCCCTTACAATGGTAAACCAAATAAAATAAAAGTTGAGCGAGAAAGACATCAGAAATACATAGTAACAGAACTGGAGGGAGAAAATGAACCAGTAGCACACAGCAATAACATCATTGGCAACTACTCAGTAGATTCTTTCCTAGGAAATTTTAATGCTCATACTTCACCTTACTTAGAAGATTCTGTTTTATCTCAAGTAGAAAATTTCTCTCAAATAGATAGTTCTAAATGTATTAATTTTATGATAGTCCTGTAAATAAATCTTTATTTTGGAAATTATTTTTTGACGGTTCTAAGTCTAATGAAGGAGCAGGAGCAGGATGCTTGTTAATAAGTCCATAGGGAGATAAAACTATGCTAACTTGCAGACTTGAATTTGATTGTACCAACAATACCGCAGAATACGAGGCTTTAGTCCAAGGATTATACAAAGCAATCAGATTAGACGTCAAATACCTTCAAGTTCTTAGAGATTCTGAAATTGTAATCAGACAGGTACGTAATACTATACATTGTTTATCAGGTCATTTATAACATTACTAATCTTTAGTTCAAGATCTGACTGAACACTTTATAGCATTTCATATTTCATTAATTCTCAGACTCCAAAATGCTAGTGCAGGCCTCTTAGCTAACGTAGTTTCCAAGCTCATATCTTCCGAAGATTCTAGCCCTGATCGATTTTCAATTGAATTAATTTTTAGACCATCTATTCCTGATAACATTACCAATTGGAGGATTTTCAACGACGATCCTGACATCGTGATTTTCCTCACATCTAAAGGATCCTACACCTAGCATTCACATATGGTTTGTTCATTAAATATTTGATTGCAGCATGGTCAATATGCACAAATGTTTGGTAGCCTATAATGTAATGCCTAAATTTGTTTAATGAATGCACAATAGCCAGGAGTTCCTTTTCGGTCACCATATAATTTAGCTCAGCCTTTGACAGGTTCCTATTGAGAAAACAGATGGCATAGGGTAATTTCTCCTCTACCTGACCTAAGGCTACTCCTATGGCTTTTTGTCAGGCATCAGCATGAATATGAAAAGGGAGGGCCCAGTTTGAGCCTCAAAGAATTGGTGCAGTGGTTAACTTACCCTTTAAAATGTCTAAGGCCTCTTGATAGCTTTTTGACCATATAAACTCAAAATATTTGGCCAACAACCCAATTAAAGGAGAGGCCAACTTGTTGAAGTCCTTTATGAACCTTTAGTAGTATCCAGCTAACCCCAAGAAACTCCTAACATCGCTATACTTTTGTGGAGGTGGGACCCTTTGGATGATTGCTATTTTGTTCAGGTCCACCTATAGTCCTTGTTGAGATATTGAATTACCTAGCATGATCCCTTCAGCCATTAAGAATTCACATTTTTTCTGGATTGACAGATAGGTTCATTTCAATGCATTTGTGCAATAATTTTCCTAGGTTAGTCAAGGATTCTTGAAAATCACAGCCATAAGGTGTATAATCATCCATATAAATTTCCACCACATCATGTAATAATTTGGCGAAAATACTCAAGAGTTCTCTCTGGAAAGTGGAAGGAGAATTGCATAGGCCAAAAGGAAGGAAGCTATAGGAAAAAGTACCCCAAGGACAGGTGAATGTGGTCTTATCTTGGTCTTCTGGGCAGATTTGGATTTGGTTGTACCCATTGAATCCATCTAGGAAAGAAAAAAACTTCTTTCCTGCCAGACCATCTAACACTTGATCAATGAAGGGTAGGGGAAAATGATCCTTCTTTGTGGCTTTGTTTAACTCCCTGTAATCGATACAAATCCTCCACTTACCATTTTTATTGAGAACTAACACTAAAGGAGAGACCCACTCACTATCAGAGATAGGGTAAATGAATCCTGCATCTAGCAGTTTTTGTAGTTCTTCTTTGACTATATCTTTAGGAGTTGGATTCATCCTCCTTTATGGTTGTTGAACCAGCTTGTAACCATCTTTGATGTATATGTGGTGAGTACACATTGAGGGGTGTATGTTACACAAAAATATCGTCACCATGATTATTTTCAGTCAGTATGGGTCTATCATCACTTGTACTGTCCTCCTAAGCAAGTCTCAGATCTCAGCTCTTCAAGTCAAGCTTTGAAAATGGGAGAAAGACATTGAAAATCAATGAAACTCTGGTTCCGCACTTTCTCTCACTGTCACCTGTGGTCCCGCACCTTTTGTTTACAAAAACTGCGGACCTGCCCGCTCTGTCCCTAACGGTGTGGGTGTGGACCCCTGTGAATGTCAAAAGGCGCAAGTTTATCTTAAAAAACTCACTTTGGGTTAATTCTAGACGATTCTAGAAGGAATTTTGACATGGATTGTTCGCTCTGAGGTGGCTCATGCATCCCAAAAGAGGAGCTAATCCCTTGATGAGAGGAGCTATCCCTTTGAAGGAGGGCTTTATCCCTTTGAAGGAGGACCTAGTAACCTCCCTCCATTGCACTATAAATTCAGACATTGGGCTGTTTGCTGGAGAGGTTAGAAGCTGAAATTTTTTTAAGGTAAATGCTGGTGAAATCAAAACTTCCTAGTTGAGCTTAAGAGGAGAGATCACATACCTTTTTGGCTTCATTGGGGAGTGAGTGAAGCTTGTCAAAGTACAGGAGACTTTTTGCTGGACCCTGGGAGGAGCTTGTACAGCGTCAAGGCACAGGTTGTAAAGTTCTTCTTCTTTTGAATTAAAACAATCAAACTCATTTTTATCAACAAGTATCTCATGTTATTTGTTTCATGGACTCCTTGACTTTCATGTTAAATATGTTTTATGATATTGGTTTTTCAAGTGATATTTAATTTGTTTGCCTTGTTTGTGTTTGCAGATTCGCGACAAAGGAGCTCATTTGGATCGAAGGAGCGAGGGCATCCACAAACTTGCATTGGACCTAAGGTAGGCCCTAAAAACACTTGTTTGCCATTGTTTATAAAAGCATATTTAGAGAAAGATAGTGTCTGGTTGGTTTGCTTGTCATTAGGTCTTCTTTAGATTCTAGGAAGGTCTATCTTGTCCGCAAGATCGACTTATTTCGTGTGACAA
Source organism: Pinus tabuliformis (assembly GCA_031772625.1). Lineage (NCBI taxonomy): Eukaryota > Viridiplantae > Streptophyta > Pinopsida > Pinales > Pinaceae > Pinus > Pinus tabuliformis. Next base: position 923,344,031 of record CM062820.1, on the reverse strand, counting down.
AATGGCGACTCCGTTGGGGACTTGATTGTTTTCCTTGTTTTTACTTTGACTTGAGAAACTGTGTTTGTGTTTCTGTTTTTGGCTTGTTGTGTGTAAAATTGTGTAGAGTTTGTAGATCCAGGGGTACTTTTTTGTTTTTCATAGCTTTGGGAGAGGACCGCACCCTAACCCTTTGACACAGTGCGTACCTATCCACACCTTTGCTTTTAGCACAGAGCGGGACCGCACCTGTGTCAACTATGGGCCTGCGGACCTTGTCAAAATTTTGAAAAACCTAAAGATTTCCTATGTTAGTCAGCTTAGTTTTTGTTTAGAAATTCTTATCCACTGCCCAGACCTGCATATAACATGTCAGAATCTTTCCTTAGGTTGATTTCATTAGTGTTAGGGTTTTAGGTGAAATTCCTAGGAGTTTTGCTTGTTGGGCTTGTTTTTCATTTTGGTTGTGTAGTGGCACTGAGCTTAGAAGCTGTAGGGACTTCAGATCACCTTAGTGTCTACCAGCCTTCTTATGAGTCTGACCATATATGAAATCTCCCCTTGTTGAGGAATCCACTTTGAGTTTTCTCTTTACAAAACTTCGAAAAGCTTGTGTTTGAAAGTTTGGATTTTCATTTTCAAAAAGAAAACAAAATTGGTTGTTCTTGACTTATTTGTGATTCTGCATAAATTGGTCCTTAGCTTACATCTAGCTAAGTAAAACATCCTTAAAAAAGACATCTAGTAGGCTTTGACTTCAAATAGGTTTTTATAGTTTATAGATCTCAAAGTTAGTCATTTCCATAGTTTTGAGTGTTTTATAAAAAATATAAAAAATCTCTTTTGAAAAAAGTTTGTTTTGTAGTGGTTGAGTGCTTTGAAACGAAAAAGGGAAATTTTTGTGAAATAACTGGTTGTCTCATTTTGAGTGCATTGAAAAGGACAAAAGCTCTTCTTTTAATTTGTTTCTTAAGAAGGATTTGTGTTTACAAAGTATTTGCATTCTCAAACTCTTTCTTAGTTTAGAAGTTCATCGAAGAGGAAAAGATTGTTTAAATCATCTTAGGTGCATTTTTAGTGATTTTGAGTCGAGTCTTCATACCACGAGTTTCATCTCTGCACCTTTTGACTTAAACAAAAACCAATAAAAAATAACTCTTAAAGTAAAATTCATCTAGTAACATTTTTATTTCTAGGGCTCTGATACACCAACTTAGCTTAGGCTAGTGTCTTGGAGTAGGGGAGTAATTAACTCTCCAAGACAGTAAAAACAAACAAGTAGTTGTATCTTGTGGTAGGGAAGAAATCCAATTGTTGCATTTATGCTCTGGGAAAGCTCCTCTTAAAGGAGAAGCACAAGATCGTGTCCGAACCAGTGTGGGAATCAATCCTTCCTCATTGGGAATGACGCCAGATATTCACGTATTAAAAACGATAAAGCTTGGATTAACCATTGTCGAGGAGGCTGGGGTCACTTGTTGGTAAACCTTGGATTATGTCAAGGAGCCTTCAAGGGGATTAAGCTAGCTACTCTGCCCTTGTGTGCATATCGGATCGTAGACTGTTCCCCCAGGTGTATTTGTTTCTGTTGGTAACCTTAGTGGCCATATTCTTTAGGATTCTTCCTAAGGTGACAGTGGTGGGAAGATCCCACTGTACCTGGAGCAGACGTTGGCTAGACTCACTTGGATTTTCTGGGGGGTTCTCTTCACTCGAGACGGTTAAGTGGAGGAACTTGTGCCAATCTATTCATTAAGCAGGTTGCCGGGGTAACTGTTCCAACCGCCATTTTTGTATTGAACTCTGCGACGTTGGTTTTCATCACCAACTAGTGTTTTCAGTACGGAAAGTTACTGTTTGTGTGTGTTTGATCTCCTAGATTCTTTAGGCATGTGATTCAAATTTGTTTGGTTCTTTAGAGGCTTTAGGTGGTTTTCATTGAGATTTTACTTTGTTTGCGTGTGAAGTAGTTAAAAGTTTTTAACTGTGGCTGAATTACCAAGGCAGTCCCGTAGACTTCGGGGCCAACCTCCTGAGTTTGTAAACGTGGCTGAGTTACTGAGGAAGTCCCATAGACTTCGGGGCCAACCTCCTGAGGAAGTACCGAGCCAGCTTGAAGGCTTGAAAGTCCTCGTAACTCCTAGAGACAGTAGAGTTGGGTCACCTGAAGAAGGAGAATCTTCTTTGATAGTACATCCTGCTTTTCAAACGTTAGCAGCAGATTATAATCCACAATCAATGTCTGTTTCTGAAGTTACTGGTAGCTTTTCATCTACTAGTGATATAGGTGAGGAACCCGAAATATCCAAGCCTGAAAGTGAATTTGCTGCTACTCTGACATCAGGGTTTGTTTCTCCAACTTCTAGTGGTCTTGGTTCACCTAGGGTAGAAAGAGTAATCACCCAAGATCTTCCTTCTGGACTTATTGCTATTGAAGAACTTACTACTCCGGAAGAAGAAGTAGGCATCCCTATTCTTGAAAATCAACCTGTTATTGAGCTAAGGGAGCATGAATCAATTTTTAACAGTCCACCTAGGAGAAGTACTTGGTATCTTTCTTTGACTAATTTCTTAGAGAACCCAGGGTTAAGTTTTTCACCACCTTGTGCTCCTTATCGCCCAACACCTAGAGGTTATTATCCTTCGTTAAATATGTCGAATCAGTCATCCATGTTTACTCAATCGCCCGAATCCTTTTTGTACGGCGGTCCTTCTGTTCCCTCTGGGTATCAGTCCCTTTCTGGTACTTTTTCGGGAGCATCTCCTCAACCCATTGAGCAAGGGTTATTAACTGGAAGCAATGGTACTAAGCCGTTGAGCGTAGAAGACATTCTTATGATGTCAGGTTCTATTCCCAATCCTCAACCTCAAGGTAGCTAGTTACCACCTGTGGGGCAGCCTCAATTCTCGCCTGGGGGGCAACCTCAAGGTACCCAATTTGCATCTAGGGGGCAACCTCAAGGACAGTACATACCTACGGGATAGTACATTCCTCAAGGTCAACCCCAGACTCAATATGTACCCCAAGGTCAACCCCAGTATCAATTTATACCTCAAGGTCAACCCCAGTGTCAGTACGTGCCTCAAGGGTATCAACCCCAAGGTCAGTACTCGAACCAAGGTTTCCAACCACCCTCGGTCAAACGTGTGTTCAAGGAACGGGAAATGTACCTTTCAATTATCAATCCTACCCTCAACCTGGTTATGGTCCTTAGTATTCTCAACCTGTTATGGGTCAGTACCCCGGAATGAATATAGTGTGGGATCCATCCCAAAATCAACAGGTGTTGCAGCCAAATGTACAATTCTCATCTCAAACTAGACAACCCTTAGTTTCTAGTACACCCCAGCAACCAGTCCAGTCTAACATTCAAACTTCTGTACCTTCGGTAGTTTCTCAGCCTGGGCCTAGTACACCTCGTACTCCGCCTCAAACGACTGCTACAATTGCCGCAACATCTGTTCAATCTACCCCACCTACTTCTGGAGTATCGACAGCTCCGGTTTCTACTGTTCCTATATCTACTCCTCAGACATATTTACCACCGTCTGGATCAACGATTCAAACTTCGGTTCGGATGCCTGTAGGACAACCTGGTTCAAGTACGGTTGTCACAAGTCAACCACAATTTACTTATCAACCGTACCAGGGACAGTACCAATTCACTCCTGCTGTGCAGTAGCCAGTCTATCAGTATCAAACATACCCTGGGTACACTTATCAACAACCTAAACAACCCCAGTACGATCCAGTTAATTCTGGTTTTCCAGGAGGATACAATATCCCAAACACAATTCCTATTCCTAGTTATCGTGGATATCCTCCTCCTGGGGCTGGTCTCATGACCCAGAGTTTTAGGGATCCTAATCGGCAGTTACCATTTATCGCAACTTTGGACTTGTCTGACTTGTCATGCCTAACGAACGATCCCATTAATTATCTTCCGTTTTGGCTGCCAATGCGGAATAAGTTTCCCAGTGACATTCCTAAGTTTGAAGGTAAATCAGGAGAGGACCCGTCGAACCATGTGATGAATTACCACCTCTGGTGTGCGTCTAACTCCATTTCAGATGATTCAATCCGTCTTAGACTTTTCCAGCGCACTCTAATTGGTCTCCCGGCCAAGTGGTACATTGAGTTACCGCGAGGAACTTTTTATAATTTTAGTTAGTTAGCTACCTCATTTTTAACTCATTTTCAGTTGCCAGTCCGATATGACAATCACATAGAATTGTTAACTTCATTAAAACAATCGACATCCACTTACATTTTAGATCATATTCATGAGTGGAGACGTCGACGGCGTTTAGTGAAGGTGTTTATTCTGGATCAGATCTTGGCCGAGTGGTTTGTAAAATCTTTGTTGCCAAAGATCACTGAAGATGTAGCTAAAGCCGGAGTTGTTACTGAGGAGCAAGTAATTGCTCAAGCACAGTACCTTGACTTGGTCTATACTCAGTCAGGTACGTTACATGAGAAAATCCCCGATCTTCCCAAGCAAAATCAAATAGCTGCAGCTCCTTTGGTATCTCATGCCGTCGATGGTATGATTGGCACGGTTAACACTAAAAGTAACAAGAAGTCTTCCAAGAATTCTTCCCCTATCATAACCTTGCCTGATTCCCCAACAGGAGATTCTTCTGCAGATATTTCTGCCGATATTCACGTTGTAGAATCATCTACAGCCAAATCAAAATCTGGTGGGAAGAAGAAAGGAAAGAAGAACAATAAAACAGACAAAAATTCAAAGGAGAAACCTGAAAAATCAGAATCCAATGATGAAAAGCGCAAACCTCGTTATCCTTGTCTCATTTGTGACGATGAACATTTTACAAGAGACTGCCCTCATCGTGCAGAGGTTGCGAAGATTGTCAAAGGTTCACAAACTCCTGCTGTTTTGAAGGATCCTTTTCCAGCTCAAGACAGTAAGATGATAGGTTCTTCCTCGAGTGCCAATGAAGAACCCATACTGATGATGTCCCATGTTAGGATTGCGACTCGATCGCAAGATTATGGTAGTAAAAGTCCTGTTGATGGTAAAGAAGCAAAATCTTCTCATTCTAATCCATCAACCTCAGCTCCCGGTTCCGATCCACTGCAGATCGAGAAACCTAATCCAGACTTGGTAATCAAACCGCCCGCCAAGGGTATACTTCGAAAGTCATCTTTCAATCCACATGGGAGAGTGGCTTAGAATTATAACATTGTTGAGGATTTAGCTATTTCACCCTCAACAATGTCAGCTTTGGAAGTGTTGCAATCATGTCCAGCACAACGTAAATTACTTTTGTCGGCTATAGGAGCTGTTGACGTTTAGGACTCGAACCTAATAATTTTCGATCTAGAGTTTGCCTCATCAAATGGCTTTCCAGATTCCAGTGATAGTAAAAAACAAGCCTATTCATCGGATTGTAATTGATGAGGGTGCCTCAACGTGTATTATGTCAATACAGTGTTGGAGATCGCTTGGTTCTCCTTCGCTAAATCAATCCCCGATGATTCTAAAGGCCTTCGATGGCCGTGGGTTTCATCCTTTTGGCATTCTATAGGATTTTCCTATAGGGGTTGAAGGAAAAACCGTTAGTCTAGATGTGGAGGTAGTTGATGCCCCTCTAGATTACAAACTTCTCTTGGGTCGAAGTTGGTCTTACGCTATGACAGATATCGTTTCATCGGTCTTTCGGGTTATAAATTTTCCACATAATGGAAAGATCGTAACCATAGACTAGCTGGCTTACTTTTCATCCGACCCAGCCTCTTTTGAGAGTATTCAGCATATCGGTAAAACGACTATCCCATACCAGGATGTTGGAGTAGGACTAGTTAAAGATGCCAGTTTACTGGGAACTTTTCCTTTTCCTCCGATCAACACATCATCTTCATTTGCAACCATTCATATGATTACATCAGACAACATTGTTTATGATGATCCTTGGATCATTCCTTCTGAATTTGAGATAGACTCTTTTGGTGATGTCATGCCTTTGAGTCCATATGAAATTGCGTATGAGGCCGTGCAATCATTTACCGACCCATCTTCAACCGAAATTGACTTCATGAATGTGGTCCGTGAGGAATCACTTTTCACATCAAACTCGGATTTAATCACGTTTTCTGAACTTGTTCACTCTGATGAGAAAATTCGTGAAATCCTATGTGTAGATGATTTACCATGGGAAGATATTCATCACAGATCTTCGTTTCTACCCGAGAATGACCGTTTTGAAAATGATTTCTCATCAATTTTTACAACTGAATATGTCAAGGAACATCAGAATCCAGTGAAACATCCCGATTCAGAGTTAAATTTGGGAAACATCTCTCGAACTGTTCCTATTGACATTTCGGTTAAGCCTGGAATTGTTGTGAACATTCATATAGGTGCCTCATGTACAGATGACGAAATTCAACTATATAAGGCCCTATTTCAAGAATTCCACGACATGTTTGCCTGGTCCTATGAGGAAATGCCAGGAATTGATCTCGCGATTGTTGTTCATGAGATCAAGACTTACCCAGATGCTAAACTCGTCTGGCAACGTTTGCATCAGATTCACCCAAGAAAATCTGCTGCAATTAAAGCAGAAGTTGAAAAATTACTCAAAGCAGGTTTCATTTATCCGATCCCGTTAACGGATTGGGTATCGAATATTGTTCCGGTTAACAAAAAGCAGGGAACAATAAGAATATGTATCGATTATAGGGACATTAATCAATCCTGTCCAAAGGACAATTACCCAACTCCCTATATCGATCAAATTATTGATGATTGTGCCAGCAGCGAAATATTCTCCTTCATGGATGGTTTTTCTGGATACAATCAAATCAATATTCTACCTGCTGATCAACCAAAAACGGCTTTCATTTGTCCATGGGGGACATTTGCTTATTGCAAGTTACCTTTTGGGCTCAATAATGCCGGAGAAACTTTTCAAAGGGCCATGTCTTATGTGTTTCATGAAATCAAGCACATTATGTAACCGTATCTCAATGACTTGCCTGCTCATTCATTACATCGAGCTGATCACCTCATCCATTTATGAGCAATCTTTATGAGGTGTAGGCATTATCGGATTCAGTAGAACCCACACAAATGTGTCTTCTGTATAGAAATGGGTCGATTGCTAGGATTTGTAGTTTCGAAAGCCGGCATTCGCGTCGATCCCTCGAAGGTCGAAGCTATCATCAAATTGCCTCCTCCTTCGAGTCTTCGCCAACTCCAAAGTTTGCAAGGGAAAGAAAAGTTTTTACGACGATTCATTCCTAACTACGTCGAGGTTACAAAGGGTTTTACCTGGTTGTTGAAGCAGAATACTCCATTCTATTGGGATGAGACAACTCAGAAATCTTTTGATGCACTCAAACACACGTTGCCCCATGCACCGTTATTGCATCTTCCCAACTACAACTAGGATTACTTCTTATATCTCGCCACCTCTCATTCCACCATTGGAATGGTCTTAGTTCAGGAAGATGAATTCAGAACTGAACATGTGATATATTATCTTAGTCGAAATTTAAATCCAACTGAGCTAAAATACTCACATGTGGAGAAATTGGCATTGGCAGCTGTTCAAGCTGTCCAACGTTTTTGTCACTACATTTTACTACGTAAAACTACAGTAATTTCCGATTGCAACCCTATGATCTACATTTTGACCAAGCAATTGCTAGGGGGCAAGTACTATAAATGGATTTTTATCCTGCAGGAGTTCGACTTGGAATTTGAGAAATCCAAGTCTAAGAAATCTTTAGTTTTTGTGGGGTTAATGGGTGACTTCCTGCGTGCTGACACGGAAACTGTGGCGGAGGAGACCATTGCGGATGAATCCTTGTTTCTAATCAGCACTTTAGATCCGTGGTATGGGGATATCATCGTTTATCTCCAGACCCAATCCTTTCAGCCAAAATTTTCAAGGTCAGAACGTCGGAAAATTCGTTTCCAGTCCCAACAATTCAGGATTATTGGAGATACTCTTTATCGCCGTGGGGCGGACTCTGTGTTCCGACGTTGCCTAACTCATGAGGAAGCTGAAAGGGTTCTAAATGACTGTCACTCTGGAGCGTCTGGCGGTCATATGTCTAGGTATGCCACAGCCCAAAAGATATTGCGCGCTCACTACTTCTGGCTGTCTTTATTTAAAGACTGTATTACGACAGTCCGAAAATGCCACAACTGCCAAATTTTTGATCAAAAGATGCACGCTCCACCTGCTGCTCTCCACCCTATAATTGCCGTTGGTCCTTTTGCCAAATGGGGTATCGATTTTATTACATGTAACCCTCACTCGGCCGGGGGGCATGCGTATATCATCATTGCAGTAGATTATTTTACAAAGTTGGCCGAGGTGATGCCTACAGTTGAGGCAGATGGCAAGACAATTGCAATTTTCGTGTTCAATCATATAATTGCTAGGTTTGGTGTCCCACAAGCGATAATCACTAATCATGGGCCTCATTTTCGAAACGTTATGATGACCGAACTTATAGGCCAACTTGGTTTACATCACGATTGTTCAACCCATTATTATCCACAAGAGAATGGTTTGGTTGAATCCATCAACAAAGTTTTATTTATCATGATCCGACGAATCATTGGGATTCATCGGTCGAATTGGCATAACATGCTATTTTCAGCGCTTTGGGTGTACCGAACTTCAGTAAAAACATCAACAGGGTTCACTCCTTTCCAACTAGTCTATGGTTTGGAAGCTGTGTTACCCATTGAATGCGAAATCTTGTCACTGCAAATGACCATCGAGTTACTTCCAGCCACTTCCGAAGAGGAAAAGTGTTTGTTATACTTGGCTCAATTAGATGAGAATCAACATGATGTTGCATGGCAATCGAGACTCGCGCAAAACGCATGAAAGCTCAGTATGATCGAAATGTGACCCCTCAAAATTTTTCGGAAGGAGATCTAGTTTGACTTTACGATCAAGCTAATGATAAATTAGGCGCTGGAAAATTCGTTCCTATGTGGCATGGTCCACATGTTGTCAGGCGAAAGCTAGCAAAAGGGGCCTATGAATTGGTAGACTTTGACGAGGACTTTTTGGGTAAACCCAGAAATGGTCTTTACTTGAAGAGGTATTATGCTTAAAGAATGGGTATGGAGATTTTTAGTTATGATAGTTTTTCTTTCTAGCTGGTGTGTTTTAGTTCAAACAGTGTGCTTAGCTTAGAGAGTGTTTTTTCGTCATTATTCCTGTTTATCTTCGTTTTACTCTTGATATTGCAGATGTCGATGCCTCTCCAAAAATACATTGGTTTCGTTGATGGTGCTTGTCGTAATACATGGAACATTTCTTCCGCAACATGGGTTATCTATTCGCCCTCTGATGAGTTAGTATCTATGCATGGGGTAAGCCTCAGTCAAACAACGAACAACATTTCCGAGTATAGTGCAGTGATTGAGTTATTATCTGAATCTATTTCATTTGGGATTCGGAGTTTGATAGTGAGGTTAGATTCTGAACTCGTTGTATTACAGCTTAATAGAGTGTATGCCATTAGAAATCCAGTGTTATTAAGATTATTTTTGAGAGTACGTCTCTTGGAACGTGAATTTGATTATATTGAATATCAGCATATTCCAAGATCTTTAAATACATTAGCAGATGCAATTGCTTCTCGAATGTTAAATAGACATTTGCAATAATCATACATGTAAATTTAAAACCATTCCATAACATGATTTACAAGATAAGCCGGTAATAGTGATATATATATATGAGTGTGTCAAAAAATACATCGTCCTCGATCATAGGTTGAAAAACACCTTATGATCGGCAAAAATGATAAGTACAAAAAACAAAAATGTCACATGTGCCCACAATAGGCGATCATCCTATCACTGGTGATGATCTCTATAAGAAACCACTGCACAGGCCACCTTGCAAAGGAACCTCCTAAAAGGTCCCGGGACCCCAATCACATAGCGCTGAAGTCGACGAGGAATGTCATCTATAGTGGTCTCCGGAATATCTCCTGTCAAGCGCTCGAGATGACCCTCCAACTCGGCCAAAACCTCTGTTGATTCGTCCTATGGGGCTGGTGCGGGTGCAATTGGTTGTTTCCTCTTGTAAGGCCGAAGAGCGGCTGGTCACTGTGGACCCACATTTGCATTTGAAATTTTTACTATCAGTTTTGAGACGATGGAAAAATAATAAAAAAAAATAAAAATAGGAAAATGTTGAAAATGATTTTACCTAAGTCATCCCACTACTCTCCTGGTGGAAGAACCATGTCTGGGTCACCACGAAAATCTACCCTAGCGTAAGGGAAGTCCTGAATAGAAAAGACCTGGTTTTCCAACCATTGGAAATACTCAGGTTTGAATCGAGCAACCTCTATCCTCTCGTCCGGGTGACGGGCCATAACTGCGACCCATCGCATCAGTTTGGTCTCTCGAGGAAGCCCAGCTCCAATAGTAAGGTGCTGCGGGATCAACATAGGAACCCTCTCCAGGCCAAAACTCACAACCAAAGCCCCATAACCAAAGGTCTTTAGTTGTCCGTTTTTGGCGCTGGTCAGTTGGCCTTTCAGATTTGCCAACACGACATCGCACCAGTTGAAGATGGTGCCTCGGAAGCAATAAACTACCATACGCATCTGGGATCCGGTGGTAATATGTAATGCGACAGCCCCACAAAGTTTGGTGACAGTAAACGCAATCACCATGAGTTCAAGATGGGATATGGTCTTTATGTTTATCCATTTGTCTCTAGCCTCGTTGTTGCAGTACTCTAGCCTGAGGCTATCGACAGACTGGCCACCTGGCCTAGCCCCAAACAGAGTCAAGTCTTCACCTCTCTTAGGCAAACCAGTCAAGAAATATATGTCCTTCGACTCAATTTCGAGCTGGTGGCCACCAATGAAGAAGCACTGGTCCTGTATGCTCCATCTGTCAACCAACCACTGTAAGAAATCCACCTGAGCCGTCATGCTAGGAATGGCCCAGAATTTGTACAAGCCGCACGCCCTCAAAGCATCAAGTGAAGGCTGATGATTCCATGTGGCAGCATACACGTCCTCATGCTCTCATTCACACTAATCTAGCATGATGTAGTCTCTGCATCAAGTATAAGGATAAATTAAATTGTTAGAAATTATTTTGATTGGTCCATTTTTTAGAATTTTTGGGTTAAAAACCCTTGCAATGGGGACCGCACCCTCCGGGTTAGACACGGTGCGTGGGACCGCACTTTGTCTACATGGAAGGTGCGGACCCCGAGCTTTTTCCCAATGGAGAAAAAGTCGGGGTCCGCAGGCCAGCAGTGGTAAACCTGCGGGCCCCCGCGCATGGGTTTTAAGCCTAAAAACCCTCCCAAAAATGAAATAAATGACTAAAACAAAAATTGAAATGGTTAAAAATGAGGAGTAGGATGATGTGGATTACGTGGAGAAGATTTGTTTATGTTTCACTTTGGAAAGGTATTTTTGGGACATTTTTATCCATTTCAAACAGGTATGAGTAATGTTTGTGTTTTTGTGCAGGATAAAGGATTATTCAGGCAAAATCTATCATTTTCGACGAAAAACATTTAGAGTCACCTTTAAGCTCTTTTCTAACTCCTAAAATATGAAAAGATCGCCGAGTGTTTCTTTTAAACTCGTTAAAACGTAATTAAAAGACGGTCCACTTACAACTCTTTTCCGACTGTAAAAACATGAAAATATTGCCGGATTTTTGTCGTTTCAAATTCGATATTGGTTATGAAATGACGTGTCGTTGATCGCTTTTTTACTTTTTCGGATCAAGGGCACTAATGACGAAAAGTACTCCTCAGTCGTAAAAGATCAAATGGTTCTCTCAAGTATTATTTTATACTTTTTCGGGCTTGGGAGACACAAACTTACGAAAAAGGTCAACCCTAGAGTTTTCTTAAGTTTTTTCAGACTCTCTAAAATTGAAAAACGCTGAGTTTCTCCTATACTGGACTCGTTAAAATTTCACAGTAAAGGACCTGTTCAATTACAAATAGGAACGAACCGCTCCTTCTTAGGGTTCGAATTTAAACTAAGTTGGACTCATCCGAAGGATGAGCTTATAGTCAAGCAAATGTTATCCTCCTCAAGCTTCTCAAAAATAAAGAGGTTCTTGCCAGAAATGGTGGGGGGAAAGAGAGAAGAATGAGCCTGTTTGTCATACTTTGTGACCACTCTTGAACACGACACTTTTATTCACTTGGGTTGGGAAATCCTTTGCCTAATAGTTGATCAAACCACATTGAAAGTCTTCAACCGGTTTCTGGGTATTAACTTTGGGTCAACTGTCACCAAACCATCTGTTGTGTCGTTATGTGTTCAAGAGGTCACTGCCAATAAGCCATTCATCTGCAAAATATCTGTCATTCATCTTGACCATCCCTGAGTCAGTCTTTGAAACTAAATTTCTTCGACTTGATCTATGATTTCATGTTGTGGGCTTGCCTACAACGGATCGCTTTCTATCGACATCAGCTCATTATCCAGAAAGATGATCTAGAAATCGTCAGTACCTTGAGATCTGCATGCCTCAATGGCAGGTTTCTCGCCCTTGATGACAGGTTGTATCATTGACCTTTGATCAAAGGATTCCATGACATGTTCGACATCAACACATTTATTCGCATCTCATGGATTGTACTGGGTACTTTGAGAGCCATTGACATCACTGGTGGTTTCTCTCACACTTGTTAACAGTTTACATCATTGACTGGTAATCAAGTGGTTTCTACCATGTTTGACATCAACACATTCATTCGCATGGATAGAATCGTATTGTTTCGGAAGTAGAAATGAAGACCCTGGATCTAGTTTCCACAATCCAGGCTGCGAGGAATTTTGTATTTATTATATAATGGACTATTCATAAACAGATGGTTGCATCCATACTGTGTCCACCTAAGTCTATACTTGTGATGTTTTACAAGATCATTCCTGTATCAGAGCAGTAGTTAGTTTTCTAGTCAGTTTTGATCTTATGGGAATGCCTACCTCAATGATGATATGATCTCATATATATATCTTGCATTGAATGTTTTTACAGGTTCCAACTGGGCTCTCCACAAGATGATCCTAGAAATGATAAAGTACTTCACTCTTCCTAAATGATCAATGAAATCCTCATCTACTACAGACTTCGCACTTTAGGGGGCAATCTGTTACACAAAAATATCGTCACCATGATTATTTGCAGTCAGTATGGGTCTATCATCACTTGTATTGTCCTCCTAAGCAAGTCTCAAACCTCAGCTCTTCAAGTCAAGCTTTGAAAATGGGAGAAAGACATTGAAAATCAATGAAACTCTGGTTCCGCACTTTCTCTCACTGTCACCTGTGGTCCCGCACCTTCTGTTTACAAAAACTGCAGACCTGCCCGCTCTGTCCCTAACGGTGTGGGTGCGGACCCCTGTGAAAGTCAAAAGGTGCAAGTTTTATCTTAAAAAACTCACTTTGGGTTAATTCTAGAGGATTCTAGAAGGAATTTTGACGTGGATTGTTCGCTCTGAGGTGGTTCATGCATCCCAAAAGAGAAGGAGCTAATCCCTTGATGAGAGGAGCTATCCCTTTGAAGGAGGGCTTTATCCCTTTGAAGGAGGACCTAGTAACCTCCCTCCATTGCACTATAAATTTAGGCATTGGGCTGGTTGCTCGAGAGGTTAGAAGCTGAACATTTTTTAGGGTAAATGCTGGTGAAATCAAGACTTCCTAGTTGAGCTTAAGAGGAGAGATCACATACCTTTTTGTTTTCATTGGGGAGTGAGTGAAGCTTGTCAAAGTAGAGGAGACTTCTTGCTGGACCATGGGAGGAGCTTGTACAGCGTCAAGGCACAGGTTGTAAAGTTCTTCTTCTTTTGAATTAATACAATCAAACTCATTTTTCTCCACAAGTATCTCATGTTATTTGTTTCATGGACTCCTTGACTTTCATGTTAAATATGTTTTATGATATTGGTTTTCTAGGTGCTACTTAATTTGTTTGCCTTGTTTGTGTTTGCAGATTCGCGAAAAAGGAGCTCATTTGGATCGAAGGAGCAAGGGCATCCACAAATTTGCGTTGGACCTAAGGTAGGCCCTAAAAACACTTGTTTTTCATTGTTTATAAAAGCATATTTAGAGAAAGATACTGTCTGGTTGGTTTGCTTGTCATTAGGTCTTCTTTAGATTCTAGGAAGGTCTATCTTGTCTGCAAGATCGACTTATTCCATGTGGCAGTGTACTCCCTTCATTTCCTTGTAGCTCCAATCAAAGGCTTCTAGGTTTTATCTCAACATGTTTCATATCTTTCCCTCTTCGAGAGCAGAAAGAGATGGATTAATTTTCAAAGTTTTCTCTGGGCCAAATTCTATGGTTTTGACATGGAGTGGGTTGGAATCGGCCAAACATAAGTCAATTGGATGATTTTTCTGGGTTTCCCTTACTTCTTCTTCTAATGGTCACAAACTAGGAGTTGGACATTGGAGTAGGTGTCCACTTAAGTCATGCTCATCTTGTTGTCCTCCTCCTATGGTTTCTTCCAAAACATAAAGTTGGCTGGAATAAATTATAAACCTCATCTTCTTCCTCCTCCTCCAACCATAAAGGTAAATCATGCTCTAGAGAAGGTTGAGCAGGAGGGTATAGGACTAACTGTTTGGACATATGCCCATTCTTGATGGTCATATTCCCAACTCTGCAGCTAATGTAGGCATTGGTTGTGGCAAACCATGGCCTCCCAAGGATGAGAGGATAACCAGTAAGCTTAGCCTTACGCTAGAGAACTAGAAAATCTACAGGGTAATCCCAGGAGTCAGTGGAGACCATCACATCCTCCATAATTCCCTCAAGGGTGACTTTGGAACGGTCTACAAGTTGCAGAACTATTGTGGTCTTCCTCAATGACCCTTGGAGGTTGAGCTAGAGCATGGTGTCCTTGGTCATCACATTAATGGAAACCCCAAAATTGTTCAGACTGTGTGGGACGATGGTGCCATTGATGTGCACATCTACTACAGGGCTTCTAGGGTCCAAATATTTTGGACATATTACCTACCCCATCATTAAGTCAGATAGCTGCCTAATGACATTAATGGTAGGGGCATCCATTTTTCTTCTTCCTGGATGCCTGAAGCATTTCTCCTTAATCAACTTATTGTAAATGGGAACATCTTTTATTACCTGGAGAAGGGGGATCTTTACACATAGATTTTTCAATTCTCCCAAAAGTTCAGTTTCTTCTAGGGTAGGCTGGAGTGGTTGGGGTAATCTCTCAAGAAAGGGTGGATTTACTTTAAGGTTTCATTCATCTTTTTCTTCATCAACCTCCCTATGTGGAGAGGGAGGTTTTTTATGTGGGAGAATTCTCCCAAACCTTAGGTTGATCTCCTGGATTTCTACAACATAAGTTGTGTATGATGTCTCTCCATTGTATATTTGTTGAGCCTACCTATTGTTCAGGTTCGGATTTGGCTAGGCCAGCATCTAGGGTTGCTTGGGTGGAGCAGAGTGTAGGAGTTGTGTTTGGGTAGGTGGTGGAGGCAATAGAGCTGGAGCATTGTTGTATTGGGGCCTCCACCCTTGGAGTGGTGGACTCCACTGAGGTTGTGGTGGAGCGTAAGGTTGGAATGACTAGCTGGCTGGCTGAGAATGATACTGAGATGCATAGGACCAGATGGTGGGCTCCAGTATTGTAGCAATAATGCTACAACTCCTCGAGCTTCCTTCTTTAATTTTATCAACCCGGTAGTTCGTAACAAACTTGGAAGCGACGGTGCTGTATGCACAAGTACTAGCTCTTGCCGCAGCTGTCACTTGGTCAGCTGGCACAAGTCCGCTAGGGGCTCAAGCCAACTTCTATGAGCTCTTAGAAGAAGCTTTTTAACTGATGGACGAAAGCTAACTCAAAGGTAGCTAATCTACTTGCAGAAAGGAACTGAAAGCCAACAAGAAACGCAAACCCTAGCAAACCCTAATTCTACCAGCTAGTCCTACTGATGCAAAGATGGGAATGCAAACTACTGAAAGAGATGCCATTACTTCTATGAAGGTGAGATGCATGTGTCTAGACTACTTCTACCTGAAGAAAACATCTTTTTGTATTTTTGAATAAGTTATTTAGAATGATCATGCATGTGCTTGTAGCTGGATTCTTACTGTGTAAAGGCGGATCACGAAGGAGAAATGCTTGGAAGAGGTCAGGAAGGCTCAGAGAGGGCCTAAGGAGTCCCTAACATCCTTCCAGAGAGTTTCAAAAAGTTTGGCTATCAAGAAACCGCGTTTATGAGCTTCTACAGGAAGTCTGCAGGGGTTCTACAGCATGTTTCAGAATTTCTACAGGATGTTCAGTAATTCCTACAGGATGTTCTACGATTGGGTTTTGGATGATGGGTGAGTGGAAGATGCTGCATGGATGGATAGGGAGGTAGGAGAGGGGTTTGTAGTGACTTCGTGACAGAGAGATGAGGTGATGAGAGGATGTGTAAAGCTAGCTTGTATTAAGGAGGGCAGAGGAAATGAAAGGCCAAAAAGGTAGGATGACGTGGGTAGTAGAGTAGTTGTGAGATGAGGGGTCTAATTTGGAGATGAGCAGTTGGCCTAGACAAAGTCTAGATGGACAAGAGGGTGATGGAGATGCACTGCACGGTGTAAACTGAACCAGATCATCCACGTCCTACACATAATCAAAATATTACTAATCTATCCTAACTGTTTAATGAAACCAATGAACATCAACGTTATTTCTAAAGAGAGCCATGTATGGTACTGAAGCAAAGAAACATTCCAAGAGGTATGAGCGCATGGATAACTTCTACAAATGAAAATATTGCACCAAAGGTTGCATGAGTACGCAAACCAATGTTTTTGGTGGGTAGCACTGTCTGCAAGTTCAGCCCCTAGAAAGAGGTGAAAATGACAGTGCAGGCAACCCTTTTCTGGAACTCTTATCAATTCTAATCTCTTTACTCTATTCTAGAAATCTGAAGCAACTCTATCTTCTAACAATGACCTACTTAACCAAACCACGAAATCTAACTCAACAAACTGCGTTTCAAATGCATGTAAAGAAAACCATATTGCTGAAAGGAAAGATATCAATACAACAGAAGGAGGCCCTAGGCTCTCAGGTTGGGCCCAACCCCGAGAGCTATGGATCCTTTAGAAACTCAGAGCTGAGATCAAATATGACTGCTTCCCATTAAAAAATAATAATCATAAGTCAAAAGGTCTGCCAATGATGGCTACAAAAGAGCAAAAACAGAGCTGGCAGCTCGTAGTGCAGAATGTGCAACAGTTTTCCAAAAGTCCCCTTCGAAGGCTGAAGCCTTATCATTTATACATCACGAGGCCCCAAGCTGGCCTCCTAAATCTATGGGACTTGGCTGACCAAACTGGGAGTGAACAGCTGCTTCCTCAAAATCCGTTTGGCTGCCTTCTAGATCCGGTTGTGGTGGCGTTTGGAGCTCGGAGTTGGGGGTGAAGATCCCGAGGAAGGCTATTTAATGCCGTGGACAACCCTCCTACGAATCCTCAACCCCATTTTGGCTGTCTCCTAGCCCTTATCTGCTCGGTTTTGCTCCCACATGTGTCAAAAAACCTAAAATGAGCACGTGTTAGCCATCTAGGAATAGTGACTGCCCTTATTCGTACAAATGACATAAACATACTAAAAAATGATGCACAAGTTATGAAAAATGAAGGATTGAGCAAGGGTAGTTAGGCCAAATGAGCCCAAAATGTTACCAAATTTGGGGCTCATCATCACCCCCAGCTAAAATGATTGCTCATCCCTGAGCAACTAATATAGCTCCTCGTCCTTCATTGATTTCACCGCCACTCTCACATCCCAGGCTTCTGAAGTAGTATCCTCCTCACTGGCATGGAACCCAGCCTTCCTTTCCACCTCTTCCCACTGCTTATGCTCGTCTTTTTCTGTGCTGCCTTCCATCAATCCTAAAAGCAAAGGTGGGCTTAGCTTGAGGCCAATCCAGCTGGCTTGGAGGTTCTGTATGGACTTCTTGTAGAGGGGCACCCGTGCTAGAGCTTCCCTCATTCGAGTTGGAGTGTGATATTCTCTGATTTTGAGGTTGTGGGACAATGTGTTCCATCGGCGGGTGCAAGCATGAACACAGTTGTCCCCTAATAGTTGCTCCATATCCTCGAAATGTGCTATAGCCTGAACCTGCTGATCCATGTATTTCAATAAAGTTTGAGGGTTGGTGGCTAAGTGTTGGTGGGCCGATATCAATGCAGTGGGATCCCTTGGCTCTGCTCTAATCAGCAGTGGCTCATGTAACTCTCGGTTCATGACCTCTTTGACCTCTACTGCTCTCTTTTATTCATGGTTCAACCATGAGGCAAACGCCATCAACTTCATATCTCCTACAACTGTGTTGGGATCCCATGAAGTCACCTTAGGAAGGGCCAAATTATGGAGATAGAACTCCGATAGTTTGGCCTTGTCCTCTGATGAACTGCTATTGCATAACTCTGTGAACTGCTGGGGGTCTTGGATTTGGGATATACCCCTTTGTGCCAATGCATTAATTTGAAATTGCAGCCACTGGTCTCATAGGTATAGGCCATAAGATTTGGCCGGTTGTCTACATTGTAGAGCATCCATGGCCCAACTGGCCATGCAGGCCAGTTGTGCCTCTTTTTGCTACAACTGCTGTTTGAGCGCTTGTATCTTGATTTGTGCTTGTAGTTCCCTTTCCTGTAGATGCGAGGTTAGCTCCCCAAGACCAACTTGTAGTCCTTCTTTGCCTTGAGGTTCTGCTGTAGTGTCCCCTGATGACGTGCCCCTTTCTTTCCTCAGTTCCTGTAGCTGCAGTTTGAGTTTCTCATTCTCTTCCTGTAGGAATACCCACTGGCAGTTTGCCACGTGTTTGGCCATAGCTAATTCTCTTCGTGCCTCCTTGAGTTGTTCCTCCAAGGGGCCTATATCTACCACTCCTTTAGATTTAGCTATCTTCATCCACGTGTGGGTTCTCACTCTTTCTTCCTCCAAAGCAAAGAAAAGCGGCCCTGTGAATTTCTGTGGAATAATTTTTCCAGCCTCCAAAAAGTTATAATACGAGCTCAAGCTTGGCTGGGGACTAGGTTCCGGAATATGCTCTACCTCTTCTTCCCTCGGTGGCTCTACTCCGTCTTCCCTAAGTGGTGATGTGGCTGCCTCTCCCTCCATTCTCTCGGTCTCCTTGAGCTGGGCCAATGTTTCCTGTAGAATGGCCTCAGCATCCTGTAGCGGGGTTTTTGAAGCCAACCTGTCCATTCTCTCCTTCCAAGCAGTTGTCTTCGGGCTCCCCCGCTCATAAGTGACTGATATTTTTGAGGGGGACCTCTCCCTTGGCGAGGTAGGGGTGTCTTCTATGGTAATTGGGCTGCTGGATGGAGGTTGGGGCCTGCCTGTTTTGATTCTCACACTTCTCCTGGCTTTGAAATACAGAGGGATCTCCCTCTTTCGTTTTTCCTTCGGCTTGGGAGGGGTACTAAGGGTGGCCAGCACGGCTGCTGCCTCCCTTGCAAGGATTTCGGCTGTCTTCTCCTTTGGTTTTCCTTTCTCAGGACTTCCTGTAGAAAGCCCTGTAGCGGCTGATTTCTGGCTTCCTGTAGAAGCCATTTTTGGTTTTCCTATAGAAACAGGTGGCACCATTTTAGCCTATTTGGATGAGGGTGCCTTGTCTTTTGACTTTGCTGAGGCTACTTTCGAGGTGCCTTCACTGACATGGACTTGTTCAGTCCTTTCCACCCTACTCTGTAACCTTTTCTCCCTGGGTGTCAATGTGGGTTTGTCATCCTCTGTTTCGACAACCTGGTGTTTCTCTTGTTTCCCCTTTTGTTCTTTCTTTGGTGCTTTGGCCGTGGTTTCTTGGCCTTTCCCTTTCTTCTCTGTTTGTATTGGTTCCTTCTCCTCGGTCAACATTTTGATGTCGCCATCCTTAGTCAAATTTCGGAAGGCTTCCCACGAGAGAGGGATGGTGTATGTGTGGAGTGCATCCTCCACAAGGAGCTTAATGAGCCCATGATGGGCTACCTGGTCTGGCGTGCCCTCTCGTAATTTGGTGGCACATTCAGTCATGGACTGCAGGAGGAAGTAGGGAATACTTAGCTTGTTTTCTGAAGGTAGGTCCATCTGGTGCCTAAGTTCTGTGAGCAGCCGGAAATGGTACCCATATACGATGCTGAATCGTCCTTCGCACGTGATATATTTCATAATTTGGAGGCTGACCTCACTCTAGAGAAGCTGTAGGCTAGCTCTGCGAACCCCGTTCTTATCCTCTGAGAATTGCTCCTCCGACAGAAAGAAATGTTTTTTAGCCTTCTGGCCTAGTTTCCGCTCCTCCTTATCCCACGGTACCCCCATTGGGAGATAAGTGACTCTGTTGATGAACTGTGGGGTGAGTCTGAGATTCAAACCCCTGAAATTGACGATGGCCAGCGTTTTTGATTTTGGCTTCAAAGCTCGCAAGAATTCCTCTGCCACCTCGTCATCGTAACCTTGAAGCTTGTCGCAGAACGACATCCATCGTGCACGAGAAAACAGTTCTACCACCTCAGGGTTTTCCCGTAGCTTCTTTGAGTCTATCGGTTCCTTCCTAATGAACCCACCCGGCATGGTGAAAGCTTGTTGTGTTAGCCGGAGGTGGCTGGCGCGTATCAAAAGATGGGCCTTTGGGATTTCTTTAGACAGAGCGTAGAATTACGCCTCTGTCAAGCACACAGTTCGTGAATTCTCGGCTATCTACAGGTGAGCCTTGACAGGGGCTTAATTTCGAACCAAATCCTGTAGAAAACCCCACATATACTACGACGACAATTCTCATGCAAAAGGAAGATGACGCTCGCAAATTTATGCGCAAACTGTAGTTCTACTTTTTAGGACGTCGACTTCGCCACCCTACAAACCAATTGCATGGGAGGAACAGGTTCAGGCTTACCTTTTCCAATTCACCACCTTTGACGTGAATAGATTGATTTCCTCCGTAGCGGTGAGCTTCCTGTAGTGCAGTTTCCTGTAGAAGTCGCGCACAGGTTCTGGAGAGTGCGTCAGTGGTTCTGGGCCTTTTGTGCAACCACCAGACGTTTGAACAAGCCGAGGACTCGGATTAACAAGCTTCAGGAAATTTCGGATGCTTACTCGACTGAAAAGTGGTTGATGATAAATGAGTGGAGTGACGATCTAGCCGGTGGATTTGAATCCCTGCGGAACTCGTGGCGCGGGGGTGAGCTATCCCTGCCGGACCGTTGGACGACGTCACCTATTCATTTCACTGCAAGTCTTCCTGACCACCGCATCATTCCCTGCATATCTACCGCCGCCATTTCTATTAGATCGCCGCTTCTCCCCGACTGGATGCTTCCCACGTGTCCACTTCCTGTTTTGCTTGACACAACCAACACTTTCCGAATCTGATGAGACCATCGGATTGGCCGTGGTGGCCAGTTGAATGGCTACCGACTGGATCAACCCATTCATTTTCATACTTGCATACATTTTAGAGCATTGTTCATGTAATTTGACGAAAAAAGGGTGAGGCACTTACCTGGGCGGCCGCGACGTTATTTTCAGACTTCAGGACGAGGGTGATGGATCCGCTTGCTGCTGCTTCATGCACAGGCACGGGGGTTCCTCCTTGCAGACTGCTACTGGTTACAAAACTTATTACCTGGCTGCGGATGGTGCATGTGACCACTCTATGTGTTGCAGGTGCCTTGATGGTGTATGCTCTAGCTGGATGAACTGCTACGGGATTCCTGTAGGATATCCTGTACCAGTTTCTCCTCCTCGGGTGCATGCCGAAACGGCGGAGATGGTGGCATCATGGTCACAGTCGCAGGGTCCTTGGATGGCTTTGATAAGTAGTGCATGGGGCCTCTGCATCCTTTATTCCATTTGAGAATTGCTTCCTCTGAGAATTCAACGTTATGATTTGACTGTGTAGGTATTTCCATTGCATGGCAACAGGGGTGGTAGAAGGAGGCGACAGCAGTGGATGATGGAGAAAAACATTGGCTTGCATGCCTTTGTATTGGACCTCGGCTTCGAATCCTCCCACACAGTCAGTCCTGGGCTGTCCAAAGATTCTACAAGAAGTTTCCTATAGAAATACAGAACATCCTGTAGGAAGTCCTGTAGCTTCCTGTAGAAGGCTAAACTGTGATCAAATCATGCCCAGACCTTGGAAGAGATGAGTGTTTCTGGAGGGAGTGCTGGTGAGGTCACCTGGCAGCATAGTAGGGACCCTTGTCCTTGAGTTGAGGGACCTCCTTTCCTGCATGGAATACCTGCAACTTGCATGAATTGTCAAATCTTGAACCTGTTTTCCCTGTTTCTTTGTTTGTTTTTGTTTTTTTTTTTTTTTTGAAAGACAGCAGGGGCGCCTCCATGAGGTTTTCACCCTTACCATCTGCCTTGAGCGCCTCAGAGAGGTTTTCACCCAAGGGTTTTTTTTCAAACATTTTCAGAAGACAGCAGGGACGCCTCAATGAGGTTTTCACCCCTACCATCTGCCTTGGGAGCCTCAGAAAGGTTTTCACCCAAGGATCTTTTTTTTTTTTTTTTTTTGTTGAGATCTTCAGGGTATGCCCAAAACAGAGGCAGAACCCTTCTCTATGCCCAGCACTGATTTTTCCACAGTTTTGATGAATTCTTGCCTTGAAAGAGGTTTTCTGTAGATCCTTAGTCGATGCCCATTGACGAGCATGGGGATGGTCTCCTCATCAATGGTCCGAATAAGAACAGACCCATTGTCATTACATTTTTTCACTGCATATGGTCCCAGCCATCTGGTTCTTAGCTTCCCCTTGAAATCCTTATCCCTAGAATCGTACAACAGTGCCCAATCTCCCGGCTGAAATTGCTTGTCATTGAGGTGTTGGTCATGCCATACCTTCCTCTGAAGCTGAACCACTTCTGAGTGGAGAAGGGCCTGCATTCGGTGCTCGTCCAATCCATTCAGCTACAATAACCTTTCTTGTTGGGAATGGTTGAGATCCAGGTCCAACTGAGCTGCCATCCTCAAGGTGTTGTACTCGAACTCAATTGACAGCAAAGCTCTCTTCCCATAGACCAACTCATAATGTGTGAAGCCGGTTGTGGTCTTCCAAGTGGTGTTGTAAGCCCACGTGGCCTCAACCAAGCGATCTGCCCAATCTTTTCTACTGCTGCTCACCACCTTAGTCAAGATCCCTTCCAATGCTCTATTGGTGACTTCCACCTGCCCATTTGCTTGAGGATGATAGGGGGTGGAAGTCCTATGCTTGATTTTGTGATGAGCGAGTAGGACTTCAATTAAGTTGGAGGTGAACTGGCTTCCTTGATCAGTGACTAGCTTTCTTGGGTAGCCAAATTTGTAGAAGATGTTTTCTCTTAAGAACTTGGCCACCTTTTCTTCTGTCGCTGCTTTGATTGCCTTGGTTTCTGCCCACTTTGTCAGGTAGTCTGTGCACACAATGATGTAAGACCTTTGCCTCGAAGGAGGATTGATTGGACCCACAAAATCCATACCCCACTTCTCAAATGGCTCAAGAGTCACTTGAGGTTGGAGAGGCATTTCATCCCTTGGAGTCGGTTTCCCCATCCTTTGGCATCGGTCACATTGGCTGATATACCTTCTGACATCTTGATGAAGCGTGGGCCAATAGTAGCCTGCCTGTAGGATTTTGAAGGCAGTCCTTTTGGCTGCAAAATGTCCTCCACAAGGCCCGTCATGACAGGTTAGGAGGATATCAAAGACTTCCTCCTCCATTACACAACGCCTTAAGATCTGATCGGGGCCAAGATTGAACAGGTTGCCCCCGATCTAAGTGAATGAGGCACTCTTCCTTACGATCCTGCTCTTCTCCCTTGAGGATAGGTGCGGAGGGAACTGTGTTGAGACAAGGTAGTTTGCTATATCAGCAAACCATGGAGAGAGTACTGAGATAGCAAACAGATGTTCATCTGGCATCTGGTCATCCACTGTTCCATCCTCACCTGCAGGTAAATCCAATCTAGACAAAAAGTCAGCAACAACATTTTCTTTACCTGGTTTGTCAACGATAGTCAAATCAAACTGCTGCAACAAAAGTAACCATCTAATAATACGAGCATTCACATCTGGTTTATTCATTAAATATCTAATTGCAGCATGATCAGTATGTACAAATGTTTGATAGCCAGTGATATAATGTCGAAACTTGTTCAGTGCATGGACCATGGCCAAGAATTCTTTCTCAGTTACAGTATAATTCAATTCTGCCTTGGATAAGTTTTTGCTGACAAAGTATATGGCGTATGGAAGTTTTTGTTCAACTTGTCCTAAGGCTGCCCCTATGGCTTTGTTCGAGGCATCAGTGTGGATGTGGAAAGGTAGGGCCCAATTTGGACCTCTCAAGATTGGGGCAGACACCAACTTATCCTTTAGTTCATTCAGAGCCTTCTGACAATCGTCAGTCCAATTAAACTCAACATCTTTTTCCAAGAGGCCAAACAACGGCAAGGCTAGCTTGCTGAAGTCTTTAATGAATCTCCTATAATACCCTGCTAAACCTAAGAAACTTCGAACATCTCTTACCTTCTGAGGAGGTGGAACCTTCTTGATGAGAGCAATCTTGTTAGGATCCACCTGTAACCCTTGGCGCGAAATGGTATGGCCTAGCACGGTCCCTTCAGTCATCAAGAATTCACACTTTTCAGGACTAAGGGACAGGTTCATCTCAATGCACTTGGTTAGGAATTTTCCCAGATTGGACAATGCTTCCTGGAAGTTGGAACCATAAGGAGTGAAGTCATCCATATAGATTTCCACCAAATCATGGACCAGCTCAGAAAAGATGCTCACGACGGCTCTTTGGAAGGTGGGAGGAGCATTGCATAGCCCAAAGGGAAGAACTCAGTAAGCAAAGGTACCCCAAGGACAAGTGAAGGTGGTCTTATCTTGGTCTTCCGGGCTGATTTGGATCTGGTTATACCCACTAAACCCATCTAGGAAAGAGAAAAACTTCTTTCCTGCCAGTCCATCCAACACTTGATCTATGAAGGGTAGAGGAAAGTGGTCTTTCTTGGTGGCTTTGTTCAGTTCTCGGTAGTCCACACAGATTCTCCACTTCCCGTTTTTCTTGGGAACCAACACCAGAGGGGACACCCATTCGCTATCCGAGATGGGATAAATGAATCCGACATCCAACAGTTTCTGCAATTCCTCCTTGACGATGTCCTTAAGGGCTGGATTCATTCTCCTTTGGGGTTGCCTAACCGGTTTACAATCTTCCTTGATGTAGATGTGATGGGTACAGACCGAAGGATGGACTCCTTTCATCTCCTTATAGCTCCAAGCAAAAGCATCTAGATGACTGGCCAACAGACTACACAGCTCCTTTTCTTGGGAAGGGGATAGGGAGGAGCTGATCTTTAACGTTCTCTCGGGGCCGAACTCCACATTTTTGACTCTGGGAGCGACTGGGTTGGTCATACAAAGGTCCACTAAGGTGCTGGCTTGGGCATCCTCCACCAATTCCTCTAAGGACAATGCACTGGGAGGTAGATTCTGAATCAAGGTCTCAATCAAATCATCCTCGGTTGGGGGGCCTCCCCTAGTGGTGTCTAGGGTGCACAAAGGTGCTGAGTACACCTCATCCTCTTCTCCTTCCTCCAACCAAAGTGGTAAGTCATGTTCTAATGAGGGTTGGGCAGGAGGGTACAGGACTAGCTGCTTGGACATAGGACCATTTTTGATGGTCATGTTTCCTGCATGGCAGCTTATGTAAGCATCTGCAGTGGCTAAACAAGGCCTTCCCAAAATAAGGGGGTATCCAGTAAGCTTTGCCTTTGGTTGCAAAACCAAGAAGTCTGTAGGGTACTCCCAAGAGTCAACAGAGACTAGGACATCCTCTACAATCCCTTCGGGAGTCACGGTGGAGCGATCTGCTAGTTGCAGGACTATCGAGGTCTTTCTCAGGGAACCCTGAAGGTTGAGTTTGAGCATGGTATCTCTGGTCATCACATTAATGGCAGCCCCCAGATCAATCAATGTGTGTGGTATGATGGTGCCATTGATGTGGACATCAACTACAGGACTCCCAGGATCCAAATACTTTGGGCAGATTACTTGCTCCAACATAAGATCAGACAGTTGTCGTATGACATTGATGGTTGAAGCATCTCTTTTTCGCCTGCCTGGGTGTCTGAAACACTTTTCCTTAACCAGTTTGTTGTATATCGGTAAATCTTTGATGGCTTGGAGAAGTGGTATTCTCACACACAACTGTTTGAGTTCTCCCAGAAGCTCATCCTCCTCTGGGTTGGGTTGTGTGGTGGCCGTTAGTCTCTCAGGAAAGGGTGGAATGGCTTTTGGTTCACTTTCCTATTTATCTTCCTCGTCCTCTGGGGGAGGAGGTTGGCGATCCGGAAGAGTCTTTCCAGATCGCAGGTTGATCTCCTAGATCTCCACAGCATAGGTAGGGCATGATGTTTCCCCAGTATATACCTGTTGGGCCTGTCGGTTTTTGGGGTTCGGGTTTGGTTGAGCAGGCATTTGGGGTTGCCTTGGAGGAGCAGGAGGTAATGGTTGTGGTTGAGCTGGTGGTGGAGGCAAAATGGCGGGAGGAGTATTGTACTGGGGCCTCCACCCTGGTTGAGGTGCATTCCACTGAGGCTGTGGCTGGGCATGTGAGTGAAACGAATGAGTAGTGGGCTGAGTATGGTACTGAGGCGGGTAAGACCATGGAGGAGGCACAGACCAGGAAGGATGAGCAGGGGGACCCCAGGAAGGCATAGGAGCCGATTGGTTGGGGCTATAATAAGCTTGGGGTGCCCCTTGCATCCCCTGTTGGTAAGGTCTAGGTCCATGTGGCCTCCTTTGGTTGAGGAAATAGAGAGGTTCAATGGGCACTTCTGTCCCTTGATACATGGCTTTAAGCCCAGGTAAGGTTGGACATTGGTTTGTGGGGTGGTCCTCCTCACAAACAAAACATACCTCAACCATTTGTAATGGGCACTCGTTCTTAGGGTGCTTCCTTGTACACCTAGGGCAGAAGATAGCCAAAGCCCTCTCAGCTTCCTCTTTCTTCTGTTGGATTCAAAATGTATCAAGTTGCATGGCAATGGTCTGTCTCACCTCACTCTTGAGGTCCTCTAATTGATTTGCAAACTCATGTTTGGAGAAAGGAATACTAGCTGAGAGGAGGTTTCCTCTACCTCTTTTCCGGGCTGCCCTAGAGTGGTTTCTAAACACAGTCTTTATATCCTCATAAGGTAGTTGGTAAATATCTCCTCCAGCTAGCATGTGAAGGGTATCTAAGAGGTCTTCAGGGACTCCTCGGAGTAGGACCAACTTGAGAGATTCAGGGTCAAGTGTGCACCTGGCCCGTTTATAGCTAAGTTGGAACCTTTCCTCATAATCTTCTAAGGACTCATCATTCCCCATGGTCATCCGAAAGATTTCTCCCTTGGCTTCCTTGGACCTACAGTAGTCCCGGTATTTGGTATTGAAAGCTTGCTGCATCTGGGCCCAAGCGGTGATACTGTTCCCAGGTAAGCCCATGAACCAGCGTAATGCTGCATCCTTAAGGGTAGAGGGGAAGAGTTTCAGTTTTTGCTCATCTTCGGTATAGTCATAGGTTCAACAAAGGACGACAAAATCAAACAGGAAGGTATCAGGGTCTTCAGTGGTCAGTCCATGGAAGTGAGGTAAAGTGGAGGGGCTTATGTTCTTCATTTTCATGTCTCCATTGGTCCCTCGGATGGGGAAGGCACCTTCAATGCTCTCATCTTCTCCCCTATTGTCAGCCATAGCTTTAGATGGAGTGTTCTCTAGCTCTTCTTCTGTTATAGGATCTTCGTATATCTCAGGAGGCTCGCCTATAGGTTCTTCTGGATCACTGTCACCAAAGAAGAGAGAAGGGTGACTCAGTGACGTGGTGGGGGTGTTGGGTAAGAATTTGCATGTTTTATCTCGGTTTCTACGAGGCATGAAATGGAAAGACTTTTGATTGCTTTTGTTCTTTTTCTAGTACCTGCAAAACTAAAACAGATTGAACTGCAACTAACTATCTTGCTGAAATGGAAATGCGGAATTGAAATGAAAGCATAAAAGAACTAATCTATTTTGCTCAAATGAAATTGCAGGAATGAAATGCTAGGCTACGCTTGCGGAATTGAAATGCTAATCTACGCTTGCAGAAATGAAATTGCGGAATTGAAATGTTAATCTATGAAAGCAGGAAATTTCTATGCTACCTTTGTGGAAAGGAAATTGCAGAATGGAAATGAAATAAACTACTTAGCAAAAGGCGAGAGTAGGAAAATAGAAGAAAAGCAACAATCACCAATACTCTGACGCTTCCCCGGCAACGGCGCAAAAAAGATGGTGGGCTCTAGTATTGTAGCAATAATGCTACAACTCCTGGAGCTTCCTTCTTTAATTTTATCAACCCGGTAGTTCGTAACAAACTTGGAAGCGACGGTGCTGTATGCACAAGTACTAGCTCTTGCCACAGCTGTCACTTGGTCAGCTGGCACAAGTCCGCTAGGGGCTCAAGCCAACTTCTATGAGCTCTTAGAAGAATCTTTTTAACTGATGGACGGAAGCTAACTCAAAGGTAGCTAATCTACTTGCAAAAAGGAACTGAAAGCCAACAAGAAACGCAAACCCTAGCAAACCCTAATTCTACCAGCTAGTCCTACTGATGCAAAGATGGGAATGAAAACTACTGAAAGAGATGCCATTACTTATATGAAGGTGAAATGCATGTGTCTAGACTACTTCTACCTGAAGAAAACATCTTTTTGTATTTTTGAATAAGTTATTTAGAATGATCATGCATGTGCTTGTAACTTGCTTCTTACTGTGCAGAGGCGGATCATGGAGGATAAATGCTTGGAAGAGGTCGAGAAGGCTCAGAGAGGGTCTAAGGAGTCCCTAACATCCTTCCAGAGAGTTTCACAAAGTTTGGCTATCAAGAAACCGCGTTTATGAGCTTCTACAGGAAGTCTGCAGGGGTTCTACAGGATGTTTCAGAATTTCTACAGGACGTTCAGTAATTCCTACAGGATGTTCTACGATTGGGTTTTGGATGATGGGTGAGTGGAAGAGGCTGCATGGATGGATAGGGAGGTAGGAGAGGGGTTTGTAGTGACTTAGTGACAGAGAGATGAGGTGATGAGGGGATGTGTAAAGCTAGCTTGTCTTAAGGAGGGCAGAGGAAAGGAAAGGCCAAAAAGGTAGGATGACATGGGTAGTAGAGTAGTTGTGAGACGAGGGGTCTAATTTGGAGATGAGCAGTTGGCCTGGATAAAGTCTATATGGAAGAGAGGGTGATGGAGATGCACTGCACGGTGTAAACTAAACCAGATCATCCACGTCCTGCACATAATCAAAATATTACTAATCTATCCTAACTGTTTAATGAAACCAATGAATAGCAACGTTATTTCTAAAGAGAGTCATGTATGGTACTGAAGCAAAGAAACATTCCAAGAGGTCTGAGCACATGGATAACTTCTACAAATGAAAATATTGCACCAAAGATTGCATGAGTACGCAAACCAATGTTTTTGGTGGGTAGCACTGTCTGCAAGTCCAACCCCTAGAAAGAGGTGAAAATGAGAGTGCAGGCAACCCTTTTCTGGAACTCTTATCAATTCTAATCTCTTTACTCTATTCTAGACATCTGAAGCAACTCTATCTTGTAACTATGACCTACTTAACCACACCGTGAAATCTAACTCAACAAACTGCGTTTCAAATGCATGTAAAGAAAACCATATTGCTGAAAGGAAAGATATCAATACAACAGAAGGAGGCCCTAGGATCTCAGGTTGGGCCCAACCCCGAGAGCTATGCCTCCTTTAGAAACTCAGAGCTGAGATCAAATCTGACTGCTTCCCATTAAAAAATAATAATCATAAGTCAAAAGGTCTGCCAATGATGGCTACAAAAGAGCAAAAACAGAGCTGGCAGCTCGTAGTGCAGAATGTGCAACAGTTTTCCAAAATTCCCCTTCGAAGGCTGAAGCCTTATCATTTATACATCATGAGGCCCCAAGCTGGCCTCCTAAATCTATGGGACTTGGCTGACAAAACTGGGAGTGAACAGCTGCTTCCTTAAAATCCGTTTGGCTGCCTTCTAGATCCGGTTGTGGTGGCATTTGGAGCTCGGAGTTGGGGCTGAAGATCCCAAGGAAGGCTATTTAATGCCGTGGACAACCCTACTACGAATCCTCAACCCCATCTTGGCTGTCTCCTAGCCCTTATCTGCTCGGTTTTGCTCCCACATGTGTCAAAAAACCTGAAATGAGCACGTGTTAGCCACCTAGGAATAATACTGCCCTTATTTGTACAAATGACATAAACATACTAAAAAATGATGCATAAGTTATGAAAAATGAAGGATTGAGCAAGGGTGGTTAGGCCAAATGAGCCCAATATGTTACCAAATTTGGGGCTCATCACCAGGGAGGGGGTGTAGAACAAGAAGGATGAGCGGGGGGTCCCCAAGAAGCTATAGTTGTGGTTTGGTTGGGGTTGTAATATGCATGGGATGACCCTTGCATACCCTACTGGTATGGTCTAGGACTAGGAGGTATCCTTTGGTTGATGTAGAAAAGTTGCTCAATGACCGCTTCAGCACCTTGATATACAACTTTCAATCCAAGTAAAGAAGGGCACTTGTTTGTGGAGAGGTTATCTTCACAGACCAAGAAAATTTCAATACAGTTCAATGGATATTCATTCCTAGGATGCGTCCTGGTGCATCTAGGACGAAAGATCGCCAAGGCTCTCTTTGCTTCCTCTTACCTCCTTTTGATGTTCATAGTGTCCAATTGCAAGGAAAGTGTTTGCAACATCTCACTTTTGAAATCTTCCAGCATATTTCCAATTTCACCCTTGATGGATGAGTTGGAAGATGATGTACTAGCCATAGGTTGACTACTCCTACCCTTTTTCCTGGCTTCCCTAGAATGGTTTCTAAAGACAGCCTTGATATCCACATAGGGTAATTGATAGATATCTCCTTCTACTAACAAATGTAAGGTATCCAGAAGCTCTTCCCTTACTCCTCTGAGTAGGACCAACTTTAGTGACTCGGGGTCAACTATGCACCTGGCCCTTTTGTAATTGAGCTAGAATCTCTCTTCATAGTCTTCTAACGACTCATCCTGGCCCATGGTCATCCTGAAAATATCTTGTTTAGTATCCTTTCACCTACAATGGTCTCGATATTTGTTGTTGAAATCCTACTGCATCTGAGCCCAATTTGTGATGCTATCTCCAGGTAAACCCATGAACCAACGCAATGTTGCATCCTTGAGGGTAGATGGAAACAATTTTAAATTTTTATCATCATCGATATAGTCATAGGTTTGGCATATAACAACAAACTCAAATAGAAAAGTGTCGGGCTCCTCTGTGGTCAAGGCATGGAAATGAGGTAGGGCAGAGGGGCTTATATTCTTCAACTTGGTGTCCCCATTGGTTTCCCTGATGGGGAAAGCACCCTCAAATCTCTCTCTATTCCCTCTGTCATTTTAGTTTTCAGCCATTAGTTCAGTAGGAATGGGTTCTTCTTCTTCTTCTTCCCTTGTAGGTTCTTCAAATATGTTAGGTTGCTCACCTAAATGTTCCTCCAGTTCACAACCACCAAAGAAGAGAGAAGGTTAGTTGTTGGATGCAATGGGGTATTTGGAAAGAATTTCCCTAAATTGTCCCTATTCCTGTGAGGCATGAAAGGAAATGTTTTTGGGTTGGATTTTATAAAAAAAAATAAGCTAGAAGGTACTTTGTAGAAATGAAATTGGAAAACTATGGAAAACAAAAAAAACAACCTACTTGCTAAATTGAAATTCTACATGTAGAATGGAAAGGAAAGAAGATAATGACAAATGAAAAAAAGGAATCTAATAGATTAATTTTTCATAAATAAACTAATGGAAAAAAATTGGAGACTAGAAATAGAAGAAAAGAAAGCAGTAATCACATTCTACTCAGACAACTCCTTGGCAACGACGCCAAAAAGCGATGAGCGCTAGCATTGCAGCAAGGATGTTGCAACTCTTGGGCTACCAGCTTTACTTATCAACACGGGGTTCGTACAAACTTGGAGGTGACAGTGCTATATGCACAAGTAAAATTGAAGGTCCTGTCTATTGTCACTGTTCATATGGAGAGAGACCCCAGGGGTTCCAAGGCAGACTTCTATAGAGTCAGAAGAAGCTTGATTCTTTGATGGAAGAAGAGAAAATCTATTCTAAGAGAGCTACTCTACTGCAGTAATGAAGAAAACAACATGTAATGCTAAATCACACCATATCCTAATTAACTATTTAAATAGCTATGCTAAGCAGAATTGCTAAATCAACACTAACCTAAAATTGTTATCTAAGTTACAAAAGTAAAGAGCATCAAACCATACTAATGTGTAAGCAAGGAAACAAAACTAAATATGTTTTCAGTTTTTTGGTCTTTTTTGTGTAAATATTTATTTATTAATACAGAAGTGTGATTTCTAAGTTTGTGTGGTGTGTATTGAGTAATTGAATTATTAACTCTATGGATAGAGTAATACTGCATAACATAAGTGTGTCGGGAATTCAAAGAGAATCCAAGAGAGAGGACAATGCTCAAAGGAGTATTGCGATGATCGGAGAGTGTTGGAGTCTGATTGAATAACCAAATCTAAGCTCAGGAGTAGTAGCATTTAAATAATACGCAGAACAAAGTTCAGGAAGGATTCCAGTGGAAGAGCAATCGAAGATCAAAATCAGTGAAAAGAAGATGTAATGAAGTAGCAGTGCACAGGACCCGTTGGATCAGTCAAATCAATGAACAGGATTAACAGAAGATGAGCCGTGGAGACCTTATCACATGAGATTAAATTAATAAATGGATGGATCACATCAAGTCACGTGTCGACAGAAGGGTGGAAAACATGTGGAATGATGGAGCGGTCTTCGTAGGCGGTAAGCAATATATCACGCACCCTAACAGCTATAAGAGGTATTCCTAAATTTCACGTGATTAGCCTAAGTGGGTGGCACATCACACGGGAAAACCAATTTTCTTGCGCACTCTCGATCGGATTTCGGTCGTGTGAGAATTCAGGCGAGATTGCGCGATAGCCATTAGATCATGCGATATTAATCAACAGTGGAGATCGGCCAAGCTAGTTAGCAAGCGGGTGATGCGATAACCATTGGATCAAGCGAGAGAGATTGACGGTGGAGATTTGGAGCCCCTAAATTCAAACATTGAAATTAATATGTTAGCTATGCAACATGTTCTTGATGGTGATTGGTTAGGTTTGTTGTGGACCAGATGGTAAGGAAATCCACGGGCATAATCTGATTACGATGTGATTTATTAACTTCCGCTTAAGCATTTCAATGTGTCTAGGGGAATTTCAATGAAAAAGGATGGAAAACAACTAGTGAGGGTGAGGGTGGACTGCGAGATGGTTGAGGCGGATGATGTGAAAGATGGATCTTGGTGATGAAGTCTAGACCTCCTCCTCAAGTACTTGCAATGCCTAAAACGTGTGTGTCTTCCAAGAACTATGCAACAAGATACATTCTCATAAACTAGAAAAGCATGAATCAGTTGCACATAGTATGCATGAATAAAGTGTTGAAGGAAATGAGAAAATCAGTGAGATCTTATTATAGAAAGAGGGTGATGGAAAAAGATGACAATGGAATTAACCAAGTACTGAACCAAGACAACAAACTCCAAAGCTCATGTAAGAACTAGAAATATGTGCTTTTGGGGTTGCTGAAGGGTCTCTTCCTCAAGTCATGGTCCCGGAGGGAGGAGGTGAGGCCAAGGCACCCATTGACAACCTTATGGTGATATTTTTCTACTCACTAACTTGCTAATTGAAATAAGGCACAATTGGAAGCAAACTAAAACACAACCAATCTATTCTCAACTGCAATAATGGAAATGCAACTACTTAAGCAAACGAATGATTAAACCATGAATCTATGCTTGCATACAGGTAGAATAAAGAGGATTCTTGGCTGCTAGGTTGGGCCCTAGCCCAAGAGCTTCAGCCCTCTGAGCTAGCTCAGTGCTGGCTCAAAACAAAACTCATTCTTGTTATCAAAACCATGGATTACATGAAAAACTATCGTAAGTCTTGCACCTCAAAAATAGAGTAGAGTTTTACAATCAAAAAATCAAAATCGTACTAAGGTCATAGGCCTATCTACTTATACATCTAAAGTCTCCAACCACTTCCTTAAAATTAGGGAGGCTCGGCTCCCAAACTTGAGATAAAATAGTTATTTGACATTCATTTTCTCAGCTGCCTTCTAATCCTCATGGTTTGGTTGTTCGCACTCTGAGCTTATGGAGGAATATTCGAATGGGGGGGTAGTAAATGAGGAGGATTTACCTCCTATAATTCCTCCCCCTTATCCCATTCGAGTTTTGACCAAGGTCTTTGGCAAAAGTCTTGGATTTTATCCTTTAATCCTGCATTAAATGCACATTAGACCACAAAGCAAAATATCCAACTCTAACTCATCTCATAAACAAAATATAATCAAAAGTATGCAATAAGTTGTGAGAATAGTTGGTTTGACTAAGCTAGGAGGTGAATTAAGGCCCATATAATTACCAAATGATGAGGCTCATTAGGAAGCATGTCAGGTTCACTGTAGAGGTCTTCCGGGATCATCGACGAGGTGTACAGGGATAGTGACAAAATGTTGTGTAACAAATGCCCCCTAAAGCATGAAGGCCAAAGTAGAGTGAGGGATGAAATTATATACAAGTGGATGCGGGGAACTGGATTCCATTGTTGAAAAACCTGCAAGAAAGCATAGATACATATACATCACTAAAAACTCTGACAAGTGATACATGAATCATGGTATGGACCCGGACATCTAGAGAATGATCATGTAAATGGATCCAAGGCATAGGCGTAGCCATACAATAGAGAGGATCACAGTGAAACTAAGGTATGGTCACAACCATCCAATAATGAAAAGAATCATATATAACAACTCATGGTATGGTCATAGCCATCCATCTTAAGGATACATGTATATCAATATGATCATGTCGCATCACCTCGCAACGTGGACTTGTGTAATCTTAGCCTAGAGTCTTTTGCTCCAAACAACCCAATCAAAATACAATGTGAATGAATGTGTTGAAGTCGAACATGGTAGAAAATCGATTAATTACTGGTCAATGATGTAAACCATTAACAAGCACAAGAGAAACCACCAATAATGACAATGGATCTCATGATACTTGTAGCATTGTTCACAGTATGTGAATAAGGGAACTAAAGTCAAACACCCATGAGATCACCCAATTGAAAGCCAATGATGTGAACTTGTTTTCGAGTGCGAAGAACTTGCAGTTAGGGCATGAAAGCTCTAAGGTACTAGAAGGGAGTCTCTTAACCAACTTCCTAGATAATGAGCTCAAGTCGATAGGAAGTGACCATGTCGAAGGAGGGCCATGATGTATCACACATCATCGACACGAGACAAAGGAATTCAAATGATTTCAGATGATACAAATAATCAAGAGTAAGTGTAACTACAGAAGTTCTAACTCTTGAACATATCGGTGACACAACTTCTGAGTTTGGCAGCTTTTGGATCCATAGGATCGGTGGTCATGATGACGTGGCAGAAATAAAATGGAAGGCAAAAATGAGTGGCCCAGCCTAGGAAGGTCAAATGATGAAAAGGAGGATATCCCAACCCAACAAGAAGCAGAAAGGGTCATGTTCAAGAATGATCTACCGACACGACTGATAGAATTTCCAATTTCCCCACACCATTTCTAGAAGGTACCCCAATAATCTTTTATCACAATATTGAAGGGGATAGCATGTGCTTGCACTGTAAGTTCATCCTTCATATGAATATGACCTAGTAAGTTTAATGATCCCTAGGTGTTAGAAAAATTATATATTACAAAGAAATGGAACACATAAAATATATTCCAGAAATATAAACACAGAAAATGCATAAAACAAGAGAGACACAGATATGTTTGTTTTAACCCCGTACAAAAATTACCTGCATATGAATTCTAAAACACAGAAAATAAACAATGTGAGAGCATAACACATAAAACACATATACACATAGATTTTCCCCTGAATCCCAAAACTAGGACTACCAGCCTCATTTTTCATTATTTTCCTTTCAATGTTACAATACATATTTATACATGCCAAAGCATCCAATACCATGGACCAAAAACCATCGCGTCCAAAACCATGAACCGAAAACCATCACGTTCAAAACCATATGCGAAAAACCATGCACAAAACCATAGGTAGGTCTGCCCAACCTAATATAGGGTGCAAAAACAAAATTTTCTGGGGTGCTGCCCTGAACCCCATAGAGGGGGGTTACCTCCACCCCTCAGACCCCCTATGACTCCCCCTGCTACGCAATCGGTGCAACGAAGGGGGGGCTCTGCCCCCTTCTAACCCCTTGGTTAACTACATGGGCTAGTCATGGAAAGAATATAACATAACCCAACATTCTCCCACTTGTTGTTTTCTTTCTATAGGGGGCCACAAGAGAGATTAGTCATTTATCCAGCCCTGCAATGCCTATTCTTTCTCTACACAAAGAGAACTTCTCAGAGCTCATAGATTTTCTCAATGCATCTACAATATTCTTCAAATTGTCCACCTTTACCAGCAACACCTTTTTGTCTTCTATCATATCCCTCACAAACTGATATTAAACATCAATGTGCTTTGTCTTTGAATGATATGCAGGGTTCTTTGCCAAGAAAATTGCATTTTGGCTATCACAGTCTATCCATATAGCTCCCTATACTAACCCCATACTTGAAAACAATCTTTGCAACCAAACTACTTCTTTGCTTGCATAAGTGGCTGCCATGTATTTTGCCTCTGTAGTTGATAGTGCCACTATAAATTGTTTCTTACTCATCCAACTAACTGCACCTCCAAATAGGTTAAACACATACCCACTTGTAGATCTTCTTTGATCTAGATCTCCAACCCAATCTACATCAATAAAGCCATGAATATCCAACACTCTATCCAATCTTGGTCTTCCTTGGTAGCACAAACCATAATCACTAGTGCCACGCAAATACCTGAAAACTCGCTTCACTGTTGTCTAGTGCTCCTTCCCTGGTTTTGACATAAACCTGCTCAATACTCCCACTACATTTGCAATGTCTAGTCTAGTACAGACCAGCGCATACATCAAGATACTGACTACACTTTCATATGGAACACGGGACATGTCCTCTTCCTCTTCTTGTGTCTTGGGACACTGTTTAGTAGATAACTTTACACCTACAAGAATAAGAACCTTCACTGATTTACTGTCATGCATATTAAACCTCTACAATATTTTCTTGACATACTTCCTTTGGTTTAACCAAAGCTTCTTCTTTGTCCGATCTCTTTTAATTTCCATGCCCAAAATATAGTTTGCAGCACCAAGATCTTTCATGTCGAATTTGGAGGACAAACCAGTCTTCAAATCCTAGATAATTTATTTGTCATTTCCAACCAGCAACATATCATCCACATACAAGCCCAAATAAATAACACGGTCACAAATTAATTTAAAATACACAAAGTGATCTACTTTGCTTCTGGTGAAGCCAAGTCCCCATATAAATGTATCAAATTTCTAATACCACATCCTTGGTGACTGTTTTAACCCATACAAAGACTTCTTTAACTTGCATACCAGTTCTTTCTTACCCTTCACCGCAAAGCCTTTAGGTTGCTTCGTGTAGATCTCCTCTTCTAGATCCCTGTGAAGAAATGTTGTCTTCACAACCATCTATTCTACCTCAAAATCAAAAGCAGCAGCAACAGATAAAAGTAATCTAATAGAAGTTACAGTAACAGGAGAAAAAATATCACCAAAATCAATTCCTGGCACTTGGGAATAACCTTTTGCTATGAACCAGGCTTTATATTTCTCCAGCTTTCCTTCTGCATTTTTCTTTTTATTGAACACCCATTTCTTGCCAATGGTTTTCCTTCTAGACGGAAACTCCACCAGATCCCAAGCCTCATTTTTGTGCAAAGATGTCATTTCATTAACCATGGCCTCTTTCCACAATTTTCCATCCCCTGAATCTATTGCTTCCTTCACAGTTCTAGGATCATCATCAGTAATAGATAAAGAAAAATTTGAACAAAAAGCAGTTGGACTATATCTTTCTAGTTGCCTTATTTCTCGAACTGTTCGTCTCACACATGGAGTTTGTGGCTCTTCATCTTCTGATTCCTCCTCTGCTGTAGAGTCTGATTCTTCCTCCTTTAGCTCAAACTCTATCTTCTCATCTTCCTTTGGTTGGACTTCATGTTTAATAACATCTTTCACCTCTCTAAACACCACATCTCGGCTGTACACAACCTTCCTTGTTACTGGGTTCCAAAGCTTATAACCCTTTAAACCATCCTCATACCCAATAAAGATGTACTTTTCAAATTTACTATCCAACTTGGTTCATTTCTCCTTTGGAACATGTACATATGCATCACATCCAAATACCCTCAGATGTGAAAGAGAGGGTTTCTTACCAGTCCATACCTCTTATGGAGTCTTATCCTCCAACACTAATGAAGGTGATTTGTTGACCAGGTAACATGCTGTCTCCACTACCTCTCCCTAGAATTCCTATCCAAACCTAGCACCACTGGGCATGATTCCTTTCCATCAACATTTTGTTCATTCTTTCTGCAACTCCATTTTGTTGAGGTGTATATGGAGTAGTCTTCTGTCGTTCTATACCACACTTCTTATAGAATTCTTCAAATTCCTTACTGCAAAACTCTCCACGTTATCTATCCTCGACACCTTTATCTTCTTCTGTCTGGTTTTCCACCAGAGCCTTAAATTATTTAAACCTGTTAAAGACTTCAGATTTCTTCTTAAGGAAATATATAGATGTATTCCTTGAGATGTCATCTATAAATGATACATAGTACATATACTTACCCAGTGATGGAACCTTCACAGGTCCAAACACATCACTGTGCACAATCTCTAACATATGTTTCGCCCTCTTACCACCAGAGGGGAAGCTCACCCAATTATGCTTCCCATATACACAATTTTCACAAAAATCGAAATCCAGAGAGCTATTACTCATACCTTCTACCATACCTTTACCATGAAGTATTTGAAGTCCCTTCTCTCCAATATGTCCAAGCCTTTGATGCCACAGCATGGTCTTCTCTCCAGAGACCACTAGATTTTCTGCTCCACTTTCAGGAACCACAGAATTATTGTGCCCATCAACAATAGTGCTACCTTGCAGCTTATATAGAGTTCTAATTCTAACTCCCCACATCAATACCAGTGCCCCCCGAACCATCTTGTAGGTATCCTTATCGAACACTATTTTTACACCTGCATCATCAAACTTGCTTACAGAAATCAGATTTCTAGCTAATGTAGGAATATGCAGAACACGCGGAATTGTTCTAACCCTTCCACCTTTCAACTTCAACTTTACTTTTTCGTGACCAATGATTCTAGCCTTCCTATCTTCCCTCAATAATACATCACACCATCATATTTCTCATACTCACAAAACCACTTAATATGGGGAGTGAAGTGAAAGGATGCACCTGATTCAATCAACCATGCCTCATGATCTACATGTGTACTTGAAGAAGCCAAATACACATCCCCACCCTCATCTAAGGTTGTTTTCGCCTCTACAAAAGGAGCATCATCAGATCCCTTTCCTTTATTAGAAGCTTTAGATTTACAGTCCCTTTTGTAGTGCCCTTCCTTTCCGCATTTCTAGCACACCACCTTTACAGGTTTTCCTAGAGATTTAGATCTCCCTCTAGATTTAGATCTCCCACTCGATGACTTATTTTTGTTTCTGTTCTGGGACCATCCTT
Source organism: Pinus tabuliformis (assembly GCA_031772625.1). Classification (NCBI taxonomy): domain Eukaryota; kingdom Viridiplantae; phylum Streptophyta; class Pinopsida; order Pinales; family Pinaceae; genus Pinus; species Pinus tabuliformis. The sequence continues at coordinate 923,304,212 of CM062820.1, read as the reverse complement.
GTACAGACAAGGCATCACCATTCTGGTTCTCCATATTTTTCCATCTCATCTCCTCCGTCAGCAAGGATGAGACTATTTCATCAAACTGCAAGGAAGTTGCATTACTACCTATTGTAATAACCAGACTATCCCACGAATCTGGTAGAGAACACAACAAACTGATGCACTTATCTTCATCTAAAATTTTAATATCAAAAGATAATAACTGACTTACCACAGTATTAAATGCATTCAGATGTCCTTTCATCGAGTCTCCATATTTCATCCTTAGGTTATACATCTTTTTCCGTAGAAGCAGTTTATTCACCAGAGACTTAGATTGGTACAAAGTCCCTAACTGTTCCCACAAAGCCTTCGTTGTAGCTTCCCTTGATACATTCAGCAATACTGAATCTAAGACACACAATCGTACTGTGCTCTTAGTCTTCCTATCCAACTTCTTCCATTCTTCATCAGACACTCCCGTTGGTTTAGTACCTGGATATACCATGACCCATTGATCTTTATCCACCAACAGATCCTCCATCTTGAGTTTCCATAACTCAAAACTCTGACCATTAAATTTCTTGATCTCCATCTTTCCATTGCTCGCCATCCTCTTTCACCACTAGAATTGATCCCACATATCTCCCACTAAACAGGGTCTACCATAGGCCCGAGTGAAACCCCTTAGCAACAAAGGCGTCCCCTTGAAGCCAAAACATATTTGATACCAAATGTAGGTTTAACCCCGTACAAAAATTACCTGCATACGAATTCTAAAATACAGAAAATAAACAATGCAAGAGCATAACACATAAAACACATATACACAGAGATTTCCCCTGGATCCTAAAACCAGGACTACCAGCTTGATTTTTCATTATTTTCCTTTCAATGTTACAATACACATTTATACATTTTGAAGCATCCAATACCATGGACCAAAAACCATCATGTCCAAAACCATGGACCGAAAACCATCGCATCCAAAACCGTGTGAAAAATCATGCACAAAACCATAGGTAGGTTCTTCCAACCTAATATAGGGTCCAAAAACAAAATTTTCTGGGGCGCTACCCTAAACCTCATACAATGGGTTTACCTGCACCCCTCAAACCCCCTATGACTCCCCCCGCTATGCAACCGGTGCAACGAAAGGGGGGCTCCGCCCCCCTTCTAACACCCTGGTTAACTACATGGACTAGTCGTGGAAAGAATAGAACACAACCCAATAAGATATACATGGTTCACCCAATTTGGGCTACATCCATAGAGAAACAACCAGTCCTTACTTTTATATTATCCAACAAAATGAAGAGATACAACGTAGAGAAGATTCGTTGTAATTCCCTCTTCGCTCTCACACAATCTCATCTCTCTTCTTCGCTAAGAATACAGATCTACATAGACGCAATACAATTCCCTCATATATAGAGAGGGGTTTCCTTCTAGGGAAAAAACACTAAATTAAGCATAACTTTTACTGTCATATCTTCGTCTAATGAATGACCCAGATTGACTACGAAATTACAACATTTTACAAGGCAATTTTACATCTATTTTTAGCTTTGGGGGCACTGCCCCCCTAGACCCCCCTTGTAGCATACATTTTACAGGCGGCATTGCCACCACATTACAAACTGGGGTCCAATGTGGCGATACCTCTAAATACAAAATATAATCAGGCTTCACACCCAACAATCTCCCACTTGGAGACTAATTATAGCAACTCCACCACTGCTTCATTTGTTTGACAATGACTCCACTTTGGACCTGGTTGTTTCTCATCTTCATCATCATACTTGAAGACCAATTGAAACTTAGAAAAATCTCAGTTTATACCTGCTTACAACTTTTGCTAACATATCTAGAGGATTCTAGCTAATGTGTATCTTTTCCAACTTCAACTGCCCATCTTCCAATGATGACCATATGAAATGGTACTTGAGTTGTATATGTTTAGATTTGGAATGAAATGTAGAGTTCTTTACAAGATGTCTGGCACTCTTGTTGTCACTCTATAGCCTGCCCAACTCCTGCTTCTTACCCAATTCATCCAAAAACCTTTGTAACCAAATCATTTCTTTACTAGCCTCTGTAGTAGCAACATACTCTGGTTCCGTTGTTGAGAGTGCAACAACACTTTGTAGTTTTAAGACCCAATTGACAGATGTTTCACCTACAGTAAACACATACCCTGTGGTGCTCCTCCTATTATCTCTATCACCCGCCATATCTGCATCAACATATCCCTGAACAGTAATGTCTGAAGCACAAAAGCATAATGCTTGATTTGTGGTACCTCTCAAATACCTGAGAATCCACTTCACTGCCATCCAATGTTCTTTTCCTTGATTGTTCATGTACCTACTTACAACTCCCACTGCATGTGAAATATCAGGGCTTGTGAAGACCATTCCATACATTAAGCTTCTAACTGCTAATGCATATGGAACTTTAGACATATAATCCATTTCTTCCTGAATCTTGGGATACATTTCCTTAGTTTGAAATGGCTAGCCAAAGGTATACCAACGGGTTTTTCATTCTGAATATTAAACCTTTTCAACACCTTTTGTATGTGCTCACTCTGAGACGATGCTAATTTGCGATTCTTCATGTCTCTAGTTATTCTCATACCAAGGATTTGTTGTGTAGCACCCAAATCCTTCATTCCAAATGAGTTTGCCAATTTTCTTTTGATTTATTTCCTGGATGTTAGAACCTGCAACAATCATGTCATCTACATAAAATAACAATATGATATAGATGCCATCATTTTTCCTTTTGAGATAAACACAATGATCAGAGTGACATCTAGTATAACCTTGTTCAGACATGAACCTGTGAAATTTTAGATACCACTGCCTTGGAGCCTATTTTAAGCCATACAAGCTCTTCTTCAACCTGCACACTAGTTTCTCATTTCCTTTTACCTCATATCCTTGTGGCTGTTGCATATATATCTCTTCTTCCAAATCCTCATGGAGAAAGGTTTTCTTTACATCTAACTGTTCAAGATGAAAATATTCAACTGCTACTAGACTTAAAATAGTTCTGATTGAAGTCTTTTTAACAACAGGAGAAAATATCTCATCAAAGTCTATACCCTTTTTCTATGCAAACCCCTTCACCACAAGTCTAACTTTATACCTTTTTCTACCTCCATCTTCTTCCTTCAACCTGTAAACCCATTTATTCTCCAATTTTCTTTTACCATAAGGTAACCTGACTAACTCCCAAGTCTGGTTATGTGCTAAGGAGTCCATCTCTTCTTTCATGGCTTGCTCCCACTTCTTCCTAGTTTCTACCTGCACTGCTTCTTCATAACATTCTGGTTCACCAAAATCTGTCAACAATACATAATATAATGAAGGAGAGTATCGTTCAGGAGGTCTACTTATCCTGGTAGATCTTCTAACACCAATTTCAGGTGTTTTAGGTGCTTGTTGTTGTTGTTGGAAATAATACTGAGAGGGGGGGTGAATCAGTATTATCAGGTCACTTATTTTCTTTTTCAAACCCAGATCATATACACTACTTTAGTTAGATAAAATCGCGTATATACGCAACTACAGAGAAAGAAACCTGCGTATGCAATGCAGACTTATAATTTAATTTATCTTACAAATGTTGATCATTAATCTGTGTATTAGAATCAAATAAACAGTAACCAGAAACAGTAAGATAGATCTGAAGAAAATCACACACAAGAACACAAGATATAACGTGGAAACCCAATGTGGGTGAAAACCACCACTACAATTCATCTCTATCTTCTTTTAATTAGAAACTTCTTTTTACAATGTACTGGTGCAGTCCTTTACCAGTACGCAGGCTACAACCTGCAGAGAGCTATAACCCTCTCTCGTTCTCCAGCTTCTCCTGGAAGGGAGCTACAACCCCCTTAGCTCTTGCACTAACCAAGATACTAGTACGTAGGTGCTGGCCTACAGAAGGCTACAACCTTCTCTTTCTTCCAGGGACCACGTTTCATAAATTTTCAGATTGGATCCATGAACATCAATCAATCTTCAAAAATTTCTGCATCAAACAATCTCCTTTTCACCAATTAGAACTGAATCAAGTAGATACTTCTTTGACGGCTGTACCTAAAACACAGTAACAATAACCACACACCAAATTCTGAACCTAGAACACTACAGCAATAAACAAAAGCAACTAGATCACAACTCAAAAGATATACGCTACTTCAATTACCTGAAACCTGCATGTATACGCTTCATTTTTATTCACTGAACCAGTGTGTATATGCGCCTTCGCTTCACTAAACCTGTGTACATATCTATAAAGGATAATTCACTCTTTCAAATACTCAGACACTAATTAACCCAAATTATCATATTTATAGATCAAGCATGCGCCACATATAACAGATCAAAATCATACAAAGATACTATCATTCAAGCCTAAAGATTATGACCCATCAATAGAACTTATCCTTCTCTTTGCGCTAAGGTTCCTCCTTCATTCAGATCCAGATCTAGACCATAACCCCAATCACCAATATTTCAGATCTAGCACTTATTAGATATTCAATTAATTCAGATGATCCTTTGCCAATTGATCTCCTTCCTCTTTTATAGTCTTAGGCCTTTCACAATACCACGGTCCAAAACCATAATAAACAATACCATGGATCCAATACTTGGGATCAACTCTTCTGACGAGATACCATGGTCCAAAACCATAGGTTCAAATACCAAGGACTAACTGCCACGGACCAAAAGTAAGTTCTCCAACATATACGCGCTTTTCCTTGCATGAAAGTGCGTGTATACGCATACGTGCCTTTGTAACGTCTAACCCACGTGTATACGCGCCTTCGTCTATGTGAACCTGCGTATATATCTTTTTCCTTCATTCTGAGAGCATGTACTGAGATCTGTCACCAAAGTGAGTTTGCATCAAGGACAACACCTGTGCCATAGCTCTAAATCAGTGCCACAATGCCAACAATCTCCCCCTTTGGACTTGATGGCAACCCCAAGATCCGCAAAGTCATTCTCCCCCTTTGTCATCAAGGGCAAAGGGTTGTGCTCCCTTGGAGTACATGCTAAAATCTCTGCCCTGCTATGTTGACCATGCTCCCCCTGACTGTAGGCAAGATCTGCAAAAATATGTTCTTTAAGAAGAATCATGACTTATACATCATAAAGGACCTTCCTATCACCAAAAGACTCAATACATACATCCATCACCCAACCAAGTGGGGATCATCCACCCAACCAAGTGGGGATACATCAGAAATTTACATATGACAACCAGGTACATTACATCTTCATCCCAGGCATAGTGGGGAAACCAAAATAGGTCGTTACATGACCTTGACACCATAAAAGAGATACATGACATAGAGACGAAATATCTAGAGCAAGACTTATGAAAGTCACCAATAATTGATATCAGCAGCATATGTCAATCACCGTTTAGATCAGCAACCATGTTTTTCTTCTGATCTCCCTATGCATTTGTTCCACCTGACACCAACAACAGTTGTGACCTTGAACCAAAAGCTTCTAAGATAATGCCAACAATGCATCATTAGAAGTTTATCTACTCCCCCTGAACCTGTGCCAGATGGTCTCTGTCAGACCCATATCAAAATATCTTCAACCAGAGCCTGTCCTTACTGATATCCATCAAGCCTCCATATACGCGACTGTCTCTGAATAAACCGGCATATGTACGTGGATCCTCCTCAGGCAACTCACGTACACCCATTTTTCTCTGAAACAAACAAGTTTTAACTGCAAGATGATATGGTGAGTATATCAGCAACTTGTTCCTTAGAGGGAACATACTCCAGCTTGACCTTTTGTTCTAGCACTTGTTCCCGGAGAAAATGATATTTGATAGGTATGTGCTTTGTCTTTGAATGCATGACTGGGTTCTTTGAAATTCTGATTGCACTTGTATTATCACATAAGATGGAGATAGGTGGTGTACAAGTGATTTGAAAATCCTGCAAGGTTTGCATCATCCAAAGGAGTTGAGTGTAACAAGATGCAGCAGCCACATATTTCGCTTCAGCTGTAGATAAAGCAATCAAACTTTGTTTCTTGCTGAACCAAGATACTAATCTGGAACCCATAAAGAATGCACCACCACTTGTGCTCTTTCTGTCATCCACGCTTCCAGCCCAATCTGCATCTGTATAAGCATGAAGAGTGAGATCTGTATCTATAGGATACCATAAGCCATAGTTTTGAGTTCATTGAAGATACTTGAAAATTCTCTTTACTGCCTGAAGATGAGTTTCCTTTGGATTTGCCTGAAATCTTCCAACCATTCCCACTGCATACATGATGTCTGGTCGGGTACCTGTCAAATAAAGTAGACTTCCAATCATGGATCTATAGGTTGGTTGATGCACTGTTGCTGATTCATCATTTGCACTGAGGCTGCATCCTGTAACCATAGGGGTACATACTGGTTTTGCATCTTCCATGCCATATTTCTTCAAGATCTGCTTGAGATACTTGGTTTGAGATAAAAAGATACCTCCTTCATTTTGTTGGATTTGTAATCCAAGAAAATATGTCAGTTCTCCAAGCAGGGACATTTCGAATTCTTTCTGCATCACTAAGGCAAAGCCTTGAATCATAGCTTCTTCATTGCTGCCAAAGATAATATCATCTACATACACAACAAGTATTAGCAATTTGTCATTTTCATTTTTTATATAAATGTTGCTATCTGCTAATCCTTTTGAAAAACCTTGTTGATGAAGATATTCGTCCAAATGGTAGTACCAAGCCCTTGGAGCCTGTCTAAGACCATAGAGAGCCTTTTTTAGTCTGCATACAAGATTTGGATCATTCCCAAGAATGAAACCATCTAGTTGCTCAATGTACACTTCTTCTTCTAAGTCTCCATTCAGAAAGGTTGATTTCACGTCCATTTGAAATACTTTGAACTTCTGAAAGCTAGAGAGAGCAAGGAACATTCTGATGGCCTCAAGTCTAGCAACGAGAGCAAAAGTTTCTTCAAAGTCTATTCCTTCTTGTTGAGCATACCCTTTACAGACAAGTCTGGCCTTGTTTCTAATCACTTCCCCATTTTCATTCAACTTGTTTTTAAAGATCCATTTTGTCTGTATGACATTCTTAACTTTTGGTCTAGGAAACAACTCCCAAGTGTTATTCTTTTCGATCTACTCAAGTTCTTCATCCATTGCCTTGACACAGCATTCATCTTTGCATGCCTCTTTTACATTTTGTGGTTCAGTGGAGGAGAGAAAAACCAAATAGCTTGAGGCTTCTACAATTGTTCTTCTTGTTTGTATACCTGCCTCTTTTTGCCCCAAAATTTGAGATCCTGGATGATTCTTCTGAACGTACCTAGATGGAGTCTTATCTTCTATCCTTATCTGTTCTTCTGCTGCCTCTTGAGCTTCTTCTTCATCATAGTTTTGATTTGATGTTGAAGGATAGTCTTCATCATTTTCGAAATCTTCCGAATTCACTTGCCTAGGAATGTTTCCTTCTTCATCAACCACTACATCAATGCTATCAACAATTCTTCCAAGTCTTTTGTTGTAACACTTATATGCTTTGTTGTGGGGAGAATAACCAAGGAGAATGCCATCATCTACTCTAGGTTCAAACTTGCCAAGATTTTCATCATTATTTTTAATATAGCATTTGCTTCCAAAATTTTTGAAATATTTTACCGAAGGAGTCTCACCATACCAGAGCTCATGAGGAGTTTGAGTGCTATTCACCCAGACATTTCTCTTTTTGAGAATAACAACTGCAGCAAATGTGGCTTCACCCCAAAAAGCTGCAAGAGTTCCAAACTCATCAAGCATTGCATGAGCCATTTGTTCAACCGTTCTGTTCATCCTTTCCACTACTCCATTTTGCTGAGGAGTCCTAGCTGTAGAGAATTCCCTTCTTATTCCATGTTCTTCACAAAAATCGAAAAAAATCATTTGAGGTAAATTCTCCTCCTCGATCAGACTTGAGGCATTTGATTCCGAGATCTGATTTGTTCTCCACCAAGGCTTTGAATGATTTGAACTTTTCAAAGGCTTCATCTTTGTGCTTCATAAGTCCTATCCAACACATCCTGGAATAGTCATCAATGAATAATATAAAGTATTCTTCTCCTCGAGGTGACCTTTTCCTAGTTGGACCACATACATCAGTATGGACAAGTTCAAGCAGCCTGCTCGCTGATCCTTCCTTCTCAGGGAAGTTAGTTCTGGTTTTCTTACCAAACTGACATGATTTGCATATTGTATTGTCTGGGATTCTGATGTCTGGAAGACCACGAACTACCTGGTATTTGTATGCTTTCCTTATCTGTGAGAAACTAATATGCCCCAATCTTCTGTGCCATAGCCAGTGTTCATCATTATTGCTCAAATAGCATTCATGTTGTCCTTCTTTCAATATGTATAAATTATTTGGAGTCCTTACGCCTTTGATCACTGTTTTTCCTGTATCAAGATCACGAACACTACATCCATTTAATCAAAATATTACCTCAGTTCCTTGATCACACATCTGGCTGACACTTAATAGATTATGCTTTAAGCCATCAACATACATGACATTTCCAGCTTTGACCCTTTCTTTCAACTGAACAAAACCTTTACCTTTTATGAGAGCAGGGGTGTCATTTCCAAAAGAAACCTTCTTCTCCTTCTCTAAGGCACTATATGACTGAAGTTTTTCTTTATCACCTGTCATATGTTTCGAACATCCACTGTCGATGTACCATTGATTTTCCTGCCCTTCTCCATATAAGGCTATACCACATCTTTTTGGTTGGGGTTCTTTTATTCTCCATGATTTGGCACTTGAGGCTTGCTCCTTCTGAGTTGTCTGTCGAAACCTGCTCCTGCATTCAGAATCTTCATGACCAAAATTGTTACAAATAGAACATTCTATTTCATTTTCAAGAGCAGAGAAGTTGTTGTAAGTCCTTTTCATGATCCCGGTCATACTCCTCTGTTTATGAGCTTCTCTAGTCATGATTGTCTTATAGGCAACACATTGGGCTGATTTGTGACCAAAGTTATGACAAGAAAAACATTGGCCATTGAAGAAACTCCTGTGATTACCAAATCTACCAACAAAATGATTGTAGGTCCTATTGACATCCATTCTTGAGGCAAATTGAGAAGGTTTTATGTGTGGCTGGTTGTAGCTTCTGTTTGTCCTTAAAGTATATTGCCCCCGATTTACCTGGTGATTTCCATTGGGTCTTTGTTCACTTCTTCTTGCAACATCAAGATAACTCTTGGAGGTAGATGGTTTCTACGCTTGAGTTGTTTCTTCCTTATATCCCAGACCTGTCTTGATTAGTGGAGAGCGTTGCACCTTGATAATCTCATCGAACATGTCAGATCCTTTAACAAATCTAATATTAAGAGCTTTTTTTTTCTCAATCTCTTTTCTCAGTCCCACAATTTCACATTCTAACTTTTCATGATGTTTTTCCTTTTCAGCAAGTTGGAATTATAGAGTATCTATGATCAAATTCTTCTCTTCTAAACAAATTTTGAGTCTAGAAATCTCTTCATAAGGAATTTCTTCATCTATAGCATCCACAAAATCATCATCTTCAAAAGCCATTAAAAGTTTATATTTATTACCTTGTTCATCTTCGTAACCATTTGAAAGTCCATCACTATCTTCATGAGTGTAATAGCTTTTCTTATTTACAGTCTGTTTCTTGTTCCATCTAACAGGTTCCTTACCCTTGTCAATCTTATCCTTATGAGGACATTTGGTAGCATAGTGACCGACTCTTCCACAAGCAAAGCATTTGAAAGGTAACTTACCTCTGAATCTTCCAGCACCCCGTTGAAGGTTCTTAACAAAATTTGAGTCTTCCTCTTCTTCTGACACATGTCCTGACTCATAGTAATCTTCTTTGCCTGATCCTTGAAAGCAGCTTCTCTCCTGTATGATGGTCCTCCTTTCCTCATTTCATAAGAAATCAGAATTTCGTGCAGCCGTGACATGGTAAGGTTTCGTAGATTATCTTTTTCTTCTATTGCAGAAACCTTAGATTCAAACCTAGGGGACAAAGATCTTAGAACCTTTTCAACCACAACAACCTCTTTTATTTCTTCACCCAATTTTTTCATACAATTAACAATCTCATCTACACGAAGGAAATAGTTAGCCACACTTTCATCATTGTGAATTCTGAGATTTTCATACTGAATTCTAAGGGTTTGAAGTTTTGCTTGTTTTACCTGTTCATCTCCTTCATAGCTCAGAACAATCTTGTCCCATATTTCTTTTTCGTATTTATACTGCATAACCTTGATGAATTCTGATTGAGATAGACATCCTAATAGAGTATTGACAGCCTTTGCATTTGTTTCATATTGCTTATTACCAGCCGGATCTGTAGGAGTTGCTGAAGGAAAAGTGTACCCTGTATCTATGATATCCCAAACTTCTTTACCAATAGATTGAAGATAGGCTATAACTCTTACCTTCCAATAGATGAAGTTGGTCCCATCAAAAATTGGTGGCCTGATTGATGCTTCTCTCTCGTAGTTGCTCATGATGATGGATCTTCCTTCAAGCGATCAAGATTCTTCAGAAGGACCTGCTCTGATACCAATTGTTGGAAATAATACTGAGAGGGGGGGTGAATCAGTATTATCAAGTCACTTATTTTCTTTTTCAAACCCAGATCATATACGCTACTTCAGTTAGATAAAATTGCGTATATACGCAACTACAGAGAAGGAAACCCGCGTATGGAATGCAAACTTATAATTTAATTTATCTTACAGATGTTGATCATTGATCTGTGTATTAGAATCAAATAAATAGTAACCAGAAACAGCAAGACAGATATGAAGATAGTCACACATAAGAACACAAGATATAAGGTGGAAACCCAATGTGGGTGAAAACCACCTGCTGCAATTCGTCTCTATCTTCTTTGAATTAGAAACTTCTTTTTACAATGTACTGGTACAGTCCTTTACCAGTACGCAGGCTGCAACCTGCAGAGAGCTACAACCCTCTCTCGTTCTCCAGCTTCTCCTGGAAGGGAGCTACAACCCCCTTAGCTCTTGCACTAGCCAAGATATTAGTACGTAGGTGCTGGCCTACAGAAGGCTACAACCTTCTCTTTCTTCCAGGGACCACGTTTCATAAATTTTCAGACTGGATCCATGAGCATCAATCAATCTTCAAAAATTTCTGCATCAAACAATCTCCTTTTCACCAATTAGAACTGAATCAAGTAGATACTTCTCTGACGGCTGTACCCAAAACACAGTAACAGTAACCACACACCAAATTCTAAACCTAGAACACTGCAGCAATAAACAGAAGCAGCTAGATCACAACTCAAAAGATATACGCTACTTCAATAACCTGAAACCTGCGTGCATACACTTCTGTGTTTGGACCAACCTGCATATACGTTGTTTTTATTCACTGAACCAACGTGTATACGCGCCTTCGCTTCACTAAACCTGCGTACATATCTATAAAGGATAATTCACTCTTTCAAATATTCAGACACTAATTAACCCAGATTATTAGATTTATAGATCAAGCATGCGCCACATATAACAGATCAAAATCATACAAAGATACTCTCATTCAAGCCTAAAGATTATGACCCATCAATAGAACTTATCATTCTCTTTGCGCTAAGGTTCCTCCTTCATTCAGATACAGATCTAGACCATAACCCCAATCACCAATATTTCAGATCTAGCACTTATTAGATATTCAATTAATTCAGATGATCCTTTGCCAAATGATCTCCTTCCTCTTTTATAGTCTTAGGCCTTTCACAATACCACCGTCCAAAACCATAATAAACAATACCATGGACCCAATACTTGGGATCAACACTTTTGACGAGATACCATGGTCCAAAACCATAGGTTCAAATACCAAGGAATAACTACCATGGACCAAAAGTAAGTTCTCCAACATATACACGCTTTTCCTTACGTGAAAGTGCATGTATACGCATACGCGCCTTTGTAACGTCTAACCCGCTTATATACGCGCCTTCGTCTAGGTGAACCTGTGTATATATATTTTTCCTTCATTCAAAGAGCCTGTTCTGAGATCTGTCACCAAAGTGAGTTGGCATCAAGGACAACACCTATGCCATAGCTCTAAATCAATGCCACAATGCCAACAGTTGTTATGCTTGTTGTTGTTCTAGCTATTGATCATTATGATTTTCAGGCACCTTCAATTTTTTGTGATGTCATCAAGAACTGTGTATTCTCTGTTTTATTTTTCCTGTTTCTTTTCCTGCATCTAATCCTTATACAAAACATTTTCATTGAATATGACATCTCTACTCCTAATGATTTTGTTTTTTTCATAATCGTAAAAGTGATAACAAAAATAATTAACACCATATCCAATAAAGGTACATTTCTTTGATTTTTCCACAAGCTTTGTTCTATTTTCTTTATTAATGTGGAGAAAGGCTTCACAACCAAAAGTCTTTAAAAATGAGTAGTTTACCTTTTTACCTATTCGTGCCTCCTCCAGAATACCACCATCCAAGTAACTTGAAGACCCTCTGTTTATTGGATAAACAATAGTATCTACAACATTTGCACAAAATTCTAAAGGCAATCCCGCATGCAATATCATGCACCTTGCATGCTCCATGATTGTCTTATTCATCCTTTCTGACACACCCTTTTCTTGTGGTGTTCCTAGAACTATCTTCTCTTTACGAATTCCACTCTCTCAACAGTACCTATCAAACTCTTTGCTACAATATTCACCTCCATTATCTAATCCGAGACACTTCAACCTTTTTCTTGTCTCATTTTCAACGAAAGCTTTCCATTTCTTGAAAGTCTCAAATACATTAGATTTATTTTGAATACAATAAATCCATGTTTTTCTAGTTGCACCATCAATAAAAGTAACATAATAACGAGAGCCACCAAGAGATGATACCTAAGTAGGTCCCCTTACATCTGTATGCACAAGCTCTAATTTTTCGCTCTTCATTTATTTCCCAACTCTAAAGAATCTGACTCTCTTTTGTTTTCCATAAACACAATTCTCACAGAATTTTCAAATCAACATGCTTCAAACCTGGAAACAAATTTCTGGAGTGAAGAATCTACATCCCCTTCTCACTCATGTTCCCAAGCCTATGATGCCACAATGTCGTATCTTCTCCTGTAGAGGTTAAAGCATTAACAAAATTAGAAATACCATTTCATAAATACAATGTACCAACCTTTTCTCCTTTTTCTATTACCAAGGCTCCCTTAGTGACCTTCTAGGTTTTATCTATAAAAGTAGTTACACAACCTTCACCTCCCAACTTCCCTATTGAAATTAGATTTTTGTTCAGATCTGGAACATGCCTTACCTCCTTCAATACCAGTCAATTTCCATTCTGATTTTTTATAAAAATTGTACCCATTCCAATGATTTTATAGGGTTTATCATCACCCAATCGAACCTGTCCAAAATATCCTTGAACATAATGATGGAAATCTTTCCTATCAAGTGTGGCATGGAATGAGGCCCCTGAATCTACCACCCATACATCAATAATATTTTTTAGTGAAAGAATCAAAGCATCTTGCAACGCATCATCCGTCACATTCACTTCATGATTGTTTTCTTGTTGCGTGTCTCCTTCTTTTCCTTTCTGAGACTTGCAGTCTTTCTTTAGGTGTCATTTCTTCTCGCATTTCCAGCACACTATCCCTGATCTGGACTTGGATCTGACTTTCTTTAACTTACTGCAATATCTTGGGCTCTTTCCTCTTTCCATTTTTCTTCCCCTAGTCTCTGCAGTGAAAGCATTACCTGATCTCTCACCGGAGCTTTTCTGTTGCATTTCCTCAATAAGGATTGCACCAACAACATCATCAAACTTTAAAGTACTAGATCCAAAAATAGAGTTACTAATGGCCATAACTAAACCATTCCAACTTTCTGCCAATGAGCACAAAAATAACAGAGCCCTAACTTCATCATCAAAAGTTACCCCTACAGAACTTAATTGACTGGTAACTGTATTAAATTCATTTAAATGATCAGCAACAGATCACCTTTTGACATTTTCATATTAAATAAACTCTTCATAAGAAATACCTTATTTAAGGCTGAGGGTATTTCATATAGTTTGGCCAATGACGACATTAAACCCTCCATTGTTGTTTCCTTTGAAATATTAAAGGCTACCAAATCCATTGGACACAACTGTATTGTTCCAAGTGCCTTTCTGTCGAGAATATCCCATTCTTTGGTTGTCATACTTGTCAGCTTCTTTGTCTTTCCTCTCAATGGTAGGTACAGATCTTTTTGATACAGATAGTATTTGTTTTGCATCTTCCATAGCTAGTAGTTTTGGTCATTAAATTTTTCGACCCTAAACCTAGCATCTTCTGCCATTGCTCCCACTCAAACCAGGAACCCTTCTCTCATGCGAGTTTATCACCCAAATAGACATTCGACTCTGATATCAGTTGTTAGAAGAATTATATATTATAGACCAATGGAACACATAAAATATATTGCAGAAATATAAACACAAAAAACACATAAAACAAAAGAGACACAGATATACATGGTTCACCCAATTTGGGCTACATCCATAGAGAAACAGCCAGTCCTTCCTTTTATATTATCCATCAAAATGAAGAGATACAATCTACAGCGTATCCATTGTAATTCCCTCTTCGCTCTCACACAATCTCCTTTCTCTTCTTCCCTTAGAATACAGATCTAGATATACATAATACAATTCCCTCATATATAGCGAGGGGTTGCCTTATATGGCAAAAAAACCTAAATTAAACATAACTTCTGCCATGAGATCTCTGCCTAATGAACGCCCTAGATTGATTACGAAATTACAAAATTTTACAAGGCAATTTTACATCAATTTTCACCTTCGGGGGCTCTGCCCCCCTGGACCCCCTTGCAGCATACATTTTACAGGCGGTGTTGCTCCCACATTACGAATTGGGGTCCATTGTGGGGATACCTCTAAATACAGAAGATAATTAGGCTCCACACCCAACACTAGGAAGGAGAAGCTCACGTTCGTCATGGCGATGAATCCAATGTGGTTTAATCTTCTAATGAGTCCAACAGAGGGGTAACTCGGTATGTTTTTCATGTTTATATAGTTTGAAAAAAAACACGAAAAAAAAAAACTCCACATGGTCCCTTTTTGTACATTTGTGTCTCTTGAGTCCGAAAAGGTAGAGAACAATACTTGAGAGAACCACTTGACCATTTCAGTTAAGGAGTACCTTTTTCGTAAATAGATCATCCCAGCCCGAGAAAGGGGTAAACATATACTAGGTGAATGACGTTTTGCATCCTTTAACGAGTTCAAAACGACAAGATCTCGACAATATTTTCGTGTTTAAAGAGTCGAAAAAGAACTTGAAAGCGGACCCCACATTTTTATTCTCTTTCACAAGTCAAAAAGGGAGAAATACTCAGCAACCTTTTCATTTGATTTTTACAAGTCGATAAAAGATCTCAAACCTGACTCTAGTACCATCATCGACAACCTGTCACCTGTCACTCCACAAAAGGTAAATGTATTATCCAGCTTCTGAGGAAAAATTGGTCAAAAATACTTTAAAAACCCCAATATTTCATGAGAAATGAATAAAAGGAGGAAAAAGTAATTATTTTTAACCATTTACCATTTTACGTTTGTGGGAAGAGCTTTTTACCCACTTGTGTCGTATTTTTTTTGGAGCATATTGTGGGAGATATGGGAGGCCATTCATCGAGCCCTTAGTTGCAGGTAAGAGCCAAGACCTTCAGCTCCATTTTCATGCTTATTTTACTTGTTTTAAACAATTTTTTGGATTTTTTAAGGAGGTTTTGTCAAAAAAATTCCGCCCCCAGTCGACGCGATTTTTGGGCAAGAAATCACGTCAATCGAGGGTTATGAAGACTGTCAAGTGCGCCGTTGGTGCTACTATTTTTAAAATAGTCACGTTGGCACCATGAACAATATTTTCTCATGGTTTTTCCTAATTTGTCCAATTAAATCAAAATTTTTCTGACCAAGGATGTTTATTGACTTGATTATATGGTTTTTGCAGGGAAAAAATCATGAAAATGGTGGATTGGAAGGAACGTGAGCATGAGGATATTGACACTCAAGCAATGGCTAACCCAAATTTCTTGAATTCTTTGAGTAAATGTGGGCTCCTCAAATTCTTCGTTACACCAGGTCTACGGGCTCAACCCGAATTTCAACAGTATCTTATCAGTCTCTTAGATGGAAACTTCAGACATTTATTTCATCACAAGACTATCCCGAAGAGGGGAGAAAGACAATCTATATGGGTCAAGGCCTATTGGGGCAAGTGTGACCATGCTACTTGTAGAACACTGCCCATAAGCACTCAAATCAAAAAGTGGCAAGATCGAGATCATGACTGTTTGAGATCTTGTGCTGAGAGTCTTACTGTTAACCATAAAAAAAGTCGTTGGGGCCCAAGCATAGCATCAGACCAACAAGTCAAAGTTTCAGTATGCTATCGACTGCATGGTTCTCACTATCTTCAATTGGGCAGAAGCTATGAAGGTCAACATGAAGTGCCAACAATCAAAAGCTAAGGCGGGAAACCTGAAGCAATTTTGCTATGGGTCTATTCTAGTGGCCTTCTTCCTGGAGAGATTCCATTGTTTCACTACCAGCTGGATGAGGTGGAACCAACATTTCCACGAGACCCACGGATGGTCTGTTGGAGCTCGTTGGTGCCCAGGATTACCAGGGGCCAACAAATGTCCTATAAGCCCACCTCTTCTCGTGGCTATGATGGCAACTGATCATAGTGGAGGATTGGCATTACAATGGTACTGACTTCTGTGGTGATCTGGATATGCTGCTCCTAGAGGGGAAGGATTATGATGATGGAGGTAAAAAACAAACCATTTTAATTTTTTATTTTCATTATTTTTGAGATATATGTGTTCATGACATTTTGATTTTATGAATGCATATGTTGGACTAGAATGCCCTACCGGGATGTCCCCGATTGCCAGGTGCATTTCTCAACAGTTTGATGTCACTCCTTATCAGGAAGGAAGCAACAATCATGAGGAGATCACTCGAAACCTTGAGGGATTGACCCATGGTATCCTAGAGTATGCCCAAATGGGTGATGTCCCACACCAATATCGGAGGCATACGATGGGCGCATCAGATCAGATTCATTGATTGTTGACTCATGTAGTGCAAGAAGTTACATGCCACCATGAGCATCATTAATGCATAGGTACATTATTCCACATTTTTTAGGCCTGCGAGCCACGGATGTATAAGGCCTACGAGCCATGAATGTATTTGAACACACATATTATTTTTTGGGGTTTTGATGTATGACAAACATTGTCGACATATATATATATATATATATATATATATATATATATATATATATATATATATATTATACTTCCTTTCTTACTATAATACAAATGTTTTGTGTTTTGAGTTTCTACATGTTTCAAAAATGTCTATCCAACACATAATTAGCTAATGCATCTGTTAATGTATTCATGTGTCTAGTAATATGATGATATGTAATGTAATCAAAATTTCTTTCTAGTAGACTAATACGTAGATACATTCTCAATATTTGAGGGTTTACCACAGAATATTGTGTTGGGTCCCTATAATACTAGTGATTACCCCATTACTATTGTAGTTATACCCCTTATTTATATTGATGTATCCATGTAGTGCCCATATTGTTACTATTGTGCCACATAGAAGCCCACTATTGTTATTGTTGTGCCCTACAATATTATTGTTATGTAGGCTTTGATTGTATTGGGACCACTTAGACTCCTATATATAGAAAGGAGGTATTTTCATTTGTATCATCCAAGAATTGTTCATTTATGTAATGTAAAGGAGGTTGCCCCCTCGAAGAGGCTGAATTCTAAGTCGTGGATCTCTCTTTTCTATCTTTTTGTGAGCTGGTTTCATAACATTTGGTATCAGAGCTTTGGATTCTAGGGTTTCGCTGCTCCAAACAGGTCATCGTGGAATTTTCGCTATAACTTTTTTTCTGTAACGTTTCAGAAGTCGCAAAAAAAAACCCATTTGAGAAGAATTGGCACTGAACCTTGGGTCTGAATTTCAGAACTTTTCTCGAGATATTTTCAGAGATATGATCTGAGGAAGTTGGTCTTTTTGCAGACTCCTGAATTACATTCAAAACAGGTGACCTGGGGAAAATCGTCATAACTCTCTCTTTGAGGATCGGATTGAAATTTCATAAAAAGGTACATAAAGAGGACAGACTGTAGTTTTTTGTGGGTGAGTTTCAGATTCAAAGGTTGAAACAGTGACTCGTGGCACGTCGTACAAGTTCGCTCTACTGAACCAGTCTAAAAGCAAGTCACTGTGGGAGATTTCACATAACTCTTCCTTGGAGAATCCAATTTGGCTCAGACTTGTGGCATTGGAAAGAGGACGCAGAAGGCTACTACAGATAGCAATTTTAGAACTCGATGATCCGAAATCACAGAGATACATCAGATTCAATATCAGGCTTCTATAAAGTGAAAAAAGGTGTGTAGTTTTTTTTTAAATTTTTGTGTAAGCTTGGTTTAACGGAATTCAAAGGGCATAGTAAAGCATTATTATTGGTAACCGATGCCCCGAGGAAAGAAAATGCAAACACCTAGTAAGGAACCTGAAAGCTCTAGCATGACTCATGAAGAAGAGGAAGAAATGCTACATGATATATCAAAATTACAAGAACAAGTGCAACAAATGTCACGCTCACAAAAGCTAACAGAAGCTAAGATAAGTGGCGTGGAATCTAAGATAAATGGCGTGGAATCTAAGGTAAATGGTGTGGAATCTAAGATAAAGGGCATGGAAGCTAAGATGGATGGCATGGAAGCTAAGATGGATGGCATGGAAGCTAAGATTGACGCTAAATTTGATGGCATGGATGATAAGATGGATGAATTGAAGAAGTTGCTACAAGAAAGGGTCACTAATGGTGAAAAGGTAGTAAAGGAAACTCATGATGAGAATAAAAGAAATGTTAATCATGATTCCATAGACTCTAATGTTGGATCGAAGACTCACCATGTTCCAAAAATCGATGTGAGGAAGTTTGATGGCAAGGATCCCGCCACATGGATATTACAGATGGAGCAATTCTTCGATCTCAATAATGTGCAAAACACACAAAAGGTACGTATGGCAACTTTATATTTGGAACCAAATCAGTTTGTATGGTATCAATGGCTTTGTTCTCGTAAACAATTTATCACTTGGGCAATTTTTACGGAAGAATTGATAGCACATTATGAGGATACAAAAAGCAACACTTTTTTTAGCCAATTGATGAATCTCAAACAAAAGGGTTCAATAATGGAGCACATTGAGGAGTTCCAAAAATTGAACATAAGGATAAAAGATATTCCAGAGGAGCATAGGATTGATGTGTTCATAGGGTCTTTAAAGGATAATATCCAACACGATGTGCGCCTTTGGGAACCTGATTCATTAGAGAAGGCATTCAGGTTAGCAAGAAAAATGGAAAGCAAAATTATGGCAACTAGGAAGCATACCATTCACAACTATAAAGATGGAAGTGTTGTTGCCCATAGTCTTCCACAACCTACAAGGTTGACACCGCAACAATTGGAAGAAAAAAGAGCAAAAGGGCTTTGTTACAATTGTGATAGCAAATACACAAAAGGTCATAAGTGTGCTGAGAAGAAATTATTCTACATAGATTGTGAAGAGGAAGAAGAAAAGGAGCAAGAAAGGTCAAAAGAAGAGGATATATTCCAGGAACAAAGCCTATATGAAGAACAAATAAATCCGACCATATCTTGTAATGCATTGGCGGGAATTACCACTCCTCAAACCATCAAGATAGAAGGACAAATCAAGAAGAAAAAGGTGATAGTGTTGATTGATTCAGGAAGCACCCACAATTTTATTCATTGTAGGGTAGCAAAAGAATTGAATTGCTTCCTATATCCAGCACCAGAGTGTCAAGTGATGATTGCAAATGGAGGAACAATAAATTGCTCTGGAAAGTGCCATAATATCAAGCTATCCATGGGAGAATATGTATTGACTAGCCCAATGCTTTCCATTCCAATGGGAGGTGTTGATGTTGTACTAGGAGTCCAATGGCTACAATCCTTGGGTACAATAGCTTTTAATTTTCAAGAACTTTTCATGAAATTTTCTGTGGAAGGAAAGGAAGTTGAATTAAGGGGTATTGCAGGGAAACCAGGAAAGATAATCAGCTCTAATGGTATGACAAAGCTTCTAAAAAAGGAGCAAAGGGGTGTAATTGCACAATTATGTTCGCTAGATGTTTCCACATTAGAATCATCTATTTCTCCAGATCTCCAAAAAGTCCTGGACAATCATTCCAAGGTATTTGAGACTCCCAAAGGTCTCCCACCTATGCGTGATCATGATCATGCTATTCATCTGATTCCAGGAAGTGTTCCTCCAAACATCAGGCCGTACAGATATCCCTATGTCCAAAAAAGTGAAATTGAACGTATGGTTGCAGAAATGCTAGAGGCTGGTATAATTCAACCGAGTCAAAGTTCTTTCTCTGCTCCAGTAGTATTGGTGCACAAGAAGGATGGATCATGGCGCATGTGTCCGGATTATAGGGAGCTCAACAAGCTCACTATTAAAGATAAGTTCCCCATTCCTGTCATTGATGAATTACTAGATGAATTGCATGGATCAATTTACTTCACCAAGTTGGATCTTCGTTCAGGATATCATCAAATCAGAATGAAGATTGAAAACATTCCGAAAACGGCATTTAGAACTCATGAGGGTCATTATGAATTTTTGGTCATGCCTTTTGGCCTTACCAATGCACCTTCAACATTTCAAGGTTTGATGAATTCAATTTTCAAACCATTCCTTAGAAAATTTGTGTTAGTATTTTTTGATGATATACTTATCTACAGCAAGTCTTGGAAGGATCATGTTGAACATGTCGACAGGGTGCTACAACTATTGGAAGAGAAACAATTATATGCCAAAAGATCCAAATGTTTCTTTGGAGTCCAGGAGGTGGAATATTTGGGTCATATTGTATCTCATGAAGGAGTTAAGGTAGACCCTACCAAAATTAAAGCCATTAAGGAATGGAAAATCCCCACATCCATAAAGCATTTGCGCGGATTTCTTGGGTTGACAGGGTATTATCGCAAGTTTGTTAAGAATTATGGGAGAATAGCAGCACCTATAACAACATTATTGAAGAAAGATGCATTTTCATGGACTCCGGAAGCAACAAAGGCCTTTGAACATCTTAAAGAGGCAATGTGCCAAGCACCGGTCTTAGCTACACCAGACTTCACAAAAACCTTTACTGTGGAATGTGATGCTTCAGGAAATGGAATTGGTGCTGTTCTAATGCAAGATGAAAGACCCATTGCCTTTGAAAGTCGTCCAATCAAGGGAAAGTTTCTAAGAAAAGCTATTTATGAGAAGGAAATGTTGGCAATACTCCATGCACTTAAGAAATGGCGACCCTACCTAATGGGAAGACACTTCAAGGTAAAAATAGATCATGATAGCCTTAAATACTTTTTAGAACAAAGATTATCCTCTGAAGAGCAACAAAAGTGGGTCACAAAGATGTTGGGTTATGACTTTGAAATCATCTACAAAAATGGGAAGCAAAATGTGGTGGCAGATGCACTCTCAAGGAAGGATGAGGATGTGGAAGCATTGTTGTGCGCTATTTCTATCATCCAACCAGATTGGATAAATGAAGCAAGGGAGGAATGGAAGAATGACGAAGAAGTATGGGCACTTATTCGAAAGCTACAACAAGATTCCAGTACGTCTGATACATTTAGCTGGAAAAATGATTCGTTATGGTACAAAGATCGCTTATACCTCTGTAAGAATTCCCAGCTAAAACAAAAGATTCTTATGGAATTACACACTTCTCCCTTAGGAGGGCACTCAGGATTTTTAAAAACTTACCACAGGGTGAAGAAGGAATTTTTTTGGGATGGCCTTAAATCAGATATTCATAAGTTTGTGGCAGAATGTTTGGTTTGCCAGCAAAATAAAGTGGAAACAATTAAGACACCGGGTCTATTACAACCTTTACCCATTCCAAGCCAACGTTGGGAGGAGGTATCAATGGATTTTATCACAGGTTTACCCAAGTCTGAGGGAAAGAGTGTCATCATGGTGTTAGTTGACAGACTTACCAAGTATGCACACTTTTGTGCATTATCACATCCATTTAAAGCCAGTACAGTTTCTACTGCATTTATGGAAACAATTCAAAAGCTACATGGAAACCCAAAGATTATTGTAAGTGACAGAGATCCCATTTTCACTGGAAATTTTTGGACAGAATTATTTTCTTGTCTTGGTACTCAGTTAGCTCATAGCTCATCTTATCATCCTCAATCTGATGGGCAAACTGAGATAGTAAACAAGCTGTGAATCAAGGTTGACAACTAATTCTTGGATGCCAAGAGCGATAGCTCTGACAAAATTTCGATAACTGCATTATACTCATCGATGTTATTAGTTGTTAGACCTAGAAAAATACCTTGAATATCAATCAACTCACCATGGGGGTCATAAATGGTCCATTTTGCGGATGATAGATTCTGGGTACTATGGTAAGCACCATCAGTGAAACCGATGTGAGGAGACACCAACATTTGCAAAGTAGGCAGAAACATAATAAGCAGGAAAGGTGCCTGTAAAATAAAACAGCAAACCACATTGTACAAAAATGAATAACACACTATTATACAAAAGTAGCCATGCTAGATGACTTAAGCATAGTACTTTTTCAAATAAAGCCCATTACAGGGCTTGTCTAATGGATTTCTCTCATAATCAATAAGCTCATAGGCCCCTTTCTGTAACACAAGTTTAACAATGTAGGGTCCATGCCACATGGGTTTGAACTTTCCTACCCCTAGCTTATCATTAGCCTGATCATATAAAAGAACCAAATCACCCTCAGAAAAAGCTCGAGGAGAGACAGACTGATCAAAAGGGGATTGGACCTACTTTTTTTGTGCTTCGATGACCAAAGAACCAAGACGGTGAGTCTCATCTAGTCATTCTAGGTACAAGAAGCACTCTTCTTGAGGTGAGGTCTCACGAAGAAGTTCAACATCTAGCTTGAGGCATGGAATCTCACACTCAATCGGTAAAGTTATTTCCAGACCATAGACTAGTTGGAACGATGTGAATCTAGTTGTGTCCTTGGTCGAGGTTCGGTAAGCCCATAGAGCTGAAAAGAGCATGAGATGCCAATTTGACTTGTGCATCCCAATGGTGTGTTGAAGCATCATAACCAAGACTTTTTTCAAAACTTCAACTTGGTCATTGGTGTGAGGGTAATATGGGGATGAGACATCATGGCACAAAACCAACGTAAAAGTCAGCTCAGCCATCATGTAATCTCAAAAATGGGAGCCATGGTCGGTGACAATGGCCTAAGGCACTCCAAAATTGGAAATAATGTTATTGAATAGAAATTGAGCCACCATTTTACCATCCACAGAGTATGTAGGAATCGCTTCGGCCCATTTGGTGAAATAGTCCACAACAATGATAATATACCCATGCCCCCTGGCTGAACGATGGTTATAGGTCATATGGTCGATGCCCCATTTGGCAAAAGGACAAATGGTAATAACGGGTGTAGGTGAGCGGTGGGGTGCACATCTTTTACTGATAAATTGGCACTCATGACACTTGCAAACAGCAAGGATGCAATCCTTGAAGATAGAGGGCCAAAAATAACCAGTGCGAAGCATTTTTTGAGCATTAGCAAATCCAGACAAGTGACCACCACATGCGCAAGAAAGGTAGTCATTCAAGACTCTCTCAGCCTCCTCGAGAGTGAGACAGTGACGAAGAATTGAATCCACATCAATGCAGTATAAAGTATCTCCAATGATATGGTAAGGTTGATATTGGTGCCGAATGCATCGGTGATCATCCTTGGTCATTGCAAACCGGAAAGTGGATATCTGGAGATATACAATGATACCACCATACCAAGGGTCAAGAGTGCTAATTATGAAAAGAGTCTTGTCTAGGAGCTGCTCATCGACACCAGTAGGAAGAAAAGCGAAGGGAAGGGATAAAATCAACTTAGAGAAGACCAGTGATTTCTTAGATTTGGCAGTAGTGATTACCAAATCGAATTCTTGGAGGATAAAAATCTACTTTGAATACTTTCCCCCTAGCAACTGATGAGTTAGGATGTAGGACACAGGCTTGCACTCTGAAATCATAGTGGTGGTGCAAAGTAGAATATAATGCCGAAAGCACTAAATGGTTTGTACGGCAGCCAAAGCCAACTTCTTGACATGAGCATAAAGCACTTTGGTGTCGAGGAGGTTACAACTAAGGTAATAAATAACATGTTTATTGCTTTCGTCATCATCCTGTACCAGCACCATAGTGATGGTACTAGAGGATGCAGCTAGATAAAGGAAGTAGTTGCGATGATAGTTTGGGGGGTGAAACAAAGGAGCATTAATGAGGATAGCCTTTAGGTCATCGAAAGACTCTTGGGCAGCCTCATCCCACACAAATGGGGTTGCTTGCTTGAGCAGCCGGGTGAACCCTGAAGCTAGCGCAACATAGTTTGGTATGAAATGATGGAGGAAATTTTCTTCTCCCTACAGACTCTTCAATTGATGCAATGAAGATGGAGGGGGTAAATTAACTATGGCGTTGACTTTAATAGGATCAATGAAAATTCCTTCTTTCAAAACGATAAAGCCGAGGAGTTGTCCAGATTCAATGTAGAAGACACATTTATGCGGATTCAGCGGAATGTTGTAGTGTCTACAGTGAAGAATTTTTTTTCAGAGATGATCAGGGTGATCATGGAATTTACGAAAATGAGCAAGGAGATCATCCAAGTAAGGGTGAAATATGTTTCGAATGTCATGGAACACATAAGAGATCTCTCTCTAAAATGTGGCCCCAAAATTCTTAAGGCCAAAAGGGAGCTTTTTATACACGAAGGTCCCCCACGAATAGATAAAGGTTGTCTTATCTTGATCAGTCGTCGCAATGTTTATCTACTTGTAACTAGAAAAACTATCCATAAAGGAAATAAATTCACTCCCTGCACATTCATCAATGATCTGGTGAATAAAGGGAGTGGGGTAATTATCCTTAGGACAGGCATGATTGAGATCACGGTAATCAATAAAACGTGAATAGTGCCTTGTTTTTTTGTCACCGGTATGATATTTGACACCCAATCTGTAATAGTTATTGGATAAATAAATCTATCTTTCAGAAGTTTTTCAAATTCACCCTTAATGGTGGCTGCTTTTCTAGGGTGCACTGGATGAAGCTGTTGGCAAGTGGGCTTTGCATGAGGATATGTTGGAATCTCATGAATGACTATACTTGGGTCAATGCCACACATTTATTCATATGACCATGCAAAAATATCTTGGAACTCTTGGAACAGATGAGTATAGAGATGAATCTCTTCTGGAGAACAAGTTACCCCGATATGGAAATTTTGAACGACACCAGGCTTGACAGAAATATCAATTGGCATCGTTTGGGTAATGTTACCCATGTTCCCTTCCGACCAATCTTCATGAGTCATGATTTGTGTTTGAAGTGGTAGGTATGGGAACTGAGAAGATAATTCCTCAAGACAAGTAGACATGACCGTCGGGCTAGGAAAGAATGAGGAACGATGATGAGTGTCGTTCCAAGGTACTTCCTCCAGATACATTACTTCCATGATACTCTCGTTAGAAAGAAAAGTCTTGACTAAGGGATCGGGGGATTCCGAAGAACAAAGCCATGGGGATTGAGAATATGCATCGAGAGATGTTCTCGAAACAAGATGATGTGAGGATACCAAAGGCGAAGTTGAAACAATTTCCACATAATCAATTTCGGTGGGACTTAATAGCATAACCTCACCCCATGTATCAACAAAATCTGACAAAGGAATGACCCAAGGATCAGACTTGACCAAAATCATGTTGATAGAGGCAACATGAGGACGTGGGTGTGGAAAAATTCCCATCAAGGAAAGATATTTAAAGAGTCCTGCCCCCACACTCTCATAAGGAGCACCATTGTGCTTGACATACAAAACATTGCCATCCGAGGAGGAAGAGGCAAAGAAGGACAGTTGGTCGACTGTAACTATCTTCCCTTAATGGGGAAAGTGAATCACATGGAAAAGGTAGGAGGTGACAGCATGCATGGCATGGATCCACCTCCATCCGAGTAGAAGATTGTAGTTAAGATTAGCATCAACGATCTCTACTTTGACATGTACTGTCTTTCCCTCCAAAGTAATGGCAAGGTTGGGAAGGACATCAAATGGTCGTGAATCACATCCATCAAAAGCTTCCATAGTGTTAGGGGGAAGGTTCAGAGTAGGAGAACCAATTGCCTTCCAACAAGTGACAGACATGATGCAAGTAGAAGAACCTTCATCGATGATGGTCTTATGAATGGTTTTCTCATTTATGATCACCTGATTGAGAAAGGCAATCTAATGAGGTAAACACGGAATGTGGTTTTCCAGGTCAAAATAGATGAGATTAGAGTCAGCTAGATCAATACCCCCAATAGCCGACAGTAATGATTTCCACTAAGAAGGAGAGATTTGAAGGACCTCTAGAGCAGACATAGCTAATGGTACCTGAGCCAAATCTTCAACAATGTTATAATGTTGAGTGGCTTGCGCGTTGGGATTGTACGAGGACTTTCATAACACACCTCGAGAAGGTGGTTGAATGGTGGAATCAGGATTAGGTCACTCTATATGGAGAGGACCAGAAGTGGACAGGGAAGAAAAATAAGGGATACCTTCTTTCTCTTTCCCTGCTGTCGAGGTAGGAGTTGGATAATCTTTTAACCTAGTAGCCACGTTAATTGGCACACTCATCATGAACACTTGTGAACCTAAGGAAGCGGATGACTGAGGCTAGTCTACCATTTGAGTCTGTTTAGACAAAAAGGGCTCTTTCAGGATAGCGGGGGTCCCTTTGAGCAAACAACTAAATTCAAACCATATGGGACAATCCTTAGTATAGCGTTCCTCCTCATAGATGAGGCATGGATATTTGGGCTTCCGTTGGGAAGCATCACCAAAAGATGACTTAATATGACCCCTTGGATATACCCTTGCCTTTACCTTTCTTCTTACCTTTAGAGGATTTATCCACTGTGGTAGACTAGATAGCATGAACCTCCAAGGTCTTACCAAGGCTGGATGAATTGTGAGAGGAATCATTGGGAGCACTGTAGGAGACTGACTTATGTTTGGAAGAAGATTTTGTAGGGGTCTAAGTCACTGAACCAATTACTCCATCAACAAGAGGTGTAGCCGGAAACATAGATTTTGTCAGATTAGATGATGGCCTCAGGGCATTGGGTAAAACATCATATAACGTGCTGAATTGTGAATAGATGAGGTCTAGATACTAGACACGCGTGATGGCTTGTTCCTCAGTGATGCATCCACCCATAGAAATGTCCTCATCAATTTTGTTGACAAAGGATTTGGTGAACCACTCAGTCAACAACTGATCAGGAATATCAAACTTAATCAGACGGTGCCTACATCTCCATTCATGGATGTGATTAGAGATGTGGTTTGCAGTGTATTTCCTGAATGATGTTAGCAGATGGGTGCCAGGTTCATAGTGAACCGGGACTTGGAAATGTGTGAGAAAGGCCATGGCGAGAGTGTTAAAGTCATGATAGGCATTTCGAGGTAACTCGATATACCATTTGGCTGCAAAACCTGTAAGAGTTCATTGGAAAAGTCAAAGATGAATGGAATCATCAACGTAGGAAATCAAGGAGCACCAGAGGTGATATGTCATCACATGGGCTTGTGGATCGTCTTTCACTTTTCCTTAAAACTTCGGACAATCGCTCAGAATCTTGGATGGAACTGGAGGCCATTATGATGAGTGAAGAATCAAGTCATGAGTCTAGAAACATCTAGAAATTCTAGTGTAGCCAAGAATGGAAATTGGGTATTGAAAGGCATTTAAGGTCGATAAGGGGGCCCAACTAGTGGGGCCCATCCATGTTGGTAAGGATTTTGTCCCCATAGTGGAGGATTTTGTCCATACGACATTTGAATTTTCCCCCACTGTAGGTTACCTTGACCATAGGGAGGATTCTGGCCTTGAAAGCCTTGAAACTATCCGGCCATAGGCTATTGAGCCTACTCACCTTGGACATATGGATTTTTCACCTGATGTCCTTGAGCAGAAGGGATTTTGACCTCCTACCCTTGGACGAAAGGGTTTTGGACCTGCTACCCTTGGACATAAGGATTTTCCACTTGATGCCCTTGGACATAAGGATTTTGGACTTGGTTTCCTTGGACAAAAGGAGGTTGAACCTGTTTCCCTTGGACATAAGGATTTTGTGCCTCTTGTTGCACGACTCAACCCTGGCCTTGCCCTTGCAAGGATTAACCATATTGATATGAGTATAAGGGTTGCTGCTACCTCGTTGACCTTGTTGCTGCAAGGGTTGACCTTGCGACTGTAATGGCTATCCCTACGGCTGTAGAGGTTGACCTTGCGAAGGCATAGGCTGGGAGGATTGCGGTGCATACTGCACTTGCGGCTACATGGTTTGCTGCAAATATTGCAAGGGTTGCCCCTATGGTTGTTACAGTTGTCATTACTGCGACATCATCTGGCCTTGTTGCTGCATGGATGGCCCTTGTTGCAATGAAGCTTGCCCTTGCTATTGCAATAGCTATCCTTGTTGCAAAGGTACTTGAACAGTTCCCGAAATGACACCTTGAAAGTTCCCGAACTATATCTGGCCATGCCCACCAGACATGATGGACGAAGGAAGCTAGACATAACGTCTAGGCTGAGGGATGTATTGTGGATTAACCATCGCTTGTGAATCATATGGAACATAAGGAGGTTGATACTAAACCTGAGCCATATTAGGCTGCTGGTACTGAATTTGACTTCACCCAGATGGACCAACGGGGTTCGGTTGTTGGTACTAGACATTGCTTGATCCAGCAAGACCAACAGGGTTTAGAATGTCACCTAAAGAGGGCTGGTTCATTCCAACCATGTGAGGTTGTGAACCACTCACATTGGTTGTACCCGACATCATATACACATTTGTACTTTGCCCCACAGGCAGTGGCACAGCCTATCCACTCACTGGAGGGATCGAAGAACTGATAGAGACATGACTTGAGATCATCAGTTGTACCGAACAGGTTACTTAGACTGATGAAACAAGAGGATTTGGAATGGTGGGTTGCACCAAGACTGAAGTAACTCCAGAAAGAACCATCTGTTGGGAGGTTGGGTTCTGAATTAATGGACTTGAAGTAGGCATAGCGCCAGATGCCCAAATAGGGTTGTGATATAGCGATGAGGCAGTAGAAGTGCCTGAAACCAAATAAGCTAAAGTCACATAATTACGTGGTAAATCAAGATGAACACTGGTCGGAATACTTCCTGTGTAAGGGAAACCTTCGTGACGGAAAGGATATTCCTTCTCCTTAACTGTGCGTAGAGTGGAAACCTCCAAGTGACCCGAAGAGGAGATTGGGATTTTGCCTTTGGATTCCATGGGTGAAAACAGGTGATGACGAACTATCGAAGATGTTTGAGGGGATAATTCCAAAGGAATACTTGAATAATCATATGGACTGTATGGATGTTGCAGTGATATCACAATAGGATCGAAAAAAGGATTCAGAGGATAAACAACAAGTCCAAGCTTAACTTCAGAAGTCGACGAAATCTCGGGAGTCTGGATAGGATTATCTGAAGATTCTAGGCCAATGTCATAAAGTGACCCAGTGTCTGAATAGGGAGGATGAAGTGAAAAAGGTTGAATACTTAGAAAAATTCCAAGCTCAACACTTTGGTCCTCAAGCAACTGTGGCAATTCAGGAAAAGGCTCCTCAAACAATCTTTCAGATAGAGGAGAGGAAGAGGAACTAGTCAAACCAATTGGTTCAGCCATGATGATTTTGCCTCAAATAGCCAAAAGAGAGATTGATTTCAAGGCTTTAAAATTTATTTAAAGGTATAATCATGATGTGGTCTAGAAAAATACTAATAGGGATGTTATATGATCTTGGGCAATAATTTTTTAAGATGAAAAAACAAACTGGTGCTCTTTCATGTTTTAAGAGTCAAGAAGGAAGCAAAGGTGACTCTATCACTTTTGGTTTGAAATGAGCTCGAAAGAACAAGTGCTCGGGTGATATTTTATATTTAGGGAGTCAAAAGTATCAAAATGACTACTTAGGATGATCTAGGAAAAAAGGATTACCAGGTAACCGTGAACTGCAGAATATCTCCCAGAAAACCGAGAAGTACGGGCAGGCAATCCCCGAATGTTGTGTTCAGTGTATCATGTTTACAAGGCGGCGAACTCAGCTTCCTATGGATAAAGGATTGCAACCTAGTAAGGTCTCCCTTTATATACACGATGGTACGGGGAACACGAGTCCATGCTAGCGTTGTCTAGTGCCTAAGTGAATGATGGCTACTAGGTTTAAAGATTCCAGAACACGTCTCTGGCCTAGACCTTCTAAATGTGATCATTACTTTTCAAATGTTCCTTAGGTTAATTGAATAAGTTTTAAATCTTATCTTGAAATTATTTCTCACTTTTCAAGCCTTATCGATGTGACTCGAAAAACACCTATATGCAGCTAAATGAGACAAGGCCCTTTCAATTCGATGAATTTCTTACACTAATGAGAGTAGAAAACACACTCAAATGCAACAAAACAAGTAATCGAAATCAAAATGACCTTTTCACTATTTCTCTTTTGAAAAGAAAATGATGAAAAAACTCTTTCCAATTCCTATCTTTCTTATCAAACGCACTTCAAGTAGTCCTTTCACTAGTGAAGAGAATTCATTTCTTTTCTAATGAAAATGAAAATGCAACTCTAGTCTTCAATTATGCTAACAAATGTAACATATTGATTCAGCAAACTAGAATTATGTATTTTTCAATGAAATGACAGAATGAATCTTTCACAAACACTTCACACTTCAATGAAACATTTCCAATACAATCAATCACAAGAAAATGCAAAGCACAAAAGAGAATTCCTTTCAAACTAGTGAAGCAAAAACTCAACCAATAACAAGATGAGCAATGTGATCTATGCTCGAAAAGAGATGCTCAAACAACAAACAAAACTTTTCAAACTTGTTAAATGGAAATCAGAGCAACAAAAGGACTAACAAACAAAATGCAAAGAAAAATTTTTACTATCTACTTCACTTGTTGAGTACACAAACAAGTGAGTCGATGACGACCTAGATGCCCTAGGGTTACGAACCATACAAGAACTCAAGAAACCAAGTGAAGAAAATGCAAATCAAACAAGCATACAAACCAAGCTAAAAGAGCTTTATAGTGAGGGAGAACACAGCCAAAACAAGCGGAGAGATAGAAATCAGAAGGGAAAGACACACTGGCTATGATCTAGGGTAAACCCTGATCTTCACCTACAGGAATCGGTGCAACTGCCTAACTGACAACAAGCACTAGAAGGGGGTCAGCGTGACTGTTTTTTAGAAACTCACGCTAATCGGCGTGGCTGTTGGAACAATAAATGCACTGACTGAGGATTCAAGGAAAAACATAAAAATTTTCAAAGGATAAAACCAGACTTGCCACTATAAATTTCAGGCTCATAGCAGTAAAGTAGGCAAAGCAGAGAACACTAAAGGTAAATGGTGATATTAGAAAAGTTCACACAAAACCATAAAATGACAATCAATCAAACAAAATGATTGTCTCCCCAGTGGAGTCCCCAATTTGTGGTGTAGGTAAATTCTCAGTGCAGACACAAACAATTCCTCTAGCTTGAGAGAGCGGGTCTAGCCACAAACAAACAATCTATGGAAAATCTCCTTAAGCTAGAATCAATTAAGATGTCCTACCTCTTAGAACGCTATTCCTCTTGGTGATGATCATGCCTCCTCACTCCATCTATCTTCTGCTCCTTCCTTCAAATACATGAAACAAGCAAACAAACAAAAACAACAAACACGATAGCATACAATATTGTATTCATCCTATTTAATAGGTCAAGGAACCTTAAGCCATAAATATGTAAAATAACACTTCATGTAGGAAATCAATCAATAGTTGCATTTATATAAATCAAAAAGAGATTACAACCAATGCCTTAACATTGCTGGTCTCCTCTGATGTATCCAGGTTCCCACACACCTACTAGCATCTCATGGATAGCCCCCAACAATGGAATTTTTAAGGCCTCTTCCCTCTAGTCTCAAACCAAAC
This sequence comes from Pinus tabuliformis, assembly GCA_031772625.1. Classification (NCBI taxonomy): domain Eukaryota; kingdom Viridiplantae; phylum Streptophyta; class Pinopsida; order Pinales; family Pinaceae; genus Pinus; species Pinus tabuliformis. The sequence goes on along the minus strand of CM062820.1, from coordinate 923,271,893 downwards.
CAAAACACACTATCCTCCCTCAAACATACACTAGAAAGCTACAAGTTATAGATGTCTTGTTGATCATTAAAACTCACTCCAAACCTAGTTTAGCTTGGGAAAAGAGAGGTTTATATAGCTTGGATGGATGGGGGATGGTTCCTCTCATCATGGGAGAAGGTCTTATCTCTTGAGTTTGTTCCATCCTAATAGGGGAAAGGAGCCCAAACTGACTTCCTCGGCTCCATCCAGCGCAACCATCTACCAGAATTCCATTACGAAGCTTCTAGAGTTGGAAGCTTCGAATCCATATTTAAAAAAATTTCCAAAAGAGGATCGGGTCAACTAGAAAAGGGCTCAGTCGCTCTGTATGGCGCTAGGGCTAGTTTTAATCTCTGCAAAGTGGCACGAGGAGGAAACTAGTTAGTAGCGCCGGTCTTGTGAACTGGGATAAAAGGAAGATTCTTGGGAAATGATACAAAGAGGAATTATTATGCTCATAAAAAGGGACATACTAGGAGTTTCTTCATGATGGGAAATCATCTCGAGTTCACTGTAGAGGTCCTCCATGATCATGGACAAGGAGAAGAGGGAAAGTGACAAAATATTGTGTAACACCCACCACCGATTTTCTTCCACCACACTTGTCATTGGTGATCACATCAAATATCTAATTTTAAGGTTTCGTTATGCTTTTTACTGAAAATGAACAGTTTTATGTTGTAATTCACTCATAGCTTCCACTCCAAACCATCTAGTTCCATCCTAAATTCTCACATATCTTCCCTAGATGTGGAAGAACATCCCTCACCATGTACTACCTCATTTTTCTAGCACACCATTCTCCTTGCACCTACAACTACAAACAATTTTTGCATCGATCGCTCCATTCACTAGGCCAAATAACGCTTGGCAACAAAAACGTCCTTCTGAAGCCAAAAGAAATCAACCTTTGGCTCTGATAACAAATGAAGAAATTTAACTGGAGATAAAAACACCTTTACCAAGAGAATTAATAAATGATATAAAGCAACAACAAGACACACATATATTAGAAAAGCAATATTACCTGGGGAAAGCCCCAACTGTAGGGGAAAACCCAACCCAATCAAATTTCATTACCTTTGGAAAAAATCCTGGCCAACCCGACCAAGTAAGTGTTTACCACTCACCTCCCTTGGCCTTACTTTACAATGAAGTCTTCCCAGTGTTTTATAGGTTCCACTACATGCAATACCATGGGGAGAAAACCATGGGTACAATATACCACGTGCCCAAAACCTCCACTATTAGAATTGGTCAACTTTGACTCTATTCCCGAGTTAGGTTTACCTAACATATCCATTTCCATGCTTGCTGCTATTACTGTTGCACTTCATCATTGTTTATTGTTTCCACTGCTCTTGTACTTCAACTCAACATTCTGTTGCACATTTACTTAGTCATTCTTCCCCACAACACACTCCTACACTTAGTCATATAATGATCTAATCTAAGCTTAGGCTCGTCATAGAGTCACTGTCATCCATCACACAATCATAAGCCATAAGTCACTATCATCCATAATAGTCAAACACCTCTGTCAAATATCAATGTAAAGGATACAATAAGCATGTACAAAGGACAATTTGTATCACTTTCAACTATGATAATCACAAAATCACTTCCACATAAGATCATTGTCATTGTCACAAATTCATTTCATCATGTAGTAGAACTCAATGCTCTCCTCAAACACTTTTGTCTTCTTTTTGTTGTAATACTCTCTTCTGATCATCAGGACAACTCCCTTTTGTGCTAGAAACATTAACTCATACATCACCACCATCAACGCTTTACAACACTATTGTAGTGATGCTTGAGGGTGCTTCAACCACTTCTCTATTTACTGATGCTTATCTATTTTATACCTTTGCTACAATGGTATGCCTGAGATGTCTATCACTGCCACTTACAACTTATTTCAATGAGTATATCAAGAGGGAGACATATCCCTCATATTAAAAGGCATTTAAGATATAACCTTTACCACTATTTAAGATTTCAACAATTTACTTCAAGAGATTACAACCAAACTTTACTTCTTGAATGAAATCATTGTCTAGGGCATAGAATTGTATTGGATCCTAGACCATGGGAGATCCTATCCATAATAAGTATCTCAGACCAAGAATCATGTGAAGTGATGCAAAATAATTTCTACCAACAAGGAATAAAATAGTGTCTCAAATATCAATTCTAAAACAATAATGAGTGCCCTGCAGATGCATAGGTTTTGCAAATATTTGATACCATCGAACTGTCCTCATATCTATATCAAGGTATAGGGCCAAAATACATGCCTTCAACTTAGGATAAACAACCTCATATTTGTTAGAGTCCAACTCTAACCCGTTTATTTATTTAATAATCCCACGGGGCCTAGTCATAGTCATAGTTAGTTAGTTGAGTCAATAAATCTCATGAGAAGTTATCCACATTAATAATAGTTGTAAGTGGTTGACCCACATTATAGAAAAGGGACCACAATTAGTTATAAACATGTCATAGTTAATAAATAAAGTGGTTAACCCATATTATGGAAGGACCACTAGTAGTTAGGGTTTTCGATGTCATAAAGCTATAAATAGTCTTAGAAAACAAGGGAATAATCATCGAGCCTTATTGTGATTGAGTTATGCTTTTTTAGAGGCTTCCCCCTTGAAAAGGCAAGTGAACATTGTATTTTGCTTCTAAATAATAAAATATCTTTGAAACTTGTCTCAATTCTTGTGATATTTCTATGTTTTTGGGCTATATTGTTTTGTATTGCTGGAATTCTAGTTTTCTCTCAAGTTAAGTGCATAACAAGTGGTATCATATAAATTTCCAGGCCCAGTTATATGTCTAATTTTCATGAATTTTTTTTATGCTAGAGATGTGTTCCAACATCTTTAAGCCATGAGATTTGTCATTCAACACATAAACCTGCGAATTTTGGGAAGCATGCACAAAAGAACTACAAGAGGTGGTCACGCTTGTTGGACTCTCTTGTAACCCCTGTGAGTACCCATTCGAGTAGTAGTGGATTAGATAGAACTACGCATGGACTGCAATTTCATGTACCCTTGGGTATATCAGAAGCCCTCCTAGGGTAACCCGAAACCTAATCTTATATAAGCCATTGGTCGTCTCGCTGCTATAGTACACTAAGAATAACAATAGGGGAGATTACTCGTATGTACAATAGGTAGTCAGGCAGTACAACTAAGTGTACAGTCGATCCTCCTTAGTTAGTGCCCTGAAATATTGGATCGAGTATTATTATTGGACCCTTGCATATATTGCGTTTTGTAGCACCTGACTCTCCTTTGAGACCATAGTTCCCTCTGCTATCTGAAGATCGACCCCTACCTTTTCATCAACATCAAATACAATAGTTAGGTTTGGCTATCGTTGTTTAGATAAGATCTAGCAGTTTGGTTTTTTTTGTCAATTTACAGATTATATTCAGTAGTTGGGGTTTTTCACAATGCAGATAAAACTCTTTGTGTAGTGATGGTTTCCACTACCATAATCCATATCAGATTTCCGCAACACATTCTGTAGTACCAAGACCTTGGGGTATCTGTTACTGCTATCTAGGACCATTTTTTGTGGGATATTTGACAGTATCGAGCATTCTTGAATTGTGCCACTGTTGCATTGATCAACTGGGAGTAAAAATCCTTTTGGAGTGGAAAAAAAACTCCTTTCGGAGTGAAAAAAAAAAAGAGAAGAAAAATAAGAATAAAAATGTTTTGGGCCATCACGGGATGCTTGCAAGAGACCTAGCCCATATGATTCAGGACAACGAGTTGGTCACACTAGTACCATTCACCTATAATCCCCAAATTTACATGGAGTCCCAAAATTTTCTCGACACTGCTTGAATTGACCCACATCACTAGACTCCTGATTCATACTACTCTAAAGAAAGATCAAAATTTTACTGGAGCTAGTGTATGTAAGGTACCATGTCTCAAGTTATGGTTGTAGAGAAGGCAATGGAGAGAGTCAAACTCCTTGAGAAAAAATTTGAGACCGTCTAGGCATCCCTTAACCAAATCACTAACGGATTGGATGACCTGAAGAGGTAGCATGAACCCATGAGGGAAGAACCTAGTGTTTATTCACACGTAGAAGGAGAATCAAATTATCACATTAATTTCCATGGAGGTCACCAATATTCAAGCCACCAAACACCCAATATAGAAATGTACAAATTTGATGGCTCTAATTCGTCAATATAGTTGATACTCCAACTATAGCAGATGGGCTAGTTATCTCACTCCATTCCCTAGCCAACATTTCTTCTCCCCGAGCTCTCAAAATTTGAGGTTTTCTTAAATGTCGGCTAGTAGTGGTGTTGATTAACAATGGAAACACACATAATTTTTTCCATAAGAGAGTATTAGAAGCATTTTATTATTTTGTCAAGGTGGTGTCTAAGTTACAAGTTCTTATTACTAATGGGGGGACCATGAAATGTGAAGGATGTTGTAAAAATATTAAGCTTGAAATGGGTGATTACCACCTCGAAACCCACACGTTTGCCATTGAAATGGGCAGTTGTGACATTTTCCTTGGGGTTGAATGAAGCCACACACTGGGCCCTATCACAATGGAATTCCTAGAGTTATATATAAGATTTAAGTAGAAGGACCACATTCATACACTACGGGGACTCCAGAAAGGTGACCCTTCTATTGTCATCTTGCATTGAATGAAGAAGTTTTTAAAAAAGGGCCATCATGGGGTAGTAACACAATTTAATGTCATTCATGCCATTGAATCCACTCCTCCACCCATTCATCATGATATGCAATAGGTATTAAATAGCCACCAATGGGTCTTTGACAAACATAAGGAGCTACCATCCTCTAGAGTGAGAATGATCTTAGCACCTTTCCTTACGGGCACCCAGCCGCTAGATGTACACCCCTATTGATATCCTTTTGCCCAAAAGAATGAAATTGAAAAAATCATCAAGGAAATTCTCAAATTCAGTGATATTCATCCCAACACCAACCCTTTTTCATCTCGAGTGGTCATGATTCTAAATAGAAATTGTGAATGGTGAATGCTTCCAGACATTAGGGCCCTTAACAAGCTCACTATCAAGGACAAATTTCCTATCCCAGTAATGCATGATCTACTTAATGAACTACATGGTGCCAAAAAATTTACCAAGTTGGACCTCTGCTTAGGCTATCACCAAATATGCATGAAGGAAGTTGACATTCCCAAGATAGTATTCCTGAAGAAATTCCTTATAGAATCAAACGGATAATTCAAAATTGTTAAAACACTAGACTTGAATCTACTCTACCAATTGTTGAAACAATTAAACGATCATGAAATAACGAAGCATAAAAAAGAAAGAAATCAATAAAAAACATTACACGATGATTTCTTGGGGAATTCCATAGCTAAAAACCCCTCCTATCTATATATTTCATTAGTAAAAAATATGAGAAGATTACAATGCACTATCTCTATCTATCTCACAACTTCCTAGACAAGCCTAGGAAAATATTTAACCAAATTTTAGCTTTCCCAAGTCCATATTTCCTTGCATTGTTTCCTTTGGAATTATCCCACTATTAATTAGGGAAACCCTTAAGAGGAATTGTACAATCCATCATAGGCCTTCCTCTGACTGCATGCACCACCTATACAATTTGGATGATTATACAACTGATAGTACATTTCCCTTGAACTTCAATATGACCTAGGTAACTCTAATATCTTGCATTCATGAGTTATTTGTGGTTGATTTATTAGTGAACTGGTTGAATAGTGATGATGCACCCCACTACTAGACGTCCTACTAGTTCCTCCATCAGTTAGAGCTAGTTTAACTCAATTAAATTGAATTAATTAATTACAACTCAAAATAAACTCAATCAAGGCTCCTATAAATTAGGAGACACTCTACATGACTCAAGTTCGACCATCAACTCGAATTAACTGGACTAACTAAGTCAAACTAACTTAGTTAACCTGTACAAGTTGTCATGAGATGTAGAATTACAATTTTATCCTAATTTAATTCAAGGGAAAATTAAATTAGGATTTTTCTTATTGAAATTTTCAACACTCCCTCTCAACAAGAAAAGGATTATCAGATACCCCAATATTGCCTCTATGGATCTCAAATTTTCCTCTTGAAAGTGCCTTGTTAAATATATCTACATGGTGTTCCTCTTTAGGAATGTACTCTCTCACCATGATATTCCTATCCACACAATCTCATAGATGGTGGTACCAGATGTCGATATGCTTGGACCAATCATGAAAATTTGGATTCTTAGAGATTTTGATACAAATATGATTTTCACAATAAATGATTGTAGGATCTAGCTTCTGACCAAATAAACCAACAAATATATTCCTCTTCCAGATAGCCTCACAAGTTGCTTGACTAGCAGCCATGTACTCTACTTCTATTAAACTGACTGCAACTGATCTATGCTTCATATTGTACCAGGGAACTACTAATGACCCAATGTTGAAGATTCCCTCTGATGTTCTCTTCTTACCTGATGGAATCTATGCCCAATGTGCATCTGTGAAGCCTTGAAACTTCACTCCCTTTGTCCGCCTATACCAAAGACCAAACTAAGGGGTGCCTCTGAGGTATCTCAACACATGATTTTCTACCTTTGAATAGAGTTTTGTTGGCTTAACAATTGTTGGTTAACTACATAACACATGTTCGGTCATGTGTTCACCAAGTACATAAGTGAACCCACAAGCTGCCTGTAAATGGTAGTTTCCACTGCTTTGCCTAAAGTAGCATCTTCCTTCCTTCAATTACCTGCTAGAGGAGTCTCCATGGGTTTGATTCTCTCCATGTGAAACATATTCAGTATCTTTTTACAATACTTTTCCTCAAAGACAAATAGTTCCCCATCTCCTTTTCAAATTTCCAAACGAAGGAAATAGTGCATGAGCCCCATGTCTCTCATCCAAAATTCTCTTGCTAAATACTCTTTGAAATATTTTATGAGCTTCTCATAACCTATTAGAATTAAATCACCAACATATAACACTGTAATCAGCAATTTACCTTCAACAAGAATATGGTAAAGATTCGCGTCTACTTCACTTTTGGTGAAGCCCAACCTGGTGAAATAGTTGTTGATCATGGTGTACTAGTACATGGTGCTTATTTCAATCCAAAGAGTTCTTGCCTAAGTCTACATACATGTGACTCTCTATTAAGGTCTCAAATCCCTCTGGATTCTCTATGTACACCTCTTCCTCAATCACTTCATTGAGGAAGGTTTTCTTCATATCCATCTAGCATATCTTCCATCACATCTACACTAAAAGTGCTAAAATAGATCTAATTGAATAATACCTTGCTACTAGTGAAAATGTCTCCCCCTAATCAATTCCCTCCACCTAATAGAACCCCTTTTCCACAATGTTGGCCTTATGTTTCTCGACACTCCTATCTGCTGCTTGCTTCACCTTGTAGATCCACCTAGATCCTACCACTGATTTGTTCTATGGTCTTGGGACAACTTCCCAAACATTGTTTCTGATAATGGATTCATACTCGTATACCATGGCATCAAGTCATACTTGTGGTTAAATTTCTTCCTCGACTGAGGATGGCTCAGTATCTACACTCTCTCTCATTAGAGCCCTGTAGCCAGTGTACTGATCTAGTGACCTCCTATGCCTTCACTATGATGTGGGTTCTCCCACATTCTCTCTAGCATCATGCATCAGTTTGTGAGCCTCTCATGTGTTCTTCCTTCCATCTCTAGATGTCTCTGCACGAGTGGGTTCTTCCACTCTCTGCTCCTCTACTTGTGCCTTCTCCACAACATCCTAAGGTTCTTCCTTTGGAGCTAAAATCTCCTCAACTCCATGTAATTGAAGCTCCCTCTCAAGGTAACATATCATGGACTTCTCTTTATCAAACTTCACATCTCTATGAATGAATGTCATCTTTTGAGAAGGCATATACACCCGATAGTTGTCATGTGTATCAATGTACCCCACAAATAAGCCCAATTTTTCTGTCGGTTCAAGATTTTTCCTTGCGTCCTTGGAAACATGACAGTAAACTGATGAACCAAATTTTTTTGAAGTGTGCCACATCTGGTTTCTTACCTTAAATATCTTCTTCTAGTGTACTCATTTCAAGAATCCAATGAGAACTCCTATTATGTACATATACAACTATGTCGCATGCTTTCGTCGACAAGTGCAACAATATGCCTTGATCATGTAATGTCACCTGTGCATCTCTGACAATGCTTCTATTATTAATTTTTGCAACCCCATTTTGTTATAGGTTATGGGGTGTTATTAACTCCCATCGAATGCCTTCTGATACACATAAGTTCTTGCATTCATTAGACACATATTATCCATTGTTATCGCATATGAGAGCCTTCACTTTCCTACCTGTGTCTTTGTCAACAAGTGCTTTAAATTGAAAAAAAATGAGATCGCCTGGTCTTTCTTTTGCATGAATAATATCTATCACTTACATGAGAAATCATCTACAAATATCACATAATACTTGTGCTTAGTTGTGGAGGTTTTTGAGAATGGTCCACACACATCTGAGTGGACTCTTTCAAGGATTGCTTGCACTCGACTGTCCTTATCATGAAAGGTGGATTTTGTGTGCTTCCCCAATGTACACCCTTTGCATGTATATCACTTCTCTATTTCACCCTTGGGAAGTCCTGTAGAAATTTGTTGTATGATCATCAAAGCTCCATTGTGTAGATGACCCAATATTTTGTACCATAAATTAGTGATGTCTTGTGTAACAACCCTAGTGAAAATTCCATGTAAAAATATATAAATACCACGGATTATGGGACATGTATTCCAAACTGAATGGTGGGTAGGACATCCTAGTGGGTTTTCAATTGGTTGTTTATGGTTAAGGAAATTGGCAAAGGTAAAGGCAAAGGCATTAAAGAGGCAAAAAGGTGTTTTGGCACATTTATTTATGAAAATAATGGAAATTAGGAGAAAAGGAACGTGAAAGGTCACATTTTGCATGTGAGGAGGAAATTGAAGGAAAATAATGGAAAATGAAGAAAATAGAGGCCTCATTAATAAAAAGGCTTATGAGGATCAGTGGGAAAGACTTGGTCAGTTCAGTTTTGGAGCTCTCTCATTATTCTCTCTCTCTCTCTCATACTCTTGGTTACTTAGAGTTTTCTTGGAGCACTCTTGGAGGGTGTGGCATACTTGGATTCTTGGGGCAAGAAGGCAAAGGAAGAGTAGGAAAGCACAAGAAGGCATAGGCATCGGCAACTAGATTAGATTTTCTTGCAGGTACCGAGTTTCATGTATGATTTCTTCACTATTTTTGGCATGTATGGCACATGTGTGTGGTTTCTTGGTTATGATCTATCATTGGCATGGAGGATTGCCTGGATCGACAGTGGATTGCCTAGTCTTTCCTTTTCCTGGATAACCATGGTGATTGTGGGTTTACTTTCATTGTTTGTTTTGGTTAGTTCTCATGTTTCCTTAGCTTGGGTTGAGTTACTAGTCCTAGAAGCCCTGTAACAGCTTGGGTTGAGTTACTATTTCTAGGAGCCCTGGTTGGAAAAACGCTCTGGAAGCCCTTGGTGGGTTGAGTTACTAATCATAGAAGCCTTCGTTGGACAAACGCTTTGGAAGCCCTGTATAAGCTATGGGTTGAGTTACCAGTCTTAGAAGCCTTGGTTGGACAAACACTCTGGAATCCTTGGAAGGCTTGGATGGAGACCAATATGATGATGTTTTTTGGTGATGTCCAACCATGAGGTGGAGCCAATGTTTGATGGGTTGAGGTGGGTGGCCTCTGGAAGCCTTGGATGAGTTTTGATTGATGTGTTCTATGAGATCCTTCATTCATGCTTGGAATATGGCATGGGGGTTATTGGTTGAAGAGATACTTGGCTTAGCCAATCTATGGTTGGGTGGAATGTGGTAGTCCCATCTTCGGTTGGTTCATTGCATTTATCAACGAAAAAATTCATTCCCTTGATTTTCATGTGCAAAAGCACTGATGTATATATCGATTTTGATGGCTAATGTGTTTATTGTATTTTTCTTCCTATTATGTTGTTTACATGCACATTTACCCCGGAGGTTGTTACATAGTGGTATCAGAGCATGGTTCAAACACTTGGACTAGATGGGCTCTATCATAGCTAAAATGAAGAACAAAGGTTAATTTTTAGACCTTCCTCTCATATCTGTTATAACTTTTCTTATGTGGAATATTAGACATCTAAAATTTGTCCATACTGAAGGTAAATCCCACTGATAATGTGGTAAAAATTTCATATATTGGTTCACAATACTTTAGGAATTATGACCTAAGGAAGATGACCTTCCTGAATGCACCTTTGAACATGTCATGTTGGCATTTCTGCAATAACGTTTCTTCTGTAGGCTTTTAGAAGCTGAAAAATTATCCACATTGAAGGGAAATAACAATGATTATGTGGTAGAAATTTCATATATTGGGTAGCAATGCAATATTTTAGGAGATATGAGTAGAGGAGTCGAGCCTTCTGAATGCTCCTAAAATCAAGTCTCAAAAAGGTCACACTGACATTTTTGTTATAACTTTTATTCTGGGCACTCTCGAGAGCTGAAATATTTTCCACAATGAGGGGAAATCTCACTTATATTGTGATAAAAAATTCAAACATTAATTCTCTATATTTTAGGATATATGTCCAGTGGAAGTCGAGCTTTCTAGATACTCCTAGAATCGTGCACCAAATAGGATTGTGGTGGTATTTTTGTTATAACTTTTCATCTAGGCAATCTCAGAAGTTGAAACTTGAACCATAGTCAGGGAAAATACCACTGATCATATGGTTCAATTTCCATAACTTTTACTACTACATTTTAGGGTATACGCATTGAATCATTTGCTATATTAGTTTGCATGCAAAGTGTTTGATGAAATGCTTAAATGGTTCAATGCATACAAATTGTTTAATAAAATGCCCCAATAAGTATTTTGTTTGTGGCTAGGGATAGTATTGATTTGTAATAGTATTTATGTAGTTGATATATTCTTCCTTGTAGGCAAATAGTTTTCTATACTAGTTTGCATGTAAACTGTTTGAAGAAATGCTTACATGCAAATGTAATAGTATAGTAGTTGTTTGAAGAAAATGTAAAAGTATGGTAATTGTTTGAAGAAAATGTTATTTTTTTTAGATTGGATAGTATTGTAGTATGATAATATGGATGTAGCTGATCTATTCTTATTTGCATGCAAATAATTTCAAGAGTTGCATGTAAGGAATTTGAAAGGTTGCATGCAAAGAATTTGAAAAGTTGCATGTAAGGAAATGGAAAAGTGGCATGTTTTTAGTTATTATGTTACAAGTGGAATAAGTGAAATTTTTTAACTTAATCTCATGAAAATATATGGGAAAAAAAATCAATTTATTTCAACTGTGGTTAAATTTAGTAGAGATTTGGAGATCCTATTTCCATAATTGGACATTGGAGATCGGGCCATTATAGTAGCTTCCTCCTTCTACCTTAGTGTGGACCATGGATAGTAAGGGGGTATGCTTATAGGTTGTTTGAATGATTGATTAAATGCGTGATATGTGTTTGTTCTTATAAAATTGTATGAAGGAATGATCTTGTTTTAATACAGTTGTACTAACTCAATATGTGTTGAGACAATTGATATGAACTTGCATGCAAGTGGGTCCTAGTTTTAGTATTATAAATATGATTGTGAGTTGATTGCCGACTATGGCATGATTGTTAGTATTTTTGAAAGCTGATTTCAAATTAATAGACGTGATGTATTGATTTTTGGAACATGTAACTGACTATGTATGAATTATATGTCACTTACAGGTTGATTTCATGATACCTACTTACATCCTTGTATGTTAGATTACATTTTTGAATATTTTGATTACGTGTATTAGTCTTGTAGGTTGATTACAAGAATTCATCACTTATGTTCGACTACATGTGTTTATGCATAGGTGTAGTTGATTTGGCATTGCTTATTCATACTGTTGGTTGCATGTGGCAATGTGTATAATGGAGTAATGGTTGTTGTTATGCATGTATGGTCATGGCTATGGTTATGCATGAATAGTAGGTCAAACATGCCTTGTGAGGTCATGGTATGCAATTTAGGTCATCATGATGCTATTGGTTGTTATGATGCTAATGTGTTGGCTAAGATAGAGAAGGAGATGCAAATTGTCATAATGAGGTTGCAGCATTGGACTTTGGGGTAAGAGTAGATCGTCATATAGGTATTTGTATGCTCGACATGCAGGTATGTAAGTTAATGATTTTATATGCATTAGGTTTATATACATTATGTTTATGTACATATCTTTTGATTTTATGGTTACATTCATGATAGATGTTGGTTGATTAGTGTAGTTATATCCACATGTGTCAGATAGTCAAGAATGATAGTAACCTGTAGTTGTATGCATTGCTATTGTTGTTTTATATTAGATAACCTGGTGATTATGTTGCATGTTTTTGATGAGTATGATATATAGATTATTGTTGTTATATGCTATTAACTTGATGATTAGGGTAATTTCATTGAGATATTGATGTTATAATTTGGATTGGTCATATGTGTGATGGTTATGTTCATTTCATTGAAGATCTTGATGTTATATGTATTGTGCTAACTTGGTTTGACCTATGCAGATGGTTATGGTTGTGATATTTAGGTATGAATCAACATATTTGTGAGATGGTGTCATACTAATCTAGATTGACTTTTCATATGTGTGAATGATAATTGTGTATGAGTTTACGATGTGAACATGTTAGATATTTTTATGGATATCATGATCTTATGAGTGCTTGAGTTGACATGTTGTAAAGTTATACCTTGCTAACTAGATTGATTATGTAGACAAGATAGCCTCCCCTGAGATATATTAAGGTATCAGTTTCTTATGTCATATATTTGGTGCTTGACTGTTGATTATGTCATCTAGTTTATTTATTTAACATGGTATGAATGTTTGATGAATTGCATAATATGAATATGTGTTCAAATGATTTTGTTTTAAGATGATTGTACTAACATGTATGAGTTGAGATAGTTTATATGTAATTGAATGCAGTTGATAGTTGTAGCATTATGTCTAATGACTATGGATTATGACATGATTGTCTGTAAAAGTTGATTTCAAATTAATAGATATGATTGTCTTCATATTTTGAACATGTGGTTGACATGTGTGAGTATGATGCAGGGAGTTGCATGGCAAGAGAGGTTTCCATGAAATCTTGAAGAAGGATCAGGTTGATCCTTCCTTGGGAACCATGGGGATTGAGTCATGGTGTTTCTTGTTTTTATTGTGCTTTTGGTCTTTTATGAATTGTTGAGCTTGATTTGTGGCTTTGTTTATGTCTATTGTATGGTCATACTACTTTTTTTGCAGAGTCATATTATTATTGGTTTTTATGGTCTTCTTCTTGTTTGTTTCTTGTCTTGCCTTTTATGTTTTCAGTCTTGGGAACTGGTTGGGAAAGAGGAAAGTTGATGGAAATTGGGAGAGATGTGTGGTACCCAACCGATGATATAAGACCCAGGTGAAGCTCTATGCATGAGTAAGAGCAGCGGAAGGTAAGACTATGATTATCAGATTAGATTGGTTTAGTCCATTGGTGTAAATGGACAATGGTAGTATAGTCATGAGAAAGGTAACCAGAAAAGGTAAAGTAAATGGACCAAAGGTGGCATATTATTTGGATATGTTGGGAATTGTTTCTCTCAATGCTTGTGCATAAATAAGAAATTTCTCTTAACCTAGACCTTATGTTATCTGGTAATTATTTTATGATCATGATTATGTTGAATTTTATATATGTATATATGTATGTCATTGTCTGACAGGATCACGATTGTTTTATTCTAACATTTATATATGTATGTATGTATTCATGTATCTATGTTACTATCTAACAGGGTTGTCAGGGATCATTCTTATGGAGGAATGATTGCTTATGCAAGAGAACAACATGAAGAGGTTCCTGGTCTTACGAGGAACCAATTGGGAAGAACAGTCACGACAAAAGACGAGGCCATTATGATGTGGATATGATTTGATATTGTATACTTGTATTATGCCTATATCTATGTTTTAACATGTAATGTTGAAGGATACATCAGCAAAGTGAAAGCAGTGTGGTTTGCGGCATGCCAGGATAAGCATGGATGAGATACCAGAAGCAAGGTTTCTTGGTAAGGATAGTGTGGTTTTGGATGTGTGGTACTGTTGTTGAGCATACATTATGTATGTTGTACATGTTGCATCTATGATGTGTGCACTTGTGGTGTTGTGTATACATAACATGTGTACATGTTATTTATGCAATGCTATGTACAAGATGGTACAAATAGGGTTGTGTGAATATTGCATATGGGGTGTTGTATACATATTGTATTGTCTTCATGATGTATATCCAGTGTGTGTGCATATGGTGCTCTGTGCATGTTGGATATGCAGTGATGTGTACAGATAATGCTATGTACATGTTGGGAATGCAATGCTATGTACAAGTGGTGTTGCATGCATGTTGTACATGTGGTGCTATGTACATATGGTGTGGTGTGCATGATTGTACAAGTGGTGTTGTGTACATTTTATACAAGTGGCGCTGTGTGTAGGTGGTGTTGTGTACATGTCTTGCATGTGGTGTTGTGTACATGTGGTGTCATTTACATGTCGTGCTTGTGGTACTCTGTACATGTGGTATTTTGTACATGTTGTACAAGTGGTGTGGTGCACATGTCGTAGTGTGTACATGTTGTGTAGGTGGGATTGTGTACATGTGAAGTTGTGCACACGTTGTGTGGTGGAGTCTGCCAGTGGTATTGTGTACATGTTGTACATATGGTACCAGTGCACGTGTGGTATTGTGTGCATGTCATACATGATGTGTTGAGGGAATGTGGTATTATGTATGTGCATCATGTAGTCATTGCATTGTGGCATGTGTACTCATTATGTTGTACTCTATGTAGGCACATGTATTGGGTGGTATTGCACATTGGGTATAGATGGATGCATTATATTGTATACACTAGGTGTAGGTGTATGTGTTGTATGTTAGGAGTATATGCATGTATTACATGGTGTGATATGCCATGTGGTTGTATGTGTGTGATGCACACTATGTGTCTATGCACCTAGTAGAGGAGAAGGCACTGGGTGTTTGCTGGGTGTGGCAACTGATATGGTGTCTATACAAAAGAACAAAGGCAGAAGTAAGGATCGATGAAGGATATGTATCGATATTGTATTTTAGTTTTATTATGCATTTGACTTATGATTCTGGTCTATGATGATTACATGTAATCTATGATTCATATTTATGATGGTTACATGTGATTTATGATTTTTATGGTTGTGTTTTGAGCTAACCTAATGTGATATTTTTATACATGTTGATTTGGTCAAATATGCTAGTTTGACTTGTTGTGACAGGAAGCGAACATGATTGCAATTGTACCTTATTAACAAGCTACCAATGAGGTATGATGTGAATTTATTTCAATTTATTTTAAATCTAATGGAATTTATGTGCTTGGTACAAGAATGCATGAACATGCCCAGTTGGGTAGTTGAAATCAACTACAAGAATTAGCAGCCTGATATGGTGGTTTGGTGGTTGCTTATGGTGGTTTGGTAGTTGCTTTATGGTGGTTTAGTATTTGATTTATGTTGGTTTAGTATATACTTTGTGGTGATTGATATATGATTTACGATGGTTGATATATGCTTTATGATGATTTGATATGTGCTTTATGTTGGTTGATACATGCTATATGATGTTTTGATAAATGCCTTATGATGTTTTGATATATGCTATATGATGATTAGTGTATGATTGATATATGTTTGGTATATGATTTGGCATATGTTTTAATATATATATTTTGATGATGTTGTTATATGTACACCCGTGTATGGATGTAAATATTGTAACGAGCTATGTTATAAAGCTCCACTATGCGGTATGGGTGTAATGTTATTATGCTATCATGTGGTTATGTTATCATAATGTTATGATGTCATATGATTTTTCTTCAACAGAATGATCATTTCAAATACCGTAATCAGTTGTGTTATAAAGCTCCACTATGCGGTATGGTTTTTATCTGGTCACGTTGTCATGATGTTTTTCTTTTGAGTGGGTCATTCATTGTAGATACTGCAATGAGCTGTGTTCTAAAGCTCCATGGGTAGTATATTTTTCTTTCAGAAGTCATGTTGGTTATAGGTGTCATTGAACACTGAGGATGGTGTTCCCCCAATGGGGAGGGTTCTGTAACAGCCTCAGTGAAATTCCATGTAAAATATATATAAATACCACAGATGGTGGGGCACATATTCCAAGCTGAATGGTGGGTAGGACATCCTAGTGGGTGTTCATTTGGTTGTTTATGGTTAAGGAAATTGGAAAAGGCAATCGCTAAGGCATTAAAGAGGCAAAAAGGTATTTTGGCACATTTATTTATGAAAATAATGGAAATTAGGAGAAAAGGAAGGGGAAAGGTCACATTTTTCTTGTGAGGAGGAAATTGAAGGAAAATAATAGAAAATGAAGAAAATAGAGGCCTCATTAATAAAAAGGCTTATGGAGATCAGTGCGAAAGACTTGATCAGTTCATTTTTGTATCTCTCTCATTATTCTCTCTCTCTCTCATACTCTTGGTTACTTAGAGTTTTCTTGGAGCACTCTTGGAGGGTGTGGCATACTTGGATTTTTGAAGCAAGAAGGAAAAGGAAGATATGGAAAGTGCAAGTAGGCATCGGCAGCGGCAGCTACATTACATTTTCTTGCAGGTACCAAAATGCATGTATGATTTATTCACTAGTTTTGGCATGCATGGCACATGCATGTGGTTTCTTGGTTAGGATTTGTCATTGGCATGGAGGATTTCCTGGATCAACATTGGATTGCCTAACCTTGCCATTTCCTGGATAGCCATGGTGATTGTGGGTTTACTTTCATTATTTTGTTTTGATTAGTTCTCATGTTTCCTTAGCTTGGGTTGAGTTACTAGTTCTAGAAGCCATGGTTGAACAAACACTCTCAAAGCCCTGTAACATCTTGGGTTGAGTTACTAGTCCTAGAAGTCCTAGTTGGAAAAACACTCTGAAAGCCTTTGGTGGGTTGATTTACTAGTCCTGGAAGCCTTGGTTGGACAAATGCTCTGGAATCCCTGTATAAGTTTCGGGTTGAGTTACTAGTTTTGGAAGCCTTGGTTGGACAAACAATCTGGAAGACCTGGAAGGCTTGGATGGAGACCAATATGATGATGGTTTTTAGTGATGTTTGACCATGAGGTGGAATCATTATTTGATTGGTTGAGGTGGGTGGCCTTTAGAATCCCTAGATGTGTTTTGATTGATGTGTTCTATGAGATCCCACATTCATGCTTGGAATATGGCACAGGGATGATTGGCTAAAGAGAGGCTTGGCTCAGCCAATCTATGGTTGGGTGGAACGTGTTAGTCCCATCTCTGGTTGGCTCATTGCATTTAGTAACGAAAAAATTCATTCCCTTGATTTTCATGTGAAAAAGTACTGATGTATATATGGATTTTGATGGCTGATCTATTTATTGTATTTTTGTTCCTATTATGTTGTTTATATGCACATTTACCTCGGAGGTTGTTACATCTTGGCTCTGCACTTTCTCTCCTTTTGTGCTCAAAGAAGCATAGTCTTCTACATCCAATTTGTAGAGGTTCTTCACATGAACCTGATCCACTTCACTTGTGCCATGGCTGTGTGATGAAGGAAATCCTTTCCTTTGATAAATATCACATCCTAGCAATGGTCTTCAAAAATAGCATTTAAAACTAAGTTATTCTTTAGACCTGGAACATATATGACATCTTTTAATATGGGAGGAGAACCAAACTCCCTCTGAAAAGTAACGGTATCGATGTTGGTCATGCTATACCTTTCATCACTCCCATCCTGATGTGCATCGTGGGGTCCTTCTCCTTTAAGTCACTGAAAAACTCTTTGTTTTTGGTCATATGGAATGAGGCTCCATTAATGATATACCACACACTACCCATTACCGATGTCACCATCAAAGCAATGAGGGTGAAATCCAACTCTAAATATGAAGCAAGTGCTTCACCTTTCACTCCTCCTTAGGGATTCTTGCCAGCCTTCTTGTGCAGACACTGCGTGGCATAGTGTCCCATCTCATGACAGTGAAAACATTTAATCTTCAACAAGTCCTTATTATTTTCTGCCTCACTATAATATGATTTGGAATGGGATGTCTTACCTTTCCCTTTCTTTTCCTTTCCAGCCAAGGCACAATTCTCCTCCTCATCACACTTAGATGAGGTTCCATCTCTGGTGTTCTACCTTATCTCTTCTTCCACCAAGTCAAACCAAAAACACTCCAACTCTGGTAGCTTCTCCATCCCATTTACCAAATCCTGGTAGCTATGCTAGCTCTTGGGAAGGCATAAAAGTTCTGGGTTTACTAGATCATCCTTAGCAATTGTAACACGAACACTCCTAAGATCATACCAACATTGGGTGACCATGGTCAGTACTTTGGTATTGCGTCACCCTTTTCCATCTTGATATTGCGAAGATTATACTTCAGTTCCATATTCCCATGGTCATTTTTGTTCTGAAACAATTTTGTTAAGGACTTCCACATTGCATATGGAGTCTACTTCGCGTCGAGGTTCGAGACAATATGATCTCAAATTCCTTCTAGTATGATCCTCCTCGATATTTCCACACATTTCTTCCAGTACGCCAGATCTTGAACATCAGTTGTTGGAGGCTTAGGAATTTCATTGTCCATGAATTCCTTCAGGTAGTTATCATCCAACACTACCTCCATCCTATCCTTCCAAGGTACGAAGTTTGAGCTGACCTCACTGGCATACTTAAGTCTCAATCCATAGAACGACATCCTACTAACCCTGAAGAAATATACTGCAAATTTGATTCACCTGCAAAGAAAAACTCATATTCTTCTCTTCTATTGTGATTCCCACTTTGACACCATATTTAATTTCCTTATAGATTCAAACAACTAATTATAATTTTCTAAAACAATGGACTTGAATCTATGCTACCAACTGCGGAAATAATTAAATGATCGCAAAATCATGAAGCATAAAATAGAAAGAATTCAATCAACACATTACACAATGATTTCCTATGGAATGCCACAGCTAAAACCCCTCCTATCTGTATATTCCATTAGTCAGAAAATATGAGAAGATTGTAATGCTTTTCTCATTCCCGTGCAACCTTTGCACTGTCTCTATCCATCTCACAAATTCCTACACAATCCTAAGCCAATACTTAACCAAATTTTGGCTTTCTCAAGTGCCTATTTCCTTACGTTGTTTCCTTGGGAATTATCCCCCTATTAATTAGGAAAATCATCAATAGGAATTGCAAAATCCATCATAGGCCTTCCTCTAACTATATGCACCACATATATAATTTGGATGATTATACAACTAATAGAACAATGCCTTTGAACTCCAATCTAAACTAGGTAACTCTCGTATCTTGCATGCATAAGTTATTTATGGCTGGTTTATCAGTTAACTAGTTGAACATTGATGATGCACCCCACTACTAGACCTCCTACTAGTTCCTCGATCAGTTAGAACTAGTTTAGTTAAATTTAACTCAGTTAAACTGAATTAATTAATTACAGCTCAAAATAAACTCAACTAGGGATCATATAAAGTAGGAGACACTCTACATGACTCAAGTTAGACCCCCAACTCGAATTAACTATAAATATGCCAAACTAATTTAGTTAACTCGTACAAGTTGTCATGAGATGTGGAATTACAATTTTCTCCTAATTTAATTCAAGGGAAAATTAAAATAGTATTTTTCTTGTTGCAATTTTCAACACTTCCAAACTCATGAAGGCCATTATGAATTCCTGGTCATGCCATTTGGTCTCTATAATGCCCTACGTACTTTTTAGTGCATCATGAACCATCTTTTGAAACCATATCTTAGAAAATTCTTCCTAGTCTTTTTTTATGACATTCTCATCTACATAATAACATGGGACTCTCACCTTCAACATGTTGAATAGGTATTGTAACTACTCCAAGATCATAAACTATTTGCTAAATTATCCGATTGTTCCTTTTTTATGGAATAAGTAGAGTTTTTGTGACACATTTTGGGTCATGAATGAGTGAGGGTTCATCTGAAAAAGATTCATGCAATGTAAGATTGGCCCCAACCAAAAAAAATTGAACAGTTTGAGGGGATTCTTGAGTCTCACAGGCTGCTATTGTAAATTTGTCTGCAATTATGGATGCATTTCCCAACCCCTCACTAATATTCTCAAGAAAAAATCATTTATTTGGATTTACGTAGCTCAACAGGCCTTTGTGGCTCTCAAATAGGACATGTGCTCCACTCCAGTATTGGCCCTACCAGAATTTACAAAACCTTTTGTGATTGAATGTGATGCTTCAGGTACGGGAATTGGCGTAATATTAATGTAGGAAGGTATACGATTAAATTTCATGAGTCAAAAACTTAGTGACAAGAATCTAGGTCAATCTACATATGGGAAAGAAATGATGACCATCTTACATGCAGTAGACACTTGGCGACCATACTTATTGGGGCTTCATTTCCCAATCCACACTAACCATCATAACCTAAAATAATTCCTCAAGCAACACCTCTCATCACCACAACAAAATAAATGGCTCACAAAAATGTTGGGATATGATGATGAGATAATTTACAAGAAGGCGCATTACAATGTAGTAGTTGATGCCTTATCGCGCCAATTTGAGGATGAGGGCGCCCTTTTATTCCTCTCTTTACCCATACCAGATTGGATTGAAAAAGACCATCATGAATGGTTCTCCCACGTATCTATGTCCCAACTCATTAATAGATTAAGAGCAGATCCTAATTCCATAGAAGACTACTCTTGGAAGGATGAATTCCTTCCCTATAAGGATCAGGTAGTGTTATCCCCGACCTCCACCCTCAAAACACGCATCTTGGAAGATATGCACTCCTCTCTAGCTACAAGACATTTAGGATTTGAGAAGACTTATGCATGAGCACACAACTCTTTCTTTTGGACTAACATGAAGAACAACATTCTTACTTTTGAGGTTGAATGTGATGTATTCCAACGCAATAAAGCTAAAACAATCAAGGCACCAAGAACTTTACAACCATTTCCACTCCCTACTTCCATCTAGAAATATGTTTCCATGGATTTCATTACAGGTCTCCCAAAGTTAGGAAATAAATCATTCATCATGGTGGTTGCTGACAGACTTTCCAAATATGCTCATTTTTGCGCTTTACTGCACTCATTTACCCCAACATTAGTCGCACAAGTTTTCATGGACCAAACCTTCAAAATGCATGGCATGCCGACTTTGATTATGTTTGATCAAGACCCCATTTTCACCAAAAAAACTTCGTAGGAACTTTTCAAGCTACAGGGAACGAAACTCCAATTCACTTCAACTCATCATCCTAAAACCAATGGTCAAACAAAAGCAGTCAACAAATGTTTTGAGACATATCTGTGATGCTTCACTTCAAAACAAGAGCATCAATGGGTACAGTTGTTACCTTTAGCTAAATGGTGGTATAATACTAACTATCATGAAGCCACCAAGATGATTCCATGTGAGGTAATATAAGGCTAGCTCCCACCTTCACCAGCTTCTTATATCCCTAGATGTTCCAAAGTATAGGTAATTAACCAACTCCTACAAAATTGTGCCATCATGATCACCCATATCAAAGATAATCTACATCGAGATGAGAATAGAATGAAGTAATAGGTTGATCAACATCACTCAGAGTGGTCATTTCAAGTAGGTGCCCAGGTGTTCTTGCTACTCCAACCTTATAAGCAGGTCTCTATCAAATAAAATGGCTGCCAGAAATTAGCACCAAAATTGTGTTACCCTTATCAGTTACTTTAGCGTATAGGAGCATTCGCTTATAAACTAGCCCTATCGAGTACTTCGAAAATTCACCCAGTTTTCCATGTAATTCCTATCTCAAGAAAGTTTTGTGAAATAGTTGGAGATTTTTAACAAGTCTACCAAAATTAGATGAGGAAGGTTCACTTTGGACCCAACCTAAACAGGTCCTCGATACTCACGAAAGGCATCTCTGTAACCACATGATCAAGATGCAACATGGGAACCAACCACTATTATTTAGCATTTTTTGCAGCTTTATCCTTGAGGACAAGGTTGTTTTTGATGGTGGAGGGCATGTTAGGGTTCAACCCTAACCCCTTTATTTATGTAATAAGCCCAAGGGGCCTGTTCAAAGTCATAGTTAGTTATTTGAGTCAATAAAGCACGTAAGCAGTTATTCACATTAATAATAATTGTAAGTGGTTGACCCACATTACTGAAACAGGACCACAATTAGTTATGAATGAGCCATAGTTAATAAATAAAGTGGTTAACGTGTATTATGCAAGGGACCACTAGTAGTTAGGGTTTTGGATGTCATAAAGCTATGAATAGTCTTAGATAGGAAGGGAAGAATCATCGAGTCTTATTGTAATTTATTTCTTCTCTGTTGGAGGTTTCCCCCTCTAAAAGGCAAGTGAAAATTGTATTTTTCTTCTAAATAATAAAATATATTTGTGGCATGTCTCAATTCATGTGATATTTCTGTGTGTTTCATATTTTTTTGCATTCTGGTTTTCTTACAGGTCAAGTGCATAATAATATTTGTGCTCAAATAACTTTCTAGATCGTGATGTAATATCAAACTAAATGTGCCCATTGATTAGAGCCAAGTCATGTGCCTCAGAGTCTATGGTTTACCAACAAGGTCTACTTTTAAAAGAAGGTTAGATGTATCATCATATCCTTTAGAGAAATACTTTTTGTATATTAAGATGGGATTAATGGTTCATGTAGTACATGAATGCAAGCACTATAATGGTAAAGAAAATACCCTATTTCCATAGATCATACATAGTTTTTATTTGAGTGTGATTCTTAAAAACCTTTACCATAGTATGTAAATCCGATCCCAAGTGTCGAGACTGAATTGGTCACAAAAGTGTACTGAGATTTGAGTTCCCTTACCATAGTCCACAAGAAATTTAATTTAAGAGATCGGTTAATAGTTGGATGCCTTAAACACTTCACAAAATTTCATATTGAAGATGCATGAGTCTACTTGCTCTAGGCTAGAAGATTCCCAAAATTTTGTTTAGACAAAATGCTCCACCAATCGGCAAATGCTCAATATGCCAAGTTACCTTGCAATCAAGTCACAAGAAAATGGAGAAGATTGGTGATTTTAAACTAGCAACTTAGGTAAGCCTCAAAAACTATGTGAACAAACCACCTGGCCTAGTTTAAGTGAGTCTACATGAATGCAAAAATTGTGCCTCAAAACTCCACAATTAGTGTTGAAGTTGCTTTAGAAAATTTTCTCTTTCCATAGAGAGAATATGCCTCATATTAAGCTCGATTTATGCCCTAGATCAGTTCTTGAAACATTGTTTCATTTCAGTCAATGTGAGTCCAAACTTGTGCCTTAGGGTCTGTGTAGTTTCCAAGAATAAGTAATATTTGTTATGACCTTTTAAAATAAGATGATTCAATGGCCATAGTGGTTCAAATCCGAGCAAAAGCCATTTTAAAATAGAGACAATAAAACACTTAATAGATTTTCATCTCAAATGTTTCCATAAGTTGGTCAAAGATCTGCCTGTAAGGAGGGCCAAAATTTATAGGAGGAGAATGTGTTGACTAATTTAGGGTAGCAGTTGGACTTGACTATTCATTCTATGTAATAAAACCTCAACAAATCCCAGAACCAATAAACAATAAGCCAAAAAACCCTATATAGTCCAAAAAACCTTCGAATGTTAGGTCACAGATGTATCTTACCTCATATGTGTTCAATACAAGTCCTCCTTATTAGGCAACAAGTCATTAGGGTAATTTTGAGGTCTAAAATGGGCCTCTTAAGAAAAATGTACAACCAAAATAAACTATATAAGAACTAATAGGATTTAAGATGATGATTTCAACAATCCAGAATGGTTAACTATTTTTGGAGTAAAAAAGTAAAAAGATTAAAACATAATAAAATAGTAAAACTACTTTTTCAACTCTGATTTTCAACTTATCTCCTTAAGGTGTTACTCAAATTTGGGGTGGGAATTCTCATTTGATGAAAAATTTAATTCCTCATCCAAAGAGTACCCTATTGCATACTTTTGATGGACCCTACCACATGAAAAATGAGAAATACATGAAAAAACGTGATTGCAATGTCCATAAAAGGTATGCAACATGGGTACTCCTTGGATGAAGAATCAAATTATGCATCCAATGAGTGTTTCTGCTCTAAATTTCAGTAAACCCATAGGGAGATAAGTTGAAAATACGAGTTGAAAAATAGTTTTTTCTTTTTTCCCTCTAAAATTTGATGATTTAATCTAATATTATTTTATTATTTCCAATATTATTTTATAATTTCCTTAGGAGGCCCATTTTAGACCTCAAAACTTCCCTAATTGCTATGCAGGTACTAAGTAGTTCCAAACTCTTTCTGCAAAAGTATATCTCAAGAATCAACTAGAAAGGAACCATATGCTTTAGTATCCATGCCTAGATTTGTGATAAACATCAAATAACCAATCCAAAAGAAACCGTAAATGCAGAAGAAAATTTCAGAGAATTTCGACCTCCTGAAAATCATCAATACTACATAGTTCCACAAAAGCAAGATCAAAAGACTAGGCATTTCACAATTGCATAACAATTGAGGAGAAATAAATCTCTTTTTATAGTGATAAAAAAGATTCTAGGAGGGAGGTTGACTCTAATGTTTTGGAGAAGCCACAAAATTAATTTTAAATTTCAAAATATTTTGGATCTACCCAAAATGCTCCCTCTAATTTTGGACCATTTCAAACAGATTAATTTTTAATATTTTTGACCATGATGATTTAAATAAAATTTCTTTTCCTCTCCATAGTAATAAGAAGTGTTAATCCCTTCAAGTTATTTTATTTAGCCCTTGAATGAAGCTCCTTTTCAATCTAGGTGTGATACACAACGAGGCTAATTATGCACTATAACATCATCACCCTTTTGGAGATTTTGACCACAAGTAGGTGGCTTCAAATTTAACCAAGCATATATCTCTAACTATGAGGGCCCATGAAGTGCTCCACATATCAACATAATCAACATGATGAAGCCTATCAACATGGAGGGTTCCCATGCCAAGAATCATGATGAATTGATCAATAAGTGTAATCCAAGTGTGGGGTATGCACATTTTCCAAGAGATCTAAACCCTAGAGCTAGGGTTTCATCAATGCATCGTCTCAACCATGCATGCCAGCATATCGAAGACATCAATGGCAATATCCTGCACCTACTTTGACATCAATGACAATGTATTCAACAAGGGTAGCACAAGGGAGCAATAGGTTAAAATGCATGGAAATTAATGGATATGAGGGCATGTCAGGGAGTGTTAATAAGTGTTAGGCATGACAAGGAGGGAGTGACAATGTATGATAGGCAGTGTTAAGGCATGCTATGGAATATCAAGGCATGTAAAGAAGTTCTAGAGTGTGCTAGGGAGTTCCAAGGTGTGCTAAGATGTGCCAAATAGTGAAAAGGCATGGAAAGACATGCCAAGTGCTAAGTCATGCCAGGATGTGCAAGGTATCAAGGTTTTCCAACACGTGTCAAGGAGTTTCAAGGAAAAAAAAGGGAGAACCAAGCTAAAATTGAAGGAAATGAACACATAATAGGGTTAATAAGTCAAGGCTTTTTCATTTTCAAAAGGGGCATGCTAGGCACACTAGCAATAGGTTCCAATACATGTCAAGTGCCAATACATGCCAAGTGATAATATATGTCAATGCATGCCAAGGTGTTCCAAGGGATTCTAGGAACTACAGGTCATTCCAACACATGCTAGGGAAGTGCTATGTTGTGCTAGGGTGTGCCAACATGTGCTTTGGTGTCCTAGTCATGGCAATATGTTCTAGGTACAAAGATGTTCCAAGACATGCATGGTGCCAAGGAATGTTGGTGTGTTCCAAGCATGTCAAGGTGTGTTAAGAGTGTTGAGGAGTGTTAGGTATCTCTCGTTAATATAATTGACCAAGCTAGATTATGTATTAAATAATATGGTTCCTAAAGACACTATTGGAACTTCATCTAAAGGGAATTTTCTAGATAACAAACCTAACAAAGATTAATCATATGTTGATTCATAGGAAAACTATATTCTCATTACTTAAGGGAAATGATACACACTAATTACTTCTTAACAAATTGATTGAATCTAACCACTATGGCCTTGGACACATAATAAAAAATAATCCATAAAAATGGTCTTAAATTATTTTCTTTTGACAAAAAATATAGCAACAGTCACATAAATTCATCAAAAACTCATTGGAGTGATCAATGATGATGAACATTTTTTGATCGTCACCAAAAGTAATCAGAAAGAGCATTGGTGAGGAACAATAAAACATCATCGCTAGAAGTGTCACCAAAGAGAGAATTAGTAATGTCCCTTTAACAACCCTCACCAAAAGTGTCATTAAAAATGGATTTGGTGACAAACCCTAAAGGACTGTCACTATATGTACTTACAAAAACGTTTTTATAAGGACCATCACCATACACAACATTAGTGATGAACCTTACAGGTCCATAATAGGCATGACCCTCATGTCCATTGACCTTTTTTGTTGTAGTGTAAGGACCATGGTACCTGTCGGAACCAAAACTAGAATAGAACATGTGTCTGTCACCTCTCCTATCTAGTGTATCCAAGAGCCTACCATCTATAATCATGTCATCCCTATCCGACCTATGCCCACCATGAGACCTGCTACCATATGTGCCATTAGTATTTTCCTCATGTTCATGACTAATTCTAATATGTCCCTATCTCTGCAATTCTGACAAACTCCGAAGGATAAGTGCATCAACCTTTGCTTGTTTGTCTTGTGCTAGAATGATTTTGTCATTATCTACTTTGAAACTTCTTAATTCTTCCTTCACACTTCTCAATGTGTTTGTTATGTTCAACATGTTTCTCATCTGATCTATAGAGAGAATCTTGTGAACTGTATTATACCATCTTGCTATTCATCTTTAATCTTCTTCTTGCAAGCCTACCATGTCAACTAAACCAAAATATAAACATAATCAACATACCTTAGTATAGTTCAAGGCAATATTCCCCATCTGAAAGATCAACCATATTAGCAGAATACATGTATAAACATAATCATACAAATACCTAAACATCATCTCAATCGTCATCACAGTTACTAAGAATGATGCAACAACTATAACACCAACTGATGAGCCCCAAAAATGGATAATTATATGGGCTCATTTAACCTCCTAATTCGACTTAATCCACCATTCTCATTAGTTTATTGCATTTTTTTTTATTATATTTATGCTAATAGAGTGAATTGGGTTAGTCATTATGCCAACAAGTCTAATGTGTGCTTTATGCAGTCTTTTTGGTCAATTTGGAGACAAAATCAAAGGTTTAAATGAGCACTTGGCAGCCAAATTCGTGGAGAGGATTTTTAGGAAGGTTTCCCCTTCATTTATGGGCCCTTACCTCGAATTATCCACCATCAGCTCGGAGTTCAAGGGCCACCAAATCGATTATCACAAGGGCAGCCGAGAAAGGGCTAGTAAAGTTGCTATTAACTACAAGTTTTGGCAGCTGAGTTCCTAAAATTTAGGAGGGCTGTTGGAGTGCTCAATTTGTATAAATGAGAAGGCTTAGGGCCTCATTTCAGTTAGTCACTTTAGGCAGAATTTAGCTAGTTTGTAGTTCGATTTTAGTCATTCTTTTAGTCATTTTTTAGGCAATAGATTAGCTCTGCATTTCAGCACACTTTCAAGCTTTCCCTTGTGGACAATTTTTGATGTAACTATTATTTCTTGCTCAATAAAGATGAATCCAGATTTGCACCAGCTCTAATCTCTCTTAGGAGGCTATAGCTCTTGGGGTTGGGCCCAACCCAAGTGCCCAGTACCTCCTTTGTTTACCTTTATGTGTTTTTGTTGCATTCTTAGAATAAAATCTGCTATTTAGATTTAAATCTTGTTTTGTTATTTAGGTTGCTTTTGATGATTAAAAAGGATTTTTATGTTCAGATTGAGTTGATAGGTTATTAACAGGGAAAATCTTCAGAAAAAGGCCATCAAGGACCTCTGATCTCACCTCTCCCTCAGTGGGATCATGAGCTGGGACAAAGGTGACCTTGCTGCCAACAAAAACACTGTCATTGCCTCACCATGCAATCATTAGTGTTAGATTCTCATTTGCAGAAGTTGATACCAGTTGTGGTTAAGTATTCAGATTCATGATTGCTCAGTTTGCATAACTATTTCACGTGATTTCATTGCAAATAAACTTATGTTCATTTCCTTTGCTATTACTTAGGCCAAATTAGAATAAAGTAGCTAGGTCATTGGTTTTCCAAGTCATTATTTGTTCAGTTTGAGAAGTAACTTGCAGAGCACCTGTAACACCTCTCCATCTACCTGTACTCCATCAATCCCATCTGCTCCATCCCCTAACTCTTATTCTTGCCTTACATTTTCTACACTTTTCCCTAATTTCCATATTTTTGTGCAACATTGCTCCACTCCTCCTTGAACAGATCCAGCCATCCTCATCTCTTCTCAGCTCCATCCACCAATTCTTGGACCTCCTCACATCCTTATCCAACCTCCATGTCCACTTTCCCACCATTTTTCCTCCATCAACCCTCCAAAATCCTCTTTTCGGAACATCCTGTAGAAATTATAGAACATCCTGTAGAACCCTTGCAGACTTCCTATAGAAGCTCACGAAAGCGGTTTCTTGAGATCCGATCACCGTGAAACTCTCTAGAAGGATGCTAGGGACCCCATAGGCCCTCTTCTAACCTTCCCGACATCCTGCAAGCATTTCCTTTCACCAATCCACCTCTGCACAATAAAAAACAGTTAAAGCACATGCACAATAATTCTGCCAACTTACTCAAAAATACAAAAAGATGTTTCTTTTCAGATTTCACTTCAGAAGTAGCTTAGTCACATGAATTTTACCTTTCTAAGAGTCAACGGCATTCCTTTCTATAGCTTTCATCATTTTTCTTGCACCAGTAGGGTTAGTTGGTAAAACTAGGGTTTGCTAGGGTTTGCATTTCCTTTCCGCTTTCAGTTTCTTTCTGCAAGTAGATTAGCCTCCATTGAGTTATCTTTCATCCATCAGTTAAAAAGCTTCTTCTAAGAGCTCATAGAAGTTGGTTTAAGCTCCTAGCAGACTTCTACCAGCTGATCAAGTGACACTCGCGACAAGAGCTAGTACTTGTGCATACAACACCGTCGCTTCCAAGTTTTTTACGAACTACCGAGTTGATAAAAGTAAAGAAGGGAGCCCTAGGAGTTGCAGCATTATTGCTACAATACTGGGGTCCACCAACAACTAGACACAATGCATGCATAACAACATTTAAACACTCACATATATTCATGACAAACTCATCCCAACAACAACATATTCAACTTCTACATGAAAACACAACTAAAACAATGATCATCACCATGCATACACATCAAGCACATATACAACTTACATGCATGCATGAAAACCACATTCTATCCATCCAGTCCATGGGTTGAACCAAGCTCTGATAGCAATTTGTAATGCCCTCCTCCCACATTTACTCAAGCTAATCACTCCACTGAGGTAAACATGTGACGAGGAGTTACTATGATATGATTCAATTCCCCATGTATAATTGAGGAATTGGAATCAACACACTAAAAACATAACTGACCTTCCTTAATAGCTAAAGGACCTCCAAGGGCTAACCAACCAGTCCAAGTACCCAGCCCCTGAGTTAATTTTCTTTTTAGTTGAGATAGACCCCGAATCACTCCCATGACAAGCCCTCCATGAGAGTAAAACCCTCCAGTTGCTCCCATAACAAGGCCTCCATCCGACTGTAGTATTTTTCGGGAAGTTATGTGCTAGGGACCCTAAAATCTAAGCCAATTTTTTGGGCTAGGACTCAATCCTCCTAATGAAACTTGATGAAACTCTCAAGAATAATAAATAGTAATAAGTTGAGGCCTCTAATGTAAAACTAGAACAAGGAAATGACCAGGCTCATCCTAATCATGACAGGCATTTCGTCAAACATGTCATGAGCATGTGTTGTATAGGTCATAAAAACAAATCTGAACATAGGGGCCTCATACCTACAAGATTCATCAAGAAGGTCATATGCCTCCCATAATAGTTGAATTATCATCTATTAGGTCATTCATTCTTTAAAATTTCATCTACTAACCAAAACATTATGAGAGCCATAATTGAAGTCTATTATAAACCATGCTTATATCCAATATATAGCCAACAGATTAACAATGATATAACAACCATTAGAATCACATAAAAACCAAGCACATTTACTTATAAAAGTCAAGATGAAATATTCTCATTATTCATATACAAAGCCAACCAAGTTAGGGAATTCCACATACTACCCAACCATAGAATAGGCTTAGCCAAATATTTATTTCATCCAATCAGCTTTGTGCCATTTTCCAAGCATGAATTTGGGACTCACAAAAAAACCAACCATGCTTCTCAAGCTTTACCGCATATCCCACAAATTGGTCAAGGATTTCTAGGCCCAAAGCAAGCATGAATACAACCAGGTTTTCCTGTCTATACCACTAAGGGATTTGTTGTCCCAAACAAGAAACATACACTACTAGGATTTACCGTAATCCCACCATACATCGTTTTAGGGATCGCTAGGCCTATACAAGCATGGATTCCTTTGGATATGTCCACCTAAATAGTGAGGAATTTTTCCATCTACACCCTCTATGCTCTACTGTATATCTTTCCATTTACTGGTCAAGGATTCCTAGTCCTAACGATGGTATACACAAGCAAACTTTACTGCAATCCCACCTTTACCAGTACAAGGATTCGTAGGCCTTGTGATTTTTCCTAAGACCACCTCACTTAGTTTTGAAATCATCTAGTAATATAGCTCAAGCAAGTAATAGAAACCCCATCACACCATGGCTATCCGAAAATGGCAAGGCAAGGATGAAAACCATTTTCACACCTGGAAAAACCCATGCCAATGACAATAAGAGAAACAAATACACACATGCATGTACCATGCATGCCAAAACTAGCAAGGAAACGATACATGCGACTCGATACCCGAAAGTAATAACGCTATAGCCACTTGATCCAGCTCTTCCTTACTTAATATTTGCTTCCCTTGGATTTCTTTTCCTTCCTTTGCCTTCCTTCCTGTTATAGACATTTTTGTGCCTTACAGCTCTAAGCATGAAATGTCCATAAACCAAGGGATCCTAAGTCCCTAATAGTGTTGTTCCGACCCCTAGAGGAACAAGGTCAACAAATTACAGCTTCTCCCAGAAGTTCTCCACCAGAAATTGCTCAGAATCAGTCAAATCAGGATCATTTCAGCTGCTCCACTAGCTAGTTGCGTTGTATAGCACCCAAGTACACTAGCTAGGTGCGTTGCAACACACCTAAATGCACTACCAAGGTGCGTTCAGTGGGAAATGACAAATGGCAGTGTCATTCCGCGAGGTGGACAGATAATGGAAGCTTCCAAAATCTTCCCCAATGACACTTGCCTCACTGAGTTCGACCAAGGATGAGTAATAGGCTCTCAGTCTCCAAGTGGAAGCAAGAACTGACAGAGAGAAGCCACTAGTCAGATCGTAAGCTGACTCATCCTCTTTGCATACATCTATATATGGATCCCTCATCCCGGAGATCCGGAGGCTGGGATTTTGTACATTGCAGAGAATTGCTGTTGGTTTTGGGATAGATATCAAAGTATTGGGTGATTTATGCTTTGTTGGAGGTGAAGAGGGGATTCCTTTGCTGGGGGGTTGATGCTGGATCAGGAATCATCGGTTGTAACTCCTCCTGGACCTTCTTGTTATACCAATAAAACTATTTGAGTTTCTCCTACATGCTTGTGTATCAATGATGTTTGTTATATCTGCATGTTTAGCTTAAATCTGATCCTAAGCTATTTATGAATATAAATCCATGTCTTTGTGTAGTTTTCTTCTTTTGTGATCTTGCAGGAACTTGGTGAAGCTGGGAAAGTAAGGGAGCAGGTAGCTGGAAGCTGTCAAAGAGGAGAGAGATTGGATCAAAGGACTAGCGCAAGACACAGGTTGGTTCATCCTATTCCTCTTCGTTTATAGTTCATAAAGAAGAATACGAAAGTAGTTTTCTCTGTTTGTTTCTAAGGTACTGTCACGCCTTAGTGGGATAGGGGCGTTCTGAGTAGACACTTTTCCCGTTAACAAAATGGCGACTCCGTTGGGGATCGTGTCTAGTTAGTTTGTTTGTGTTTCTCTTGTTGTTTGTTTCATAAACACAGAAGTAGCAATCGAACTGCATTTGCCATTATCAAATGCAAAGTAGACATCTGCTACTTCAATCCATTCACTGGATTTGTTTATGATTTGAACAGCTGATTCACAAATGATCTGATTACCCTTTGTGATAGCTCTTAGACCTCCTTTAAATCCACCCTCTGATTGTGCATTACTGATTGCTTTTACTCGGCCAAAAACCATAGATTAAACTGCAAACCGTGACCCAGAACCCGGATAGAATTCTCGTTTCTGCCCCAGCGCAGGCTCTGTGAAGAGATTCTGCATTTCAACGCAGTTCCCGAGAGGGCTACCTGCGCTGCAATCCAGTTTCTCTATGTAACAGGTGCGCTGATCAGCCTAGCCCTATGTAGCTGAGGTTCTTTGCTTCATTTTTTCAGTTTTGTCTCTGATTTTTGCAGCCTGTGATTAGTGTGTGTCTGTTTAAAAACCCCTTTTCTTTGCCTTAATTCTGCCTCCTTTGTACAAAAATATTGTAGATGTTCTTTGTGTGTTTGTTACATCATTTACAGTTTTCCATTGAAAAAGTAGAACAGTCATACTGTCGTCCTTTGATTTAGATTTGTCGCAAGTGTCAATTCTGATCTTAGGAGAAAGTTTATTTGCTGTTGACAGTCTATTATGCTTTTACTTTTGCCTTTGGTTTAAATTTGTGACTTTCTAGTGTCGAAACGAGTATTTATTTCAAAATCATAAAATGTCGTAATCATCTCTACCTTTTGATTTCGAAAAGAAGCTTGTTTGTGTTTGTCACTTGAAAGAAAATTCAAATTTGTACATCAACTTTCTTTTTAGGCATCAATATTAAGAAAGTGAAAAAAAATACATGCACATGTGCATTTGCATATTGACAGTCTGTTTGGCTTGATTTAGGAAAAGTGCATTTACAGTGTGCTCTTTGCTCTTTGAGAAAAGATTGTGTCTTTCTTTTCCCCTTGTAGCTAGGATTTTCATTGCTAAAAAGAGATAAAAGTTTGCTTATCATCTTTAGATTGCATTTTAGGAATTACATCTACATCTCGTGGTGATCCCAAAAGGCAAAATTCATAAGAAAGTTCAACTTAAAATAAATTGAATGAATCTAACAACGCTTTGGAACTTAACGCACAACATTTAGAGGTCTAGGCTAGAGATGTATTCCGGCGTCATAAAGCCTGGTAACTGTTGTCCTCGCTGATGGTTGGGTGGTTCCTCCACTTTAAGATGATAAGTGCCAGTACGGACTTGTGCTCCCACGTACTGTCGAGTATATATTGGGAGACCCCTATAGGCTTAAAACCTCTTATCCATAGGAAGCCGTGTCGGCCGCCCTACTGATCGCAATGCACCGAACACAACATTCAGGAAGATTGATTGTCGTACCGTAAAAAGTATTCTGCAGTTTTTTGATTGGTTTGGTACTCCCTCTACCTAGATCTCCAGAGCAGTCCCTTTCGTTCCTTTTCAGACTCCTTAACGGAAAAGGTCCATCTGAGCACTTGTCACTTCAGGCTCATTAAAAATCAAAGGAGACTAGAGTCATCTTTTGTTTTTTCTCGACTCTTAAAAACTGAAAAAACAAGTTGTGTCAAAAGCGTCTAAAACTCATTTAATTCGGAAACATACTTCCCCTTTTTATTTTAGTTGATTGAGTAATCCACAATCGTGGAAGAAATTCAATTGAAATCCCGTCATTCGCGGAGGCTTACGAGTCAACCATCTTTGTCTCTGGAATCGAAACGAGTACGGACAAAGCGAACTCATTTAACCGGTTCAAAATCTCCTATTAAAGTTAGAACAAGTGTTCCAACGACATCCGAGATTTCGGTTACTCCAAACATTTATGGAATCCCTGCCTCTACAGAAGAAGTTCAACAACCACAGAGGGACAGTGATACTGATCCTAGTCTAAGAGTAAACACTTGTGTTACCGAACCAGTTCCATCTACAACCGGTTCGGAGAGTCTTGCTCTTCAAACATCTATCGTTGTCGATTCCACCCCTTCTTCGGCACCAGAAATATTTTACGGACCTGACGGTCTTCCCCTTCCACCTGGTCTGATTGCAATTGAAGAAATTGTAGAAGATCCTCAAACAAGTACTCCAACGCACTTTGGAGTCGAGATCACTCTATATCCTTCTTCATCAAAAGTTAGTCTACCACCAGCGGAAGTTCCTGTAGAATTGCTAGGTAATCTTTTGGATAGACTCCAAATGTCTGAACAACCGTCAACATCTAGGACTGTGTTGTCTGACACAGCGACAACACAACTCCCTATCGTCACTCCGACAATGTTCGCCGGCATACCATCTGTCCCAACTAGCTCTCAACCGCTAGAAGGAGCCCACTCAAGGGCTATTTCGACAGTCTGGTCCGTTCTTGTTTGTTCATCCAGAATAATATCCGGAAACTCTTGTGTTGAGTCTCAACAAATTCATCCATTCGGAGGTCAATTTGGGCAGTCTGGTCCCCAAGGGCAAACAATCCCCTTGAGTTCTGGATTACCACCGTATGGCGGGCAGTATGCCCTTTCATTATCCCCTCCGGGAGGATATCCATACGGGAGTTCACAACAATATTCAGGTTATACTAGAATTACCTCAAGTGGTTGGGTACCTATACTACCTCAACAACCAAGGGTTGTGTATTCGATGTAACAATGTGTACCTATGTCGAATATCCTGACTACACCAGCTATTGTGACGGTGTCACAAGTTCAAACGCTTCCTGTTGTATGCCAACCTCAGATTTCTCAGGTTGTAATGAAACAGCCCCTTGACCCTGTGACTCAACCACAATCGCCAACTAGTGGGGTGAAACAGGTCCAGACGGGTACAATTACCCCACATCTTGGTCCAACGGTTAGTATAGAGCAACAGCACATGGCTTCTCAACCATGGCTGGTGCAATACCAACAACCACAATTCCAACAAGTATACCAAGGTTCTGAGCAACAAATCTTTGCGAACAGTGGACAGCCGTACATTCAAAACGGTCAAAATCAACCATTTTACAATGGTCATGTCCACCAACCTTATCAGTCATACCAGCATCAAATGCATTATGCTGGCATGCAAAGACCAACTTCTCAGGCAATCCCATCTTACCCTGGGTATGCTTCACCTAATCTGAATCAACAGTTACCATTCGTGGCAACTTTAGAGTTACCTGATTTAAACTGGTTAACAAACAATCCAATTGCTTACGCCCCTTGGTGGCCAGCGATTCCACATAAAATTCCGTCAGATATTCCTAAATTTAATGGAAATCCGGGTGAAGATCCATCGAATCATGTGATGACATTTCATCTATGGTGTTCATCACACACCCTAAATGATGATTCGATAAGGCTTCGCCTCTTCCAGAGGACGTTAACGGGTCCGACGGCAAAATGGTACATTGAATTTCATAGAGCTTCATTCGACAACTTCAGTACCTTAGCCATAACCTTTTTAACCCATTTTCAATTACCGATAAGGTATGAAACGGGAACAGAACTCCTTACCAACTTCAAACAAACAACGACCACTCACATATCTGATCATATACATGAGTGGCGACGTCGTCATAGGATGGTAAAAACGTACGTTCCTGATCAGCTATTAGCTGAATGGTTTATCAAGTCATTACTGCCTTCCATCACGGAAGATGTGGCAATGGGGGGAGTCGTAACAGAAGAGCAAGTGATCGCTCGTGCACAATATCTAGACTTGATCTATACTCATTCCGGCACGCTCTACGACAAAATACCTGATGCCCCTAGACTGGAATTCTCAATTCCTCCTCCTCCTAAATCAAACAATGACTCTCATGCCGGTGATGGCATGATTGGCATGACAAACACGAAATCGACAAAGGCTACATCCAAGAAGGCCCGTAAGATTTCAGATCAAAATGCAAAAGACGAACTTCTTGCTTCAGAAGTAAATGTCGTATTGACAGATAAGGGAAAAGAAACCAAACAACCAGGAAGCAAGAAGAAAGGCAAAGGGAAGGAGAAGAAACAGGATGAATCATCACCTGAAAAATCTTCTTCAAACCCTCCTGGAAATAGGAAACTAAAAAATCCATGCTATATATGCGATGAGGATCATTGGACCGCAGATTGTCCACACAGAGCTGAGCTTAAGAAATTCTTTAAAAGTTTGAAAACCTCAGCTGTGTTAACTGATCCGTTTCCAAATCCAGGAGAAAATCTAGTTGAAAGTGGAAATGCTTCCCCGTCTCAAGTGCTAATGTTGTCGATTTCAAAATAGCAGAAAGATGCTTTGATTTCGACAAGGAACAAAGATTACGGGAATCCGCAACTGTCGAACAACAAGGATAAAGATCAACCAAGTAGTTCGACAACAACTTCGATAGAAGTTGCACCACCCACCATTCCTGAATTGACAATAAAACCGCCGAAGGGAGTAGTACACAAGTCGAAATTTAATCCCCGCGCTAGAGCGGCGCAACATTATAACATAGTGGAATATTTGGCCCAATCGCCATCCGCTATGTCGACCCTTGATGTACTAAAAAATTTCCCATCCCAAAGGCAGGCTTTGTTATCGGCCATTGGTGGGATTGATCCAAAGGATTCCAATCTTGTATCCTTCAACCACAAAGGATACGATCCTCAGTTACCGGCTCAACTAGCTTTCCTTGTTCAAGTGAAAGCCCTCAACGAAACTGTTCATCGAACAATTATTGATGAGGGGGCATCTACATGTATTATGTCGATGAGTTACTGGAAAACTTTAGGATCTCCAACCTTTTCACGGTCAGCGACGACATTAAAATCATTCGACGGAAGGACATATACCCCATATGGCATCCTAAATAACTTTAAAGTTGAACTAGGGGGAAAAACGGTAGAAATAGATGTTGAAGTCATCGATGGGAATCTTGATTACAACATCCTACTAGGAAGACCATGGATATATGCCATGGAAGCTGTTGTGTCGACCTATTTTAGAAATATTGCATTTCCCTTTCAAGGAGGGATTACAATCGTCGAACAACAAAACTTCCTCCCCAATGGTTCTCAAGTTACAGGAAGCATTCCCATGATCCATGGAAGCCCCCATTCGCTTCAGAATATCGGAGTGGGCCTACTAAAATATCCTACACTAATGGGAACTTTCGCTCTTCCACCTCCAATAAATTTGGCGGAAGTAGCACCGATAGGAACCTGCAATATGATATCTTCCACAAAGATTTCAGAAAACGATATCAACATGGATCATGCAATGGTTTTGCCCCCAAGCCCAATAGAAATATTATAGCAATCAATGTTTCTAGCATGGGAGGCAAACCCAAATCAATGCTCATCAAGCGTTTGGATAGATAGGTCTAGAGAATATGGTACTCCTTCAGATCCTTGGTCGCAAGTGCATGTCACCGACGAGGGAATTCTCCAAGCTATGGTAATTGAAGGAGCACCATGGAATGATTCCCACCATCGTTCCCTTCTTCCAGATTGTGAAGAAGAGACTCAAAATGACTGCTATCATCCCTCAGTCTTTGATTTTCTTTCAAATACTGTAAATACGGTGGATTCCGAGCGAAACTTATCCAACATTGAAGAGACTATAGCCATAAATATCTCGACTAAAACAGATGTTGTAGAGAATATTTATGTTGGCAAATGTTGTTCTCCTTCAGAACTGGAAATATATAACGCTCTTTTTCGCGAATTCAGAGATGTCTTTGCTTGGTCATACAGTGAAATGCCAGGCATCGACTCGAGTATCGTTGAACATGAAATTAAGATGTATCCAGATGTCAAACCGGTACGACAACGGCTAAGGCAGGTGCACCCCAGGAAAGCTGCTGCCATTAAGGCAGAAGTTGAAAAACTTCTCCATGTTGGTTTCATCTACCCGGTTCCTCTAACCGATTGGGTATCGAATATTGTCCCTATTATGAAGAAACAGGGGACAATTAGAGTGTGTGTCGATTATAGGGATGTAAATCAAGCTTGTCCAAAAGACAACTACCCTACACCCTTCATCAACCAGATAATTGATGAATGCGCCGGATGCGAAATATTTTCATTCATGGATGGATTTTCCGGATATAATCAAATAAATATCCTCCCACAGGACCAGTCAAAGACTGCATTCATTTGTCCATGGGGCACATTCGCGTATCGAAAATTACCCTTTGGTTTAAAGAACGCAGGGGCGACGTTTCAGAGGGCAATGAATTATGCCTTCCATGACATCAAAAACATTGTTCAACCATACCTCGACG
Source organism: Pinus tabuliformis (assembly GCA_031772625.1). Classification (NCBI taxonomy): domain Eukaryota; kingdom Viridiplantae; phylum Streptophyta; class Pinopsida; order Pinales; family Pinaceae; genus Pinus; species Pinus tabuliformis. The sequence continues at coordinate 923,233,133 of CM062820.1, read as the reverse complement.
ACCTTCCGGCTCATTCGCGAAAGCGGACTGATCATCTGCAGCATTTAAGAGCGATATTTCTACGTTGCCAACACTACAAGATACGACTCAATCCGCACAAATGTGTATTTTGCGTCAGTTCTGGTCATTTACTTGGCTTTGTAGTCTCCAAGGATGGGATTCGTCTCGACCTGTGCAAGGTCCAGGCAATCATAAATTTGCCTCCACCTTCAAATTTGCTTCAGATTCAGAAACTCCAAGGGAAAGCAAACTTTCTGAGGAGGTTCATTCCAAATTACGCCGAACTTGCTAAAGGTTATACACGTCTTTTGAAAAAGGAGGTACCCTTTGTCTGGGATCAGGTCGCGCAAGCTTCCTTTGATGCTTTAAAAGATTCCCTAATGAAAGCATCTTTAATGTACACCCCCGATTATCAAAGAGATTTTAACCTATATCTGGCTGCAGCAGATACAACCATCGCAATGGTTTTAGTTCAAGAAGTCGATGGAATTTAACATCCTATATATTATTTAAGTAAGAACTTAAATGATACAGAAAGCAAATATTCTTATGTTGAAAAACTAGCGCTTGCAGTTGTTCAAGTGATACAAAGATTTCGACACTATGTCCTCTTTCGGAAAACTACCATTCTGTCAGATTGCAACCCCATGACTTATATATTGTCGCGACAGTTGCTGGGGGGAAATATTCAAAATGGATAGCAATCCTCCAAGAGTTTGATCTAGAATTTGTAAAATCCAAGTCAAAGAAAGCTCTAGTTTTTGCAGAACTATTATGCGATCTCCCATCGTCGTCCAACGATGAAACATCTGAAGAATCAATCGTGGATGAGAATTTGTTTCTGATATCAACAAGCAATGAGTGGTATGGAGATATAATAATTTATCTCCAAACCCATAAACTTAGGCCAAACACCTCACACTCTGAACAAAAACATATTCGATACCAAGCAAAAGACTACATGATCGTCAGTGATACACTTTACCGTCGTGGTATCGATACAGTTCTGAGAAGGTGCCTCACCCATGAGGAGGCCGAAAAAGCCCTGAATGAGTGTCATTCAGGCGCCTGTGGGGGGCATCAATCTGGATATGCTACAGCACAAAAAATCTTACGAGCAGGATACTTCTGGCCAACAATGTTCAAAGATTGCATAACCGCAGTCAGAAGTTGCCATGCTTGTCAAATTTTTGATAGCAAAACCAGAAGACCACCCGCACCTCTACAACCAATTGTAGTTGTTGGACCATTCACCAAATGGGGCATCGATTTCATGACATGTAACCCCACCTCGACCGGGGGGCATGGGTATATCATAGTCGCAGTTGACTATTTTACCAAATGGGCCGAGGCGATGCCTACATTAGATAATACTGGTGAAACAACTGCCCTTTCCTTTTTCAATCATGTAGTCACCAGATTCGGCGTACCGCAGGCTATAGTCACAGATCATGGATCACATTTTCGCAATCACATGATGGTCGAATTAGATGCCAAACTAGGGTTGTCTCATGACAGCTCTACTCCGTACTATCCGCAAGCCAACGGACAAGTTGAAGCGATCAACAAGGTCCTGAAGCGCATGTTGCAAAGGATGATCGGAGTTCACAAAAGAAGGTGGCACCTAATCCTGTACTCAGCCTTGTGGGCTTACTGAACATCGGTAAGGAATGCAACCGGGTTCACACCCTCCCAACTGGTATATGGCCTGGAAGCAGTCTTACCAGTCCAGTGTGAAATCTCGTCTCTCAAACTCGCAATTGATCTCCTCCCCGGAACTTCAGAAGAAGAGGCTTGTTTCTTGGAACTAATCCAATTAGATGAAACTCGTCGTGACGCCGCTTTGGCTAACGAAGCCCATAAGAAATGAGTCAAGGCACAGTTCGACAAAAATGTCAAACCCTGTGTCTTCTCAGAAGGTGACTTGGTCTTGCTTTACGACCAAGAATCCGATAAGTTGGGAGCAGGTAAATTTAAGTCTTTATGGATGGGCCCCTATATTGTTAAAAGAGTGTTAGCAAAAGGAGCCTACGAGTTAATGGATTATGACGGAATTCCACTGGCGCAACCTCGTAATGGGTTGTACCTCAAGCGTTACTATGCATAAATAGTAACCAATATGCTTTTGTTATATTTTGTTTTCGCTAAAGTGTTTGTTTTGGTCGAGTAATCCACCTTTTTACATTTATTGCAGATGTCAAACCTTTTGGAGCCATGTGTTGGATATGTCGATGGAGCGAGTCGTAGTTCGCGGAACCTGTCCTCCGCAGCCTGGGCCATTTTTGATCCAAGCGGCGAGTTAGTAAGTTTCAGAGGTGTATGTATTGGTCAATCAACGAATAACATCGCTGAGTATAGCGCATTGATAGAACTTCTCTCTGATGCCATCACCCATGGTATACGCCGACTAATTGTCAGGCTAGACTCACAACTCGTAATACTACAACTCAATGGTATATATTCCGTCCGAAACCCAACTATTTATCGCATGTTCCTAAGAGTTAAGATTTTGGAAAGACAATTTGATCTTATTCAATACCAACATATTTCCAGAAACATAAACACATTAACCGACTCATTAGCAAACTATGTGTTAGATAGACATTTGCAACATTTATAAAAAGAAACACATCATCAATGTTTTACATGTGGATCATATAGCTCAACCAAAATAAAACCCTGAAAATCAAAAATATATATAGCTGTTTATGGTTTACATATAATGTTCTGTAACCAAGACAAAATCGGTCACATGACCCAAAAACTCAAAATGCTAGGCGGCACCCTAGTCTAATGATGCTCATGATAGCAAGTCATAGCCTGTGCGATCATGCGTAAGAGACGAGTCCATCGTCTAGGCACACCAGTAGTATGTCGCTGTAACTGCAAAGGTAGCTCGTCGATCCTCACATCTGGAATACCGAGAGTAAGGCTCTCTACCTGCTCCTACACAGCTGTGAGAGTCTCGGCCACATCGAGGTCACGAAGAATAACTCTCTCGGCGGCCTCTCCTGTCGGGGCAATAGCTGGTACTCTCAGGCGAACTACTGGACGAACAGGACCAACATCTGCATGTACACATGAGTTTGATTAAAGTCTTGATAGAATAAAGCACAAGGACATTATAAACAAAAACAGTAAACAACGATATGGTCAAAGATTTTACCAATAGCACCCCACTACTCACCATCCGGCAGTACTAAATCTGGATCACCTCGAAAGTCCATGCCAGCATATGGATACTCAGCATAAACCATCTCCTGACAATCAAACCACCTGAAGAAGGTATCAGAAAACGAAATCTGAGACTGGCCAACATGCCTAGACATATGGTCAACCCATCTCTGCATACGTGGTTCAGTAGGAGAAGGTAAGCCGACTGCAATGTACTGCGGCTGCATCAGTGGTATCTTCTCCAAGGAAAAGGGGGTCAAAATAGAACCGAACCCAAAGTTCTTCAACCTCCCGTTCTTTATCTTCGTCAACTGATCTTTCATCACAAGAAGTACTGCGTCACACCAGTTGAATACCTTCGGTTGGAGGCATTCCAAGGCATGCTGCATATAGGATCTGTTGGCTACATGAAGAGACGCACTGCCGGCCATCCTACTAAAAGTAAACAGGATAGTCCTAAGGGACCTGTCGGTGACATCGCGGATGATGATCTTGCCTTCTTTACTCGGCTAGTATCCTTCCCTGCAATACTAGCGGACATAATCTCTCACAGAGTCACCTCCTCGGGCCGAACCTGACAAAGAGATGGGGGCACCCCGCCTCGACAAGCCAGTCAAGAAGTAGATGTCTACTGCAGTCAAGGGGATAGATTTGCCCCTAATATGGAAAACTTGATTGATAGGATCCCAAGCATCGAGCAAATACTGCAGTAAATTAATCTGCTATCTCATGCTAGAGATGCGGAAGAACTTCAGCAAGCCACAATTCCGTAGCGCGTTCACTGTAACTGGATCATGTAGGGCAATCATGTCCTCTTCTTCATGTTCTCGTTCTCACCGTGTAAGGGTCATCTTGCTCCGAGATCCCTGGAAAAACAAACAAGAGAGGAGTTAGATCCTGATTTTGATGAGAAACAGGCAAAAATTCCATCAAAAACTGTGCAACAAATTCCCTTTCTGCGCCCAACACACCTACAGCAGTGTTCTAGCTGCGTTGAATGTCAAATTGCCTTCATACAGGCCAAAATTCAGCGTAGGTTTTGATGTACTAAGGGTGCGTTGATGGCAGAACGAATCCCTCAAACCCGAGGGGCTCAGAAAAGCAGGGAATGAAGCACAGAATGCAAAAAGGAAACCATGAAATGAAAGAGCTCGGGTTTAGCTCCTACCTGGTCCAGACGGCGCCGAGAATCGTCCACAGAATCTCCTGAAATCAGCTGATGAAAATCGAGGGGGAAAAGCACCTCCAAAGCTCCAACAAACCAAGTTCAAATGAAATGGTAAAATGAGAGGTAAAAAACACTTTTTGATTGCTTTTACGTAATTCAAAGTAAAATATTAGCGTTTTGATCTCGTTTTCAAGCAAATATTGTTCATTTCTGACTAGTTTGATGAAGCAGTTGAAAATACAGTACTATCTTTGATAGAACAAAGCTATTTATGGTAAAAAAATCAAAACAAGACCATCTAATCGAGCAGTTTTAGCACATAGTTCAAGCTCGTTAAAAAATAAACATAAGACATGAGCAAATGTTTCCACCTGCGTTTAAGCTCATTAAAAAATGAACTATTCCCCGGTAAATAACCACCGTTAATGAAGCATTTTAGCCATTAAAGCCTTGGTCGTGTTTGCACCGTCACCTCCACTTTTCTATTGGCCGATCATTCACCTCCATTTGATCTTTTACCCATTTTGAGGAATAGCTACGAAGAGTGATTTCACTAGCCATCCTTGTGACACTGCCGTGATTGGAAAATTCCAACCCTTACCTGGAATCAGCTACTACCCATTTTATCACTCGTTCCTCAAAAGACGAGTCTTCTTTAAGCTCTTTTCAATTGACTCGTAAAATATGAAAAGATTGTCGAGTTTTGGCCTTCCAGCTCGTTAAAGCGACCGGAAGTGCTATCCCTCCTCTAGATTTTAATCTTTTTGGACCTGAGGGATTATTGCACAAAAAGATCGAGCACTTGTCTTGTTCGGCTCGTTAAAACTATAGAAAGTTCATCCCTTCTGTATTGTTTTATACTTTTTCGGACTTAAGGGATTAGATGACGAAAAAGGAATTTTGGAGTTACCTTTACGTACCTTTTCAAACTCTCTAAAAATGAAAAGGACCGAGTTATCTTTGTCGTTAAACTCATTAAAAAGATTAATAGCGACAAACTTGTCTTTAGACGAGAACGAGTTTCACTATCGCTAGGCTCGTTAAAACATAGCGATGGGTTTGCCTGAAGGGAAAATTATAGAACAAGCATATGTTATCCTCCTCAAGCTTGACAAAAATAAAGAGGTACTGGTCAGCAATGACTGGGGAAAAATTGGGAAGAAACTCAAAGAATCTTTATTGGTAGCAAGTCGCTCTTGAACATGACACTTCCACTCCATACCTGAGTCGGGTTGGGTTGTTTCATGGTCACGCCATACCATCCACATTTGGGGTAAATGCTACCAATTCATTACATAAGTGTCGCCGACATGTTCAAGATAAGTCATCCAGAGAAGTCATCCGTGTCCCATCCACTACCATACATTATACTTCATTCTTTCATGACCGCCATCCTGAACCATATATCATCAGATCGTTTTCACCTCCATCAAAATCATTTGCTCCGTTCCATGTCATTGATGTGGGATTCATTAAGGCCCTCCTTTGACGGATCGCTTCTTGTCGAAACCAGCTCATTATCCAAGAAGTTGATCTAGGAACACCCCATTCAGTACTTTGAAGCTTGCATGCCTCAATGGCAAGTTTCTCACTTCCGGCGACAGGTATACATCAATGACCTTCGACCGAAAGATTTTGCGTGGTGTTCGACGCCAAGTCCTTTATTCATACCACGTGAATTGTACTACAGTACCTTGAGGGTCATCATCATTATCGGTGATTCCTCTCGCGCTTGTTAATAGTTTACATCATTGACTGGTAATCAAGCGATGTCTTTCCATGTTCGACTTCAAAACATTTCTCACATGGATCGACTTGTACTTCGAGTGAAGATCGGACGAGATTGAAGACCCCAGATCTAGTTTCATCCATCCGGTCTGCGATATATATTCAGGAGAATGAAGACATTGAAATGTATAGCATTGCAGCACAGATAATCATCCTACCAAAAGGATGATGGCTCTATCAGAATCATCAGTCTACCATCAGACGATTGTCTGTCCTATGTACATGAAAATGAATTTATAAAGCTGAGCATGGGAATGCCCGCCTCAGCTAGATCATGAAAACAGTATGAAGATAATGTATTGTATTGTATCTTATTACAGGTCTCCTCCCAGCATTGAAAGAACTTCGGATCCTCCTAATAAAGCATTTCACCCGATAAACGACCTCATACTTTAGGGGGCAACTGTTATAGACATGTTTGTGCCTTACAGCTCTAAGCATGAAATGTCCATAAACCAAGGGATCCTAAGTCCCTAACAGTGTTGTTCCGACCCCTAGAGGAACAAGGTCAACAAATTACAGCTTCTCCCAGAAGTTCTCCACCAGAAACTGCTCAGAATCAGTCAAATCAGGATCATTTCAGCTGCTCCACTAGCTAGCTGCGCTGCATAGCACCCAAGTACACTAGCTAGGTGTGTTGCAACGCACCTAAATGCACTACCAGGGTGCGTTGAGCGGGAAATGACAAATGGCAGTGTCATTCCGCGAGGTGGACAGACAATGGAAGCTTCCAAAATCTTCCCCAATGACACTTGCCTCACTGAGTTCGACCAAGGATGAGTAAGAGGCTCTCAGTCTCCAAGTGGAACCAAGAACTGATAGAGAGAAGCCACTAGTCAGATCATAAGCTGACTCATCCTCTTTGCATACATCTGTATATGGATACCTGATCCCAGAGATCCGGAGGCTGGGATTTTGTACATTGCAGAGAATTGCTGTTGGTTTTGGGATAGATATCAGAGTATTGGGTGATTTATGCTTTGTTGGAGGTGAAGAGGGGATTCCTTTGCTGGGGGGTTGATGCTGGATCAAGAATCATCGGTTGTAACTCCTCCTAGACCTTCTTGTTATATCAATAAAACTATTTGAGTTTCCCCTACATGCTTGTGTATCAATGATGTTTGTTATATCTGCATGTTTAGCTTAAATCTGATCATAAGCTATTTATGAATATAAATCCATGTCTTTGTGTAGTTTTCTTCTTCTGTGATCTTGCAGGAACTTGGTGAAGCTGGGCAAGTAAGGGAGCAGGTAGCTGGAAGCTGTCAAAGAGGAGAGAGACTGGATCAAAGGACTAGCGCAAGACACAGGTTGGTTCATCCTATTCCTCTTCATTTATAGTTCATAAATAAGAATACAAAAGTAGTTTTCTTTGTTTGTTTCTAAGGTACTGTCACGCCTTAATGGGATAGGGGCATTTTGAGTAGACACTTTTCCCGTTAACACTTCCTCCAAAGCTAGAGTGCTCCAAGAATTCTCTCAGTGTGCAAATGTATGAGAGAGTATAGAGAATAGAGAGAGCTCCAAGCTAAAACTGACAAAAGTTTGTGAACTGATCCTTAGAAGCCTTTTTATGAATGAGGCCTCTATTTTCTTCATTTTCCATTATTTTTCCTTCATTTTACTCCTCACATGAAACTTGTGACCATTCACCTTCGTTTTCTCCTATTTTCCTATATTTTCATAACTAAAATTCCAATTAATGCCTCTTTCCTTTCCAGAGCCTTTGTCGTTGCCTTTGCCAATTTCTCCTTAGCCATAATAAACCAAATGAACACCCATTATGATGTTTTTCCCAACATTCAGCTTGGAATACGTGTCCCATGACCTTGGTCTTATTTTTCCTTTATTAAATCTATTACATGGATTTTTAAACCGGGTTTGTTACATTCTACTTCTTCTTATGCTTATACCTTTGTTTTGCGTCTATTTCTTCCTTCTTCTTTTTTCTTTCTCCACTATCACTACCTCTTTTGACTTTGGTTGGATCTTTGCCACTATAGAATTTTATGGTTTTCCTCCAATAAGAATTTCTGAAGTAGAGGAAAGAATAATATAGTTAAAAAATTATCTCCTGTAAATTTTACCATTTATCACACTAAAAAGAATAATCAGATGACCCAACCACTGCATTGTTTGAATTCAAATTGTATAATGTAGAAAATTTTCTCTTTGAAAATTGATATATTTTGAACTATTTTGTCAAATGTAAGTGGAAATAAATTTTAACTTACATTTCTCTTGAATATTTTGTTCTTTTCAAGTCATTCAAGGCTTTAGTGGTTGTTCTAGGAAAAATTTGTCATTGTGTAGCAGTTAGTTTGCATGCCAAGATGTGCTCTGTCCACCATTTTATTTTTATTTTTATTATTTTTCTCTTTTTTATTTTTAAAATTTTTCTCTTATTTTCATATCAATAATATTGCATGAAAAACAAACCTCGAGTGGGTTGACTTAACTAAGTTGGCCCCCACCTACTTATTTGCACTTCATGATAACATACCACTTTCTTGAGTATTTTTTCACTTTTTCCTCATTTATCTCCCATACATGTGGGTGTCCTTTGGAGAAAAGGTAAGGTACTTCTAGTTAAAGCTAAGGCTTCTTGCTAATATATTTGGCTATAGAAGATATTTCCTCCTAACAATTTTAGTGTTTTCTCAAGCTAGAATAGGTTCAAAGGGTGAGGTTAAAGAGGTGCATACCTCTGCCTTAACATGAGTGCTTTTTTTTGTGTAGGATGTTGTTGTATATATGGAGGTTGAATTTTATGATTCTAAAGCTACATGTGATAATATGTTAGAGTTATTAATGTTGATAGCCTTATTTTCTGAGGAATTCTCAGTTTTTTATTCCTATTTTCTATTGCTTTACATCTATGGTCCATGTGGATGAAATACAACTGCTGAGATGCTCCTGCTATGAGTGATTTGAGGTAATGCAATCTTTAATTTTTGGAACTTCATCATTTTTATTTCCGTTGAAGGTATCCTTCTAGTATTCTCTATTGATTCAAATATCTCTAATCTAGGTTATTAGGGTGTTGATATTGTAGCTTCCCCAGTGCTACTAATCCTTGTTGATTGAGGATCATATAGCAGCATACAAGAGTCCTGTAATTACTTTGGTCTGCCTTTTGAGATTATGAAGTATGGTGATCTTTAAAGTTCCCAAACGTTAGCTTCATATTTGATCATGTAGGGTTTATGCATGCTACTATAGGACCGTTCATCTTCCTGTAGCAGCCACATAGGCCCCTTAGGTTCATAATTTTCTTTCATCATGGCCTTCAAAGGCTTTGATAATTCACGGGAAAATATCTAGTGGTAGCTAGAGAGCCTTTTAGTGATGGTAATGGGTAAAAAAAGAGATGGATTGTTGGATTTTGTGGATTTTAAGTGGGACAATCAAGAAAAAAAGGAAGATTGATGTAGTGGATGGATGTCAATGGCTTCTATAGACTCCATTTTCCCTGAGATGAAAAAATTCAAATATGCCTCCCTCTGCTATGCTCGGCAACTTCCTATAGCAATGTAAGGAATTTGCTATAGCAACTTGTAACCTTCCTATTGCATAATTGTTTTGCCAATATCTATCCAAAGTTATATTATATTCACCTAAGAAAAATTTAGAATGTTACTATCATCCTTATGCATCTTCCCATGAAAAATCTCAGCCAACAGATGCACAAATATTGAGAAAAATGAGAAATAATTGTAGGAGATGGTAGTAAATTTCTTGGGAGTATACAATAAAAGTTACTAATTTTTTTTATCATTTTACCATCATCCTTATGCATATCCCCATAATAAATATTGGCCAATGGATGCACGGTTTTCGAGATATGTTCAAGACAATTTATGCCATGTGTTTTTTTGCAATTTTGGAATATCCGATAGTAGCACAAAACTTTCCTATAGCAACTCAAGAAAATGATGAAAAATGAATGGGAAAGTATTAGGAATCATGGGTGAAGCTTAGAAATAGCTTAGAGTGTAGGTTTTAACCCTGTACAGAAATTACCTGCATACGAATTCTAACAACATAGAAAATAAACAATGCGAGAGCATAACACATAAAACACATATACATAGAGATTTTCCCCTAGATTCCAAAACCGGGACTACCAACTTGACTTTTCATTATGTTCCTTTCAATTTTACAATACATATTTATACATGCCGAAGCATCCAATACCATGGACTGAAAACCGTCGTGTCCAAAACCATGGACCGAAAACCATCGTGTCCAAAACCATGGACTGAAACCATTGCCTCCAAAACCATGTGTGAAAATCATGCACAAAAACATAAGTAGGTCCTCCCAACATAATATAGGGTCCAAAAAACAAAATTTTCTGGGGCGTTGCCCTGGACCCCATAGAGGGGGGTTACCCCTCAAACCCCCTGTGACCCCCCCACTACGCAACTGACACAACGAAGGGGGGGCTCTGCCCACCCTCTAACCCCCCGGTTAACTACGTGGGCTAGTCGTGGAAAGAATATAACACAACCCAACATTCTCCCACTTGTTGTTTTCTTTCCATAGGGGGCCACAAGAGAGCTTAGTCATTTATCCAACCTTGCAATGCCCATTGTTTCTCTACACCAAGAGAGCTTCTCAGAGCTCATAGATTTTGTCAATGCATCTGTAGTATTCTTCAAAGTGTCCACCTTTACTAGCAACACCATTTTTTCTTCTATCATATCCCTCACAAAATGATACTGAACATCAATGTGCTTGGTCTTTGAATGATATGCAGGGTTCTTTTCCAAGAAATTTCACTTTGGCTGTCACAGTCTATCCTTATAGCTCCCTGTACTAACCCCATACTTGAACACAATCTCTGCAACCTAACTACTTCCTTGCTTGCATGAGTGGCTGTCATGTATTATGCCTCTGTAGTTGATAGTTCCACTACAGATTTTTTCTTACTCATCCAACTGATTTCACCTCCAAATAGGTTAAAAACATACCCACTTGTAGATATTCTTTGATCCAGATCTCCAACCCAATCTGCATCAAGAAATCCACGAATATCCAACACTCTGTCCAATCCTGGTCTTCCTTGGTAGCAGAAACCATAATCACTAGTGCTACGCAAATACCTGAAAACCCACTTCACAGTTGTCCAATGCTCCTTTCCTATTTTTGACATAAACCTGCTCAATACTCCCACTGCATGTGCAACGTCTGGTCTAGTACATACCATTGCATACATCAGCCTATCGACTGCACTTGCATATGGAACATGGGACATGTCCTCTTCCTCTTCTTGTGTCTTGGAGCATTGTTCAGTAGATAACTTTACACCTATAAGAATAGGAACCTTCACTGGTTTACTATCCTGCATATTAAATCTCTGCAATATTGTATCAACATACTTCCTCTGGTTTAACTAGAGCTTCCTCTTTGCCCGATCTCTTTTAATTTCCATGCCCAAAATATAGTTTGCAGCACCAAGATCTTTCATGTCAAATTTGGAGGACAATTGGGTCTTCAAATCCTGGATAATTTATTTGTCATTTCCAACCAGCAACATATCATCCACATACACGACTAGATAAATAACACAGTCACCAACTAATTTAAAATACACAAAATGATCTGCTTTGCTTTTGGTGAAGCCAAGTCCCCATATAAATGTACAAATTTCTAATACCACATCCTTGGTGACTGTTTTAACCCATACAGAGACTTCTTTAACTTGCATACCATTTCTTTCTTACCCTTCACCGCAAAACCTTCAGGTTATTTCATGTAGATCTCCTCTTCTAGATACCCATGAAGAAATGATGTCCTCACATCCATCTATTCTACCTCAACATAAAAATCAACAACAACAGATAAAAGTAATCTAATACAAGCTACCTTCGCAATAGGAGAAAAAATATCACCAAAATCAATTCCTGGCACCTGGGAATAACCTTTTGCTACCAACCAAGCTTTGTATTTCTCCACCTTTCCTTTTGCATTTGTCTTCTTCTTGAACATCCATTTGCTTCCAATGGGTTTCCTTCCAGCCGACAACTCCACCAGATCCCAAGCCTCATTTTTGTGCAAAGATGCCATTCCATGAAATACGACCTCTTTCCATAGTTTTCCATCCTCTGAATCTACTTCTTCCTTCATAGTTCTGGGATCATCATCAGTAACAGATAAAGAAAAATTTAAACAGAAAGAAGATGGACTATACCTTTCCAGCTACCTTCTTTCTCAAATTGATCTTCTCACACCTAGAGTTTGTGGCTCTTCATCTTCTGATTCCTCCTCTGCGGTAGAGTCTGATTATTCCTCCTTAATCTCAAACTCTATCTTCTCAAGTTCCTTTGGTTGGACTTCATGTTTAATAACATCTTTCACCTCTCTGAACACCATATCTCAGTTGTACACAACCTTCCTTGTTACTGGGTTCCAAAGCTTATAACTCTTTATTGGGTTCTTTTCTCCTTTGGAACATGTACATATGCATCACATCCAAATACCCTCAGATGTAAAAGAGATGGTTTCTTACCAGTCCATAACTCTTGTGGAGTCTTATCCTCCAACGCTAATGAAGGTGATCTGTTGACCAGGCAACATGCTGTCTCCACCACCTCTGCCTAGCATTCCTGTCCTAACTCAGCACCATTGAGCATGCTTCTTGCCCTTTCCATCAATGTCTTGTTCATTCTTTCTGCAACTCCATTTTTCTCAAGTGTGTATGGAATAGTCTTCTACCATGCTATACCACACTTCTTACAAAATTCTTCAAATTCCTTACTACAAAACTCTCCACCGTTATATGTCCTCAACACCTTTATCTTTTTCTCTGTCTAGTTTTCCACCAGAGCCTTAAATTCTTTAAACCTGTCAAAGACTTCAGATTTCTTATTAAGGAAATATATCCACGTATTCCTTGAGAAGTCATATATAAATGATACATAGTACACAAACTTACTTAGTGATGGAACCTTCACAGGTCCAAACACATCACTGTGAACAAGTTCTAATATTTGTTTCGCCCTCTTACCACCAGGGGGAAACTCACCCGATTCTGCTTCCCATATACACAATTTTCATAGAAATCAAAATCCAGAGAGCTATTACTTATACCTTCTACCATACCTTTACCATGACGTATTCGAAGGCCCTTCTCTCCAATATGTCCAAGCCTTTGATGCCACAACATGGTCTTCTCTCCAAAGACCAATAGATTTTCTGTTCCATTTTCAGGAACCACAGAGTTGTTGCACCCATCAACAATAGTGCTACCTTCCATCTTGTACAGAGTTCCAATCTGAACTCCCCGCATCAGTACCAGTTCTCCCTGAACCATCTTGCAAGTATCCTTCTCGAACATTGTTTTTACACCTGCATCATCCAGCTTGCTTACAAAAATCAGATTTCTTGCCAATGCAAGAATATGCAGAACACCCAGAAGTGTTGTAACCCTTCCACCTTGCAACTTCAACTTTACTTTTCCACGACCAACCATTCTAGCTTTCTTATCATCCCCTAAGAAGACATCACCACCATCATATTTCTCATACTCGCAAAATCACTCTCTATGGGGAATGAAGTGAAAGGATGCACATGAGTCAATCAACCATGCCTCATGATCATGTGTACTTGAAGAAGTCAAGTACACATCCCCACCTTCATCTAGTGTGGTTTTTACCTCTGCAGAAGGAGCATCATCAGGAGAATCATCAAATCCATTCCCTTTATTAGGAGCTTTACATTTACAGTCCCTTTTGTATTGCCCTTCCTTTCCGCATTTCCAGCACACCACCTTTACAGGTTTTCCTAGCGATTTACATCTCCCTCTAGATTTATATCTCCCATTCGATGACTTACTTTTGTTTTTGTTCTGGGACCGTCCTCATACCGACAAGGCATCACCATTCTGGCTCTCCATATTTTTCCATCTCATATCCTTCGTCAACAAGGATGAGACTATTTCATCAAAATGCAAGGCAATTGTATTGCTACCTATTGCAATAACCAGACCATCCCATCAATCTGGTAGAGAACACAACAAAATTGTGCACTTATCTTCATCTAAAATTTTAATATCAATAGATAATAACTGACTTAGCATAGTCTTAAATGCGTTCATATGCTTAGTCACCGAGTCTCCATCTTTCATCCTTAAGTTTACAACTTTTTCCACAGGAACAGTTTATTCACCAGAGACTTAGATTGGTACAAAGTCCCTAACTTGTCCCACAAAGCCTTCACTATAGCTTCCCCTAATACATTCAGTAATATTGAATCTGAGACACACAATCATATTGTGCTCTTTGCCTTCCGATCCAACTTCTTCCATTCTTCATCAGACACTCCTATTGGTTTAGTACCCGGATCTACCGCAATCCACTGATCTTTATCCACCAATAGATCCTCCATCTTGAGTTTCCACAACTCGAAACTCTGACCATTAAATTTCTTGATCTCTATCTTTCCACTACTCGCCATCTTCTTTCACCGCCAGAATCGATCTTGCAGATCTCCCACTGAACAGGATCTACCACGGGCCCAAGAAAAACCCCTCAGCAACAAAGGCATCCCCTTGAAGCCAAAACAGCTCTGATACTAAATATAGGTTTTAACCCTGTACAAAAATTACCTGCATACGAATTCTAAAACACAGAAAATAAACAATGTGACAACATAACACATAAAACACATATACACAGAGATTTTCCCCTGGATCCCTAAACCGAGACTAACAGCTTGATTTTTCATTATGTTCATTTCAATGTTACAATACATATTTCTACATGCTGAAGCATCCAATGCCATGGACTGAAAACCATCACATCCAAAACCATGGACCGAAAACCATCGCGTCCAAAACCATGTGTGAAAATCATGCACAAAACCATAGGTAGGTCTGCCCGACCTAATATAGGGTCCAAAACACAAAATTTTACGAGGCACTACCCCGGACCCCGTAGAGGGGGATTACCTACACCCCTCAAACTCCTTGTGACCCCCCCACTACGCAATCAACACAACAAAGGGTGGGCTCCGCCCCCCTTTAACCCCCCGGTTAACTACGTGGGCTAGTCATGGAAGGAATATAACACAACTCGACATAGAGTGATGGATTAACCTAGCCTTAGACCTATTGGAGCATCTTAGCAAAGGAGGTGAAAAACTCATGTTTGACTTCTCTTAACTAGATGTCAGTTTTTTAATCAACTTATTCTTATGGTAATAACTTGTTGCTATTACTTGCATAGGTTGGAGAGAAATTGCATAAATCAAATAAATATATATAGAGAAATTAATCTTTCTTTCTTTCAATTTTTCATTTTCTCTTTTTTCTAGGCCTACTTGCTGCCTTAATGAGGTTTTCAACCAGGAATTCTACCTAGGTGCCTTGGAGGAGTTTTTCACCTAGGCTCTTATTTTATTTTCCCTTTTTCTTTCTTTTTTCCCAACCCTTTGACTGCCTCATATAGGTTTTCAATCAGTGAGCCACTCTCAAGTGCCTCAAAGGAGGTTTTTACATGATATTGTACTTTTTTCCTCTTCTTTTATCTTTTTATCTTTTCCCCTTTTTATTTCTTTTATTTCTATCCTATTCTACTTGAAAAAAAATCTCTTTCAAGTATTGGAATACTTCTAATGGATCCATCTACGTACCAAAATGGAAAATAAACTCATATTGAGTTTTGAAAGATATGCTTTAATATATACCAGGATAGATCAACCTCTTTGATTAAGATGATATAAAAAACTATTGAAGAGGAGTGTGGTGCCCCAACTTAATGATTGTCTAAAACCATTATTTAATATAGATGTGATGCCCATGGTTCTCTTTCTCATATTTATCACCCTTTACGTCCTCTTATACCATGACATTCAGATCTTCTACTTTTTGCTGATTAGTCTCCTGAACACATAAATAATATGATGATAAGCATAGTTGAAATTCTTTAATTTTGAGATCCAATGGATAGTCTCCATCAAACGTGGTCCATGATTATTTTGTCTCCTCTGGATATTCTTCTTTTCGATGTTGTTCTTCAATTATAGCAATATAATCTCTCCTTTCCGATAATCTTCCTGATCTAAGATGAATATTATTTGGAACAAAAGGGGTTGTATGGAGAGTTTGAACATCAACATTATAAGTGGGCTAAGTTACTTTATTATTTGGGTTCATAAATGGTTGTGTTGTTTGTTGATTAGGAGTGAGTCATTAAGATGGTTGTGGTGGAGGGTGATAGTATGGATAACATTGAGTTTGGTATGGAGGATATTGAGGAAAATATTGAGGATATTGTGGATTTCTTTCATAAGGTCCTTACCAACCTTGTTGCCAACATTGTCTTTAGAGTTGAGATGGCCAAGGTTGCCAAGGAAAGGGTGTGTTTCAATTACTATTAGATTTTCATGAATAAACTCTGAATTGTGAATTAGGACCTTGCATAATACTAGGTTGACTGGGCTTCCATGGTCTTCTTGGAGCTATGTAACAGAGCTTCTCTGGTGTTTAATTCACTCCACTATCCTCCTGGTAAACTTCCTTCAACCTTGGTAATGATGGGAAATCCCTAGTAGCATGTGATCCTACATAGATAACACAAATTTCAACATTCTCTTTTTGATCATTCTGCATGCTTAACATTTCTATTTATTCACATAGAATGCTAAGAATTTCGGTTTTAAAGTTATCTAGAAAATTACCAAGTTCGGCTTCACTTACTGATCTCGATGATGATTTACTTACTCTTGCCCTTCCTCTTGATATGTGCTTGCATCTTTCATAAATTTCTTCAAATGATAACTGCCATAGATCATATCTACTCATTAGATCAAGGAGATCAATCCACTCTTTTCTAAGTGTTCTGAGTAAGAGGGTTTTTAGCATGTCAAATCCTAAATTATGCAATTTTTCCCTTCCAACATTATACATAAATCTCTCCATCAAATCCTTAAGGATGTCATGTTATTTGTGACTCATTCCAAATATTTCCTCTTTAATATCATGATATATACAATAATATTTATATTTTTCTAGAAATATCATTCGCATATCATTCCATACTCTTATTGCATTTGCCCTTTGACTCATGAAACATTTAAGAGCTCTATCCTTTAATGCTTTGGAAATAATCTCAATTTTTGAGTGTTTAATAAGTAACCATAAGGTATAAAAATTATTTCAAATTCAAAGAGAAAGGGTTTTGGATCTTCTGACCTTATACATTGAAAGTTGGGAAGAAAATATGGAGGGATACTCTTCATATGAACTTTGATATCAATATCCTAAATGGGAAATCCAAGAGGATCTTCATCACTATCATAATCTCCATCCATTTATTCTACCTTATATGCCACCTCTTCTTCTTCTACCTGGAAAAGTAGATGATGATGTGGTTCTTACTACACCACGTGATCAAATGGGTAGTTGTCGTATCGAAGAAATATGTTTTTTTTATAATGAGAATGCAAAATGCAATGCGATTTTCTATTTTTCAAATAAAAGATGTCTGTAAAAACCCCTGGTTGAGTTTCTATGTAAAAAATAATATCAAGGTCATCAGACACATATTCCAAGATGAATGTTGGGAAAAACACTTTAAGGGGTGTCAGTTATGTATTATTTATGGCTATGGAAATTGGCAAAGGAAAAGAGGCAATAATTCCCATTTTAACGATGAAAATAAAGAAAAAATAGGAGAAAATGAAGGCGAAGAGACACATATTTGGATGCAAGGGAAATTAGAGGGAAACTAAAGGAAAATGAAGAAAATAGTGGCGTTAATGATGAAAAGGATTCAAAGAAACAACTGCTAGATTTTGAGAGATTTTGATTAGCTTCTAGCCTTTTAATAGTTTGGAGTTGAGAACACCGTCATTCTCTGATACTCGTACACACTTAGAGAATTCTTAGAGCATGCTTGGATCAATCTAGCATTCACTTGGATTGGAGAAATATATCAAAGGAAAGAGGGGAGCGCAAGGGGATAGCTTGATCAACATCTACAAAAACGATACTTTGCAGGTAACAGGTCGCATGTATGATTTCCTTCTTGATTTCAGGATGCATGGTATATGCATGTGATTCTTTGGTTGTGTGTTGTCATTGTAATGAATATTTTCCTAGATTGACAGTGGTTTCAACCTTGCCTTTCCATTTCCTAGATAACCATAGTGTTGTGGGTTTCCCACTTGTTTTTCTTATTGGTTCTCAGGTTCCCCATGGTTCTTGGTTGGAACAAACACTTTGGAAGTCATAGAATATCTTGGGTTGAGTTACTAGTTCTTGGAGAAATAGGTTAGGACAAATGCCCCAGAGCCCTCAATGGGTTCAGATACTTGTCCCTAGAGCCACAGTTGGAACAAACACTCTGAATTCGTGAGTTAGCTATGGGTTGAATTACTAGTTCCTGGATCCCTGTAAAACTTAGGTAAAGACCAATCTAGTTGATGTTAGTGATTTTTGGACCATATAGGTGGGATCACTATGGTTGAGGGTTGAGGTAGTTTGGCATCTAGAAGCATTGGATTTGTTTTGTTTTGATTTATCACATGAGATACAACATTCATGCTTGGAATATGGCATGGGGGTGATTGGATGAAAGATATATTTGTTTCAACCCAATATATTGTTGGGTGGTAAATGGAAGTCCCTGACTTGGTTGGCATTTTCATATGTTAATATGAGATAATTTCCTATGTGATCTATGAGAATTTAAGGTGATTATGCTGGTGATTTTATGGTCGATTTTCCATGGTTTCCATCGTGTTTATATTTTGGTTATATGATGAATTCTATCTATTGATATTGACATGTTTTGATAATTTATTAAATAGTTGATGAATGCATGGCCTAACAAGTGTTATTGCAACTACCTAGAGAGGGAATATAGCCTTCTTGATGATTCTTAGATGAAGGTTATCAGTTTATGATCAGATATGCATTCATGAACTATAGCTAACATGTTTTCCATATGTTTGACAAAATGTCTATTATGGATTAGGAATCTTTGCGTCAAGTCATTTCTTGAGTTTTGATTAGATGGCTTTGTCATTACCTTTGTTTACATTTTAGAAATTTACCCACAATTCTATGTAGTGTTCTAGAAGCTAGCCTAAAAATGTGGCCCAGATCCTAGAATTGCATGCTGAGAATTGGATTTTTTAGGTCATAACTACATGGATACTGGCTTATGAGTGTGGTTAAAGGCTCATAATCGCATGCATGTTTTGTTTTATGTGTGCTTGGGGGTTAATATTGTGAAAATGTAGTTAAAACTCAAAATATTGTCATTAGAGATTGTGTAGTGACTTTTGGATGATCTAGTGTTCCTGAGGGATGTCTGTAAGTTGTTGGTGTGTCATCCCCACTTCCATAGCTTGAACTTGTAGGTCGGTTCATATCATAGTCACAATTGTCTTGTGTTTACCCTGGCTAGCTAGTAAAAGTGGGTAAATGTGGGGTGGGTGCATTACAGATTGGTATCAGAGCTTTCACGTTCAAACACTTTGGCTTGATAGGCTACATGTGATTGTTATAAGTGGGCTAATAGGTGACGAAGACTTAAGGATGAAGGTGACAAGGAGAATGTGGAACCTTACAATAAGTTCAATGCAGTTGATAGAGGACATGGATTTCAGTATGAGGAGCAAAATAAGAGTGAGGGAAGGAAGCCTTTGCAGCATTGTACTTTTGGTCGACAGCATTGCTGGGGAGATTGTTTGTCACACCGGGGTAGCACACCTTAGATTTACAATGCTCAAGAGGCACAGATAACTAGAGATGTTGGGAAGAGTATTCCCTATATTTCTGCAAAAATGGATAACAAGAAGGTTAATCATTAGGCATCCATTATTGAGATGGAAGGTAAGTTGCATGATCAAGTTGTTTCCATTTTGATTGACCCTAGATCTAACTATAATTATATCAGTACTCAATGGTTGGATAAGTGTTGCTCGAATAAATAAGTGCATGTGGAATATTGGTTGGTGAAGTTGGCTATAGGGATCAAGAGAAGAGTTCATCATTGGGTTAGATCTTGTGAATTTTAGTTGAACGGTATGCCTACATCAACACATATAAATGTGCTTCCTTTGGGATCATACAATATGCTTTTGTGCATGGATTGGTTGTACCTTCGCAAGAGTAAGGCGGACTACTACGATAAGGATATTGAATGACTGGATAATGATGAGAAAAGAAGAGTCTTGGAGGGAAATAAAAAGCTTACATGAGTGAGAATGGTTACAACTATGCACGAAAAGCACAATTGTAGGAAATGATGTGTATTGTTTGTAGTTCATATATCTAGTTACAAAGGGAAGGATGTTGAGGATGATGAATTTATGAAGAGGTATCCAGTTTTGCAATAGTTTTAGGATGTGTTTGCTGCATAGATTACAGATTTTAATCCTCATAGAGGGGTATATTTTTATATTGGGTTGATGATGGGAAAAATAATGACATCTAAGAAACCTTACAGGATGAGTACTCCAAAGTTGGTGCAATTGAAGTTGCAGCTTAAGGAAATTCTTGATAAGGGACACATAAGGCCAAACATGTTTCCTTAGGGTGCACCAATGTTTTTTGTAAAGAATAAGGATGATAATCTCAGGGTTGTACATTCAATACAGGAAATTGAACAAGGTGACTGTCAAGAGCAGGTATCCTTTTTCATGGATTAGTGACTTATTTGATCAATCGAAGGGAGAATTAGTGTTCTCAATGATTGACTTGAGATTAGGATACCATCAAGTGCGCATCAAAGAAGGAGACATTTGCAAGACCACATTTCATACTAGGTATGGGAATTATGAGTTTGTGGCGGTTCTGTTTGGTCTTTCTAGTGCTCCAAGTATTTTCATGTGTTTGATGAACAATTTGTTGTGTCCTTATCTAGACAAGTTTGTGATAATGTTCATTGATGATATATTGATATATTCTAATATTCGGGAGGAGAATGTAGAGCACCTAGAAACACTATTGATATTTTCCAGATAGCATCAGTTGTATGTCAAGCTCAGTATGTGTAGTTTATTTCAGACTGAAGTTCCTTACTTGGGACATGTTGCTTCCAATGAATTTATAGTAGTGGACCCCAAAAAGATTAAAGCTATCATGGAGTGGCCAACTTCTAGGAATGTGGATGCGCTCAAATCATTCATGGGACTAATAGGTTACCACAGGAGGTTTATGAGTTACTTCTCAAAGATTAGTTATCCTATCACATATTTGTAGAGGAAATGGTATAAGTTTGAATGGATCAAAGAGTGTGCAACTAGTTTTGAGCAGTTAAAGCATTTTCTTACAAATACTCTACTCTTGAAGATTCCAAATCCTGATAGATAGTTTGTGGTTTGTATAGATGGTTACAAGGAAGGACTTGGTGGGATCCTGATACGGGAAGGGAAGGTGTAATTCTATGAGTCAAGGAAGTTGAATGAACACGAGTGTAACTATGTGATTCATGATTTTGAGTCGGCATTTATCATTCATGCATTGAAGATATGGAGACATTATCTCCTTGGCAAGAGTTTTATTATGATGAGTGATCATAGTGGGCTAAGGTACTTGTTTGACCAACCCACTTTGAATGTTAGGTAAGCTAGATGGTTGGATACCCTCAGTGAGTTTGACTTTGAGATTAGGTACATTAACGGTAACGAAAACAAGGTTGCAGGTGCTCTAAGTAGGAGAGTGTAGGTGAATCACATTTCAACTTTATGCTCTTATGACACATATTTGTAGGGGTGGATATTACATGCAGGGTAGCATGATAATAGGTATTGGAAGCTAAAGCAAATATTCAAACGATAGGGTGAAGGTGATAGGGATGAGGGGTATCAACTATTGGTAGATGTCTTGGTCAGATTAAGGAACATGATTTATGTGTTGGATAGAAATGAGCTCAAGAATCTTATCTTGAGGTAGTTTCATCTCAAGCAGTATTAAGGCCACTCGAGCTATCAGAAGACTTTGACAATAGTTAAGAAGTTTTATCATTAGCTGAACTTGAAGAAATAGGTGGTTGAGTTTGTTGCAAGATGTTCGGACTGTCAATAGGTAAAAGAAAAGTGTAAGCATCCAATAGGTTTATTGCAGCCTATTATGATTCCAAAGTGGAAATGGGAGGTCATTTCCATGGACTTCATTACATGTTTTCCGAGGACATCGAGACAACATGATTCCCTCATGGTTGTGGTTGACAGGTTGAGTAAGGTATCTCACTTCATTGCAGTAAATTCTACTAGTTCATCTAGTGAGGTAACTTGGATCTTCATCAGGGAGATAGTGAGATTGCATGGTGATCTTGTGAAGATTATATCAAATAGAGATGCCAACTTTACTTCCAATTTTTGGAAGGAGTTGTTTGCAGTTTTGGGGATATAGTTAGCTTTTAGTACAACTTAACATCTATATATAAATCGATAAACAAAGAGGGTTAATAGGATTCTTGAAGACATGTTGAGGATGTATGTCATGCATCAACAGAGGAAGTGCGAAGAGTATCTTCCACTAGTAGAGTTTGCATAAAATAATTGGTTTCAGGAGTCCTTCAGGATGAGTCCATTTGAGGCTCTTAATGGGAGGATCAGTAATACTCCTATCAACTAGAGTGATCCAATGAACAAGGTTGTTATTGGACTGAATATGTTTTTTGAGATGGAGCAGGAGATGCATGCTCTTAAGAGGAATTTGAAGGCAACACGGGAAAGGCAGAAGAGTTATGTTGATCAACATAGAGAATTCAAGGAGTTGCAGGTTAAGGAGCGTGTGTACATGTGCATAAAGCCCAAGAGGAGCTCCTTGAGGATTGGATCATGTGCCAACTTGGAATCTCATTATTGCAAGCCTTTCGAGATCCTTGAGAGGATTGAATTAGTGGCATACCGACTTGCACTGTCGCCAACAATGAAATGCCATGATTTTTTCCATGTTTCATTGCATAAGAGGTATATCCACAATGTTGATCATGTGATTGATTAGTCTGTATTACAGGTGGAACCAAAGGGAGTATTCTAGCTAGAACCTCAATGTATTTTGTAGTGGAAACATCTCATTCTCTATAACATAGAAATAGAGCAAGTTAAAGTGTAGTGGAAGCACTTTGGCCCTGATGAAGCTACATGGGAGATCATTGATGAGATACGAGATATGTATCCTCGTTTATTTTCTTTTTTAGACTATGTGTCTGATTTATGTGTTTTGGTTTATGTTTATGCATATGTGTATTATAGATATTGCAATGAGATGTGTTATAAAGCTCCAATAAGTAGTGTGTTGTATATATTTCATTTGAGTTGAGTTATAAAGCTCCAACAAGTAGTATGGTGTTCATGTTTTCAGCAGTTTTGTGTGATGTAAATGTTGAATCAAGTTGGGTTATATAGCTCCATGGGAAACATGTTTTGCTGATTATAAGCATCATTGAACTCTGAGGACAGTGTCCCCCCAAGGAGGAGGGGTTTGTAATAGCCCTTGGTTGATTTTCCATGTAAATAAAATAATACCAAGGTCATGGACACATATTCCAAGTTGAATGCTGGGAAAAACACTTTATTGGGTATCACTTGTTGATTGTTTATGGCCATGGAAATTGGCAAAGGCATTAGGAAATCCAAAGAGGTAATAATTGACATTTTAATTATAGAAATAAAGGAAAGTAGGAGAAAGGAAAGTGAAGAGACATATATTTGCATGCAAGGAAAATTAGAGGAAAAACAAAGGAAAATAAAGAAAATAGACGAATCAATCATAAAAAGATTCAGAGAAATACTTGCTAGCTTTTTACAACTTTTTATCAGTTGCTAGCCTTTTGACAGTTTTGAGTTGAGCACACTCTCATTGTCTCATACTCTTTCACACTTAGAGAATTATTGGAGCGTACTTGGATCACTATAGCATTCACTTGGATTTGATAGATAATGAAAAGGAAAGCAGGGAGTGCAAGGGGATAGTTGGATCAACAACTACAATAGGGATACGTTTTTGGTAGCAAGTTACATATGTGATTTCCTTGTTGATTTCTGGATGCATGGTATATGCATGTGATTCTCTCATTATGTGTTGTCATTGACATGGAGATTTTCCTAGATTGACAGTGACTTGCCTTGCCATTTCATAAATAGGAATGGAGTTCTGGGTTTCCCACTTGTTTTGATGATTTGTGCTCAAGTTCCCTATGGTGGTGGGTTGGAACAAATGCTCTGGGAGCCTTGGAACAACTTGGATTGAGATACTAGTTCTTGGAGCCATATATGGGGACAAATGCTCTGGAGTACTTGGTAGTTTGCTTTACTAATACCTTGAGCCACTGTTGGAACCAATGTTTAGAGCCCTGAGTTATGTGTGGGTTGAGTTACTAGTTACTAGAGCCTTGGACAAATTGGGTAAAGACGAATCTGGTTGATGTTAGTGATTTCTAGATCATATAAGTGAGATAATTGTGGTTGAGGGTTGAGGTATTTTGGCCCTTGAAAGCCTTTATTTTTTTTTTTTATCCCATGAGATCCCACATTCATGCATGTAATATGGCACTGGGGTGATTGGATGAAAGAGATATTTGGTTCAACGCAATCTATGGTCAGGTGGTACATGGAAGTCCCTGATTTGGTTAGCATTTTCATATGTTAATATGAGATAATTTTCTAATGTGATATATGAGCATTTGTGGTTATCATGTTGGTGATTTTATGGTTGATTTTCCATGGTTTCCATTCTGTTTATATGTTGGTTATATGATATATCCTATCTATGGCTATTGACATGTTTTGATAAGTTATTGACTAGTTTATGCATGCATGGAGTAACAAGTGTTATTACAACTAGTTAGAGAGGGCATAGAGCCTTCTTAGTGATTCTCAGATCAATATTATTAGTTTATGATAAAATATGCATTCATGACCTATAGCTTACATGTTTTCCATATGTTTGTTGAAATGTTTGTTATGGATTAGGCATATTTGGGTCAAATTCTTGCTTGATTTTTTATTGGTTTGATTTTTCATTACATTATGGAAAGTTATAGGCAATTTTGGGCAGTGGTATGGAGGGTAGCCTAAAAATGTGGCTCAGATCCCAGAACCACATGTTAAGAACTATATTTTTTAGGTCATAACCACATGGAGCCTGGCTTATGTGTGAAGTTGGAGGCTCATAACCACATGCATGTTGTATTGTGCATGTGGTTGGGGGTTAAGCTTGTGAAAATATAGTTCCAGCTCAAGATTTGGTCATCATAGGTTGTGTAATAACTTCCAGGTGATCTAGTGTTCTTGAGGGATGCCTATAAGTTTTCGGTGTATCGACCCCACTTCTATGACTAGAACTTGGAGGTCACGGCATATCATAGTGACACTCATCTCATTTTTACTCTGGATCGCTCGTAAAGGTGAGTAAATGTGGGGTGGGCACACTACAATGCCTAATGTAGAAAAAAAATTGGTTTTTCTTGAAGTAAAAGAAAAGAATCACCTAGGGGAGAAAACAATACATACATTAACACCTCCCAAGAAACGGAATCAAAAATTAATGAACCCGACTATTACAACAAGATTTTGCAACTCCCAAGGCTACCAACTTTAATTGTCAATCTGAAGTTCATACAAACTTAAGAGGTGTCAACACTATGGTGCAACATGCAATGTCTCCTTCTTTCACTAATTAGATGCAATGGAATGAATTGAGATGTGTAGAGACCACTTTTCAAAATCCAAAAAGGAAAACTACCTAGATTAAAATTTCAAGAAAATATATTATTGAAGCATAGCTTGTTCTACTACATGAAATAAACACTAATCTATTTACATGAATGGAAATGCCAAAAAAAAATCATAATCTCTTTTGTAGAAGGTAAACAACAGGAAAGTAACCCTAAGCTAGTTGCATGAAAATAAATGCCATGAAAGTGAATATAATCTATATTGTATGAAAAAAATCTATGTTATTACAATCAAAGTAAATTCTATTATATTTTTAAATAAAATATGAATTATCTAAAGTGATCAAGATAAACTACTTTTATGTTACTTAACTCATAACAAAAATAATGTAACCTAGTTGTAGAATTGAAACTAGAACAATGAAAGGAAGGTATCTAAAGGGTCTCTAAGTTTTTCAAGTCTTTTTTAAGGCTTAGAAGAATATGAGGAGTGATAAGAAGCAAAAAGAAATCTTTAGAGGAAATTTTGGGCACGTTCTGAATAATGATGTGTAATGTTATAAGATTACTACACGATGCCTCGTTTTGCTAAAAGATTGCATCCGAGATCAATGTGATAATTCTAGGAGAAATATGAAGGTGTGATAAGGTGGTAGGAGTTTGTGATAGAGTGTAAAGTACCTTTGCATGCCCAGATCTACTCAATAGCCCATCTTGTACAAGGGAAAAGAAAAACTAACAATCTCATGTAGCTTGGTACTATAATTTTCTATGTGGTGTGAGTTTGGAGAAATGAATGAAAATGGAAGGATGAGTGTCGAAGGATATTGTGTTTATTCATGTAAAATGATCCTAATATGCCCTATGAACCAATAGATCTAATTTTCACACAAAATGAACATTCATCTAACAAAGACAAAGTGATTAAATGACTACTAAAACATTAATTTTAGAAAGAAAAATACATGTGAAAGGGTGAGTTAAATTTTAAATAAAATCTGATTCTTGCATGAAGGAAAAACTATTTTTGGTGTTTTTCCACACAAGGTACCTAACCAATACTCTCAAGAGAGATTACTTATCAACCTAAAGAGACAATGTTTTTTCTTATAAAACAGATTTGTAAAACAAAGAACTAGTAAGCTAATATAGGTACCCAAATGCCTAAGCTAATCAAGAAAAAGTGCTATGGAATATTTTTTTTATTAATTTGAATGATTTTATAACTCTATACAAATCGAATCAACTCAAAAGAGCTTTATTAGCACGTGATAAATTTCAGCAGAAATTTCATAACAATGAACTAGTAAGTTGATCTATGTATCAAAATGCTTCAGCTAATTAAATAAAAATTCTATGGGGTGAATTTTTTTATTAATTTGAATTTGTTTATAATTCAATCTAAGTGGAATCAAATTGATATAATCATATTAACACTTGTTAATATTCAACAAAAGTTTATTACTAAAACCAGAAATTTCATAATTGTGCACTAGCAAACCAATCCAAGTAGTTCAATGATTAATATGAATTCGCAAAGTTTTCCTAAGGATGAGTCATACTTGTAACTCTATAAATTCCCTGAAAAACAACTCACTTCAATCATTTAACTAATTTGACTTCCAACAAGTGAATAATAAATACTAGGTACAGAAATAGGAAATGTGAGAATAAGAGATGCAAGGGAACATGAAATGACACGAAGGTAAAGAAATTTTATAGCAAGGATCTGAGGCTCCTAGGATAGATAAGCCCAAGGATACTTAGAGTCCTATGAAAGAACCAAGCCTTAGAAGCTGAACGTGAAACCAAACTTCATTATTAGAATAAATTCAAGTACATCCCTACTGAAAATAACAAGAGGACTAAACAATCCATGCCCCTATAAGCTAATTCAAATTGTTACTTATAAAAATTGATGGGGGAAGTAAATTCCTTGAAAGGAGTTACGTTTCCCCTCCAAAATCCCTCAAAAAGTTGATTTGATTCCCAATAGTAGGAATCTTCATTAAATACTAAGTTTTGGCTTCTCCTATAATAGGGAACACACCCCTATATTTTCTCAATCATGGAGCTCTAGGATCTGTTTAATAATTTCATCATATCATATTCACTTATTGTTCCATCCTATAACATCTTTTAGCATGGAGTAAGTCCCTAAATTCTCTCATTCTACATCTTCAAAATTTACTCAATATTTTGCAAAATAAATAATATTAGGAACATAATAAGAAATTATCTCTAAACCTTTCTAATAACATATTAAAGCTAAGAAAGCATTATTAAGTACAAAAGGAGAGATTTAATATAGCCTTTATGTGCCTAGAATAGGTTAGATGTGCCTTATTCCGCGCCTAATTGGGAGACCCATCAGTGTGGATCATTTAGGACACATGATTTGTAGGGTCCTAAATACTCATTTGTTTTTAGATATAAAGGTTATTATACTTTGTAAGGGCTTCTAGACTTGTTCTTCCCACATGTACCCTCTTTTTTCTTCTGTATGTACCACTCTTTAGCTATTAGTCCTTAGAGGTGATTCTAATGATGAGTATACAGTTTAAGACTTCTGAGGGTAGTCTCACCGCTCTTGATGCAAATCACATTTTTTGAGAGATTAATTGCACTCTTCAAATAAAGATGGGATATTCATATCCACTTAGACCACCCCTGTCATGCATTTTATAGATGATTTTTTTCATTATTAATGTCCAACCCACAAGTGTGTGCATGAATGATAATTGTGGAGGCCATTTCCGTTAATTTTGTGAAGTGTCATTTTACAAGAAAATCATGTGAGAGCAAGCTTTTCTACAAATTTACAACGAACTAATAATATTTATAAGTTCTTTAGAAACCAAGCCATTTGTGTGTCCTATGCATTGTGTGATTAACCACTATTCATTGTTATTTCCATTATTTTCACTTAATTAAAGTAAAATTTGATTCCCAGACTTGAGTTCTATTATTTTACCACCACTCTACAATGTACTCTACATGGTTGGTTTAATAATTAGTTTTCACTTTTTTTCACTATATTCTATGACTCTTGGATGACAATGTATAATGCGCAAACAAACCTTATTTCTTGTTCCATTGGCATCATTGCTCCTTCCTCAAGTCCAAATACATTCTATTTAACCTCTTATTACTGGTCATCATTCTTTTTCAAACTATTCATATGTTTAAGATATTTGATTAATACATTATCGATGCAACTTGAAATGTTTAAAGTTTAAATGGACTTTTCTTGTTTGGAATATTTTGGACAGTCCTTTATCTCATTACATTTATGTTCCAAGTTCTCATGTTAAAAATTCAAATCAATTGAGCCGAGTTGAAAATGACAATCAAAGCACTTAATAAATACACATTTAAGGATTTTTTTAAATAATAAGAGAAATATTCAACCAAATGCATTTTTTCTTCGGTTCTTTTACTTAAATGGTTTTTAAATTTAAAAAACTTCAATGATAAAAAGACAAATTAATTAAAAGATTGGTTACACTAAAATTTATATCCAAATATATTTTCTTTTTAACTATTTCATTTTATTGATTTCTTAATGACAATTTAATTAAAGTTAGGATACCCTAAATTCTTAAAAATCAACTTATATAATAAAAATACATGGCTGGAGCTAATGCTGCTATGAATTATTGACTAAAAAAAACAAAAAAAAAATAGCTTTCACTAACCTAAATTGAAAGTCATTGAATTGGTCTTTGGTGGCATTTCTAGGTCTAGGATATAAGATATGAATTAAATAAAGTGGAATCAACGACCTAAGAATATATATCCAAAGTATTTTATTTGAATTTCTTGAATGTGTTTACTGAAAAGGAAATCTATGTAGGAAATTATGTAGAAGGCAGTTTGTTCTTAATTTCAAGCGACCAAAAGTTTTGTTGAGTGTATATGGTTGTAAATTTATTAGTTTTACTATATTGTAAGATTGAAATTATAGATGAAAAGATTGTAATGTGGGCAAGTTTGTTGGTATTTTAGTATTGTCTATGATTAGGTATTTAGTCTCTTTGTTAAAAGTATATAATTTCTATTTGGCAATTGGCAGATGTTTGTCTACGAAGTTTTGAAATATGCTTTTTTTAACATGATTTTTATGTTATAAATAGATTTTTATACATTATTTTTGTTAGAGAAAAGATCACATTAGGAGGGGGAGAGTGAATCAATGTAATAGAAAACTTATCATTTCAAAAACTTCTTATTAATAATTAACCATGTAGTAGTGTATTATAATAATTTGCATCATAACACTGAATGAAGTTATGCATCAACAAACCATCATCACATAAACACAAGGGAGCAAAAGTCTTTACTTGGAAACTCTTGTGGGAGAAAACAAAGAATTATTTTCATATTATTCTTTAATTCATTTACATAGTTTTGCAGTCACTTACCTGCTAGAGTCACCAACCCCCAAGATGCAGAAGAACCCACTTACAATAGACTACAACCTGATTGAGGCACCGACCTCAAAAACTTGAAAGCACCCAGTTGAGATAGGAAATAACCTAATTGAACCACCAACGTTGGAAATGTGTAAGCACCCATTTGCATGAGGAAACAACCTGCTTGAGGCACCAACCTCCTTCTTCAACTTAGTGTGGAAAACATTTCACACTATTTCAAACTACATCCATACGATAAAATGATATCCAAATCAGCTTTCCCTTATTTGTATCTCAAAATCTATTCACATGCTCATATTATCAATAATCATGATCTCTTTGATCTGAATGGTTATATTCAAATTACCTTTACCATATTGAAAATAAATCCAACCAATAATCATTTTCCAAAAATAATGTACACTCAATTTAACCCTCAAAACATTAGAAAATAGTAATTTTTTTACAAAACGGTTCCTTCCAACATGTTTTTGACAAAATGAATAAGATTCAGTGAATATTCTACAAAATGACCACTTTTGGCATGATTAATTATTTGACATAATTCTTCATTTGTTAAAATAAAATTAATAAAAATAACCAACCTATCGATGTGTCTGAACCTTTAAACTCATAAGGATGATACCAACCACCAGCAAACTTTGCTACATGACTCTTCATGTAGGATTGTCGTGCATAACCTATTTAGGCCACCATGGATATCCTTACCACATCAAAATTCCATGATCAATCAACTGAATTCAACTCACCATAGGGTTATACAAAATAATCACATCAAAATATTTGTGATGACACATGTCAAACCATTGCACAAAAAACCAATTTGAGAAGCATCATACTTCCATGTCAAACCACTTGCACAAAACAACCAATTGGATCAGATTCATACTTCCATGTCAAAAAAAAAATGATGACATTACACTTAGAAAACCAATTAGATGAGTCTTGTACTTCCACAACAAACCGTTGCATGAAACAACTAATTATATGAGCCTCATACTTCCACGCCAAAGAACTACATGAAACAACCAATTAAATGAGCATTAGACTGCCACATCAAACCACTACATGAAAAAATGAATCAGACAAGCCCCAAACTTCCATGTCAAAACATTTTTGATGTCACTTCACTGAAACAACAAATCATATTAGTCTCAAACTACCATGCCAAAGCACTGCATGAAACAACTAATCAGATGAGTGTCAAACTTCAATGTCAAACCACAAAGAAAAAACTTTGTGATGTAACTGGATCAAACAAAACAACCAATCAGATAAGTCTTAGACTTCCATGTAAAACAACATAACTACACAAAGTTTTGACCCTGCAACCACTGAGAAACATTAGACTAGCCATGAAGGCCACACCTTCACTTTATTCTCCATGATCTTCTAATTTTCCCAAATTCCTTATCTCAACTGGATCTCTCATTCAAGTATAAATATACTTATGTGTGGACGTGAGACATATGTGAGTTGATTTAGGGGCTGACGTTCATGCCGATAATCTTAAATCATATGACCACACAATCTGACCAATACTTTTGATGAAACAATAGGATTCGACCCTCTTACACATGTGACTGTGCCATAAGACCCAATATCTAAGAGTCATTAGACATCAATGTGTTGATGCCATCATGATATCATACTTCCCATATGTCTTATTCTAAGTGGACCATGTGTCATCAAGATTCATGATTATTGGTCAATCAAAACTTCCCTATTGGCATGCCACATGACATAATGACATGATTACATGTCATCATCATTGTGCCATGACATTTTTACTTCCGTGTGGACCAGCCACAAATCTCCACGTGTTCTTGTCCTATCACTTGGATATGCCACCTATACACACATTATATTTCTTCCACATGTCAACACATGATCAGTTCAGAGGTGAATGTTAAATGTTGAGCACATTTTCATACCATCCACTATACATGTGTTTTTATCACCGTCAAATTGGTTGAAAGGTGCATGCAATTTCACTACGTTAACATTGCACATATTTATATGCTTGAAGTCATTAATTGATTTTCCAATGTCTCGATCCACCCTCAACATGTGTGAACTTCAACAAATTTGGTGACTTACATATATTTGGTGTTGTTGGTCCTCATTATAGCTACCAACTTCAAATGGTCATATTTTTTTCTTTCAAAACAAGTTTTTCCAAGTGTGATATAACATTGGAAAAACCCTAGAGAGGACTATCCAATCATACTATCCATATAATTATTAAGACGTCATAGCTTTGACAAAAACTCAGTAAAGTTTGAACCTCTTTGACTTAAATTAATGAGGGCATACCAGAGATTAAGTTGTGATATTGTTTCCTTTGATTCATGAATGATACCACTGCTTCTTTAGGCATCCCCTTTGACATCAAACACACTTTTTTCCATCACTAGCAACAATATGTGCAACAATTTTTATATTCCAATAAAACTTTTCGTACAAAGATTAGCTTTTCATATGCATTTAGACACATAATCATGAAAAAATGAATGTTTACAAAGGTCGTGTAAGAAATGGGAAGTCCACATGTAAGTAATATAAAATGATTGCAATATTCTTTTTGTTACTTATTATTTTGTTAATCAAATATTGAGTATTTTAGAAATTGTTAATCAAATATTGAGTATTTTAACATTTCTAAAATAGATATTTAAATTTTTAAAATTTAATATATCAATTTTCATAACTTCATTTTTTGTAAATATTTATTAATATAAAAAATTACTCAATAAATCTATAATAAAATATTTTTTTTAAATATTAACAAATTTATCTTATATTTATCTCATGTAAATTAAATATTCATAAATACCTTTCAAAAAAAGTAAAGTCTCATCTCAATATAAGTTTTCAATAAATATGATATAATTCATTACATACGTCTTTTTGTGCCTCAAATATCTATAAACCCCTTAATACCTTACATCTCCACCAAAATACTTACCATATATTAATTTTATTTCTTGCTCTTTAAACCCATTTATTATAAATGAATATGATTAACAAAATAAAACTTTTCATTATCAATTTTGTAAATAAAACAAATTTCAACATAAATAAAAGAGAAAGAAAAAAAGAAAAAAAAAAACTATTATTTTTGAAACTATAATCACTTCAACCTATTATATTATTTTAAAATTATTTTCATTTAATGTAACCAAGCTTTAAAGCCACTAGCTAGAAGCATGTTTGAGAGAAAATTTGATTGGAAAAATCGTTGATAGAGTATTTGTTACAAACTTTTGTTATCTTCGATTTTCTATAATATTATGATTATCCAATAAAATTTAACTAGACTTTATTTGTTGAAATCTGCTTTAATATGATGTTTATTTTCATGATAATTATTAACAAATGTATTTTTTATATAACATAATGATAATAGGAAAATACTAATTACAATGTGTGAATATGCTTTATGATGATGTCTTTGAGCATTATATTTGTAATCCAATAAAATTTAACTAGACTTTGTGTTGAAATCTGGTTTAATATGAAGATTTTTATTTTCATGATAATTAGTTAATTTTATTGTTAACAAATGTATTTTTTTATAACATAATGATAATAGGAAAATATTAATTACAATGTGTCAATATGCTTTATGATGATGTCTTTGAGCATTATATTTGTGATTGTTTTGGTATATTTTTCTTAAAAATTATCTATGCTTAGAAATTATTTGAATTGTATTATTAATTTATTGAGTTTATACATTTAATCGTTTTAGAGATTTTTTAAAATAATAAATTTATTTATATATTTAAAAATATAATTGTTTCCAGAGTCTAGAGTCTCCACCGTTGACCACTATTTATTAGGTGGGGTGGTTATAAATATTGGGTAACATATAACATTGTAATATTAGATTTTATGCAATCAATATATTTGTAACACTTAATATAGATGTGTTCCATCTATAAATTTAATTAATAAACAGATAAAAACTTAATATTTACGATATGACAAGATTTTTAATCATGAATATTTACCATGGATATTATTAACTTCTAAGTAGGTTTTTTTACAATACCATGGGCCAATACCCACAAGAGAAAGATAGAGAGGGAGAGGAGGGAAGAAAATTATAATACCATGGGCTACTACCATGATTTATCAATACCATGGGCCATCTAGACTTTTGATTATTATGTCATGGATCTAGCCTTTTAATTGTTAACATACCATGGCTTATCAAGACTACATGCCCAAAAACAATAACTTATTTCAAAATAAAAATATTTTACAAATATTTTATTTTAATTTAATTTTATAACATTTTTTAATTAAATCTAAGAGCAAAAAGGTTATAATTACTTCTGAGGTATATCTAAACCCTCCATCCTCACGAATACTAACAATATTTTCATAGAGATTAAATGGAGGTTTTAATAAATTAAAAAATGAGAATACTTTTATATATACATATGTGAAATTTATATAATATAAATAATATTATAAAGAACTAGGATAGATGCATCTTAACCAAGGATCCAAGCGAAGTGAGAAAGCAAAGTGATTAACAATGATAGAGGAAAGATAGTGGGTGATTCTTTTAATCTTTTTATTATTGTATTTTCTTTAACATGATTGATCCAAAATATGGGTTTAATATTTTACAACTAAATACTTTCTTAAATACAATACAATGGGATCAGATTTAAGAAAGATAGTGATATGGAAGGGGGAATATATATATATATATATATATATATATATATATCTATATATATATATATATAGAGAGAGAGAGAGAGAGAGAGAGAGAGAGAGAGAGAGAGAGGGCATATGTTTAGGGGTTGAGATAGAGAGACAAATAAGGAGAGATGGAGGGAGGTATAAATATAGATGACAGGGGGGGGGGAGAAAGAAGAGAAAGATAGAGAAAGTTAGGGAGAGGAAAATATAGTGAGACAGGGGAAGAGAGAGAAGGAGAGGAGGAGGGAGATAGACACAAAATGGAAGGTGGAGAGAGAGGGAAGAAGAAAGAGTCTCATAGAGACAAATACAAGCATATAAGTTAGATATAAAAAGTCATGAATATTTTAGATTTTCACTAAAGTGCATGTATTGATTTCAATGTAGTTGTTGATTTCTAATCTTATTTGATCACATGCATTATATGCATTGATTTCAGTGTATATGTCGATTTATAATTCTATTTAATAACTTACACTAGATGCATTGATTTCAGTGTTGATGTTGATTTCTACTCCTATTTGATTGCTTGCACAAAATGCATTGGTTTCAGTGTAGATATTGATTTCTAATCCTATTTGATCAGTTGCATTAGATGCATTGATTTCAGTGTAGATTTCGATTTCTAATCATATTTAATACCTTACACTAGATGCATTGATTTCAACGTAGATGTTGATTTATACTCGTACTTGACTACTTGCATTATATGCATTGGTTTTAGTGTAGATATTGATTTATAATCCTATTTGATTGCTTACACTGGATAAATTGATTTCTGTTTAGATGTTGATTTCTAATCTTATTTGATTGTTTGCACTAGATGCATTAATTTTAGTGTAAATGTTAATTCTTTATTTGATGCAACAAGATATATGATGTACATTAATTTCAAAGTAATTAGATTAATAGTGTGCATTGATTTCAATGTAAGCACATCTCTACCTCCTCCATCTATATCTCTATCTCCCATTGTCTCTCCTTCTCTATCTCTTTATCTCAGCCCCTAAACATACAAACTCTCTCTCTCTCTCTCTCTCCATATATTTCTATCTCTCTCTCCCTCTCTCCCTTTCCCCTCCCTTTCCCCTCCCTCTCTCTCTCTTCCCCTTCTCTCGCTCTCTAACATTTCACTCTCCATATCCATATCTTTTCCTCCCTCCCTGTCTTTTCCTCTCTCTTCTTCCCTCTCCCCCCATCTATATCTCTATCTCCCCTTGTCTCTCCTTCTCACCCCAAAAACATACACACTCTGTCTCAGTGTAAGCACATAAAAATTATTCAGCCATACATACAATACTTGAATTTATAATTGGGTACATTCTTATTATTCCCATTCTCCATCATCCAACATTGTTAATTACTTTACATTCAAATGAGGTAATAGAAAATAACTACCATTGATAATTATTTGGGGTTTAACACGCCATAAGTCACAATGCTTAACTTTGGAGAAAACTACTATTAATAATTGTTTATTACAGTAGTTCGAGTTAAATATTTGAATGGTCTATGATTCCATCTACTCTTTTCAATATGAGAAAATGTAAAAAAATAGTTTCAAATTGATTGCAATGAAGATTATTTGTAATTGACTATATTCTTAGTATTCATATTTTCGATCTATCAAAATGTTTACATTGACACTTTGCACTAAAAATTCGTATTTCATCATTTTTCGTCATTCAAGTTACTAACAGTCTCTCTCATCTCAACAAATTGAGGTAACTAAGAAAATTTTAAATTAAATTGACCAAATTAATCTTAGACATATTTAGCATATTTAAAATTATCAAAATAATTAGATGTTCAACAAATTTTCTATGACCGCAAATGACTGAAACCAACCTAGATCCATCTTAACACCGTATCTATCAAGTGTCGAGAGGGATCAAATCTCTCAAGGTGCAAACCTATTTTTTGAGTGCAAAACTTGAGGAAAGGTTTGCACCTCAAGAGATTTGATCCCTCTTTGCGCTTGATAGATCCAGTGTTAAGATGGATCTAGGTTGGTTTAAATATTATAAAATTTAGTTTGACCAAAAATTGTATCACTAAATTTTAATGAAAAACAAAAATATAAAACGTTTAGACGCTATATTTTCCATTCTCCAATTAATTTTAGATTTTCATAGTGATTTTTTTTTGTGATGTAAAGATTTGTATATCTGCTTCAGATATTTACCTCCTAGACATATG
This sequence comes from Pinus tabuliformis, assembly GCA_031772625.1. Lineage (NCBI taxonomy): Eukaryota > Viridiplantae > Streptophyta > Pinopsida > Pinales > Pinaceae > Pinus > Pinus tabuliformis. The sequence goes on along the minus strand of CM062820.1, from coordinate 923,196,006 downwards.
AATATTGTGTTGGCCTAACATTAAGGAAACCAAACCATACACAAAAATTCAATTATTTCAAATTTTCGAAAGGCGGAAGAATGCTTTTCATTGCAAAATAAAAAATATCTGAATAGCCTAGATGGTCATTGTAGCCTTTCTTCAGCCTAGTGCTAAAGCAAGAGAACACAGTGGAAAATCAAAAGTAAAAAGATAGCTGCACATGGATATCTATTTTTTGGAGTTTGTGGCTTCGAAATCTATGCGCTCCTTGTTTCTATCAGGAGAGCATCCAATATTAGGGCGAGGTCACAATTATTTTTCAATTCATGTGATCCTACAGTCCATCCCCATTACAAAAAATTACATCTGATTTAGAGAAATAATAACATCATTCTTGAGGTAATTGTAGTCTACCAGGACTCTGTCGAGGAATTTGATATGTGAATAGATATCCATTGTATACATGTAATAATTGTGTCCACCCCTTGTATGACCAACATTGGGGATCCAATCAGCTAGCTTAGCAAGAATCTTAGTGAATTTGAGAATGTACCTCTCACTAGAGAGCTCTCACTCAAATTGAATGATCTCTTCATGTTCTAGGTGGGGGGTTAATTCCTTATAGCATGTTTTTGAACTCTTGGCCCAAGTTTGGGCTCTAGAGTATCCCTTCTCTTAATATTAGGAAACATTGTTTCTAACCCCATCCCACAGCTTGTGCATGGTAGTGAGTTAATGAAGCGAGAGAGGGAAAGTTTCACCCCGAAGCTAACTAGAGTGGTTGTGGCTAGATCACATTTTCAGTTGCTAACTAAGTCTACTAGGAATTGAATTGGTGTGCAAGTGAAGTAATTTTTAGAGCAATGATTGAAACCAAACAATTGGTTATTGTTTAAATTGTAAGCTTAAAAAAACCAGACATACCGAAACCTATGCTGAACTCCTGACTTTAAAGAGGTCACAATAGGAGGGCATTGTTTCTCTACCAACACAAACACCATATCACATTGGAACCTGATAGAATTCAACCGTAGACTAAAGCCCAACAAGATTAACATGTGATCTAAGATAGTGCCTTCCTTGTACTAGGAAGAGGATCTTCTTTCTTTTCCATCTTCTTTCAGTGTATATGTCGATTTATAATTCTATTTAATAACTTACACTAGATGCATTGATTTCAGTGTTGATGTTGATTTCTACTCCTATTTGATTGCTTGCACAAAATGCATTGGTTTCAGTGTAGATATTGATTTCTAATCCTATTTGATCACTTGCATTAGATGCATTGATTTCAGTGTAGATTTCGATTTCTAATCATATTTAATACCTTACACTAGATGCATTGATTTCATCGTACATGTTGATTTATACTCATACTTAACTACTTGCATTATATGCATTGGTTTTAGTGTAGATATTGATTTATAATCCTATTTGATTGCTTACACTAGATAAATTGATTTCTGTTTAGATGTTGATTTCTAATCCTATTTGATTGTTTGCACTAGATGCATTAATTTTAGTGTAAATGTTAATTCTTTATTTGATGCAACAAGATATATGATGTACATTAATTTCAAAGTAATTAGATTAATAGTGTGCATTGATTTCAATGTAAGCACATCTCTACCTCCTCCATCTATATCTCTATCTCCCATTGTCTCTCCTTCTCTATCTCTCTATCTCAGCCCCTAAACATACAAACTCTCTCTCTCTCTCTCTCCATATATATCTATCTCTCTCCCTGTCTCCCTTTCCCCTCCCTTTCCCCTCCCTCTCTCTCTTCCCCTTCTCTCGCTCTCTAACATTTCACTCTCCATATCCATATCTCTTCCTCCCTCCTTGTCTTTTCCTCTCTCTTCTTCCCTCTCCCCCCATCTATATATCTATCTCCCCTTGTCTCTCCTTCTCACCCCCAAAACATACACACTCTGTCTCAGTGTAAGCACATAAAAATTATTCAGCCATACATACAATACTTGAATTTATAATTGGGTACATTCTTATTATTCCCATTCTCCATCATTCAACATTGTTAATTACTTTACATTCAAATGAGGTAATAGAAAATAACTACCATTGAAAATTATTTGGGGTTTAACACGCCATAACTCACAATGCTTAACTTTGGAGAAAACTACTATTAATAATTGTTTATTACAGTACTTCGAGTTAAATATTTGAATGGTCTATGATTCCATCTACTCTTTTCAATATGAGAAAATGTAAAAAAATAGTTTCAAATTGATTGCAATGAAGATTATTTGTAATTGACTATATTCTTAGTATTCATATTTTCGATCTATCAAAATGTTTACATTGACACTTTGCACTAAAAATTCGTATTTCATCATTTTTCGTCATTCAAGTTACTAACAGTCTCTCTCATCTCAACAAATTGAGGTAACTAAGAAAATTTTAAATTAAATTGACCAAATTAATCTTAGACATATTTAGCATATTTAAAATTATCAAAATAATTAGATGTTCAACAAATTTTCTATGACCGCAAATGACTGAAACCAACCTAGATCCATCTTAACACTGTATCTATCAAGTGTCGAGAGGGATCAAATCTCTCAAGGTGCAAACCTATTTTTTGAGTGCAAAACTTGAGGAAAGGTTTGCACCTCAAGAGATTTGATCCATCTCTGCGCTTGATAGATCCAGTGTTAAGATGGATCTAGGTTGGTTTAAATATTATAAAATTTAGTTTGACCAAAAATTGTATCACTAAATTTTAATGAAAAACAAAAATATAAAACGTTTAGATGCTATATTTTCCATTCTCCAATTAATTTTAGATTTTCATAGTGATTTTTTTTTGTGATGTAAAGATTTGTATATCTACTTCAGATATTTACATCCTAGACATAGGAATATTGTGTTGGCCTAACATTAAGGAAACCAAACCATACACAAAAATTCAATTATTTCAAATTTTCGAAAGGCGAAAGAATGCTTTTCATTGCAAAATACAAAATATCTGAATAGCCTAGATGGTCATTGTAGCCTTTCTTCAGCCTAGTGCTAAAACAAGAGAACATAAAGGAAAATCAAAAGTAAAAAGATAGCTGCACATGGATATCTATTTTTTGGAGTTTGTGGCTTCGAAATCTATGCATTCCTTGTTTCTATCAGGAGAGCATCCAATATTAGGGCGAGGTCACAATTATTTTTCAATTCATGTGATCCTACAGTCCATCCCCATTACAAAACATTACATCTGATTTAGAGAAATAATAACATCATTCTTGAGGTAATTGTAGTCTACCAAGACTCTGTCAAGGAATTTGATATGTGAATAGATATCCATTGTATACATGTAATAATTGTGTCCACCCCTTGTATGACCAACATTGGGGATCCAATCAGCTAGATTAGCAAGAATCTTAGTGAATTTGAGAATGTACCTCTCACTAGAGAGCTCTCACTCAACTTGAATGATCTCTTCATGTTCTAGGTGGCGGGTTAATTCCTTATAGCATGTTTTTGAACTCTTGGCCCAAGTTTGGGCTCTAGAGTATCCCTTCTCTTAATATTAGGAAACATTGTTTCTAACCCCATCCCACAGCTTGTTCATGGTAGTGAGTTAATGAAGCGAGAGAGGGAAAGTTTCACCCCGAAGCTAACTAGAGTGGTCGTGGCTAGATCACATTTTCAGTTGCTAACTAAGTCTACTAGGAATTGAATTGGTGTGCAAGTGAAGTAATTTTTAGAGCAATGATTGAAACCAAACAATTGGTTATTGTTTAAATTGTAAGCTTAAAAAAACCAAACATACCGAAACCTATGCTGAACTCCTGACTTTAAAGAGGTCACAATAGGAGGGCATTGTTTCTCTACCAACACAAACACCACATCACACTGGAACCTGATAGAATTAAACCATAGACTAAAGCCCAACAGGATTAACATGTGATCTAAGATAGTGCCTTCCTTGTACTAGGAAGAGGATCTTCTTTCTTTTCCATCTGACCCTTATATTTCGCCATCAAGTGAGGTTAGAGAAAAACCTAGTATGTTCAACATGAAGAAAGATATCAACATCTAGATTTAGCCCTTGAAGTGTGTGGTAGGACCTAGTTAGAAGGATAAGTAACTATGAAGACACCCTCATATAAGGAGCTTTATATCTGAATTTACTGAAGAAAACCTTAGGCCATGTGTAGAATCCCTATAAGGCATCTAGTAACGAAACAAAATTGAATGTGAAGGAATTTATAAGATTGCAATGGGTTTATCTGTGTGTGATAATGACACTATAACCCAGTACATTACTTAGTATATCTCATGATGTTCTTGTTCACACAAGCAGTTGACTATGATAATGAATGCATAGCAAGCCCATTGGGTAGCGCCTCACAATGGAGGTTGTCTTGTTGCATCGAGAGGTGTATTCTAAAAACCAATATGAGGGTGATGTGTCAGTATGTCAAATCCAATAAAATAATAAAAAATAATAATTTTGGCCCTAAACAAAAATCAAAATAATCATATAGATAAAAAACTGCAATACAACTATCTCATGTGTTTAATAGTTGGTTTATCATATATATTGAATTTGAATGGATCATAAATTTACCTTCATCAAATTTTTTTATTAAATTAAAATTCCAAATTAGGTAAAATTTTAAACATCTTTACTCTTTACTAAATCCAATGTCATTTCTTAAATCAAAGGAAAAAGGTTAATTTAGCACAAAGAATCAAAAATATTTATCCAAATCTTTTAATATTTATTTTAATTAAATATTTTTAAAATGAATCTTTAAAAGGAGAAACCAATCCTATGTATTATTAAAATATTTAAATACATAAATATTTCGACATCAAAGCTTTAATATTTGACAATATTAATTTGATGTAGTTTTATTATAAATTTTGTTATCATGTTATGTAAGAACAACAGTAAATCTAATATTACTATTAATATGATAATATTAAAATTATTAAATTTAATATAACATTAAATATGTTATAATATAATATATAATGATATATAATTATATATATTAACTTTACATATATATGGGATGGAAGAACAAAGAAATAGAGTGATAGAGGTGGAGAGATAGAAGGAGGGAAAGAAAGGGAGAGAGAGTGAGCTAGGAGAGAAAGGGAGAGAGAGGAGGAGAGAGGGAGGGATAGAAATATGGATTTGGAAGGGGATAGAGGGAGAGAAGAAGAAGACATAGAGAGTGAACAGTGAAGAGAGAGAAATGGGGGGGGCGAGTAATAAGGGAGAGATGGAGAGAGTGTGTGTGTGTTTGGGGATGATATAGTGAGACAAAGAAGGATAGATGGAGAGAAGGGAGGTAGAGAAGGAGAGAGGGATGGAGATAGTGATATACTTGGATGAGGAAGAGAGAAAGAGGTGGGGGGGAGATGAGGGGGAGAGAAAGCGAGAGAGAGGATGTGAGAGAAAGAGAAGGAGAGAGGTGGGGAGAGAGAGATATGGAATTGGAGGGGGGGAGAGAGGGAGGTAATAAGAAAGACACAAAGAGAGAAATGTGGGGAGAGAAAGGGAACGATAATCGAGATGGAAAGTGAGGGAGAGAAGGAGGAAAGAGAGATAAAACGGGGAATAGAGGGAGGGAAGGGGAAGAGAAAGAGATAAGTAGAGGAAGAGGGATGGATACAATGGGAAGAGAGCGATAGAGGTAGAGGAAGAGGGAGGGAGAGATTGATAGATATGGAGAAAGAGTGTGTATGTTTTTTGGGTGATATGGAGAGAAGAAGGAGAGATAAAGGGAGATAGAGATATAGGTGGAAGAAGAGAGAGATAGAGAGAGGGAGGGAGAGATAGGTAGATATGGAGAGAGAAAATGTATGTTTGGGGGGGTGATATGGAGAGACAAATAAGGAGAGATGGAGGGAGATATATATATATAGATGGAAGGGGGATAGAGGGAAGAAAATATCTTGTACTAGATGCATTGATTTTAGTGTAGATGGCGATTTTTATCCTATTTTATTGCTTACATTGAAGGAGATAAATTGAAGGAGAGGGGAGAGGAGGAATGAAGAGAGAGAAAAGGAGAGGAGTGAGACAGGGAGATAAGGGTGAGAGAGAGAGAGAGTGAGACAAAAATATGGAGGGTGGAGAGAGGGGAGAGAGAGAAGGATATGAGGAGGGAGATAATGACAAGGTTGAAGGGAAGAGAGAGAGAGAGAGAGAGATAAGAAGGACGAGAGAGCGGACTTGAGAGAGAGGAGGAGAGGGGAAGGGAGAGAGAGGAGGAGAGAGGGAGGGACAAAGAGATGGATTTGGAAGGGAAGAGATGGAGGGAAGAAAAAATGCATAGAAAGAGCAAAGTGGAGAGAGAATGTGTATGTTTGGGGGTGAGATAGAGATACAAAGAAGGAGAGAAGGGAGAAGAGGGGAGAGAAGGAGAGAGAAGGAGAGGGAGGGAGGTAGTGACAAAGTTGGAGGGTGGGGAGATATAGATATATATATATATATATATATATATATATATATATATATATATATATATATATACATGAGGAGGAGACACCGGGGGAGGTGGGAGAGAAAATGATTGAGAGTAAGGCAGAGAGAGGATGTGAGAGAGAGAAGAAGAGAGGAAGGGAGAGAGATACATGGATTTGGAGGGGGGAGATGGGGAGGTAAGAAGAAAGATATAGAGACATAAAGGTGAAGAAATAGAGGGAGTGATAGAGAAATGGAGAGAGACAGGAAGAGGAGAGAAGGAGGCAGGAGATATAGAAAGGGGGAGAGAGGGAGAGAAAGTGAAGAGAGAGAGAGGGACGGAGAGATATGGAGAAAGAATTTGTATGTTTTGGGGTTGATATAGAGAGACAAAGGGAGATAGAGATATAGATGGAAGGTGAAAGGAGGGAAGAAGAGAGAGGGAGTGAGGAAGGGAGAGATAGATAGATATGGAGATAGAGGGAGAATTTTTGTTTGGGTGGGGGTGAGATAGAGACACAAAAATGGAGAGATGGAGGGAGATATAGATATAGTGAGAAGAATATTTCTTGCACTGGATGCGTTGATTTTAATGTAGACAGTGATTCCTAATCCTATTTGATTTCTTGCACTAGACACATTGATTTCAGTGTAGATGTTGATTTCTAATTATATTTGATTTATTGCACTAGATGCATTGATTTCAATCTAGATGTTGATTTCTAATCCTATTTGATTTCTTGCACTAGATGCATTGATTTCCATGTAGATGTTTTTTTTCTAATCATATTTGATTGTTCGCATTAGATGCATTTATTTTAGTGTAAGCGCAAAAATATTATTGACAATGTGCATTGACTTTTTTGTTATAGTAATTCATCCTATTAATATTGGAGAGCAAGAGAGACAAGGCATGATGTTCACTACAATGGCTTGAGTTAACGATGTGAATGGTTTGCAATTTCAACATCCCTTTTCATATAATCGATATGAAAATATGGCCAAACTAACAGTGTCACTACTAATATGTCAAAATTGGAGACACTGTGGAGTTAGAGGGACATTATTAAGAATTAATTAGTTGCAAAAAGTTGTGATACCTAGAATTAAAATGAAGAATCAATCCTCCTGCAAGGCGTAAATTAATTCTTGACAAGATTATCTCCCTTCTTCATCGCCAACTAATTGCTAATAAACACTTACATATATTCAAAATATATTTATAAACATTCAAAAGAAATCAAAAAAAATTCTTGGAGGAGATGTAATAATTGTTTGGAGAAAAAAATAATATAAATATTTTGTAAATTTGGCCACTCATTAAAAAAATTCAAAAATATATTATTCTTGACTTTGCAAAACAAACTATAGATTAAAAAAAAAAAACAAAATATTTTTGAAGGAAATAAATTATTTCAAATATAGGAAAAGAAACGAATTATTTCAAGAGTAACTTTGACACAGTAAATTATTAAAACTACTATTCAATATATATTTAGTAATACCATGAGGGGCACTATTAATAATTAATTATTTTTCAAAAGCTGTGATACCTAAAACTAAATGAAGTAGATGTGCAGTATCAATCCTCCTGCAAACTATTGACGAGATTGTATCACTTCTTTATCACCAACTAATTACTAACAAATAATTATAGATAGATATAGAAAAATAACACAACTACTATAACATTCACAAACATTACCATCCAAATCCAAATGCATAAACACACAAACCACTCAAAGCATCCAAACATAGACATATAAACCATACAAGGCAAGCAACACCATCTAAACTAAAGAAGAGAATGATATGTTCATGTCAAGCAAAGAAAACATAATGTCAATTTTGACATTTATCTCAAACATATACATAATAATGATAATCTAAAAATGTGACTTTGTTGCCCTCAACTAGAACCAACCTAGATCCATCTAACATTGAATCTATCATGCACTGAGAAAGATCAAATCCCTTAAAGTGAAAACCTTCTTTTTAGTATGTAGAACTTGATGAGAGATTTACACCTCGAGAGATTTGTTCACTCTTAACCAATGATAAATTAGATGTAACCCATTACATTCCTTGATATATCTCCCAAAGTTCTTATTCCATTGAGTAGTGGGCTATGATAATGAATGCATAGGAGGCCCCTTAAGTGGCGCCTTGCAATGGAGGTTGTTTTGTTATACATCACTTGATCACTTGATTGATCTTCGATAGGGGGTGCATATTGTCACGTCATGTCAGCTCATATGCTAACAAAATAGTAACAACACGCTCCCCACTCTGCGACCTTAGTCAGCCCAATCAATAACTATATTTTCATAATACTACTAGCCTCATTATTCATAAATATATTTAAATCTTTCCAATGTAATAAAATCACAAGAGTAAGATATTAATTACATTGATCACATACATGTTCTACCATAATGCTTTTACATAATTTTTATGATTTAATTAATCACGGAAGTGTGATGAATGATAAATTTATTTGGTGAGGCACTAAGTGTATAAATTCAATTGTAGAAAGGGTGGTTAGGCAACTTTCCCTATCTTAGTTGGAATAAATGTTTAATTTTTGTTAAGTTTAATGGTGCATTTTTAGTTTTAAATTTTTTTATGCCATCAAAATAATTTTTATTTCTTTTATCATTTTAAGTTTTTTTTCACTCCGCAACAAACACTGCACAAGATTACCTATGTTTTCAATTTTCATTTTGTATTTGAACCAAGTGGAGTGACTTTTTTTGGTTACTTTAGACTTTTTTTTATTTACATAATTTTAAATAATTATTATTAATATATAATTAAACATGTTAAGCAACAAATTTATTTTTATTTTCAATTTTAGATGAATTAAAATAATTATTTTTATTATTTCATAGGGTGAATATGTTGCATTATTTAATTTTGTTAATGGAAATACGTTTTTTAATTGTATTTATAACATTTAATGAATTTCATTAGATGTCTTAATGTATGATGTTCATTACAATGATTTGAGTTAAAGATTTGAAAAGTTTATGATTTCAATTGTCTCTATTTTGATATTACATGTTAATTATTGGAGAAAAAATTATTTAACACAACATAAAATTCATGCACATAGAAATAACAAGAAGCTCATAAAATCAAATATTTATTTTGGAAACTCTTAACTAGCGCTATATATATATATATATATAGATCTTATCCAAGGTATTAAAACACTAAGTGGCTTTGAGACATATCATAATAGAGTATTGAAATCCTTTAGATATGATTTTCCATATTTAATACCATGGAAAAATATCATGAGCCTATACGCACTAGTAGTAAACCCATTAATGATTGTGTGAAGGTAATCTTATTTAGTCTATAGATAAGTGGTTATTAAAGCAACAACGTAAAAGTGTGTGTGTGTTGATTTTCCATATCTAATACCATGGAAAAATACCATGAGCCTATATGCACCAATAGTAAACTCATTAATGATTGTATCAATATAATCTTATTTAGTCTATGGACAAGTGGTTATTAAAGAAACAATGTAAGGGTATGTGGGTGTGCGGGGTCTTAAATAGAAATATTTCAATCTCTAAATGGCTTTAGACTCTCAATTCTAGAGTTTATCATATTATATTAAAAAATATTTAAGTCCAAAATTTTGAACTTTCCTTTTTCCTATTTTTTCATTAGTGAAAAGTTCATGAGATACTAATATTTAATGCTTCAAATTAGTGAGTATGGACATCATTAATTAAAATATAGATTTCAATTAATTTGTATCAGTGAGCAACCTATTCCTCTTTTAGGTTTTCATCTTACAATCATACTAGGTATTTTATCTCAAGAGACAAGACAAGGGTGTATAAGAATCTATTTTAAATAAACACTTCAATGTGAAAACATTAATAAGTCAGTTAAAATTCAAAAAAACTTCAAATTTGTTCTTTACCATATGAGCTTTGGGTCCAAATCCATTACAAAATCATGTTGAACCTAGCATCCTATTTTAAGTGCTAATGTCGAAAACTGAGTTAGTGTTTGGCAACATGCCTATTGAAAATACAATATCAAGAAAGCTAATTTCCATGTTTAAGTTTAATAACTAAGATTTAAATTTGATGACGGCCTTATAAAAGAGAATTTTTTTTTTGATATTTTGGTTTTATGGTGATCAAACTATTTTGGATCAAAACTAGTTAGTTATTTTGTAGTTTGAATGAGCTTGGTAAATTTAGAACTATTCCAAAATTGGTTGATGGTCTAAGCCAAATCAAAAAAATTCTAAACTAGATTGGAATTCTTATGTTTTATTTATTGATTTCCTTTCATGATATGATGATGTAGGTAATGATATGCCAAGGCAGAAGTATTAGTAAGAAAATGGTTCTTAATGTTTGATGCTATTGAATTTTGTATGGATTTCAACGCATCATAAGTAATTGTGTCTCCTGCATCTTGAAAGAAAAGAAGTTTTTTTATATTCTATATTTGCAAATTTTACTAATGAATGGGTGGTAATTTTAGCAATAGGGTTGTTCCCCAATTAGATGTCAATTTTTCCATGGGTGAAGAGAGTGGAAAAATACAATTTTTCTCACCAAAGCAAGATATTTATGAAGGATCGGAATTAGAGTTAGAAATCACATTATGTTTCTGATCATATTTTAGCTAGAGATCATATACAAGCCCTCATCTTCTAAGAGTTAGAGAAGAGGAAATTGGAGAAAAAATAGGTTTTCTTGCATTCTATAGGAGCATTACCATATATTATTAATATTTTAGAACTGTTTTTCTCTAGTTTTTCTTTTCCATTAGAATAACTTTTAATGGATTTGGAGGGGAAAACTACAAACTAAGAACTAACCGTTTTCCTAATTCATTTCATAAAGGACAAAATTTCAACAATAAACTCTATTTTCACTCCATCATTTGGATTTGCATTAATGTTGGTGAGACTAATCCTAAAATTAGTCACATCATGTCCCAACTATTCTTAAATGATTCTCTCCTTCAAGTGAAATATGTAAACAAACTATAAAAACAATTATATATATTATATTCTCTACTCATTAAATTTCATATGTACAAAGTGTTGCATATTGCCTAATCTTCCTCTTTTTTTATCATTATAGAGAGTGTTTTATATTATGTATTTCTCATCTCTATTTACCATAAATATTCAATTTAATAGTGAATTAAATATGTCTAGGGAAATATTTGAGCATATCTCTTTTATGGTAATGAACAAGTAATGATTATATATTTGAGATATCATGTACAATGTATATTTGAACCTCTTTAGTGCTACTCTATATTGAATAAATCGACACTTTTTAGAGAATATTCTCGTCATTGTATCTTGAAGTAGTATAACACCAAGCCAGTGAACCCAATGCTATCATATTACAATGATATTTTCCTCTGTTAATATGTCATTGCACTTTTTTACTTATTTTTGGATTATTGTTGTCATTGAAAACATTATACAAATTTTGACATGTGCTACAAAAAGGATATTATAAATACCATCATAAAATGGAGAATTTGGATGTATAGTTGATGGCCTTCAGTGTTACAACAATATTGTAGGAACTTCTAAGGGACTCAACTTTATTTATCAACCTGTGGATCATACAAACTTAAGAGGTGTGCATTTCAAGAGAGGTTAAAATGAAAAGATACCATTATGCTATAGGAAATGCTTAGAAAAATCAATGAAAAACAAATAGACTTATTCTAACTTGTAGGAAAGGAGACAACCAAAATTAATCCTATTCTATTGCATAAAATTAAAGGACAAAAGGTAAACCCTAATCTAATTGTACAAAGGTAAATGACAGGAAGTAATTCTTCTATGTTCTGGAAAAATTAATAATATGCAATTGTAGGAAATGAAATGACTAAAATAAACCTATGCTACATGTAAGAAAGAAAAGAAAACACTTCAAGAATGTTGGAGGGAAATAAATCCTACTCTATCAATTTTGTAGTTGAAAGAAGACATAAAAATAACAATCCTAATTGCAGAAAGAAAACTACAACTAGAAGGGAATAATTCTTAATGAGTCTTTGAACCTCTAAACGCCATCACTAATGTCTAATGGGTGCTCTAAAATTCCTAGGAGTGATAGAAAAGGTTTCATTGAAATTTTGGAGGCATTTTAAAGTAATATGTGTATTACCATAGGATGGCCATGTTTTTCTACAACAAATATCTGAGAGAAAATTTATGAGGTATAAATGTGGTTTGAAGAATGGAAAATCTGGAGTAAGGTTATAGAAGGGAAAATAGGTCATTTCAAATCTTGGATAAACACGATGCATGAACTCATACAAGGAAGATACAAAAAAGTGTGTTTCCTATAGCTGAGATAGACAAAAATTAGCTTGTTGGCAATTTGTAGAGATATAAGATAGTGGGTGAAAATATGACATTATGAGTGTTCAATAAATACATAAGAAAAACACTAATTTTATGTGTGAATTAATACCATGTATCTGAAAGAAAAGTGCATGGTTAATAGATAACACCAACGTACATAAGAAATTGGTAAACTACTAATGTGTAAAGAAGTATAGCGATGGAAATAACGAGTTGAACTTTAAATAGAGATTTCTACAACATAAAAGTGAATATTTGTGTGTTTATGAAAACAAGGTACATAACAAAACATCAGAAAATAGCTCACTTATAATACCTGCAAGGATAATACTTTTCTTAGAAATGGGACTTGTAGAAAATCACAACTTAGAGGTAAGACTTGTAGAAAGTCACAACTAAACTAAATCCATGGAAAGTAAATGTAGAATAAGGGGGGGTGAGCACTTGCGCTGGGCCCTAAATTAAGGAGACTTGGGTCCCTTAGAAGAAAATTAGAGTGAGAGCAAAGGAATGTTTTTCTTTAATCTCTGAAAGTGTTCATACATGAAATATGACAAACTGAAATAATAGGAAGATTCCTTTCTCTAATGTTGACTATATTCCTCTAGAGTTTTGAATCCCTACGTGGATTCTAGGGTCCCTTATTTATACAAAAAGTGATTCAGGGATAGCCTCCTTGAAGGGAGGATTGCTTCCCTTCAAAATCCCTAAAATTATGGATCTAGTTTTTTGTTGTTCTCGCAACTACAAGGAGTTAGTAAATGCCCTTGAGCCAACTAAGTTGTGATTAGCTTGTAGCAAGGGACAAGCCCCATAATCTTCTCATGTTGGACTCGTGCATGATCTCATAAGATATCATCAATATCCTTCACATTTAATGCATTAGGCACACAAGATATATCAATTATCTCTTAACCCTCCTAAGAACATATTAAATTTGAAAAATACATTATCAAATACAAAATTAAAGGTTAAATATGTCAAATTATTCTCATATGGACTTAAATTATACCTATTTTGGAGGTCCATCAGCAATAGTGATAGGGAAACAAAGGGATTTTGGGAAGGATTTTTCCATATATTTAATGTTCTATACCATAATTTCACTAAAGTGAAGCCTCCGTGGGAATGTTTCGTCTATCATTTTTGCTATGAATGTTAGATGGAGAGGAACCTACATCATCTATTTTCCTTCGCTACAAAATGCAACATGCTAAAAAAAAAGTGTTACAGATAGATAAAGTGAATCCTTAGTGATTTCTAAATAAGATAAGAAGTGTATCCATATAATATCTATGAAATTCTAAAGTAAAAGATAACAGATCTCTCTATTGATATCAAAGTTTAGGAGACATGAAGTATAGTGCTATTGAATATTAAAGGAGATATAAATTAATAAAAAATAACTTGTATTTTAATATTTAAGTATATGCTTCACACTAAGAGAGTTGTCTTCATATTATATTTATTAATATAAAAAAATACAAAATGAAATAACAAATATATATATATATATATATACTATGATTGTACTACATTTTACTCTCAATTATTTATTTCTTAATTTATGGTAAAGAGTAGAGAGAAATTTTTTACCATATCTACATCATACTATGTTGTAATATTAATAACAAATAGAAAGTGAAATATTTTTACCACATCTTGGGTTATAGAACTTATAATTAAAACTATCTAAGCCTGTATATTCATTTTCTTTTTGTTACAATTGATATTGTTTGTTTATTTAGACAATATTTTATTTTTATTTTAGAAGAGACATGTGTTAACTTCATATTAAGCATGGACATCACCATCATACTGAGTTGTAGAATGCACCTCTTGATACAATAATATTTGGCTTTATAAGAAAACATGTTTTTGTAAAGTATTTCAATAATGGTGGACTTTGAATCACTATTTGTTATGGATGTTGGTTTAAATGGTCTCAAAATTGATATTGTTAACTATAACATTGTACTTTTTATATTGAATATAGTAAGTAATATTGTATTATTATCTATATTTTAATAGTGTATTGTTTCCTTACATCAATTTTTTTTTAATTTATAATTTATAAAATTTACTTAAGTAATTAAATTTATTTTTAATAGAATTATTATTTTGAATATTATTATTTTTTTTATGTGGTTTACGTATCTTCGTTGATGCTAGTTCAGTTTATTGAGAAAGATCCATCTAAAGGGATCACATCATGCTAGCTCAACCACAAAGCCTGACACTCTAAAGAGAATTAACCTCGAGACTTCTCAATAACAAAAACTTGTTTAGTTACTTCAATTTTATTAAAAAATTTATTGCAAATTAAAATTATCAATTTTATTCCTAATTATTTTGAGTGAAAAAAAACCCTTACTAATCAATTTTTATTATAATGATGTGTCAGTGTGTAATACTAATAAAACAAAATAAAAAATAAAATAAAATAAAAATTGATAATAAAATAAATTAACATAAATCTATCTTAATTCTTTATTTTGGAAAAAAATTATATATATATATATATATAGATATGATACATCTGATGCTATTTTGAATTCTTTATGGATTTACAATTTTTGTTCGGAGGTTTAAACAACCCCTAACACTTATCATATTATAAATTTTCAATTAAAGTTTCGTTCTGGATTTTTGGGTTTTAAAATTTCAAACTTTTATCTTTTTAAAAATACATCAAATTAATTAATGAATATAACAATTTTTTTTTCCAATTTAATAATTTAAGTGTTTTTTCAATTTAATAATTTAAGTTATTTATTACAAAATTAATAAGAAATTTTTTCTATAAGAATAAATTTAATTGGTTATTACAAATTCAAGTTCCATTATAAAATTAGAACATGCATATAATTAAATTAATTTGTTAAGTTATTTTTTTATAAGAATAAATTTCATTACTCATTATAAATTCAAGGTATATTATAAAATTAGAACATGCATATAAATTAAATAGGTATATTATAAAATTAGAACATGTATATAAATTAAATAGTTAATAAATAATGAGAAACACCAAAACACTTATAATAATATATGTTAATATAACAAAAATTTTAATTTTAGACATTTATATCTACATTACCAAGAAATTTTGTTACAATATTACTTGTATTATTATAGATTACTAATATCACACGCAGAAAAAACAATAATTCATTTTCACATGACACATATTCATATATTAAAAATATTTAAAAAACATACTTACTTTTAACATAATTACAACTTTTTTTTATAAATAACTACCACTCACATAATAATTACTAATTAAATTAAAATTAGTAACTATTTTCATAATAAAAATTTCATATATATATATATATAATAAAAAAGAAAATTTGAAAACTTTAAAATTTTGGTTTCATTGTTTGTATTATTTATGTTTTAAAATTTTGGTTTCATTGTTTATATTATTTATGTTTTTGTAATTTTGTTTGTTTCATCATATAATTTGAATCCGTATGAAATTTGGAATAAAATTGATTGAAAAATATATATAAATAAAACCCAAACATTATTCAATTTGAGTTAATAAAAAGAATTATAATAATAAATATTAAAATACTTATGAGAGGAAGTGTAACTCATCATCACTTGTTGACATGACGCGGCTAGAATACTAGACGTGTGAAGTTCAAATTGCAACAACTCAGCAGCAATTGAAAAACTAAATATTCTGAAAGCATCAAGTAGGTGATGACAACTTCCATGAGGAGACTCCCTTGAGCGATATGAGGGAATCTTTTAGAAGAATACAAGTTTTTTTTAAAGAATGGACAGCTCAGACGGATATCTCATTTACAACGATTGGTGTAGCTCTGTATGTGTGACCAAGGTTTACGGATTATCGTATCCGAAAATACAGGACGAATATCTACAGATTTCGGTATTCAACAATGTCTTTCTGACCCTTTAATGGAGAAGAAAACAATTTAAGTTTGGCACTTCTTGCAGAGCCTGAATCAGGGTTGAAGTATAGAAATTCATCGACGATGAATACCAGTAACAGCGATTCGACGGTGAAGGGCGTCGGCAGCTCAGCTTCAACTCAGATGCACATTGCTTCGCTGGTGTTGTTGGGAATCATGTTTCTACTCTCAGTCTTGATTTTGTTAGCTATATTTCGATGGCTACGCCCAGTATTTTTTGGATTGACAGTTATTCAGTTTAACGTTGCAGGCATCGCTCCGAGTATAAATACAAACGGTGACCCAGTCGGTATTATGCAAAGAGGCGCGGAGGAGGCGGCCACACGGGGCGTTGGCCGAGCAACGTTGGAAGCATGTCCCATGACGATATACTCGGGGAGACCTGCTTCCGAAGCGCGGCATCAGAAAATTACGTGCTGCTGCGCTATTTGCCTTCATGATTTTCAGGAATCGGTGGACGTTCTGCGGCTACTGCCCGCGTGCGGTCATATTTTCCATGTGGCATGCATTGACCAATGGCTGGAACTTCGCGCAACATGTCCCATCTGCAGGCAGTCTCTGGAAGTCATCCATTCCAGTTGATTCTCCTCGACCGAGCTTCTATACCCACAAAAGAAGGATAGACGGTTTTGTGATATATGGATATATCGTTATTTCAGATAGATGTAACTGGTGACCCTATCGTTCCGAGAATATTCTGGATTTCTTGGGAAATCTGCAAGGTCAATTTGTTTGAATTTCCTGGGAAATCTGCTATGTCAATTTGTTTAGTAGGGTTGTTGTTTTAGTATGTAATTTTTACGTGTTTCAAAGTGTATTATGAGTTTGGTTTTAGGGTTGAGGAGGTTGTTTAGGTAAGCTAGTTGGGTGGTTGACAGATTTTCTTCGACCCTTGATTTTATATTGGTGTGTGTTTAGATATTCTCTCTACTAAGTGATTATGTGTCCAAGTTAGTTTGTCTATCTTTAGATAACATTACTTGTATTTATATGTAACATGAGTTTTGTATGTGTGTTCAATAAATTTATGTCTTGGTATTAAAGTTGGACCTAGGACTACTCCCTCACTAGAGGGCCTAGGGATAAGTAGTGTAGATAATTTGAGTGGTTTCTTTGTCCATCGATTGATGAGAAGTGGAGCTGACATGCTATAGATGATGATGTTGTCACCCATTGCTAGCCCTCTCACAAGGAAGACCCTTGGCTTGTTTGAAGAGCTTTTGAGGCTAAGTGTTTGCAAAATTCTTTGGTCACAATAAGGAAGTCCCTGTGGTGCTGAGATGTGTCATCGACTCAGTTGTGGGAGGTTGCAGTGCCAAAGAAAGGGAGGTAGAGCATGCACTTGGTGCTATTGAAGCGGTTCTATGATAGGGATCATGACAGAAAAATGCAAGGACAAAAAATACACAAAGATTTGATGCCAAAATGGAATGGAGTGAATTAGCTCTTTTAATCATTCAAAGTTGGCAAAATAGAGTACATTGGAGACAAGGAAACAAAAAACAATGAATAACTCGAGAAAAAACTAAACTAACTCACGCAAATCTAAATTGAGTATGACACCTAGCAAACAATGGAATTAAATATCATGACACCTAGCAGTGAATGAGATTAAATTCAAATATACTTTTTCCCAAAGGCTTTGTGAAAATATTTGCAAGTTGATCTCTAGAACCACAAAAAGCAAGTAATATGTCTCCATCATTGATAAGCTCACGGATGAAATGCATGTCAATGTGCTTGCCTTTTTTGTGAAAGACATGATTTTTTTATAAAGAAATTACATAATTGTTATCATAGTAAATCGAAGTTGGCTCCTTTTGAACATTTGAAAGATCTTCCAATAGTCTTCTAAGCCACACTGCTTGACAAGTTGCTGAAGTGGAAACTACATACTCTGTCTCTGCTAAATATATTGAAACGATTGGTTGTTTCTTGGATGCCCATGAAATTAGATTGGTTCCAAGATGAAAAACATACCCTCAGGTGTTTTTGCGATCATCTAAATTGTCTGCATAATCGTTGTGTGTGTAACTTGAAAGTGAGTTATCTTCAAAATGTGTGTAGAGCACACCATAGTCTAGGGTCACTGCAATATATCTTAAGATTCTTTTTGCAACCCTCTAATGAGAAATATTGGGTGATTGCATTAACCTCGAGACAAAACTAGTTGCAAACATGATATCAGGGCTTGATGTAGTGACATATAACTAACTACCAAATAGAATTTTATACAATGTGGAATCAACTCATGGTGCTACATCTTGTTTGCTCAACTTGGTTCTTTGAGCATTTGGTGTATTAGCTAGTTTGCAATTGGTCCTAAAGAATTTTTCGAGGATGTCGGTGGCATAGTTTTGTTGACCAACAAAAATGCCATTCGCAGATTATTGAATTTCAATGCCTAAGAAGTATTTCATGACCCCTAGATAAGTCATGTCAAACTTTGTTTGCATAGCTGCTTTGAGGTCTTCTAACATCATATTGTTTTTATAAAGAAGATCATCGACGTAAAGGAATACAATGAGAATTTTACCTTCATGAATTTTGTTATACACTATTGGCTCATGGTTGCTTCTACAAAGCAACCAAGCTCGAGGAGCTTGTTTCAAGCCATACAACGCTTTCTTCAACCTATACACCTTATGCTCTTGTCATAGAACTCCAAAATGAGGAGGATGGTCCACATGAACTTCTTCCTGTAATATACCATTTAAGAAAGAAGATTTTACATCAAGATGATAGACTTTCTGTTTGTGTTGAGCTATTGTGGATAAAATAATTCTGCCAATGTCTAACCTTGCTATTGAAGCAAAGGTTTCACCATAGTCGACACCAAACAGTTGTGAGAATCCTTTGGTAACCAGCCTTGACTTATGGTTCTCAATCTCTACATTTTCATTAATCTTGGTCTTATATACCCATTTTACACCAATTTTGGTTTTTCCTCTTGGTAGATTAACTAGTTCCCAAGTCTAGTTCTTCTCTATGGCAACAATTTCTTGGTTCATTGCACCAGCCCAATGTTTTCCTTTAACTGCTGCTTCAAAATTGGTTTGTTGAGATGAAAGAAAGGAAACCATATTCTATTGATCAAACTCACGCTCCTGCTTATATATATCTTTGATGCTTCTTGTTTTCTCATTGTATTTTGAAGATGTTGAATCACTAGTGGAAGATGTACCATTTTCGAAGTGGTATGGCTCTTCTTGAACCAACAATCTTCGCAACTGTGCTGGATAAATAGGCAGAAAGTGAGATTAATATCTCAATGGATCAACAAAATTTGAGGCATGGGCCATTGCAAGTGCTAACAAATTAATTCTGGTAAAGAAGAAATGTGTTGATAGTTTACTAGGGGAACTTAATTTTCCTCATAGAATGATATGTTGTTGATGACATGCCGAGACCAACCATGTAAGGTGATGTAGAGTACAATGATCGTAGCTTCATTAGGTTGCTAAGGCTTTTTCCTTGTCATAAAGTATACAAAAGTCGAGCTTCTTGTGAATCGATCATAGGAAGATTGTTAGAATGGAGGAATGATAAATACTCAAGTTCAAAAGATATGGACCCTATGCATCAATTAGTAGTGTAGTTGTTTCTAGGATATTTCTTTATTTTCTATTATTTGGAGGCAATTCAAAAATCATAGCCAAATTTCATATATTTTAGGATATGCATTTTTTGTTGTGGAGTATACATCGTACCCAATTTATGTTTTTGAGTTTCTTTATGTGAATTCTTGCTTGGCATGTGCTAATTAAGAGGTGTAACCAATGGTCACCTATATTATTCTTAAAGTGGATGAATTAGGAATGTTATTATGTTGGGTGAGGACTATATGAGAGGTCAAGTGATTACTTGAGGATGAATCAATTTGTGATAATGGTAAATAGCCACATTTTACATGTAGAAGCATTTACGAATTAAGTGATCTGACTATGCGAAAGAAGAGTTTGATTGTACTAAGGTGTTTGGTCTCACTCTATCGGACCAACGTTCAGCAATTAAGTGATCTGATAGTGAGAATGAAGAGTTTGATTGTCCTCACGTTCTTGGTCCCACTCCATTGGACACATGTTCACCTGCTCAAAGAAAGGCTTCATCAAAATGGTTGGACACTGGGTTTCTTAGGAAGTGAGGATCCCGAAGAGAAATGCATATGTGTTTCGTACAAAGGTGGAACATGTGTGGCAGTGAAAAATTTGATGTATCAATTTGAGACCAAGAAGAAGGGGGATCAACAATATTTGATCCTCATCAATATGTTGCAGAATTGTTCTTGCAATTTGATGTAAACTTATGATGGTAATCATGGGTATAGTTGTTTATATTAAAGCAATTTTGGATCATGGTGATGTTTAATATATATTTTTTTAATCCTTGGAGTTAAAATTAATGTACATATTTAGATTAGTGATCACAATATGAAGTTATTTAGGCAAAATTCATACTTGAGCAAATTACAGGGAAGTATGGAGATCCAAGACAACCATTGTAGCCAATATGAAGATTGAAGCAAATGCCAAAGACACTCATGGTGTGAATAGTTGCAAAGGACGATGAAAGAAAAGAAAGTTCATAAAGGTAGCAACAGATATTGATTGAAGAAACAACAATGATGACGATTAGGATGATGGACAACAAAGTGAAAGTTTGTGTAATAGACTCAGGTCCATGTTGTACTATGTGTCACAAATATGTTTGTAAGAAGTTCTGTAAAGTCATGTTTGAGTTTACAGAGTATTTGGTATCTACATGAATGGAAATTGTGATTGTACTTGACTCATACCCCATAAACCACTTTGTAGTGTAGGCTTGTGGTTACCCAAAAACAACGTTGGGGGGGTTCATTGAGAAGACACTAAACATGGTTGAGGGCTAGTAGAGAAAACCCTAAACATGGTTGCGGGTAATCCGAGAAAACCCAGGATGATGATGATGACGATGGACCAGGAGGTACAAGTATAAATACATGTCTATTAAATGAACCATGTACATGAAGGGACATCCTAGTGGAATGGTGATTGCAGTAGTTGGGTACCCATGAATTTTGGTGAATGGATTTTCTTTATATAAACATCAAAATTATGATCTGGGTTGTACTAGATGTAAACTTTGTTCTGATTGAGATTAAGACAAGTAGTCATTAGGGGGTATTGTTCGAATATGTAATTCCCACTTGTATCAATGTGTATCATGAGTCTGATCCTATTATCTAAGAGGTTGTTTAGGCCTACTTGGATGGTTGAGAGATTATCGCCAACAAGTAGTCATATATTGGTGTGTTGTTGAGATATTCTCTCAACCAAGTGATTATGTGTCCAACTTAGTTTCTCTATCTTCAGACAACACTTCATGTATTTATATGTAACATCATTTGATCAATGAGAAATTTGTTCAATAAATTTATGTGTTGTGCATGGGATTTTGATATATTCTTAGAATTTCCAATAGACATGAGATAAAGATGACTAGATATTCTATGTCATCTCTTTTTTATTATTATTATTTCTATTTATTAGATTGAATTCAAATCTATGCCAATATTTTATCAAAATTGTATAAAATTCTAATTTGGAAATTTAGATATTCCATATATTCCATATCTTTAATTAAAAGGAAAACATAAATTTCAAAATAATTTACTTTATATAGATATTTTACTTTAACCTTCACCTAATTTTGAAAAAAATTACTCTATATATACAAATCTCAAAATAATTTAAGTAAAACCTAATATCATTTTAGGGTTACAAAAATATTTAACATGTAAAACTAAAGTAAACTAATTACTAATTGTCTATTTTTTCACGGTAATATTGGGATTTAAAAGTTTTGAGTTTTGGTTATTTTCATCAAAATGTATTTTTAAATTGCTTGTTTATTTTATTATTACCAACCTAGATCCTAACTCTGGATCTATCATGCGCCGAGAGGGATCAAATCCCTCGAGGTGCAAACCTTTTTTTTGGAGTATAGAATTTGAGGAAAGGTTTTCACCTCAAGGGATTCAATCCCTCTTTGTGCATGATAGATCAGGTGTTAGATGGATCTAGGTTGGTTCCAACTGAGGGTAGCAATGACATATTTTTAGATTATCATTATTATGTATATGTTTGAGATAAACTTCATACTTTGAAATTTACATTATGTTTTCTTTGTCTGACATGACCAGCAATGACATATTTTTAGATTATCATTATTATGTATATGTTTGAGATAAACTTCATACTTTGAAATTTACATTATGTTTTCTTTGTCTGCCATGACCATATAATTTTGTTCTTTAATGTAGTCTATGTTGCTTACCTTGAATGGTTGGTATGTTTGTGTTTGTATGTTTTGAATGCTTTGTATGTGTCCATGTTGGGATGATTTGAGTCGTTTGTGTGTTTATGTGTGTGTATTTGGATGGTAATATTTTTTAATGTTACAATTTTTATATTATATTTCTATATGTGTGTGTGATTGTCTATTAGTAATTAGTTGGTCATGAAGAAGGAAGACAATCTTGTCAATAGCTTGCAGGAGGATTGATATTTCACATCTATTTCATTTAATTTTAGGTATCATAATTTTTGACAACTAATTAATTCTTAATAGTGTCCCTCTAGGTATTAGTAAATATCTTGAATAGTAGTTTTAAATTTAAATCTGTTGAGATGATAGATATATTTTTAATCAATTTAATTATGAAACATGATGAAATAAAATTTTGGAATGTAAAGTGACAATGTAATAGTGTTGATGGAAAACAAATGTGAATAATAAGAATGTAGTAAACTACAAATAGCTTTCATTGTGATCAATCTCAACTATTTTCTTCTACTATTGTTTTTATCAACCCTGTTAGCTTTTCTATTTTCATATCGATTATATGAAAAGTGCACTTGAAATTGTAAACCATTCAAATATTTAACTTGAGCTATTGTAGTAATCATCTTACCTTTTCTCTCTTGCTCTCCAATAACAATAGGTTGAATTACTTTAACACAAAAATCAATGCACATTTCCAATAAATGTGTTGTGCTTACACTGGAATCAATCACACTGTTAATCCAATTACTTTAAAATCAATGTACCATCATACATCCAATTACATCAAATCATAAATCGAAATCTACACTCAACTCAATGCATCTAATGCAAGCAATCAAATATGATTAGAAGAAAAATCTACACTTAAATCAATGAATCTAATGCAAGCAATAAAATAGGATTATAATTCAACGTCTACATGAAAATCAATGCATCTAATGCAAGCAGTCATATATAATAATAAATCAACATCTGCGCTGAAATTAAGGCATCTAGTGCAATTAATCAAATATAATTCGAAATCAACATCTACACTGAAATCGATGCATCTAGTGCAAGAAATCAAATAGAATTAGAAAACATCTACACTAAAATCAATACATCTAGTGCAAGCAATCAAATAGGATTATAAAACATATTTACTTTGAAATAAATGAATCTATTGCAAGAAATAAAATAGGGTTAGAAATCGACATCTACACTGGAACTAATGCATCTAGTGCAAGCAAACAAATATCATTAAAAATCAACATCTACACTGAAATCAATGCATGTAGTTCAAGCAATCAAACAGTATTAGAAATCATCATGTATGTTAAAATCAATGCATCTAGTGTAAGAAATATTATTCCCTCTCTCCCCCCTCCATTTATATTTATATATCCCTTCATCTCTCCTTCTTTGTCTCTCTATCTCACCCCAAAACATACACACACTCTCTACATCTCTCCCTTGTCACTCCCCCCCTCTCTCTCTCTATGTCTTTCTTCTTCCCTCCCTCTCTCCCCTTCCAACTCCATCTCTTTGTCCCTCCCTCTCTCCTCCTCTCTCTCCCTCCCTCTCTCCTCCTCTCTCTCATCCTTCCTCTCTATCCCTTCTCTCCCCCCATCTCTCTCTCTCTCTCTCTCTCTCCAACCATGTCACTTTCTCCATCCCTCTCTCCTTCTCTCTCCTCCTCTCCCCCCCTACATCTTTCTGTCTCCCTTTATCTCTCTTAGCCTTATCTCCCTCTCTCATTCCTCTCCTTCTCTATCTCTTCATTTCTCATCTGCCCTCTAATTCAGTTTATCTCCTTCAGTGCAAGCAATCAAATAGGATTATAAATCACCATCTACATTTAAATCAATGCATCTAGTGCAATATATATTCTTCCCTCTCCACCCTCCATATATATCTATATCTCCCTCTATCTATCCTTCTTTGTCTCTCTATCTCACCTGCCCCCCCAAACACACATGATCTCTCTCTCTCTCTCTCTCTCTCTCTCTCTCTCTCTTTCTCTCTCTCTCTCCATATATATCTATCTCTCCCTCTCTCTATCTCTTTCTTCTTCCCTCTCTTCTCCTCCCATATATATCTCTATCTCCATATATCTATCTTTTCTCTATAAATATCACCCCGAAAACATACACACTCTTTCTCCATATCTTTCTATATCTCCCTCCCTCTTCCTCTCCCTCACTCTCTCTCTTATCCTTCTCTCCCTCCCCCCTGCTTTTATCTCTCTTCCCACCTTCTCTCCTCTATCCCTCTCTCTCCATATTGGTTATCACTCCCTCTCTCTCTCTCCACCTTTCTCTCTATTTCTCTTTTTTCATACCTTCCTCTCTCTCTCTATATATATATCTATCATTCTCTCTCTCACGTCCTCACTCTATTCCCTCCTCTCTCTCTATTTCTCTCCCACCTCCCTCTATCTCTTCCCTTCAACTCTCTCTCTCTTTTCCCTCAACTATGTCACTATCTCCTCCCTCTCTCCTTCTCTCTCCTTATCCTCCCCTAACTTTTGTCCATCTCTCCTTTGTCTCTCTATCTCACCCCCAAGCATAAGCATTCTCTCTCCATCTCTTCCTTGTCACTCCCTCTCTCTCTCTCTCCCCACTTTTTCTCTCTATGTCTTTCTTCTACCCTCCCTTTCTCTCCTTGCAACTTCATCTCTCAATCCCTCCCTTTCTCTCCATCCAAATCCATCTCTTTATCCCTCCCTCTCTCCTCCTTTCTCTCACTCCCTTTATCTCTCCACCTCTATCACTCTATGTCTTTGTTCTTCCCTCCCATATATATCTAGTGTTAATATATATCATTATAATGTAAAAAAAATATTATATTATATTTAATACTGTATTAATTAAGAGCTATTAACTTGAATAATATTAATATATTAATATTAATATTAGATTTACTGGTGCTTTTTACACAACATGATTAAAAAAATTATAATAAAACTACATCAAATGAATATTTTGAATATTACAACTTTGACGTGCAAATATTTATGTTTATAGATATTTTAATATATCCATGGGATATGGTTTCCCTTTAGAGATTCATTTTACAAATAATTAATTAAAAGAAATATTAAAATATTCTAGAGCAAGATTTTGTATTCTTTGTGTTGAATTAACTTTTTACCTTGATTTAAGAAATTGTAGTGGCTTTAGTAAAGAGTAAATATGTTTAAAATTTTACCTAGTTTGGAATTTTAATGTGCTAAAAAAATTTGTTGAATGTAAATTTATGATGTATTCAAATTCAACATATATGATAAAGGAACTATTAAATGCATGACATAATTCTATTGTCAATTTTTTATCTAAAGGCATGACATAATTATATTGTAGTTTTTTATTTATTTATATGGTTATTTTCATTTTTGTTTGGGGCCAATATTAATTTCTTCTATTTCCATTATTATTACTTATTGGAGAGAAGAACATAAACATTATTTAGATTTCTAATTTTTTATTTTTATGTTGGTCGACATGAGCTAAAATTTAACTTTGAGCACGGACAGACTTACATATCGGGGTCATACTAAGCTGTAAAATGCACCTCATGGCGCAATTATAATTTTAAAAATAATTTTATATTATTTTTTTTAATTTCAATAATTTATAATTAAATTTATTTTTTATATTTATTATTGAAATTTAATGCATTTTAATTTATAAAATGATAAAATATTTATGATTATCAACCATTATTAATATTGGGATTTAAAAGTTTTCAGTTTTGGTTATTTTCATTAAAATGTAATTTTTGGTAATGTTTAAGTTTATTTTATTTTTTTACATTGATGGTTGTCTGTTTTTCGAATAATATTGTTAGAATTTTAATTTAATTATAAATATTTTTTTAACACTAAAGAGTATTGATTATATTAATCCCATGCCTAGATATGGTAGATACTTGGGAAATTTACAATTTCATTACAATGTTGGCCTTCATAAGTTGCATATACAGGTTATCAAACCAGGGTGAATTATCTAGTAAATCTACAAAACTGAAAAACACTCCTATTATTCCACTAGTATATACTCGATATAAGTGCGATAAGAACAAGATACATAGGAAAATAGACATAAAAATACATACTAGTTCTCAGAAACAACAGGGCGAATAAGGTCTAGACTTGAGTTTTCCACTACAGGTAGAGAATTTTTCTTGGCAAACTGGATTTGAACATCTTCGAGCATGCTTCTGAGTTCTCGACCTCATCTTCTAGCCATCCAATTTGTTTTATCTTTACCATTATCGTTTCCTGATTCTCGTTGGTTGACTCCCTTTGATGATGTAGGAGCACCTGCAATTCAAAAATGTTTTCACACAATTCTGCATGTTTATTGTTGCATATTTCACTGGAAGGTGGAGAGAAGGTGGCCAAGGGAGGGCACATCTTGACCTTCACCCAATCATGTGAGGAGTCCCTTACCACCCTTATTGAGTGAGGATGATGACAACCCCAGGAACCAGATGCCATTAAGGGAAGCCAAATGAGAACCCCTTTGAACCATCTTCTAACCGCATGTAGAGACACAAAATGATTCATTGAATGCTTCACCAACCAAACGACCTTCACAAATGCATAGAAACCCTAGATTGGGAATAAGAACAACCCCCAGTTAATTCAACCAACTCAAGGCTACCCAAGCCCTTCAAGAGGAGCCAAACACTATGAAATTGCAAAAAGGAACCGAACACCAATGGTATGAAGAAAATCGATGTGCACCCCCATGATATATAGAGTGAGTCATATAAGAGCCATGAGTGACATCGAGGAGTGGTTTGTGTGCCTCCTGGATCCTATGGTGGATCCATAATTTCTCTACAAATCAAAATGACCTCACTTCAAACATCCTTACCTTCATATGGGTGAGTTGTCTGACCTGAACAAGGTGGAGTAAATGTGGCTCACTCGCAGAGGGAATTCACATGGAGAATGCTTGAAAATATCAACCAGAAACCATAATTTGAGGGACGAACAAGAAATATCCCATGCTTATCGAGTCCTTCACATCTGGTTACATCAAATGTGTCGATTTCATAATGCCTCATGTCATGAGAGAAGGAGGATGAGTCCTCAAATAGATGCAAGTGTAGACGTCGTAGTGGAGAGTCCAAGGGAGACAGGTAGGGGGCATGGAGGAAAGAGGAGCCATCGAGGGGGTGTGTGATGGGGGGGGACTAGTATCAATTTTCACTTTAATAATAAAATACATAGGAGGGAGGATGGAGGAAAGAGGGGCCACCGAGGGGGTGGGTGATTAGCGAGGGGGATTAGTATCAATTTTCACTTTAAAAATATAAGTCCTAGGAGGGGGTAAGAATTGGAGACTTGCATTATGAAATTAGGGGATGGGTAAAAAGCTATAGTTGCTATTGAAAATTGTATGCTCCTCATTCAATTGACATGCCTTATTAGATTGTGAATCTGCCTCAAAGTTTAACCCTCTCAAAATATGATAGGATTGTGATTTAGCAAAGAGAGGGAGAACTCCATGGGCATAGTGGAGGAGTTGATTGAGATTATTGTTCTGAGAAGAATACTTTGAACGCGTGTGATTTATGACTAGGAAGGAGTCTCCAAGAATTGTCATGACTGTGATTCCCCTTTGGTGGGGTAAGAGGAGCCCAAGATAGAGTCCATAAGCTTTAGCTTGGTTTTTGGACTTCTTTCCCAAGCCCCAAGCATATTGGTCAACAAGAATTCCTTACATATTAGCGAGAATCCCTCCCCCTCCTTGCACCCTAGGATTTCTTTTTTGAGGCACCATCAAACTGGAGAATCTAGTAATGAGATATATACTTTCATTATGCAAACTTGTTCGGGGTCAAGCGGAGGGTGTAGCGAGGGCGAGGGGAAGGATGATTCACAAGGGGATGGGAAGGCCCAAAGAATGAGGCAAGACCTTTATTTAGAGTCAAGAGAAGGATCGATCGTTGGGCATAGGAATTCAAAATATGGCGAGAGAGCTTTACAAGCGGTGATACTTACTAGAGGATGAAAAGAATGAAATATCGCCTTATTTCAAGATAACCAAATATGCCAGTAGACATATTTAGGGAGAGTGATCTAGAGTTCTTTAAAGGATCTTTTGTCCTAAAGGGATCTCACATAAAATTTGGGCCAAATGAAAAATAAGGAGCTAGGATCAGAGGGCCAACTAGTTCTTGAGAAAAGAGAACCAAAAGCCAGGAACCATATGGAGCTAGAGAATGGGAACAAGAGAAAAAGATGGGAAATTCTTTCCTCTGTGCTCTCACAAAAGGGGCACCTAGAGGGACCAACAATTCCCCTTTTCTAAAGTTTCTCTGCAGTAAGGATTATTTTATGAGAGAGAAGCCAATGAAATAAGTTTAATTTGGGAATTGCCTTTTTCCTCCAAATTTTGTTCCACATCGAAGATTTTGGTGGAATTTTCTCATTGAAGAGAAGATGATATTATCCTTCCTTAACCGAGTAGGAGGAGCTCTTCCAACCCCACCTATTACTGGAGGATTGAGCAAGGCGGGCACAAACACTTAATTTAATTTCTAGAATATCTAGAATCAAGACCAAATAGGTCGAGGTATCTTCAAACTTCCATTTTTTCCAAAAGCCCTGTCTATCCCAGTTAGAGATCTGACCTAGGAAAATGACAACCCCTTGCAATAGGTGTTCCATTAGCGGGGGAAATTTAAGGATCCAATCCCAAAGGAGGGTGATCCAAGATAGTATCCATCTAAATGTTGATCGTGCTTCCATTCCCAGGGATTTGTAGATATTTTTAAAAATGAGAGGACAAGAGGACTGAAGAATTTTTCATATAAGAGAGCCTTGGATTGAACCATTGTGAGTCTCTTTGTTGTTGTGTTGATTCATGCATTTATCTCTCATAATTTGTGCCCACCATTGTTATGATTGAGACTTAAGCTTCCAGTAGGGTTTGGAACCTATGGAAAGATTAACCATAGTGGGCTCATGAACTCCTAGCCCCCATGCTGCTTTGGTGCTCTCACAATCCTCCAATTCACCAAGTGTAATTTTTTATTGTCCAACTTCCCTCCCTCCGATAAGAATTTCTTGATGTATATTCCAAATTGATGCATAACATACCCACTAGCCTACAAAGCTCAGAATTGGTATAGGGGAATGGTTGATAAGACCAATTTCACCAAAATGGTCATCCCTGCACTATTCAAACGTATCCCTCCCTAATTCGCAATTTTGGTTTTTATTATATCCAAGACACTCTGCTAAGCCTTGGGAGTTGATATCATTAAGTATATTGGGATACCAAGGTAATTGAAGTCCTTTCAGTCCCAGATAGTCTTGTAACCAAAATTTCTTAAATCTTCATGGATTTTTGTGGCATGATATTCCAGGTGAAGATGTGACTTTTGCTGTCATTTTTGGCCCCTCTAGAGGCCCTAAGAAACTTGTCCATATTAGATTTAAAGTGCTAATAAATAATGATAGAGGCCTCAACTTACAATATTGTGACATCCACAAAATTCCCATGATTGATGTTTCTGATCCTCGTATTGAATTTGATTCATGGAAATATATGGGTTTCTCTTTCATGTTCCCATCTTCTACTCATCAAATATGCCATTAAGATGTAAAGGAAGGGAGAGAGGGGAAAACCCTGTCTCAATCCTCTATATGCTTTGAAGAATCCCGCCACTCTTCCATTGACCATAGGGGCAATCCATGGGGATGAGATACATAGAGCAACCCATTTTATAAAGGTTTCATCAAACCCCATTTTCTTCACAACCGTCAAGCTAAAATTGTGTCTTACCATGTCAAAGGAATTTGCCACATATAGCTTGATTACCATGCCTTGATCTCCTCTTCTCCAGCTAGAGTCAACGACTTCCTAAATTAGGATTATATTGTCAAATATTTACCTTCTTGGGACAAAACCTCCCTAATGGTGAGAGATAAATTGGGGAAGGATATTTTAAATCTTGGAGGCAAGGAGCTTCGCGATGACCTTGTAAGAGACATTGCAAAGAGATATGGGGCAAAATTTCAAAAAGGAGGATGTATTAGAATACTTTTGGATTAGGGAAAAAAAGGAGGATTTGATGCCTCTCCCCATGACGAAGTGTTCGAAGGAATATCCTATCATTAGGAACAAATTTTTTTTATCAGGTCCCATAAACAATGGTAGAAAAAGGATGAAAATCCATCCAGACTCGGGGCTTTGTCTAGAAGAAAGGAAAATATTACACTTCTTATCTCATCAATAGTCGGAGGGGTAATAAGGGGAGTATGCATTGCCTTATAGACAAGGGTGGGAACATGATCTAACATATACCCCTCACTTTCTTGATCAATAAAAAATTCCTCCTAGTATAGGCCTAGAAGTCTTGTATTGCAACATCCTTGATATCCTCATACTATGTGATGGTTTGCCCGTTATGCTAGATCTGAGAGATGTTGTTTAACTTTCTCTGAACTTAGCCTACTTATTGAATAATTTAGTGTTCTGATCCCCAGTTTAAAGCCAACTATTTCTTGATTTTAGCCACCAATATTCTTCTTCTATTCTGAGGAGAGAGTGGAGATCCTTAAAAGCCTCCACTTTTTTTTGGAACTCAATCTAAGTGACAGGGGCAATCTCTATTTATTCTTGAATAGATGATATTTGTTGTTCCATGTCCCTTATTGAACCCCGCACTTCTAATTTTTTCTCCTTAATCCATTTCAGGATGTCTCCTTTAAAATGTTTGATTTTGGTTTCCCAAATAGAAACCGAGCTTCCCTCCACCATTGAGACCAAGAATTAGAAACCAAATCAGAGAACCCTTTGGAGTCCAACCAAAGGGGGGAGAACCTTAAGGGAATAGGGCCCATATTATGGGAGGAAGAGAGGAGAAGGCAAATGGGATGGTGATCTGAGCCACACGAAGGGAGGATAAAAGATTAAGGCACAAGTTCAAGGAGAGAAGTCTATCAGAGGCCAAGAAGCGATCAAGATGAGCATCAATGAGGCCATGCCCTGAGCGCTTATTGTTCCAGGTATAGAGGAATTCCAGAGGCTTAACATAAAAAATATTAAGGGTAAGAATTAAGTTATTTTCTTTAAAATCATCACGGACAACAGAGCCACCACGTTTCTCCTTTTGGCCAAGAGAAGTGTTCAAGTCCCCACCAAGGATTTTGTTTCATCCATACTCAGAGTTTCGCAACTCCATCAGGGACTTCTAGCACTCTTTTTCTAAAAAATGGGATGGCATATATACATTGAATATAGTATAGATCTAATGAAACTCCAAAATTTTAAAGGTAGTTTCTATCCAATGGGTTGTCTTTATAGAAATTATCGGTTTCATCTGTATTGGATTCCATAAAGTGCAAAGGCATCCCAAAGCACCTCGCAAGCTTACCACTACCATGTAACTTTTCCCCCAAATTTTGAAATGATTGAAGGATATTTCTACCTCTCCTAGCTTAATCTCTTAGAGAAGGGTGACTATTGGCCTTTCCTTTTAGATTAACAATTTCATTTCCATGATTCTTTTTCCCAAACCAAGTCCCCTACAATTCCAAGAGATATATTCATTATTTACTTTTTGAAGATGATGTCCCTTTCCCGGGACCTGCTATATTTCTGTTCTTTCCTCCGTCCACTCCAAGGTCTACTAATTTTTGAGGAATGATGTGTTGAAACCCCAACTCTTTTCTTTTTTAGTTCTCCCTAGTATGATCTATTTTTTTTCTTACGGCCCGAACTTCGTACCTTTCTAGCTATTTTTTTGTCCCTCACACATTCTAATCTCTCATCAATTGAGCTTGCATGTATTGTTGGTCTAGTCATTTATTTGGAGGATAAGAAGCCTTATTCATCCTCCTCTTCCTCCAATGAGTCTTTTGTACTGCTATGTAGTGCATTTCTTGGAAGAATCTCCTTATGTTATTGTGGAGGTGATGCTTTCCTTGTTGCCCTCGACCAGGGAGGTCATGAGATCTTGGGATAGATGGGATGAATCTCCATCAAGCGAGACACTCGAAAGGGACACAAAGAACTTTTTTGTCGGTCTAGAACCCCCACTATTGCTAGGGGCACCGTGAGGAGGATCCAACCTGTTTTGTCTCAAACCCTCATTTGGGGGGGAACAAGCCTTTTTTGCCTCAGACGAAACATTAATTGTAGGCCCATTATATTGTCTGTTGTTTCTCTTTTTCGTTTGACTTTTTATCATTGATCATTTGAATATCCATGTTGTTTTTACATGGTGGCTTGGGATGTTTGGAAACCTTTGGAAAAATGCCCATATTTGTGATATATTTTTCATTTGAAGCGGAGTTGATCATAGTCCACTTCCTGTACATCATTCCAGCTATCTATACAAATATTGACTACAACAATAAGGCCTTTTTCCATATAAACTTCCACAAAAATCCTTGCACAAGAAAAGAGTCCATCCTTTGGCTCTGCAGAGTCAATGTACTTCCTTAATGAGTTCCCAATTAGATGAAAGATCGTGTCATTCCAACAATGGAGGGGGAGGTAAGCGAGTTTCTCCCAGACATGTATAGAAGAGGGGACATCGCATTCTGAGTTGAAGCTAGGGCTCCACCTATCCAAGTGAATCCCTTGGCCTCCCATGAATTTAGGGCCACTTCTAAAAGAAAATTCTTGATCCAGCGTGTTCTCAAACTAGAAAGTGAAAAAACCCTTACCACAGAAGGACGAAATTACTTCTCCCTTGATGAGGGGCTTCTAGTTATTCTCAATCTAGGTATGAAATGAATGCAGTGAGGGTTAGAAACCCATGAACTAACCAATGAGACCACGATCAGTAAGTTGCAAAGCATGAGAATGGGCCTAGGCAGCCTCGATCTCAATCTTCAGAATTTCATCAGCCTTTTTCACAAAGCAAGAAGTACCTTGCTTCTGAAACTTAGGCTTTGAGTCAACCAGAGAGTTGAAAGCCATTATTTCCTGAACTAAAGAGGGACCATGGGTCAGTGTAGCCATGAGAGGTTGTCTGACTGGTGGCCGAGGGGATGATTTCGTTCAGGACAGGAGTCGAGGAGGGGGGAGAGGGGATTGCAGGGGGAGAAGGGGAAGGTGAAAGGATCTTAGCAGGAAGTCACAAATAAGTACATGGAGCAAGCTCAAAGCACGCAAAAAGTCATCAAAAATCTTATCCAAGGGACCAGTAAAGCACTCAAAATTGAAAGTGTTCAAAATTTCTCGAAACTGATATCAAAGCATAGAGCTCGATGACCTAAATCCAACATAGCTTGAATTACTCAAAACTGATATCATATGATCCTGATGTCATGTTTTGATTGTTTTCCTAAACAGGTAAAAATTTGCAGGTTAGATGCAGGACTGCTGACTGGGCAGGGTGACTGGGAAAAGCTAATTGTTACCTCATGGGCTAATGGCAACCTTCTAAGTTGCCTCACGTGATTGATTATTTTATGGGCGCATTTTATTTGTGGTTGGATTTTTTAAGTGCACCAATGGTGGGATGCCATGTGGCCTAGTGATGCATTGCCTTGTGACACCCAGGCACAGTGTAAAATTTTGTTATGGGTCAGTCGAAGGCTTGATAGGGTTTGAACACGAGACCTCTAAACAAATATTTCAATGCTCTACCACAGTGCCAATGGTGTTACTTAACCCATATAACATTGAAATCAAATTTAAAGTTTAAGTGGTTAAGAGTTGGGGGAAGGGGATGGGGCTAAGCCCTTGGCCCCTAGTCACTACATAACCCACGGGATCATGGGTGGAGTGACCAAGGGCTCACGGCTTAGCCCCATCCCATATTTTAAGCCATAAACCATACAACCAGAGGTAGTCGCAACAAGGTGCTTGGCAAGCAGGAGCAGAAATGTGGGGACCAACCCCAAGTTATATGTGCCATGTAACCAAAGACAGGATTGCATAGGAAGCTATGGAAATGGGTGCAAAACTTTGGTGACCAACCCCGATTTGTATGGACAGGCGAAATTGTGGCCCATAATTTTTGGGGCTACGCTGATAGGGGTGGGAGATTAGCCCCAACCCCTAGGTGCATGGCCTCATGTGGCCCACATTTTCTACTAATAGGCCTTATTGTGCATTTAAAAGAAGCAACAAATTGCATCTGAATTGATAGGAATATCATTGGCGTTAGGCGAAAATGGTGATTGGCGGGCCCTGGAATTGCATAATTTGTAGAACTGTTAGCAGAGTAGTCCATTTTGTCGAGAAGTTAGTAGAAAAACTTACCAAGAGCATAACTTCATTTTTTCGCCAAATTGAGCCCAACAAGAGCCTAGTTGGGGGTTTTTGTCAGTGCTGGAGCAATTGGAGATATAATTTTTACATTTTTAGTACTGTAAATTCACGTAAACAAAACATTGATCACTTAATGGAAGAGACCCAACATTGGAAGCTAGACTAGGAGATATAGCCAGAAAAGGGGTGAACTCCTTTATCATTTTGTTGTCTTGTGTTCCTGATATGGTATATTTATCTATGTTTTTATGTTGTTAGCTAACATTTAAAATCTTTATTTTATATGTTTTTGGAATGTGATCCATTTCCTAAAAGACATAAAATTTTACTTGCATATTTTCTATCACCTTCAAGTTTGCATAACATATCAGTTTGGTATCATAGCTCAAGGTTAAGGTTATTTTGAAGGTTTAATTTTGTTTGTATATGTTTTCTCATTCTTATAAGGTTGAAGTTCAAAAGAGGAGAAGGAGATCTTGTGGAGCCAAGGTCTCAAATTATTTCAAGGAGAGCACACATACCTCAAGCTTCACCAGTCATGGAACATGAAGAAGGTCATGAAGTGATGTCTAAAGATGAGAGAAATTTCAGAAAAGTTTTCTTTGAAATGTCTGAAATGGTGAAAGTTCTTAATGAGGAGAGGGACTCAAGGTTGCAAGGAGAGAGCTCAAAACCTACAAAATGAAATGGAGGAAATGGAGACAAACCTCCAAAAGGGAATGGAGGGAATGATCACAAGCCACCACCTTCACCTCCATCCTCATCCTCATTCTCATCTTCTTCTACTTCTAACCCTTCACAAACACCTCCAAATTCTCCAAAGGGACATAGTAAATGTCATTTGTTAAATCTTGACATAAATTTTGAATTTCCTATGTACATGGAGATGTAAATGTTGAGAAGTTAGATAATTGGGTTTGTTAGATTGAAGTGTATTGCATGACACAAAGAATAAAGGATGATGAAACCAAAATTCAGCTTGCTTCTCTTAGGGTGGAAAGTGCAGCACTCATTTTGTGGGAGGAAAAAACTCAAGAGGACATGCGGAAAAGTGGTAAGGTTTTATCCTCTTGGAATGATTTTATTGTTGCAATAAGAAGACAATTTTATCCATTAGCACACATGCAAAAGGCTATAATGGATTGGAAAGACTTTAGGAAAGTTGAGGGTCAAAATGTGCAAAGTTATACTCACAAATTTAGGAAAATAGCTTTGATTTTGGGTATAGATTTATCCTCTCAAGACACTCTACTCAAATATATTGGATTTTTACATAGTTATTTGAGACACACAAATCTCATTTTTAACCCTACAAAACTAGATGAAGTTTGTGTACAAGAAACTCATTTATAAGCAAGAGGAAATAATTTTCCTGAAGAGGGCAACAAAAATCCATTCAAGAGTGGAGACAAAAGAAAGGGGAAATATGAAGGCAAAGGGAAGAATAATTCTTCAGTGAAAAAGGAGGGAGAAAAACTCACATGTAAACATTGTTCAAAAGAAGGCCATGATGGAAACCATTGTTGGAAACTTCATCTTGAGATGAGACCCAAAACGTTTAACAACAAAGGGAAACAAAAGACTGTTGCAACTACACAACATGATTTAGGATTTGATTCCAAGGATGAAACAAAGATCACAACCATGGGATTTAAAGGTAAGGACTCTATTGCAAGTACTAGTTCTTCTAGTAACCTCAATGAAACTCAACATGAAAAAGAAAGAATAGAGTTTTTCCACATTAGAGTCATTTCAAAACATACCAAGATAGATACTTTGTTTGATAGTGGATCACAAGCAAACCTTATTTCAGAAGACATTGTTAAGAAATCAAACTTGGAAACCATATCTCATCCTAAACCTTATCCTTTACGTTGGATATGTGACAATGCAAAATTGCATGTGACAAAAAAATGTAAACTAAAATTTTCCATCACTGCAAACTTTATAGATGAGGTAGATCTTGATGTAATTCCACTTGACATTTGTGGTATTGTTTTGGGAAGCCCATATCTATATGATAGGAGAACCATATTTCATTGCCATGAGAACAAATATCATTTGTTTAAATATGGTATTGAGTACATTGTTAGAGCACATAGCAAGAAGTTGAATTTATCACTTGTGAATGTTGGACAAATGAAGAGGCTTGTTAATGCTAGTAATAATTGTGTACTCTTGATGATAAAACCCAAAGAGAATGTTGAAAATGAAGCCTTCCAAGGATGTGATGCAAGATTGAAATCTGATTTGATTTAGTTTGTTAACACCTATGATAAAATGTTTCAGAAACTTGAAGGATTGCCTCCTAAAAGAGGAACCAAACATGAGATCCAATTGTAGCAAGATTGTCCTCTTTCAAACATTGCCATGTACAGGATGTTAGTGATGGAGAATGCAAAAATCAAGAAACAAATTTAAGAGTTGCTTGATAAAGGGGTCATCAGACCAAACACATCTCCATGCGGGTCTCCAATTGTTTTAGTACCAAAGAGAGATGGCACATGGCACATGTATGGATTTCAGAGCCTTGAACAAGATCACGATAAAGAATCTTTACCCTCTTCCTCAAATTGATAATTTACTTAATCAGTTGAAATATGTTGTTTATTTCACTAAGTTGGACTTGATAAGTGGCTATCATCAGATTAGTATTGATGAAGGAGACATATGGAAGACAACTTTCAAAACAAACCAAGGTTTGTTTGAATGGTTGGTTATGCCATTTGGACTTTGTAATGTTCCTGCAACATTCATGAGAGTTATGAATGATGTCTTAAGACATTTTCTTGACGACTTTTTGATAATATATTTCGTTGACATATTGATTTTCAACAAGACTCATGAAGAGCATGTCAAGCATGTTAGGAAAGTATTAGATGTCTTAAAGAAAGAAAAGTCATTTTTAAAGATGTCCAAATGTGAATTTGGAAAAACCTTGTTAGTGTATTTGGGTCATATTGTCAAAGAGGGTGCATTGAAGATAGATCCCTCAAAGGTAAAAGTCATTGTGAATTGGTCGAAACCCAATAATGTAATAGAGGTTAGGAACTTTTTGGGAGCAACCCAATATTGGGGAAAGTTCATTTCTAACTTCTCATCAATTTCAGCTCCATTACATGCCTTGACAAGTGTGAAATGAGTATTTCAGTGGGGAGGCAAGCCACATAAAGACTTTGATGCATTGAAAGAGAGAATCAATACAACACCGGTACTTGCAATTCCTGATTTAAGGCAACCATTGGAGATACAAACCAATGCAAGTGACTATGCTATGGGAGTGGTCTTGATGCAACATGGTAAGCCCATTTGTTACCATTCTAAAACATTTAATGGTGTAGTAGTTAACTATCTTACATATGACAAAGAAATGTATGCTTTGGTACAAAGTGTGAAAAAATGGAAACACTATTTGATGGTAAAGGAACCTACCAGTCACACTTATCATCAACCATTACAATACTTCCAATCACAAACCAAGCTACAATAAGCAAGGCATTTCAGATGGATGGGTTTCTTGCATCAATTCCACTTGGTGATAAGGTATAAGAAAGTTATGTATAAAAATGTTGTTGATATACTATCTAGACCAATTATTAGTGCATCAGTTATTCTTACTCATAATTCTATCATGCATGAGAGCTATGTTGAAAAATATGTTTTAGATGTCGATTTTAAAGATGTATATGCAACTTTGTTTCATGGAAACCAAGTAGAGGAATTAGACTACGATGTTAATGATAAATTGTTGTATCATCTTGGAAACATATGCATTCCATAGCGTGAAAGGGTCAACATCATAGGGGAAGCGCATAGTTCTCTTATTTCTTGCCATTTTGTTGTAGGTAAGACATTGGCACAATTACAAAGGTATTGGTATTGGCCTCATATAAATGGAAGTGTGTCACGATATGTAAGAGGATATTCTTTATGTGCTAATAGTAAGCCTAACAATAGAAAGTTAGGATTTTATACTCCACTTCCACTTCCTTCCCTTCCTTGGGAAAGTGTTTCTATGGACTTTGTAGGAGGGCTACCTATATCTTAAAAGAAATCATGATTATCTTTATGTTGTGGTGGATCATTTCAAAAAGATGTGTATTTTGATGCCTTGTAAGAAGTAGGTTACAACTGAATAAACTGCATAAATTTTCTTTCAAAATGTATGGGTGCATTTTGGGTTTCCCAAATATATTATTTTTTATCGTGATTATTGATTTTTCTAGAAATTTTGGTCAATCTCATGGGGACTCATGGACACCAAGTTGAGAAAGAGCACAACATTCCATCCAAAAACTAATGGTCAAACAGAAGTGGTGAACAAAACAGTAGTACATCTTCTTCATGTTTATTGTAGCAAACATCCTATGATTTGGGATGAACACTTACACTACATTCCACATGCTTACAACAAGTCCAAGCATCCATCGACTCAAACATCTCCATTTGAGTAATGCTTTAGAGACTTACAAAAATCTCCTTTAGATTTTATCTTTGGGAAATATGTTATTATTGATGGACATAGTGACAATGATAAGTTCAAGTGATTCATTGAAGAAGTTCAATTGGTGCATCAAATGGTTCAAGAATAGTTGGAAAAGAGTCAAGCCAAGTACAAGACAAGGAGTGATAAGTATCGTGTTGACCACAGTTTTCAGGTTGAAGATGAAGTTTGGCTTTACATTAGCAATAAGAGGCTTAAAGGAGAAGGTAAAAAACTAAAACCAATCATGCATGAACCTTTTAATATTTTAGAAAAGATTGGTAATAATGCCTTCCGGTTGCATTTGTCTCCATATATGAAAATGTATGTAGTTCTTAATGTT
Source organism: Pinus tabuliformis (assembly GCA_031772625.1). Lineage (NCBI taxonomy): Eukaryota > Viridiplantae > Streptophyta > Pinopsida > Pinales > Pinaceae > Pinus > Pinus tabuliformis. Next base: position 923,155,885 of record CM062820.1, on the reverse strand, counting down.
GAGAATTTGAGATTATATGAGCCTCCTTTGATTGAATATCAAGGAGACCATGCTTACATTCCTTCACTAGAAGATTTCTCTTCTGAATTTCTTGAAGAATTGCAGCAAGATATTATCCTTGACAGAAAAACAAGAACTTCAAAAAAAGGGAACATGGAGTACCTTTGTATGGGGCTTAAAGGTACAAATCCAAGAAAACCCAAATGGATTGAGATTGGAAGGGTGAAGGAACTATACCCTCATTTGTTTGATGAATGAAAATAGTCTTTTGGAGGTCAAAAAGTCTCCAGTGGGAAGAGAGATCCAAGGGATCAGTAAAGTGCTCAGAATTCAGATTGTTCAAAAGTGCTTAAAACTAGTGCCAAAGCATAGAGATTGATGACTTGAATCCAACACAACTTGAATTTCTCAAAAATCATATCGTGTGCTCCTAATATCACATTCTGATCATTTTTCAAAACAGGTAAAAGTTTTCAGGTTGGATGCAGGACAGCTAACTGGGTAGTCTGTACGCTGACTAACAAGGGAGATTGAGCAAGCTGAATGTACCTTGTGGGCCAATGGTAGGCTTCCAAGTGGCCTCATGTGATTGGTTGATTTATGGGTGCATTTGATTGGTGGTTGGAGTTTTTAGGTGGACCAATGGTGAGATGCCACGTGGCCTAGTCATGGGTTGCCAGGTGGCACCTCAACATAATATAAAATTTTGGTATGGGTCGATCGGAGGCCCAACAGGTTTCAAACACGGGACCTCTAAGTAAACAGATCAGTGCTTTACCGTAGTGCCAACGGTGTTACTTAACCCATACATCATTGAAATCAAATTTAAAGTTTCAGTGATTAAGAGTTGGGGGAAGGGTCGGGGCTATGCCCCTGGACCCTGGTCACTACACAACACACAGGACCATGGATGGAGTGACCAAGGGCTCGAGTCTCAGCTCCATTCCATGGTCTAAACCATAAACCATATAGCTGGAGGCACTCGCAGCGAGGTGCTTGGCAGGTGGGCGCAGAAATGGTGGGATGAGCCTCGAGTTATATGCACCATGTAACCAAAGGAAAGATCACACAAGGAGTTATGTGGATGGGTGTGAAACTTTGGGGACCAGCCTCGGGTTGTATGGACAGGAAAAACTATGGCCCGGAGTTTTGGGGGCTCTGACGACAAGGATGGGTGGTTAGCACTAGCTCCCGGGCACATGACCCTATGTGGCCCAAGTTTTCAGCCGATAAGACTTATTGCACATTTAAAAGAAGAAACAAATCGCACCCAGACCAGCAAGAATCTCATTGGTGTTGGGTGAAAATGCCACTTGGTGGGCCTTGGAATTATGGAATTTGTAGAACAATTAGCAGAGCAGTTATAAAAAAAACCTCTCTAGAGCATAACTTCTTTTGTGTTTGGCCAAATTGAGCCCAACAAGAGCCAATCTAGGGATTTTTTATTGTTTTGAAACCATTAAATACATAATTGTTACATTCTAATCACTATAAATCTATGTAACCATAAATTTGAGCACTTAATGAAAGAGGCCTAACATTAGACGCTGGACAAGAGATGTAGCCCAAGAGAGGGGTGAACTGATTTATCATTTTGTTATCTTGTCTTTCTGATATGGTATATTTGTCTCTTCTTTTATATTTCTAACTGAGTTTTAAAATCTTTATTTTATGTGTTTTTGCAAAGTGATCCATTGGCTGAAAGGCGTAAAATTTTACTTGCGTATTTTATATCACCTTCAATTTTACATAACAGATCAAAATCATAACCACACACTTGTTGGATACTCAAATTCAATTTAATTATTAATATTTAACATGTAGATGGTAGGGATATTTAATTTTTACCGAATATTTTCAGTAATAATCAAAATACAAGGTCGAGATTAATTTCTATTATGCATTGATGCCTATCAAACATTTACCAATTATTTAATTCATAATATACAAATAAAGTGTTGCTAAATACCTTTAAGATGTTGAAATTGTATAAATTAAAAAATCCAAAACTATAATTTAACAATATATGACCAAATTATAAGTAAATTTGATTGGAAAAACAACCAATAACTATTACAAATTAAATTGCAAGAAAAAACTATAAAATTTAAAAATTATGAAGTTTTGTATGAATTTATTTTTTAATCTAATTATCAATAATTAGTTTTTTTATCTAATTATCAATAATTATTATTTCAATCTAATTATTATTAATTATTAGGTAGATGGTAGGAATTTAGCTTATAAAAGATGTCCATAGACTATTTTAATTAATAGTCATTAATAGAGGGTTGAGATTTCTCTCATAACTAATTGTACTATATATTTCCTTTTCAATTTAATTAAAAAAAATTATTATCTCTACATGATACCATATTTTATATTATAATAATAATAATGTTTATTTTTTAATTTGAAAAGTATATTAAAGCTCATATGAATTAAAATTATATAATCTTGAACTCTAAAACTAACTTCTTAATTGGCATTAGCTAAAGTGATGAGTCGATAATGATGCAGTCCAATTAAATAGAGTAATTATGAGAAACATGTCTAATGAAAACCCCTCTTGCCTCTCTAATAATCTCAAATAAATAATGATTATTGTTCGTGCTTTTAGTTCCCATCAAATTATTCTAACCAACCTGGCTTTGGGGTCTAAGGAATGTTCTTGTTAAACATTCAAAAAAGAAAAGCAAATGTGAAATAACATAACCATGCAAGAAAGTCTCTTTCACCATATACAACTCTAATTAAAGGATCCCTCCCTCTTACCTCAGCAAACATCCCATCCATCGAGTGAATGTCATGCATATATCATAAGAAATTCTAGAAATGATGGTTCTAAGCTAATAGGGATTTGGAGAGGAAGATATCGACAAGAGAGGGAGAAAGAATGAAAATGAATGGAATGAAACAATCAATATCATGTACTCCCTCCTCATTGTTCCATCATGAGGATTCGTTCCCACTTCAGGATCATGAGTTCTTTTTAGCCTTATTAAAGATGATATGTAGTTGTTATGCAGCAAGTTAATCTACAATCCATCTGTGACAGATCCTATATCTGTTATATCAAATTTTCTTTTAATATTTTTTTCAAAGGAAAAAAATGCTTCTGATTTATATTAATAAAAGAGATAATACAATTTTCATAGTTTTCAATCTATCTGTAAAAGACCTTTTTATCAACCTTACTATACTATTCTTACTACTATATCTCCTATGAATCTTATATAATCCATAACGTATGATCTTTCATCTATTGTCCAAAAAACAAAAACTATCTTTCTCTTAACAAATATGATAGGAGAGATCTCCTCAGTCAAATATTTTGATGTTCCTTACATTGTCCAAAAAACATACCATCATACCTCCAAGCTCTAAGAAAATTTTATGCTGTCAACATTTGTCATGGCTCCTTGTTCATACACAGAAAAGAAAAACTTACCAGGTTCCTTATCTATTCCTCTCTTTGATAGTAAGTCTGCAGTCCAGTTCTGCTCCCTGTAAATGTGATCGAAATAGATATGATGATAAGTGCTTACCAGCATCCTGATGCATTTCATCCAATTGGTTAATATAGGAGGATTGAAATTGTTATATCCTTTGACCCAGTCTATGATTCCCTTTGCATCACCATAGATCTGTATGTGTTCCAAGCCCAACCATTTCGCCACGATCAATACTCCCCATAGTGCAACGATCTATGCTTTACTATTTGTGCCTTGACCCCCTTCCCACCAAAAGTGGAAGAATTTACCTGGTTCTATAACTATGTAGGCACCACACCCACATTTCCTCCTAGAGCATGCACCATCGAAGAATCCCACTAGATATGTTTGCCAAATGTCTCTGCGTTTGAAAAATCTGGATTTACTGCTATTCTTGGATGGTCCATATTCCTTGAAATATGAAGAAATTTTAATGACCTCCTCCCTCACTACCTTATATTTCTTATCAAATATAAGTGCATTTTGATTGCACCAGATGGACCAAATAATATACAAAGGAAGAAATATGTATCTATCATATGTTTTGAACCAAATTTGAAACAACACCTCAATGATGTATAATGCAGTAGTGGTACAATGCCAAAAGTGTCCAATATCCTTTCCCAAAGTGCTTTCACATATGGGCAGTGCAAAAATATATGAACATTATCTTATGTGTTATTCTTACATAGGAGGCAGATCCTCGGGCCAGAGTACCCTCTATGTTGTAGGTTGTTCCAAGTCAATATTCAGTCTAGGATATCCAACCAACTGAAACATTTGATTTTATTAGGTATTTTCCTTTCCATATAACTTGAACCTAGGTTGGAAACTAATTCCCCTTCTCTTTCCTTTGGATTTTGTTATATATGTATTTTACCATCGGATTACCCTTTTTGAGGCTACCCCCCATGTCATCTGGTCCTCCTAATCATTAACGGAGATACTTTCATTTCTTAGATTAGAAATATATAATTCCCATTCCCAAACATAATCCCCAAGAATTTGTATATCTCCAGCTCGAATCCATGATTGTCGGTCAATACAGTGATCATTATGATAGAAAATTTGTTTTAGGAATATAATCTTTTTATCATGAAGGAAATTAAGGATCTTAAAAGATAATGAATGGTTTCCCACCATACCTATTATTACATCCAATCTGATCTTGATCTTGGATCCATCCCCTACCTCCCAACAAACAAACCCCATGAGCTAGTGTATGTTTTTCATCATACTTTTCCAGATATATGATGAAATAGATTTCCTCTTAGCCCCTCCAGTAATCCATGTAGTGAAATATTGCCCAAACATATACTTGTCTTTGATGATATGGGACCATATTCCAGTGCTAGATACTACCCTCCACATATTCTTAATGATCAGTGCCATGTTGAAGGCAGAAGGATCAATGATACCCCATCCACCTTCCTCAATAGGTCTATCAATGAGGGACCATTTTACCAAATGAAACTTCCCATAAAGTAATGTCCTGGACAAAATAAAACGCCCCTTGATAGATTTGATCCTTTTAATAAATTCCCTAGGAAGTAGAAAAAGGTGCATCCAATATACCACTATATTTTGTTTTACTACTTTTAACACGATCATTCTACCTCCCATATTCAACCATTCGTGTTTCCAGTAGTCTAGTTTCTTGTGGAACCTCTCTATCAGCCAATCCCAATCCTTGTTGTAATAACTATTTGGCTTTAGGTTAAAACCCAAGTATGTGATACCTTCATCAATATGTTTGATTCCAACCCCAAAGAGTAAACTAAAGTCCTTAATCTTTGTACCTTCAATTCCATTATGTATGAGAATATATTTCAGTTGATTCATACATAGTCTTGATGTCGCACCAAAGGATTTTATGATGCTATGTATTGTTGTCCATTCAAAAATGATAGCTTATCCTCTAAATAGGATGTCATCTACGAACATAAAGTGTGTGATGTCAATCTATCTAGATACTCTAACTCCAAAAATTATACCTTCAACTCTAGGATCTCGTAATTTTCTACTTAGACTTTCAATAACAAAGAGGAGCAGTATTGTAGATAGTACCCCATATCAATCCCTGGTGTGCCCAGAAGAAAAGGGAAGGAATTCCATTTATGATGACAACGAAATTCATGGTCTTGATGCAATATTCCAAAAAATATTTGATGGGGACATATATGCTTTGATCAAGAATAGTTTTAGAAATTCTAAGTCAATGTAGCCATATGCCTTGGTCAATTCTACCTTGAGAAGGAAAGACTTAGGATTCCTAGTTTTTATGGAATGTAGAATATCATGAGCAATACCAATTTCTTCTTGAATTTGTCTGCCCTCGACAAACTCGAATTTTTCCTCAGTAATATGTTTATATAGAATCGGTTTCAGCCTTCGAGTGATAAGTTTAGAGATCAATTTATACATGATTTTGAAAAGGGATTGGGGATTTTCCTTCTTAGGAATGAGAGAAATAAATGTGCCATTGAGAAACCCTGGAATAAACCCATTTTTCCTTTATTCCTTAGTTACCTCCAATAGATCTAGAACCACTAGTTCAATGAAATGTATAAAAATTTATAACCCCCAGCCGTATGGTCCGGGGCTCTCATCCTCAGCACTATCTCACATCATCTCAATCATCTCCTATTTAGTGATGGGTCGACCGAAATTATTGTTATCTTCCACCAAAACCATTTCCTAGATGTGAGAAATAAATGTTGACTAAGAGAGTAAGTCATCTTCTTGATCCATATAGTGACCCTTGAAAATATAACCATGTGTTCCAGAGAATATTGTGAGGAAAAGATATTACCCGCAGCATCTCGATAGTCCTGGTGGATTTTATGTTATTTCTGATGTTGAACTGGCAGTGAAAATATTTCATGTTCTTATCCCCCACATATACCCATAAAGCCTGACTTTCCATCTAAATGCATGCTTCCTAGTTCAGCAGAATTGAATTTCTAATTCCTTCCAGCTCATTAATATTGTCCCTATATGTATCCTAGAAATATGTAGGGTGAAAGGATCATTAGAAAGTCTGATAGGATGATCAATGTCCATAACAGTTTTAATCTCCTCTCTTATTTTATCCAAAATCCATAAACAATCTTCCCTTTTTAGCAACAACAGCTTAGTGGATATGGCTAACAAATAGTCTATAGAGGCAAGAGGCAATGGCCTTTTCCATACAGAGTTAACCAATTTCTTGAAATCCTTCATCTACAACCATCTTGGATTAAATTTAAAAGGGTATATTCTCCTCAAGTGCTCCTCACCCCATGATAGCATTATTGGCATATGATTGGAGATGGTTGTGGGCATAATCGATGATTCCATGTTAGATAGATTATTGTAAAGAGATTGGCTCACCAAAAATCTATCAATCCTCTTATATATTCCCTCCCCACTAGTATGCCTGTTATGAAACCAGCTCACAAAAAGACAGAAAAGGTAGATCAATGCCTTAGAATTCAGCCTCTTCGAGGGGGCAACCTCCTTTACATTACACAAATGAATGATTCCTTGATGATTCAAATGAAAAAACCTCCTTTCTATATATAGGAGTCTAAGGAGTCACAATATAACCCAACCGACCTAACAATAATAATACAAAGCCACAAAAATAACAGTAGAGGGATTCTATGGGGCACAGTAATAACAATTTGGGGACAATAGGGGCACAACAATATTAATAAGGGATACAACTACAATAGTAATGGGTTAATCACTAGTATTATAGGGACCTAACATGGCCCTCTCCTTCAAAAAAGTGTTGTCCTCAACGCTTGATTAGTTCTGGATGCTTCTGTATAAAATTCTCATCCTCGCATCTGGAATCTTCAGCTGATAAGTTCTTCCACTTGATGAGATACTCTGAAATTGATCGATTTTGTAGCTGTCGAGTTCTTGTTTCTATGACTACTTCTGGTTCCAATATAATTTTTCCTTCCTCGTCAAGTTCTGGCAATATTGTTTGAACTGGGTGCTTGTCGCCTATAACCTTCTTTAAACATGAAACATGGAAAACTAGGTGCACTCGAGAAGCTGCAGGAAGCTCCAATTTGTATGCCATAGTACCAATTTTTTGCAACACCCTGTATGGACCATAATACTTTGGTGATAATTTCTTATCCTTCTTAGCTTGCTTGAGGGACATTTGTTTATATGGTTGTAGCTGTAGGAATACCCAATCACCTACATCAAAACTTCTTTCCCTGCAATATTGATCTGCCTGTTGTTTCATTCTATTCTGCACAAACACAACGTTATCCTTGAAGAGTTGGAGGACTTGTTGTTGATGCTCAATGTGATGTTCCACTGCTTGAACCTTAGAACTTTCTTTTAAATATGATGTGATGGATGGTGGCTGATATCCATAAAGTGCCATAAATGGAGTCATTTTTGTTATTGTATGGAAGGAAGTGTTATACCACCATTCAGCCAGAGGAAACCATTTGATCCATTGTGTCTATTTATCAGATACAAACCAACAAAGATATCCTTCCAAACATTTGTTTACTATCTCAGTTTTCCCATCAGATTGAGGATGATAAGATAAGCTATGAGCTAACTGAGTACCGAGACAAGAAAATAATTTTGTCCAAAAATTTCCAGTGAAAATGGAATCTCTGTCACTTACAATAATCTTTGGGTTCCCATGTAGCTTTTGAATTGTTTCCATAAATGCAGTAGATACTGTACTGGCTTTAAATGAATGTGATAATGCACAAAAGTTTGCATACTTGGTAACTCTGTCAACTACCACCATGATGACACTCTTTCCCTCAGACTTGGGTAAACCTGTGATAAAATCCATTAAAACCTCCTCCCAATGTTGGCTTGGAATGGATAAAGGTTGTAATAGACCCAGAGTCTTAATTCTTTCAACTTTATTTTGTTGGCAAACCAAACATTCCACCACAAACTTTTGAATATCCGATTTAAGGCCATCCCAAAAAAATTCCTTCTCAACCCTGTGGTATGTTTTTAAAAATCCTGAGTGCCCTCCCAAGGGATAAGTGTGCAATTCCATAAGAATCTTTTGCTTGATTTGGGAATTCTTACAAAGGTATAAGCAATCTTTGTACCATAACGAATCATTTTGCCAGCTAAATGTATCATATGTACTGGAATCTTGTTCTAAATTTCGAATAAGTGCCCAGACTTCTTCATCATTCTTCCATTCCTCCCTTTCTTCGTTTATCTAATCTGGTTGGATAATAGAAATGGTAGACAACAATGCTTCCACATCCTCATCCTTTCTTGAGAGTGCATCTGCCACCACATTTTGCTTCCCTTTTTTGTAGATGATTTCAAAGTCATAACCCAACATCTTTGTGACCCACTTTTGTTGCTCTTCAGATGATAATCTTTGTTCTAAAAAGTATTTAAGGCTATCATGATCCATTTTTACCTTGAAGTGTCTTCCCATTAGGTAGGGTCGCCATTTCTTAATTGCATGTAGTATTTCCAACTTTTCCTTCTCATAAATAGCTTTGTGTAAAAGCTTTCCCTTGATTGGACGACTTTCAAAAGAAATGGGTCTTTCATCTTGCATTAAAACAACACCAATTCCACTTCCTAAAGCATCACATTCCACAATAAAGGTTTTTGTGAAGTCCGGTGTAGCTAAGACTAGTGCTTGGAACATTGCATCTTTAAGATGTTCGAAGGCCTTTGTTGCTTCTGGAGTCCATGAAAATGAATCTTTCTTCAATAATGTTATTAGAGGTGTTGCTATTCTCCCATAATTCTTTAAAAACTTGCGATAATACCCTATCAACCCGAGAAATCCTCGCAGATGCTATATGGATGTGGGGATTTTCCATTCCTTAATGGATTTAATTTTGTTAGGGTCTACCTTAACTCCTTCATGAGATACAATATGACCTATATTTTCCACCTCTTTTACTCCAAAGAAACATTTGGATCTTTTTGCATATAATTGTTTCTCCTCCAATAGTTGTAGCACCCTGTCAACATGTTCAACATGATCCTTCCAAGACTTGTTGTAGATTAGTATATCATCAAAAAATATTAACACAAATTTTCTAAGGAAGGGTTTGAAAATGGAATTCATCAAACCTTGAAATGTAGAAGGTGCATTGGTAAGGCCAAAAGGCATGACCAAAAATTCATAATGACCCTCATGATTTCTAAATGTTGTTTTCAGAATGTCTTCAGTCTTCATTCTGATTTGATGATATCCTGAATGAAGATCCAACTTGGTGAAGTAAATTGATCCATGCAATTCATCCAGTAATTCATCAATGAAAGATGGGAAACTTATCTTTAATAGTGAGCTTGTTGAGCTCCCTATAATCCAGACACATGCAGCATGATTCATCCTTCTTGTGCACCAATACTATTGGAGCAGTGAAAGAACTTTGACTAGGTTGAATTATACCAGCCTCTAGCATTTCTGCAACCATACATACAATTTCACTCTTTTGGGCATAGGGATATCTGTACGACCTAATGTTTGGAGGAACACTTCCCGGAATCAGATGAATAGCATGATCATGATCAAGAATAGGTGGGAGACCTTTGGGGGTATCAAATACCTTATAATGATTGTCCAATACTTTTTGGAGATCTGGAGAAATAGATGATTTCGATGTGGAAACATCTAGCGAACATAATTGTGCAATTACACCTCTTTATTCCTTTTTTAAAAGCTTTTTCATATCGTTAGAGCTAATTATATTTCCCAGTTTCCCTGCAATATCCCTTAATTCAACTTCCTTTCATTCCATAGAAAATTTCATGAAAAGTTCTTGAAAATTAAAAGCTATTGTACCCAAGGATTGTAGCCATTGGACTCCTAGTACAACATCAACACCTCCCATTGGAATGGAAAGCATTGGGCTAGTCAATACATATTCTCCCATGGATAGCTTGATATTATGGCACTTTCTAGAGAAATTTATTGTTCCTCCATTTGCAACCATCACTTGACACTCTGGTGCTGGATATAGGAAGTAATTCAATCCTTTTGCTACCTTACAATGAATAAAAGTGTGGGTACTTCCTGAATCAATCAACACTATTACCATTTTCTTCTTGATTGTCCTTCTATCTTGATGGTTTGAGGAGTGGTAATTCCAGCCAATGCATTACAAGATATGGTCGAATTAATTTCTTCTTTATCTAGGCTTTGTTCCTAGAGTATATCCTCTTCTTTTGACCTTTCTTGCTCCTTTTCTTCTTCCTCTTCACAATCTATGTAGAATAATTTCTTCTCAGCACACTTATGACCTTTAGTGTATTTGCTATCACAACTGTAACAAAGCCCTTATGCTCTTTTTTCTTCCAATTTTTGTGGTGTCAACCTTATAGGTTGTGGAAGACTAGGGGCAACAACACTTCCATCTTTATAGTTGTGAGTGGTATGCTTCCTGGTTGCCATAATTTTGCTTTCCATTTTTCTTGCTAACCTAAATGCCTTCTCTAATGAATCAGGTTCCCAAAGGTGAACATCATGTTGGATATTATCCTTTAAAGTCCCTATGAACACATCAATCTTATGCTCCTCTAGAATATTTTTTACCCTTATGTTCAATTTTTGGAACTCCTCAATGTGCTCCATTATTGAACCCTTGTGTTTGAGACTTATCAATTGGCTAAAAAAAGTGTTGCTTTTTGTATCCTCATAATGTGCTATCAATTCTTCCGTAAAAATTGCCCGAGTGATAATTTGTTTACGAGAGCAAAGCCATTGATACCATACAAACTGATTTGGTTCCAAATATAAAGTTGCAATATGTACCTATTGTGTGTTTTGCACATTATTGAGATCGAAAAATTGCTCCATCTGTAATCCATGTTGCAGGACCCTTGTTGTGGGGAAAAATGCCTATGCAGGATGATCCTATCCACCTAAGGTGTGACAGTGCCTTAGCAACAAACAGAGACAGCTATTCTAGTATTCTTCCTTTATGAATTAAGAATGAGGAGAGATGGATGGACTAACCGGTGTCTTCCGTTTGTCCCTCGATCTAGTTTCTCTTCTCTTGGAGAGTTCCCAGCTACTTGCCTTCTCGCTCGCCCAGCTTCAACAGGTTTCTGCAAGATCACAAGAGAAGAACACTACACAAGACATAGATTCATATTCATAACTAGTTCAGGATTAGAAGTAAACTAAACATACTAATGCAATCATACATCAAAGATACACCAGTATATAGGAGAAACCAAGATAGCTTTATTGATGAATAACAAGGTTCAGGAAGAGATACAACCCAGAGGGCTCCAATCCAGCATCTCCTTCCCAGAAAAATGGAATTCCTATCTTCACCTCCCTTCAAATCATTAAGCACCCAATGATTCTGATCTCAAACCAACAGCAATTCTTTGCAATAACAAAATTCCAGCCTCTAGATCTCATGGAGGAGAGATCCATATATAGATGTTTGGAGAGAGGATGAGTCAGCTTGAGATCTGACTAGTGTCCTCTCCCTCTGTCAGTTCTTGATTCCACTTGGAGGTTCTTGCTTCCACTTGGAGATTTGGAACCTCTTACTCATCACCAGTCGAATTCCCTGAGGCAAGTGTCATTGAGGAAGATTTTGGAAGCTTCCTGGGTTTTGACACCTTGTGAAATGAACTTGCCACATGTCAACTCTCGCTCAGCGCAAGTAGCCAGTGTTGGCTTTGACATTCAGCGCAAGTAGCCAGTGTTGGCTTTGACATTCAGCGCAGACAGCTAGTGGAGCCACTGAATTGATCCTGAATTGACTTGTTTTTGAGCAGTTTCTGGTGGAGAACTTCTGTGAATTGCTGTGGTTTGTTAGCCTTGTTCCTCTAGGGGTAGGAACAACATGTTTAGGGACTTTGGATCCCTTAGATTATGGACATTTCATGCTCAATGTTGCAAGGCACAAAAATGTCTATAACAGTTGCCCCCTAAAGTATGAGGCCGTTTATCGGGTGAAATGCTTTATCCAGGAGGGTCCGAAGTTCATCCAATGCTGGGAGGAGACCTGTAATAAGATACAATACAATACATTATTTTTCATACTGCTTTCATGATCTAGCTGAGGTGGGCATTCCCATGCTCAGCTTTATAAATTTATTTTTCTGTACATAGAACAGACAATCGTCTGATGGTAGACTGATAATTTTGATGAAATTATCATCCTTTGAGTAGGATGATTATCTGCTGCAATGATGTACATGTCAATGTCTTTATTTTTCCTGAGTATATATCGCAGCCCGGATGGATGAAACTAGATCTGGGGTCTTCAAACTCGTCCGATCTTCACTCTAAGTACAAGTCGATCCATGTGAGAAATGTTCTGAAGTCGAACATGGAAAGACATCGCTTGATTACCGGTCAATGAGGTAAACCGTTAACAAGCGCGAGAGGAATCACCGATAATGATAATGACCCTCAAGGTACTGCAGTACAATTCACGTGGTGTGAATAAAGGACTTGCCGTCGAACACCACGCAAAATCTTTCGGTCGAAGGTCATTGATGTATACCTGTCGCCGAAAGTGAGAAACTTGCCATTGAGGCATGAAAGCTTCAAAGTACTGAAGGGGGTGTTCCTAGATCAACTTCTTGGATAATGAGCTGATGTCGACAAGAAGTGATCCGTGAAAGGAGGGCCTTAATGAATCCCACATCAATGACACGGAACGGAGCTAATGATTTTGATGGAGGTGAAAACGATCTGTGACATATGATTCAGGGTGGCGGTCATGAAAGGATGAAGGATAATGTATGGCAGTGGATGGGACACAGTTGACTTTTCTGAACGACTTCTCTTGAACATATGGCGACACTGATGCGATGGATCGGTAGCATTACCCCAAATATGGATGGTATGGCGAGACCATGGTGATGTGACCGGTGAACGAAACAACCCAAACCGATTGTGGTACGGAGGAAAAGTGTCATGTCCAAGAGCGACTTGCTACCATCAAAGTTTTCTTGAGTTTCTCCCAATTTTTCCCCAGTCATTGCTGACCAGTACCTCTTTATTTTTGTCAAGCTTGAGGAGGATAACATATGCTTGTTCTATAACCTGCCCTTCGGGTAAGCCCATCGCTATGTTTTAACGAGCCTAGCGATAGTGAAACTCATTCTCGTCTAAAGACAAGTTTGTCGCTATTTAATGATTTTAACGAGTCTAACGACAAAGACAACTCGATCCCTTTTCATTTTTAGAGAGTCTGAAAAGGTAAGTAAAGATAACTCCAAAGTTCCTTTTTCGTCATCTAATCCCTTAAGTCCGAAAAAGTATAAAACAATACAGAAGGGATGAGTTTTCGATAGTTTTAACGAGCCAAACAAAACAAGCACTCGATCTTTTTGTGCAATAATCCCTCAGGTCCAAAAAAATTAAAATCTAGAGGAGGGATAGCACTTCCGGTCGCTTTAACGAGCTGGAAGGCCAAAACTCGGCAATCTTTTCATATTTTATGAGTCAGATGAAAAGAGCTTAAAGAAGACTCGTCTTTTGAGGAACGAGTGATAAGGCAGGTTAGCAGCTGATTCCAGGTATAGGTTGGAATTTTCCAATCACGACAGTGTCACAAGGATGGCTAGTGAAATCACTCTTCGCAGCTATTCCTCAAAATGGGTAAACAATCATATGGAGGTGAACGATCGGCCAAATGAAAAGTGGAGGTGACGGTGCAAACACGACCAAGGCTTTTAATGGCGGATAATGTTACATTCACAGATGGTTATTTACCATGTAGTGGTTCATTTTTTATTTTAAAATGAGCTTAAACGCTGGTGGAAACACTTGCTCATTGCTTATGTTTATTTTTTAACGAGCATGAAGTCCGCGTTAAAACTGCTCGGATCTTGCGTTTATTTTTTAATGAGCATGAACTTTGTGCTAAAACTGCTCAAATAACCCAGTCATATGATAAGAATGTCTCATTGAAGATGCTATTTTTTAGGGAGCTTAGTTCTTACGTAAGCTTTGCTCCGGATCCTTTCGTTACGCAAGTTCGGAAACGACTAATCCTACGAGTTTAGAGGGTTAGAGGTCCTAAAAATTTTAAAAAATAAATAGTCGCCCCTTGCTTGCACTCCAAAAGGTTTGCATGCCCCCAAGCATAAAGTACGATTTCAAGGTTACCCCTACTTCTCTTCTGCCAAAACATTTGTTTTACCGAGAGAGGCTTACCTCTTTCAGGTTACCCAAAGATTGCTCCATTTGCGGCCACGAATAGACCACTTCTTCAGCGATGTCTACCGAAATAGACAAAGGTGAGCGACGAAGCCCGCCAACTCACATAACTTTGACAAAAGAATCTTATTCTAGAATAACCCCTCTTCCTAGACGGATGGGGTACAGACTAGTCATATTCTCCCGCGGAAACCTACCCTATACCCAAAGTTTTCCTGCCGAAGCAGACCAGGACGCATGCCCCCTGGGTTCCAGTCATATCCTCCCGGATTACTCGCACTCATCAGGAGGACGGACCGTGGGTTGAGACACTTCTTGCGTGAAGAGACCATTTAGGGATGGTATATGACTATTTGCGATGCATGATCCGGGAAATGAAAGTTGGTCCATGAGCTTGACCACTCTTCCTTCGTGCGGAAAACACATTACTCTAAAGAGTGAGGAGACGATGGCTCCCATGCAATATATATAGTCTCGTCCAAGGAGTAGGTTATAATCCAAGGGTCCTTGAACGACCATCACGTTCATTTGAACGGTCTTCCCTTTCAATGTTATGGGCACATTGGGGAGGATCCCTAAAGGTCAACTGGTTCCTTTATCAAAGCCTAATAGATTTCTCATTTCAGGCAAAAGCGCTGGCGAACCAAGCGCTTTCCAAGCAATAGAGGAAAGGATACTCACAGATGCCCCCTCATCAATAACTGTGCCAGCCATTACCATTCTGCATATTTGAACGATAATTCTGAATGGTATGCTAGCTGGCAAGCGGGGTCTACCTAGTTGGTTCCAGTCGAACAAGAAAACTAGGTTGCTTGGTGGTGGGACTGAATAGACGACCGGATATCGCTCTGACGAGCTTCCTTCCTGCGATAAAGGAATGGGAGCATTGCCCCCTTGTTCGTCGGAGTCAGTGTTGATGAAGAGAATTTGTACGGTGTCGTCTTTATTCTCCTCTGTGATGGTATCATTCGAAGATAGAGCCTCTGAAGGCAAAACCGGGTCAACTGCCGCCTCAACCTTTTGACTTTCGTCAGGTATGGATTCAGACGGTTCATCTTCAATGATAGGCGCTTCGGCTGACCACCTGAGCGGGTCAGCCGGGTTCTCAACTAGCGAAGGACTTGGCAGGAGTTTTTGATATCCAGGAGGAAGTTGCGCTCATAAAATCGGGCGATCTTCCAAAACTCTTTTAGCCTCGTCTAAGAAGGGACAACGGTGGATGGCATGGTCGCCTTCACACAGTTTGCAGGGAAATCTAGCTTTCCCTCTCTGTCCTGGGGCTTCACTTTCGCTAGTTGACGGTGTGTAGTCAACATGGTTATCAGAGGTTGACGCCACCGAATTGTGCAAACGGGGAGACGAGTCCCTTAGTATCCGAGGGATGCAGGGACAATCTCTATGGAAGTGGTCTCCCTTGCATATGACGCATGGAGATTTAGGCCTTGCCAGTGCTGTGTGTGGATTTTTGTCAGACGACACTTGTTTGCCCCCAGTCGCTTTTGGCTCCTTCTTCTTCTTCTCTTTTTTCTTCTTCTCTTTCTTCTCCTTAGGAACTCGGTTTTTTGTTTTACCAGTTCCGTCAAGTGAAGAGGAAGGAGGAGAGGAAGACTTAGATGAAGTAGAAGGCTGGTGGGCGACTCTGGTCTGGTCTAACTGTTGACTCGATGTTTAGGAATAGTGGTGTTCTGAACGACATTGGTTGAAAAGAGCCAGACCGGCAGACCAATTGTCAGTCCTGGAAGCGACAATGTGGCCATATGGGGCGCACCAACATCTCCCCAAGAGGAGAAGGGACTAGGATTTCCGCCAAGGGGAATTCCTTGGTTGGTGGGCTCCATTTTTTCAACCTAAAGATCAATGGAGGAATAAAGGGTGATTTTTCCGTTTAAAATAAATTTTTAATGACGCTTAGACACAACTTGCTTTTTCAATTTTAGAGAGTCGAGAAAAAGCTAAAGATGACTCTAGTCTCCTTCGATGTTTTAACGAACCCGAAGTGACAAATGCTCAGATGGACTTTTTCTGTTATAGAGTCTGAAAAAGGCCAAAAGAAACTGCTCTGGAGTTCTAGGCAGAGGGTGTGCCAAACTTTTCGCAAAACCGCAGAATACTTTTTAGGGTACGGGCGGTCGATCTTCCTGAATGCTGTGTTCAGTGCATTGCGATGAGTAGGGCGGCCGACACGGCTTCCTAAGGATAAAGGTTTTATGCCTATAGGGGTCTCCCAATATATACGCGACGGTACGTGGGAGCACAATCCGTACTGGCGCTATCGTCCCTTAGGAGGAATCACCCACCTTCAACGAGATCGACAGTCACCAGGCTTTACGATGCCGGAACACGTCTCTAGCCTAGACCTCTATGTTGTGCGTTATGTTGCAAAGCGTTGTTAAGTTCATTCAGTTTATTTTAAGTTGATATTTTTAGAAGTTTGCCTTTCTGGATCACCACGAGATGTATGATACAATTCCTAAATGCAATCTAAAGATGATAAGCAAGCTTTATATCTTTTCAACTTTGAAAATCCTAGCTACAAAGGGAAAAGAAAGACACCATCTTTTCTCAAAGAGCAATCAGCACACTCTAATGCACTTTTCCTAAATCAAGCATGCAAACTATCAAGATGCAAATGCACAATGCAGATGTTTGTTTTCCGCTTTCTTAGTATTGATGCCTACAAAGAAAGATTTTTGTACAACTTTGAATTTGCTTTTAAATGACAAGTACTAACAAGTTTAATTTTTCGAAATCAGAAAGGGTAGAAGAGAATATAACACTTTTTGACTTTCGAAATGAACACTTGTTTCAACACTTAAAAGAGACAAACTCAAACCAAAAGCAAAAGCAAATGTATAATCAACTGTAAACAGCCAATGAACTCTCTCCTAAGATCACAATCGACAGATCTGAATCAAGGGCTACAGGATGATTATTTCACTCATGCAAAGGAAAACTGTAAATGATGCCACAAACACATAAAAACACTCACAGTCTTTTTGTACAAAAGGAGGCGGAATTTAAGTAGAGAAAAGGAGTTATCAGACTGGTACCTATGCTGGTTACAGGCTACAAAAATCAGAGATCAAAACAAGGCAAAACAGAGCAGAGAACCCCAGCTGCACAAGGCCAAACTGGTTCAGCGCAACCTCAACACAGAGGTTTTGACATTCAGCGCAGGTGGCCTTCACGGGACCTGCGTTGAAATGCAGAACCCCTTCACAGGGTTCGCGCTGAAGGAGAAACGAGAGTTTCTCACTAGGTTCTGGGTCACAGTTTGCTGATTAATCAACGGTTTTAGGCCAAATAAAAGCAACAAGCAAGGTACAATCAAAGGGATGCTTTGAGGGGGTACTAAGATCTATCACAAAGGATCATCAAATCATTTGTGAGTCCATTGTTCAGATCATAGACAAATCCAGTGATTGGATCAAAGCAGCAACTGTCTACTTTGCATCTGAGAAGAGCAAATGCAGTTCGATTGTTGCTGTTGAGTCTATGAAACAAACAATGATAGAGACACAAATAAAATGACTAAACAGATCTCCCCAGTGGAGTCGCCAATTTGTTGTTGGGAAAAATGCCTATGCAGGACAATCCTATCCACCTAAGGTGTGACAGTGCCTTAGCAACAAACAGAGACAGCTATTCTAGTATTCTTCCTTTATGAATTAAGAATGAGGAGAGATGGATGGACTAACCGGTGTCTTCCGTTTGTCCCTCGATCTAGTTTCTCTTCTCTTGGAGAGTTCCCAGCTACTTGCCTTCTCGCTCGCCCAACTTCAACAGGTTTCTGGAAGATCACAAGAGAAGAACACTACACAAGACATAGATTCATATTCATAACTAGTTCAGGATTAGAAGTAAACTAAACATACTAATGCAATCATACATCAAAGATACACCAGTATATAGGAGAAACCAAGATAGCTTTATTGATGAATAACAAGGTTCAGGAAGAGATACAACCCAGAGGGCTCCAATCCAGCATCTCCTTCCCAGCAAAATGGAATTCCTATCTTCACCTCCCTTCAAAGCATTAAGCACCCAATGATTCTGATCTCAAACCAACAGCAATTATTTGCAATAACAAAATTCCAACCTCTAGATCTCATGGAGGAGAGATCCATATATAGATGTTTGGAGAGAGGATGAGTCAGCTTGAGATCTGACTAGTGTCCTCTCCCTCTGTCAGTTCTTGATTCCACTTGGAGGTTCTTGCTTCCACTTGGAGATTTGGAACCTCTTACTCATCACCAGTCGAATTCCCTGAGGCAAGTGTCATTGAGGAAGATTTTGGAAGCTTCCTGGGTTTTGACACCTTGTGAAATGAACTTGCCACATGTCAACTCTCGCTCAGCGCAAGTAGCCAGTGTTGGCTTTGACATTCATCGCAAGTAGCCAGTGTTGGCTTTGACATTCAGCGCAGACAGCTAGTGGAGCCACTGAATTGATCCTGAATTGACTTGTTTTTGAGCAGTTTCTGGTGGAGAACTTCTGTGAATTGCTGTGGTTTGTTAGCCTTGTTCCTCTAGGGGTAGGAACAACATGTTTAGGAACTTTGGATCCCTTAGATTATGGACATTTCATGCTCAATGCTGCAAGGCACAAAAATGTCTATAACAACCCTTGCCATCAAACTTCCTCATATAGAATTTTGGAATATGGTGGGTCTTCAATCCAACATTAGAGTCTATGAAATCATGATTAACATTTATTTTGTTTGCATCATGAGTTTTCTTTACTACCCTTTCACCATTAGTAAGTATTTCTTGTAGAAAATTTGTCAAATCTATCTTCAAATCTGCCATGTTTGTCTTCAAATTTGTGTTCAAATCTATATTCAAATCTTCCATCTTAGCTTCCATGCCATTCATCTTAGCTTCCACGCCATTTATCTTAGCTTCTGTTAGCTTTTGTGAGAGTGACATTTGTTGCACCTGATCTTGTAATTTTGATATATCATGTAGCATTTCTTCCTCTTCTTCATGAGTCATGCTAAAGCTTTCAATTTTCTTACTAGGTTTTTGCATTTTCTTTCCTCAGGGCATTAGTTACCAATAATAATGCTCTACTATGCCCTTTGAATTCCTACACACCTTTTTTCACTTTGTAGGAGCTCGATATTGCCTCTGATGTATCTCTACAATTTCGGATCATCTAGTTTTGAAATTGCAACCTACAGTAGCCCTTTGTGTCCCCTTTCCAATTCCACTAGTTTGATCCAAATTGGATTCTTCAAGGAAGAGTTATGCCAAATCTCCCACAGTGACCTGATTATAGACTAGTTCAGTAGAGTGAACTTGTATGATGTGCCACGTGTCCTTGTTTTGACCTTCGGCTTTGAAAAATATGTAAAAGAAACTAAAGTCCATCCTCTTTCTATACCTTCTTACCAAATTTCAATCCGTTTCTCAGAGAGAAAGTTATGACAATTTTCCCCAGGTCACCCGTTTGGAATGTAATTCAAGAGTCTGCAAAAAGACCAACTCCCTCAGATCATATCTCCGCAAATATAGCACAAAAAGCTCTCAAATTCGGACCTCAGGTTCAGTGCAATTTCTTCTCAAATGGGGGTTTTTTTTTGGTTCTGAAACATCACATAAAAAAAGTTATAGCGAAAATGCCACGATGACCTATTTGGAGCAGTGAAACCCTAGAATCCAAAAGCTCTGATACCAAATGTTATGAAACCAGTTCACAAAAAGATAGAAAAGATAAATCAATGCCTTATAATTCAGCCTCTTCGAGGGGGAAACCTCCTTTACATTACACCAATGAATGATTCCTTGATGATTTAAATGACAAAACCTCCTTTCTATATATAGGAGTCTAAGGAGTCACAATATAACCCAGCCGACCTAACAATAATAATATAAAGCCGCAAAAATAACAATAGAGGGATTTTATGGGACACAGTAATAAAAATATAGGGACAATAGGGGCACAACAATATTAATAAGGGATACAA
This sequence comes from Pinus tabuliformis, assembly GCA_031772625.1. Classification (NCBI taxonomy): domain Eukaryota; kingdom Viridiplantae; phylum Streptophyta; class Pinopsida; order Pinales; family Pinaceae; genus Pinus; species Pinus tabuliformis. Next base: position 923,135,271 of record CM062820.1, on the reverse strand, counting down.
CTACAATAGTAATGGGGTAATTAATAGTATTATAGGGACCTAATAGTGCCCATTCCACCATGTGGGACCTAAGGGATCCAGTGCAATGTCAACCTGTGCATGTGCCTTCATCATGTCTATGAAGTATGTAGTTAAAGCATCCTCTGGAACCCTATTACCCCACATCTTTGACTGCCCCAAAGAAAAGTTCAGATCCCCAATGATAATAAGGGAACTCAACCCTAACAGTCCTGATTTAGCCACCTGGTCCCAATAGATTCTACGTCCAGTATAAGGTGAATAAGAATTAATAATCCTTATTCTCTAAATCTACCCCAACTTATACCTAGATAATATGATACTTGCATATGAAATTTATACCTTCAGTTTATAGATGTTGGGGTTCCACGTCACCCCCAATCCCGTCGAAAGTCCAATGGCATCAGATGCACAACAAAGAGCATTGTCTCCCACGCTTTCTCACACTCTATCATGGTTTCTTGAAAAAGTATCATAGAAAGGTTATATGAATGAACAAAACCCTGAAGAGAGCAGATTTTATGGGGTGCTCCCAACCCCCAGGTATCCATGGAGATAATGGTCATGGTGGAACCCCGTGGTTGGGTGTATCCCCTCTAAGGAATCGAGTACGATGGACATCAGTAATGGAAATCTGCCCAGTATTATAAGTAGTATCTATGCTAAAAGTATCACCTCCAGAATCGGATGTGAGGATGGGGATAGCACGATGTTATTGAAATTAGTCACCTCTTTATATCTAGGAGCACTCTTTTTGTGATGTGTGACATTTTTTCAAGAAGGCAGCCCAAATGGAGTCACAAGATTCTAGAAAAAAAAGTTGTTTATGGTCAAAGATTCAAGGGTCTCAGCAAAACTGATCACAGATTCGAGCTCTCTATGAAGAAAGAGAGTAGATGGAGGTGGGGCATTACCTAGAGGAATGGAAGAGGTTGTGAGCCCGCCTGCTTGATCATGTGAAACATGCGATGGAGAGTAAGTCATGGGGCAAGCAAGAGGATAAGGGATAGTCTCAGGGCATTCACATGGGACCTTAGTTTCCAGAGAAACCAATTGTTTAGCATAAACCATAGGGATTGGTTAACGAGCCATCCTCGCCAATGAGGTAGTAGCAGTGTGATCCAAAAAATTAGGTTTCATGCAATTATGACCCGAAGAAATGCAATTTTGTGAAAAGGGTACACAAAAATCTTGGAAATGTTCAACATATTCATTATAGAGGGCTAGAATACATGGAGATTCGCCAACTTATAAGTTGGGTCATAAGTCAGTACTCCATGCCTGAGTCCCAAATTCATGCCCTGAGCAGTTAATCCATGGACCTAATCCTCCCTACGAGCTGAAACACGTACAGTGAAAACCTTTGAGCCCCACATGCAGAGATCATGTTTTGTCAACCCGAAGCATGATGCAATGAGGTGGCCAGTCTCGTGACAATGTACGCACCTGTATGGCACCCCCCAGTAATCAATAGCCATAGTAAAGGAGAAGATTCTCCATTTAATCTCCAACTCAGCTATTAATCCTCTGCCCATTTCCACCTCCACCAACACCCATGCCATACTCTTATTGAGTTGCCCAAAAGAGCCCTCATCCTAGTAGTAAAATATCCCAATCCTATTAGCAATCTTAGTGATCGCACCGACATTCCACAACTCAAGAGGAAGCCCTGAATTTTTTTCCCAAATGCAATTCCTTTGTAGCGCCTTTATGAAAGGGTCAAAACCCGTTTTCCATCATTGCATGATCAAAATCCTTCTACCCTTCACTCACGATTCCTTCAATATCCGGTCTGCATCCTCAAAGTTCAGGAAATGGAATACTACCTGTCCGTTAAATTGAATACTTACTTTGGGTCGGTATTTCAATAGCGGAAACCACAGTTCTTCTGACCATAATTTCATTTGTTCACCCAACATGTGAAGGTGATACCACCTCCCAACTAGCACCTTATGCCTTAGGTGTACAGATATACAATTTTGTAGTTACTCTAAGATGAGAAATAAAATCAAAATAAATGAAGCTTATGTTCATCGAAACATTTCCTTGGCATTCGAACAAATACATGGACTAAATATGATCACACAAACTACTAAATTAAATCTTGAGAAAATCAAGTTCCCTGTTGGAAAATTTGTTTATCTATATAATGGATTTCACCCTTTTTCGCATGATAGATTTTTGAGATTGAATTGTTGATGTTTTTATCTAGGGACTATCTATCCTATTTGAGAATGATTTGATCAAATATTGATCGTGTTGTTGGTTTGCGTTATAGTGCATCAAAAATTATCCATTTCAGTTAACAATTTCCTTCTGTTACGATTTGTTTCGTTAATAACTAGGATTACATTATTTGGTGTGTTTCTCAAGTGTCTACTTTTCCCACGATCTACAGTAAGTATATATTTCAATATCACAAGGATTCGTCGTGATCCTTTCTGAGTATTTTTTTGGAAAGGCAAAGGAGAAAAAAATAAATAATTCACCCAAAAATCACACCAGTTGTAGCTCTTCTATTGATTACACAAAACATGATACTTACAATGAACCTAGTGAACAGTATTTATCCTTTTCCAAATAGCGACTTGCCTAAAATATCTTGACATGCAACCACACACTAAAAGTCATTTATCACTTAACTTGACTTGACTCAACACTCAATCACTCAATCACTCAATTAATTGACACTCTAAGTTTAGCCAACTCCTCATGCATGAGTAATTATCTTGTTTTAACAATCCCCCTTAATTATGACCGCTAAACTAAAACATGACTCATGACAACTCAAACATGCATGCTGGTGTATGTCTCAGCTAGTCTTACAACACCCATGTTTCTTCTATGAAACTCAAACACGTCTTTTTCTAATGACTTAGTAGATATATTAGCCAATTGATCACTAGATTTACAAGGCTTCAAGTAAACTTCTCCATTTCTCAAAAGTTCTCTAATAAAGTGATATCTAGTATCAATATGCTTGCTCTTTTGATGAAACACATTATTCTTGGATAGTGAAATCACTGAGGTGTTGTCACAATATATTGTTGTTGATCCTTGTTGTTTCTGCTTGAGTCCATCAAATATTCTTCTTAACCACACTGCTTGACATGTTGCTGATGTTGCTGCTACATAACCTGCTTCTGTTGATGAAAGTTTCATAATGGGCTGCTTCTTAGATGCCCATGAAATCACACCTAAACCAAGATGGAACACAAAACCAGAAGTGCTCTTCCTATCATCCAAACTTCCTGCAAAATCATTATTTGTGTTACCAATCAAATATTCATTTTCTGTGGTTGCATACATTATGCCCCAATCTCTAGTTCATGCTATGTATCTCAGAATTATTTTTCCCGCACTCCAATGTGTGTCTTTTGGAGTCTCCATAAATCTGGAAATCAAAATCACTCCTTACATGATATCTAGTCTTGTAGCTATGAGATACGCGAGGCTACCAACCAATATTTTGAATAGAGTTGGATTGACATTTGATCCTTCATCATCCTTGATTAACTTTGTACCCGTTGCAACTGGTGTAGGGACAAGTTTGCAATTCTCCATCCTAAATCTTTTCAACAAATCTTTGGCATATTTATTTTGAAAAATAAAAGTTCCTTTTTCATATTTCTCAACTTCTATGCCAAGAAAATATTTCATGAGACCAAGATCTGTTATCTCAAATTCTTTCATCATGGCTACTTTAAATTCATCTATCTCAAAATCACCTGTAAAAATCATGTCATCAACATATAAGCAAACAATCATAATCTATCCATCCTCATTTACCTTTGTGTACAAGGTAAGCTCAATGTGGCTTCTACAAAATCCATTCTCAATCATGTAGCTGTCGATTCTGCTACACCAAGCTCTAGGTACTTGCTTCAGTCCATTGAGCGCTTTCTTCAACTTGTAAACTTTATCTTCGTTACCTTCAACTTCATAACCTAGAGGCTGCTACACATAAATTTCTTCTTCTAGAATTCCATTCAAGAAGGCTGATTTCAAATCCATCTGATATAATTTCCACTTGTTCTGAGTTGTTGTGGCTAGAACTTCTCTTACAGTATCCAATGTGGCCAACAGAGTAAACATTTTTTTAAAATCTATTCACGGTTGTTGTGAGAATCCTTTTGCTACAAGTCTGGCTTTAAATCTATCAATTTCACCTTTCTAAATCAACTTTGTCTTGTACACCCAATTTACACCAATGAGATTATTGTCCTTTGGTAAATCAACCAAATCCCATGTATCATTCTTTTCAATAGCTTCAATTTCTTCATCCATGGCTTGCGCCCAATTTTCATCTCTGATTTCTTCTTCAAACGAAGAAGGTTGGAAAGACAACAATGAAAAAATTGAACTAACATTCAAATCATCATAAATATCTTTCAGACTTCTCATCTTTCTCTTACCATTGCTTGATTCATCACCTAATTGATTGTTAGGAGAATCTCAATCTGTTGATCTGCTTGAAGATTCATGTTGTTCAAAAATATTATAGATATGAGATACATGAGGCTGCCAACCAATATTTTGAATAGAGTTGGATTGACATTTGATCCTTCATCATCATTGATTAAATTTGTACCTATTGCAACTGGTGTAGGGACATGTTTGCAATTTTCCATCCTAAATATTTTAAGCAAATATCTAGCATATTTATTTTGGAAAATAAAAAATCCTTTTTCAAAATGCTCAACTTCTATGCCAAAAAAATATTTCATGACACCAAGATCTGTCATCTCATATTATTTAATCATGACTTCTTTAAATTCATCTAACTCAAAATCACCTGTATAAATCATGTCATCAACATATAAGTAAACAATCAAAATCTATCCATGCTCATTTACCTTTGTGTACAAGGTAGGCTCAATGTTGCTTCTGGAAAATCCATTCTTAATCATGTAGCTGTCGATTTTGCTATACCAAGCTCTAGGTGCTTGCTTGAGTCCATAGAGCGCTTTCTTTAACCTATAAACTTTATCTTCTTTACCTTCAACTTCATAACCTGGAGGATGTTGCACATAAACATCTTCTTCTAGAATTCCATTCAAGAAGGTTGATTTCACATGCATCTGATATACTTTCCACTTGTTTTGAGTTGTTTTGGCTAGAACTGTTCTTACAGTATCCAATCTGGCTATTGGAGCAAATGTTTCTCCAAAGTCTATTCCTAGTTGTTGTGATAACCTTCTCCAAAGTCTGTCAATTTCACCTTTCTCATTCAACTTTGTCTTGTACACCCATTTTACACGAATGAGGCGTTTTTCCTTTAGTAAAGCGACCAGATCCCATGTATCATTCTTTTCAATAGCTTTAATTTCTTCATCCATGGTTTGCACCGAATTTTCATCTCTAATTTCTTCTTCAAACGAAGAAGGTTGGAACGACAACAATGCAAAATTTGAACTAACGTCCAAATCATCATAAATATCTTTTAGAATTCTCATCTTTCTCTTACCATTGCTTGATTCATCACCTGATTGATTGTTAAGAGAATCTCGATCTGTTAATCTTCTTGAAGATCCATGTTGTTCAAAAATCTTAGAGTCCTTGTTGTTGTGTCTCTATTTGGTGACTTCATCTGTGATTCTTGCTACTCCTTTTCTTCTACATCATCTTCTTCCATCAGTGGCACTTGTGCATCAACTGTTTTGTCTATACTACCATTCCATGACTCTTGTTCTTTGAACACAACATCTCTGCTAATTATGGTCTTCTTGGTGACAGGGTTATACAATTTGTAATCTTTTGATTGCTCAATATAACCAGTAAATATGCATTTTTCACTCGTATCATCCAGTTTTCCTCTTAGTTGTTTAGGCACATATGCATACGCTACACATCCAAATACTTTGAGATGATATACACTTCAAGACATACCTGACCATGCTTGTTCTGGTACTCTGTTCATCATACTCTTCGCAGGAGATCCATTGATCACATAAATAGCACATGCAATCGCTTCTACCCAGTACTCATTAGACAAGTTTCTTCCTTTCAACATGCTTCTTTCCATGTTCATAGTTGTCCTGTTCTTTCTCTCTGCTACACCATTCTACTACGGTGTTTACCTAGTTGTAAATTGTCTTCTAATTCCATGTTGTTTATAGTAATCATGGAATCCCTCTGAATCATATTCTCTACCATGATCTAATCTCAATACCTTGATTTTTCAATCATTTTGGTTCTCTATTAAGGCTTTGAATTCCTTGAACTTTGCAAAAGTTTCAGACTTTTACTTCAAGAAGTAAACCCAATTATTTTTGCTATAGTCATCAATAAAATTGGGGATGTAACAATTTCCACCAATCGACTATGTCCTCATAGGTCCACACAAGCCTATATGCATTAGATCAAGAGGTTGCTTTGCTTTGTATGCAACTCCCTTTGGAAAACTTTCACAGTGTTTCTTTCCGAAGATGCAACACCCAAAAGTACTAGCAGGTTCTTTGATGGGAGGTAATCCTCTAACCATCTGTTTGTGTTGCAACAATCTTAAACCAGAAAAGGGAAAGTGTCCAAACTGAAAGTGCCATAACCAATAATCATTAGAACGCGCAACTGAGAACGAACTTACCTGATCATTGTAATTCAGGACTAGAGGAAAGAGTTTATTCCTCGTCATCTACACCTTTGCTATCAATGGCTTTCTTGGGGGCTTCTCATATATAAGACACTCTTGTCCTTGAAAGATAACTCAGTATCCTTTATTGTCAATTGACCAACAATTATTAAATTATGTTTGAGACAGGAACACAATATACCTCTGTGATTACCTTTGGCTCCCCCTACATAATCAGAATGTTGACCACTCCTTTGCCATCTACATCCATAGTCACTGTCAATTCCTAACTTTAACTCCGTCTTCACAGATTCATCCAAATTTGCAACCAAATTCTTGTTGCATGTCATGTGGTTATGACAACCACTATCTAATAGTCACACATTATCAGAAGGTTCATGCATGGTATGGAAAGCTAGAAACATGGAGTTAGTACTCTCTGTAGTGACATTAGCTCTCTGATTCCCTTGATCAGCTATCCTCTTCCAGCAAACACAGGCATAGTGACCAAATTTATTGCAATAATAACATGTCACCTTTGATTTGTCAAATCTTTGGTTATTGTTGAAGCTTTTGCAGTTGCTTCCACTTTCATGTTCATGCTCTTCTCGGTTATCTCTCTGACCACCATATATTTTGTCTCGTCCTCTACCTCTCGATCTTCTTCTTCCTGGACCAATGTCTCTTGAAATAGAAACCTGACTTTTGAAAGCAGTCTCTAAAGTGGAATCCTTGTTTTTGTCTATCATTGCCTCACGTGATAGAAGTGGTCCCGTCAACTCGTCAATTGTCAGTGATGTCAAATCCTTGGCCTCTTCTATGGCTACTACCAAAACATCGAATTTGGTAGAAAATTATCTGAGGACTTTCTCAACCACTGTTTGATCTTTAATTTCCTCACCATAAATTTTTAACTGATTTACGACAGTCATGACCCGATTCATGAAAGAATCGATGTCTTTTGTCTCCGTCATCTGCAAACTTCCAAAATCTCTCCTCGTATTCTGCAACTTAACAATATTGACTTTGGCCATACCTTTATATCTTGTTTCCAAGGTCTCCCATGTTGTCTTTGCTGAAAACTTGACCATAATCTTCTGGAACACTACTCGGTCCACTCCTTGTTGGATAAGCTGCAACGCTTATGCATTTTTTTTTTGTCTTTTTTCCATAGTTCCCTCTCTGCATTAGTGAGAGCTAGTTCTTCTTCTTCAGTTTTAGGTTCTAAAAGCCCAAACTCGACATAATCTCAAACATTATGAGCCTGCAACGTATTTTCATCTTAATGGCCCACACATCATAATCCTTCCCTGTATACGGTGGGAAATGGGGCTAAAGATTTGAAAAAACCATCTTTCTTCAAAAATTTCTTTTCCAAAAACCCTAAAATTTCTCTTTTCTAATAAACCCCAAATTTTATTTTATTTTTATTTAAAAAATATTATATATATATTTTCCAAAAACCTTTTCAAAAATGGTTTTTAAAACTTTAGTATAATAAAAAACCTTTTCACCGCACCTTTAAAAAACAAAGTTGTATAAAGCTTCACGTATTGAACTAACTATTTTAATAACCACTTTAATATGACGTTTTAAAATTAGCCCTTTTAAAAACTACCCACGTGAGCAAAACAAATTTGAGAAAGGTACTCCACGTGAGTGTGTGAAATTTAAAGTACTTGTTTGAAATGTTAACAAATTGTTCACACTAATGCGCTGTATTGTTGAACACGTATGCCTGCTAACGCTTCTCACGAAGGTGAAGTCTCGTTAGTTCTCTAACGCCACCGGCATCAAAGTTAATTTGTGTAATTTTGAAACATGGTAAGGTTGCGACCTGTAACGTGGCTCTTTGCGGGGCCCACCAACGTTATAATGTACTGAATTTTATTGTAAGGTGCATTATAATTCAATTAAGAGGAAAAAATGTTTTTTTTTCCTTTCTCACGGACAGCGGTTATTCTGTTTTTCGTCGCTCTGTGTAACTTCGTTCTGATATCAATTTGTTGGAAACGCATAGGAATTTAAATACAAATTTTACACACAATCATTCAAGTTGCGGTTCTTCTATTGATCATACAAAATTTGATTATTACAATGAACTCAGTGAAGGGCATCTAAACATTTTTGACTAGCCATTTACTTAAAATAACTTGACATGCAACCACACACTAAAATTCCTCTATCACTTAACTCTACTTGATTCAACACTTAACTTTAACCAACTCCTCATGCGGGAGTAATTAACTTATTTTAACAAATATAAATTCATCACTGCAAACAAGGGAGCCTTGCTTTGGTTCAACTCTAGCATACATTAAGGTTGGAGTATACCTTAAGGGAGGATAATGACGAGTCATTTTCATGATTTTATTGACTTGAGAGACTCATTTTAAGGCAATGTGTTGTATGTTTGTCTCTCTTAAAAAACAAAATATTTTCTAAATGGAAAAAAAAATATGCTATGGATATTTAATTAGTTGTCCATATGACATAATATAATTTCATGTAAAATAATTAGAAGTTAAAAAAGATATGTGACTAAGATATTTAAACTTGTACTTTTCAAAAATATTTTAACACTTGATTTTAAGTTCATATATATCTAAACAAAAATTGTTAATATAAAACATTTTACTATTATATCCAATATGGATTATGAATAAAATAATTTAATATAAATCAATATTGATGTATACTTAAAAATATATTAATAACAAAAAAGCAATTTAATGTGTACTAATAAAACGATTCAATATATATGTTACACATTATTTTTTGCACTCTAAAATAATTTCACTTAAAAAAATTAATCTCTATCAACTCATGATTAAAATAAATCCTTCTACAATAAATATATTTATTTTCCTGGAAGAAAAAACAAACAACACGTTATAAACTCCTCCATACAGTTTTAAATATTTACAAATTAGTTTAGTAAATAATGGAAATTCTAATAATATTATGATAAAATTTGGTAGATTTTTTTGAAAATTTGGGTTATAGTTATCAAATTTTAAAATTTCAAATACCCAAAAAAATTTGATAGTGTTGAATCCATTTTCACTATAAGAATTCATTTAAACACTCTAACTTTCTAATTAAAAAAAAATAAATCACTAAATTCCAACCAAAAATGTGCCATCCAAACAAATTTATAAATTAGATAAACAACACCTTTATTTACTGTGTACAACTCAAATACAACATGTCCCTTTTTGTTCATGTTTTATGTTTTCATTTGTGGTTTTTTGTGATGTACGTTGATAAGTCCTCCATGTGATTTTGGTTTATATTTAATAGCCCCTTTCTAACTATATACAGCTTGTATACAACAAGTGTTTAGTTAATATTATACTAGCAATTGCACCAAATGTTGAAATGGAAACGTCGGTAGCATATGAAAAAAGAGCATAGATGAAGAGTGAATCCTCAAAGTAGATTCTTCGAGGGAACACCCACTATTTTAGAGTGGATGTTTGCGTATCCTTCTGAACCAGTAATTCAGACTAGACATTCCCCATTGGTTCAACTTCGAAAAGCATGTCATTGTAGTATTTGATTCCCAAAAACAATGCATTGTCATTTGTAAAGGCACCATCAAAGACATAAACAAGACTTGGGATATCTTAACTTATTAGCATTTAAATGAAAATTTGATAAGGTGTTGTTAGAAACAGTGAAGTGTGAAAACATAGGGGAAAAGGATTGAGTTACTTACTTAGAGATGCATATGTACTTATTAGCATTTAAATGAAAATTTGATAAGGTGTTGTCAGAAACAGTGAAGTGTGAAAACATAGGGGAAAAGGATTGAGTTACTTACTTAGAGATGCATATGTATCAAGTGCCTTGTAGTTGAACAACATTAACGTAATATCCTGCCTTGTTCGGTGATCAGTTACTTTAGCGCCTCCTGTTTTGTGACCAGCTTAGTGTGAAAACATAGGGGAAAATGATTGAGTTAGTTACTTAGAGATGCATGTGTATCAAGTGGCTTGTAGTTGAACAACATTAACGTAATATCCTCCTACTTCGTTGGGTGATCAGGTACTTGCCTGCTATTTTGTGACCAGCTTCACATAGGGGAAAATGATTGAGTTACTTACTTAGAGATGCATATGTATCAAGTGCCTTGTAGTTGAACAACATTAACACCTCCTATTTTGTGAACAACTTCTCATAGGGGAAAAGGATTGAGTTACTTACTTAGAGATGCATATGTATCAAGTGGCTTGTAGTTGAACAACATTAGCCTTGTTAGGTGATGAGGTACTTTACTGCCTCCTGTTTTGAGACCAGCCTTCCTGTTGGCAAAATGTATGGGGTTATCAACATCCCCGCTTGGTTAGAATGGTGGCTATGGCTATGTTGTTGGCATCTACATGCACATGGGATTCCATCTTCTGGCTATGGCTATGTTGTTGGCATCTACATGCACATGGGATTCCATCTTCTGATCAAGAAGGACTCAGATTGGTGACTTCTAGTCATAGGTCGGAGTACAAGCCAAAGACTGATACATCTTGGTCAGGAAGTCATGGTTATACAACACACAAACCTTTAACACCTTCCGAAAATGTGATAATTCTCAAGGATAGTCTCCCCCACCCTCGTTGAGTCTCAACTCTTGCTAAGGCATAATTTTTTAGTATATTTGGCTTGGATTGGAGAATGTGATAATTCTCAAGGATAAACCTTTTACAATAACCCTAATAGAGAATCTTTGGACCTCTGGAGCGTACGTGCATGCCTACAACTGAATCAATCTTGAGTGAAAAACCCCTATTAGAGAATCTATCTTGACTAAACAACATAATGTCTTTTTTCAGTAACCCCCTAATAGAGAATCTTTGGACCTTGGAGTGTACGTGCATGCCTACAACTGAATCAATCTTGAGTGAACAATAGAAGTAACTGAATTTTAAAAATGATGACGTGAGGAGAAACAATTTGATGACGTCATAGTCTAACGACACTGTTTTTTTGCCGAGAAAGTTGTGGCCATATTTTGAAAAAAACTGGGATTTTTGTAAATCCTTGTTATAGTTGATTTTTGTAAATCCTTGTTACATTTGTTAAAATTCTATGTGCACGTTTTTCATGATGTTGAATCCATTTCCACCATTAAAAATATTATTCAAACACTGCCTCTACCAGGATTGCGGCCACTTTTGACTATCTCGGAAAATTTTCTACCTTCTGCCTTTGTAGAGGACTCCTTAATGACTCTTTTTTAGTTTATGTGTTTTCTGAAATATCCTTTGATATATTTCTGAAATGTTGCAAATTAAAATTTGATAAATTTTAGTGTAAGTTCTTTCAATTGCCTATATTTAAGAAATATCACAATACTAAATTTTTATAATTTGTTTTTTATTTTATTTTTTATTTATTTTATAAAATAATTTCTTTTGGAAACTAAAAATAAATGTGATAAGAGTTATGAGCTAATGGATTTAAACTAAAGGATAATGATGGAACGTGAAGGGTTTCATTTTTTAATTTTATGATTATTTTAGTTTTAAAAAATTATAGGATAAAATGGAAAACTAAGCGTTTAGAGTTTATTATTTAGATTAAATAATAATGATGGAAGGTGAAATGTTAAATGATTTGGGTGAAAAAATTATAATTAATGTTTGAGGATTCAAAATAGAGTTTAAAGACATATTTAGTAATACAATTATTTTAGTTTTCAAAAATTATAGGATAAAATGGAAAACTAAGGGTTTAGAGTTTATGATTTTAGGTTAAATAATAATGATGGAAGGTGAAATGTTAAATGATTTGGGTGAAAAAATTATAATTAATGTTTGAGGATTCAAAATAGAGTTTGAGGACATATTTAGTCTAGCTTGTACTATGAAATGACATTTTTCTGGTTAATTTTAATCAAAACAGGGCAAAGATATTTTTTTAGGGTATCAAATTAATTTATGCATTAAAATGCAAAAAACTACCTTCTTTCTTGAAATTGAAATTATATCTCAGTGAAAAATGTTATTTTATTTATAAATTAAACTAAATGTATTACATAATAAAATTAAAAATTAAATTTAAATTTAAAAATAATGAATTGAGATGAAATAATAATTATAAAAAATCATATTTTTTATTTAAAAAAACACCATTTTACGATAATGATCAATAGTTCTATAAATTAGTCAATCAAGATGGACGAGAATCTTTGGAGCTTCTTTTTAATGATCCACTGTGTATTCATGTCGCCATTATAAAGATCGTACACCTAAAACAATAAGCAATACTGAATATCGTACACGTAAAACCATCATGATTAAGCAATACTGAATATCGTACACGTAAAACCATCATGATTCTTAAACAATGTGGAGATGAGAAGTAAAGGTGGTGATACTAATTTTATGATAATAATAATACGAAATTATAATTTAGTTAATTGTCCATTTTTAAAGGTGATATTAATTTTATAATAATAATAATATGAAATTATAATTTAGTTAATTTTTAATTTTTATTTATATACAAGTGTGAAGGTGTATGTATAAGATAATAATAAAAGAGGAAATTAAAAACATTTTGTTATAAAAGAAAACTAAAAATAGTAAAATTGAATAATGATGAGTCATAGACATGAATGTAAATGTGTGATAAAAATAGATAAAATAAACTTAATTAATAAAAAAGAAATTAAAAAGTTTTTTTTTTAATAAAAGAAAATTAAAAATAGTAAAATTAAATTAATGATGAGTCATATACATGAACATAACAAAAAAAATAGTAGTGAAAATGTAAATGTGTGATAAAAATAGATAAAATAAACCTAATTCATAAAAGAGGAAATTAAAAACACTTTTTTATAAAAGAAAACTAAGACGAGCCATACACATGAATGTAAATGTGTGATAAAAATAGACAAAATAAACCTAATTAATAAAAGAAGAAATTAAAAAGAACTTTTTATAAAAGAAAACTAAAAATAGTAAAATTGAATCAATGATGAGTCATACACATGAACATAACAAAAGAAATAGTGAGTGAAAATGTAAATGTGTGATAAAAAAAGATAAAGACGATGAACCACACTAGTTGGTTCGAAACACGTCAATAAATGATACTCACACCATGTGATTTTCGCTGAAAAATCTTTCACAATATTAAAATTGAATCAATGATGAGTCATACACATGAACATAACAAAAGAAATAGTTGAGTGAAAATGTAAATGTGTGATAAAAATAGATAAAATAAACCTAATTAATAAAAGAGGAAATTAAAAACACTTTCTTATAACATAAAACTAAAAATAGTAAAATTGAATCAATGATGAGTCATACACATGAACATAACAAAAATAGTAAAATTAAATCAATGATAAGTTATACACATGAACATAACAAGAAAAATAAGAATGTCCAACTAAAAATAAATTTAGAAGCATGAAATCTATTTATAAAAGAATAAAAAATATGATATTAAAAAAAAAACATAAAAGATAAAAGATTGTATATTACATAAGATAGGAATCATTTAATTGGTATCCAATTTAATTGGTATTAAAGTTTAAATTTTAGGAAAAAAATGAAATATAAAAATTACATTATGTTAAAAAATTTAATTTATATATAATTAATAAAATAAAATTATAGAAGATAAAAATATGTTATAAAAGTCACATAATTTCAAAAATATTTAAATATAACTAACTAAAACTAAAAAATAAATATAATCCAAATCTATTTTAAAAAATAAATAAACATGGTATGATCTTAAAAAAAAAAAATGTATGAGTTGAAAGAAAACAAATAAACTAACTAAGTTATAACTTTCTTTTAAATTATAAATTTACTATTAATTAAAAACTAATTAATTACATAACCCTATATGCTAGTTTAATTAATGGTCACCCACAACCCTATATGGTTAAGTGGTAAACAAATAAACTAACTAAATTACAATTATCTTTTAAATTATAATTTTACTATTAATTAAAAAATAATTAATTACATAACCCTATATGCTAGTTTAATTAATGGTCACCCACAACCCTATATGGTTAAGTTGGTTTCTGTTTGTGGGTCAAATCATGCTTCAATAAAACTAAGAGTTAATGTCATATGGAAACCTTGGAATATTTTTTAATTAATGGATACTCACAACCCTAAAGCCAACAATGGTTCCACTGGCGGGTCGAGTCAAGGTTCAATAAAACAAGGGATAAATCGGTGGCAAGGTTCAATAAAACAAGGGATAAATCGGTGGCAGATACGACGAATTCCCGTGACCTGCAACATATTTTTGCATTCCCACTGGTGGACTCTTTCAACGTCATCAAAAAGACCAATGGCTTCAAAGAAATTCCAATCTTTCTTCACAGTGGAAACTTTTAACCGGTTTTTTTTAACCCTTAAAAATGACAAATAGAGTAGGCCTTTTGTCACAGCTATGCAAATTCATGATCGTGATAATTTTGGAGGAAGAGATTGGCATTAATACTATTAACGTGAATACAAAGTTAAAATTTATTTCCATGCCAGCACTCATCTTTTCACTGTTACAGAATACAAAGAATTTATAGATAATGTGATAACTATATCCTAAACCTTTCAATATGGCTCAATATTAAAATGTCAAATCAATTTTGTTCAGGAAAAACATATTTCCTTCCCTTTATGTTTACATAAAAATTAAGAACATAATTTCTATTTCCTTTTGTGCATAAGTACACTGGAAATAGTTAAGTTGAAATGGGTGGCCGGTTAATTATAAGAGAACATAACTAATCAATAGCCAAAGAGAAACTGGATGAATTAGTTTTTAATTCTCAACGCGCTAATATATTAAGAAAAGCAAAAGATTCCAGTCGATTTGGTGAAAGTCGCCAAAATTTATCCAAACACAGCGTAATAGATAAAAATTGAAAACAGAAAGAAAAAACCAGACATGTAATGAAGAAACTTCGATTCACTATGGTGCAAATCCTGCGAACAAAATTCAAGCAAACATTGAACTGTGGATTGCAATAATACATGAGCATATAAACACTTTTAAAATGAATCAGAGTAACGAGAAATGCTCAAACTTCGTGAGATGAAATCAAGAATAATAGTAGGATCATTTGATCCCAAACAAATCATTTGCAACCCACCAGCCACCAGCCGAGCCGCCGAGACACAGCAGGTAAAATAATTCCCAACCACTGGAGAAAAAAGCTCGAAATTCTTCAGCACACCCAGACAACACAAAAAACACAAGACCCCAAAATGAGAGCCGCCGATCCCTCAAAGAGATCCCACAAGAGCTCGAAATTCTTCGGTGCCCGTGTAAACCCAGACAACCCAAGACCCCAACACGAGAGCCGCTGATCCCTCACAGCGATCCCACAAGCATGAAATTTCATTCTAAAAACAAGTACAACCATTGTTGCTGAGATTTGTTTCCATACTCTGAGAGTTTATCGAGGATGCCAGGTGAACACTGGTTCTTGTGGATATATCTTGGTTCTATCACATATAACTAATTGTAACTATCACATAACTAATTGTACTGGTTTTCAATCTAATGGTAGAGCTTATTTTGATCGTCTAACACTTAAATCAAAGGCCCACAAAATTACAAGTGGCATGGGAGGGGAGTTCATTTTAGAGGGAAACGCCTTACGGCGTAATTATATGTTCATAACCTTACGTGTCCATTGAACTTTTTCTTTATTTGTGGTCATAATACAATGTAAATGAATTTTAATGTAATTCATATATATATATATATATACATGTAATAAAGCTACATATGTATTTTATATATTTTCATTTAAACACACATGTTCATGACTACTATATCATATTAAATACTTACAATTTATTTTATTCATAAGGGAATATATTTTTCCTTATATACATCAATTTTATTATTTTTATATATATATATATATATAAGGAGGCATAAATTATGAAAAATTTCATATGGAAATTAAATCAACTCAAGACTTAACAAGAAAGTTAAATAAGGAGGTAATTGAAGCATAACGTCAAAATGATGAAAGTAATTGAAATTTGGAAATTGTGATCCGTAAATTGTTGTGGATATTTCACTCGACATTTCGTTACAACAAATCCGATAATATTATATTAAAAATATGAGATTCTACATTATTAATGTTTTATTAAACTTTAAGATATGTAGATTTAATTGTAATTAGTGCATGCATGTGAATGTAAATTATGCAAAAAATTAGAGAATGACAAAATAAGTGAGCACACACACACAAGACACAAGATATGTTGTCTCGGAAAACCATTCAGGAGAAAACTCAGCTGGAAGGTGAGGCTGCTTCACTCTCTTTCTCGTCTGAAAATACTGTTGCATGTACAAAGAAGTAATCCTTGTGGCATGTGGGAGCTACAATGCCTAGATCATCTGTGTGTGTTCTTCTGCCTATCTCTCCTCGCTATTTTTTGCTCAGCAATGGAACAAAATTCTCTCAAAAGAATGTGTTAATTCTTCATAGGCCTACATTGTTCTTTGCTTTGATAATTTCATTTCTTCATTAATACATTAAGTTCACCCCATATCATCATTATATTATTCATATCTACACCATTATTCATCCGTATATGGAACTATGTAGAAATAACAAGATCATCAAAATCAATGCAGCATAACATAACAGAAAAACAGAAGAAAAGCATGCACACACACACACAGACACCAGGATTGGTCCGAGACTAGGGGAAAACCCACTATGGGGAAAACCCTTGGAAATATTCTTCTTCTTAGATCGTCATCAAATGGTTTAGCAAAAGAGAGTACAATTATTCATACCTTTATATATGCAACAAAACAACTATGATATCCATTAAATAAATCTGATCATTCTTATAATCAAAACCATGAATCTGAGTACTCTAATGTGTTGCGATTGACTGTAGTCAACTGTTAGATATTGTTGTCACTGAGCTAAACTTGCATACTGATAACTCATCTTTAGGTCTTGAATGCATGGAGTTGTGGGAGCGTCGAAGACAGATCTGGACACTCTTAAGAAAACTGGATGAATGCATTTGGGACTGATCTGGACGCTCCCAGGTGAACTGTGTGTTGGCATCCAGGGACAAACCATACACAAATCTACCTCAAACCTTGGACGCTCTCTTTAGGTTTGTGTGCGAGCATATATGGAAGCCCAGATGCTCCCTTGAGGCCACTATGCCAGTGTTTATGGCAGCCCAAATGCTCCCTAGACCATTATGTGTGTGTGTCTGGGATCCAAAATGAATTGCGAAAACCCTAACCTCCCAGACACTCCCTTATATACTATGTGCGAGTGTCCAAGACTTCCCATAAGTTGTCTAGACCATACTTTACCAACGTCCAGGGATGAAAATCCATAGTTACAAGCCAACGTCAGAGATCTAGAAACCCCAGACATGTGTGAGCTTTGACCCTATAGTTTTGGGCCCTTTGCGCAAGCTTTCCTCTATCAGACCTGTGCGAACAAAGACAATAAGAGAAGAGAAGATGGCTTGATCAATGTGTTCAAATGAGTTTGAGGTATTTTCTATTTATAGGGTTTGAAGACGGTCCACTTGGGGTTGAGGCCAACCTGTCAAATAAGATGATCTTTAGGTCAATTTTGGTCCTCTCGAAAAGAGGAATCTATTGCAATTATTATCTTCATCATATGAGTTTTTCAAAGTGAATTTGAGTGGAGTTGAAAAAATTAACACTCCCTCTCAACTATGGAGAATTCCACCTGCCAATATTTGTCGATCGATCAATATGCCATTCCAGAATATTCAAGTGTCATCACATATCATCACTGGTAATCTTTTTCATGTAGTCATAATTCCATGACCACCTCAAGTATCTCATCATCACAAATAATCAATGTACATCTCGATCTATCCGTTACTTATTCTTGCTTATCTCTCTATTGTTCTTGCTCATATGCTAAACATTCTCGAATCTAGAAGAAGAAGTATTTGTTAGCAGAGGGGAAATTAAGATACCACCCTCTGTCCATTAGGCTACTGCCAAAATTCTTTGTGAGTGGGCTCCTACCCAAAATATCATCATCAATCATCATCGGAAAGCATATCATCAAGGAGCACATCTCAACCTATAACCACATCGGGGAACACATCTCGACCCAGAATCTCATGGGGGAGCTATACATCTATAACCCCATATTCGAGCAATATGATATTGAAACACACAGGGGAGCACATCTAGACCCTGGGATCACATGAGGGGGCTCAATATCAACCCTGAACCATATAGGGTTATCTCAACCCATCCTATTTCCTACTGATCTTCCCATCGATGACCCAGAATAGTCATGTGTTATAACACCTACATCATAATCAACTTGGTTTGTACACCCCAAGTACACTCTCAACTCGTTGGCCAAGTGAGGAGCAGTATTCTCGACAAGCCCTGCTTGTGCGTATGATGCTAACTAAGGTATGCTCTGCAACGACCAAATAGGGGAGCAACATTCTCCAACCCTATGAAGATAGGGGAGTAGCATCTCCAACCCTATGGGTAACAGATATGGGTCATACCCTATTGTCAAGAGTTCCCTCAACCCCAGGAGCCCTCTAGCTCAATTCCTCATCATGGGAGCTCAGACAGGGAGGAAGAATTGTCTCAGTGTCCTCGATCAACGCTGCTCTCATCATACTCAAAATCTCATATCTTCTATTCTGAATAGTAGTTGTTTCTTTTTCATACAAGACATCAAATCAAATATCATGTTAGATCATAGATAATCATATAAATCACAAAAGGATACCATAATCATCCTCCCTCTCAAGGAGGTGTCAATCACGAGCCTAATCTTGTCTCGAATTGCTGTACTAACTCAATATATGAAAGTATCCTAATCCCAAATAAGCATCAAAATGTGCTCATTAACAATAATCTCAAATATCAACAATACATCCATGCAGTCACATTTCATGGGAGAAATATCTCAGCTTAAAAAATCGAACATATCATGCAGATATTTCAAAGGATTCTTGATGGGAACTCTATGTGAATGAAGTAGGTCACTCATGAATTTATTTATGTTATATGCACAACACGTATATATATGGACGGAAGTTCAAAAACATAATATCAATGCTCCAATTAACCAATGGTTTCCAAGTCAAGTTCAACAACATTTTGAACTTCAAATCAGAGTATCCAAGGATTTGCATTATTAAAAAAAAAAAAACATTTTCCAATAGCCTTGCAATATATAATTTCTTTCCCAAATTCCAGAATTCGATTCATCATGCCATGATATATCATTTTGAGCTTCATAAGACATCTCCCTCTTTCTTAGATCATGAGAGGCTCATCACCTATCAAGAGTAAGCCATAAGTATGTAAAACCAAAACTATAATCTAAATAATTGTCATACCTTGGCACTCATCATCTTAACTTCATCAAATAACTGTCAAATATGGACATATCTAGACCAGGGATCTTGCTTCATGCAATGCTCTCTACAATCATAATTCCTTATTAATCCAACATAATTAGCCTTACATAAATCAATGTTGTACCATCACATCAACAAAGTCATAGTTTAGAAGACAGATCAAAACTATTATCAAAGTCATCAGTATCACAGTATTAATTATTTCAACCAGGCAATAGGTAGAGCTCATATCAAATCTTGACTTCATTTATTATCATGCCAACAAGTTGTAATCAACCATAAAATTCCAATCCAAACTTCATCAAGTCATTATTATGATCATACTATAAGTCATTTGTGTCACTAGATGCAAAGGTATATGCAAGTTCCATCTTCATACTGAATCAAAACTATCGATACTTCAACCATTGTGCTAGGAATAAGGAGGCCCATACAAGCCATTTTTCTAAATACTCTCATAATTCATTGAAGGTTACTATGCCCACATCACATTCATATCAGGGAAAATCAACAATCATCAAATCAAACTATTAATCATTAGGTCAAGTTCAAATTTTCTATCGTGGAGAGATTTATAGATCAAAACATATCTTAATCATGAATTCAAAGTTCTAAGTCATTTTCAAGCATCATGTCAAAGTTCCAAACATGGGTTATCTATATTAATCATCCAAATCATGCCAAACTCTTGTAGAATAAGCCTCAAACATAATGACATATCTATATGTATGTCTCCGTCACCTGGAAACACAAGTTCAATCTTCATGTTCATTTCGGAAAACATTCAAGATTCTCCTACTCGCGAATCTTATAGTTATCTGCAACACATATTTAGTACTGACATCTTCCAGGTGAATATATGATTTCTTGCACAGTACTTCATTTTATGTGATCAGAAATTTAACCCAACAACTTCAGAAATTAGTTTACAGTGGTAGAATATGTCAGCGACACCTTGATTTAGAGTTCATATAACTTAGATAACTTCAGATGATGGTAAACTGAAGTCAAACCCTTGGACACTCCCTTTAGGTTAGCATGGGAGCATATTTAGCTTCCTAGACACTACCTAGACCTTAGTATGCATGCATCCAGGGATGAAATCTCCCTGTTCTATGCCTGCACCTGGAACAGAAACCCTAATTTGTATACAAGCTTCATACCTAAAACTTTGTTGTAGTTCAATAATGTCATATGCACATAAATCATCCTTCAATAGTATATAATGAAAATAGTGTTGTGAGTAAGAATCTTGAGAAGAGATTTTCCCTCTGACTAGGAATCTAATTCATTCATCTTCATTCATGTCATCAACCTATCTCTACTAGAGTCATGTAACAATACATATGTTAGATCTTGGTCATCAAAATCATGTTATCAATATTTTGTTAAGAGTTAGAATTGAAATTTTAAGGCAGTAGACAAATGTGACATCATATCTCAAATATTATGAATACAATAACACTTCTATCAAGTTAGGGCATTCAGTTTAGCCATATTCCATCAATACATGACGACAGGTAATTAGAGATCTAGAATATCAATCTCATAGTTATACCTCTAACATCAAGGTTACCATGCTTATCATGATCAATAGGATCGAGATAGGTCATTCAATAAAACTTTACCAAAACATCAAGTGTGGCAATCTCTATTTCTATTAGCTTTCAACATTCTTATCATAAGCATTATCAATAAGAATTAATGAGCTAACCTTCTATGTGAAATTCATGATGTCTTATGCACGAAAAGTATTAAGAGTATCATCAACTAGGGTCAAGGTGCTAGCCTTCTTTATTGGATCAAGATATCCAATAGATAGATGTTAGCCAAACATCAAGTATATCAATGTATCAACATTAGATAACCTCAGAGAATTCAAGAAGATCAAAATGTTCAACACTAGGTGTATCATTTCATCATAGGAGACATATATCCAAGTTGCTTTCAAATTCATGTATGAGCCATTAAAGAGACATTATCATCATACCCTAAGGCTTACTTAGCCATCAATGTTACTATTTAAATACATCATACCACCCATACCTTATGGTATTCAAATACCCGTGCAACTTTTCATTAGACATAAGCAGCTTGAAGTACTTTGTCGTATTTTTAGATAGTTCATCTTTACCTTTTCCAGCTCTAGCCATCCTTCTTGCATTTCAAATTATCCTCAAGAAGGATTCACCCATCACATCTCATCAAGGAGGTTAGAAGAATCCATATACTTATTGTCATTGAGAAGTGATCCTCTCCCTCTAGAACTAGCCATCACCATCCATTGTCCACATTACACTACTAACTTTAATCAACCAACTAGGCCTACTAGGGATTATCCCATATAGGGATTCATCAAATCTCTCTCAAGTGCCTGAGCCTCCTTTGACCATGCTATATCTCATGTCCTTTCCATAAACCATGGTTTCTCTCAAACCCTAATCCTTATAATCAAGTTTACTAATGTTTTCTTCAAACCCTAGAATTATTTTCGGTCTCCACCATCCTATTCTTGCTTCCATCAATGGTGTCATCATCAGGGTGATTACCATGGATTTTCTTTAGTCCACCTTTGATACCATGTTAATTTTTCATTGGGTTGCATTGCTCTTTTCTTTGATAATTGAATTTCTTCATTAATACATTAAGTTCACCCCATATCATGATTACATTATTCATTTCTACACCATTATTCATTATCATATGCAATTATGTATAAAGAACAACATCATCATCATCAATGTTGTGGAACATAACAGAACAATAGAAGAAAAGCATGCACACACACAAATATACCAAGATTGGTCTGAGACTAGTCAAAAACCCACTACAAGGAAAACCCTTGCAAACCTTCTTCTTCTTATATCATCATCAAATGATTCAACAAAAGAGAGTATAATGATTCATAACTTTTTCTATGCAACAAAACAACTATGATATCCATTAAATGAATCTAATCATCCTTATAATCAAAACCCTCAATCTAAGGGTTGTAATGTGTTGTCACCGACTATAGTCAACTGTTGGATACTATTGTCACTGAGTTGAACACTACTTAACATGGTTGCATAATAATAAATCATCTTTAGCTCTCGAACGCATGGAGAAGGAGTTATGCAATCATTTAAGACAAATCTGGATTCTCTCAGGAGAACTGGATGAATGCATCTGGAACTGATTTGGACGCTCCCAAGTGAACTGTGTACGGGCATCTGGGGACCAACCATACCCAGATCTGCCTCAAACCATGGACGTTGTCTTAGGGATTATGTATGAGCGTCTATGCAAGCCCATATGCTCCATTAAGGATACTCTTCCAGTGTCTATGGCAACCCAGATCCTCCTTAGACCATTCTATGTGTGCATCCGAGATCTAAATGGAACTACGAAAACCCTCACCTCACAGACGCTCCCTTAGATATTATGTGCAAGCGTCCAAGACTTCCTAGATGTTGTTTAAACCATAATATGCCAGTTCCCATGGAAGAAAATCCATAGTTACGAGCCAACGTCTGAGATCCAGAAACCCAGACACATGCGAACTTTGACCCTGTAGTTTCGAACCCTTTGCGCGAGCTTTCCTTCGTTAGAGCTGTGTGAACCAAGACAAAAAGAGAAGAGAAGATGGCTTAATAAATATGTCCAAATGAGCTTGAGGTCTCTTTTATTTATAGGATTCGATGAGGGTCCAGTTGGGGTTGAGGCTGACCTGTCCAATTGTACATGTGCTGAGGGTTGACCCAATCCAATATACATGAATAAATTAACAAATTAAAAAACCAACTTCTACTTGTCCAAATAAGGTCATATTTAGGTCGATTTTGGTCCTCTTAAAAAGAGGAATATATTTCAATTAGTATCTTCATCATATGAGCTATCCAAAGTGGAATTTGACTATATTTGCAAAAATTAACAGAATGGAATGCCTCTTCCTCCTAGTGGCTAGGTTATAACACAGCGAGATAGCCTACTAGTGGTTAATTTTGACTACATCAACTCTTACTCAGAGTTACAATATAGAATATTCTAGACTCTTTTAAATCATAATCACATGGCTAGCCCATTTTCCATGAATAATGGGGGCTAATGCGAAATTCTCCTGAACTGTTGGTGTGAAAACAAGAAGGTCAAATTTGGAGTGGCATAACATTTGCATACGGACTCCAATTGATGTGATTATTCTGCACTTGGAAAGATATATTTGTGTATAATAGCATGAAATGGTGCAGTGTTAAAGTGGAAATGTTTTACCCCTATAAAACATTGTTTGATCCCTCAAAAGACTCTCAGAAGGTTTCAGACCCGATTTTTCCAAACTGGGTCCCGCTGGTAAAAACAATTTTGTGAGATGATTCCTCCACTTTTTCCAATCCAAATACATTGAGATGGATGAAAAAGATATAATGCTCCAATCTAGATCACACCTTCCGATTTTAGGAGTATTTTTGTCCCAAAAATATTCTACTGAATGAGGTGAGGAAATTTTTCCTCCACCTTCTCTCTTGTGTACCATTTAGCTTTGCATGGAAGTTGTCCATTCAATCCAATATGCCAAAGATCATGTTTCCCATGTCTTGTAGTTCTAAAACTCTTCTACAAAACCGTATCTTTTGACAACTCTTCTTGATCATTTTGTGCCAAATCCTCCACAGAAGTTATGACATGTTCCTCTTCCTAATCTAGCATGGACGACTCATAAAGTTTCAGATTCTCTGCATTCACAATTGAGTAAATGTGCATATATGGTGGTAAACTAAGTTGATATCCATTATCACCCACCTTTTGCAGTATCTCAAAGGGACCATACCTCAGAGACTTGATTTTCTTACTAGGCCCCTCCAACCTCTCCTTGTTCAACTGTAACCATACTTTGTCTC